>JAUMJJ010000157.1:0-1425000 GCA_033556795.1 Tapera naevia | reverse complement strand
GACAAGCCCCGCTCCTGGTTGTTTATGCTGCCTGGACACCAGCCAAAACCTACAGAAGTTAGTAGGAAAACCAACTGGATCAGGTCCATAAAACCTGAGGAATCGTTTCCATGCTACCCTCTTTGATCCCACAAGAGTGTATATTTACGGAGTGGGGCCTCTCTAGCCCTCTTTGTTGGCCAAATGCAGAAGTGGTAGCAACAGGTTTTTCATGTGACTTAATTTTCTCTCTCACTGTGTTGGGCAGAATCTTCATGTGTTTATTTCCACATGATTTATGTCTTTTTTTTTTTTTTGGAGTGTATCTTCTTTGTGGTAGTCCAGCTGCATTTCAGAAAGAGAGTGAGGGCCTGAGACTGTTGATACCTGCAGGGATTGAAGATATTTTCAGCAAATTGCTCAGAGCAAGGTTTATTTGCAGAAGTTTTTCCAAACTTTCCCAAAGGTTAATTTATCCTGCGCCGACAGCAGAAGTGGAAGGACCAAATGCTTCATTCCCTTTTCTGAAACAGGGAGGAATTTAACTCCAAGGGATGCTGAGCCTTGCGGTGTTAAGAGAAGGAGCTACCACTGGTGTCCAGAGATTTTCCCCAATTTGCAAACTACTCCAGCCCTTACCCTGCAGTCAAACCCAAGGTCAGCATTCAGGGGGTTGCTCAGTTTGCAGTCATGTCATAAAAGTGGGCATGACCTTCCCAAAGATTTTTTCAAGCACGTCATCTGAGACTCAAGGAAGCATTAACTTGCACTATCGCCATTGCAGACATTAATCAGAGCATATATTGCGGACAGTCTCCTGAGCAGTGTGCTTATGTGAGTCGTATTTATTTTATGGCTGTCCTGCTGATTTCTCCCTGATAATGAGACCCTGTGTGTGCACCGGAGTATTTGTGAGTATATATTGTAGCAGCTAGGGCCATTGTCAAATCATCCTACCAAATGGATAGGCTCATAGCACTGAGCTGCATCTATGAATTACATATTAACTTGTTGTATTTGCTGTAACATGGCTATCAATAAGGATACACCAACCTAGCCACAGGCATTAAAAGCGCAAAAGACTCTGCAGAGGCACGGCTGGTGAAGCTCACGTTTGACTCCGCACCAAGAGCTTGCAACATCCCCATCTGAACCAGCCAGGCGTTTAATATCACACCTGTACTTCAGCTCCTTTGTCAGCAGCTGGGATGCAGCTTCCTCTCAGTTATTCATCTTCCATAGTTTCACTCAGCTTACCTAACCTTCAGGTGCTGGTTGATTTTGTTAGAATCATCTGCCCTGTTTTGGTTTACTAGAAATGGTAAATGAAGGTACATTTTTAGCCTTTAAAAATGCATTGGTTATTTTCTTTTCTGTAAAGAAAGCATGCTTCTTGGTTTGCAATAGTGAGGAAATTTGCACGGCATTGGTAAAGGACACTCTTTTAGCAGATTTTTTTCCTTTTTCACCCTTGCTAATCACCCTGGAAGCCATATTTTAATGTTGTTGGGTTTTATTTCACACCTTCAGAATTTAATATACATTTAATTTACAAAATATAATAAAATAAAGCAAGTTATTTCCTTTTCAATATTCGTTTTATTTATTTATCCAGCCCATGGAAGGAAATCTCAGAAGCATGTCATAAATTAACAGGTGTACAGCAGTTTGTAGCAGGATATATGGAGAATGGCAAGGAAAGGCCATAAATAATTCAGGGACAAAACTGATGTCTGCTTTGGGACCAGGCATAAGATTTATCAGGCCCAGACAAAACTCTAAATCAGAAGCTGATGTATTCTCAGGTAAGATGAGCAGCACTGGTAGGGTCCAATGTAGGGTTACTGATTTCTTATTAAAGGAGAGATTCTTAATTGGTGTTGCTCTATTTGTAAGCAAATAATACTCCGTGTTAACAATGCACTTTATTTCAGTAACTCCCAGAAGAAAAGAGTGCTAAATACTGCAGAAGTGTTTTGTTAGATTAGGACTGGGAAATCTCACAATAGAAATACTTGCTAAGCAAAAATATAACCTAAAATAAAGAGCTTCACACTAGTGATGTTCTGGTACCAGTTTAGCAGCAGTTTTTTGGAAAATGTTTTGTCCCAGGATAAATCAATTTTACCTCCAGCTATTACTCTGAGCTCTGTAAGGCAGAGAGTTGGTGCACCTATCCCACTTTCTGTGAAAGGTCTCTTAAGCGGGATCTGTTCCTCTTTTGGGTCTTGTGGGGTTGGCTGTACATATTCTTTGAGCAAGTATTGTGATCCTCATTCCATAAATCTGCACTCTCAGGATATAAAAGACTCTATCTTTTCCAGTGTCTGTGGAGTATAATTTCAGTCTTCTCTTGATTTTGGCTTTTCCATGGGACCATGGCATTCCCGAATCAACCCAGCCTGACCAAATATAACAAGGATAAGCACCTAAGATGTGAGTTAAAAACATAAAAGCCCAAACATCTCACTTTTCTCCATTCCATGTACTAAAACTTTAATGTGCTACGCAGATCACACCGTTATTGCCACAATCTCTTTCTTGCTGGCCCTAGTGATGGCCAGTTCTGCCCTCTTGAACCCATCCAAGCAGCTGCAGCAATCACCTCTACTATTTATCTTTTTATCAACTATTAGATCAAAACCAAGCTCCTTGCTCCAACCTCCCAGAACCTCTGTAATTTGGAGTGCTCAGAGTGCTGTCATATTTTAGCCCCCTTTGCTACTCTCCCTGGATGTTATCTTCCTCCTTCACCCGTGTCCTTGCTGTGCTGTCCTTTGGGATTAGAACAGCCTCCCTGGCTCAAGAAGCCACACTTCCGTTAAAACCACTGTGTCTATCTCCACATATGTAAACTACCAATTTTTAAACATATTAGGTCCCTTCAGCATGGACACTTGTCCTCCACCACACCTCAACCCTTCCTTGGTGTTGCTCTCCTCAGTCTAGTCGGAGGACCTGAGATGAGGATTTTGGGAGAAGTGGCACTGGATAGGAAGGATTTTGGGGTGAGTCTGGGAGCTCTATGCAGGTAAGCTGCGCTCAGTGTGCTCTCAACTCCTTCAGGAGCCTGAGTGCCAAACCTGCACCTCTGAGAGCAGTCCAGCCCCAGGCAGTGGACAGAAAAATAGGAGATGGGGATGAAGAGAGCAAGAGAGACTCTTTTCTAGTCAAAAAGAACTGCTGTTGTCTCAGGGCTGTATAATAGCCACCTCTCTTGTCGCTCCACTTCCCTCTGATGTATTCCAGGTGGAGGGGAAGTCCAGAGAATGTCGTGTTAAGAAATGCAAATAAAAATATCTTTCTAGACTTCCTTCTCTTATGTATTGTTTGCCAAAACCTTCACTCCTCTCCTCGACTGTTTTGCTTATGGATGTGTTTTATGCTTTTATCTTGCTCTTCTGGTAAAAGAAGAAGTACTTGCTGCAAGTTTACATAACTTGCCTTTTATTGCTCTGGAAATTATTGTGGAGCTTTGGTCTTAATTAGAGTCCCAGTGTAAGTCCTCTTTAATGAATCACTGAAATATGTGAACAACATTAAGCTTCAGAATATGGCTGCAGAGTTGGATATTTCAAGCTGGTCTCCCAGCTGGGTCTATGGGGAGACAAGTTCTTAGCACCCAGGTGAAGATATAGTGAGTGGAAAGGGATCCATTAAAACTGGGTAGGGTTGGATTTTGTGCAGGTAAATCCCTCTGCCTGTGGAAGAGTTTTGATGTCAGAGCCTGTACTTGTGTGCTGAACACTTTCCTCCTGCATCACAGCTTCACTGTGCAACATAGTGACAGACTTCATGGCATCAGGGGTTCAGGCTGCAGTTTGAGATCCAAGTTCTTCCTACCTGAGTTCTTCCTACAACACTTGTACCCATGGAGAAGGTTTTTAGTAGTTTGCTCTTGGAAACAAAATGGGATGGTAGATATGTCAGAACACATGCAAAACTTCAGGAAAAAAATACCAGTTCATTAATATAGGTTCCTGATGCTTTTGCAAAGTGTCAGTTCTGTCTGGTGAATATTATTAAAGAAGATTTTGAAAAGAAGGCTTCAAAAAAACACCCAGCACCACGCTTAGCTGGAGGTCAGCCAGTAATAGTTAATAAGTGAAAAGAAACAACCTGGAATAGCAATCACCTGCCGGACACCTGCACATATCACTGGTAGGATGTCTCCCAGTCAAAACAGGACAGGATGAGTGGACCACTATTGTGGAAATGGTGCTGGTGACAGTATTTTCCATTAGGTGTATGAGGGGCTTCACAGAAGTTGACGCAATAGTGAAACGTTCTTTTGCAGAAAACAAAACATAGGCTAAACTAAAAGTAAAACTAAACAGATTAGAAGAGTTGCAGAAGAAGTAGCAGTGGGCCAAAACCCTGTGATTTTTAGATCTCACTTAGTTTGAGTGACCTCCAAGACCCAGACTTGAGGATGTACTTGAGGATGCTGGTCCCTGTGGCTGCGTGACTATAGGACCTTAGTTTGTGTACCCAGCAGCGTACACAAAGGGATGCGTTGCTGCTCATGTCTGCCTTTAATTCCATAGTCCAAAAGGCTAAGTACTTATTTTCAGCCAAGTGAAGCAGCAATAGCCTCCAGCTCAAGTCCAGAGCAATGTTCAAACTACACCTTTGTAATTGGGATACTTTCAGACTCTCTGCCTGGGGATGGATTTTTGGCTACAGGCATTTAGACCAGGCTTTTAAGAAAGCGGGGAAAGAAAAGGAAAGCAGAGGTCCTTTGAGACCAGTTATAATTAAAAAAACACCTGGATTTGAGGGTTTTGTTTGGTTATTAGGGGTTACACCTGAACCCTTCCAGCATTTCATTTGATACAGAATCAGTACTGAGAAGACTAGCTCTGATGCAGAAACTGAAATCTCTCACTTTAACTAGGAGATCAGATTGCTGATTTAACTCATGTCTACAGGTAAGGTGGGCAAATGTAGAGATTTATATAGAGGATAGATTGGAAAGAAAGAAATTATAAGTTAAATGGTGTTTGAAGTGATAGGGAACTCTGGGGAAATAGACAAAACCTGAAGAATAGAGAAAGGATAAAAATGGTGACGTTCTCTAGAGAAGCTGAAAAAAGTACATTTTATTTACTAGAAAAAATAGGTAAAGGCTGAATCCCACAATCCCTTACTCATGCAAGGAATCCTGTTGACTTAAATACTTGTGTAAAAGCATTTCTGTGGGTAAAGGATTTGTTGGACTGCATCCAAAACCAGGTTAAGGTTGATGTTTTCACAGAGACGGCAGTCTTTCATTTGCCACCTTGGATAGTAAATGGCAATCATGGGACACATTTTACTGGACGCACCAAATAAATAATAATAATAAAAAAACCCTTTGCTTAAGTGTGTGGGAGGTTGGAGGTGGCGGAGGGCTAACAGGAAGGTGACTCAGTGACCTGGGAGGCAGGGTTGGTGGTTACGACTCTCTGCCGCGGCTGAGCGCGGACCCTCTGCCGGAGAACACCGCTGCCAGCACAAACTCGCCCAAGTTGTTCTGGCGCCTGGCCTAGAACAACAAAGGGCTGTTTTTTCCCTTTTGTGCTCAACTCTGTTGCACTGGGACAATGTGAGATTTTTAATTTTATGCACAGGAGGAAGAAAGAATACAGCTTTTTTTCTGTTTCTTGTTTTTCTTTTTCTCCACTGCACTTATCTTTGCATGTGTCGGTGTTACAAAGCCAGGTCAGCAAATATTTTATTCTGGTGGCAAGTTTTCATGCAAAGGGTGGAAGAGTAAGCTATGAGTGACCAAAGCACCTGTAATAGTTGCAGCGAGAGGAGAGAGCAGAGCCATGATATGCTGCCCCCATCTTTAACTTTCTTAAATGGGTTCTTCTGCTGCAGCCTGCCCAGGACCAGTTGATACAGAAAGAAGGAGAACAATGAATGAAGCAGAAAGGAGGTTTTAGGTACTTCAAGCCTGATTGACAAATGAGATAAAAATTCCTGTCTCACTCTCATCCTGCTCTTGGCACCAATGACTGAGGGAGCCAAGTTGCAAATCTTGCACATTTCCAGGTGTAGGTATGCCTGGATGGAGATGAGTGACTCTGGCCACGTATGATTCTTCCCACATCTTTAACACAGCCAGCAGAATGATCCTTGCATATAACTGCCCAGCAGCACCAGGAAAGGCTCCACTCTGCCTTGATGAGCCCAGTCTGGAGAAGATGTGGGAAGACTTGCTTATCACCCTTCTGCTCCTCCAGGACCTTGCAGAAGGTGCTGTGATAGTGCACAGCCCCGATGTAATTGAAGCTTAATGCTAGGCAGGTGCTCCCTGGATCAAGACCTAAATGGTTAATTTTCAAGTGGCTTCTTAGAGCAGATGTTCCCATGTGTATCCCCTCCTTCCCTCTTCTGACACATTTCCTACACAAACAGCAGATTGCATTGCTGCTGTCCTTTTGATCTGTGGGAGGGGGAGGAAAATCCCACACAAATGATATTAGTTCTCTTTTCAGGAGGCTGGTGGCAGTGCATAGGAGCATGTGCCTCCCTCCCACCTCTCCCTGCCCAGATGTCTTTTCCAGGACTTTCTTCTTTAGCCTCTGCCCACTTCTGGAGCTACTTTTAAGGTTGCTTACCTTAAAGTCTGGAAGGAAAGAAGAGGTAGTTTTGGGCAACATGTGGAAGAATTTTGATAGCAAAAAATTAGTCTCTGTCTAAACACATGGAGAGGCTGGCGTTCGGGACCCGCCTCTGCCATGCTGCTGGTGGTACTGCGGAGCCTCACACTTGTGTACCTGCTCTCCTGGCAGGCACTGATAAAATAAGCTGCACTGATAAAATAAGCTGCACTGCCTGGGTAAATCTTAAGACCTTCTCAGGCAGCAAAATGTCTTTGAGCTTGTGCTCTAGACCATTTCCCAATCCCAAACTGGCTATCCAGACTGGTGGGATATCAACTTGCATGCCCACACAGCCTCTGGGTGGTTGCAAATGTATGGCTCCACCAGTCCCAGTGTGAGGCAGCTCAGGGAGGGATGGCAGGACCCTGCAGGAGTGGAACAGTATGAGGAGATCAGTTCTTCCCTCTTGCTTCCTGGAGAAGAATCAGGGACAATAAGCTTAGCAAGATGGCAGGATCAGGATGAATTAAAGGAGGTGATTCTTTATGGGACTGTAGTTAAGGTGTGGATCCCCTTGGCACAGCATCTTCAGGGTGCCAAGACTGTCTGGGTTTGGAGGACTATGAGATTTCATGGTCAATAAATTCACCAAAAGGCATTAAATGCAATACATTGCTTTTGGCTTAGAAAGCCACACAGTGTTGACAGCGTGAAGAATATAGCACTGATTGCTCACCCCATCCTTACATTCATCCCTCCATATCACTGCTGTTCTTTTCTGGAGAAAAGACACTATACAAGCTGTACATTTGGTCTGACCCAGAATGGCCTTTCTGATAGTATCATCTTGGGATAGGGAAGAAAGCTTGCTTTAGCTCTGTTACCAGTGACAGTTGCAGAAGCCCTCTAGACGTATGGTGAAAATGATGGAAGTAGGTGTGGTGGCCACCAGTTTTTCCACCATTGTCCCCCTTATAATCTTAATCGTTTAGACTGGAAAAGACTTTTAAGATCATTGAGTCCAACTGTAAGCCTAACATTATCAAAGCCACCGCTAAGCCATGTCCCCGAGCACCACTTCTACATGTCATAATTTCTTCCTATGACTTGACTGGTTTGAAAAAGGCAAACAGTTCTGCCTGAGCTTTTCCTAAAAAAAAAATGACATCATTGTTCAGGAAGAGCCTTTGGGATGGCTGGGATGCTTAAAGCTGCTGGTATCACTGGCCTTGCAACAGCAGCCCAGGTGGACGCACTGACACAGGGTAGGACACAAGTATGAATTAGCCTAATGCTGAGCTGGCTGATGCTGAGAAACATAAACATAGCCAGTGGAGTTTTGGAAATTGGATCTTTTTCTTCATTTATTTGTCTTCTTTCCTTGCTTTAGCATCATGCTAATTTCTAACTCCCAGTAGTATCCAGGGCTTTTTCTCTTGTTGTCTTTGGAGGCTGCTATAATGAAACACCTGATTATAGTAAGAATGATGTTTCTTGAAGCAGGGGATAGGGAGTCTCAAACGTGACACTGTGAGCAGCCAAACAGCAAACTGGGGAGTGACCAACTGAAATGCTCTAAATAACAAATTCTTTTCAACCAAAAAGAATTCCAAAAAGACAACATATTTGCAGATGTTATTCATACAGAAGGAGAGTCAAATATCATCAAATAATCCAATAAGCCTGACTTGCTCACTGGCTTAGAGAGGATACACTAAGCTTCCCGTTTTATTTCACTTGGTTTCTTGAGCTAGTAACCAGAAGTAGGGGGTTTGCAGCAGTCAGCCCATATGTTCAATTCAGCTCCTTCCTCTGTAGTTGGGATTATTAAAATTGTTCAAGAGTATGTAATGACCCCACCCCTGCATGTCTGTCCACCAGCATTTCTGCAGAGGCATAAAGTACACATGGATGCTGGGTGGATCTGCGCGGCTCAGTGTACCAGGGAGGCTGAGCACAGCGATGCAGGTTGGCATGGGCAGTGCCAGCACCTCTGCTTTCCCAGTGCCAGAGCATCTACCCCTGGCACAGGGAGCCAGTGACAAGCAGCACGGCTCGAGGGGTGAGAGTAGCAGCAACATACACCAAGCAGCAATAGGCAGCAGTGGGGGAAGAAAGAATAGGCTTGTCATGCTCCTGGAAAGAAAAGTTCAGGTGTTTTTTATTCTATGGTATTTCAAATGCAGCAGCTTTTCCAGCTTTATTTGGGATATTTTTTAGATGGTGATTTTCTGATATCCTTGAATTTACCAGATTTCTGATTAGTGCTTCACTTGGACTCCAGGGGCAAAAAAAAAAAAAAAAGAAACCTGCCCGGTTCTTTGTCCTCCCCATTTACATTTTCTCCACTCCTCCACTGCAAGCGATCAAGTGAAGTCTTGTTTCAAAAAAATACAGAGGTAGAAAAGCTAGTTTGCTGTACTTCTGTTTCCCTGTAACTTTTCTGAAGTTGATGAAATGATGAGAAGTTAGAGACTGAATAGAAAAGCTGTCAGGAAAATGGGGACAATGAATCCCTCCCGCTCCTCACCCTGGCATCTCCCCAACATCTTTCATTTTGTTTTGTTCAGCAATAACAACAATAGGGAACGGAATTATTTATCAAGTAATCAAATGTCCTTTGTGAATGCTCAAAAAAGTGATTTTTTTTTTTTAGTTTATTTCCATAAGTGTTGGGCTTTGTTGCTATATATTCCCAGGGCTATTCAAAAGGGGGAGTGTTTTCTGGGAGCACATATTAGTTGAAAGGACACCAGAGCTGCCTGAAGAAAATACATTTCAAATTCAGATTAAATAAGGTGAGGAAATGGGAAAAATGGGAAAAGTTAAAAATAAAAGCTTTGGAGAAAAGCAGATGATGTTAGGTGCGCTCCCAGTCACCAGCAGCTCAGGCAGAATATGGTAGATGAGGATTTGCCCAGAAGCATGGGAAAAGTGGGGTCTCCAGAGACCATACAAGTACATTTGCTCTTAAACATTATTCTGTCTATCTGACCACATTCTTTGTACTGTATCATTAAAAGCAACTTATTTGTTTTTTCTTTCCCAAAGTTGCTGGGACCCATTGTTCCTATTTTGCATCTGGCTCATCCATGGTACCAGCTCTTCTTCCCAGCTGCTTCCCAGGTCATCCCAGGAGTCTTACAAGAGCTTGGGGTGGTTGCTCTTCACATCAGGAAACTGTATGATGCATTTCAGCACATTAAAACATATTTCTATCTGTTTCATTGCCCTGCATGTAATACATACTTAGGGAGTGTGTGTCCATATGATTTTTACCACTGAGTTTCTAAACCTGTGGCAGCCCTAAGGCTTAGTAAACTTACACACAGCAAGACTCAAATTCTTTCCTTTTAACATCAAATTGTTCGTTGCTGTGTGATTTATTCAAAGGCTACAGCATGGAAAGTAAGAAATGCCCGTTGTTGCCAATATTATAATCACATGTGCAGCTTAATCCTGTAAACATGCACAAGTAAACTTACATATCTAAGTCTTTAGTGCATGCAGCCATTTGAACGTAAACTCCTCAGCCTGAACGTGCATTTGTACAGTATTTAACGCAGAGGGTTTGAGCCAGCCTGGGGTCTTTGTGCTAAATATATAATAATTATTATAATGAGGGTATTAATGATTTGTTTGTGTGCTATTCTTACATCTAGTGCCAAATATTCTATAGAATGTGTATCTGGGAAGAACGAAGCCCTTCGTATTTTATATCTGTAATAATCCATTACTGAGTTGCTGGATTCCATCTCATTTGTATATACCATATTTTTTCCAGAACATCTGTTTAAACCCACGCTGGATAGCTGCCAGATTAGTAGGATTAGGATATGGTATAAGGAAGACTTTTGTTTCCTCTGAGCAAGGAGAAAAAATAAGTTTCAAGTCGGTGCATATTGCCGAGAAGAAGCAAGTTTTTCTCTCCAGAAGCAGATGTCCTGTAGTGTTTGAAAATGAAATGGTTTTGTGTCTCGCAGGCAAAGGTTCTGTGCTTCAACAATATTGATTGTCAGTTAGTACAGGCTGTCAGCCTGCCGTGGTTAACCTACCAGTTGTTGGAGAGACAATCACGAGCAATTAAGAATCACATTTTGCAGTTTCAAATGCATCCATATTGCCACTTTATTCAAAATCCTTTTCTTTTTGTGTTGTACATTGGTGAGAGAGAAAGAGTTTTCTTTTTTCCTCCTGTAAACTATATTTTCATTGCTGGCCAAATTAAGAGAGAGATATATTGCTCATAAAATTGCTGCAGTTTCTTGATTAAAATCTTACATGCAGCACTTCTTTCAACATCAATCTATAATAATGAGGGAGCACATTTCATTGCATGTCTTTGTGTAGTGCCTTACATGCAAAGCACCAGGGAAGTATCAGGGAAGATTCATCTGCACATGCAGCAGACATTTCTTCATGAGGATGGACCTTGTGACTTGAAATGGGGAAACATAGTCAAATTAAAACTCAGAAGAGCTGAAGGATTAGTCTGGAGAAGAAGAGGTTGAGCAGAGACCTTATTGTTCTCTATGAAAGGAGGTTGTAGTGAGGTGGGTGTTGGTCTCTTCTCCCAAGTAACAAGAAATGGGATGAGAGGAAATGGCCTCAAGTTGTGCCAGAGGACGTTTAGAATGGATGTTTGGAAAATTTCTTAACTGAAAGAGTGGTGAGGCACTGCCACAGGCTGCCCAGGGAAGTGGTGGAGTCATCATCCCTGAAGGTGTTCAAAAAACTCCTAGATGTGGCACTTCGGGACATGGTTTAGCAGGCATGGTGGTGTTGGGTTGATGATCTTAGTGTTTTCTTCCAACTTTAATGATTTTATTCTATGATTAGCAGTTGCAGTTACAGGGGTGCTGGCTGTGTAGTGATTATGGGAACAACTGATAGAAGTGAGACAGCAAAGGGCTGAAGTCAACCTGTTACGCCAAGAAAAACAGCCCACGGGAAAGGAAACACAGAGTGCTACGCAACCCCAAAATCAGCAGTGCCTGGAAACTTTGAAGCTCTTCTCACCTCTTTGGGAGGCACTTATCAAAGCTTTGGTAGCTGGTGGCCTTTTGGAAGTAAATCAGGAACACTGGGTCTGGGCATTCTGTTGGCATAAAACAATGTGTTACAGCTTATGTGCCAGGCACTATGGACATTATGTTGTCACAAACTGCATGGATGCTGTCACCTTGGCTGGTGGTTTTGGTCCAGACAACTGGGAACCTTCTCAGAATCATGACCAACATGACTTAGAAGGACTTTAGGCAAAGACAGATCCTGCCTCCTTTTCCAGAACTTTTCCAAATCAATTTCCTAAAAACCTCAAAAATCCATCAGTTCTTCCAAGACAGCACACCATTCCTGGCCTCAAAAGAGATTTCTGACCAGCAGATGACTCCCTCCACGGGATTTCTCAGCACTCCGAACCTCAGAAGCCCTTCCCATGCCTCTGCCACCCATCTCTCATGAAATCCATGCATGGTTAGCGTCCACAACGCTTAGGGAAATGGGGCTGCACTGACAGGTTTTGCTGGTGGGAATATGCCTTTGCAGAACACATGAGATTCTGCTTTGCACACAGGGCAGGCAAGTAAATGTCATGTCATGGGGAAAGCCATCTACATCATTCAGATTGTCAAGAGCAACTAGTAGAATATACCAGCAATCACTTCTCAATTAGGAGGTTCAGAAAAACAACTTGTCTGTAAACCTGTCCATGGAAAGGAATTCCTTCCTATCACGTATCCTCCTTCATCCCATCTTTATTACAAAAAACCCTAAACCCTGAGCAAAGTCAAAACAGACCAAGCCAGCACTGGACCTGAGCTGAGCACCACGTTACTGCCTTGGCACTGTAGCACTCCTGGGTTAATCATATCAGTTCTTCATGATTTAGGATCTCAGAATGTATTTCAGAAATGATCAACAATTTGGGGCAGCAGTACAAACAAATGAAAGGTAATGAAAATGGGGAATCACAAGAAAAAAAAGGGAAATTATGTAGCTGAATAATATTGAGAGATCATCTCCCACATGCAAATGTACACAGGTTCTGATACCAAGGCTGGTATGAGTACAGAAGTGAGGAGTTTCATCTTTAGTAAGACTTTGTCAATTCAAAACTTAGATTAAAAGGGTTTCTGTGCAGTAGCTCTCTCTAACCATCTTCACCTCTCCTCTGTACAAAACACAAATTTATGGTTTCACAATCACATTTTCCTATTTTTAAAACATGTTTTCTTTGCTGTCTTGCTTTGTGAGAAAGAGACTGAAACTGCAAGAGAAACTCTCTCAACAGAGGAAACTGAAATGACTTCATGTACGACGTGAACAACGGAACAAAGTAAACACAGACAAAAATAGAAAGCAGTACTTTATTTTCTTTCTGATCTTTCATTTTTAGGGGATATTTGTGATTACAGAGAACTTCCAACATTTCAGGCAAATGGGAGATATTTAAACAACTGGCATAATAGTTTAGGTGTTTGCACGCAAGGAAACAATATCTTATTCTTACTGACAGCAGGATACAAAGATTTCTTGTATTTAGGACTCTTCCTGAAATCAGCAAGAATGAGGGGTAAATATCTTTAAATGGACTTCAGACTTTTGTATCTCACTCAATAATTAAATGCTCTGTCTGTTTAATTCTTCTAGGATTAAACATTCAAGAAAACGAAGTGCGCTTTTCCCTCCTCTCCTACGGTTGCCTTTGACTTGAGGAAAAGTTCTCTATCAAGCGATTTAAACTGCGGAAAAAGTCAAGCACCCTGAGCACTGTGATTTCTGATGCCCAGAATCTTGCTCATGATAGCAGAGATGAGAAACTTAGATCTGTATTGAGAAAACGACTTGTTCTAATGCTAATCTCGATCAAACTGTTGACACTGATATTAAGCAAACACACTAGGGTGTAATTACATTTTACGCTGATCTATGAAATATTGATGTAATAATAACGAATACATACATGCAATCATACAATATCATCATCATAAACTGTGGTCAAATACGTATGATATTTGCAATGCTTATACCTTGTTCATATAAATAAATATTCATTAGAACTGAAAATAATTATTGCATGGGCAATGACAGCTGAGAATTTTAAGCAATAGTATTGAATTATTCCTTGAAAGGTGGTTTTGAAATGACATTCATTTTCAAGTTGTGGGTCAGTTTTTTTGTCCAACTGTGGTAATATCTTTTTTTCCAATAGGAAGAGTAATGTTTATACTAATTGTCACAAGAATGCCTAAGCATTTTCTGTGACTAATAATCAAATTAGGGAGATGTGTGTGTCTCTAACTACACCAATGTTAGTCTATTTTCATACTTAAAATTGGCCTTTCCCACAGCTCGTTCAAGTTTATGTTCTAGCCACATGTCCCACAGATAAACAAACAGATGCTCTATATAAAGAGTTAGATCATATTCTGAATGAGTGAGGAACATATGTCATCATTAAGAGAAGCTTCAGTGCCAATGCTGGCATTAAGGTAGAGGAAAGAAAACAAGGAAGAACTTGAAACAGAGCAGCATAATCCCAAGGAAGTTGTCAAAATCAGAAGAGAGGTTATTTGCACTAGAGTTGGCAAGAAAATATTGTTCAGCAGTTTTTGCTGAAAAAAACCAAAAGAATAACAAGAGGATTTTTTTTACTTTTAATTAAAACACATCCTTTGTTGTTGGCAGCTTTGGGCTGAAACCAAAAATTGTAGTTTTTTACCTCAACGTGCCAAACTCCTACATTTTGTTTGAACAGAACATTTTGCAAGGGATTTAAGGTGTCCAGTTTTCCAACAGAAACAATAGACTGAGTAACACTGAAATTTCCCAAGAATATTTCTCTTTGGTGAAAATCTAATTTTTTTTTCCAGTAAGAAATTTTCATGGAAGTTTTTTTTTCGCACGCCACTGATGAAAGGAGGATATCCCAATATAGCTTTACAGTCTGAATGCAACTAGATGACATTGTTTTTATTGTTGCTATTGTGTTATGCACTTCATAAATAGAGACTGGAAAGACAGTTCATGCCCAAGAGATCATTGTAATCTAAATGTATTTTAGGGGCTTTATTTTTAAAATGTACAAAATCAGGATTTTTTTTTTTAATTGCATGCAGAAATAATGCTCAGAGAAAATACTGTGCACACATAAAAAGAATTTTCGTCCCAGGATTTGGGAAAATCATAAATGAAATATCATGTTGGGGGGGGGGGGGGGGAGAGAAAGAGTTATTAGCAAACTCTTTCACCAATTTATCTGCAATTTGATTGTAGCAGATAAGCAAAGGACTAACACAGAAATCTTAAAGAAGAAAGAGCTCCTAGAAGTACCAGAAGAGGGAGGAGAGTCTGTGACGGGCAGAGGAGAGATCATAGATGCAATTAGAGGGTTTCTGTAGGATGTTGTTTCAGGTGACAGTTGATTTCCTAAATCACAGACTTTCTAAAATACATCTGAACGTGAGGTGAATAGTAAAGTGCAAAGCACTAGAAGGACAGAGCCACTCTTACACTGATTTTTATCTCTAAATTCCCTAAAAAAGCGTTTATATCTTGGATGAAATCCACAAGAACTGGGGGATCCAAGGATGAGAAGGGAGAGACTGTCCTGAGGAAAGGAAAAGATCTGTTTCCCTGTTACCGGTGTAGCATGATGTGATCAGGAAATGGGGGCGGGGGGGGGGAACGACGGACGGACACATTGTGCTCCAGCTCCAGAGGAGGTTGCTGGATTTAGAGAGCTGCTTTTGGCTGCTTTTTGCTGCCGGTTACATCGGTCAGTGGCAATGTGTAAAGATTTGGCAGTGCGCAGCCGGATCTGTGTGAGACTTGGCTGCCTACACCATCTTTTTTTTGCACTTAATTTGAGAAATGAGTACACGACAGAAATTTGTGATAGCCTGATTGGACAGAAAACATCCACTGCTCAGTAAGAAAACCTTGCATAAAGACCCCGATCCAGGTGTAGTCCTATCTAAAGGAAACAGCAGCCTGGCACTCTAGATTTGGAAAATAATCTTTAGTGGGAAAATTGTTGGAAGGTACTTTTAAGCAGAAATATCCACACCAACAAGCTTTGGGATCTTTATTGTCCATGGCTGTGCAGCCGCCCCTCTGCTTGGGTCTTCAGCACTGCCACTAAATAAGCACCACATTGACCAGCACTTGCCAAAGGGTTCCAGACATTTGGAAGTGAGAAAAAGGGGTAGCCTGGTTCAGTGAGTTCACTTTAGTTGTTTTCTCCCAGTTGTTGCGGCCACCAGCTCTGCATCTCTCGGATAGACAGGTCTTCTGAGATCAAGGAGGGCAGAGTAGTGCTTTGCTGAACTCATCCAGTGTGTGCTGGCCGCCAGTTGGAAATTGAGTACGTTCCTACCTCATTCCAGCTATTTCATTTTTGTGACAGTTTGTGGGAAACATCTGGCACAGCATCTTTCTGACGTGTCTCCAGCTACAGAAAGCTGAGAAAAATCAAAGCGGCCGCCAGGAATAACAAAATGCAGTTTTACGCATCTTAAGCCTCATTCTCTTCTCTCAGCCACCAGACCTAAGCCAGGAGTAATTCAGCTAAAGTCAGAGAAGGACAGGCTAAAGATAGCAGGAACTTTGGTTAGAATGTTCCTGCCTGATGAGATCCCTGAACCAGTCCATTCAGCTTCAAAAACTTATAGCATTGCTGATTTTGTGTGCAACCCTGGGCAAATAAGTTTTCTTTATCTCTCCTCAGTTTCTAAACAAGGGAAACGAGACAGCGCTTTGGTCATGCATGTTGATATCTGCTGGTGCAGTCTGCAAGATTTTAATGTAATTCCAGCCATTCTGGTGCCATCAGTGATTTTACATAACTTTTGGTGATCGTCCTACAGCCATAGGTAAAACAGGATCAGGAGCTGGAAAGTGAACATTCAGCCTGAACGTACAGAGAATGTTTTTAGGGCAGATACGAATCACCACAACAGCTTACCAGTGATCATGGTGGATTCTCCATGCAGAATAGCTGTAGATGATCTAGGTGTTTTTTAATATTAAAAATAGAGGTTATAGAGGACTAGAAATGTGTTTTAACATTCAGTTTTCCTTCATCCAACAACTGAAGTCCTTGTTACTATGAATTAAAGATAATACTAAAATGTGATGGAAAGCCAGGTCTCTGTAGGGCTCGACGCATGATCCAGTTTCTGTGTGTGAGCAAGCTACCTCATGTCAGCTGAGATGTGGTAACTCTGCGGGTACTTGCTCCTACAGGCAATAACAATAGTTCCCTACAGCAACTGTGTGCTATTTCAGTGTTGCTTTCCCCACCACAAGAAGTGCCATTCCTCTGTCTTTACAAGAGATAAAACATGCACATGGTTACAGCAGTTGCCCAGCTCAGTTGGGCCAACAAGCATTAGCTTGATCGAATGTCTGAGCACTACTATTGAAACTCTCCTGAAAATGAGAAGAACTTTTGGAGATGCATTCATTCTTAAGACGTGGTAGAAGTGATCGTGGTTGTATGGTTCAAAGTTCAAACAGGTAGCCCACAATCTGTACGTGAAGCTCTGCAGCTTCGTAGCCAGCCAGTGCTGCCATGATCCAAAGCTGCTGCTTAAAATACTCTCTATTGTTGGAATACACCTCCTCCCACTTCCAGCCCCCATACAGAATGATTTAAATACGAAAGAAACGACAAAAAAAGAGTGTTTTTGGAAATAATTAGGTCAATTAGAATGTAACAAGAAGAGTGGTCTAGACATAGACGGCATTTAAATTAGCAACAAACTGCTCCATTTGGGTTCTTCACCTATTTAATCATCAATTCATCTATGTGAATTCCTAGCAAATTAAAGAATTTGCTAATTTAACATACCCTGAAGGTGGTGACTAAATTATGTGTCAATGTCACTGATGGCTGCTCTGTCTAAAGGATAACAGAAATGCAGCCAGGCTCTTCAGAGAGGGGCTTTGGTTTCACTTACTCTCCAAGGATCACACAAAATGCTGCATTTTAGAAAGGTCTGTAAGGTTAAAACTGTCACTTTGGTTCTGCATTAGCCAATTGGAATCTCATTTAAACTTTCCTTGCCTCAACATGAAGCCCACGCACAAAGCAGCCAATAAAAGAGAGAGAAATGAAATAAATATAATTTTCAACATATCCTGTTGAAAAGTTGCAAGCGGCCATTTTTGAAGCCAAAAGTAATGATCAATACTCATTTTTATAAGCGATACAGTATAAGCAGATGTAAAAGTGGGAGATGATACAGGGAACCATAGTGTTCTCTTATATGATATGCTAAGAAACAAATCCTGCGGCTCATATAGCTCTTCTTCCAGGCCATACGAGATGTCATCAGTCTCTCCTAGTGGGGCTAACCCCTACCTGAGCGAAACTGGCCTCTGTGGAAAGCCTGCACAGGAGTTATCCATCACTCAGATCACTCCTCTAATTGCAAATGGTATGTAAAAATCATCAGTTCTGGCATTATAATTGATGCCCTCCAGAAGCCAAAGCATCCTTTCTCCAGGGCTCAGATGTGAACCTCTCACATTCTTCTTCAGGACTGACGTGGTCTTCAGTGAGATCGAAATCAGGCTCTGAAGAAAACAAATATACGGAGCCTCTCTGAAAGGGATCTTTGCAGAAAATGTGGGTGGGGAGGGAATGGAAGATGAGGAAGTTGGGTAGGGAACAAATCTGGGAGGAAAAAAAATGGAATTTTTGAAAAGTCTGTTTTTATGCTGCACGACCTGTATGTTTCACCCTCTTTCATTTCAGACTCAGCAATTTGAGGAAGCAAAAGACTGAGGATTCAATCTTGGACCCTTCCTAGAGCAAAAAATGTAGTAGTATTTGTCACACACTGCAGGTCTGCTTAAATATCCCACAGAAAATGACGTGCCCCTGTCTGGTGAGACCAGGCTGACAGTCTCAGAGATCCCTTCAGGCATGGTGGATGGAGTGGCACCTCTACAGGTAAGAGGTAGCATCATTGCAAGGTAAAGTGTGCTTTGTCAGCATACTGTCATCTGCAGGGGTTTCTGAGAGGCTCCATGGTAACTTGAAAAGAGGCCTAGCGTCAAAAGGTTCAGATGCTTCTTGAGTGGTATTCAAATGCCTAGAGATATACGGATGGGTGCAGCCTTGGCAAGATTTTAAAAGCAAGATAGGGAGAAATGAATAATTAGGCATCTGACTGGAGCTGAAAATTCACATCTCTATTCAGGATTGGTGAACTGCTTTGCCTAAAATAAGATGAAATTTGAATCTTTGCCAGTTGCCTGGCAAACCCAATTTTTTTTCCCCCTTAAGATCAGAGATTGCTTTGTTCAGTGTCGGAGCATGTCGGAAATTCTTCTGAGAGCCTTGGAAGTCTAAAGTCCGGGAGGAGGTGGGGGGTGGAATATGGAGAAGAAGGAGTTACCATATTACTGCATTCAGCACCAGGTGCAACAGAGTGAAGGTCCAGGTCTGGCATTCCACAAGGATTGTGATAAATTAGACGATGCATAGATGCAGATACCCACCTTGGTGCCCCTCCATACCTGTTTTAGGACATTTGGCTTGGTTAAACTCTAAAGAGAGGGTCCCTCTGCTCTCTTTGGGGGTGGCTGTTTTCAGAGAGATTTGCCCTTCAGTCCAAGATCTGTCACAGAGACCAGCATTCTTCCATAGCCACTTGCTGGCTTTAAAATGACTTACTCCCTTCCCAGATCGGCCTGATAACGGCAGGGAGCTGGCTGGCCCTAGGCCCCTGGGACTGTAAAAGGTTGCAGGCACCACCAGTGCAGCCCAGAGCAGAGCCTGGAGAGAGGTAACATGAAAAACTCCCTTTGACTTCATCAGAAACTGAGATTGCTTGGGCAATAAATGAATACAGCAACTCTGTGCTAACGTGGCCAGATCTGAAATGAAAATAAAGACAATTTTAGTATTCCTTTACAGTGCCTGATTGAAGAATTTGGTCACATGGCAGGAAAGAAGGTCACTGAAGAGAACTCTTTTAACAGAAGTTCATTCGTATTTTAAACTGGTCACATGCCTTTTCATTTGTGTCTTCTCTGATGTGACTCTCCTCTTCCTTCATCTTTATTTACATTGATTGGTTCTCGTATTTTGCTTTGAATTGCAAGCAGACTTTTCTCTATTAGCCAGTGTGAAGTGATGGCAGAGGCATCCCCACTCAGCCCCTGCTTGCCCTGTGTCTGAGAGGAATCATTTTTCCTAATGAAAGAGTGTTATGGCAATTGCATTGACACAATACATTTTATGCTGACTGGTCAAGATCAATTCTAGAAACAAACTGTTGTACACGGGTGTTTCTACTCTTCCATTTGTCTCTGCAGTCGAGCACATGTCAAATGCATTCCATGTCACATCACAGACCAGAACAAAAGGCTTGCATCTAAAAGAATGGAACTCATAGCAAACGTTATCAGAAGTGTTCCATAGTGATGCCACCATAGAAAAACACAGATTTATATGGGAGAAATATGCATCCTACTCAGAAGGACAGCAGCATTTGTAAAAGCATGCAGTATGCAACGAGGAGGATTTCATCAAACAGAGCAAGGAGAACTGTCAGCGGCTACAAAGCAATAGATTTAATCCATACCTGAGAATAATTTGCTCTTCAGTTTTCCTCCACACTACTTACTAAGCCCAAATAGCTTGTACGAGCTATTGATGGGCAGAAATTGTCAGGGAGTTATAGCTTTTTAAGATCTGACTTTTTCAGCAGATGCACATGCAAGAACAGAATGCTGATTAGCTCTGAGATGACATATGCATAAAAAAAGGACCCCAAGAATGTAGTAATTCAAGGCTACTGAAAATGAAATATGATTTTGTAAACACTATACAAATAGTGATTTGGGGAATCTGAGCCCCAAGGTGAAAGCCATGCTGAACACATTTCCAGGGAATGTGCAGTTAGTACCTATACTGTGATGAAATTACAGTGAGCATTTTTTACTATTGCTAACTATAAACAGAAATCTAAACTGTGTGGGTCAACATGGTGACTCAGCAATCAAAGTTACTTCATCCTGCTGCAGTCAGAGGACTGCAGTTGTGTTTCCAGCACATTTAGGATTTCCAGGGGGAATAGGAGATGAGTCAGGGAATTAGAGCAACCTTGCATTACTTAACTAGTTCTTGTAGATTGATCAATGGCGCTGGGAAGGCTCTGCTGTAGGGAACCCCTGCAACAGTGTCGCAGTGTGCTCGCTGTTACAAAAGAGGCTGCCAATGCTGTCAGATGGGGAGGGGGGATAGAGGAGAGAAGGAAAAAATATGCGGTCAGCAAATAATGTGAGAATTTACATCACATGGCAGATAATATTTCTCGTGCATGAACCGATGCATACTGTATCCCATGTGTGATGCAGGTAGACACAAAATTTTATATCCCATGGCTCAAAAATACTGTTATTTTCAGGGTACGGCAAATCACCAGTAAACTGTAAGGCACATAAAATCCACAACATTCCTAGAACAAGAGTGTATCCTCGCCAGTCAGCTGCAACGTCAGGCAGGTAATTAACAAATGCCTTGATAAAAGGAGCAATGTCTTGTTTATCAATCAACATACTATTAATTAGCTCAGGTGTCAATTTTAATTGAAGTGATTAGTATTAATAACGGTCATCTGTGCAAATCGCATGGCATATCTGCACGGATATGTTCTTGCTCCTGGGCTTAACTTTTAGGAAATATTCTAACCTAGGAAATACCTTCACAATTTCAAAATGTTAATTTTTAGGAGATAATTAGCTGTGTAACTGGATGGCTATTTATTAATAGAAGCTACACATGGAAAACCACCACCTAACAACTATGTCTGAAATAAAAGCAGAATAGCATCATTATGTAAGAAACTCTCTAGCTGAAACCTTGCCATTAAAAAGCTCCAATGACACACATAAAGGGGGTAACATTATTTTGAAATTATAATAATAGCTTTCCACATCTGTTCTCATGAAGAGGGAAAGCTGTGTGGCTGCCGGTATTTTATTTAAGGTTTGAATCTATGCATTTTGCTTTATATTTTGCAAAAGAAATTGTGACGTTACCTTTTCTTACTTTGCAAAAGGCAATGCTGTAGCTCAAGTTACACTGGGGTTGTCATAATCCTAGGATAAGGTTGAGCCTCTTATGGAACTGAATTGTCCCAGGCGTGTTTTTAATTTAAAAATTACTCTATGAGGACAAATATTAGGACAACCACAGCTGCTTCTGCGCTACTAAACATGATTGTTATTTTATCGTTTATAGGATTGCCAGAGCTCCCTGGTGCTGTGCAGTGTTGTGGCACCTTGGAAGAGGCAACGTCTGCCCCAAAGAACCTATAACCAAACGCCAGAGAAGGGGCTGGGGGAAGCGAATTAATCAATGATTTACTTCCTCTGCATTAAATACAGGAGTGTCTGAGGTGTGTAGATTAAATGACTTGGCTGGGTTATGCAGAGTCTATAAAAGAATTGGGAATTGAAAGTAGCCCTCTTCCATCTAAATTCAGACATGTTGAGTCATCAGTCAATAACAAGACTGATTTCCGCAGCAGTAGTGTTTGGAGGTTTTAATCAGGTTTCATGTCCTATTATGCTGGGTACTGTGTAAATATAGAATAACGGATACTCTCTGCAGGCATGTCCTTAAACAGATCCCTGCTGATTTCAATGGAACTCTACATGTCCAGAAAGATACCCTGGGGTAGATCTGATTTTTCTAAATAGTGATGAGATGCAGTAGGTGGGAGTAAAATCTTTGGGATTCATGGGGAACAGATTATAGGTAATGGGATCACAGGGGCGCCTGCATAAGGTATTGCAATGTAGCAACTTTGTTGATCACTTGTTTTATTTTGGAAGAAAGTGAACAAGCAAGGGAAAATCATAACGTTTTCAGTGAGACTCTAGTGCCTATATGTTTTGAAGTATGCAAGTACTGGTATTTTACTGAAGTTTCCCTGACCAGGAATAAATCAAAAACACTTAAAACAGCTGCAACAAAGTTATTTTCCATTTTTTCACATGAATAGTCTTTAGCAGAGAGTAACCTCTTGGTGACTTTAAAAGGTGAAACAGTGAAAAGTAAATGGAAAATAAAGATGCTATAATGGGAAGAACCGTGAGCACATTTGGAGGACATCTGCTGAGATGTTATCCGTGGTGAAGAAGCCCTGCCCATTTGATGACATCATTTTCTACAACTTCCAGCCTGTCCTGGCAGGCTCAGGGGCTGCAGCGGGAATGCTGTACAAAAGCCAGGCTGGTTGCAGCAAAAGAATACACTGGGCCTGATTCCCTCTAGGCTGGCAACGAGCACCTGGCTGAGGAGCAGCCGCTTCTCCAGCCGAATGCCGAATACAAGGCTGAAGGCAGTAAAGACCACAAGGCCGGTTAACAGGCTGATTTCTTTCAAAGTTGTCTTTATTATTTTAACATTTAGTGTGTATGTTAGGCAAGCACCAAAAATCTCCTGCACAGGCGGTGCTCGGCACTGGACACAGACACGCCGAGAGGTAGGTCCTGTCCCACACAGCCCCGAAGAGACGGCCCTGTTGTGCACAGGCTCTTAGTGGCGTGAGCCACTCTATTCAAGCCTGTGATGGGAAGTTAAGCAGTCAGGAAGGGATTGACAACTTGAGTTCCAAGAAAATCTATGTTATGTGTGAGGACAGGGTGGGGAGGGCAACCTATTAGTTACTTTTTATATCAGCACACAAGGGTTTTTTAGCCTGGATTTTGCAGTGTTTGTGCATTTGTCTGATTATTACTACTAATATCTTCTTAAAATTCTTCTTCTTCCCAGTACCTCCTTAACTTCTAGATACCATCAGCTCCTGCGGCAGCAATGTTCTCAATGCCTGTATCTACATCAGCATGTTTGAAACAGAAGTTTGCTTTTGAAGCAAATCTCCTGGTCACACTGCTTTGCTGTGCTTTGGTTTGTATTATGAACCAGTCTGGGAGTGCACAAACTGTGCTCCCGTCCAGTGAACCTGAAGTAGTGAGATCCTCCAGACCAGTTCACATGAACTCCAGCTACTACTGGGCATGCAGTCCTAAGAACCCCATCACACCTAGCCCAAAGCACCCCCACTTCACTCAAACACCTTCATGATGGAGATGGGGTCCTCAACACCAATTGAATTTCTACTATTCACACAGACTACACGCATCTTCACTTGTTGCCCACAGGAAACTTAAAGCAGAGGGGGAAAGAAGAGGGTTCAGGCTTGGAGAGGAGCGCCTCAAATCAGGATGGACATAACTCTGGCCACGGGGTGCAACATTCACAAATCTATCTGTAGGCACAACCAGCAAAACCAGCACAGATACAGCCAAAGCCTAATAAAAGCACTCAAGAGTGCAGAAAAGGAGACCTCCGTGATTTCTTTGAGGGCAAGATGAGCTCAAACCTCATTAGACATCAAAGAACCACAGGAGAGAGATGCTCTAACAGCAAAAAAAAGAAAAAAGTATATTAAAAAATACTTTTCTATATATAAATATTTATATAAATTATAAATTATTACTGGGGCTCTCCTTTCATAGGACTGCTTCTTGTATTATAAATAAAGCAGAAAATCCTCTCTCTTGTTTCTCCATAAGACATTGCTTTTTTTTGGTAGGTGTCTGATCAGCACAACTGCAGAAACGAGGACGCAGCAGGGCTCTGAAGTAAAGAGAGCACCAAAGATACAAATTTATCTTTCCTTTTTTTCCCTGCTTTTATTCATGGTAGTGCCATCTCTTTTACTTATGAGGTGTGAATACAGATGAAGACATCACTAAGTGCAATTTTATGGCCACTGTAGCCAGAGGGTAAGACCAGAATGATGCTGAAATGGTCAATTCTGCCTTTAAAAGTTTCCAAACTGTACAGCTTGGAGAAGGTAATTCAAAGGGTAGTAGATTTTTGCATGCATGAAGAAGCCGTTAAAAAACACACTGAAAAAAAATCAAAAGCCATTCCTTCTCTTCTAGCATTAATATACAAATAATAAAAACCCCTGCCTGTCCACTGGATAAATGTCATATTTATATACGTTTTTAAGGATCTAGGAAGCACCTGTCACCATAATGCCTAAAACCTTAACAGCTTGATTACAGGTCTTGATCTCAAGGAAACTGCAGACATTGTGAGGAAGACTGACCTGTTCTGTGGTAGTTTCACCTGGAGCAGCCAGAAGCAGTGCTCCAAGAACCCACTGCTGTGCCCGTGCCCATGACCAGCAGCAGAGATGCTGCTCCTTATGCATTCCTGTATGGGGATCCGCAGGTTAATCAACCACCTCATACTGCACCCAAGTTAATATGACCACACTGCACTTAACTCTGTATTTTTAGGTGGAGAGCACAATCAGCATTGGCTGTCTGAAAGCTAGGAATTCAATAGGAACCTGACAGTTACTCTTCTTCTAATACATGTCTATAGCTTCGGTATTTCAGCCTCAGAGGATTTGCCTTTCTGACTCTAGTTAAGACTGTGATGCTTCCTCACTCAGATCATTGGAATTGCAGAATTTTCAGGAATCTTCCCAGAACTCAGAACTCAAAACATGCTACTTCATAAGCAAGGGGGGAAAGCAGACTTCAGTCCCTTTAGATCAAAGCCCATGGCTTCTGTTGTGTCTCTATGTCTCTCTAACAGTGTCTGATCCTTACTGGGACTTGTGGTTATTACTGTAACAACAAAAGCAACTGCAGTGTGTATGGGACAGAAATGAGTATTTGCTATTTTTGTAAGTTCTATATCTAACTAAGTAGCACATTTTCTATGCAAACCAATTTGGTTCCTGTTTATATAGCAAATTCCCCATAGCACGTTTGCTGCCCTGTGTCATGGCTATCATTATTCCTAGTGAAGAGGACTCTATGCCTCTCTCTTTAGAGATCGTGAACAGCAATTGTGACCCAGCCAGAAAAGTGCTTCGCAAGACTATGAAGCGTGCCTCCTGCTTCCTGCTCCAGTTGGAGAAAACATATCGTTGCCTCAGGGCTGTCCAGTTTTAGCACTGGGGTGACCAGGACCAGAAGCTGGAAACCCAGCCTAGGTCTCCCTGTCTGACCTCTGTCAGGGCTTTTAGTGAGCCACTGGGAAGAGATCCCCAAAATACTTCAGCAAACAGGCATCATTCAGTTCACTACTGTTCATGTTACCAGTTTAGCTGACAGTCTTATAGGCAACTCATCACAGAAGCAAAAATGAAATCATACCTTTATTTATTCACAAGATGAATTTCAAAAAGCAAAACTACAATGTTTTAGTATGACTGTTTGTTTTTTCCAGTGCCTGCTGTTGTTTTGTTATTGAGAAATACACCTTCAAACATGCGATTCCTTCAATTTTACAAGCACAACTATGCTTATTATATTTGTCACCGTGAAATGCACTTTCAATTCATGTCTTTACTGAGTTAGATTTTTGTCTGAGACCAAACCTGTGTTGTTTATTTAAAAGCTGCTAATGCCTAGACTGAGATACTTGCTCCGTAATTCTGACAGGACACCATATAGTCTCTTCTTTTGAGTACCTTTCAGTACAGCCCATCTTCTAAAACGGAACAAATTCACTGCTGGCCCATAAAGGTATTATCACTACATGCAATCATGGAACAGAACTTGTTCTGCTGAGGGTTAACTTAATAATTCTTCATATTACCATGCCAGCCTTTCTTCTTATGCCTGACTGCATAAAAATAAATTTTATCCAAAGCCGCATGATTTCAATATTTAAAATAACTTTTAAAAGTTATATCGAATCATATGCTACCTATATATGTGTTAAAAATGGATGAGAACCCAAGTGCCTGCTCTACTGGTGTGGTACTGATAACACTGTCTTGTGATCAACCGTTCTTTGTCACTGACCCCCACAGTCAGTATTTTCAGGTAATTTAATACCAAGGAACAGTTGATGCACCTTATTCTGAAGCACTTAATAAACTAGAGTCAACAGATGTGAAATTTGAGGAAGCGCTCAGGGAAATCTAGGGACTTCCCTGAAAATTAGGGTTTAAAGACTATAATCCCATTGATGATAATTGAATAATAAAACCCACATTGTTTTCATTTACAACAATTCTTGAGTGATTTCATTGTTCCCAAAGAAAAAAAAAAAAGCTGCTTTTGTTCATTGTTGGTACAAAGTCACTCTTGTTTTTGCGGACAAGGCACTTCCTACTTTACCTGGGTATTTTTATCCACAGTACTTTGCTGTGTTTGAGAGATAAGCCTTTACTCCAGATTCTGAATCACACTTCCCCCTTAAATTTGGGGAATGTCAGATACAGATCGGTATCCCAACTTTCTAGTTTGGACCTGTCTTTCATCATGATGGATCAACAGTTGACAAATCTAAACAATCTATTCGTGTTGAAATTTTGAGGTTTTTTAACTGTACTTCCTTTCTAACAAACAACAGAGGTTTATTTTCTTCTCTTCAGGACAGAAAACTGTTTACTGTATGACCTTATTTTTTAAACTGCTGCTTCGTTTGCAGGGGGAAGTCCTAATGACCTTGCTCACCACGCAGCCTGGGAGCTTATCAATTAGAACAGGGTTTGGCAGGAAGGTAAGAAATCTCTCCTGCAATCAGATCTATTACCACAGATTCTCCTGCTTGGACAGAAGTGTCCTGCAGTCACTGAACTCCTGGACTTGCACAGAATCTTTATTGCTAGCCGTAACTGCAGGTTGTAGACTGAAAATTAGTTCATAAACAAATTTTCTTCTCTTTTTTTTTAAGTTTAATTCAAGTCCACTGAGCTGCCTACAAGTTTTTCACACTGATGATTAATTTGATTTTAAATATATCTGTAATGCCTACCTACATTTTAATCTACATTAGATATTCTATATGTAATGCATAGTAGGTCAAAAAGTGATCACAAACCCAGATTTTTCCTTTCCATTACCTTTGCATCTTATGGCTTTCTCACAGCCATTTCATTCTGCCCTGATATCAACAGAAATCTTTCCACTGACTGCCACAGATGAGAATCTGTCCCTAAAGTAGGTAACTGGGCCTGTACTATGGGATCTGCTTATTCTGCTAAGCTGCCCGGATGGTACATTTTTAAAACTGTGCAGAAATATGCCCAGTAAACCTAAAGGAGAGCCACAGGAAATACCACACTGGTGTAGCAGCTCTGCCAGGAGGAACTGGTCTGTTCCTCGCAGGGAAAGCTGGTCTTGCTCATACTGTCTCCACCATAATGAAGAGTGAAGCCTTTACTCCTCTGTCTCATTGTTTGCTCCTCTGGCACATGGGTGTACCCAAAATCCAGCGATCCATTTAAAACTCAGGAACACTTGTGACAGATATGATTAGGCATACCTAGCTGATCAAATAGGAGAGTGAATTTCACTAAATGTATACAATCATTTAGAGAATGTGGTAGAAAGGCCTCTGCTTATATAAAATAGGTTTGCTACAAGTGTAAATGCAGAGCTGTATTCCCTGGCTTTACTACTGTTTATCTATTTTATGCACCTTTATGTTGCTAACAGTGAAAAGTTATGGGAAGATGTGCTGGTTTTGAGATTCCAGCTAGCTTCTCATTGCAGAAATGCAAGTAGTCAAACATTGGAACAGGCTGTCCAGGGAAGTGGTGGAGTCTCCTTCCCTGGAGGTGTTAAAAAAAATATAGATGTGGCACTGCATGACATGGTTTATTAGGCATGGTGGTGTTGGGCTGACGGTTGGACATGATGATTTCAGAATCTCAGAGGTCTTCTCTGACCTTAAGGATCCTATGATCATCAGTGATCATACATTTCTGAAAAAAATCCAATCATTACAGACCAGTTAGATTTTATGGCACCACTAATTAGAAAATCAGCAAAACCCCTTAGCAACCAAACGGGGCAATATAATTTTTCAGAGCAGAACGGCTCTTAAAAAGTCTTAGAAATATTGCCATGCTGTAAGCAAGAGTTAATTTGTTTCGAGCCATGCATGCTGCCAGAGCAGAACAGCCTGGAGTGCAGCACGGTGACGGGAAGAGCAGCATCCAGACTCCGCAAGTTTCCAGGGAATGGTTTAACCTTTCTAGGCCTCACAGCCCACCTGCTGTGGAAAGGGATCATAGAATCACACAATGGTTTGGGTTGGAAGGGACTTTAAAAATCACCCAGTTCAAACCCCCTTGCCATGGGCTGGGACACCTCCCACCAGACCAGGCTGCTCAAGGCCTCATCCAGCCTGGCCTTGAACACCTCCAGGTAGGGAACATCCACAGCTTCCCTGGTCAATCTGTGACAGTGTCTCACCACCGCCATTGTGAAGAATTTCTTCCTAACGTCTAATGTAAATCTTTCCCCTTCCAATTCAAAGCCATTCCCCCTTGTCCTACCACTACAAGCCGTTGTAAAAAGTCCCTCCCCAGATTTCCTGTAGGCCCTTGAGGTACTGGGAGGCCACTATGAGGTTCCCCCAAAGCCTTTTCTTCTCCAGGCTGAACAAGCCCAACTCTCTCAACCTGTCCTCATAGTAGAGTTGCTCTAGCCCTCTGATCACCTTCGAAGTCCTCCTCTCAACCGATTCCAATAGTTCCATATCCTTCTTACATTGGAATTCCAGAACTGGACACAATACTCCAGGTGGGGTCTCATGAGAGCAGAGTCGAGGAGGAGAATCCTCTCCTTCGACCTGCTGCCAATGCTTCTTTTGATGCAGCCCAGGACATAGTTGGCCTTCTGGGCTGCGAGCACACATTGCTGGCTCATGTTGAGCTTCCCATCCTTGAGCACCCCCAAGCCCGACTCTGCAGGACTGCTCTCAATACTGAGATACTGCCCATGTTACTGTGATGCCGAGTTATTTAATCAACTGGTATTTTACTAGGGAAAGCACAAAGTAAGTGGACTGACACCCCGCGCTTTCGGGGAAGCTGGTGGCACTCCAAGGGATTTTAGGGGGCCTGGGGCTCCCAGGAGGTTGAAATGCTGGAGGCTGCTTGGGTCTCTCCCCTATGACGAAGTAAAGTGTCTGTTTATTGGGATAGATTGTTCACACTGTGGGCACCAGGCTCCCTGCAGGGCTGAGTCAGGAGAGAATCACAGAATCATAGAATGGTTTGGGCTGGAGGGGACTTTAAAACCCACCCAGTTCAACCCCCTCCTGCCATGGGCAGGGACACCTCCCACTAGACCAGGCTGCTCAAGATCCCATCCAACCTGGCCTTGAACACTTCCAGGGAGCGGGCATCCACAGCTTCCTTGGGCAACTTGTGGCAGTGCCTCACTCCCCTCATCGTGAAGAATTTTTTCCTGATGTCTAATCTAAATATTCCCCCTCGTAATTTTAAGCCATTCCCCCATGTGCTATCACTACACCAGGCTGCTCAAGGCCTCATCCAACCTGCCCTTGAACACTTTCAGGGACGGCGCCACACGCACTTCGCGGGGCACCCTGTCCCAAACACCTGGGTCACGGGCCGGGGCGGGAGGGAAGGGGGCGCGGAAACGCTGCCCTCTGGGCGCGGGGCCGGGAACTGCCCCCCGACTGTGCGGGGCACTGCGGGGCGGCGAGGCGAGCACCCCCCGTCACCCCGGGGGAGCGGCGCGGGGCGGGTGCGAAGGTTCCGGCGGCGGCGGCGGAGGATGTGAGTGAGCGAGCGGCGCGAGGGCGCGTGCGGGGCGGCCGGGGCTGCTGAGCCGGGGTGCTGAACGGGGCTGCGGGGGAGAAGCGACGAGGGGTGCTGAGAGGAGCCGGGGCACAGGGGGAGTGGGGACGCGTGCGGGGCTGAGCTGGGCTGCGGGGGGTGCTGAGCGGAGCGGGGGAGCTGCGGGCGGAGGCGGCGGCAGCGGAGGGTGCTGAGCGGAGCCGGGGGTGGCGGAGGGGTCACAGCGGCGGCGGGGGGCACCTTCTCCCCCCCCCACCCGCCCATCCTGGGCGGAGAAGGATGTGAGCGAGGGGCGGGGGACGCGTGGGGGTCTTTGGGGGGGGGCAGCGGGGGCTGCTGAGCTGGGGAGTTGCAGCGGGCGGGAGGAGGAGGCAGCTGAGCGGGGGGCGCGGCGCGAGGGCGCAGAGCGGAGCTGGGGAGCTGCGGGGGCGCGGGGGGAGGCGGCGGCAGGGGACGCTGAGCGGCGGCGAAGGGTGCGGAGCCGAGGTGAGGGGAGGCTCCCCTCCCCCTCCTCCCCGTGGCGGGAGGAGGCAGGGCCGGGGCCGGGGCGAGGCGGGGCGGCGGGCAGGGCCGTGCAGGCCGGCAGCCGGGGCGGGCGGGCGTGCGGAGCCCCATGGGCCGAGGGGGAGGAGGAGCCGCCCCGCCGCCCGCCGCCCGCGGACGGTGAGGAGGCGGCGGCTGCCGGAGCCCAGCGAGGCCTTCGCCCGCCGCAGCGCCCGCCGCGCCCCTTCCCCGCGCCGCAGCGCTGCCCCCGGCCCTCCCTCCCCGCGCTCCAGCCATGTAAGTGCCGCGGCGGGGAAGGGGAGGAAGCGGCGGGCGCGGGGCCTGCGGCGGGCGGCCGGGCCCGATTGTGCGGGAGGGGAGGGGGCGGCGGCGGCTGCTGAACCGCCTGGGCCGCGGGGAGAGGGGGGGGCCTCACCCCCGACCCCGGGGAGCGGGGTGAATGGTGCCAGGAAGCTGTGCGCCCCCCCCCACCCCAGGATGAGAGGGCGGGGGGTCCCTCCGGCCTTCGGGACCCGCCCGAGCATCCCGCAGGGAAACCGGGGTGGCAGGGAGTGGGAATTATTTCTAGAAATGTGGCAAATAGAGTAGGCAAGTGCCTCCTTCCCACCGCCCCAGGCTCCCCTGTCACCCTTCCTTTTTCCACCCCCACCCTCCTTCACTCGCCCCTCATCCTCTCTTCTCTTCCCTCATCCCCTCTTCTTTCCCCCTCACCCTCCTTTCTCTCCCCTCATCCTCTCTTCTCTTCCCTCATCCCCTCTTCTTTCCCCCTCACCCTCCTTTCTCTCCCCTCATCCTCTCTTCTCTTCCCTCATCCCCTCTTCTTTCCCCCTCACCCTCCTTTCTCTCCCCTCATCCTCTCTTCTCTTCCCTCATCCCCTCTTCTTTCCCCCTCACCCTCCTTTCTCTCCCCTCATCCTCTCTTCTCTTCCCTCATCCCCTCTTCTTTCCCCCTCACCCTCCTTTCTCTCCCCTCATCCCCTCTTCTCTCCCCTCTCACCCTCCTTCCACTCCCCTCACACCCTTCACCCCTCCTTCTTTCCCCTCTCACGCCCCTTCTCTCACACCCCCCCTTCTCTCTCACATCCCCTTCTCTCCCCTCTCACACCCCTTCTTCCCCCCGTCTTTCCTTTCACCCCCTTTCTCCCCCCTCACCCCTTCCTTCTGCCTCCTCACCTCCCGTTTCCCCACTTGTCAGCTCCTCTCCGTGTTGGGGACCCCTCTGTGTTTCTTCTTGGGGTGCGATGATCTCCGTGGGCACTGGGAGTGTGGAGGTGGCTGTGCAGCGTTTGTGGACCTGCTACTTGTCTTTTTTTTGTTGTTGTTACAGTGGTGTTTTGCAGAGCTGTAGGGAGCTGTCTGCAGATTTCCCCCCCCCCGCCCTGCTCCCCCATTCTCCCCAGGTGAAATTCTGCAGTTACTGAAATGTTCTGGGAGACTTCTAGGACTTTAGATTCTGTTTCTTTGTCAAATACATAATTATAATCAGATATGCAAACATGTTGAGACTTTATTTATTTTACTGACAGTGTGCTACTGATGCTAATGCAGCTTGCACCTTATCGGTATTCCCCCCCTCCTGGGGAAAGCGTTTAACTGTTTTTCTTTGTTTTCCTACTACCTCTAACACATGAGAAGCAAATCCCTGATTTGCTCTTGTTTGGTTTATTCATACCACAGGAGGGATGCAGATTTCAAAATACAGTTATAAAGGGGAGTTGCTAGCACTTAATTCAGAAGAATATTTGTTTACAGGTAAATAAATGTGACATACTGCATGGCTAGTAATTACTTTTATGTAGTAGTTAATTTCCTGATGACAGCCACAACATTTGTCTGAGTTAATAGATTTAAAGACACTGTGGAACTACCTTTGAGTTTTTTAAATAAGAAAGTTTTTGTTGTGTGTGAAGTTTATAGAACTGAGTAGTAAATCAAATTTAAGAATCGATCCAATATCTGCAAGTAACTTGTACCTCTAGCATTCACTTGCTTGCTTGTAAAAATGTCCTGTAAGTGATTACGTTAAGAATTAAATAGGTTCACAAATGACTTGATTTGTTGGTGGACAGAACAAAACTTCTGTTATAAATGCTTCAAAATGTAATTTGATTAAATGCATTAAAAATTGGTACAGAAGTTGTGAGCAGCACAGTTCTTAAATTATGTGAGCATAAACTTGTTCTTGTTTGGGAACATAAAGACGATTTTGTCTGGCCTGTGTCTTTCACAGAGAGGGTATGAAGAAGTCTCTTTGCTGCCGTCAGTGTTTTGAAATACTCAGCTTAGTTTGTCCTATCGAACTGTAGTTGTGGTTGCAGCCTGGACGGCTGGGTGTCGTAACTCTGGCCCCTCACCTGAACAAGCCTAATCTCCTGTGTATTGATCAGCAAAGACATGAGAGCACAAGCATTTTAATTTACAGTTTTGTAAACCTAGATTAGGCTAACAGATTGAAAGAGAAGTGGATGTGGCTTTAGAGATTTTTATTCTCTACTTACTATTTTTCCTGTAGCTCTTAGGAAAGCCTTTCTGAACCTCGTGATAAGCTGCATGTGCTGCCATGAAATTCCAGTTCAGTGATGGTGTCATTCGACAGAGAACATATAGTAGCAAATGCTAACTGATGGCCCACAATGCGTTTTTGTAAAGTAAGTGAAAAGGCTGGAAGAAGCTGGTCCTTCTAAGCTTTCTAGAAAGCTGTCTGTCCAGATTCGGTAACTGGGTCATGGTGCGAAGCTACTGCTGTGTGCTTAGAGGGCCTTGAGCGCATTGGAGCTGCTGCTTCTCCTGCAAAACACCCAAGACAGGCTTGCATAATGCAGGAGATGTACTTCCCTGCTCAAAGCCGGTGGGGACACCTATCTGTATGCTTCACTTGAAATGCTGGCTGGAGCCCAGCTTTGTTGTGTCTGTGCTGTTCGGGTGCAATTAGTTGTCAACTGTGAGCTTATGCTGGGATCAAGGATGTGCTGCGGGAAGAGAGTTTAGGTTGCTCATGATATCCCATGTAATGGGCCCACACATGCACCCCTCTGCCCCCCTCCAGTTCCTGTGTCTTCTCTGCTCTGGTGATAGTGTCATGTGGTCAAGGTGGGCAGAGAGGGGCAGCAGGGCCCTTTTCTGCCTGCTCTTGCTGTTGTGCCTTATAAGATGTTGCACTTTAGGGCTCAGGGTGTCCTGGGAGCATCAGGACTGTGACACACCAGGGAAGCAGGCAGTAGCTGGTGGTGTGCCGGGCAAAGTATTAGTCCGGGAGCATGATTCGATGTAGCCTGCTTTCTCATCTGGGCTAACTTGTACAGCCTGTACACAGCCTAATGTGCCGTGTGAGGCAGCAGCAGGACTGAAGTTGGTGGGTCTCATCATCCTTGAGACTCTTGCTTGCACATAGACCAGGTAATTACCATAGATGCTCCTGCATCCTGTAAGCTAGGTTTTATCCTCAGTGTTAGGGAATAATTCTGTTTCTTCCTGCTCTGCTTTAGGGTGTGAATAGGAACAAATACAAAATTTCATCTTGGAAAGAGAGCTAGGAGGGCAGATTCACCTCTTGATCTTGTAGTAACGAAAGGTGAGCATAATTAGTGGAAGAGAATGAGAAAAGGAGCTCTGACATGACTCTCCCAAACACGGAAAAGATAGTTCTGCTCCACCTTCTGTTGGGTGGTTGGTTTGACTGACTCCTTAAAGCAGGTTTCGCTGCTGCAGTACCTAGGGAAGCAAGTTATCTCATTATTTATGCAGAAGTTAATAACCTTTAAGGAATTAATATATGCATAAAACCAGCATCACTGTGATATGATGCTGATGTCATGCCATTCATTATTTACTTCACTTCAGCCACGTGAGGAATACTTCGGTTTTGAAAAAGGTATTACAGAAATGCATATTGAAAACCAAGCAAACAGAAGGCTAAGAGAAAGACAGAGTTGTTTAGCTTTTGACAGTATTCAGTCATGTGCAGATACAGGCTGGAGCAGCCAGGTCATACTTACCTCAGATGCCCTCTGTTCACTGGGAACCATTCCTAGATGGCCATAAATGAGGACTGTAATCATTCCTTCTTTTTTTTTTTTTTCCCTCTAAGGATTTTATGGAAAAGGAACTTTCTCTGGTTTACACATCTTCAGTGGTACATTGACCTGTAGTTAACTGGCTGTTCTATTCCGAGAAATTACTCTTACTTGCTGCCACTGTCTTCAATAGCGTCTTTTACTAAAATAGATATATTAGGCGCAGCTTGAATGTGTGTTTTAAAATATACCAGATAGAGTGGGTTTGCTTCTGTTGGACCTATGTCTTTGGGCATCTTGTTGGACAGTGAGAAGAAATTCCCAGCTCTTCATGCTGTGAAGAAAAATTAAGTTCCCCCTTACAAAATAAGTGCTCGGGTATAGTTGGCTGAGGGACGGAGGTGGAGCCCATGCTGTAGGCTGATGTCAGGGAGTGCTTAGTGTTTTCCCCCGATGTTGTGGAGTGCTGCCCAATCTTCTCCTTTGTGTAATAACCCCTGTCCCCTTCATCACCCCTCTCCACTTGAAGGAGATGGGCAGGTAAAGGCGCATCCCTATATGACAGGGCTGCAGTAGCAGGTGGAGGATGTTTCTTGTATAGAAATTGTAGAGAAAAGGCAGTCCAAACTCTTTGGGCACCGCAGAGGGTAGGAAAAATAGTTTTTATGAACTTTGGATTTCTTTTTTGATCTGCTTTCTTGGTCTGCATTGGTATTTAGATTTGGATAATATGATGACAGTATAGCTGATGTCAAGTATGATGTTGCCAAGTGTTAATCTTGGTGAGCTTTAACCCACAAAAACCTGGACTAAGTTAGCTGTGAGTTGCAGCATTTTGAGCCTTCATGCTTTTTTCTGGCTTTATTAATAGGATTGTCCTTTCTACAGACCAATTTTGTTTGTAGCTTCCCTTTTTACCATACGGTTATTGAAAAGGGTGTTGATTGATCAATGCAGCTAAACTGTTGAATTCAGGACGCGGTGGTAGGTTACACAGTCCCTGTGTTCTCTTACGGCACAGTGTCAGAAGCATTGACTTTCACACGTGGTGCTGCTTTTCCAGATGTAAGCTGTGATAATCTTAAGCATTTCGTTCAACACTTTGCAACCTGGTCGATGCTTGAACGAAGCCTCTAAACGAGGTCCACTCTCCTCTTGACATCAACAAGTCAGTCTAGCTCTCATGGCTGTTGTTCATGCAGTTATGAAAGAGGAACAAAAGCCTACTATGTTCGTCAGGGTCTGTTGTAATTGTTTTGAAGCTAAAGAATTTTGTTCCAATATATCTCTGGTAGCTGTGGGTTTCTGGTCTCTATTCTGCAGCATATGGTGTTCTCGTATTTATTTAAGAAATTAAAGAACTCTTACATCTCTCTTGTTCAAATGTAATTTTTTGTTCTTTCCCTCCCTCAGGCAAACGTCTTATCTCTTTTTTGGAGTTGATAATTATAACAAGTAAGATACGGCAGATTTGTAACTTGGTAAAAAAAACCCAGCTTGTTTCTGGGGAAAAAAATAGAAAATGAAGTGTTACTGGAAAAGCTGGGACATGGTAATAAACAGTGAAATTTCATAGGCAAAGTATCAGGGGAGTGACCTCCTTTCTCCCAGTCCATTTCTGCTTGCAGTGATGGAACTTCTTCAAATGTGACCTCCTTGCTTTGGAGTCTGCCCATTTCAGAGCGCTGGTGATGTGCAGGTACAGAACCCTCTGGCCACGCTGGGGTTTCAGTTCTAGGCTGGATGAATTTTGATCACCTGTTCTTCCATCCAGGGTTGTGTCTGAGTGAGTTATGGGCGATTAGTTGCTTTTTAATCTAGTTTCTGATGGATGGATATCACCTGCATGTGCAGATATAACCAATGCACCTGTGCCAAATGCATGTAGAGACTGTATGTATTTGTTAGGTGGGAATGTGATGTCTCTGTGGTTAGAGAGAGACTCCAGTAAAAGCCAGGTCTTTGGCAGGGAGTTAAAAATGCTGCTGGGTTCTGTTTTATTGAACTTCTTGGTTATTGCTGGGAATTTGTCACCAATTACATTTTTTTGATCACGCAAGTAGTGCCAAACTGAATGGTGGTACAGACACTTCTGAGAGCACAGAAGTCATTAAAGAAAAACAAACAGAGAACATTTGTGCCACAAGCAGAAAAATAATCAGATTCAATTTAGAAAAATAATAAAAGCTAATGCATTTGGGAAGAGATTACTTTCATTGAGGGAGAGAAACACATGGAACATTTCTGTGGTAGTCAGCCATGAACTAGACTCATCTTCAATAAGATATGGCAATTTTGATCTATTTAGATAGGGACTTCATCTCATAAAGCAGGGGGTAAAAATCCTAAGTTTTACTTAGATGTAATTTGTTGCCAGAAAGAAAGCCACAAGCTGCAATGTGTTCAGGGAAGAGCAATAAAATTGATCATGGTGCTAAAAGGACTGATTTAGGGTAATGGAAATGTATGTGAGCTTATCTGAGATTCTTTGTATGCTTCTAGGAGAGGTAGTAGTTATAAATATCAGAGGTAGAGAAGGCTCATTTTGGGAGAGTCAAGGAGATCTAAGTGGGATTAACAGGATGATACTTACACTATGATAATTTGAAGGAGAGTATTGGGAATTTTTACTCTTAGAGGTATGTCTTTAAGCTGTACTGTATGTTAGTTTATAGACTGCTACACGTCAGGCTGTAAAGAAATCTTCCAGAAGATGTTTTGGAAGATTTCTTACCAGGAAATATTTAAACCTAGACTTTGTGAAATCTCAGAATTTTTATTTTGTGGAAAGTGAGGTGATGTTGGAGAGGTAGAGTTCTACTGGGCAAGGCCTTGCATCCGCCTCTAATCCAGACAGTGTCTAGTAATGCTGTGGGTCTGCCCATGATAAATCTGCTCAGTGAAGAAGCAGGACTTCAGCAAGCGTGTATTTTGGCACCTCCACCCACTAAGATGTAAAGATGTTTGTGAAGAGCAAAGCCTTCATTTAGGATTTGTAATAATAATTAAAAAAACCCCAAACCAACAACCCAGCAATAAAAGCTACTCCCTGTTGTATCCCTTACTGTACATATGTGATATGCTTCAAAATGATGGTGCACTCTTCTTTTGATCCTTTTAGAAATAGCTGAGAAGGAGAAAAACGGAAAAAAAAACCCATCCGTTTTGTGGAGCCCTTCTGCGGGAGTTCAGGAATTTCAACAGAGTGATCTTTTGGCATAAACTGGTTTTTCAAGAGACATTCCTGCCATTATGAATGAAGTAGCAATAGTGAAGGAAGGGTGGCTTCACAAACGAGGTAAGTGCCTCTTCCCTCCAGGATAGTACATTGGCTTTCTTTCTTTGGGTGACCTGTCCTTTAATAATCTGTCTTTATTTCAAATAGTCCATTATTTTCCCATTCAACCTAGTGGGAAACAGCATATAAGGAGTGTGCGTGGCTTTCAAGTTTGAGAAAATGCGCATGTAAGGGGTTTTCTTTGGGTGTGTGCTTGTTGCGTGTGTGTGTGTTCACCAACAACTGCATCAACTGCTTTGAAAACGATGATAAAGATAGCGACTGAAGGAGATGCTACTTTAGCCTGTTAAAGGTCAAGCTGCAGCAAATTATTTTGTTTTATCTGCAGTTCTGTAGCATTTCTTTTTGTATTAGAGATTGTTAGGTGAATCTTCATTTGAATGGTGAAAAAAATGCCTGTGTTTTGCGAGCAGTGCTTTGCTCTTGCAGAGGCTTGCTAGAGAATGTGCTGTTTTGTTCGTGTCTGAACTGCTCTTGGTACCAGTGTCCTAGACAGGAAGAACAGCCTTGAGCTTATACACTCTGTGCTTTTCTGTTGTACCACAGATTTTTATAAAAAGTCTTCATTCTTGACTGGTGGCAAAACTGTAATAACATAATCACGTGCACTGTTATGCTTTTTGCATTCTTAAATGTTTTAGTCCCAAAACAGTGGTTTTGTACTTTTTTGGGGGGGGAGTAATGAGGGGTGGTGGTGGGGGTTTTTTTAAGTACTACAGCATTGCTCCCATAGGGTGCTTGACTTACCTGTGTCTTTGTATTCTACTATCATTTCTTGGAAAGGAGAGAGCTGTGTTAGGTACTTTCCATAATATCATCATTTTTTTGGACCAAAAACAGAAACTGTGAGCTCCAGCAGCAGGGAAGCTCTCATGGTTCTGCAGACTCAGGAGTTTTCTAGAGGGTTTGCAACAACATGTCTGAAGGTGCAAAGATGTAGCATAATTAATTCTGGAAGAAAATGGAAATATGCTATCATAACCTTGATAAAGGTGGATGTTTTTTCTGCAACACTAAGAAATTTCTAAGAATTTAGAAAACATGGTGATAAACTATGTTTTAAAAGGATGGAAACATATATTTCTAACAGCTGGATATATACGGCCTAGTTTAGCAAATTGTCTGATTGATGTAAAAATGCATTGAGAATGTTTTTTCTTGTGTTTTTGTTGTGGTGGTTCATTTCAGTTAGAAACACCTTTCCACTCATTATCTTAAAGGTCTTGTTTGATGATTTCTGGTGTACCCGCGTCACCTTGTTCTGATTAAGTATTTGAGAATTATGCTGTGCTTAGATAAAACAGAAAAATTAAACAGACTTATGCTTCCCATTCCCATTTATGAATATAGAAACTCTTCAGATCAGAGAGATATGTTGTTAGTTTTCAATGATGTTTTTAGGCTGAGGATTTTTTAACCGTCTATTCATCAATTCTTTCTACATTTAACCTGTTACTTCAAAATAAATGATTTTGTTATTTTGGGGAGCACTGCACAAAAATCTGAGGGAAAAACATTTGTTTTAAAAATTACGGAAATTGAATTGTATTGTCAAGGTGATTCATAGAATTATTTAGGTTGGAAAAGAACTTCAAGATAATTGAGTCCAACTGTAAACCCAACATTGCCAAGTGCACCACCAGACCATGTCCTTAAGTGCCATATTTACACATCTTTTAAATATCTCCAGGGATGGTGGCTCCATCACTTACCTGGGCATCCTGGTCCAAGTCTTGACCACGGTTTCAGTAATGAAATTTTTCCTAGTACAACTTGAGGCCATTTCCTCTTGTCTGTCACTTGTTACTTGGGAGAAGAGACCAAGGAGAAGAGACCTTGTTATAATCTCATTTCAGGTAGTTGTAGAGAGTGATAAGGTCTCCCCTCAGCCTCCTCTTCTCCAGAACAATCTCTGCCAGATTCAGAGGCAGATGTGTCTGAAGCTTTAAAATAGTCATGTTGTATTTCAAGCTTCTCTGTATCTACTCTTGAGAATTGAATTTTGTTATTTCTAGGATTACAAAAAAGCTACTTTGAAGTAAGAAGATCTCTGGAGGAGATCTCTGTAAAAGATGCCCTGATCTCCTGACCTGATTTTTTATTTTTAAATTACCTTGAAGAAACAGTATTATCTCTGATGGTTTGCTGTTAATATTATGATGAGGTTATCTGCTGAACACATTTCTATTTCTAAAATGTTATTCTACATGTTCTGCATATTTGAGACTGAAAATTTGTGCCCAAACTGTTAAACGTATCTTGATGGTTTTTGGATATCAGGTTTCATAATCTTTTTAACCAGTTCTCTGATGCCTTTTTGCTTTCTCGGTATGTGCAGTGATACCTGTTTCATTCCACTTCATTGGCTTTGCAACTGTTAATTTGACGTTGTCCATGCGAGGAGAGTTTTAGAAAGCAATCCTGTCACTCCTCCTCAGGTTGCCGCTGTGTCAGCTCCTTTATTCCCTTGATTTTTTTTGGCTGTTTCGGGATCAGTTGAAAAATTCAGTTCTTTTGGCTGGGGGTGGTTGTGTGAAGCAGTCCACTAGTGTGCGTTTGTGTTTTGTAAAGGTTTTTTTTTTTTTTCAATCATCTACATTTATTGCCAGACCCTATCAATTTGCTAGCTCTGCTAGATCAAGGGCTTTGACCACAAGATGTTTCCACAACTGCTGTCTGATACTGTGAGCTTCTGAACTTAAGGCATAAACAGTAATTACTGGCAGGGAGGTCCTGCTAAAGGAGGATTTTAGACATAGGCAATGTATATTGTTCGTCTTCTGGATGATTTATAAAACCAAAGGTTGCACTGCATGTGTTTTATAAAGATCCTAGGGCTTTCCACATGCAAATATTTTAAGTAGTGACTGGCCAAAATCCAGACTGGGTGATGATGTTCTCTCTACCTACCGTTCCCCTGTAGCTTTGGTTGGATGTAGTTGTGTCTCTTAGTTCGTGTCCTGAGAAATTGAATGGTGTGGCTGTGTGCAGTTAAACAGTTGCTACATCTCACCCCAGCAGTGTCTTAATTTTGGTGGTTTTAATGGTTTGTGTATGTATAAATCAGTCTGCAAAGTTCTCTGGAGCCCTTCTGGATGGCAGGTGTATATAAGCATAAAGCCCTCATTAGCAGGAGCAGGTGTTTTGGCCTGGTAGGGAAATAGCAGGGCTTTCTAGAACTGTGGGGTTGTTTTTTTTTCTGTCAGTGTGCTTTATATTTCTGGTTTTGTTTCCAAGATCAAAAATACGAATGGAGAAATGAAATTAAACCTTTCTGCCTGGCCGAGAGCTCTTGGCGGTTCTGTAAGTCAGTTGTTAAAGGAAGCTCTGCTTCCAGTAGTGCAGATGTTTGTACAGGGACAAGAGTCGTGTCCACGACATGTCTGACCTCAACCAGGCAGAAGGAGAAGAGTTCATGAATGAACTTTTGGTTTTTTTCTCCTCTGTTCCCCATTGGCAGTGCTTGGTGCTGTTACTGTACTCGCAGAGATGCGATACACTCTTGAATGAAGGAAGAAACAGTAGTTAAAATTATTGACCACTCTTCTCAGAACTGCGTGGCTGAAGTGTTCCAACACACACGTAGAAAACATGAAGAAACTCAGTCTAGGGGCTGTTGTATCGAGTGTGCATCGAGATTAGGTAGTGCCTGTTTGAAGGTTTGTTAATCAGAAAGAATGGGGGAGGTGGTTTGTTGTTGAGGGGCTGTAATAGTGATTGAATATGAATGGAGGGAATGAGAAAATTATCTGCCCAAGTTGCTGCTTGTTGAGTTCTGAGATGACTGGTTTTATGAATGTATGTCACAAGTATCTTTAATTTTGGTTGTGTGTTGTGGAACTTTTTGGATAAAAGAAATATGCCAGAGTGTATTTTATTTACTCTGCAGATCCATCTTAAAGATTTCATTAGATTTCTTGCATCTTTCTGCTCTGGTCCCTGTTTATAAAGGTCCTTCTATTGTCTTCAGTCTTCATCCTGTTTCTTTTTTTTTTTGAAGTCTTTCTGCAAGGCTAACAAAGAGGGGGATTGTGTGTTTTGATACTCTGTCATCTCTGTCTTCACTAGTATGTCCGGTTTTCTTATTAGGGCATAAACTTGTATGGAAAAAGGAGTCTTTAGAAGGCAGGGAAAGTGGGGGAGGGAGAAATGTACACTGACATTTAAAAAATGAAATAGAAATCTCGATTTTTCACTCTGAGAATTCTGAAGCAATTATGAGCAGCTGGAGAGACCTGTGTGTTCTTCCGTTAATATTTAGAGGCAAATGTGGATCTACTTTTTGCTTTTGTTTTTAAATAGTCTGTAGACACTATACAGTAATTTTAACCATGAAAACCAGGAAATGTCCTCCAAATGTCAATTTGTGTGGGCTTTAGGAAGATAAAACTGACTGCTTAAGAGTATGGCTGCCAAGCTGATCGAAGTCGCTGAAGGTCCTTAAATGAGAAATTACACAGAAGATACTTATTCCACTTTTGGAACTATTACTAATTTTTATTGTTAAAGAATTATTTATCTAATACAGCGGAGTGATACAGATGTCCTAATAAATAACCAGTAGTCCTTGGTAATTTGTCTTCCTATATCTTCATTGCATGAAATGGATGCAGGATCCATACATAAAATAACAAGCCAAGAAGTAGATGCTGATTGTTGGTCTTTTAACTTTCTCTAGCAGAATAGCACAGACAATGAACTTTAGCTTTGTTATTTTAAGCACAGGTTCATAGTTTCAGTATTTTGTTGGTATGAATCGAAACAGGATCTTACGAGTATGACCAGAAGTTAACTGTGTGGTTTGTTTTTTTTCAAACCTGTGAGTCTCTTATGTTGCTGTTTTTCTTCATCTCTTCTTTCTTCTCTCTCTTCTCACCATGTTCCCTGCCTCTTTGTATGTGTGTGTTTTATTTTGGGGTCTTTTTTCTTTTTCACTTTGGCTTCTGACTGTCCCTGGGATGAGTGGTGCACTTTCCTGATGACCTGTGTCATCAGCGCCTTTGAGATTCAGGTTAGCTGAAGGATCTACTGGCCTTTTTCAAGGTATTGGCTGTGGCACTTGATACAAAGGATTCTTAGACACATCTGAACTCTGAAGATGCCAGCTGTAGAGGGCACAAAAGAAAAAAGGGGGGAAGAGGAAACATAAGATACAAGATAGGGGCTGAACAAAGAAGGGAGAGGGGAAGGATGTACCAGAGGGAAAGAAGCTGATGCCACTTCCAGAGCTGAAAGGTTGGGTTTATAGGGAAATCTGTTGCTCTTCTTTTTGGAAACAAAAGATGAACTGTGTCTGTTTGTGGTTTTCCTTATGTCACTTTTTCATCACAAGGGGCAATAGTTTTGCAATGCTAACTCTTGCTTGGTTTTATTTTGCTTGTGCTGTTCTGGGAAAAGGGGATTGGGGAGGAACCAGGAAATTGTCGACCAATAAATCTGACCTTGGTGGTAGGCAAGATGCTAGAGACATTAAGAAAGGATGAGATCAGAAAACATCTGGAGAAATACGAGCTGATAATGGCTAGTCATCTAGACTTTTGGAGGGTAACTCTCTGATGGAATTATTTGTGGAGAGATAGGAAACAGACTGGATCCAGTGTACTGTAAAAAGCCTGCTTTGTATGACAAGAAGTCAGATGCTGAGAATTACTTAGTATAGTGCAACTATAGTATATTACATCTTTGAAAGAGCTAGCGTTGCCTAGAGATGGTTCATCTTCCACTGAGCAGACTGCTTGGGTCTTTGTTGGTCTTTGTTGTCTTCCAGTGTTCTTTAGAAAAAACTTCTTCCAGAACATTGTTCTGTATAGGAAGACTTAATTCTTTAAGCCACAGGTTCACATTTTTGAATGGTGAAGTACAAATGTTTCTTTCTTCAGTAAAAATAACTCAACAAAAATGTTTATTCCAACATTTTCCCCAATTTTTTTTTTGCAAAATACTTTCAGGTCTTTAGGGAAGTCATGGCTTAACCACAGCTGGCAACCGAGCACCACCCAGCCACTTGTTCACTCCTTCATTTAGATAGGGGAGAGAATCAGAAAGGTAAAAGTGAGAAAACTTGTGGGTTGAGATAAAGCCAGTCTAATAGCTAAAGGAAAACCCACACATGCAAGCAAAGTAAAACAAGAAATTAATTCACTACTTCCCATCGGCAGTCAGGTCTTCAGCCAGGAAAGCAGTGTTCCATCACAGGTAACGGTTACCTGGGTAGACGAATGCCGTCGCTCCAAATGTCCTCCTGTTCCTTCTTCTTCCCTGAGCTTTACACGCTGAACGTGATGCCGCGTGGTGTGGAATATCCCTTTGGGGTCACCAGTCCCAGCTGCGTCCCCTCCCAACTTTTTTTGCACCCCCAGCCTACTCGCTGGTGGGGCAGCATGAAAAGCAGAAAAGGCCTTGACTTTGTGTAAGCCCTGCTCAGCAGTAGCTAAAACATCCCTGTGTTATCAACACTGTTCCCAGCACAAATCCAAAACGCAGCCCCATGCCAGCTACTGTGTAGAAAATTAACTCTATCCCAGCCAAAACCAGCACACTAGGTTAGATGATTTTTTTTTTTTTGGTTTGTAAACTGGCTGTCTGGAACCTGGAACTTACATGCCAGTGACACTAAACACACTCTTGCTTTGAATAGCAAAGAGGAAGAGCTCAGCTGTTGATACCCACACTATTTATGTCAATCCTGGAAGTTTACTTTCATATTCTGTTTTATTGTACATCTGAGTGAAACAAACTAGGTTCCGATTTTATCTCTAAAAGTGGGGTAGTGTCGTAAATTACTGTTACTTATCATTAAAAAAGATTTGAGAATGAGGAATCTAGGATGTTGCAAGCCCTGTTAAAGCAAGCCTGGGAGTGCTTGATACAGTGGATCATGCAGAAACTGCCTGTGTTGGCTTTGATCCTCTCTTTTATGGTTCCTTCATTTCCAAGAAAGAAAAGGTAGGCCTGTGCTAAAAAAAAATTGTCCACATACGGTTTTTTGTATTATTTTCATGGTTGGATTTAGGAAGAAAAAAGTACTAAGTGAGTATGCTATTTTGAGGGAAGGACAAATCAAGGGAGTAAAGCTTGCAGGTTGTTCTTGCAGGAGTGATTTTAGGCAAAGTGCTGTGCCATGCATTTTAAATTTGGCGCCTTGTCCTCACTTGAAAACATCCTCTCCTGCAGCCTCTATATGGATGCCAGAAGGTTCCTTCTCTTCCACCATTCACTGCTGGCGTTCCGTCTTCGTGATCACCATCAGTTACAGGCCTTGCCTGTGCCCTGCTTTCCCTGCCTAAACTTGCTCTGTGTTAGCACTCTAAGCTTGTAAGGAGTTTGATGCTCTTAAAGCAGTACATAGTGACATGTAGTCTATGTCTTTATCCACAGTTTATGCTACTAAAAACTCTCTTAAAAATAAGAGTGGGAGTTGGTCTCCAATTCATCAAGGAAACGGGCCTCAATATGTATGTAAAGAAGAGTTTGCTTAACTTTTGAACATTTAGTTTGAATGCATTTTGAAACACAGACCACTGTAAAAAACAAACAGCTCTCAGCCTTGTTTTTTTTCCTTTCATGTATTAAAGTCACTGATGTACTAAGGAAGAAAAAGAGTTATATCATGTTTTAAAAGTAGGATCTCATGGGGGAAGACACAGGCGGGATTATTATTTTCAGATGCATTATGTTGCAGGTACAATGTGCCTCTTAAAGGGGGAACAAAAACCAGGAAACTGTATGAGGAAAGAGGAAGAAAAAGAATGGAGAAAGAATAGCACCATATTAGGTGTGAAGTAGTGTGCCTGTGTGAGAAATATTTATTGAAACTGTAAGGGGGAAATAATGAAGGTTGACTTTGAGTGCAGTTGGAAAACATGTTACAGAACTCTAGGGTTATTCTCCCAATTCTTCAAGTTGAGCCAAAAATGTGAAAAAGGTAGCCGGTGAAACAACATTGTGAAATTTGTCAATTTATTCAAATGTGCATGGTCACATTTGAGGACAGCAGAGGTAAACAGTCATCACACTGTGGGCAAGTCCGTTACTGTTTTCCCGAGTCTCTTGGCTGAGTTGGGAGAATGTGTTTTGAAGTGCTGTCCAAAGACCAGGCCTTTGGTGAACAGCATGTAGAAATACACTTTGGAGTCGGTGGTTCTGTGCGTAACTGCAGGGGTATTTCATGCTAATATTGAGAGTGAGTGCAGCATCTGAGTTGTTCACAGGGCTGTCAAATCGATCTTCTCTGCTTGTGCTTTACTGCTGTACTGTTAATGAGGACCAAAGAACCCACGTGCCAGAGGCGTGAGGTTTGTGTTGGTCGTGAGCTACAGCCTTCATAGGAAATACCTGTTTTGAGAGGAAGCTGCAGTCTTAGGATGGATTGGGTTGGAAGGAACGTTTTAAGATTCAATTCCCTTTGCCCTGGGCAAGAACATCTTTCAGTAGGTTGAGTTGCTCAAAGCTTCATCCAACCTGATCTTGAAGACTTCTCAATGATGAGGCATCCAAAACTTCCCTAGGCAGCCTCTTCCAGCGTTCAGCCACCCTCATAGTAAAGAGTTTCTTCCTTATATATGAGTAGTCTAAATCTGTTCTCCTGAAGCTTAAAACTGTTACCCCTCGTCCTGTCACTGTAGGCACTGGTAAAAAGCTTTTCCTGGTCTTTCTTATATGCCTGTGTTACATGTTCATAGGAGAGGTCTTCAAGCCAAGCATTATTATGCTGATATAAAAGTCTAACTCATGAAGTTAACACTGGTGTTACTTGAGTGGGCTTCGGGTGCTGGTGTGGGACAGGGCTGCTTACGGCAGTTGCTGCTAATTCTGAAATTTTAAGTGCAGCCCTTATGTTTGTGCTGTCTTTATAGATCAGTTCTCACCTGTAGAAGTCACAAGATTTTGAATGTTTTGCCCCTTTTCTTTCTAAAGCAGAGGCACTTGCTGATCCTTATGATGTAGAGAAAATCTGGAAAACATAACCCGAGTGCTGCCTTCACAGTTTAGTCTAAAGGGAAGGAAAGAGCTGTTTAATAGCCTTTAATGAAAAGTCTTCAAAAACAGAGGATTTAAAATATTTTTTCATGTCTGCTTTTATTTTTCTGAACCCTTAGCTTTTGCAGTATACCTTGTTATTTCTGCAATCATATCAAAGAATCAGGAGATCAAGAAATGCATCTTGATTACATTTCACGAGCAAGTGATATGAAATAATAACTTTTTTTACAAAAATCTCAACGGATCTAATGGCAAGTGGAAACAGGCAAGTGAAACTACATTTGAACTTTTTTATCCATCAAACTCCAGTTGAACCAAATATTAAGATTTAAGAGAAAAAATACTTATTTAATGTTTTTCTATGTGTTCCTATACGAGCCTTTGCACGTGCCACATTAGAGCTGCCAGCATAATGCCACCTTGTTCAGAATGATGTAGTTACACTGGTAAGGAATATATTTCCACCAAGTAGGGTTTATGTCCTGAAATGCAAGAGTACACGCTGTTTTGTATGTTGCCGTTCAAAATACATTGTCGGGCCTCTTCATAGCAGCAAAGTGACAATACTGTCTTTTACTTGCTGGTTGCTTTTCAGGGGTTTCCAGGCATGGATTGTCAGGACTGGTGTTTTTCTGTGTGTCATACATATCCTTGCGCCTCTCTGTTGTGTAAACCTTCTATAAATAGCTATCAGTTAACTAAGTGAAAAGTTTTCCTCTGTAATGCAGATTTTGAGGGGGTTTGCTTTTTAATTTTCAACTTTCACTCATGCAGTCTCCTTCCCCTCCTTCAGTAGAGATGAAATTTTGGGAACACCAAGAGAAGAGAAGTCAGTTGTTTTCTTAATTCAAGACTTCCCTTAAATATGTAGATGCATAGGTTTAACAGTATTATATGTTTATTGTTTTCACTTCAAGTTTATGCGTAGAGCAGACTAGAATCCAGTTGTGATTAGAGTGGTGAAGCGTTGGGACAGGCTGCCCAGAGATACGATAGAGTGCCCTTCCCTTGAGGTGTTCAGAAAATGTGTAGATGTGGCGTTTTGTGACATGGTTTAGTAAGTATGATGGTGTCAGGCTGACGGTTGGACTTGGTGATCTTAGAGGTCTTTTCCAACCTTAATGGTTCTATGATTCTGTAATTAATGGTGTCATTGCTGGCTGTGGGGTTTGGGAAGTAGTTTTATAGGTGCAAGTTTATTTATATGCTTTGCCACTATAAATTGGGCAATCAAGTCATTCTGTGACAAGTGTTCTTTGTGCTGCTCTTGCATTGTCTTGAGAAGACCAAGCTTCAGCTTGGGAGGTTCAACATCACTGATCAACTTGGCTTTTTCTTCAATAATTTTTGAAAATTTTTGCTTTATTACTAGTTGCTAATAGGGAGATGGTTTCAGACAGTGAAGGAGTAGGACAGTAGTGACTTTTTCAACTTGGACTTTTCTTTGCATCAGACATCAGTGTAGTTGTAGCTCTTCTTTTGTGGTACAGATACATTTTTTTCTACAGCACAGAAATTCCAAGGTTTGTTACTCATGTATCTCCTGGTGTGGAAGTTGAAGTTGCCTTGTTACTTGCATGATAGGAAAAGTATTTCTTCTAAATAAGAATTAGGCAAAAACTACTTTTGCATACATGGAAGATCACTGCAGACTCCCCAGCAACAGCCTTCAACTTACTTGCAGAGATATTGCCTATCCAGCACTATTGTGACAGCTTGTTTCTGTTGTCTTCGCTGAAGTTTAGCCTGTAAAGTCAAGATATCTTGATCTGAGAGATGGGGAGATAGTTAAATTACATCATCATGGAAGAATACCAGCATCCTTAGCTTTAAAGCCATTCAAGACTACATTGGCACCCCTTTGTTATACAGTGTAGCTGAAAATGAACTGCAGCAATAATGAACCAATCCATCTAAATCACAGCAGCTGAACAACTGACTGTTCTATCTCAAAATGCAAATGCCTTGTGCAGAATGGATTTAATTGTAAATGTTTGCTTAGTAGGGAATATGAGCCTTTTAGTTTGTGACAATAATCGTGAATACAAAGCCCCACAGAATTTTAGGGTTTACATAGCTTGTCCCTGTTCTCATAACAATATTTCAAAGTCAGTTTTTTAAAATGTACCATTTGGCTTTTTTTTCTAGCCAGTGAATAGAACTCTAAATGCCCAGTCTCTAAGCAGTGTTTCAAAAACTGAAAAATAAATTTAGCTCTATGTATTTAGATCGTGCAGGATTTTCTGTTGTATTCCTTTCAAATCAATGTTAGGGCTTTTATATGGCTTCAGATAATAAGAAGAGAAAGTGCTGACTTTCAGAGCCTGGATTTGTTTTTGCAGTGCAGAAATGCCAAGTGTAACTTAGAGTATTAGCATTTTTTTTGAGGTTCTAGTAAGGTGCCTCTCAAACAATTAATGATTGCTGTTAGGAATTTCTATTCCAGTAAAACAAATGATCAACCACCCCTCTGTATTAGCATCTTAATTCTTTCTTAAATTCTTGGAACCTGGCTGCTGAAAGCAACTCAAGAGGATGAATATCTGTCATCAATTTGAATGAATAAAAATAACATTGCCATTTTTAGAGGAAAGGAAAGAGCTTATCGGACCTCACTGGTATTATAAAAAGAGAGACAGCAGAAATACCTGCCTCCAGGCTGTTCCTAGGTATCTCTCTGTGTGAGGAAAGACAGATGTAACTTTGAAAACAGACACACACAAAATGTGCATGTTTGTGCTTCTGTTGGCGTTTTGTGTGTACTTTAATAGCCTTCACATGTGGATTAGTCCTCCTGAAAAAAGGCACCCAAGCCCCCTGAAGAATAGACCTTTGTGACACTGGAGGGGTTTACAGCGCCAAAGTTATGGTAAGAATTTGTAAATTTTGGCTGCTGGAGTACTTCCTTCCCCTGCTATGTTTTTAGTGTTGGAAACTTGTCAGTGTGGAAAAGAGGGTGGTTTTTGTTTGGTGTGTTATGTTTTTTTTTTTTTAAATGACAATGCAAACATTCATTTCACAAAGTAAACCGCCCGTTCACTTGACACTGCTAGCTGTATATAAACACCCTGTTGATCTCGTTCTGCAGAAGTCTGTCTTGGGCTTCCTGAGTCATACAGAAATGCTCCATTGCTCTTTCGGGGCTGTGCTGTGGGCTTAGTCTTTGTCTGCTCAGATGGAGTTTGCCAAATTAATGTCCGTGAAAGACGTGTTTCTACTTGGAACAGGGCCCTCAAAGCTGGGATGGTTTTCTATGTCTCTTTTTCTCTATGTATGTAAAATATTTCATTCTGCTATCTTGGGAATGGTTTTTGTTTTGCTTGTACTCCTTGAATAAAGCTGAACCTGAAGGGGAGATCTTTAGTGTTTCTTAGTTGCAAAACCATCTTCCTCTTACATACAGTGCTATTTCTTCATGCGGATCTTATGTTGAATGTTTTAGTTTGTGGGTGGGCAAAACAGCTTGGGATGAGAGTACCCTGCAGAGCGCAAGAGGACCAAGGAGACGCTGGGAGTTGCACTGCCAGGTGAGCCTTCCCCGTGGCCTGGAACGCGGTGATGGGCTGAGCAACACAGTTGTCTTCACAGGAGTTTTCTGGAGTAACCAAGGGCAGAATTCGAGTCCAAGACTAGACTGTCATGGTGACAAAATATTTAGAAAACATTTTCTAGCTTGAAACAAAAGCTTGGATTGTGCAAGTTGAAGTACTGTCCCAGTGTAATAAACGACACTGTGTATTTTTAAAGGGTTCTGTGTGTTCGCTGACCATCCACTCTTGCCAGATTCAGCTTGTTCAGGTAAAATGAGGTATTTTTTCTCTGAACTGTTGGCTTTACAAAATGCATTAATTCTCCGCCCATACTCATTAGGGTTGCAAAAATGCAGCAGCCAAATCTGGCCTCAAGTTTTGAACATAGTGGACAGCCATGTTAAAGGCCGATGCAATGGAGCAACAGCTCTTTCCCGTGGTAGCTCAGCTGCATTAAGAGAAGTTCCTTAAAACTTACACCTTTTTGTTGGCAGACTCATCTGGTCCTGAGTAAGCTCTAGGATCAGACTTGGTGATTGCTTCTATTGGTTAGAACGTGCTGTTCTTGCTGCAGTAGGAACCTTTTGTACTGGAGGTGTTTCATCCTGCCATAATAATGACTGTGACATTTTTTTTAATGCCTGACAATATTTACCCTCTGAGTTGAAAGAGAGCCAGAGCTCTAAAGTGGCTGTAGTAGATTTTTCATCTGGAATAATAATAAAATTGTTTTAAGATGAGCAAACCTATGACAACTGAGAAAGGACTGCTAGCCATACATACACAGTTCAGTTCAACGTAACTGCATTTTTACAGACTTTTTTTCCCAGTCTAATCTGTCTTCCTGGGTAATACAATTTATGATTTTACATGTGTACCACTTTCTTTGTTTAGAGCAGCAAGTGGCCAGTTTTCTTTCTGAAATACGGACTTCTCTGGGCGCTACAGCAACTGCAACCAGATAGTCTGCAAAGACTGTATTTTCTTGGCCTTCAAAGAAGTTTGTATTTTCAAAGTTGCTGTAGTAGTTGCAGTTATTCATGAAAGTGCAAAACAAAAGCAAAACATAGAGTGAGGTGAAATACACTTTGCTAAGGTTTGCATCATCTTGCATCTTTGTATGCTCGGCATGTATCCTTGTCCCATTCAGTGCTGCTCTGAACAGGACAGAGCTTGTTCTTTACCCTGCTGCTTTGTTGCTATCTGCTAGTTCCTCTGTTGCATTGAGCTGCAAAACCAGCTGCTTTTGCTTTTCATACCTATTTTTACCATCTCTAATTTGCTATTAAGATGTTAACTTCTGCTGCCAGTTAGCCTAGCATGTCTCTATACTGAGACTGCAATATGGGGGCAAGCAACCACTTCTGTGCTTTCTCTTGTGCTAGCCTTTCAAACTTGGGAAACGGTCCCTGTAAACAGCTGCAGTACAGCTTTATTATCCTCTTTAAAAGCGTTTGCTCCTTGTGTTGGTTATAAAAGGCCTTGACAAACTTGCAGGGCATGTGTACTGAGACTGCTCTTCACTGTGATGGCCAGTATTGGTCCTCTTTTTTTGTGTGTGTGTGTCTGTCTGGCCATCCATTGTCCTTGTCCTGTGACAGTATACTCTGCAGAACAGGATCAGTCTCATTGTTTTAGAGATGTGTGTCTGAAGTTGCGTTGTACTGCAGTAATACAAATTATATAGGAAACTCTATCTAAAATAGGAAAGAAAAATGAGATTTACTGTGATTTGTTTTGTACATTTTTAAGGAGGTTCTTTCTAGTGGAGGTTTTGTGCTTGGTTTTGTGTGTGGTTTGCTTTTTTGTTGTGTGTTTTTTTTTTTTAAATTAATCCCCTGACAAGTTACTGGCAGGAATGCGCAAAAATCAGTATATATGAGTTTTCCTTCCCACTTAAGGGAATCCTTTCTTCTCAGCAGCAGCTCCAGTCTGCCAGGAACGGGCTCCTTCACAACAGTTCTTGTTGGTGTCTTGGAGAGGTTTGTTTACTCCCGCGACTAGACTGGGCGTGCTTATGGCAAAACCTCATGTTTCTGGAGACTTTGCTCATTTCAGGCACCATTTTAGAAGTGGAATGGCACACAGCAGGATGTGTGGTTGTAGAAACAAGTTCACGCTTCAGAGGCCGTGCATACCTTTTTGACCATATACAATCCTGTGCTATTTCTCTCATGATTCATGTGGTGAAATAAAACATGAAGGAACACAGAATTCATTTCTCCTTTTTATGCCCAGTTTACACAAAGAATATCTATTGGTATTCATCTTTCTGCTGACTCTGAGAATCCTCAAACCGGTTACTGGAGGCAAAGAGATAAAAATGAGGGCCCGTGGCCAAGCAGACTTGGAAGTTTTGTTTGATTTGAAAATTACAGTTTGATAAACTTGCATTCATTCTTTTTTTGCCTTTGTATTTTTACATTTTTTTTCTGAATTTCTTTTGTGGCATGTTGAATAGCCGTGCTTTGAGTAGACAGCCACCTCTAATGGCTCCTCTCAACATGAAGTTTTCTGTGATTCTTGACAAATTTGTTAGTGGGAATCTGATGCAAAGCTCAGCCTGATTTTTAAGGAGAATAACAACCCCATTTGTTGAGGTATATGGTCTATTATCAACAGGCTTTTTCATTTGTCAGTGTTGGTTGATCCGTTCAAATACAGAAGTTGGGATTTTTTCAATTAAAATGTTTAAAACGTGGAATAATAAACAAACCTTGCTAATTTACCACTTGTTATCAATGTTCTGGGTCTGTGCTTTAGAAAAAAAAAGTTGCTTTTTGCTTTAATTACCAGAGCATCTGTTTTACTAAGATTGTGAAGCTGCTGGGAGTTTTGCTTTCATTTGCTTGTTTGGTTGGTTATTGTTGCTGTGAGGCTCACTGTCAGAAAGTAGAAATGTTTCTAATCTCATCCCAGCCTTTCTCCTTCACCCCTTTGTATTTTAATGTAAAAGAAGGACGAGAGGTACGTTCCTAGGGTGAAAGGTGAGGGTAGCAGGATGTGTGGTGGGGGTAGTTCTTTCTGGTCCTCTCTAAGCTGGGCTTCAATTATTTTATGTCACTAATGGAAGTTAAATTAGGTGCCTTGATGGACACCTTCACCAATAGGTGGTTGGCTGCTGCTCTTTGAGACTCTGTGACAGAAGAGCTGTGCTCTAGGTTCACTTTGTGGTGCTGGTTCTTAAAGTTTACAGCAAGAGGCTGTATAAAAGTAGAAGCCTCTGTCATAAGGTCCAACTTACCAGCAGTGATGGACAAGATAGTCTGCTGAAAGCAGAGGCAACCTGGAAGCTGAGTGTGACTGTTCTGGTGCCCTCAGCTATCAGCAACCCACAAATTTCTGCTTTTGTCCCCATCAGAACAGTGACCATGTCTTTCATCGAGGCTGGTTCGTACTGGTGTAGCAGCAGTCTATCATCCTTTGGATGTTACGGTGAGCAGCCACCTTTTGGAATCCAGCTTAAAAACCCCAAGTGATCTGTAGGTCCTGTTTGTTCCAGGGTAATAGTGACCTCAAACCGTTAACATAAATGCCTCTTTATGAATGCCCTTAAGCTGTAGAAGCTTGTTTCACAACTGGTGATCTGGATGGCTGCAACTGGAGTCCCAAAGGACAGAGTAAATTTTGGACCTGAGATGCCGTTTCACTCAGAAAAGAGAGCCTTTGTGGGCAGGGTTGAAGTCTGGCTTGACCAGAAATGGGAAACCTTGAGCAGTCTCTAGCCTCTGGAATTTGCTTTATCTGAGACAACATTGTTGTGTGAAGTCTGGAGTCAGGGTCTCCATATAAAACTACATCAGCTCTGTGTTTAGATCTGTGTCTGAAACAAGATAGCAGTAGTCCCAAAGGGATTTTTTTTGTTTCTTACTGCTTTATAACCTAAAATCTCCAGAACAGGGAGCTTCTTGAAGGATACATGTCTAATACCAGCTTCCTATTAAAACTTTCACTAATTTTTTAAAAATTATGCTTAAATTATGGCCTCAAGTCTCACCAGGAGAGATTCAGGTTAGACATCAGGAAAAATTTCTTCACCAAAGGGGTTATGAGGCACTGGCACAGGCTGCCCAGGCAGGTGGTTGAGTCATCAGGAGGTATTTAAAAGATGGGCAGATGAGCTGCTCAGGGATATGGTTAGGTAGTGGACAGATACTTTTGGACTTGATGATTTCAAAAGCCTTTCCAGCCAAATGATTCTATGATTCTGTGACCTGCCATGGATTTGTTTTTAATTTTTCTGCCTTGAAAACTTCATATCTCTTCCCTCCTTTTCTCACAATACCAGGATAGTGCTGACTATTTTGGAAATTGTTTTCTTTGTTCAGATTTGGACTTCTGGATGAAAACGATGCCTGTGTCTGATACCCTCTTCCATTTTTGCTGGGCTGGAAATGCTATGAATAAAAGGTGTAGGCATTCCCCATTCCTGTTGTTCAGGGAATATAAGCAGGTCAAACTGAAGGCAGGCTTCTAGATAGAAGCTGAAGAGATGGCTGGTGTTTTAGAGGTCTGCACTGGAACTGAGAATCGAAGGCAGTCTTCCCCTGCTCTGCCACAGACTTCCTCCTATATGATCATCTCGGATAAGGTTATTTTTATCTCTCTGTGCCCCGGTTCCCTATCTGTAAAAGGGTGATAACAGCACTTCCCTACTTCACAGGGATGTTGTGAGGGCTGTGGGGCTCTTGGAAATTGTGGTAACTGGGGGTGTAGATGGGAAAAGGGAAATGTTTCACATAAAAGCTTTCTGTTCTTTAAGTGCAATGGTGAGTTACAGCACTGATGTGAGTGTGGTTTCCATTGAAGTCATGGCTTGCCTAGTGCCATGTCTTTTCCCCAGTGCTTCCTTGCTCACCACTGCATGATAGCAGCAAAGCACTCAAGATCCTTGCTCAGTGCTGTTGTTTGCATCCTTGCCTGCAGGCTCTGAGAGCCTGGCTGACCATTGATACTCATGTGTTTACCAGCATGGGCTGCTCGCAGCCACTGAAAGGAATGTGTGCTTCTGGCAGCAGCCACCCAGTGTTCACAGACTCACTTAGACTCTTGGAGGAGTTAAAAATACGTGTGGCTGGATTTTCACTTGTGAAATTCAAAGGACTGTAGCAGTTACTCTGAGGAAGCCATGGACTGCAGTCTGACCAGAAGAAAGCAATTGTCCTTAACGCAACTGGTTAAATTTCATAGAAACCACATCCTTTGTGTTGCCACTGACAACATAACATTCCTTAATGTTTGATTTCAAGTGGTGCATTATTACCCAGCTGTACATACAAACGTACTTTCTTCAGAAGAACTTCTGTCCAAAGACACCACAGAAAAGTGCAAACCTCTTTCTGCTTTAACAGGGACTTTGTAGTGTTTTTTTATATATAGTGCAAGCAGGTAAGAGACAGGAAACCTGTCTGCTAAATGCTTACATTGTCACATGTCCAAAGGGAAGGCTGCAGTGAGTTGAATATTTGTTCAATGAAATCTTGCTCCTGCAAATTTGAAGTGTATTTTTGGGGAGCTTTTTCGGCCAGAAGGTAGGAGTGTACTTCATTTATCGCTTGCTCCTTGAAACATGTAGCTCATGTCATCTTCCTTGTTCACCTGCTTTGATAAATTCTATATTTAGTTGTCTCTGCCCATCCACTTGAACAGGACGAAAATAACTCCAGTGTAATCCATCCTTTCTGGCCTTTCCTCTCCACCCCTTCCCTCCCCTTTCCTGCTGCTGAGTTTAGGGCTTTCAGTTGTTTGGAAAGTGGTGGATTTTTTTGTTTGTTTTGCTTTGTTTTCCTTACGAGTAGGGCTGGGGGGCAGGTGAAAACATTTATACCCTGCAATAAAGTTGTTGTGAAGAGTATATAAACTGTCAGGAATACTTCCTCCTCTCTTATAGCATTTGCTGAGGGGTCAGAGTGTGTGCAGAGTGCGTGGAGGGTGGTGGAGGAGGGAGGTTGGGAAATGACTTGCATGTGGCATACATCTATCTGACAAAGAGCCAACCGTGCCAGGGGATAAATGGACAAACAAATAGCATTTCAGTTCTGAACTCGGAGGTTGAACCTAAAGTTTGCGCAGCAGCAACTCTTCAGATAAGTTTCTGATGGACTTTGACTCCTCTTGTGCAAGTGTTATGTAGCAGCTAGCACAGAGGAGATTGTCCTCTAAAGCCCTGCTTGGGAGAGGATCTATGCATAGACCACACTTTGCACAGCTTCTCTGTCCCGCGATGAGCATAGGTACATGGTCATAGAGTCTGGCACAAATCAGTGCTGGCCAGAATCCCCAGGAGTATTTAAGTGCTGGACTTCAGCATGAATTAAGCACCAGATTAGTTAAACACTTTTGTTAATCCAGCTGTGGATATTGAATGTTTTTATCTGCAAATTGGATAAAGACCATCCACTGAACTTACAAAAGTGTTTTCTGCTTGTGTTATCAGAAATATTCTTGTGTTCCATTATAAAGCTGATAACAATTTAAGGGAAACTGTATTGTTTTGGTGCAACTGAGATACAGCGTGTTGAGTTCTTGTACCTTAAGATTGGTGTTTGTTATGTTGTTGTTCCAGACAGACACTTTGTCTGGAGATGTAGGAGAAGTGTTTGTTGCACCAAAAAAATTTCACTTTTTGTAACTTCACTAATTTTTAGGTTGTATTAAAGGTGATGATGAGGAACAGAAAGATTGATGGAAGAAGCCCTTGGTTGATGCCTAACAGAATTCAAGTTGTTGTTGAATTTTTTCATTCAGTATCTGTTTTTCAAAGGAAAGTGGAATTTTGGGGTTTTTTTTTACTTCTTTTTGCAATTTGTAGAGATACTAGAGAACAGGAGGAAAAAAAAGAATTGGCTTTGAAAACCGGTCACCATTTTAAAGGTTAAAATTCTTCTTTCTTCCTCCTCCTTTGCTTGTGTGCTGACAAGAGCTGGAGACCCGTGGCAGTGTCAGGGTGGCTGTACTGCCCCGCTTTGACTTGCAGTACCCTGGGTGACGCCAGCGTGGAGGACAACTCACTGGATGACGCCCGATCACATAGGGAGTTCATAGAATCATAGAATGGTTTGAGCTGGAAGGGACCTTAAAGATCATCCAGTTCCAATACTGCTGCCATGGGCAGGGACACCTCCCACTAGACCAGGTTGCTGAAAGCTTCATCCAGCCTGGCCTTGAATGCCTTCAGGGATGGGGCATTGTGACTTCTCTGGGCAATCTGTGCCAATGTCTCACCACTCTCACAGTAAAACACTTCTTCCTGGTATCTAATCTAAATTTCCCCTCTTTCAGCTTAAAATCATTGCCCCTCATACTGGCCCTGAACTCCCTGATAAAGAACCCCTCCCAAGCTTTCCTGTAGCCCCCCTTTAAGTTCTGGAAGGCTGCTATAAGATCTTCTTGCAGTCTTCTGTTCTCCAGGCTGAACAACTCCAGGTCTCTCATCTTGTCCTCTCACGCAAAGTGCTCCAGCCCTCTGATCATCTTTGTGGCCTCCTCTGGACTCGCTCTAACAGATCCATCTCCTTCCTGTGCTGAGGACTCCAGAATTGAGGTCTCATGACTTGGGTAAGGTCTCACAAGTGCAGAGTAGAGGGGCAGAATCACCTGCTTCAACTTCGGAGAGGTGAAGTGTGTTGGGCAGTACAGAGTAGCTGCTTAACCAATCCTGTGGTCCCTTTAGGAGGCTGATTCCCTGTTTGTGGCCTCAGGCTATGGATTTGTACCAGGACTCCTTACCTGAGCCTGCCTGGCCACCTCACCTCTGTGGGGTGGCATCCCTTGTCGAGGGCCCCAGGCTCTGTCCTGCTTTCACAAGCACAAATACGCACTCAGGGTGTTTGAAAAGGAACGACCCGAATTTGGAGTGTGCTTGTGCTTCCAGGCATAATGTAATCCTGTTAGTAGCCTGGGTTGCTGTGATCATACCAGGCAGGCCAGGCTGCCTCATAGGCATCTGCTTCTCTGCCTATTGAGTCAAGTCAATATCTTCAAAACTGTAATTTTCACTGTAATGATGGATTACACTTGTCATGCTTTACAGAATTTTGTCTTGTGCATTTAATAAAAGAAAACAGACTCTAATGCTTATTATTTCTGAAGTCCAATACATCTGAACTAAAGCTCAGTGTATGCAAGACAAACTACGCTTTAATTTTACAATTGTCTGATGGGACTTTGCGATTTATTTGTTGTTACTTCCTTAATGATGTTTCAGTCAGAGGCACTGTTTTGCTAAATGTTGTGTAAAAAGTAAATTGTAGCACAGCAGATGTTGGTATTTGGATGGATGTCGGTGCAATGGGGGGACAGCAACAGTCATCTCTGTCAGCTGTCTTCAGGCTCGGCAGGCCTGCTGCGTGGTTACTTTGGTGTGTAAAAACAGCTCGTTTTGCAACTGGGAAGTTTGGCATCACATTTGGCACTGAGCCATGTAACTGGGTTAACACAAGTGTTTATCCAGCGATTTTCTCAAAATTGGTAACTTGGAGAAAATGTCTATTAAACTTCAGTACAAAGGAAGTGGGAAATATGCCTGGATCCATTCTTTTTTAAAAGGCATCAATGTTTGTAATGCTGAAAACCTTTTTTCATTATGATTTTATTTCCTCGACCCCATGTATATTTTAGTTTTATCATCAATCTTTTTGCAGCTTACTTCTTATCATTTCCTTTTTAAAGATTAAACCAGGGAAACATACCTGCTGAAATACAAAGTATATAACGTGTAGTAAGTACCTTTCTCTCCATTCTGTGGGCTGTCTTGTATTAGGCACAAAGAACTAAGGATTGTAAATAAAGGTATTTAATTACCAACAGCCCCGTGTTTGGTAGACTTTGCAACTGCAACATGGAATGGGAGTCCCAATCTGCAGAGCCCATGATTTTTGCATGATTAATTGCTGTAGATTTTACCTTTGGCTTAAGTGTACAAGAATCCATGCAGACCCTCAAGAATTTTTTGCAGAATTCCTGTCAATGTCGGACATATTTCTTTACTGAAATAGCAAGTTGGGCTGCATTTTTAGAAAAGAGGGCAGAAAAAAGCAGTAGTTTGAAACTGCTGCTGCTTTGCAAATCAGATTTTATACCTGAAATTGGGAACCTGTTGAATTAAGGTTCAGGAGACTTCATCATAACAGAGACATTTAGTTTGGATTAATTTTTCATAATCCATTTAATCTTGTACTGCCCATTTGATTAAATAACTAAATGTCTTTATCACTTAAAAAGCCTCCCATTTATTTTGGAAAAGGGAAGATGATTAAACTAGGAAATTCAGATTCTGTGATGAGAGAAAGGAAAGAGTGAAGGAAGCCAGTGATGGTGACCCAACAGTGAGCTTTTGCTTAGTTAGTTTTGTAGTTCACCTGCAATTTTATCACCAAAGATAATATAAAGATCGTAATTTCCATGTGGGTCCTTTGTCTCTTTTTTTTTCTTTTAAAGGAGAGGGTGTTACTTATACCTTCCAATTTCTGTACCCAAGCATGGCTTCATTTGAAAACCATAAATTGCAAGGTTTCCTCACTACAAAGATTCATTTAGTGTGCTGTGGATGAAGTAAAATTGCGGATCAGCCACAGCAAGTGTGCAGTGACTGCTTTTTAGAAACTTTTTTGTCTCTTATCTTGATATTGAAACTGCAATCCTGATACTAAAATGTCTTTGTTACAGTGTGGAGGGGAAGGGGGAAATAAATGCAAGAAGGCATTCATTTGGGAATAACCTAAATTTTGTAGCTTCCCCAGATCCGAGGGTGGGCTGAGGCTTCGTGGTCAGAATGACTTCAAGGAGAACTCCCTGTGAGCGCTGGCTCTGCCTGTGTTCGCCTGTGAAGGAGCAGGGTCAGTGCAGTGATGTCTGCACTCAAGACCAGGCTCTGGCTCTGTTTAACGTATGTGTGTGTGCATTTAAAGGATATAGCTTTGCTATTTAAAATTATCTTGGTCAGATTTGGCTGTGTTTCAAGAACGAGGTACTGAATGGGAAGCAATACTCTCCTCATGGACTGGGCACAACCTGCTCTTCCAGCAGCCTTCGTTGCAGCTGGAACAGGACCAGGACCGGTACCAGTGATGGCCACGGGGTAAGGGTCAGCCTGCGACCTCTCCCTGTCCTGCCTGTACTCCCAGCAGCCCAGCTCCATTCCCCCTGCACAGCAGAGACCAAATGCCAGGGACACTGTGGCTTGTCCCTTTGTCAGCATCCGCCTCTAACGCTGCAGACTCCAGCCAGAATCATGGTGGCCGCATCTTGGCTTGTCTCTACCACAGTCTTCTTCCTCCACAAGGTCCCTGTGTCCTCCCCCTTTCTCCTCCTGCTCTCCTCCCACCTTGCTTGCGGCAGCAGCAGAGGTTTCAGGGTGACCTGGCTTGGCTTGACCCTGGGGTGGCAGAGGAGCCCCTGGCAGCTGCTGCTGGAGCTGATGGCATCAAATCAGGCACCAGTGGAAGAAAATACTGTAACCAGAGCGTGCGCTAAGCATCGAATGACAAAGCAGGGTTTGCATGAGGAGTTTTCTGTACGTGTGCATGTACTGTCCTTTGCAGAAGTCCCTGAGGCATGAACATGGCCCTAGATGACCTTCTTGAGGAGCTTTACCTCAGGTGACCTGTAGGTGTTTTCTCTTTTTTTTTTTTTTAATATTTTATAAACAAAACAAAGTAAAAAAGCCCTCATATGAGTTCTGAAACGTTTTTTCTGCCTTTCTGGTGTTCTCAAGCTTAAAAGTGTGGGAACGTAACTCTTGTAGATGGTTGCTGTGGTTGTTGTAAGTTTTCTACAAACGTGAAGGGTTGTTATAACCTGTCTATGCAACGGATGTGTTTTCATGTTTGTTTTGCCTTTATTATTTGGGGGCATGCTGGTAAGAGTGGGAACTATGGAGAATGGGATGTGCTCAGTTTTGGGATGGGGCTTTAATGTTCAGGTGGTAAAGGAGATGTGCATGGTGAGGGGCAGTTATGTGGTGTGCTGCACTTGGAAAATCAGGTGTGAAGGAAAGGTGGGGCTGATACAACAGTCCCTGCCCTCCCTTCCACTGCGGGAAGTGCCAGGTTTGATGCCACATGAATTGGTGTGAGTTTAGGGGTGGCTGATGGTACAGAATGATGTTTGGTTTTCCCCTGGGAATAGGAGCAGATTTAAAAGAGGAGATTGGAATTTTTTGCTATGTCTTCCCAAAACTACAGGCTGGAAAGCGTGGTTCAACCTCCTGTCTTCCTGTGCCCATCCATCTGATGTGTATCCCTTTTATTTGTTATGCTTTTTTTTAAAAATGAAAAGTGGCTTTAACATACCATGATGCTCTTGCAGCATAAAAATTAATTCATGGTACCAGTATCAAGGCAGATGGGTCTTTTTTCAGGTAAGTCTTCATTCCATTCCTCCTTGTCTAAGAAACTGATTTTTCTGCATCCATCCCAGAGCTTAGAGTTGTTAGGGAGAAGTATGACGAGCTTACTATAATAGATGACTTTGGGGTTCAAAAAATAATAGTAATTGATTATGTATATATGTTTTTAGTAGTATGTACGGATATTTCAGTGTTACAGGTCTAAATGGTGGTACCGCTGGAATCTAGCAGGAATTTTTCTGTTTGATTATATTGCAACTCAATGTAATTACTGTGTATTGTAAAAGTAAATAAATTTTAACGGTGTTTAAGATGACAGAAGTGTGTCTAGCTGAGCCTGTTGAGGCAGCAGCATGGCTTATGCTCTGCTTTACGGTAACAACGCACTTCAGTCCAAGGCACAAAAATCCTTGGCCAAGTTTCTTACGCCTGTGTCACTCGGCTAAGCTTAGCACCAGAGCGACGGTGGCTGTTTGCTCTCACGTTACCCAGTGGTGAAGTTGCTTTAATAAATTCTCAGTATGCAGTTAAGTTACTTAGCAAAATTCCTCTGAACTGAGGCAGGAACTCCTGTTATCTGGAGGAGACTTTCATTACTGAGTTTGGGGTAGTGACTCAGTAAAAGTTATCTGTGGAATACTAAATTTGGAGGCGTAACCAGGAGGTTGCCATGATAACAAATATTAGAACTTGCTTTCTGGGAAGTGCTTGTAATTTTTCCATTGATGGCCATTAAATTGCTCAAGATAAATTAAATGTTTTATTAGAACTAACATGGTCTCCTTGTGCTCCTCCAGGGTTTTGCAAACTTGCCAATGATGAAATGAGGAAGGGAAAGCCACATCAGCCCCAGCCATATAAACAGCACCCCCCTTTTTTTATGTCTCTTCTTTTTTTTTGCCATTGAAATATTTGCTTAACTTGGCTTTTATGCATCTTTATATGAAATATTTATACAGTAACTGTTTATATAAACATGTTTAAAATTCTGCATTGATTTTTTTTCTTGGCACTTTTAAGAAATTTCCTGATGCACAGCATGGTCACACAATTACTGGTAGAGCTTTTATTGGAAGTGGCCTAAAACAACTCTGTGTATTTATGTTGAGAATTAGGACTCAAACCCAGAAGCTGAAGGATAACAATACGATGTGTTAATTTCTTAGCCTCTATAAATTGCTTGTTTGTAAAAGTTCTGTGTTCTGCACCTTAGTTTTTACAAATAGAGCATTTTTTTTTTCCATTTCAAACCACCTCTGAAGTTGGTCCATATAATCTGTTTTAGTAAAGCTGCCATTTCCATAAATCTCCCCTAATGTCCCTTAGCCTTTTTTTCACCATTTCTTTACAACTCCCCAAGGTTTTGATTCGCATTGTGAATGACACAATGATCCAGTAATGGGAGCCTGGAAGGGTGAGCCAGGGACTCGAGTCCTCAATGTTGATGTTTTGTGCACAGCTCTGTCCTGCTTTTTCTTGCCTCTGCTCTTGCTTTCCCGTGGGCATACGCACCCACAACCTCCTCCCCAAGCTACCAGCTCACCTCTCAGCTTCACCAGCTTTAGGATTTTAACAGGGAGCCTCTGCTGAATGCTTTGTAGGTTTAACATTCACAAAGCAAACAAATGTATCGTAAAATCACTCTCTTAATCTGGCAGAGTAGAGGAAAGGACCTAGAATCAATTTTTATTCAATTAGTGGTGCTTTTCCTGCGCATCCTCTGTGTGTAGACTTTAAAGTTAGAACTTTATTTTCTTTAATCTCTGGAGGAGCTTTGCTTTGTGTGCATTTCTTTGCTTTGTCCCCTCTTACGCTGTCAATCTCTAGACTGAAGAAAAAAATGGGCACATCACATTCAAATAAGACATGTTCAGATAAACGCAAGAGGCATGGCTAAGGATGCTTACGCTGAGGTAAAATATTGAAATCAGCTTTTAGATGATGTTCAGAAAAGCCCTTCTGTGTTCATGTATACCAGGGTGTGACCTGTTTGGTGTTTTTGGTTTCGTTGTTTTGTTTTTTCTTTTTAGTAGAGATCATAAAATCTTTGGAGGATTAAGTCACACCCTTTATATAAATACACACAGTATATTTAAGAGCCTGATTTGCAGAAATACTGATTGTATTAACTTCAGGTTGAGTTCAAGGAATAGCTGTAGGTACCTCCCACCCTCCTCTAAGGGAAGATATTGAAAAAGTTGTGGAGGCTTATTACCTCAAGTGCCTTGTTAGCTGCTTGTGCTGTTTTCCATCATAGTGTCAAAGTAAAAATTATGTGGGTAGAAATAATTGTTCCGAGCATGCTTGATTCAATTCAGTGAATCTGACACCTCCTCTGTCATGTTTATTTATTTATAAAAATCAGAGAGAGTTGGGTATCTGTCAAAAGGAAAGGAATATATGGTGGCACTTTCTGCTACAGGAACGTATTTTTTCTTAAAAACACTGTAGCTGTTTGCAAGCATATTACAGGTAAGATTTCTGTTGTGTTGGAATTGTGTTGGACACCTCATGGTAGTTTTAAGTCCTTTTGCTCCCATCATGAGATAGTGGAGATGCAATTTATTCCGAGGTCATTTTCAGTGTAGCTTAAGAAAATCACTTTATACTTTCCTGTAATTTATGTAGCAATCCTTAAAACTGCTGTTTTTAATGAAAGTTCATTTACATCTTCTCCCACTGGAGACAGCTGTAGGTTAGGACTAGCCTGACTAAGCTGTGCCAAAGGTAGGAGTAAGGAGTTTTTTATATGCTGATTAATTCTCTTTTGCTCCTTTGGGAATATCTGGTATTGCTTAAATTGATTGCTGTAAGCAGTATGGCAACATTTTTGACCTTCTAAACTGAAATTCAGCAAAAAGCACCAAACAAACAAACAAAAAAAGATAAACCTCCATGTCTCAGTTTTACATAACCATACAGCTGAAATACAGTGATTAAAAATACAGCCGTGTCATCCTCCATAGTGGTGGTGTGGGCTGGTGATCTCAAACCCTTTAACAGAGGTGGAGTTGGAGAACGTGGTAGTTGGCCATCACCTGCATGGAGAAAGTTTTGGGTGAGAGTCTTGTTTTCCTTTCTCCCTAATCTGGCTTCTCATCTCTCCCATGGCCTAGCTTTGTGAATCAGAGCACCTGTTCCTTGCCCTCCTTAGGTGTTTCCCATCTGTGTTGTTGTGTAACTGAAGACAGAGGTAACTTCCAATGTGCTTATTTTCCTACACCCATAGAGCTTTGTGGGGAGCACTAATCCAAGGCTGTTTGTTGCTTTCTGAAGTGGATGTACAGCTGTGGGGTGCCAGATGACCAGGAACAGGGCTCCCTTTGCTGCCCCAAGGCCAAAACGCGCTGCTGTTCCCCAGATCCCCTCTTCCTTGCCCCCCTCCCCATATTCCCCCAAGATATGATAATGAAGCAGGTGCCCTGTATTGCAGCTTTGTGTAAGCGTGAGAAACGCCAGTAGGTTTAGAATAGCCAGAGCCAAGCTGGAGAAGGAGGAGGAGGAGGCATTTCTTCTTAACCTGTTGGCAGTCCCATCAGTCACAGCGACGGGGGCTGCCGGCACACCGCACGAGCGGCCAGCTGCCCAGGGGAGAATAAAGCGGGGAGCGGATTTGCCGCGCCCCAAATTAGCCTGTTGAGACCGTGGGACCCCACGTCAGGACGGCGACAGACACGGAGGAGCAGGGCGGCGGGTGAGCTCCCTGGCGGGAGCAGCTCTGGTGGGAGCAGCCCCGGATGCCTCATTGAGATTCAGGGCACAGGCAGTGCCTCCGCAGCTGTACGCTGCCGAGGGGGCATCCAGAGAGGGGCCAACACAAAATCATCAAAGAACCGGCCCCTTCGCTGCGCCTCTGAATGGCCAGACAAACCAGAGGTCCTCCTCACTCCGCCAGCGTGTTGGGAAGTACATTAGCATAACCTCTTTTTTCTTTCTTTCTTTCTTTTTCTTTTTCCTTTCCCCAATCTACTGAAAACCTGGCACTGTGCTCCAGTATCTTGCTTTGACCATTTGTTGAGGGAAAGGAAGAGTGCTGCACCAGCCTGGTGGGTGTCTGTGCAGCTATTTTAAAATCAAAACCAAACATATTTGAACTGGGAGTTTTCATTCAGGTCACCCTGGACTTAATTGTTTGGTGTCAGGTTGTTAAGATCCAGAATTAGCTCCCTGCCTTTGGAAAGAGCTTGCTTCCGAGTGCTTTAGAAGTGCAAAGGCAAGTTTTCAAGCCCTGCTTTCTTTTTTTCAAATCTGTTTTGATTTCTGGTTTTGAAGAAAGTGAGCACTTACCCTATTTACCCAAGCAACAGAAACTAAGTAAATCCTGGTCCCGCTCTTCAGCACGCAGGAGATGGCAGCTCCCGAAAGCTTCACGTCTTTAAGGAAGCTGGCATCTCTTTTGCAGAAACCTTATTAGGCCAACAGGATGCAGACCACTTCTGGGGTATTGAAGTCTCAGAAATGAGTCATTCTGCCTTTGACCAATGGCACATTAGTGCTGGGATTGGCATCACTTTTGTGTTTACCTCCAACGGTTCAGGGCTGTACAATCAAGGAATGTTGTACATCTTTGGAGTGTGTGGGAACGTAGAGAAGGCTTGCATAACTCAAAAACTCTAATATTTGGAGTGTTAACCTTAGTTATAATTAATGGTGCTGCCTCTGATGCTCAGAAAAGAAAGTTTAATGCATTATTTATCCATAGATTTGTGTTAGCCACTTGAGTGCATTTAATATAACCAAGACTCTGTTTTCAGTCAGTGCTCCTGGGCTCTTTCTGGTTACTTTGGGGCATAAGAAAGTTAATTGTTGGCCTGGTGCTTTTGTAAATATCAAGGGTATCATTGGATGCTGACTTGGTTAACCTAATGATTTTTTTTTTCAAACCATTGGTATGTATGACTTGATTAAAAAAAAAAGTAGAGGCTTCGTAAATATAGTCTGTTCTGAATTAAGGGGTGTGGTGTTGGCTTGATGCAGCAACAAGCATGCAGCAGTTGGTAAATAAAGATGGATTTTCTTTTGTTCTGCTAGTGCTTGCTGCTCATTATTCTCCACTTACCCCGTGAGCTTCCCAGGGAGTGGCAGCTGTTTCTGATGTTAGGCACTCTATCAGTGGTAGACAGCTCCAGATTCGGTGAGATACTGTTGTGGGGAGGAGAGGAAAATAACCTAACCCTGCATTATTGTAAATCCTCAGTAGAATTAACTTTTCATGAACCAAAAGAGTTTTGTGTTCAACTTTTTCAGAAATATCCAGGCGTAAGAGTGCTCTGCAGTATGTGTTACTGTGAAAAAGCTCTGGCATAAGGTGGATTTACATTATAAGTGTGCGTTAAGTATTTTAATGTGCAGTATGTGGGGGCAGACACAAGGCAATAAAGGGAAATCGGTCTATAACAATCTTAGTGTATATTTCCAGATATATACAGTTTGGGAATCTTTGCAATTTGGAAATTGCTTGGAGTAAACAGAATGGTACATAAAGATTTTAAATAACAAAGCTAGCAAGCTACAGAGGAGTCTGTTTGGTTCCAGGATTTTATACGTACGATTTATAACCCATGCTTTTGCCTTCCTGTCTCTGCAATGTTAGCATTCTGTTACTGAAAACAAAGAAAGCTCTGCCAGAGCATTACACAAGCAATGAATCAGAGAGGAAAAAATGTTTTGCTTTGTAAATTGTTCACTTTTCCATGGTGGATCATTATTTTTTTTTTTCAGTGTTGTCTGATAGAATTTGCCACACATGCTTGCATTTACTGTACTTATTACAATTCTTCTCGTGTGACTGCAGAACTACTAATATTAGTGACTTGAACTAACTTCTTGCTTATGATTCTTAAAAACAAAACCACAACAGGAACAGAAAACACAGGCCAAAAATTGAAACAGCTCAGTTCACTCTTCAGGCATGACAGCTTACTGAGTATGTCAGAGGAAGGAGAAGGTGTTAATGTTTTTCAGTCAGCTTTGTCCCAGTGTTCCACATAATTATTTTTTGTCTGTATTGACAAACTCCTTTACGGCCTAAAATTCTTGAGTTTTCCATTGTGATTGATGTGGTCCTCCTCACAGGTTGTAGGAAGTTTACAGTGTTTTAGCTAATCATAATAATATAAACTCATTTCTTAAGAATATGCTGTTTGTATTTTTCTTGATGACTGCACTGGTGAATCTGTGTTTCAGAACTTCTGATAGTTTGCTTGAGCTTGAATGTAAAATTATGCCTACAGATTATCTGATTGGGAAGTCACTTGCCAGGCGGTTTCTTGCCACTTTGCTGCAAGACACAGAAGTATAAGCTCAGTGTGTTAGTTAATAACAGTTGTACCGCAGATGCTGCTGTGTGCTTCTTTGTCTCCTTGGCAAGAGCAATAATCAATAACATGTATGATTATCATATTACAGGATTCATTAAGCTCCAGACATGGGGAAAAAGAAGTTTGAAACCATGCTGCTTATTTGCAAATTAAAAAGGTGGATCAGGAGCAATGGATAAGGAAAGGTCAAAGTATAACAGTGCATGCACAATGCCTGGCAGTAATGAAATCCTTTACTTTTCACACAGAAAGAAGGAATAAAGAGTGAGTGTGAAGGAGGTTGCTATATGTGCATGGGGTATACCATTTTAAGGTCTGTTATTAATCCTGTTGGATGATGTGTTCCTAACAGAGAAGCAGATCAGTGGAATAAAGCTGCGAGAGTACAAGAGCCCAATGTAAGAGTCTAATCTAAAAGGAAGAGTCTCTTGTGGCAGTACAGTGTAATTTTGTGTAAAATTATGTGTACTTGACTGAAAACAACCAGTTAATAATTTCAGAATCTGCAAAAAATAAATGTCTCCTCTGTAAAAAACAATGGAGAAGACGTGTAGCCCATATTGGGTAGTAAGTGAAATGCAAACTCTATCTTGCCCCTTTTCAGATATTTTTCATCCCACCCAATCTGGATTTATCCCTAAACACAGGTATGATTGGGGGTATGTGATGGTTCCTAGGTCTCCTGCATCTGCTCTATGCAAGAGAAGAAAATGCCAATGAGTCAGGTATGTACCAGTGCGTTCTGAAATGGTCATAGTCCAGGCAGCTGCCTTCCCAACCCGCTTACCTGGCAAACCTCTCAGCAAGAGCTAGGCTGAGCACGCCATGTATCTTCTTGTCCCTGTAGTCACGTCTGTGGTGTGATAGTAATGAGGTTGGAGTAATCTCACTGATCTGGGCTGAGTTGGACTGATAGTTTAAATGTGAAAGGATTCATAATCTCTTACTGATCCCAGAAACTTTGCAGCTTTTAATTAAGGTCAGCATTAAAAAGATGACAACAAAACCTTCTGTGTTTTACTGCCTTGCTTATAAATGTTAAGCCATGGCAGCTATGGGTGAGTTCTGAAATAGCTAGAGCAATGATGACATTTTTGTAAACCCCTTATAGGTTAGTGTAGCACTTGGAGCTGTTGCAGATGTCTCTTCTGAAAGACTGAGAAGGTGTGTGCTCCTTCCTTTCTCTCTCGTCTTCCTTGCCCTGTGCCCTGTTATCATCAGTGCAAATGGATGTTTTCTGCAGACGTGGCTGCTGTTGGGAGGGTCACTCTGTGTGACTCTCTTTCTTGGTTATTTTTTTGCTTTATCATGGAAAACTAAAAGCCTAAGAGGGCTAAAGAGGTGAAAGCAGCAGCCAGGGATGTGTGTGCCCACAGCCTTGTGGCGTGGGCCTTGGGGCTGATTGTGCTTCCATGTGCAGGAGAGAAAAGTGTAAGTCTGAATGGAGAAGAAATGACACAGCTGGTGTCTGAAGCAGGTTGAAGCTACACCGCAGAAGGAGAGGAGGTCTGTGGGGAGAGGAAGGAGGCAAAGCAGCTGCAGGGTAGTTCCTGCAGTAGGGTGCACATCGCTGGAGGAGAGCCAAGCAGCAGGAAAAGAGAGTGTGAGTGGAGCCTGCAAGAACAGGGGAGCAGCAGAAGGTTGCCAGAGCCAGTAAATCTGGGAAGTTGTTTTTTTTTTTTCTCACTGTTTTTGGTGGTGGATTGAAGAGCTCACCAGCAGATGAAACCATAGGTGCTGGGTACCAGCCGCTGCAGGGACAGCCTTGCGGGTGCATGGCCTTGCTTCTGCTGTGGCAGACCACAGAGCAGCTTGGCTCCTAGTCTGTTCCCTCGTTCTCTCCCTGATGTTGAACAGACAAGGTGGGGGAGGAGAGTATAGCTGCTGCCCAGCTGTGGGTGCTTTGTAGTGACCACTTCTCTTTTTTATTTTTAATTTCTTAAAATCATTCGTTGGAGGGAGCAAAGTTGGGAAAGTGGCTGGTACCCTGATTTGAATAGCACCTCGAATGAGGCTTTTGTGATTTAGTTGGGTAGAAACATTGCTGCAGGACCCTGTAGGAACTAGAGTCCCAGCTTGACACCACATAAAAGTGTTTGAGGTTTTAGAGAGACTGCCTGAGAAGGACAGGGGAGAGGAACATGGGCAGTGAGTAAAGGGGAAACTGAGGCACATAGACAAAGCCACCCAGAAGAGCCTCAGGTGTAACCGTTATCTTCTTTCCATGAAGCCCAGCTGAGTAAATCCAGTAAATAACTGAGGTTTTGATCAGCTCTTTATTCTACTGCTGGATATCTTGAACTTGGCTGCAACACAGTCACGCCACTGTGTCCTGGGCAGGTTACTCAGATAAGGAAAAGCATGATGTGAGCAAGGGATGTTTTCCTCGACAAAGGTGGAATATCTTTCAGAGTAGATGTTTATTTTCTTCTGTGTGGTGGCTATACATCATCCAGTGTTTTCCCCTTCGTATTGTGATACATCATCTCGTATTTCACACTTGAAATGTTGTGAGAGAAGTGAGGGATGTTATGTAACTTAAGCAGAGAATTATCTTCTGATGTTCTAAAAGTGACTGTTGGTTTGATAAAGCAGTTGACTAATTAGCAAATTACCCATTGTTGTTTAAAATACTTGCGCTGCAAAATGTAAATGAAAAAAATTTCTCCACTTGTCAGTATGAAAAATGACAATAGCAAAAATAATACATAGGACATCTGCTCTGTTTTTTTTAAAATTTAAAATGCATTTAAGGCAGATGTTGCAGAATTTGAATGGAAATCGGAGTAGATGAAAGAACAAAACGTAGCTGGTTACCTTTTATGAAGTCCCATTTTTATGGTTAACATCGCTAGTGATATCTGACTCAGTGCCTGTATTTTTCTGCTGTTTGTATCAGAATGAACTGAATGTTCTGAAAACTGCTGCTATGTCAGAATGGCATATAGTTTCAATATTTAAAAAAAATATTGTTGGCGAGTCAGTTTTTCAGGGTGTTTTCTGATATTCTCTCCCTTTGCCCATCCTTTCTTTCCAGGAGAATACATAAAAACATGGAGGCCGCGGTATTTTCTTTTAAAGAACGATGGCACGTTCATTGGCTACAAGGAACGACCACAGGATGTGGACCAGCGGGAATCACCTTTAAATAACTTCTCAGTAGCTCGTAAGTGTTTTTACATGCTCCCTCATCCACTTTGGAGGGTTGATGTCTTCTTAGAGTCATAGCACTTGTAAGCTACATCAGTGGTATTCATATCTGCTCAGAGTAATTTATTTAAACACCAAATGTCTTTATTTGACATGATAAAACTCCATGTTTCTCAGAAATAACTGTGATGCAGAGGCTTGATGCTTTAGTCTTTTTTGCAGTTTTCTACTAATTTACCATTTCTGGTTATAGAATAAAAAGGGTTTATTTGTTAATCTTTTGTATGTCTGTTACTTAGCCAGTTGCTTTAAAGTGAAAATTAACCCAGGTGCGTGTTGCTGTACTTGGCAGGTAGGCACAGCTGAAGCATTTCAGCCTCTGTTCTGTCACCAGATCTGAATTCAAGTATCATTGACATAGGTCAAAGTTATTTGGTTGTTAGTGTAAGACAATGCGGAGTGAGCACTGGTTTTAATGAAACACAATTTATCTTAATTTTCAACACAAAACCATACTACTTCTATTAGAGCCAACAAAAAGATTTGGAAATTAATAACATCTCCTAACCTCTGCACCCTGTCCTATGCAAACATTTCCGACTTTGCTCAGGTGCTGCAGCAGAGGATGTGATAGAAGAATCTGAAGATAATTTCCTTTTCTTGCTGATGTTTTTAACCTCTTGCTATGTACTTCCAGCTTTTATGTTGTCCTGCTCTTAATCTTTTCTGTCTCATGATCTGCCCGTGTCTTGTTCCACCACTTAAAAACAGGTCACTGGGGCACCTGTTATTAACAACGATCTGTTCCATGTTGCTTGCGACTGGTGGAAGTGCTGCAGAGAGAAAGGGCTTTCCCTCTTTTTTACAAGGTAGCTTGAAATACAAGGGGTTCATATTTGTAGTTGTCCTTTGAGCGGATAGATTTATTTTGGAACACCCTGGGTGCGGAAAACGGCTGGGCAGCACTTGGAATTAATACAAATGTTCATTTTTTTTCCACTGGTAGCAACATATACCTGTTCTGACTGATGATGGGAATAATAATGGATGTGCTGTTGTCTCGTGCCTCTGTGCAGGATGCCAAGAGTGCTTTTGGGTTTTTTGTTTTGTTTTAAAGAGAAAATTGTATTGTTTTTATTTTGATAATGACATGGTACTTTCCTCTTTAGATTGGTATCTCCTTGTGGATCAAGAAGATAAAATAAAGCAGCAGAAAGCCATTAATAAATAAATTAATCCAGTACTTGGTTTGTAGCCAGAGGCTTTTAACAAATATACTTTTTGCAGGACACTTTCATCCTGTTACTTACGATAATTATTTACTGCAGCTCAGTGCTAAGGAGTGAAAAAAAGATGTGTTCATTGCCTTCTCTTTGTTCAAGTTGCCTTCAAAAGGGGTTAACTTAAATTAGTTTTCACAACAGGAATATGGTGCTTTTTTGGCAGATTGAGCCCATCAGTCTTGGCATTTATTGCTAAACAAGTTTGTTACCATGGTATCGGAGCATTGTCAAAAAAGACGACACATGGCTCTGGAGTAAGGTGTAGCCCCTGTAAGAGGGATTGCAGGGAGGGTGGTGGGTGTAAGTATATTCCTAGCAGTGGCTCTTGCTTGGTGAAGCAGTGGCGGGTTGGGAAGGCCTCGATGATTACAGGAAGGCCTCTTTGCTAGGAGTCATTATTGCAGTTTTGGGCTCACTGGAGCAGCTGTTGCCCCACCAGGATTTAATTTCTCCTGTAGGCACTGGCGTGCAGTGCTGCCAGCTCCTGATGTGCGGTTCCCTTCTGGGTACCCTCCACACTTTTATTGTTTGGATGTGCTTTGCACCACAAGTTTTCCCTTTGAACCTGCTTGCCTGGTACTTTCATTTGGGTTAATTTGTTGAGTTCGCGTGGGTGAACTCAAGCTGCCTCTGGAGGGAAGCTCAGGCCAGAACACAACCTTGTGTTGCAGAGAAAGCCTGAAGAACCCTCCTGACAGTGAAAGGTGGGGTAAATTTAGCTTAAATGTTTTGTAAAAATTCATTTTAATTTCCTTCTTTTCTTTTTTTTCTTCCAGAAGACCACAATAGCCCTGACTTATTTGTTAATTAGTGAACTAGATTTTTTTTAATGAGATGGCAGGCTGTTTCTGTCAGTCTGCTCTTTGGAAGTGGTCCCATGTTTCTGATTAAAATCTTTACAATCTTCTGCTGTAAAACAATGTAGGCTTTTTTAATCTTTGCAAGTAAAAAGATCTGGTTTATGACTAGGGGACTCTTCTTACTTGTAGTGTAAAATTAATATTATATTAAGTGCTTTTTGTCAACCCATCAGAGATAGGAAATATGCAATTCAGAAGCAAACAGTGAAAGAAGATAACATCTAATGATGATCTGTATTTTCCCTTAACAGGTATGAAGAAAGTATTACCAATAGAGTATACTTTTCTTGTGCTTGACAGTCTCTCCTTCCTCCTACACTAGCCTTTTCCTTTCAGTCTGTGAGGGTTTTAATCATACGTCTTTGAAAAGTTGTTTCTAGGGCTCCCCATGGGTAAAGAATGGCTCACTTTTCTTTTTTTTAAGTCCCTGCTGCACTTTATTTTCCATTTAAAATAGCCATATATCTGTAATTTAATATATTTAAGCATGTAAGTTACCTATTGCTGATTCATTTAAAAAAAAAAGAAGCTAAAGTTCTGAAAGATGGTGCCTGAGCATTTGACTGTGACTTCTGAGTCACATTTGTGTTTGCGTTCTGTACTTCGCCATTAGTAAGACAGAAGGAATAAAAGAGCTTGTACCGAAATAGTTCTGCTCCAGAGACTCTGCAGATAAATAACCAGTGGAGCCTGTGCTGTAAATCTGTGAGATAAGTAGCCTTCATACTGATTGTAATCTCAGATTATCGTGTATGTCTGCCTATTAGGTTATAAGCCTTTAAAACCATATAGCTGAGAAGAGCAGTATATTGTGAAAAACCACGTGGAGAGAGAGGCTGTTCATGTTAGAAAGAAGGGATTATTTTTCTGAGTGTCAGAAAGGGAGTGGACTGTGGTGGTTTTGTTGTACAGCTGAAAACATAATTGTTCAACAATATGAGTTGTCCTTTTGGGACAGGACTCTGTGTCTGCAGTCCAGCATTTATCAGAGGGCATGGGATGGCGAGATTAGTGGACAGATTTTTTTGTCTGGTGTTACTGGATGCTGCATTAGTCCAGGTATGTAACATGGGGCTCTCCATGTCTCTCTTTTGCCATGCTGAGCTGTTTGGGGTGAATCTATCTGGTGGTGCTAGCAGAAAAGGAGCACTTAATGTAATATTCCTGTTTGCCTTTCCAAAGGCATCAAGTTCAGCATCATTTCTGTCCGATTTATGTTAATATTGCTTCCCCCATCTCCTTTCTTAAAGAAGCAAAGCAGGAATGGGAAGGATTCTTCCTTGACATTGTTTTGAAGTGTGATGTCATTGTATAGGGAGCAGAGTTTGATGCTTTCATCGCAAGTCGTCTGCCTTTTAGCTTAAGTGCTGGGGAAGCAAATATTGTGACATTTTAGAAAGTCATTGGGATAATACTAAGTGTCTTTCAAATACAAAATGGAAATTTACATTTGAATGCCTTGGTGTCTATTCCTGTTAGGAACAATTTCTGTGTCCTACTTACTTTAAAAGACCAAAGGCCAGGCAAGAATCAAGAGGTTCTTCAGAGCAATTTAAATCATTTTTAACAGGAGGCTGTTTATAGTGCTTACTTTGTTGTAAATGAGGAATACTTACGTTTGCGTGTTTGACATGAAAAACTGTCTTTGAAGTGAGGAAGTGACCCTGAGTCTGTATTTGAAATGTGAATGCTTTTATAGCAGAACCCCCAAACATGCCATGAATCACACTTAGCATTACGCAGCGTCTCTCTGCTCTGGGTGTTCATGTTGTGGTACGTGGTTGTAGAAGGCAAGCTTGGTACTTCTCTAGCTTGCCAAGTACAGTAAGGAGCACAGAGTTGGTTTTCAAAGTAAGAAAAAAACTACTGTTTCATCATTTCATTAATAAAATCCATGTGATTGTCATATATGGAGAGAAATAAGTGGTAGCTTCAAACTTTTCTGAAACCTATGTGGTACAGCACTTTGGTAAAGGCAATTTAAAAATAAAGCCTTCTGTATTTCTTGATATGTGCTGTTATGATTGAACAGGGTAATTAGACAGCATATTGTTCACTAAACAAAACACTTCTATGTGACATAGTTGAATTATAGTGGTTATTAACTGACAAATCTCTATTATTCATCTTGCTGTGTGCCTTAAAGATTGCTGGATCAGCAAGCTTAACAAATATCAATGGACAGTGCTGATTTAGAGAAAAAGTGGTGATGTTTAATTGGTCCCCTTCTATGACAGAAAATGCCTTGTGTGGTTTATTATGCTGAAATTAAATGGTTAAAGTTTAGAGTTCATGGCTAGTTTAAATATCTGTGCTACTACTCCAGAATACTTCATCTGAGACAATAAATGTGAATCTAACGTCTGTTTTAAAAAAGTAAGCAAAACCTCTCAATTTATTTCTTCATAATGTTGCACTTCTGGATAAGTATAGGAAACAGCTCTGGGTTAGCACAAGCATAGGAACAGCCTGATTTTCTTCTTTGGGTCTTCAGCCAAATTCAGTATCCGCTAGGGCTGCACTGTGCAGGCTCATAGAGGACACAACCCCAGCCTTCATCTGATCACGTTAAGCAGACAAGAATGGGAGACCAAACAAGCAACAAAAAAGGAAGAGCAGCTAAGCTAAGGCAAGAGATTTGGGAGCAGGAATGAGATCTCTTGAGTTGAATTTATCAGAACCAGGCTTACTGGGCTGCACCAGCTCGTGCAGTTGTCTTTGGATTTCATTGCCATTCTATGAAAGAAGATGGAAGTAGCAGGAAGGCTCAACACAGCGCTCTGCTAGCGCGACTGCGGCGCTCTGTGCAAGTTCTTTAATCTCAGCAAATGAAGGAGTGCCGTTTATCACACTAAAACCTTTTCATGACTCATTAATAAACTTTCTTTTATCTAGTTGCAGTGCTTTAGTAGGATGCAGTATAACCTCAGCATGCTATTAAAGAAAAATTAGATTTTCTTGTAATGAAAAATGCAAAGTTACTCATTGAAAAGCTTATAATTCTAGTAGTAAATGAGGCATGAAATATATTGCCAAAAATACAGCGCCCAAAAACACTGGCAGTAAATATTTTATCTTGGTGCTAATTAAGAGCCTGAATTTAAAACTGAGCATTCTAAATTTTCACAATAATAAAATTAACCTAACGATACCAGTCTAGCCTTTGTAATGTGCACTGTTATTCTGGCCGGATTCTGTCCTCAACTTGCACATTGCTGATGGTAGTGGAGGATGTTTTTATCTCTAGAAATAGGCAGAAATTTCTTCTTCCCCTCATGGTGCCCTTTTATTTACTTGGAAGCTGATTTAGAACCTGTAGACCAAATAATAACAAGCTTGTGGTTTCATTAACTGCAAGGAAAAGAGTTTAATGCAAGAAGAAAAGCCCCAATTATCTCTCTCTCTGTCCCCATCCCCCTCCCCCCACTTGATTTCTTAATTTGAATTTCCTGTAACAAGAGCTCTTTAATTAGCATTAGATTTTCTATTAATATAAATTTGAAAAATGTGGTGGTTTGGCTTCTGTTGTTATTTCATTGACTTTCTGTTCATTTTCAGATCTTCTCTTTTAGTATAGCTAGTGTACCCTTAACCGGGTGCATTTTCAGGCCCAAATTTGAAAGATTAACACTCGTAACATCGTATGAAGCTTAAAATAGCGGGTGTGATATTTTTTTAAAAAAAAAGGTAAAAATTAACACTCAGCTCTTGAGAGAGCATTTTTATGAAGGAAGCAGTGGTTTTGCATGTAGCTGTGCTTCTGTGGCTTTTTTAGGCTGTGCTTAAATGCTGGCAGTGATGGAAGCTGTTAGCTGAATCTTCGTACAGCATCTGACTCTGCAACAGCTGTCCCAGAGGCATTTTGAACAGGGTCTTTTCTGGGGGTGCCTCTGCAGTTTGATGTTCCCTCTAGTGTTTGAGCATTGGAAATGCTGAGTATCACAGTATCATAAGGTTGGAAAGGACCTCCGAGATCATCAAGTCCAACCTATAACCCAACACTAACACCATTCACTAACACCATCATCTAAACCATGGCACTCAGTGCCTCATCCAGTCTCCCCTTAAACACCTCCAGGGTCCGCGACTCCACCACCTCCCTGGGCATCGCACTCCAATGGTCAATCACCCTTTCAGTGAAGAACTTTTTCCTAACATCAAGTCTAAACTTTCCCTGGCAAAGCTTGAGTCCATGCCCTCTAGTTCTGTCACTGATCACCCGAGAGAAGAGTCTCATCTTTGTCAGGTCGCTGCAAAATGGCCAAACATGCCACTCTCTAGCAACTCCTTGAAAGCCAAGGACAGGGTTTTATGTTGGGGAAAAACAACGGGAGAGGATGTGGGGGCTTGCCTTTAGTTTTGGTGGATGTAGTTACTGCATTATCTGCTGATTTTGTGTGTTTGTTCTGCTCTGGATGACCTTTGGAGTGTAGAACCTGAGTCTGAATGGCTTCTGTGTCATCACATCACATTTCCACTTACCTCTGTGGGCAGACCAAATGTGGAGCCTTTCTAAGCAGAATTTGATTCCAGTGGTTCTTAGATGATATCTCCCAAGCTATTTATTGGTTTCATCAACACAATAAATTGTCTCAAGTCTCCTAAAGAAGTACTTACAGAGATTTCTGTGGCTGATTAATTGCAACAGTTTGCTAGATAAGAATAAAGACAAATGATTATTTAAACCTGCTTATGTACCATGACTCTTTCTTCCTTGATTGTGGTAGAGTGCCAGCTGATGAAGACAGAGCGACCTAAACCAAACACATTTATCATTAGATGCCTCCAGTGGACCACAGTAATTGAAAGAACATTTCATGTGGAGACTCCAGAGGAGCGGTATGTTTCATTCATATTTAATACATAAACTGTTTGCAAAAGCAGATGCAAGTGTTCAGCATTAATAGCGACTCCTTTGCTGAAGCTCTTATTTATCAGATGATGTATGTCTAGACTGAACAGCGACAAATAGTTTTTGAGTGCCTCAGTTTTAGTGCGTGTTCCAGTATAAAAGGTATCTTGAAGGATGTTTGAGAGAGTGGGTTTTGAGTGGTATTTGTAAATGAAGCGTTGCTAGGTTGGGTATCCAGAATGATTGGGTGCAGGTGTGTACCAGCACACAGGTAGTTATTTCTGGAAACTCAGGGTTCATTTCTCCCTGGAAGTGTTGTGGTATGTGGAATGAAAGGGTTTCTGACCTGGGAGTTTCTGCAAGTGCAAGCACAAGTGATACAGAGATTCAGGCCAAACCGAGTTGTGTCAAAATACTGACCTTTTAAAGTCTTTTTAGACACCTTGTTTTTAAAGGAAAAGTGTTAGTTGTGTCATTGCTGATTGCTAATGTTTTATGCAAATTAGATAACAAGGTGATAGTTATCTGCTGCAGGTGCAGATTTCTGTTTCAACTGTTAGGAAACAAAGCTAAAAGCATGCATCCTGTGCTCTCATCATTGGAGAATTGATCTCTTACCTCCTGAGAGAGTAGTTTTCCAGCACAGCTATTCTACAGTTACAGAGTATTTAAATATTTACTTGCTCTTCAGGAACTGAACTTAAATTATTCCGGTACCATTGCCCTAGGGGAAGAGGTATTTTAAAAACCTTGTCCTCCCTAATATGATATTGGCACATGCTTCTTCTTAAGATCAGCAAATTCTACTTAATACTCCTTGCTTTTTTCTTTTTTGTAGCTTCTGCATGCTCTGTTTTAAAGAAAGTTCCTGTTTATTGCTTTTGATTCTATTACAATGATCAGAAGAAAGTGAAGTCAAATTAAAAGCAAAGAAAAATAAGCTAGTCCTTGTTTCTTTTAGTCGCTTTGTGGTCAGTGACCCTAACGGGAGTGAACAACAGTTTCCACTTGGGGGAAGATTGTGTTTCACTCTTGTTGTGTTCCCTCCTAACCAATTAAGTCAGCATTATGACACTTCAGGGCTTGCAGTGTTAGTCACCTCTGCTGTGTACACTCAAGACATAAAGGCTGAGGGTGAAATTCTGGTCTCCCAGAAGTCAAAGATATTCACTTCAGGAGAGCAGAGATCTGAACCAAATCAGTAACAAACCTTGAAAGACATGTGAAGGTAGATATGCCTGCAGCTTTCTCTTGTGCCTTTAAAAGCAACAGTTGCTTTTTTTTGCGAGATGGAGAGATAAAAATACAGAAGGAAAAGTTCTTTTTGTAATAGTTGTGAATGTGCAAAATGACTGGTAATTAAAGCAAGGTATTCGTGATGGTAAGCAAAGAAGTCTCTGCTGGGAGTGTAGGGAGAATGTTCTGAATCTTTAGCATTACCTTGCTGCCCTGGATAGTACATGATCAGACAAAATCCAAAATAAAAAAATGTGCAGGGCAGGAAAGACCTCATGTGTAATTGATGCAGTTTTTATTAGAATCTTGTACTGGGTACTTTCCAGTGAACTTTGCTGCGTCTGTGGAATGATTTGCTTCTTCTACCCATCACAAAATGAAATTCACATGTTCAGATACGATTTTTTATTTTTGTATCAACTGATTATTTCACTGTATGTTTTCATAGAACCAGTGAAAAAAATCTGATACTGATTAGGATGGTGTGGCTTCACCGCAGATTGTGCATGGAGTTGTTCAGCATTGGCTCCTTTTCCTGCTGTAGTAGCAAAATGTTTTACCTGAGATATCCTTGGGAGAAGAGTTCAGCCCAGAGAATGTGAACTAAACCACTACATCCCATTCCTTACAGATACAAAAGAGTAAAACATGGTAAATTCACATAGTCTGATGAACTTAAGCCCCTGTATGCCATAAAGCCCATCCCAAAAACCTGTAACCCTTCACGAGTTGTATGCTTTATGTTCAATAAATTTGCAGTGAAATGAAGTGAAGGCTAAGAACTTTCACTTCAGTAGTTTCCAAAGGTGTGAAGTTTCCCAAAGGACACTGGAGTGGAAACGCTCTCTGTGGGAGCCGAAGGGGTCAGTGTTAGAACACTCATTGCTGAAACAGCTGTGGAAACCTTTTTCATAACCAAGACCTGTGCCTAAGATGAAATATCGCTGCTTTTGCTGACATTGTGCTAAAGTTTACACAGGAATTGCTGTTCTTCTGTCATCATCATCACAACAGAGGAATATCCTAAGTATCCTGCACTTTAATGCCTTCTCCTAAAACACCACTTGCCATTAAAATTCGGGATATATGTGCAAAGGGGTGGCATAGTGCCCCCAGCAGTTGAATGTATGTGTTTCAATGCACCATAGGAATGGAGAAGCTGTGTTTAATTGCTTTGTGCTGCGTGGGAGCCTTTTGCTTTTTTGGTTTTGGCAAGTCTGGCTTTGTTATGTAAATCTCTGTATCACCAGGTCAAATCTTGAGCTGCTGACTGAATGCCTATTAGAAATTCTGTTGTCTGAAAAGCCTTATGTTGTATCCAGACTGGGAGGACTTTAGCTGTCTCTTGTTTCTAGTACGATTAATAAAGATAAATTTTAAAAGTGTGTTTAAAATGCATTTTTACTGTGCTTGAAAATGCACATAATTCATTGGGTATTGTATTGATTCATCAGAGAGCTTTAGTTGCTCTGTATACCTCGATGACCCTTGCTGTGGCAGATGGTAGTCCGAAGTCACAAGTAACGAATGTCTTTGCTTATATTTTGCCAGGGAAGAATGGACAAAAGCCATCCAAACAGTAGCAGACAGCCTCAAGAAACAGGAGGAAGAGATGATGGATTTTAGATCGGGCTCTCCCAGTGATAATTCAGGTGCTGAAGAAATGGAAGTTTCTATGACAAAGCCAAAACACAAAGTGGTAAGTGAGCATTTTTTAGGTCTTCTTGAATGTAGGCAAGAAATAGCCGTCAGGACACATCTGTTCAAATAACGATTGCACAGTTGCTTGTGGATGCCTCTTCTGGGAGAAACAGTTGCCTGAGCTGAGCAGGTACCAGGCAAAGCGTGTCTGGGTCCACCAGTGTTTGGAGTTCAGATGTTTCCTTACTGGATGGTTTTCAAGGCCAGCTCAGGTCTGGATTTGGTTTACCTATTTTCCTGTGGTACAGAGTCTAAAATATAGTTCCTGCTGGACTATGTGACTGTGTAAACTCTTTGTAGGCTGATGCGAAGATATTCCAGTGGATTTGCAGAACTTAGGGTGTGTCTAGTGGATTTAATTGCTCTGGATTAAGGGTTTAGGCTAACTCCCAGACAGCCATTGCGGTGTCTGTCCATAGTGTTTCTAGAGCTTGGCATTTTGTGTCAGGCACAGCATTGCCAACTGACCAGTGGCCTTCCATGAAAGGAGTATGTGCCAGAGGAGGTCTTTGCACTGTGGACCTCTTTTAGGTATCTGTCTTCAACCTCCCTTTGCTTCATTCTACCCCTTTGTAGTCTCCTGTTTTCCAAAGTATCTTTCCAAAGTCTATTTTGCAAAGTGTTCCCATTTGCAAAAGAATTGATAGAATCTTCTCCCATGTGAATGCTCTGTCTGTGGATCATACCAAGGCTCTTCTTCGTGTCCTTACCTCGCCATTGTCATCTCCACATGCTTCCATAGTTTGTTTCAGTTTTTGGAAGAACGATGATGTTTTTCAAAGGAAAAAGACAGCCAGCCACCGTTGTCATCACAAAGCATGTAGGCCAGGCTTGTATCACATCAGTGATTTTAGACTGATGTGGGTGGCTGCTTACATGTCGCTCTGAATTGTGGCTGCTGTTGGCCTTCTGTGTCCTTTACTGGATGGATACTGCTCTTGCTGAGTGGCTATTTTAGAAATGCAAGAACCACCTTGTTGGTCAAATACAAACATTCTTCTGAAACAGTGACTGTCTCTCTCTGGGCACGTTCGTGAGGATAACCAAAATGATTATTGGGGTCCTTTGGCATCAACTGTATTGAACAAGTAGCAGAAGCGCTCCTCAGCCAGCTCTAGGGAAGAATATGGAGGAAGTTTGCTATTGTAAGCATCTTAAAATCTTTCCCCAGGCAAGACTACAGTAACCTTTGGCTGTCAAAGTCTCCCTTTTGCCATGCTGGCAATAGCCACTGATATGACCATTGATAGACAGACTACCCTCAGCCTTCAACAGATTCTGATTTTCCTCAGCACTTTTCCTAATAGTGAAACAAACAAGAGCAAATAGCTGATCTGTGACACAGTCCTCTTGTCTGGGGGTTTTGGTGCCATTCAATGCAGCACAGGAAAGCTGATCCCCTAAAGAGGTTGGGAATATCAGAAGGAAGGTATGGGTTTAATCCGTGAACTAGAGCAACATGTGCCTATTAGTGAATATCTGCACTGGCAAAGTGGTCAAAATGTCTATGGATTAATAATAATAATATGTGGAGTGGTATTTGCACAATTGAGTGTTAGGTCATGTGAAAGAAAGTTCTGTTAATGGAAAGCTTATGGTTTTCTCTAAATAGTTTGATTGATTATTTTTGGGAGTGCACTGGTATTTGTTTTTATAGAAAAATCATGTCTGCTCCTGAGTTCTACTAAGCTTAAGAATTGAAAAAACACATTTGCAACATATGCGATGTATTCTCATGTGAATGAGAAATTTTAGTCTGAAAATGATTGACTTGTTGTTAGTCCATGTAATTCAGTTCTTGTTTATCTTGTATCCTTAACAGACCATGAATGAGTTTGAATACCTTAAACTACTGGGGAAAGGCACTTTTGGAAAGGTCATTTTAGTTAAAGAAAAAGCAACCGGACGGTATTATGCTATGAAAATTCTGAAGAAGGAAGTTATTGTAGCAAAGGTGAGTACATGGGAAGCATGGGAATGGGATTCACCTTTGATAGAGCCTTCGGGAAAGTCATAGCAAGGATTCTCTAAGCACTTACAAATAAATTTTCTGTTAATGTTTGAAAAGTGCTCCTGATCTGGGGAATTGCGTTGTGGATTTCCTTCTGCTTGTGTTTCAGGATGAAGTAGCGCACACGCTGACAGAAAACCGTGTTTTACAGAACTCGCGGCATCCATTCTTAACGGTAAGCGTTTCTCCCTCTACTGAGTGTAACTTGACATCATGACAACCAAGGCTTTCCTTATGTTTGTGATTTATACAATAAATCTGAGCTCTGGGTTTTGAGAGTGGCTGAGTATTTTTGTACCCTTCCATTTTTGAGAAGTGCAAATTATAATGCTTTTTTAAGTCTTTTGATTCTTGCAGAGGAGGTCCTCGGTATCTCTTAAAGGCAATGTTTCAGGGTGTGGTTTGGCTTTATGGCTCACCCATTTAATGTCTTGGTATCTCTGAGAGAAGCATCTGATTTCACTGTCCTTTTGGTCTCCTCTTTGTAACAGAGATCAGGGTGACCCTGACCTTGTGACAAGTTCAAGAATATATAGTGGGTGGAAAACTCTAATTTTGCCTTTCTTTTTAATGTTTTTTTTAAGCTCCCAGAAGCAGCTCACTATGAAATCAGAGCACTGGTAATGCTAGCCAAATGATAGTAGTGGGAGCATGTGGGATGGGACAGGGAAGAGCAGGACTGGGCTTTATCTGCTGCTTTCCTTTTGGATTGGCTTAGCTGTAGAATCAGACCCTTCTCAGTTTAGACCTCCAGTGCCAGCAGTCTCTCCATGTTGAGTTTAGGTACCTGAATTCCGCTTCAAGATTTTGTTTCTAGTACTTATTACAAGTTCACTCTTAACTGTTTCCAACCGCTTAAGCCCTTTGAGACACTCGTGTAGGATCCTGGTTGTTTCCTTTTTCCCGGAACACAAGGGCTTAGCTGGAATTTAGACTTTAAAGCATGACCTCTGGAAGTAAATATTGGCTGTATTGGGTGTAATCAGTGAATGTTTGTTGACATGTCTGAAACCTGATCCTCCCTTTCTTTCTCTACAAGAATATGACTGGTTTAAAAACGGTGCCCCTAGTAATGAAGACAATGCTTTTTTGATGCTTTCATAAACCCAAATATCCAAAAGAAGGGCAGTCTTGAGAAGTCAGCTATGAGACTGGGTGATGACCAAGAAACTTAAGAATGTGGCAAACTAGTTGACGTTACTGTTGCCACAGGAATACACATGACAGGGCCATACAAAGACACCTTGTGATGCTCTATCACACACTCCATCCGGTCTGTTTTACTGAATTGCTTACAAAATGGTATTGACAGCATTACTCAATCCTCTGGCAGGCTGTCAGCGGGGGAGCAGTTACAGGCAGCCAGGACAGAGACCAGGGGGCTGGTGTAAATATGTGTGTGTTTCATATAAGAGGGCTTGTAACCTGTGCAGTAAAACCTTGTGCTCTGGGATTCAGTTGTGGCCTCTTATCTGTGGCATGAGACTGTGGGAGCTTGTGCCCTGGGGAGGAAACTTTAGAGCCACTCTTGCTACATTTTGTATCACTGTTAATGGACCAGGACTTAATTTCATAGCATTATAGGTGTTCCTGCAAAGGATTGTTTTAATGTTCTGTTAAATTTATTTAATTAAATAAGTTGAGAGTGGATCAGCCCTCACATGCAACAGGAAAGTGTAAGTATTATATGTAAGATCCAAGGACAAGAAGTCCACTAAAACAGAAGATACCGTGTCTGTCTGTGTGTCTGATTTTCTATTAAAAACGCTTTTATAATCATCAGTGTGATTTGTCTTTTAAGTTTTGGTTTAAATCTGTTTCAGGCTTTAAAGTATTCCTTTCAGACACATGATCGCTTGTGTTTCGTTATGGAGTATGCTAATGGAGGGGAGGTAAGGGAATTGTAATACAGTTTAATACTTTAGGATGTTCCTGTAGTACTGCTAATTCCACTTGACATTATTTAGCTAAGGTCCATGTGTGCAGTTCTAATTAACGCAAGTTGTCCTCCTGTTAAACAGGAGGTTTGCAGGTTTAACTAATATTAAGAATTAAGAATCTTAATTTTTTTTAGCTCTGTTTTTAGAGAATAGAGGGTTTGAGTGTAAGTTGGTATTTTACATGACAGCATCTTATTGTAATCTGACATTTAGTAATTCAAGAAGGCAAAGTTGCTTTCTAGTTGCTCTTCATAGAGCTTCTAATACTTTGTAGTGAATATTGTGAGCATGTGTTACTTTGGAGGTAGAGCCAGAAGCCGCAATCTTTTATTAGTCAGGAAGAAAAAGTTGGAATATTAACATGTCTCTGAATTGTGCATAAAGCTGTAGTTTTAATATGTAATTGTAGTTCAATCAAAATGGGGTTTTATAGTTTTCTGTACATATAAGAATGCAGCACATAAACTGATTATCAGTGTATATGTCTGAATATGAGATATATATCTATAATGTATATCTTTATATAATTGTCTAGCCATTTAATTCATTATGTTTTTTACACCTTTGGGAACAGAGCTGGGTGAGGATGCGAAGGGGTTTTCTCTTAGGTAATAACTGCATTCCAAGCAGAGTGGCCTGCGGAGTGCGAGATGTAATGCAGAAATGTGCAGTCTAAAGGTAACAAATTATTGTTCTTGTAGTTGTTTTTCCATCTGTCAAGAGAGCGTGTCTTTTCTGAAGACCGGGCCCGGTTTTACGGAGCTGAGATTGTTTCAGCACTGGATTATTTGCATTCGGAGAAGAATGTGGTTTATAGAGATTTGAAGGTATGTAGAAAATTAATTTTGTAGGCTTTTTGTGTGTGGGCATTTTGTTTTGTTAGTCATAAGAGCAAAGGAGCCTGAACTATAAGAATTTCCTAACTGAACTTTAATGTAACAGTTGTTGCAGCTGTTGGACTTAACTTTACAGGATGTCTAAACACTTTTATAGTCTTAAGAGGTTGTATAACACATTTATAAGGACCCTGGCAGCATTTCAGAGAATATAAAGGGGTACTGAGCTACTTGGGTTGCGTTTTCCCTTTGCCTGTTTATGTTTTAAGAGAAACCTTACAGGCTTTTCTGCATTGTGGAACACAATCCTGTGCTCTTCATCTCAGGTCTTATCAGATAGATGCAAATTCGTGCTCTGTGGACATTGTGCTTCCTTGCAATGTGCTGCACAACGCTACCTTCATAGTGCTTGCTTGCAGTTAGAAAATTGAATAAGCTTCAGGTTGCTTGTTTGTTTGGTGAGCAGAGAAGTGGAGGGGGGAAACAACCAAACATGAAATCTCAGGACAAAAAAATCTTGAGGTAAATGCTACAATAGTATTTTTTCTCCCCTGGGAAGTGTTTTCAGGAGGGAATAAGGGGGTACTGGTAGTTGATTCAGGAGCAGTCGAAAATGAAACATGCTACGTAATGTTTTCTGGCTGTGTCAAGTCATTGTGGGATTCCTGCTGGGATTTCATCTCTGTGATTCCTTTGAAAGTGCACTTTATGTCATATGCAGTGGAAATTCTGTCCTGAAATCTGGATGGCTTTCTCAAAAATTAGTGGTGTAGACTAGGATGAATACCATGTGCTGAGTACACGTATGAAGTAATTCTCCTGTAAAAGGTCTTTTTGGAAGTTGTTCCTTAGCCTTGCATTTGATTTTTGTTTCGTATGCTATCTTTTACTGATGCTGAATCTTTTCATAAACAGCAGCATGAACAGTCTACATTCTGTGTTCTATGCTACCTCACCTTCCCTAATGAAAGAAGGAAAGGGATACAAATGTATACTTACATCATATGTGACCTGGCAGCTACCCTGGTTCTGACTCCAGTGAGAACAAGCCTGAAAACTGATCTGCAGAAATTCATGTCTTTCATTGACTTGCTTAGGAGCACTGTATGTATATGTAGTAAGGTCTTTGATTTTCTTCTCAGTTGGAGAATCTCATGCTGGATAAAGATGGACACATAAAAATAACAGACTTTGGACTATGTAAAGAGGGCATCAAAGATGGAGCGACAATGAAGACTTTCTGTGGCACTCCAGAGTATCTTGCACCAGAGGTATGTTTCTGTTGGCTGTTACACTAAGTTATATTCTTAAATGCCATCCATGATAGCAGTAGCAATACAGAATAGTTCCTGTGCCATAATGTATTCATACAGTAGCTACTGTTCTGTGACAACAGGTACTGAGAATCTTCTACTCATCATGTTCTGGGACATAACATCAGCCTAACGATTCACTTGAGGGAATGTTTACATTTTACTGGAACAGCGCTTGTTTCTTATTACAGAAATCTAATTTTAAAAATCACTTTTAAATCACATAAAATAGTACTTGATAGATTGGTGACTGTTTTGCAATTAGTTTGCTGTGAGTTGGCCTGTTTGAAAGCTATCAACAGGAATTCAGTTAAGAAGTAAAACCATTGCCCAGTTCTCTTAGTCTTTGAAGACAGTATAAGGCAACATGTTTTCAGAAACAGAAGGACCAAGCTCTTTCTGCAGTATTTAGAGTCAAGGAATCTTTAAGATTGGAAGAGAATTCTAAGATCGTCCAGTCCAGCCATCAGCCCAGCACCACCATGCCTGTGAAACCATGTCTCAAAGTGCCAAGTCTACACATTATTTGAACACCTCCAGGGATTGAGACTCCAGTTCACTGGGCAGCTTGTTCCAGCACTTCACCACTCTTTCAGTAAAGAATTTTTTCCTAATATCCAATCTAAACCTCCCTTGGGGCAACTTGAGATCATTTCCTCTTGTCCTATCACTTGTTACCTGGGAGAAGAGACCAGCACCCACCTTGCTATGACCTCTTTTCAGGTAGTTGTAGACGATAATCAGGTCTCCACTCAGCCTCCTTCTCTCCAGACAATAAACAGCCTCAGCTCCCTCAGCTGCTCCTCAAAAGTCTTGTGCTCCATACCCTTCACCAGCTTTATACCCCTTCTCTGGACACGTTCCAGCAACTTAATGTCTTTCCTGTACTGAGGGGCCCAAAACTGAACACGACATTCAAGGTGCAGATTCACCAATGCCAATTACAGAGGAACAATAAATTCAGCATGGTATACCTTAAAATTGCCAACTCTTTTGTGACTTTGTGACAGATCTGCTCTTGCCCAAGATGTTTCTCAATGTTAATTTGAACTTTTCGGTTTCAGAGGTAATAAATCCAACCAGGGGATCTCAGTCCCCAAACTGTATGTTTGGGGGATTTTTTTTTTTGTCCTTCTGTTTTTTGTTTTTTTTTTTCTCAAAGTGTAAAATGCAAATGTGTGCTTGTGACTTCTGTCCTGGAAATATTCTGAGAGTTGTGTAAAACAGGTGGTGTGGTAGCTTGTGAGTTAGTTATGGGCAGATCAAAAGTGAAATTGTGCGATGGAGGATGTATGTATACATGGTATTTTGCAGGCAGTCACTAGTTTTCTCTGGCCACGCTCTGAGCTGTCTGGAAGCAGACTCACTGTATTAGGGCACCGAGCCTGAGCTAACACCGTGTGCCTCGCAGAAAGGCTGCTTACCTTGCTATGGGTGCTTTGCTACCCATGGCATGAAGACTTCCATCCAGCTCCGAGCACAGGCAGAAGCAAGACTTGGGCTGCGAGCAGATCTGTTGGCACAGGCAGGATGTAGCCTTTCTGCAAGGTGGGAGACATGGGCATTGCAAACCTTTCTTCAGTGTAAGTAAGCAGAAGTAAAAAGTATTGAAAACCACAAGGAGGAATATTTCTACTGGGAGCTGATGTCTTTTGTACTCTCCATTTGTATAGCTGTGGCAGTGTGCTCTTGGTTTTTGTTTTCTTTTTTAATTCCCAGCTGCTTTCAAGGGCCTCCACTGTCTTCTTAATAATGAAGAACGTGGGCACCTGTCAAAGTAGCTTGCGGCAAGGAGGTGGAGCCAGTCTCGTGATAGTTGCCAGTGCTCCATGGATCAATAGAAGTCTTCAGTGAATCTAAACTGGGGTCCATGCACCACAAATTGAGATTTACTGATGCAGGGCTTAATTAGCAGCGCAGTGGAGTGTTTATTATTCATAAACATGGCTTTTATTTTAGCTTCCCTCTTAAAATCATTTGCTGAACTTCAGTTTCTCGTCAAGGATTTTTTCAGGAGATTAGAAGTATTTATTGTTTTGATTTTGTTTTTTTCATAACATGGAATGTGGGGTTTTCCCATGCAGGCATTATGTTGTTCTTTAGGTTATATTATTTACTGTTGTTTTTCTTTTTATAATGAGCTGGCTCATCCAAAACGCTGAAGGACAAATCCTTTAGTTCACTCACTTGTTTGCAAATCCCATCTGTGAGTTGGAGTGTTAAATTCTGGAGGCTTTTGTCATCTGGTCAATAGCATGCAAAAAATCTGGAAATTGTGTGTGAGTGATACTCTCTGCATTTAAGGTCATACATCCTTAAAAGTGGGGGTCTTGGTCTTGTCTGCGTTAGTAACTTCAGTCCAGCACACCAACGTGTTTGTACAGTTGCTGCATCGTTGTTTTTAGGTTCATACTGGAATCTTGTGCATGGATGACAGTGACTGGACCATGTCAACTTTGATGTGTCAGATGTATCGGTGGCTGTGATGTTTACAGCTGTTATGCCTTCTCTTTCAAATTCCACCTCACAGCAGTCTAGAGCTGCTTGTTAGGAAATGATGATTCTTTAATTTAAGGGAAATGACCTTGTTGCTTTAGTGCTCCCAGCTATCCTGTATGTTGCAATAAATCATGGATGAGTGAGATGCCTTTTTTGTTACGGTATATTTTTGATACGAACATCATTGCTCTTTTTTGTGCAATCACAAATACAAGCATACGCTCATTGTGATAAAGCACTTAGAAGAAATAAGCATTTTATTCTATTTAGAACTCACGGAGGTGGAAAAAAGAGTTACAGTTAGTAATCTAGATTATAATAAACAGTATTAACACGCTCTCTGAAGTAGCATTTGAAGTATTTGCTGGATTTTGAAAGCACCTGTAGTATTTATTACATACACACAAAGGTGGTTTTGGTTTCTTTTCAGTCCTCCCCTCTTGCATCTATTGCAGCAGTTTAAAAAACAAAAATCAGAGGCCCTGTGACTGTTTTATTTTTGGTAAATGTAGAGGAGTGTGAACAGGAAGCTCGTAGTGAAGGGGGTGACTCAGAGAGCGGTAACTGCATTGTCACACAATATCTCCTGTGAGGTGAAGGGCCACGGTGCCTCGGGAAGGACAGGGCTGGCTCCTGGAATCCTGTCCGGCCGGCAGCTGTGTCGGCCATATAGATATACAGGGCAGCTGCAGAGCCAGCTGTCGTTTGGTGTGAATCATACGCAGGGGATGCTGTAAATAGACCAACGTGGGGTAATCCAATACCTGACAGCCTTTTGATTTGTACTTCAGACCCTTTCGTTCGTTCAGATAGTTTAGGACGATAATTAGTGAGAGAAGCAGAGTGCAAACAGTTGTTACAGGGAGGGTCTCAATGCTTCTTTTTTGTGTACAAAACCTTTACCAAAGTTTGTAAGAATCCTGCTTTTGTTAAAAATCTTGCGTCAACTTCATTTCACTTTTTCCCCATTTTAATTTTGTGTGTAAAATATTCTGAATTGTAGCAATGTAAAGCTCACGGAGACACCATGGCATAAGAAAACATGCTGGTGGTGCAGTCGTGGTTTGTGCTCTTAGCAGGAGCAAGTGTTCAGTGCAGACTCGTGAAAATATAAAGATGACAACTAAAACCTGAGGACAGGCCCTGGAACATGAGACTTTCGGTGTCAGCTACAGACAACTGTGTAGGAGACACAAAGTCTAGAGAAGCCCTCACAATATCCACTCCGCAAGCCACAAAACACTCCACACTCCCTTCATCAGCCTTCAGTGCTGAAGATCAGAAATGCACTGTGACGGGATTTCCCTGGAGCAAGCAGGAGAGATGGAAGGCACCGCTGGGGTCTCGAGTCCCTGTACCAGCTGGGGCTTTGTTAGGTAGACGCGCCCAGGGGAAGGGAGGAATTAAGTGTGCTGGACTTGTTCTGCTGTGAGACCTGGCACAAGTCCCCCTCATTGAGAATTCCTAGTTTTGCAGCCCTCTGAGCAGCAGCAGGAGTGTTAGAGCTAGTGAACGAGTGCCTTTGGAGGGCGCAGGGGAGAGGAGGGGAAACATTTTCAGACAATTTGGCTGCTGTTTCACAGCCTTACAGCCGGCCAAATGTTAGGGGTGGGGTTCTGGCTTTTAGCGTTCGGTGTAGATAGTCATTTTGTATTTGTGGGTGGTCTTTCAGGATGTACAGGGCCACCCTTTAGGGATGCAGGTTGGTATGGAAGTGATGGAGGATATTTGGCTTGTTGCTTATGAGGTAACAGGTTTGTGGTCTTTTCTCTTCCCCCTGTCCGGGCTCCTTGGTGGTTTGGGTTTTTTTTTAAAAAAAACCATGGGATCCCATCTGGAACACTTTGTGATGAATAAGTGAGAATTTAACAGCTGGTTCTGTAATGTGAGAACAGTTCTCAGCCTCTGGGCTTTTAAAAGTTGTACTTACCATGGTTGTAATGTGAGGGAGAGTGGAAGGAAGAAGGGAACTGCCATAATGAACCCACTGCCTCTTTTTCCCCCTCCTGCTCACCTAGAGCAGTGACCATGGGTGCCACTTGTTTTCAACCATGGATCTTCTGCAAGTACTCTACTGGTAGATTCGGCTGGGACAGGAAAAGATGATGTAGCTGGGAGAAGTTTTGCCTCTTTGAATTCTATGTTCATGCCTGTTTCGGGGTTGTCCTCTAAATCCTTTTCTTTACATTTCTGCAGGTGCTGGAAGATAATGACTATGGTCGTGCAGTGGACTGGTGGGGTTTAGGAGTTGTGATGTATGAAATGATGTGTGGCCGGCTCCCTTTCTACAATCAGGACCATGAAAAGCTCTTTGAACTCATCCTTATGGAGGAGATTAGATTTCCACGCACTTTGTCACCTGAAGCAAAGTCTCTCTTGTCAGGTTTGCTGAAGAAAGATCCTAAGCAAAGGTGAGACTGATACTTAACAGTTGTGTTTGTAAGCGCTCATGCCTTCAGAAATGCTAAAATAAAAACAAGTCAAAAAAAAAATACTCTGCTAAAGCCTTTGCAAAGAAATTGATAGTTGTGCTGTGCAGAGATGTGTCCATGAAAGGGAACTATCTTCAGGACAGGTGGCTTAAGGGTGACTGTTTCCATACTGCGATGGGCAAGGCCCCTATTGGCATCATTAAAGAACGATTGAAAATGATACTGCACAGAGGGCTCTTGAATGCATGTGTGTGACCTGTGCTTCTTTATTTAAATTTGAAGAAGGTATTTCAGACAAAATTGCAATTTTGTTTCTAATCCATTCAAAATGATCATCCACCCAGATGCAGCAGGTGGGCCTGCTCCTTTTTGGTTAACTGTTGACATGAGCTGACACTACAAATAGCAACATGAAGAAGCTGTACTTCAGGGCATGATGACTGCCATTAATTACTTACTTTTAACAAGGGCATGTAGTAAGAATATGAGGGGGCATGGCTTTAAACTGTAAGGGAGAAGATTTAGATGAAGCATTAGGAAGAAATTCTTCACAGTGAGGGTGGTGAGACACTGCCACAGGTTGCCCAGGGAAGCTGTGGATGCCCCCTCTCTGGAAGTGTTCAGGGCCAGGTTGGATGGGATCTTAAGCAGCGTGGTCTGGTGGGAGGTGTCCCTGCCCATGGCAGGGGAGTTGGAAGTGGATGACCTTTAAGGTCTTTTCCAACCCAAACCATTCTATAATTCTATGATTAATGCAAAACTAGAGCCTGAGACAAAGCAAGTTAACTGTTCCTTCAGTCATAGAGAATACAATAACTGCTGTAGGTTATAAGCTGTCCTACACAGAATGTTTTCACCTTCTGTCCCAATTCAGGTTGCTGTCTGTTTTCTGAATTTTTGCTTAAATCCATGCTTTGGACAGTAGGTGGTGGTGTTTATATCATGTTTGTGATGGAGTTTATACCATGCTTAATCTACTTTTCCTGTTTCCTCCTTTTGTGTTTTTTTTCTGTGCTGTATTATTTAAAAAGTAACCCTTGATTTAAAAGCACAACAAAGCAAACCAAAAACCCCGAGCCCTTAATAGCTAACAAACAGAAAATAGAACAAGATCCAAAAAGGATGTTGATCTCACAAAGATAAACATCAGTTTAAAAACCTACCATCTTGTCAGCCCGGACATTTTTAAAACAAATAATATTGTGACTTTTTCCCTGATGTCCTGTCCTGAGCCTTCCACTATAAATGCGTGTCAAATAGGAAATCTTTCATGTGAGGTGCAAGGAGAGCCTTCTAGTTTGCTTTTTGGTGTTTGTTTAGTCTGTGTGTGTGCATGCACATAGCAGGAAAATGGGTTTTGCCAGTACATGGATACTTGTAGCAAGGATTTTTGTCATCAATGTAGGCTATTTCTATCACTATTTTTGATGGAAAATCCTGTTGAGGGCTCTTGTAATGCAAATCCACAGTTTGTACTACCAGAGGATTCAACTTACCAGTGACGTGAGGAACCAGGAACAGTTTGGTCAGGAATGTGACCAGCCTTGTACTGGGTGGCAGCAGCTGCACACCCCTCCTGAACCCAGTGCCTGCAAGGGAATCTCCAGGGCAAGGTTTGTCATTGATTAGCAGCCCTCCGAGGCACTGTGCTCTGTGAGCGTGGTTGCAGCCCCTGCCACCAGGATTCTTGTCCAGGAAAGTGCTGGATTAAATACAATTGTGACCCTTTTGTAGCTTATTCAGGTGGGGCCTTTCAGTCACTGGAAACACAAGCAGCATCTGCTGTAATTTGTTCTTAAAGGAGCGTCTCTGATGAACCAAAATGCAATTTGTTTACAAACAAAGAACGCCCACTTGTTTCTAATTACAAGGTTTTCCCAGTGCCAATAATTACTCCACAATATGCTCGTGTTATACAAATAGCCACATGTATCTTCACATGTATCTTCTGCAAGCTTGGAACCAACCATACTTTGGACAGATGATTTTCGTGCTGCTGATAGAAATAACTATAGATGAGACAACCTGCACACATCCCCACAGCTTGCTAATTACACTGGTGCTTCCCAGACTTTTTGGATCATGGACCATTCTTAAATACTCACCAATCACCCAGCTTTTTAACTGGAGTTGTGTTTCTGCTTCATAGCATTTCAGACACTGTGAGAACTGAACCGGAAGCACTCGGGGTAGAAGTCCCAAGTCCTGACTTTGTAGTTTTATCTTCTTTTAACTGTGTGGTCTGTGTACTGAAGTAGGATGCTTGGTAGTTGACTCAGAGTGAGTTCATGGAGCCATATTGAAGAAAATCAGCCAGATAGCTGCAAAAACACATTCAGTGAAAAGTTAAATAATATGCCATAGCTTTGTTGACCTTGGCACGTTGATGAAGCTGTGGGGAGCCACTATGTAATTCTTCCACGAGGCCTGGCTATGGGCAGAAGTTGGTGTCGTTGTAATCTTGGCTATGGCAGAAAACATCACAATTGGCAGCATATTTAGTAACTGCTGATGAGCTTCAGAGTGGGATAGAGGAGGCAGCCAAAACCATGAGAAAAATTAAACTGGGAGATGTTTTGCCTTACCATAAAATCCTTGAAAAAACCCTAACAACAAAAAAGTTTATATAATGAGGCTCAGTGATGAGGATGTTTTAAGATGAATATCAAGGAGCTAGTGAGTTGTGACCTCCATCAGTGAATTAAATGTTAATTACCTGCTGTATCTGAGCTGGATATATAAAAGCAGTCTTAACACTCTACATTCAGTAACACTTGTTCAATCTCAAACTCACAGGCATATGGGGAAAATGTGAAGAACGATAAATTGCATTCTGCTTTTAATCATGGCTGTTTTCTAAATTTGGTCCTATAAAAGCCATTTTGTAAGACAAAAGGAATTTTGTAAGTTTATTTGGGATTGATATAAGTTTATTAATCTTGTAATGCGAACCCTCATTTTCCTAAGAAGGAGAACAACCCATTCTGTAAATATATCACTTTAACGCGACCTGAAATTCTCCTTTGCTGCTTTGTGCCACATATGGAATGGAAGGAGGTAATTGGAGCATCTTTTCACGCATAAACCAGTGAATTTTTTAACTTTAATTATTCTGTGTCTGGCTGTGGAGACTGTGACCTGTGAAAGTGGGCATGGATCAGTGTTTCGTGTAAATGGACTGAGTTTAGACAGGTTAGTGGGTTTGTAATCAGCAGAGCGTCTCACAGACTCTGAATCTTGAGCGTTTTAAAAGTTGAGAGAATTTCAGGATGATTTCCTCTGAATTTTGTTCATGTTTAAACTCCATGCCTTAGTGCTCCCTGTCATTGGTCAGGGTTGTTCAGCCTCCTTCGCATGGGGTTTGTCACAAGCTGCTTCATCTGCTTCTGTGTTGAGTAGGGCTGTTGGACCTTGCTGTTCAGGGAGAGTGAGAGGAAGAAGACGACGCAGCATTTCTCAAGGATTTAATGACTTCAGAGTTGTAGGTGTGGCTTTAGAGCCCTGGAGTGGTCCCTGAGAGCTGGTGAGCAGTCTTTGCAGCCAGAGAGAGATCTGGCACTTCATTCTTTCTAGTGTTGATGGCTCTTACCACATCCAGAGTGTAACTGAGATGCTCAGGAAGATTAGGGTGAACCAAGCCTTTACCTGCATGAAAACCAAATTCCTTGTTTTTTTTTCCTTCTGAAAGGGGGTGATTTGTTATGTCTGTGACCTCTCTTTGTGGTGCTCTGCTGTGGGAAAGGAAGGTGGCTTGAGCAAACTTGCTGTCAGTCACAGCTAAGTCTGCAGCCCACACAGTTGCTACTGGAGTTGGAAGACAGAGGAATTGGAAGACATAGAGGAGTCGGAAGACATAGGCTCATGAAGACTACAGAGGCCTGGACATGGTCCTGGCTAGCTGGTGGCAGGCAGGAGGAGGTAACCTGGAATAGCGTGTCCTCTCAGCCAGCAAAGTTCATACCTTGTGGGCATCCAGAGTTTTGAAAGTGTGCTTGGCAAGTGTCTTGTGCCTGTCAAGCACAAGAGCATTTCTGTCTCCAGACAACTCCGGTGTCCTGGGTATCACTTAAAATGCAGAGTGCTCATCAAGTCTTCATATATGTTTCACCAGGTGCTTTGAGGCAGACTGAGATTTAGCTGTTGTGAATGATGATTTCAGTCTAAATCAGTTCAGTCCAAAGCTATTCAGAATGAGTTTGGGCAAAGTCAAAACAGTTCACCCATAAGAAATCTAAATTGAAACTGAGGAAAACAGAAAAGGCAAATTTGAAGAGATTTATTTTCCTCAGCTTTCTAGAAGTCAGAAGTTTAGAGATTTCCCAAGCCTCAGCATCCTCAAACATGATTCCTTTGTGGTTACTAATGTTGAGGGGTGGGAGTTTTTCCAGTGTTACTGGATCCACTAGGTTTTTGTCACATGCATACAGGTAATGAAAAAGTGGGGAAGTAAAGCTCAACACAGAGCTGGAAGTTTCATTAGGCTTTCCAAAAGTCTTAATCTCAGAGCAGGAGAACCCCGCAAAGAATGTGTGTACAGGGCTTTGGGAAGAATATGGCGTTTTCCTACGAATCTGGAGTCATCAAATCATGCTGTTCCCAGACCCAGCCAGATCTTCTCCATGCTGCTAGTGCCGTCACAGGAAAGCAATGCAGGTGCAGTTCCTACATCCTTCCCTGTGGCTACTGGAGATGAAAAGGTAGTTACTAGTCTCCATCCTGACTGTATCAAAGGAGGAGAAAGATGCAATTGTGTGCTCTGAGCTGATGAACATGCATCGCTTTTGCTGAGCTGATTTCCTTGAGCCCCGTGGGTCTGTTTGCACTGTTATAAAACCAGCTTTGGAGCAAGGGCAAGTCAGAGAAATCATGTGAAGACAAGAGAGGCAACAGAAATGGTGCCTAAAACTGTGGCTGTCTTCTCAGACGAGGATGGTGCCCGTGTGAATCTGTAAGCAAAAGAAATCTGTCACCTAAAAGCATGACAGTCTCTTCAGATGAGGATTCGCCCACAGTCAAAATCTGTATCGTGGCTCCTGATATGGTGAAGCACCAGCCTATGAGTGGGATTGGCGGGGCAGAGGGAAGGTGGTTGCTGCATTGGAGCCTGGCAGTCCTTGCTGTAGAACTTTCTGACTATAAAACTAGAAGTTTATGAGTTCATAAAGAGCAGGAATGGACCTGGGTGCTGAGCATGGTTTACTTTTACACAGACAAGTAGAGAAGCAATATTTTTCCTGTGATCTGCTAATTGGGCCTGATAATAATACCCTCACTGTTGGTTTTGTATTTGCACACTGTAATTTTATTAATATATATATAAATAACAATACATAAATTTTTATAAATCTTTGCATGTGATTTTTTTCTGTGGAATGGTAGCTGATAGCCCTTGACTTGTGGAGGACGGATGTCATTAAATGATTAAAGGAACTTGGAAGAAATACACATTTTCATAAAAATTAAAAACATGGAAATGGTTTAAAATTGATTCTCCTTGGGATTTAGCTGAAACAAAGAAACAAAGGCTCTCAAATTTAGATGGGGGTTAAATTAATAACCAGAATTGTTCGACAGGTATTTTTTAAGGAGACCAATGTAGACAGAAGTTTGGTGGTTTTGTTTTTTGGGTTTTTTTTTAATTTGTTTTGGGTATTAATGGCTTTTTGACATCTTCTCTATCTGTTATGTTTCCTTTTATACTGTAAAATTCCTAACTTTTTCTTTTTAAGCTATATTTATACTATTTTCGGTTCTGTCTGGTCTTAAATGCACAAGATTTAACTTCACTGTACAAGAATCTTTTCAAGACTTTTTTGTCCTGCTATATTTTTCTTCAGTTGTTGCATGTCCTTAGAAAAGATAAACCTGCTTCTTCAGTTCTCATAGGGGCTTAAACATGTTTTTTGCGATAGGTGCTGATTTGGTTTTATTCTCCTTGAGAGAGTCCTTTCATAATAATTCTGAAAAACAAGAGTGTCTTGGAGCAAGTCTATATCCAAAATATGAGGTTTCTGTCATTTCAAATGGATTTGTTTAATAGTATAGTTTTTGAAAAGGTAAGTAAAACATCTGGGGTTTTGTTGGCATTGCCCTGAGTGTGTATTTGCCCTTCATGGAACAAAGGCTCGTAGTAGATAACATGTTCTCCAAAGCACTCATACACGACCGCAGCCACCAGCCTGCCTGCATGCTTCTGCAAGATTGGTCAGGTTCTTCTTGCCTCATAGTTATTCCTGAACTTCTGTGCTGAAGTACAGTCTGTTGGCATTTGTGGATGAAGAGGATCGATTCTACCCTCTTGGCCATCGTGTCATCTGTACTGGGGAAACAACGGGGAGCGTGGTGAAGGCTTGGCAAAGCCTCTAGGCCTGTGTGGAACCAGTCGAGTGATGATCACTCGCAGAGTTTGTCTCTGTTCCCAGGCTGCCCTGGAGTCTGTCTCTTTTCCAGACTGTAATGACTCTGCAGCTGTATGACGTTCTGCCAGCCAGATGGGAGAGGCATCATCTGTCTCATTTTGGCCTGTAGGGCTCTCGGTGAACTTAAGCATGGTCTTGGAATTTACCAGGGGAAGGAGAGCATCACCCAGCAGTTAGAGCCTTAAAGCCTGAGGACCCATTCCTTTTTCTGCTGCGCATTTCCTGAAGGACCAAGAAGGAGCAAACGTCCTGTGTTGCTGTGCCACTAAATGGAAGAGGGTCAGGAAGCAGGCATGAACTCTGAACTGCCAGTCACCTCTGCTGCTCAGTCTCTCTGCTACAGCTCTGGTCTCTGACACCTTGTTCTGTTTCATGGCAGCGTTCAGATGTGACTGAGAGGGCTGCGTACACCGGGATCTTCTCCCAGTCAGCATGACATGTTGCTGTGTTTGACTCCTCCATGCTAAATGATAATCCCAGTAGCTTGTGCCTTTGAGCTACATCCCAGAGCATGCAGTGCAGTGGGTTGTAGCATAACCTTCACATTATCTGTGATACTTTAAACCAAAACCTTCTCCTCTGTCCTCAGATAGTCGTGGATTGGAGTCCAAGGTTACTGCATGTGGCCTGGAGGAGATTCAGGGCCAGCTGCTGTGCAGCATGGATGAGGCCTGGCTGGGCAGCTTGGCTTCAGGTTCAAAGGGCAGTCCTTGGCCCTGTTCTCTGTAGCAGCATAGCTCTAGCTTTTATTACATAGAACCATTGTTCTAAGCTCTTAAAATAGGGATAATACCCGAGTTTACCAGTGGCACCAAGAATTAGAGAACAGGCAGATACTAGAGGTTGACCTGGATGAGCATGGTGTCACCTCTTGTAGTTAAAACCCTTAGCGTCATCGTAACCTTGTACCTGAAAGTAGGTCTTCTGCTGATTACTCAGTTTGTCTTGTTTTCTCAGTGCGTGCCTTTGTTTGCAGATGTGGTTCCGTCTTCTAGAAAACATTTTAACCTCTGCAGCAAAATTTTAGCATCTGTTAGCTCAAAACTGCAACTTAACTGATTGCATCTATAAGCTGTGTGGACAGTTTCATTTTGGAATAAAAGTGCTTTATCTTGATATATCTTAAGTCAATAAAACGCCCTTTGTGTTTTCATGAAGCCAGGAAGGGGGAGAGATTTGCGTACAACACCATACTATCATTGCAGTTATCAACTGTTTTCTTTAATGGAAATAAATCAGGTTGTATAAATCGGTTTGCCTTAAAAATCCTTGCCTCTCTTACAATTCAAAATCAAATTAAGTTTTACTGCTGGCATCACTCTGCTCTGGAAAATTGTAAGGAGTGTTCACTTGTTAATTTAGAAGGGGAGAAGGGTGTGTGGCTTAGACCTTTTACTTACAGGATTGGCTGTCATCTATAGAACAGCATCTTTACTGAAGGGGCAGGACTTTTGAATTGTCATTATTTTTTTCTTTGTTTGTTTAAGAGAGACCTTTATTCTAATTGTGTTTGTTAGCATGTTTTCAGATCTTTCAGTGTTGACGCCTAAAATATCCTGCAGCCCTTGCACAAAAACAAATATGAAGCAAATGCTAGAAATACTCCCAAAGGGATTATGTAAAACAGAATTTCTTCACTATTGTTTAATAAAGATTGTATGAGAAAAATAACTGTACTCAAATATTTAATTACTTATTCTGTCCACACAGGTTAGGTGGCGGTCCTGATGATGCCAAGGAGATTATGCAGCACAAATTCTTTGCTGGCATTGTTTGGCAAGATGTGTATGAGAAAAAGGTACTTGTACAACTCTCCTCCCAAGGCGAATTGTCACTGTGGACATACTGAATGTTTGAAATATTGTTGCCCTCTGTAAGGTACCCAGAAGCCCTCCACAGAAGAGGTTTGCAATTGTTTTTAACAAGGCTAAACTGCTTCATGTTTCTTAAAATACTGTAAGTGGATTACTTCTAAACCAAAGCTGCTTTTCACAATGAGTATCTCTCAATGAATGTTTCTGAATAAATAGGATGCAACCAAAATTGCTTCCAAATTTAGACAGTATATATAAGCTTTTAAAATGGCTTTTCGTATGAATTCTCGTTGCCATTTCTTGCTATCGATTGACGTATCCAGGAGTTACTGTTGGTTCCTGAGCATCTGGAAGCAAAATTCCTATTAGTAGAAGATGGGTTGTTTGTTCCCTTGGCATTTTTCCTGTCTTGAATGATGAAATTAGACTGAGTAGGCAAGTGCAGAGAAATGTAGGCTTTTACATCAAACCAAGCCTTTTTTCTTTTCCTTTGGTGACAGAGGGCTGATGTGGTGTCTGCACTTCTTGGTGTTTCTCATAGGTTTTCCTTGCAACCCACTGAGTTTGTAGGCATTCCAGTGGGGAGGATTGAATTCCGAGAGCTCAGCCGTTTCTGTATGAGTGTATTTCATCAGTTGTCTCTGCCTCACTGTCCCTTCATTCACAAATAACATATCCCATTCCTCCAAGATGCCATGCTTCATGTATTCAGGGTGATCTGCTGTCCTCTCCCATTTGATTCTCACCAGCAACATTTCCTGTAACACTCATATGAAATGCAGCTAAGGTGTGGGTCTGGTGATTCAGGGCTCCCATCTACTGGTGCTGTATGATCTCAATCCCAGCCTTTCCTGATTTCCCTCCTTCCCCCTGCAGCCCCTCATGGTATTGATCTCACTTGATCTCTAAATATGGTTTAGTTCTCCCTCCAGCTGGTGGGACAAGTGAGAAAATTAGCAGGAACTGAGTTTTAATTCTTTGGATTCTTTCAGTAAAACTAATTCAGAAATCTGTTGGCAATATTTGTATTCTTAAAAAAAGTAGAGCATGACACTGCTGGCTTCCGTACTGTGGTGGGAGAGTTGTGCTCATATACAATCACAGAGAGTGCTCAGTTTCCGTCTCTTCTTTCACTTCCTCACAGATCTGTGTCACTAAAGGGAACTGAAAAATCATAAAATAAGTTTTTGTGCCTTGAAAGTAGATAGAGTTTAGACATCTGTCCTTTCAAAGCATCCCTAGAGAGAGAGAGCTGCCTGTGGTCATGAGAGCAGGAGGCAGTTGTGTGGTGTTTATTCAGTATAATGTAAAAAGCATATCTGAATTATTGGTCTGAACAGGGGGTTATCCCCATTTCCACCCGGCTGACAAGCTGAATACTCGGGGGTTGCTATTTTTTGGCAGTTTAAGGTAAAAAGTTCATCATGGGGCTGAAATGTCTTCACTGATGAAGTTATTTGTTGGTAATCTTGCTTCCCTGAATGAAGGAGAAATCACACAAGCTGGAAGCAATTTATTTTTCCATGAGGACTGAGAAAGCCTTTATAAATTGTTCCATATTAATACTGACTCAGATTGTTGTGGAAACTACCAGGAAATTCCAAATGTTACACATTTGGGAGAAAACTGTTCTAATTGAGACTATTTCTGACTTTGGCATACCCAGGGAGGCTAGATTCTGGTTTTTCTCCTGTCTCATTAACATGGGCATCTGAAATTGGATGCAAAGCATTACCTACTGTAGAAGCAGCCCTGCTGTGCATATGGAGAGATTTCCAAAAGCCTTTGGGTAATTGCTGCCTACATTCTGGGTGGTCCAAAGAGAATTGTGCAGCATTTACCTGAAATGCAGTCTCATAGATAAAAGCTGAATTTTGTCAGCTGCCTAGAGGTGTTTATGTGCTGAGCTTGGTTACCTGCTATCTCTGGATAATGGTGAATATGTTTATGGATATAGTCTTGGGGTAATCGAGAACACTTACTTTGTAATTAAGCTTTTTGGAAACACAGCTTTGCTTTGAATTATAAGGAGTTTTGAGTAACTGGGGTTGTCCCAAGAATTTAAAATATTCATTAAACTCTCCTGGAAAAGTGCTGTTATTTGTCTCTGGTGCAAAGAAAGGTGCAATTTAATTTGCAGTGTTTTGTCCACCCACAAGCGGAACATACACTACGGGATTTTAATCACATGAGTTTTTTCTGGTCTTTTTGGTCTCTTAAATCAGCATAAGCCTGCAGGGATCATGCTGGTCTGCAGCAGTGGGAGGCTACAGGTGGCATCTCTCTGCCAGTTGAACTGCAGAGCTATTGCAATGACAGCTTTTCAGTAAAGCAACATATTTGCTTGGTAAAGCCAGTGTTGGAGCTTTCTGCGGTTTCCCCTCTGTTTCCAGCTTAGTGTTCTGAATTTGACAGCTAGAGGGGAAAAAATTGTCTTGTGGGTGCATCATGATCTGTCTCAAATTGCTCTTAACAGATACTAAAATAAAAGGGAAAATGACACAGGCAGCGCTGGCCCAGAACAAGTGTACTGACTTAGGATTGCTGCTCCGAGTTGTTCTGATGTGCGGGGTTCAGGTGTCTGCTGCGGTGCCCAAGCCTTAAATCACTCTGTGCTGTGCACAGCAAGATAGAGCAACTGAAAGCATTGTGAGTGCCAAAGCCACCATTAGCTTAAAAGGACAGGTAGAACTTCACACACGCATGCACACACAGCTTGCCAAAACCAAGCCAAGGTTCACTTCAGAAATGAGCAGGCAGAAAACTGCGATGAGGAGAAAGAAAATAGAGTTAAAATGTGAAAGAAAGAATGCTCATCCTCAACAGAGTATGTCAGGCTCTTTTGAGTCATCCTTGGGCACAGAGGATCATTAGTAATTAAAAAAAATATATTATTAAAGCATACTATAGTTGTGCTCCCTTATAATAAAAAGAACTTTTGTGTTTCTTATTTTTTAAAAATTGATTTTAAACAGTAAATGGTTCTTTTTATTTGGCAGTACTACCATATGCCTAGATTACACTTCTTAAAGTCTTCACATTGAAAATAAAGGAGCTTCATTGGGTTGTTGTTTGTAAGACATGACAACGCTCTGTTAGTTGCTCTTAAAACAGATCAGAAAGATGATCCCGGTGAGAGCGAGCTTGATGGTGGTGCTTTTCTTATTTACCAACTTGCCAAGAACTTCATTCTTTAGATCTAAGCGGGGGGGAGGTGGGGAAGTTGGGCATGAGGAAGAGATGTTTTGTACCTTCAGGATGTGCTGATGTTTTCCAGGTAGTGATTTCTGTCGGTGTCATTCTTATTTCTGTAAGAGCAGATGTGTGGTTCTCAGGGTCACAGTTTAATTCCAGTTGGAACAATGTACCATTTGCCTTGGTAAACCTTTCCCTGCAGTTTCAGATTGGAAGCCACACACTTCCTCAATCACGCTCCTAAATTGTTGCCTGGTGTGGCTCTGTGCTATTAAAAGATGGCCATGCTTAACCCCAGTGGTGGGCGAGCTGAAGGCCAGTGCTGGGAGCTATTATATGTCCTCTGTGGGAGGGCAGAGAACAGTGTTTACATTCTGTTTCTGCCACACAGTGCAGCAGGGAGGTGAGCAAGGTCTGAGTCCCCAGCTCCATTGCCCTTGTACTTTTTCCAGCTTGTATGTTTTCCAGCTCTGGGCATCTGTATGCAACCAGCTCTGCCACCCCACCACCAACCAACGTGCTTCCCAGGCACGCTTCTCTTTCAGCCCCAGCCGAGCAGCTCCGCTCCATCTGGAGTTCCTCTTGCCAGAGCTTGCCTAGGTACACATGGATGATTTCTAGCCTGTCTGCCCAAGCGAGTGGCAGGAATAAAGCCCAAATAGTGTGACTCTTGTAGCGAGAGGAGAATGTTCACCACAAAGCACACTTAATTTTTTGAAATCACTCCAGATTTTATAAGTTCAGGGTTGATTTCAAACTGCTTTGAGGGACCAAGAGTATAAATGCCTAATGTTATTACTGCCTCATCCTAAACTCTCCCGGATTGGTCCGCCCTCCAGCCCAGTTGCAGTCGGCACTGCATGAGCACAGCAGCTCTGTAGCTGAGGGGTTTTTGTGATTGTTACAACCCTTGTGGCGATACAGAAGTCAAGCTGATCAGTTTGGTATCACTGAGCATCTTTCTTACTCATTTTCATCCTCCTTGAGCACCAAGCTGAGTGGATGCAGCTGACTATTTCCATATAATTAGGTGGGGAACGAGTATATACTATTATTTTCAAAATTTCTAAGCATGTTATATATTAGTTGAAGAAATGTTAGCATTCTAGGTTTTTCTTTGTACAATTAAATCCTATAGACAAAATGTTTTAAATGCCCCTTAAATAGGAACTGCACACCTTTTTACTGCATGTGGTTCCTTCTTTATGAACTGGCCTTTTTAAAACTTATTTTAGGAATGTAGAAACAGGCACTGTAGCTTATATCTCTATTTCAAATTCTACCTGCTCTAAGCAGTACTGCGAGAACCCGTAAATGGACAGTATTTTATTTTTCCTTTTCATAGCTTGTACCTCCATTTAAGCCACAAGTTACATCTGAAACAGATACAAGATACTTCGATGAAGAATTCACGGCACAGATGATAACAATCACTCCTCCTGACCAAGGTAAAATTTTCTCAAATGTTGCCCACTGTGCTTTCAAGACCACCAGAAATAATTTGCTGTGATGTTACCTGGTCTCTTCAGACAGTGTGAAAAAAGCATCAGTTTGAACTTGCTCAGTTTCCATAGATGTGTTTGACCAAGAAGCTGGTAAACTGATGTGAAACTTTCCATATGTCTTTCCACTTTAGGAATTGAAAAGCCTGTTGTAAAAGGTAATTGCTTGTACCATTACCTTCCAAATCTGCACATTCCCACTGGAAAATAATTCTGTCCATGAGTTTTCCTGTGTACATCTGCACACACACTGTGTATATGAAAGCAGTCAATTGAGTGTGGACTAACATCCCTCTTCAATCAAAATATATTTTATTTTCATGGTAACGGAGCATGTTTGATGCTCTGAAATAGCAACTGTCAGAAATTCAGAACACTAAATATAGATTTAAGTAGTGCAGCTCCTGGAAATTTTACATGGACATCAGAAAAAAACATTTACATACAACGATCAGGACTTTCTGTGGTGCCCGTTTAATGGGATTTTAGAATTCCTGTTTTTTGTCCTTTCAAGTAGTGGAAGAAAAAGGCTACAGTGAAATTTTCAGAAACAACTTTACCATGCATTATCTTAGTGCTTGTTTACTTGAAAAGGTAGCAAATGTTGTCTACTGTTTCTTTTTGTTCATTTTTTCAGATGACAGCATGGATTGTGTAGATAACGAGAGAAGACCTCATTTTCCTCAGTTCTCCTATTCAGCCAGTGGAACCGCTTAATGTTTTGCCATGTTTTCCCATTCAGAAACAAAACAGACTGCATTTTGGGGACCTTACTTCAACGGACACTAGAGAACTTTCTATATTATCTGAATTACAAACTGTGTTTGTATTACGACTTAGATGAATTTGTAGGAAGCCTCACAGATTCTGTATTTAAAACAATTCTTTGAAGCATTTTTGGGAAGGAAAACAAATCCATTCTTAAAGTATTATGTCAAGGCTTTTATGCTGAATGACCATAGGTTTTTAAGATTATACACCAAAACTGTTTACTTTAGAAATGATTAAGGTATTCAACATATCAGCAACTCTGACCAGAAAATTCCCTTATTTTATTTATTTCATACAGCTCATTATCTAAATATAGAATCTGCACTCTGAACAATTAGATTTATATAGGAAGATATAAGACTTTAGTAGCTAGTGCAATAATATAAGCAACAAAGTGAACAAACTCTGGAGGGTTAAGGTTCAAACTCATTTTGGACAGCAGCAAAGTGTCATCCAGCTCCAGAAAACCACCTCTAGGAACAGCATTAATGGCCTCAGTGAGGTAAATCAAAAAGCAAAAGTTATTTTTGTTATAACATCTGCTACAAGACATTACATATCAAACTGAATCCAGTGGAGTTGCCACATCGTACAGATGAGTATTCCATGCTAGGCAGTGCGTTTAATTACCCTGTTTGCATAGAGTTTAGGAATACTTCATAGGATTGGCTTCTCAGAACCTAGAAAATGCTTGATTTACCAATCTAATACAAATTGCAACAACACAAAATCACCCATTTTCACCACTGTATAAAAATACAATACAGGTCTCAGTGAGAAATCATCTTAATGAGTGACTCAACCAAACAAAAAAGTACATTTTGGCACTGAAGTAATGACTTGTTGCCGCTTTTTTTTTATGAAAAGTTATATGAATATATATAAACACTTAATGATTTTTTGCATCATGCCAGATCATTTCTTCTTTCTTGAGTGTGCATTAAAGGTATCAGCCAACAGTTCATGGTGCCTTCTCACTCTTGAAGATTTCCTTTAACAGTGTTTCCCATTTATAAGAAAAAAACTAGGTTGAAACTTCATATGTGTTTGAATAATAACGGTGTTCAAAAAGTGAAATATTTTTTTGTTTTTCATTTTTAATCTTAGTGGAAAATTCCCACCCCCTATTTTTGTTGTATCATGTTTCTTTGTAATTTTCATAAAAACAGTCTTATACTGTCTCTGCTGCGAATGACTTTATTCCATTGTAGGCTGCGTTCTCTTAAAATGCTTTTTTTTTGTTTTTCATTCTCTTGGCTGTATAAAATGATGACGTGTACTGCAGTTAACTAGCATTTAATTTTTTTATTTGAAAGGGAGTATGTTATGAAACCCCCTTACTTCCCCTTTCCAGCAGAAACTGCTGTGTTCGCACAGAGCCCATCATCTTGACTTTTTTTTTTAACAACCTTCAACTCTAGTATTTTTACTCATGATATGAAAGTTTCCCTCCAAATACTTAAATAAAAACTGCTTTAACAAGTTAGGTTCTTATTTCTTATTGTAGGAGCTTTCTGAATTTGCAGAGGTGCAACAACTGCTCCACTTTCGCGAGTCTGGTGTGCCCATCACTGAGGGATTCGGGCTGTTCTGCCCCTCCTCAGCCGTTTCATCATTGTGTAAAGATAATTTTGGAAAATGTTTGTTAAAAGAAATACACCCTGTGCCAGAAATAGTTTGTCATGAGGTGAATGAGGACAGGCCTCATTTTGCTGTCCTCCTGATGCCAGTGAGATTCTGTTACTGTGGCCTTAATCTTCAAAGGTATTTCTATTCCAGTCACTTGGGCCAGTGTACAATATATAATACTGCATTTCCTTTCTAGGGACTAATAATCCCTTCTAGGAGGTTGTTATACAAGGCTGAATGTACTTTTCCAAACAAGAATACAGAGAAAAATACAGGAACGTCCAAGAACAACTGCATTATGCTTCAAACTAAGCACAGAAGTTGCAGCTTTAGTAAGCCATTAAACATCTAAAAGATTCTTTGGTTAAAGGAACAGGCTATTATTCCCAGTAGAATTTACTTTGTATTCTGTGCAGGGAGGAAGGTGAAAGGAGGGATCTGTGTCTATAGAGGAGAGCACTGACATTGGACAGCCTATCCCAATCTGCAACTCTGGTCTCCTAACTGCTCTTACTCCTTGCCTTCCAAGCCTTCATCTGAATTTCCAGCCAGCCCAGGATGAAGTCCAAAGAACTCTTCTGCAAGTTTACAAGCCCCGACAAGTTCTGAACTAACACACTTTGTACATCCAAATATAGGCAACACGACTGAGCAAAGGTTACCACAATCTGCCCCAAGAAGAGCTGGGTTTCCAAGTGCAGGAACAGACACGGATCGGGTTGTTCCATTGAGGTTGATTATGGCTCAGAACAATATTTTTGTCAGTTGTTGCTAATGGGTTTTTCTTTGAATTCCCATATATAAAGTGGAACTTTTATTAAAAAAAAACTGCCAAAAGAGTCTGGGAATCTCAGGACGGTCAGCAACAGTGAGCTGTGAGGCCAAACCTGAGTATAGGGTCTCTGGATGTTTTCCTTCATTTTGCCTGTGGTTGTTCAAAGCGCTTTGCCTGTACTGAGTGATTACCAGCATTAACAGCTGCCTACCTGCAAACAAAAAATGCCCTTAAATTTTGATTTAGCACAGAAAATCCTGCCACAAAAATGCTGTGGCCTCAGTACTGTTTGCCTCAGATTGCTTTTGTACCATATATACAGAGACTGCTTAAATCTTGCACATTCCTTTAGCTCTTTTACTTGAAAAGGCAAAACTTTCCTAACTTTGTACAGCCACAACCTCCTCATTTTTCCTTCGGGCATTGACAGATGTCATTCTGCTCTGGTGTTGTACGAGACAGCGAATATGGTGCATCCCAAGTGCAGTACATCAGTGATGTACGTGTGGTACAGCCCAGGAACTTGGTTGTAAACTCAGGTTGGGAGAAAAAGAAAAAACCTTTGCAAGAGCAAGTTACCACTGAGTTCACCTCTGACTGCAGCTGGAAGGCGAGGTCAGCTGAGCACTGGCCAAACCAGAGGTGCGCTGATTCCGATTCTGCTCCTTTAGGGTTGAGAGATGTCGGCAGAAGCCAGGTAATTAATTCTGCAAATTCCATTGTATATTCTCTTGTGTAGTTAATACATCCAGTATGATCCCATTAGGATATGGCAGGCTGTTCTCCCTTTAAACTGGGCAAAGATCACCATGGTTTATAATGTTCCCAATTCTACACAAGCTATGATCTCTCACCCCCCAAAAAATAAACTGCTTGTCTCGTTCATTTTTCTTTCCACACCATCACCCCTCCAGCAGGAAGCTCCATGTGCTCTCCAGCTGCTGCGCTGCCCTTGTGCAGGCCTCAAGTATCTCGGCCGCTGTTTGAATTTGTTCCTGGTTTTCCACCTGAGAAACAAATTAGAATAGTTTTGGAGGCTTGAGGGTAAAAACTTTCCTTGAATGTTTGAATTTGGTGACTTTTGCTTTAACTGGGGATGAATTATCTTGTCTGCTGCCTTGGATTTCTTATGTGCATTTAAATACTCAGTACAAGAGTGCTGGAGTCTTCATAGTCTGTTTGTTCACGATTTCTTTACAAATCTTTATCGGATAAAATACCCTTTGCTTTTCAGAGAAGAAATGCCAAGCCAGATTTGATCTCCAGTGTAAGGCTTTAGGATAGTGGTCCCAAACTAGAGGTCACAGCCTATAGTGGGCATGCAAACACCAAGGAGACAGAGTTGCAGAAGAAGCCCACACACGTGAAGTGCCTGTGAGAGTTGCTTGGGATTTTCTGGCGGAGAAATCTGGGAGTGAGGTTTGATTTGTTTTGCTGTATGTGAAAGAGCTTCAGAGGTAAAAACCCATTTGAAGAAATGGGCGTATGTAAAAGGATGTTGTTTCTTCAGTGTTGCAAATGAGTGTGTTTGTCTTCCACTTTTAGCTCAATTTTCTTAATAACAGGGAGGTTAATTGCCACTAGAAATAAAACGAAAAGAACACACAGTGCCTATAGCAAATGGGAGCTTATTATCCCTAATGTAGCTGAGTGTACAGACGTTTGGTAGCTCTGTCTAATGGAACATACGCTGCATTCTAATCAGGTGATGACTGGTTGCTCTGTGTCTGAAGTCATGTTAAACAAAACCACTTTGTTACAGTTGTCCCTACATAACACCTTTTTCTCTTTTAAATTTTAATTTTTTGTAACTGCTGGTCGCCGTCCTGTGTTTGTGAGCTTGTTGGGTTCTTTTTTGAGGACCAGATCAAGGACTCTGTATGTGAAAACACTACTTTGCTCTCTGTTTTTTCAGCCTGCTTGTAGCTTGGTTCTCAGTTTCTTCTTTGCTGGAGCACTGCTTCGTGTGGTTGTCTGTCTGTTATGACTGCCTGTTACAACTCACAAACTGTTTCTCTAGAGATGGACTTTATGAACTTCTTTCTCTGTTAAATGTTACTTTGGTCTATACTAAGATGCCATTTTTATGAATTTTTCCACACTGTTTCTTCATGTCTTCTGTCATATTACTGTAACTGCCTGTATTTTGCATCTTCATGAGGTCTTTGAGTTTCTTGCAAGAGATAATGACAACACAGGCAGCAGTTGCTGTATTTTCTGAATTCTGAGGGTCTCAAATTCTGCACATTTTAACAATAATATATGCCTTTCACTCCACAGAAGATACTGTGATTATTGTGAGTACAAGAGTGAAAACTATTCTCAGAAACACAATGCCTACCCCAAATGTTGTCATCATTAGTTATTTGTAAACTCTACCATGTGTATTTCCTTGCGCTATTGTGTTTTTGTGGTACTGATGCTGTTTGTTAGCCAGAAAACTGTTGTGTAGTGCTGAAAAAAACTGTGAGAGCAAAAAATGGTGACTGTGATCTTCAGGAGAGTGCCTGGGAATTCATCAAAGTTGGATTAAAATGATCATAAAATACACACTTAAACATTATATTGTTTTAGGAAAAAAAAAGAGAGCAAAACCAGCAATACTGTTCTTCCTTCATCTTGTGAAATAAAGTGATGGGAGCAAATTGGACTCCTTTGGAAGTCCCGCTGACTGTGCTTGGAGCAATCTCCAGAAATCCCTGCAAACCTCAAGTAGTCTGTGAGTCTGTTTAGCGATTTACATCCTGGATTTAACAGCACCTGCTTTAGTGAAGGAGGATCTTCATGTGCTGTTGTGTTTGGGGTTTTTTCCCTATCATTTCTGGTATGTGTTTACATTTCCAGACTGATGGTCTGTCTCCTGCTTTCATACCATCTATGTGACTCGGCACCAGCCTTGCTTCAAGATGCTTCCAGTGGTACAAATCCTGCATTTTTCTCATTTTCTTTTATGTCATTGGCCCTGCACTTAACATACTTCACTATAAACAGTATCTCTGTTGAATTCGTATGTGTTTTATTGCATTATAGTTTTGTCAGTAATTGTCTCTGGGCTATGACGAGTTCATTGTATTCTGGTACTGTCACTGAACCGCAGGCTGTCAGCGCCTTCCTCTAAAGCAGGAACACCAGCAGGTGCCCTCGTATTGGTCAGGATGGGCACAGACAGGCTGGATACTCAATGTTTCCTCCTGGCATGACTAGGAGAGAAGATCCTGAGTGATATTTACTCTTCCAGGTGAAGGATCATATCCACTTTGCATTAGGATTTGCACTCCAACAGGATCCTGTCTGGAAGTCTGCATTAACATCACCACCAGGCACTTTCAGCTCTGCTTGTGTTTGGTGGGTGCAGCTTTTCCTTCCCACAGTGTCATGCCCAAAAATAGATTTCTTTAATGTTCTTTTCACCTGTCTGACCCAGGTCACTCAACAATTGTTCCTGGTGCCGGCTGGAGCTGCCACTTCCCTTAAGGCACCTGGAGTTTCCCAGCTGTACCCCATAGGTTTGCATATGTTTCCAGTTTGCCGACTGCTGTTAAAAATGCCAGTTTGACTTAGGTCTCCTGACAGAAGCGAATCCAGAAGCTCGCTGCATGTCAGCAGTGCCTCAGGCAGGAGCCCCAGAGCAGCTGAGGGCAAGGTCTGGGCTACAGAGGCTCCTTAGCCTCAAATTGGCTTTTCATTTTAATTCAGTGAAGTGCAAATTTGGCTATGAAGAATTGCAACACCTTTTCCATACACACAGCCCTGACACTTGGGGATGAAACAGCATCTGAGTGGTTTGTTTGAGTTGTTTTTTTAATAGCTAATGGATTTTTCCAATGTATTTGATAACTTGCTCCAATGATTTTAAAAGGTGCAGAAAGATCAAAATAGAAGCTCTTTAATGACCTTTAATAATGAAAGTGGAGCGATGCTATTCTTAAGATGGTTGCAGCCTATAGGAAGCTTTCCATATTATATGTTCAGCTGCTGCAATTGTTCCTTATTCTGATATTATTGGGGGAAATGAAACAAAACAGCAAGACAGGAATACCTGCTGACAGCCCCGTAAGGAGTAAAATTAAAATGAAGAAAACAATGCAGAAAGAGCAAGGTCACTTGGTGCAATTGCAGACAGGAAAGTTGCAGAGGAAGGGAGGTATAAGAAAGCAGAACAAACTGTACCAATTTACACAGCTGACATCATAAATTTCATTTTAAAGGATTAATATTAGCATCTCCCTTTACTCAATTGTAAGACTTGAAATCACAATACCTTTCCAAAGTTTTACTTTCAGTGTTTATTTGCTCAGCTGTTAAGGAAGCAGAGATCAAACATTCATGACTTAAAATGGATATTTGTTTAATTGCAGTAAGCAGCTCATCGAGTTGTGATGAGGATGATACTTCCTGGGGTGCCCAAGTAGCTTTGAGAAACTTGTCACATCTGTGCTTTGTCAGAGGTAGGAGAGGTACCCTAACGTTACAGGAAAACACTGAGTTTGACTGGTGAAGCCAGTGTGGGAGCGAGGCAGTGGTGCCTGAGGTTCCTCTGTGCAAAACAGGTCAGGTCAACTTTCTTTTCAGATCGGTGCCAGTGGCCCAGTTTCAATTAGCAATCTCTCAATAATGAGAAAAACACAGATACACGTTATGAGAAAGGAAAAGTCTACAAGAATAATTTAAAAACATGGAGAAAACCCAAGATATAAATACACCTATTTTTCTAACAGGTTCAGCTGATACTTTCACAGTACCAGATGTGTGTGTGCACACGTCAGAGGAGCACACGATATGGGTACGCAGGCTGGTGGAGGCCCCGAGCACTCGAGGGCGGCTGGAGAGGAAGGCTATAGCAGCACAAAGCAGCTTCCAGCTCCCCATCTGGAAAAATCCCCCACAGGAGCACAGGCAATGGCAATGCCATCTGTCTTTCTTCTGCAGAGCGAGTCTCCTCTCCTGGGAGCAGAAAAAGAGCTGGCACATGGAGGTAGGCTTTCACTTCCCTGCTGCATGGAGGTTGGATGCAGATTGCTGGGTGTTACCTGCAGAGACCAGGCTGCTCTGTTCTGTCCCCTTTCCCTCATCTTAGCCAGTTTTGTCTGAATTCTAGTTCTCTTTATTTTGTCTTTTGACTTATTCCTTATGATATCTTCCTCCTTCCCCTGTTGTTTCTTCCTAGCAGACAAGAAACAATTTCTTCTTCTCCCCTGCCTTCTCTCATTCTGTTTTATGCCACTTTAGCCTGTTCTGATCTTCTACAGTCTGACACTGTTCTGTTCCAGGGCATCCCTAAATTTGTGTGGTTTTCCAGCTAATAAATGTAAGAAACCTGGGGAAACCAAAGCAGACCATTTATCTCCTGTTTATCTAGCTTATCTTTTCATTGAGGTATGAACAACTGTCGAGTAAATGCCTGATAAGACATTAACTGACAAATGCTGATGGAAGACATTTACATGCTCTCTTTTAAACTCTTATAAACTCTTAAGAACTCTTTAAAACGTGGGAAACTAATGTCAGCCTTCTTCAGCATTCTCAAGTTCAGTGCCTCAGTCTGCAGCCTGTATATCCTGAGACCCATTGAAATCCACTTTTTTATTGGTGCAAAAGCCTTGCAATCCAACTCAACAGAATGAGTTAAACTCTTGGAACACAAGACTTAATCACGTCTTTTCCCATCCTACTTCTGCAGAATCACTGAGGCTTTCCCCTCTGGCACCCATCCCTCATTATCTCCTGGGACCCTACTGATCTAATTTTCTAAGAAGAACCAGGGGGGGATGTCCTGCCAGGCAGCTCTGTGGAGGTTGCCCAAGATGTTTCAACACCCCATTCCTGGATGATACTGTCCCATCCTATAGTTACCCTGCTTGGCTCCAGCTAGTCTGCAGATGCAGCTTCAAAACAAAACCAGGACAATATAACCTTCGTATTGCTCCCTCTCCCCCTTAGTTAGGCAGCTAAGTGAAATACAAACATATGGACTCCATAACTTCTTGTGTGAATGGCTTTATGTTAAATACTCAGCCAAAGCAATGGTTATCATTAAACAAATAATGACAACACTAGAGCATAACACAAATTAAATGCAGGGTGAGCTCCTCAGCTGTGTAGTTCATTTGCCCAGTGACACTAGGGTGATTTACACCGGTCCTTTGGGTTTGGTGTTGGTGCAATCAGCTAACTGCTACAAAAACAAGGAATCCACAGTATCCACTTGCAAACCTTAAAGAAGTGCTCTTGCAGCTCGCTAAGCTCTGAATGAAATGATGTTTTGTAGTGTTTGCAGAAGAGCAGTACATGATAGCTCAGCTTTCAACAAACATACAGCATAATCAAGAATGTATCCACAGCTAAGCAAACCAGACTAAAACATCTGAAATAAAATACTGCTGGAGACAGGTTTAAATATAGACTGACTCAAAAGCATGTGAAGAGCAGTTCTGTTGCTGGGGTGAACTGTCTCTCAGTAACATGAAATGCCACAGGGAACGTGTTAGAATAGTTTGCTATAACAAATACTCCCCCCTGCCCCCAGCCTACTGAATTTTTTTGGTAATTAATTGCAAATTCTTATGCACAGTCTGAGTATTCTGAAAGCTTTCTGAACAGTAATGAAACTTTAGAGCACATCATTACATAAAAATAAGTATCAAAATAATGGTCTTAAATGTATGTCACACCTTCCAAGGAGCTTAGTTCATAGCACTTTTGCTTGTGTGGCACCTGACCAGATTGCCAAAACCCATTCTTACAGGGTGCTGCAGGGTACTATAACTTAAGTGATTCATGCAAGCAGCTGTTGGAACTGCTTGTTGGGTTATGAAAAAGTTCACAGTGCCAAGTGCTGATCTAAGAGAACTCAGATCTCCATCAGCCGCCTTGGCTCTGAGGAGTTACTGAACAACAGATGGTAGCAGGAGTTAAGCAAACTAAGAAAATATTCTGAGTGGAGAAATAAAGTTAAAAGCCTGGCAAGAACTAAAATTCTTGAGAAAATACAGAGAACAAGTGTTGAGGTTTGAACTAGTTTTCATGTCCAAGTGCTGTATGCCACTAAACATTAAAGGGAAGTCTCATTTTTGACAGTGGTTCTGAGGCACTCATTGTAATAGAAAGGTTTTATTTACCGTGGGTAGAAGAGACAACCTGTGAAATTAATACTACAGACATTTCAGGTACAGTTCAAAGGTACCACTCGTGTGTATTAAGCTAGACTCGCACCATAAAACACAGCTAAAGACAATACCTGCCACTACGGAAACGATGAAAGAGCCCCAAATCACACCATTCTGCAGCAGATCACAAGCACCAGCAGCAACAAAAGGACAGCGTTGTGAGCTTTGGTGATCTCTTCAGCAGAGCAAGGGCCGCGCTACATTTCCACAAATGGGAAACTTCAGCATCGAGGTGAACATAAGGCCACACGCTCTTGCTGTTTCCCTATCAGTAGCATCAGCATAGGAGGGACAATGTCAGCACAAGTCCTAAGAACAAAGGTTACAGCAATGATCCTAAACACCAGTATGTGGATATATGAAAGTGCTTGGAGTAAACAAAGAGCGTAAGACTTGTACCAGTGAGGAGGGAAAATGTCCCTCACTTGGTGTACAGTAAGTCCTAGCTCTTGGTCTCACCAAAACAGTGCACTCCAGTGTTGCATAGGTGAGGAACAAGAGACTTTTCAGCACTTACAGATGCTTGTGTTGAACAGTGCTGATAGGAACTCACGTGAATGAAGCTGTTTTCTACAGAACTTCTTTACTCCACATGATGGCTGAGTAAGAAAGCTCTTGCATTCATGTGAAAATCTGAAACATCCAAATAGACAGGTATTTGGTTTAAAACCAGCTGTGTAAGTAGCGACACGTGACTATACCCAACTGAGAACAACTTCTCTCATTTTCAGAGAAGTGAGGACTTCTAGACCAGAACAACATAGAATTAAACTGCCCAGCAGAATATGAAACAATGTATGAAGGAAGTACTTGAGCCGGCTTATTTTTGTGAGGAGACTGAAAATTTGCACATCAACTATGCACTTCCAGCCTTATGTTTTGCTATACTTCGATTACTTATATTGTTCATCCAAACTGACACAGTCCCAGCTTTCTGAACTAGTTTTCACTGGGTTAAGAAATATTATAAAATGTAGTTTGTGGCAGTAAATAAACTTACTATAATGGAAAGAGAAATCAGAACAATCAGATTACTCATTCAGTGAGGTATTACTCAGTGCAAGAAAGCATGGGAGAATCAAGCTCCTAAAATGAAACTTGCTGGGACTGAGATTAAAAAAAAAAAATGCACTTTTATGTATGTAAGCTACTTGGTTTAAAATGTAATTATTTCTTTAGGCTCTGGAATCTATGTTGTCCTGCATTCTGCAGCACAGCCCATCAAAACACTTAAGGATATGAGTAAGTCACATCATATCGGTAGTTCTAGCTGAGTAAACAGGATGTAAGAGTGGACATAGTCAGACCACATATCCTTTTTTCCAGTTCCTCATTTCTGACAGAGAGCAGTAATCAATGCTTAGGAGAACAGGGGAAGAATGCAGCAGGTCTAAGAGTGCTGAAGAGCTTCGACAGTTCTATAGATTCCTAAGTGTACTCAAAATCTCTATACACAAATACACAGCCCTGCAATTCCAAGAAAAATCATAAAACACTTGTGCTTTTGAGAGACTCTGAAGCCATGCTTTATCTGTGAACTGGAAGTCGCCAGGCTTCCTGTCTGTATGGTCTTCTGGCCAACTAAAGCCTTCTTATGCCACAGTAACACCTCTGGATCTCACGCTGCCTCTGCTCTTGCTAATGCAGCCCAGCACGGTTTGCCTTCGCCACAGCAAGGACACACTGTGACTCAGGTGCAATGCACTCCCCAGGACACCTTGGTCCTTTTCCTTAAAGCTAGTCAGTCAGCACCTGGCATGGGCTATGGATGCAGTGACTGTCCCCAGGGCAGGACTTTGCACATACCTTCACTGAATCCAGGAAGCCCTGCCAGCCCACATCCATGGGCTGCCGAGGCTCCTGTGCTGCCACCCTACCATGTACTGACCATTGTCCCCAGTCCAGAATCATGCAGATACTGGCCAAGGGTTCCCTCTGTCCCATTGGCGAAGTCATTACCAAAGACATCCAGCAGCATCAGTTCCAGTAACAACCCATGAGGAATGCTACTGGTAATTGACTGCTGGTGGGGTTTGCCCTGCCTGTCACAGCCCTTTATGTCTGTTAGTTCCAGCAAAGCTTCTACCCACCTTACAGTCCACCTGTCCAAACCATACCTCTCCAGTATCGCTTCTACAGCAGGGCTTTGGGAGACCACGCTGAAAGCCAAGGGGAATGATATCCAATTCCTTCCTCTCATCTGGTGATGCTCATCTCATCAGAAAAGGCAGTTAGCTCGGTTAGACATGATTTGTTCTTGATAGATCCATGTTGACTGTTCCCAATTATGTTCTTGCCCTTCGTTTGCCTGGATGTAGTGCTGGACATAGCTTTTGTAAGGATTCATGTTACAATCTTCCTGCAGACTGGGGTCAGACTGACCAGCCCATAATTCCTCAAATTGTTCTCTTCAAAGAACGGTGTAACCCTCACCTTTTCTCAATCATCAGGATCATCCCTGAGGATGATCAGCATCATCACTGCTTTTCAAAGGTGATAGATAGCAGCCTCCTAGTGATGATAGCCTGCTTGCTCAGAACCCTCTGGATCATTTCAAAATCCAGCCCTACAGCCCTGATATTGGCATTTACACCTGTATGAGAAGCAACTTGTAGGAGGTATGTTAATTTAATGCAACAAAACATGGAATGTGACATAAGGTGTCTGGGGCTTTTTTACAGGTTTTTGTTTTGTTTTAAGAAAAGAGTGCTATAACTTAAACAGTCTGGCATGTAAATAGCCTTATGATACTGATGCATTATTTTTTCTTTGAATTTTAAGGTATTATTTACATTTTCCTTTTGTCTCTATAGACCACAAAATGAAATTGAATTTCAGGCTGTCTTTCATGAACAGTACAGAGTACTTTGAATAAAAAATTTTGGCTTGGAATCATCTGTTTTGGACCTACAGATTTATGAGGGGGTATATTTTAGAACACTCACCGAAAACTGGCAGTCCAACTAGAAGAGCATCAGTCAGGCTCTGAGTACTTGAGAAAAAAAAAAAAAGGAAGAAATGCGGCAACAACCTGCACAAAACTAACGTAGTGATGCCACCCTGTGGCTATAGCACCAAACTGGTACTTCTAGGATGAATGGCCATCTTTCCTTTAAGTCTCTATCAGATTAAAGTGGAGTTTTGCACAAGAAGCCTCTAGCAGGTTTTGGAACTTCAGTGCAAGTTTAAGAGCACACGTATGCAGAACAGCTCAAGGTAGTATCTGGTGGAATGATGCTGATTTTGAAATTGCTGTGCAGGTTATCTTGTGGACATCTCGCTCCACTACCTACAACTGCATTTGTCAGGGAAAGAAGAAACAGAAAAACATCCGTATCTTACAGAGTAAATGGCAAACAGAATAAATGAGATTGTGATTTCAAGTATTACATTTGAGTAAAACAATGTAAGAAAATACAATTAAATAAATTCTAAAATTTAACATAAATCCAACAGCCACAAAATGTTTAAGCACTAACAACCTCTGCAAGAAAAAATTAATATCTATCACTAGGTTTTAAATGGAAATTACAACCACAAGAACGAAAACTTTTTAATAAAAGTACAAAGCAAAAATAACTTGATTCCAGCTGAGGTTTTTCCTTAAGGAAAAAAACAAAATAACAAAAGCCAGAACACACAACACTAGCAAACATCATTAGAACTTGTATTACAATGGTAGCAGTTCAAAATGCAAATAACTGTAAAGGGAATATTTCAATGCCTTTAGAAATAAAGTATCTATACAAAAGAAAAATATTTATATACATAACTGTGATAGTCATTGAAGTATTACAAAATACAGTGTCTGAACATTTTCACTCTATTTCAATTTTATTAATATAATATTTAGAAAAAAATTCTTCCCATTTTTGATCCACAGGCAGTCTTGGTCTTTGAATTGTACAGCTCCTGTTTATTTTTTATAGAAGCATTAACATTTTCTGAAGCCCCTTGGCTACTTTTAATAGGTTAACCAACTGGCTTCAATATGAACAAAACACAAAGTTCAAAGCTTTGCTACCTTCTCTTGTAAGATTCAGTAATGAAAAACCCTAAAGAAAGTGGAAGAAACAGCACAAGGAAATCCAACATCAGGATACATGTGGGTTTTTTTTTGCCTTATCTGCCATCAAGCAAAAGCCTGCTGGAAGAAAGATGCTATCTTGGAAGAGTCTCCCACCAGCCCACCCTCATTTCTGTAATGTCCAACATTACGTGACACAGTTTGGCTATAGAGTCTTTGCATTGCTGCAGCAGTTCTGTTCTGCCCATTGGTAGAGTGCTCCTGTTGGATGGTTGGAGGGTTTCCTCCCTCTGCTTGGACAACCCAATACATCTCTACAGTAGCATGGAATATACCCGTAGTCTGACAATCCACTGCATAGAACAGAGGACAAGCTTGACAGGAACAGAATAAACTGTGGAGATACACTGCCACACTCCAAGTTCCCCAACCACTGAGGGCTTCATGCCTATGTAGCCAGCACAAATGAAATCTAGGCTGAAGGTAAAGGCAGCACAAACAGCTATTTCATCATCTACCATGATTAAACCATATTATATCTAACCAAAAATTACAAAGGAGCAGTATATGTAAGTTCGTACACATACAGGATAGGTGGGAGTTTAATATTGTTTAAGTTTCGCTGGGATTCAATTTTTCAATCCAGTCTGATCTTGTCAAAACACAAAACCATCATGCAACTACTTGTCAGGTTCTGCCTGATGAAAGGCAGAAGTATGTAGTATTTGCATAGTGCTGGCATTTGCTGTTCTATAAACTATTGTCCTAGAGGCTAGCTGTGCACTTTCAAAAGAATCAGACCTAACAAACCTAGGGACAAAGATGCCATTTCCACTTCCACTTCTTGGCTGCACCTCTTCATAAAAGATTCAGAAGATTTAAACCATTTGTACATTGCTTCTACTTCTTATTGTCTCACAGCTGATGGTAGCAAATATAGAATCACAGAATGGTTTGGGTTTGAAGAGACCTTAAAGCCCATCCAGTTCCAACCTGCCTGCCATGGGCAGGGACACCTCCCACTAGACCAGGCTGCTCAAGGCCACATCCAACCTGACCTCAAACACTTCCAGAGAGGGGATATTCACAACTTCCCGGTTAGATTTGTGTCCTGAGCCAAGATTATTTTGGTTTTGTTTTTAGGGATCATCTGTTGAATGGGTCACTTCTCTTGGAAAGCAAACAGGATTCTGACCTGATCTGCAAACATGCAGGGATCACTCACTGTGCACACAGGACTAAGGTTCTTTGAGTAAACAACAAATCTGATCTACTCACCAATAACACAAGGCTGCTGTGAGGGAGGCACGCGATCGGGCACAAGCTATTCAAGGAGTGTATCTGATACCTTTACTGAAGTTCTTCATAATACTGTGTGGTTTTGTTATAATGCAGATTGTAGATAGTGGAGACTACTGAAGCCATTTGTGACCTTAGATTGTCCCTAAAAGAACACACTTTTCTAGCATTTACTCACACATTTGAGGCTTAAAGATGTTTGAAGATGATTATCACAGGAACATTTTTATCCACCCTGTGATACCTGACAGCTGGGAACTGCACCAGAGATGTGCTATCATCCTGACTTAGATAATGCTGCACACTCTCATACCAGCTCACCTGACTTAGACACCTGTTTATTTGTTTTCAGGGTGGGGACAAGTTACTTTCTACTTTGCCTTACGTATGGCTGGTTTGCAAGATGTTTTCTTTTTAAAAAACATAGCAAAAATAGTAAAAGAAGGTTACTTTCCTCAGCTTTCCAGTAGCACTTAACAATAGTCTCACTCCTCCAGCATGAACAATACCAAGCAAACCCATCTCCGCAGTGACACAAAAGGATAATGAGGAATGACCTAGCTTACAGAGACGTACACTTGAGTGCTGACCATTTTTCAGATGACTTCTTGGGTATTTTTGAGTGGGTGTTCAGGACAGTGTGACATTTACAGTGCAGATGATCAACTTATGCAAACATGCAAACAAGCCCCTTTCCAAAAAAACCTTGCAGGGAGGGTATAGGAAAATTAGTCTTTGACACTTAACTATTGAGAAAAGCTTTTTTTCCTCCAAGCCTGGTGTGACATTGTTCTTTCTATGAAAGTTGCCATGGAAAGAACAATTAAAACATTCAAGCTGTCAGTAATCCTAAGATGTCTGTGACAGTTTAAAAAAAAAAAAAAGTCAGAAACTAGCAAATTCTCTATTTGTGAAAGCCTTCAGGCCTGGCTGACTTTCTTACTTAGCTGACAAAGAAAATGTATGTCCAGAAGCGGTTTACACTCACCTGAAAGCACACCGGGGGCAACTGATTTCTATTTTGATCCCATAAAAGTGTGTCCTAACATACAAGCAGTGCAGAAACACTGGATTAATATTCTAAATTCTGCACCACACAACAAACACCAGGTAAAAGCATGAAGTTGCCCCTTCCAGACAGGTACATCACTACTATAGAAAAGAAGAATAGGAGAAAGCCTCAGAATATAAATTTTTATTTAGCTACAATATTAAAAAAGTACAATATAAAGATATAAAACATAGAAATTCCATAATTCACATGCTAAAAGGATTAATTGACCAGCCATAAAGAGGAGACTTCATGAAATTTACGGACAACTCAGCCATGAAGGCTGCTTCATCAAGTTTCAGACTTGAAATATTGAACAACCATTGCAGAGAACTTGCTCTCCCACATCACCATAACTAGGGGAAAAAAAAAAAAGAAAACCAAAGGAAACAAAGTCAGTTTATCTCCTGTTTCTGGAACACAACAAGGAATGTCATCCTATCCCATTATCAACTGTACTCACGGGACTCCCACACAGCACACTCAATATTTTCTTATATCATAGAACTGTCAACAATGATGGCAAAAAGACCTTAAGATTACTCCTTGGGAGTATATTCATGCAGCACCAGCCAGCGTATAATATTGCTGGTGGTAAAGCAAGAGGAGTTTTCACATCCTCGAACATTTAAATAAGACGCTAAGTTAGACCCGCGCAAAGATTGATTAGACTTCTTCACACAGGCATTTTATTTTCCATGTTTCTGACAGTTTCACTGCTGATAAAGCAACATGAGAAGAGTCCAAGTCGCTTTCATGGATGAGCTAGATACCTTTAGGGTCTTCATATGCTACAGCCAATTTTCAGGGCTTATATGATTAAAATAACCTTAAAAATTCAAAAGGCACTTACTCTATCGTGGAGCACAAAGAGCAGGTAACTGTGTTACAGCAGCTGCATAGCTTGCTGCAGTTCTGGCAGATGAACTGGTCACACTGTGTACAAGCTTCCTTGACGTTAGCAGTTCTTACACACGATGAACAGGCTTTGGAAACTTCCACGGGTAGAACTGCTTGGAAAAGAGGCAATTAAGAAGACAGGTACTTTACAGCAAAACAGAAAAAGCACCTCAAAGTTCTAGGAACTGCAGAGCGTGGCATGTCTGCTCGGCGTTACAGCTACAGAGGGCAGCACTCGGCAGAACACACCTGAAGGCACCAGCACAGGGCCCACTGCTCATCATAGAATCATAAAATTGGAAGGGACCTTAAAACTCATCCAGTTCCACACCCCCCTGCCATGGGCAGGGACACCTCCCGCCAGGCCAGGCTGCTCAAGGCCTCATCCAGCCTGGCCTTGAACACTTCAGGGAGGGGGCATCCACAGCTTCCCTGGGCAACCTGTTTCAACTTTGTCGGTTTTTTTCAGCAAGAGATTCTCAAGGAGAATATACAGGAAACAGTGGCTAAGCCCATCAGTGAAGCTCAAATGTAACATCGCCTTTAAAAGAGGATAATAAAGAAGCCGGGAGGGCCAGGCACACACCGGGGCTCGGGGCTCACCCTGCTCGCTGGTCGGTCGCCGCTGCAGTTTGCCGTCGGGGCCGATGCGCAACTGCCCGCTCCAGCGGCTCCCGGCGCTCCCTGTCTGCACCTCCCCGCCCGGCTCCGGCGAGCGGCTGGCGGCGTGGGCGGCAGGGCCGGCGGGCCAGGACCCCTCCAGGTACGCCTGGGCGCCCCGGAAGAGCAGCCGCCGGGTCCGCTCTGCCGGCAAGCGCAGGGTTAGGGGAGAGGCGAGAGGGGCTGGGGACAGCGTGGGGAGAGGGGGAGGTGGAGAAATCGGGGGAGGTGGGGGAGGGAAAGGGAGAGAGGGGAGTTTGGGGGAGGGGAAAAAGGGGGCAGAGTTAGAGGGAGGGGAAAAAGGGGGGCAGAGTTTGGGGGAGGGGAAAAAGGGGGGCAGAGTTTGGGGGAGGGGAAAAAGGGGGGCAGAGTTTGGGGGAGGGGAAAAAGGGGGGCAGAGTTTGGGGGAGGGGAAAAAGGGGGGCAGAGTTTGAGGGAGGGGAAAAAGGGGGGCAGAGTTTGAGGGAGGGGAAAAAGGGGGGGCAGAGTTTGGGGGAGGGGAAAAAGGGGGGGCAGAGTTTGGGGGAGGGGAAAAAGGGGGGGCAGAGTTTGGGGGAGGGGAAAAAGGGGGGGCAGAGTTTGGGGGAGGGGAAAAAGGGGGGGCAGAGTTTGGGGGAGGGGAAAAAGGGGGGGCAGAGTTTGGGGGAGGGGAAAAAGGGGGGGCAGAGTTTGGGGGAGGGGAAAAAGGGGGGGCAGAGTTTGGGGGAGGGGAAAAAGGGGGGGCAGAGTTTGGGGGAGGGGAAAAAGGGGGGGCAGAGTTTGGGGGAGGGGAAAAAGGGGGGGCAGAGTTTGGGGGAGGGGAAAAAGGGGGGGCAGAGTTTGGGGGAGGGGAAAAAGGGGGGGCAGAGTTTGGGGGAGGGGAAAAAGGGGGGGCAGAGTTTGGGGGAGGGGAAAAAGGGGGGCAGAGTTTGGGGGAGGGGAAAAAGGGGGGCAGAGTTTGGGGGAGGGGAAAAAGGGGGGGCAGAGTTTGGGGGAGGGGAAAAAGGGGGGCAGAGTTTGGGGGAGGGGAAAAAGGGGGGCAGAGTTTGGGGGAGGGGAAAAAGGGGGGGCAGAGTTTGGGGGAGGGGAAAAAGGGGGGGCAGAGTTTGGGGGAGGGGAAAAAGGGGGGGCAGAGTTTGGGGGAGGGGAAAAAGGGGGGGCAGAGTTTGGGGGAGGGAAAAAGGGGGGGCAGAGTTTGGGGGAGGGGAAAAAGGGGGGGCAGAGTTTGGGGGAGGGAAAAAGGGGGGGCAGAGTTTGGGGGAGGGGAAAAAGGGGGGCAGAGTTTGGGGGAGGGGAAAAAGGGGGGGCAGAGTTTGGGGGAGGGCAGCGTTAGAATTGAAGAATCACTTGGTTGGAAAAGATCTCTGAGATGACCAAGTCCAACCATACCTGTTCTCTACTGAACCATATCCGTGATGGAACGGGAGAGTGAGGGGAGGGAAGAGGAGAGGTGGTGCGGGGAGGGTGCGGGGCGCCTTCCCACCCCCAGCCCCGCCGCCAGGCCCGGGGCAGGCCCGCAGCACAGGCCGGTCCCGGCTTCCCCCCTCACCGAACACCTCCCGGCGGAGCTGCTCGCCCCGCACGCCGCGGCTCAGCTCGCGCAGCCCCACGCGCGTTTTCAGCTGCAGCGGGGCCGCCTCCCCGAACGGGCACGAGCGCTTCGGCATGGCGGGAACAGCCCCCCCGCGGGCGCGCGCTGCCCGCCGCAAGCGGCCAATGGCGGCGCCAGGGGCGGGGCGGGGCGTCAGGGGGAGAGCCGGGGGGGGTGGGGGGGTGGACGGGGCGGACCAATGGCGGAGCGAGGGGCGGGCAGGTCAATGGCGGGGGCGGGGCAGGAGGGCGAGGGGGCGGGGCGAGAGGGCGGAGCGGGCCAATGGCGGGGAGGAACCGGCGGGGCGGGGCGGGGCACGCGAGGTAGGCGGAGCGATAGGGGCACAGCGAGGGCTAGCGAGCCCGAGAGGCCCATCGCTCCCCGCCGCGACAGGCCAATAGCGGGGCGGCAGGGTGGGGCTAGGGGTCGGACAGGCCAATGGCGGGCGGCGGAGGCGGGGAAGCACACGGGGTGGGAGGGACAGCCCCCACGGGGCAATGGCAGGGCGAGAGGGCGGGGGAAGGGGCGGGGCTTATCGCTTGCGAACAGGCGGGGCGGGGCGGGCGGGGAAAGGGGCGGGGCGTTAGCGGTAAGCCCCGCCCCCGAGGGAGCACACGCCCCGCCCCGCCGTGCCCATGGTGGCGCGAATGGGGAGCGCTTCAGGGGCGCCTTCCTCTCCCTTCCCTCCCCTCCTCTGCCTGAGGTACCTGGCAGCCGGCACCCATCGGTTCCTTAAAGCAGGGAACCTGTTGCTCCTTCTGTAGGAAAACCTTGTTTTCCGAGCACCCTGGGGCTGGAAGTTATAGCAATGTATTTACTATTAAAAAAAGTGGAACATTTTGATTTAAGCTAAAGTAAAGTTCCATCTGAGTAACCGTATTTTTTGGAAGTCAGGAAGAATGTCCCTCTGATCGCCTGTTTTCTGTATAGCGTGTTTTTTTTTAAAAATAGTGTTTTCCAAACACCATTCAAAGGGAAATGATAACACCTTGTCTTAAGCACAGTTTGTGCTGAGCAGACGTGTCTTCTGCTATCATCACCTCTTTCCAGTCTTTCCCTTTCTGTCAAGGTCAGGCAGAGAGCTGCTCCAAAGCTCCAATTAGCAGAGATCTGGCTGTTGTGAAGTTCATAATAACATTAAAATTAGTCCTTGGAAAGTAATAGAATATGTATAAGGTTTCTATGAAAATTTAAATATGCATGCAAGTGGGAAATACATTCTGTCCCAGCTCTTGTCTTATTACACTTGATCAAAGGAAATCATTCCCACATGCATCCAATGCTGAAATAAAGGATGCTTGTTTTCTAAATCTTCAAAATGTGCCTTAGAGAGTTTATTTGCCAGCATTTTCAGTATTATTGAGGTTGGAAAAAAATCTCTAAGACTATCCAGTCCAACTGGCAGCCAACACCACTGTGTCTACTAAAACATGTCCCAAAGTGCCACATCTACACATTTCTTGAACACCTCCAGATGGTGATTCCACCAGTTCCCTTGGCAGCCTCCTCCAATGCCTCACCACTCTTTCAGCATATAGATTTTTTCCTGCTATCCAGTCTAAACCTCTGTGGCACAAACTTGAGTCCATTTCCTCTTGTCCTATCCCTTGTTACTTGGGAGAAGAGACAACACCCACCTCACTAAAACCTCCTTTCAGGAAGTCGTAGAGAGCGATAAATTCTTGGTGTAAGGGACCTGGCAGGACAAAGCTTTGAAACTTCGGTTTGATGATAAACCCTCATTCCCTGTTAGTGTTTTCATAGCCATCCTGCTTTCAGTCTGTCCTACTGGCTACTTTTGTGTTCAGGCTCAGGGAGTTCTTCACAAAACTGTGACTGCCTGTCGAAGCTTTAGCTGTCTACATGCTGCAGAACCCACCAAAAAAAAGTGAACAAGTGCAAGAATTCACTTTTTTGAAACCAATAGGGAGGCTGGAGAACCTGCAGCTGGCCACGGGTGCTCCTCTCTTGGTCCCTGCTATCATCAGGAGGGGATTCACCACTAAATTCACTTTTCATGGTGCCCAGTGTCTTTTCAGGGAACGCTCCTTGTCTTCAGTTAAGTTACGGAGCTCCCTGAGGCTTCCTGCTGTCATTGTGTGACAGAGAATTACCAGAATTCATTTCCTGCCTACAGGCAAGCTGTCTATAGCAGTCTGTGTATGGTTTTACAGATTGAAAGCGTCATGTTCAATGCCAAGCAGCAGTCAGTCTGGTTACTATGTATATTTTGAAAATACATTGTTTTCTTCAGAGTAAACCAGAGGTGTAAAAACAGTGTTGCGTTCCTGGCACAATGTTTTGTGTCATTTGAAGAATGCAATCAGTTACGCGAGTTGTGTTTCTTTGATTCATAGAATCACAGAATTGTTTAGGTTGTAAATGACCTTTGAGATCTTTGAGTCCAACTGTAAACCTAACACTGCCAAGCCTATCATTAAACCATGTCAATAAGTGCCACATGTGCACGCCTTTTAAATATCTCCAGGGCTGGTAACTCAACCACTTCCCTGGGCAGACTCTTCCAGTACTTGACAATCCCTTCAGTGAATCATGTTTTTCCTTCTTGCAGAGAGGTTTCTGAGTTCAAACTTTTCCTTACACATGTGCCAGGATATTGGACAAAATCACAACCAAGTATAGGAGTAATTTTTACATCAATGAACACTAAAACCATGCTTCCACTGACTGCTGAACTGCTATGAGTTTGCAGGTACAACCACAGTGATTTCATACAGGTTAATGTGAATTTTTTTTTTTTTTTTTTTTTTGTAATGTAGAGCTGATCAGCCCAGCCTTGCGGTCTGTGGAGTGGAAGCTATGGTTATAATGCACATAACTGAGAAAAATCTCTTCTGCCACATTTTCTTTAGTTGTGATGATTTCTACTTTGAATTTTTCTGTGTGTATTTACAAATGTGTGCTCAAAGATGTTCAGCAAACAAATTTTCACTGCACAGTGAAAACTCGTTGTCTTTATCTCTAAAGAAATGTATTTGTAAATATTCATTAAATAGGTGGACACTCTGGTGTCCCTGTGGGTCAATCAGAATGTAATCCCAGTCAGATGGAGCCCTGTCAGGATATGGGGTGGTAGACCACAAATATTTTGTTGAAATGGCATAGGGTAAATGGAACTCAGCTGTCTAAGAATGGGATGAAATACAAAGAAAAAAAGTTAAAAGCATTATTCTGCTTGTGAAAAAATGCTCTGAATGCTGATCTCAGAAAATGAAGTAGATTTGAAGGTGAGCAGGGCCCTTTCTCTGAGGGCTGTTGACATTCAACACATGCTACTCCCACCCTACTGGAGGGCAGATGCAAAAGTCTTCTGTTGCAGCTATCTGAGTCAGCCTGAGGTGGTGACATTTCTTAATTGTTTTGCAAGCCTCAACCTTAACAGCATCTGTTACTGATCAGGTATTTTCTATTTTTAAGCTATAAAAGTAAAACAAAAATAAAATAGTTCTCTTTGGTTTGTACCAATGTACCTGAGCATCCTACAGGGAGGGGATTGGTTCATCTCTCACTCTGCTGACTTGTTTCCCACTAGAATGATTCCAAATGTTTTATTAGTTTCATAACAGTAAACCTTAAGGAAGATCCACTGGCTGAGATCTACCCTGGCAAAGCTTTCTGGCATTGAGCATTTGTGAAAATTAATGCTGATGATTTCCCAGGTTACTTAATGAGATTGTGTGTTATGTTACACAGCTTCTGAATACGAAAAAACAACCCAAACAAATCCCACTAAAGGTAATTGTGCAATACAATGATTTTGCTTTAACTTTGAAAATGTGTTTGTGAAAAAAGGCAGAGAATAAAAATGACAGTCATTTCCTTGCTACTTTGCTTCTGTTCGTATATGGATATTACAGACAAATTGTCCAGTTGATAGCTTTGTCACTTACACTTGCATTTTTTTTCTCATACTTTGTATTTCCAGTTAGCAAATTTAAGAGAAAAACTGACTTGACTATGCTTGCTAAGTCTGTCTCTCTTAAGGTTCTACTTCTACCACTGCTTCAAGAAGGACAGGGCAGACACAGAAAGACTCTGGCCATTGTTCACCTTCACCACCTCTAGCAGTTTAGGGTGCAGAAACCATTTTCTAAGCCAAAATTTCCATCTGGATCTTAAAATTTAATAGCTGTCAATAGACCCTCTCATCATGAATTTGTTCAGTCCCCCTCTCAAAACTGGCACTATTTAAGTTCTTATTTTGTCTAGCAAGGCCCACACCTTAGCAATATATATTATTTTTACAAAGCACTTCATCAGGTTTGTTTTCAGTTTGTCACCTGTTGATTTCCTCAGGTGTCTCCTATGTCTGTTTTTAGAAAAAATAATGAATAACCATTCCCTATTAGCCCTCTGCACAACATCCATGACTATAAAGATACCAGCTATATCATCCTCCTTCATCAAGCTGAAACATTCTGTCACGTTGAAGCACTTCTTTGCAATGTGTCCCAAACCACATCACCTGTGCCACATCCTTTTCCACAGCACGGGAAGCCTCAAAGGCGTATGCTGCTCTAGAGAGGGAGTGGGGTGCACGGGAAGGGAGGGTGCCCCGGGTGCCCCAAGAGCACCTTTGCTCTGGGTAGCAGGAGGCTGTTACGTGTGTCTGAGTGCACCCAGCATAACTAAGCTGCAGGATACAGACAGCATCAAATGTCCTTTCCTGTCAGTACCATCATTCCTGAAGCTGTGTGGCCAGTGGACAAGCGGCGGGTATGATATGCATCTGGAAAGCATAAATCTAAATATTTTCTTCTTGGTCCCTTCCCCAGTAGTTCCTAACGTCTGTTTTGTCATTTTGATTATTACTGAAGGACGAAACTGATGCTTTCAGAGAACTATTCATAAATGGCTCCCAGCATCACATTCCTGAGTGCAAATCATTTCATTCAGAACCCATCACTGAGTATATATTTTTCTCAACAAGTGTTATTGTGTACTTTCTGACATCGCTGATTTATTGCCTGTTTGGTATAGTGAGAGCCTCTAAGGAGAGCTCTTCTCAGTTTGCTTTGATGTTTAACAATAATGCAGGAAACAGTGGTACCTCACTGCTCATCGCCCTTCCTCAGAGTACTTACAAATACTTTTAATTGCCAGAACATTCCTCAGGTTTACCAATACACAGTCCTCAGGATCATACCAATCCATTCATAAAAACTGGCATCATATTCCTTTAGCACTGGGAACAATTTAATTAAACATATCACATTCAAACCTGAACAACAATAAACTTTGCCTACAAAATGTATAGATTTATATTTTTAAATACCCCAGTAAGCAACAACCGATTTTATGATTTTTTTTTTTCTAATCCATCTGAACCATTTGTAGACAATCACAATAAATGTTTACCTGTCAGCCAGCCAGTGCTTCCAGCTACTCCAAAATATAATCAGAAATAAACAGATAGACTGGAATAAAAATCACAGGCAGTGTAAAGCTCAGACTTTGCAAATTGAGACTGGATGCTTTCTTAAAAGGAAAAGAACATACAAAGTTGGAAAAGAGTCAATTGAGGAAAATTTTGCTTTCTGTTTTAGGCAGAGTCAGACAAAAAAAAAAATCCCATGATGGCTGATTTGGTCTTTCAAATCTAAATATTCATCAGTCTTATTTCTTCCTGTCTATACCTAGTTTTGTAAGGAACCTTTATCCGTTTGCTGTAACAAGTTTTCCATTTTAGGAACAGGTGGCAGATAAATAACAATCCAATTGCTTATACTAGCTTTTAAACTGTTCCAAATGCCCTTATAGCAGGTTTCCAGAAGCATCAGAGGGCCTTAAAAATATTATATCCTTCTCTGTAAAATTAGGAGTTTCCTTAATCATTCCTCTCAATTTGTACTGATATAAAAAGAATGGGTTTTGACCAATTTTCTTCTTCTTTTCTAATGTCTTCATGATAAAATGATGAAAACAATATTTCGGCAATTCTTTTAGGTGGAAAATGTGTTATAGTAGCTGCTGAAGCCGGCTGTGCACCAGTGTGTTACATTGGACAGTGTATTAGGATGCACACACATCCTCTGTCAGGACCAGAGCAAAGCACAGCATCCCATAGAATCATAGAATGGTTGGGTTGTAAAGGACGTTAAAGGTCGTGCATTTCCAAACCCCCTGCCATGGGCTGGGACACCTCCCACCAGACCAGCTGCTCAAGGCTCCATCCAACCTGGCCCTGACCGCTTCCAGGGAGGGGGAATCCACACCTTCCCCAGGCAACCTGTGCCAGTGCCTCACCTCATCGTGAACTCCATGTGCTCAGTCCTTCTGTACTCTCTGTTCTCTGCAATAAAAATTCAAAGATTAAAAAAAAAACCTGTTCTTGAGCGGATTTGCTCTTACTAGAATGGCTCAGGGCTATTTCCTTTCTTCTGTACTCTTTTCTTAACCTACAGCACGGTAGCACATCTGCCTTAAGAGACAATGTGTTTACAGCTTGGATCCAAGGGCTACACACAATTCAGACCTTCTGTGTTAGCAAGTGCATGCTATTTTACTATGACTTGTTAGCAAAAGAGTTCGTGTCCTCATCTTGATGAGTTGGTGTGCACATCAAAAAACATTTGATAAGCCAGTGATGTGCAGGATTAAGGGCTGGCTCTTGAAGCATGCTGCTGTTAAGCCAAGGTTCTGCCAGTACTTGCTGTTAAATTAGCATAGTGTGGTTGGGTTTCACCGCATGTTACTGTTCTGCCAGCACTGCTTGGTAGATCAGAACACTCTAAGGTCCCGCTTACACCAGAGGGCACTCTCTAAGTTGTTACTGCTGTTGCAAAGATGTTATTGTTCTGCTGACAGCAACGTTCAGGGTTTACAAAGGGACTACTTTCTCCAAAGTTGTTGTTTTTGTTTTTGTGGTGGTTGTTCCTAGCCTTTCGAGTTATGAACCTTCATTTCTGCTGCATAAAGCTTCCTTTTATTTTGTCTTTCGACATTCTTTTTATCTATCATCGAGGAAAAAAGAAAACTGAGCTCTGACATTGATAAACACCATTGCTGACCCAACACCGTGCTACAGTTTTCTTATTCCTTCCTCTGCGTTTTTCATTTAATGCTAGGTAGTTGTCCTAAGAAGTCTTTAATTCTATGTTCAAATGGTGCTATTCCATTATTCTACATGGAATCACCTGGGAGAGTCTATAGGTACCTCTGCCCTTTCACTGCCCCATGCAGCACAAAATATCCTTTTTGTCCCACAGAATGGGAAGGGCTACCTCCCTCCACATTGCAGCAAAATCCACCCCTGCTCTTGTTATTTTGTTATGGAAATGAATCATTGCTTCAAGAGCTCTGATGCTGTGCCTTGAGTCCTTTATCCACTCTTTATCCCTTGAATGGTACCTCCATTCAGCTCAAAGGGACTATATCCGTGAAGGCTGATAAGGAACTTGGTTCTCAGCATTCACTATGTTCAACAGAGGATTCCCCAGCAGCAGCCCACAGTGTGTGTGTCTTTCAATTCTCTGCGGCTGTATTGTCAGTCCAGAAAACAGAAGTCACGCAGAGTCAACGTCCTTCCCTGAATGCTGCCAGGATAACATGCCACAACTATGGCTACAGGGACCAGTACTAGAGCTAATGTGGAAATTTTCTTAGAACAGCCTTGTTGGTTGAAATCTGCTTACTATGGGAAGTCTTGAAGGCACGCGTTCTCTCTCTTTGCTCTCTGCTGAGTAGTTGCCTAAATGGTGTGATGTAAGCTGCAAAAGTGATGTTCAGTCCTAAGCCTACTGTCCAGGGTGCCAATTAATAGAATGAGAATTTTATGCTCCTGGCACATTTCCCCTGGATGGAAATCATCAATGCACTTTGCACAGGGCTCAGACTTCCATCAGTACCAACTTTAGTGTTTCAGTTATATAGTCTGGTGCAAATCAATCTCTAATAGACAAAATGTCTTATCCCATTTGGAATGCCTTAACTAGCTAACACCTTTTATTTTTTCCACTTCTTTGTGATATATATTGAAATGCACACCAACATATTCTGTGTATTTATGTTCATATATATGCATTACTTTTTCTTCATTTTCCTGCATGGGAATTTCAGAGAATATTCTGATGCAATATAATCACACCTTTTGTTCTTCTTCTGTAACTTTCCTGTAAGATTTGGAAGCTCCCCAGATTGATGGTGAAGATGTTAATTATTGCCTTCATTTCTAATACAGATTCTTTATCACTCCTTAAACTCTAGAACTACCTATATATACAAATACATCATCACTGAAAGTGGTGCAAATATAAAACTCTGACATTGAAATTGGATAATTGACTGAATAATGGAGCAGAGTAGCTGACACTCCTCCAAGCTTTTAAAAATTCACAGCTCTCCAGTGTTCGTCCCAGGCACTGGTCACTCTTTTGGCCAAGTTCAGCATCCAGCACTGCTATGCATGAACATGCTGTTGGTTTATTCCAACTCCAATCCTTCTGGCAAAATTGGAGATGGTTCTTTGTCTAGCCCCCTAATTATTTCACTACCCAATAAAGGCAAGAAGAGATCAATTATCATTCTTATTTTGTCTGCACAAAAATCCTCAAGAAATGGGTTTGATGCCTTAGTTACCTTTTCCAGTAATATTCTCTAGAAGCTATAGATAGAAACTTAATGCTGTTTTAGAATGGCAAGGCAAAACTTTTGTGAACTTAGTAAAGGTCTTCAAAACATATTTTATCTCATATAGACACAATTATGGCCCTGTTAGTGCAGATACAAACTCCATTCCTGAATTCTGAAAGAATAGGTCTATGCAATTGCAAGGCAGGAAGAATTGCTTTAATATTCTTTCAAGTTTTGAGTGGTATTATATGATCTGAGAACTGAAAATTTAGTACTTATAAAGGATGCAGTGAGAAAATCATGCTAACAACCAGATGGTTAGTAGTCTAGACTCAGTAGTTCACAGTATCACAAGGTTGGAAAAGACCTTTGAGATCATCTAGTCCAACCTATGACCCAACACCAGCACCCACTCGTCATCTAAACCATGGCACTCAGTGCCTCATCCAGTCTCCCCTTAAACACCTCCAGGGACGATGACTCCACCACCTCCCTGGGCAGTGCATTCCAATGGCCAATCACCCTTTCAGTGAAAATTTTTTTCCTAATATCAAGCCTAAACCTCCCCTGACGAAGCTTGAGACCATGTCCTCTTGTTCTGTCACTGGTCGCCTGAGAGAAGAGACCAAGACTTCAGCAATGTTTTCAAGGAAAAAACACTAAAAACCTGGAGGTAAATCCAAAATGGGATAAGACACAAAATGGACTTACAAACAGATAATGCCAGAGTACCTTGGATAATGGCTGATCTTCTGAAGAAAGGAAGTGTAATAGTTATAATCTATTTAGACTTCATTAAGCATTCATATAGAACCATACAGGGAATAATTAGCTATTCATAAGGGATTAGTATAAAGTGAAGAAAGAACTGGGTGAGGGGAGATGGAGTAGCTAAAGTTCAAAAGCTGTGTCTGTATTAGCAAGCAGTGCAGTCTGACAGGAATAAATAATGCAAAGTAGTTGCTGCTTGGGATCCAAAATCCACACTGCAGGAGGAGGGTTGCTTCTGACTGGCTGTTGTCTGGCCGCTTGGACTGAACTCTGAGTAGCATTTGGGGCATGGGAGGGGCATCTCTTTTTGAGTTTCATCTGAAAGGAATCCAGTTTCCACACTGACACTATAGCAGAGTGGAAATCAATGCGTGGAACAGTGATAACAGCCATGGCAGAGCAGGATGAAGCCATTACATTATCAAGGGCAGAGCCTTGAGAGCTGGAACAACTGAAAAACACTGGGGTATGAAATATAAATTCAGAATTTGAATCACATTGCCTGTTTTTCATACTGTAGAATGCTAACTATAATAAGCAGTAAAGTTGTAACTGTAGTACTGATATAGCCATAACTGTGCACTGGGACCATAGCTCATCTTATCTGTAGCAAGGCAGAATCCTGAAAAAAGAACATCCCATCATCTACTTTATTTTCCTTTTCTCCTTCATTCATTTTCTAAGGACATAACACAGATACCAGTGGACATCAGCATGAATTTGTGGCACAACTCAGCAGCACGACTAATGGGAAATACCTTCTTCTGTCTCCTGGCCATTATCCTCCCAGTACAGCCCACTGGGCCACCTGCTTCATTCACGGTGTGACTGCATCTTTGGCTCATATTCACCCAAACACCTGCAGTAAACCCTGAGTCCTTTTCAGCAGAGCTACTACTCAGCCAGGTGCTTCCCAGTCTGTACTGAGACATGGGGACTCCTGCACTTCTTTCTGGGCTTCACGAGCTTTCTGTTGCCCAGCTCTCAGGCTTGTCGAGGTCTTCACCATTTGTTGTCAGTCACTTCTGAAATCAGAACTCAAAGTATGAGTTTCCATCCATGGCTCAGTGCTGTGCTATTTTATGAATCTCAGTGGAATCCTACCCCCAGTCCTCCCCCCGGGTCACCCCAACCCTGTCCCCACAGACCTGCTCAGTCAGGGAGGGATAGGTCCTTTGATGTATTCATTTTGGGCATGGCCCAAACAGCAAACCAATAGTTTGGGCAAAGTCAAAATATGGAATCAGATACCTGGGTGCCCTCTGAGTTACAATACAGATCCCAGTCTGTCCAGATCCCAATCTGATACCCTCAAGGCAGCCGGACAAAACAACACAAGTTGGATTTGATCCGATGCACAGTGGTGCCACGGAAAACAGAAGAAAGGAACAAAGAGAGGTAGAGAGAGGAATAAGTGGAGGGGGAGGTGAGGGAAAAGAAAAACAGTCACCACTCCAAGGGCCTCTGGAAAACGTGGTCTTCGGGAGCACATGGTCCTGAAGTTCTTCTGCAGCACATCTTCAGGCAGGTTCAATGGGGTGGCAGGTGAGCCACAGCACTCAAGAAGTTCTTACAGACAACAATACAAGTAGAGTCAGAGGATGTTTAAGACAATACAAGTAGAATCCGTAGATGTTTAAGACAACAATAGAAGTAGAGTCAGTCTCTACAAAACCCAAGTCTAAATACAGTAGGTTTGTAACTAGAAGATTCTTCTTCAGAAGCAGAGAACACCATGAAACATCTTTCAATAATAGTGACTGGTAAACCACTGTATTTATCGAGTTCGCCATTTTATCAGACTAACCAAGGGCTGACTCCAACATCCCTTGCATGAGACAATCTCCAGCCTTCCACAAACATCAGCAGCAAATGCTGTTTGCACACTTTTGAAGAATTTGGCCCAGTTAGCACTAGAAGTTTTGTCTGTTAAAGGGGAAGGTGAAAACGCATGCTGCCATCACGGCTCTAAGGGCACATATAACTGTGTTCTGCAGTCCTTAAGAAACACATCTTCAGTGTTTCTGCTCAGAGTGTTTTAAGGATTTCAGCAACAACTCAAACCCTCTGAAGGCTCTGCCACCTACCAAGCACAGTAAAGGTATCTCCTGAAACTCAACACCATTGCCTGAGGCTCTGTTTCCAGACCTGTAACTTAAGCTCTGGTGCGTGCACTCAACTTCTAAAAGGTACCGCTCTCGTCAGGGGAAGGGGACATTACCACAAGACTATGAAAATATTAAATTATGAGTGTTACCTTTTTACTGACAAAAACATTTCCTTGCCAAAGACATTTTGTAGATAGTCTTCAAATTTGTACTGTTTCCAACTACTGAAACATGCAGCTGCTGGCCAAAATTTTCTACATTAAAGGAAGGTATAAATTGTACCGGCTTAGAGAAGACTTTCTTTCCTGGGTTTTTTTGGTGTATTTTTTTCTTACAGTCTCATAGGGCTGCTGAGCAAATACTTAATGCACCACCTCTACTCCAGAAACATTCAGATATCAATAAAACATGAAGGTATTTTATAACAACTGATTTCCTGCAAATATGTAAGACATGAAAGGCAAAATTTTGAACTCATTATTTAGGCCAGATTTCTTTAATGCCTCACTCTACAGCTGACATCTACGTGGATAATTTTTCAGTTTAAATTTGAGCAATATATGGGGGTTCAGCCAGTCCCATTTGAGAGTAAAAGGTGTTCCTTACCAAAGCTCCTTTGAGATGGACCTGATTTGGGATGGAAGAAAACCATCTCCCTGAGCAGGCTGTACAACACTGGTTTGCAACACCGCGAATCCCACACAGTGATGGCCAAGCAAGCTCCGTGCCCCAGGCATCCTCTTTCTCATCGGCAGCATGGATTTAATAAAGGCATGAAACCAGCACTAACAAACCCACTTAAATTAGTAGCCAACAAATCCCCAGGCTACGCCTTTGATACAGTGCCTGTACCACAAACAGGGATGACTTCCTAAAGAGGTGGTTGGATCTGGATTTTCTTTCTTGCCTGATGCCTAGTTAAAGGGTGATGTCAGCTCACGTTTGCAAAAGCAAACATCCAACACTTGAAATCAGCTCTCTGACGGGTATGAAGGGCCACTTCCACAAGGAATGAGTGGGCTAAAGCTTGACCCCATGTAAAGTGCTAGTACAAGAGGGTAGCTGCAAGGAAGTCATCTATGAATTGCAGCTCTCAAAAGGCAAGACGGTCATGTTGTTCCCATTTTTAACAGGCTACCTTTGTTCTTCCCTCCCAATCAAAAGACTCAGCTCTGCAGGTGGCAGATAACAGGCGGACCAGTAACAAACCACAGCACTTTCCTGGTGGGAAATTTCAGTAGAGAGAGGCTCCTTTGGTGTTGTTTTGTTTTTTTTCCTTGTGGAATGGTGGTGCCACTTGGAGTTAGGTGAAACTGCTTCAGAGGCTTTGGCTACTAAAGGCCATCCCACATGAATTGATATAACTTATGCAAAAGAAATGAAGCAGCATTAGTTAATTAACACAGCAGTTCTCATAGAACGCTCAGACATTACCCTGTATTGTCTATTAATCTGCTGTGATTTACTGGACAGGTCACTCACCTGCTGCTCCAGGCTCTTTCTAAAACGGATGAGAAAAAAAGTGGTTTCTGCAAAGGCTTCGAAAGCCCCAGCAGTACTTGTCTGAAGCCCAGTCACATTTCAGAGACAATAATTATTCATCTAAGCCAACATCTACCTATCCTCTCTAGCACAATACTGTTGATAATGGGCTACATGTAGGTCACATCAGTTATTCTGAGCCTGCTGGTATGGGAAGAACATTTTTGCATCAATTAGAAAATGTTTCTTTCTCTTCATAAAACCATTGTTTGCTCAAGTGAGCTCACTAACGATCATTGACCATGAATCCCTGGGGATGAAAATGAATCCCTGTTCAGTTTGTAAATAGGAAAGTGTGACAAAATTTATAAAACATGTAAAAAAACCAAAAGGCCAAACACTGAGAAACTGCAGATTGAAAGAAAATATTCATTCACTCAGTTATGCTGCAAATTATTTTTAAAATTCATGAAATATTGAACCAAGTTTTTGTATGAAATATATTGTCTTAAAAAAAAAACAAATACAGACCAAGTACTGTTATTTTAAATCGGTTTTAATATGTCTTTCAAGAGAAATAAACGGGTGTGGATCCAAAACTTGTCTGAAAAACTCTGCATAAGGAGTAAGTATAGTTTGCACACTATTATGGAAATACATAATTTTCTTTCCTTTTATAAAGTGCATTACGCCAGAACGTTAAGACCATATACAGCCAGAATAAAAATTACAAATGCCTCAAAATCCTATTCTGCACGTGTTAGGAAGCACACACCTGAATGTGAAGGCCGTATTGTAAGGATAACTGTGAGAAAGTGTGAAAACACATTAATATGCATGAGTGAATCAGTAATTGCTACTTTAGAAACAATAACTTTTACCACAAATGATGCCATTTTGGTAGATGTCTACCCTTACTCTTCCAACCAGATATCTAACAGAATGATGCGTCAACGAGTTTTAGTCATTATTATTGCATTTGGCTGGGGAGAAAGAAGAAATTCAATTCATCACAGTGATCGTTACTAAAATGAAATTCCAAATAATACAAAATAATACACATGGGAAACAGCCAAAATGAAAGCAAATTTACATAAAGATGTTCTTATTAAGCATTGTGTCACTCAATAGATTAGAGATTTTCAATAAAAGTCTGAACCTATTCACATTTAACTCAATGACAACACAGGAAATTCTATAGGCTTAACATTTAAAAAATCCATGCTATGAAATGAAAGGCATATTATTTTTACAGTAGCAGAGTAAATCATGGGATAACTGCCTGTTACATCATGCCCACTGCTAATACCACCGTTTTTTTCTGAGCAGTGTGGGTCTAACTGTGACTTAATGGAAAATAAAAAGATTAGCTGAACAAGAGAAAGTAATCCTGTGAAAATTAAGCTCTAAACCCTATTTTTTTCAATATGTCAAATACTTCAGTTAGATATGATAATTTAATCCAGTTATTCCACCGAGTGGCTCGTTAGTCACTGTGGACTTGGCCTATAAATGAACCAAAGCTTAAAAATAGCAGCAACCTCCTAGCACAAATGCACAGACGAAGATGGGGCCAAGAAAAGGAAAATGTCTAGATCATCCAGCAGGCAAATGTCACAAGGTTAAGCCATGTGAAAACAAAACTTAATTACTGTACCTCCAAGCATCTTTAGGCTTAAATTACCAAATTACCTCATATAAATGAGGCACACTTGACCGTGCTTGTAATAGTTAGTACTTACCAAGCACCTTTCAGAAGGGCTTTGCAAACATTAAATTAGGTCAGAAATCTTGTTGCTTTTTTAGAACACCCTAAGTACAATGGGGAGAGCTTCCTCATCAGTGTGAGAGCAACAACTGCAGGGCTCCAGCTAGGGCCCCCCAAAAAACAGGGTAAAAGAATGAGGAAGTATTCCTAATTGCCATTTCACAGATTGCAAAAACTACAGTAGGGAGATTAAACCACTTAAAGATTGACAGAGTAGTTGGAGCTGAATTAAGGATTTATGACTTTGGGTTTATTTATTATTAAGAGATAAAAGGCATTTGCTTGTGCCATAAAGTTCTGTGGTGAATGAGGGTATGCAGAGACCGCACTGCAGCCAGAGGGTGTAAGAATTCTGCTCTACAAGCAGCAATGCATTCGTAAAGAGTTAAATTTAGTGCTTGCTATGTGCTTGTACCAACACTTTTTTAACTGCCTCAAACAAACAGGTCTGAACACTACTATAATTTAATATTAGGTGAGAAAAGACAACACAGGGGATGAGTGTGACACAAGATAATCCAGATAGGGCTTTTTTTTCCCCCCTATCTTGGATGCAAAGAACGCCATTGTTTTGTATCTTTGGAGTTACCATTACAGAAAAATGGTATTTTCATACACTAGATAATGACTTTACTGGGGTTGTGATGCCATTTCCACAGCCCCTGGGAATGACACAAATATATTGCTATAGCTCTCTGAGACCTACACAGAAAAAGAACATTTACTTGGAAAATTTCAGTTATGGAACAACTTAGTTTCTTGTGTATTCTTTTTCCTCTACAAGAGGTAGGCCTTTTTGAGAGCTTTTGATGTGTAACCATTATGAGAATATCCAAGAAGAAATCCAAGTGTATTCTTGAAAATTCTGGGACCTCTCCACTGCTTTTGCATGTACCAACCCTGGCTGCCACATGCCATCCCTTTCTATAAATAGGACTTGCATTTTGCTGAGGAAGGTCAAAATGTGTGAGGCCTGTAAATACTGCAGCAGTCGTCATTAAGTCATGCATTGATTTATTCTTAGAAACCTGGGAGCTGTGGAAGCAAGTGTGCCACAGAGCTACAAGTTCCAAGTTCCTCAACAGACAGCAACAGCAAAACTTTGGGAATTTTTGCAGTCACTGCATTAGCAGGAAGAAATGTCTCATGTTCACTGAGAAAACACAGCGTGCTCTCTCAGCTCCACTCTCCCCATGTGTTCTGTACCCTGAGGACTCTCTTCGTTCCACCTTCACTCACTCCTTCTCTACTGCATAAAACAGACTGCACATCTGACAGTCTCCACGGGGACTGTCTGTTAGCACACAGGATATTTGAAAGAATTACTAGACACGTCAACTTTCTCCAGTTTGGCCCCTCTGCAGATGTTTTATCTCAGTTACTAGAACAGGTTCTGTGATGAAAATACTGTAGTTGCTCTCCATTCATTTTAGTGGGCTATTAAAAAAATAATTGTATAAAAATTAGAGATAACTATTTTATTTGCGCCGTCAAATTTACCTACCTAACTCTACTGTATTTTAGAAACTGAAATCTGTAGAATCCAACCAATCTGGATTATAAAGACCAGTTGGTATCAGTCTTAATACTGTCAACCCAGATACACAGATATATTATCATCTGAAGTTGAAGAACAAATCTAAAAAATTCTAAAGTCACCCAGTAGCTACTGGAAAAGGCAAGTTTCAGCAATAAGGAATAACTCTATATGGATGCAAAATACTGGCAAATAGTAACATAGCTCAAATTTAGAAAAATATATTTACTTTAAGAATACTTTTATTTTTTTATGATGGCCACCAAATATATTTTACAATGATCAATAAAATCTTAAAATACAGAATATATGATTTACTTCTATTAAATTCCTGGAAGAACGTGTTGGTTTTGAATTGCATTTCCATTTTAAGAGGAAGCAGTAAGGAACAGATGAATGTTAAATTGTGTTTCTCATCACTGAAGTTCTTAATTTGTTTAAAATAGCTGGATCATCGACTCTCTTGATTTTCCAACTCCGACCCATTTAACTACGGGGGAAAAAACATGTATTAGATCAATTACTAAAAGTAAATGTTATAAACAATTAATTGGAATAATTTTAATCTTTTATTATGCTTCACTATGCACTACAAACTGGCCAACTTTGTGCTGAAACACAACGCTAGGATGTTTTTCTGACTAAAAATCACTTCTGCTGCATTACCAGACCACAATGCAATATTCCGAAGTCTGAGAGCATGAAATAATTACACCATAAGCACAAAGCACTGCAGATGGAGGCCTAACAGAAGGTCCTGCATCTTTGTTGCAAGTTTAACTGACACTGCCTGGTGTGAAAAGATATCTATCCAGCTCAATCCCTGCAGAGACAGAGCGAGTCTCTGCCAGACTGCAGAGTTTTCTCGATGTGGACCAAGAGACAGTGATGCACACATTCTATAATATTGTTAAATGTAAGGTGATGTGGACCAAAAGACAGTGATGCACACATGCTATAAATATTGTTAAACGTAAGGCTGCAATTAAAAACATCACCCAGTGTGAGCAGCCACTCCGAACACTGTACCATAATTTTCACTGCCCGTGGATACTATAGAAATGACTGTAGGTAGGTCTCCTTTAGCCATGACCTGCACCAAGACACCCTGCCTTCACACTGAGAATGTCAGAAATAAAATAGGGGAAGTTTTATTTACATATCCCTCCACCCACATGTGTGTCCATGACCACACACAGGCCATCCACCAAGTTTCAGACTCTGCTATCAGATGCCTCCTAATCCATGAACAATACTGGAATTGCCACAGTTGCAACGGGCTCACGCTGCCCACATGCAACCTTTGAGATGCTTTAAGGAAAACAAAAGCATACGCGATAGCTTTCTAAGTTCTCTACCATGGAAATTCCCTTCCAAATACCACCATTCATGCCATACCTTGCTCTTGGCACCTCTACAGCTCTACTAACTAGATTTGAAAAAAAAAAAACAGGATGGCTTAACACGATCAATCTCCATTTTTCCAAAGTGGCTGAACTGGGCTAAACAATTTTGTATTTATTATGCAACACATCTTATATGGGTAAGTACGGGGGGAGAAAAAAACAGAAGTCTATCTATGTCCAAGCAGGGATGCAGTGCAGGAAGTAAAGTGAAAGGGAGAGAGTAGTAAAGGGAGGACATTAGACTAACTGTGCACTGAAGCACAGTGCAGAGATCCTGAAGTTTTCACTGAAGGCAGCAGTTTGCCAATACAAATACACGTTTATCTTTCCCCTGGTTAAACCCTCATCAGGAGCAGCTTGGAGCTCTCTGCAACACTGCAGACTCACCTGCAGAACAGACCCTTAGCTGCATTTGGCAAGCTGTCATTTACAAGTATCAGCCCAACCACAGGTGCCTCTGTTGCCTCCTGCCCAAATCAAGCCACTCCCTGACTAATGAGTTGAGCACTTTTACATTGTTGTTCCTGTCATAGGTACACATATAGAAATATTTACCTGGCACGCCAACATGGTTCTCCACACACCGGATGTAATTCTGGGCCTTGGGTGGGAGATCCTCCCATTTCCGTGCACCAGTTGTGTCAGTCTTCCACCCAGGCATTGTTTCATACTCTACTTCGACCTTCTGTAGTATCTCCTGATTAGCTGTGGGAGAATAATTTTTATCACAGTTGATTTTGGCTGATCCACCTTAAAAGAACTCACCTATAGTTCTCAACTGATGTAGTCTTTTGATAACATTTCAAATCTGATATATGAAAAACCAGTATTTCTACTGGTTGGTTCATTCATTCATTCATTCTTAATTTAGATTAAGTACTATTCCTCAGGATGATAACTCTGGTTCATGAGGATCCAGTAATCCAGTTTCCTCTTCTAAAATCTGTATTATTTTTAAGGAAACAAAATCTTTCAAGTTTACAGTAGTTCCACATTTTGGTTCAGATTTGTACATAATAAAATAGAGATTCTCCTATAGACAAGGCACTACTGTTTCCAACTTTTTTTCTTTATGGAACAGGATTGATTCAGGCTTGCCAAAAACTTAGATATCCACAATCTTTTCCCCACTGGAATTCCCACTGTTTACACAGCCAGGAACTACCATTGGCAGCAGGAAAGCTGGCTGCTGCTGCCAGCCCTCCCTGTGCCTCCAGAATACCTCATCTCAGCAGAACAAACTCCTCATCTTGGCACAGACTGTTACAGGGATCTTGAAACCATCATTAACAAAGAAAATTACATCTTAAAAGTTTTGACATCAGTCACATTGCGATGCAACATATATTTTTATCACACAACGTTGTTGCTGTTAACCACAGGTAGATGATGGTAGCCCACAAGCAGCTTTATTCTGCTTGTATCAGCCTCATTTTCGCCCAGTGTTAAGTACTGCTTTTAGTTTAACTTTAATTCATTAAACGCTATTGTCAATGATACAGAGTCACTGACTGGAGCCTTGCTGACTTTTAGATCTCTGGTGTTGCCAATAAAAAAAATATCTAATGCGACAAGACAGGGGCTTAACACAAGATTTCATTTGCTCTGAATTACTTCTCACCATACACAGATGTCATGTGAATGGAAAATGCCAACGTACTGATACAGCAGCCTGTATACCCATACTATTGTTCTGTAAATTTCTACAGGATCATAGAATCGCTTGGTTGGAAAAGACCTTTGAGATCATCGAAAGTCTAGTGAAAAAGAAATCAAGCCTCATTTTAAAAAGCACTCTCCCACCAGCTATGACTTAACAGGCATGAAAAATGAACACAGATATTTAACAACATACCTGGAAAATACGGAATTCTTTTTCCACCCAATTTGTAAGCAACACCAATTTTAATCTCATCAAGGACATCAAGAATATCCAGTTTTGTTAAGGCCAAACTGTAAAGAAAAAACAGTTAGAGCCGCAGTCACGATAAGTCTCCTCTTTAACACTTTATACCTTTCTAATTTCGTATTCACAAATCCAGCTCAGGCAACCTAGCAAGCAGAAATACACAAATTCATTGAACTGTGAATGTTAACTGAATTCGTGCCTCTGGGATGACTACATGGCTGAGTTACTACGACTCACCTCCAGGTGCACAGCGTTCAGGTCAGCACATGACAACATGAACTGACTACGTAAAGCGGCACTTACTGGACTTGGTTTGGGTGTGTATGAGGGCACCTCACTTACGTCACGGCCGATTATTTCTGTTACTCCTACTGATTCACAACAACCATAAGACAGACTAAATTGCACTTTGACTTCACAAGCTTAATCTGGCTACAAAAATCATGTATGCATTTCAGCAGGAAGGATCCCAGCCTGAGTTTCAGTGCCTGCGTTGCGCTATAATGATTGCCAGTTTAATGAACCTTTTTCATCTTGTGAATGAACACACTGGAAAACAAAATTGGAACCTCAAGAAGACACCATAGTATCACAGTATCACAGTATATCATAAGGTTGGAAAGGACCTAAGAGATCATCGAGTCCAACCTATAACCCTACACTAACACCAACACTAACACCAACCCATCCTCTAAACCAAGGCACTCAGTGCCTCATCCAGTCTCCCCTTAAACACTTCCAGGGTCGGCGACTCCACCACCTCCCTGGGCAGCCCATTCCAATGGTCAATCACCCTTTCAGTGAAGAACTTTTTCCTAACATCAAGTCTAAACTTTCCCTGATGAAGCTTGAGTCCATGCCCTCTAGTTCTATCACTGGTCACCTGAGAGAAGAGACCAACCCCTGCCCGACTAAAACCTCCTTTTAGGTAGTTGTAGAGAGCAATGAGGTCTCCCCTGAGCCTCCTCTTCTCCAGACGAAACAGCCCCAGCTCCCTCAGTCGCTCCTCGTAGGGCTTCACCATCTTTGTTGCCCTCCTCTGGACACACTGCAGTATCCTGACATCTTCCCCAAACTGGGGGGCCCAGAACTGTATGCAGTATTCAAGACGAGGCCTGACCAGTGCCGAGTACAGGGGGATGACAACTTCTCTGGTTCTGCTCGCCACACGATTTCTGATGCAGGCCAGAATGCCATTGGCCTTCTTGGCCACCTGGGCACACTGCTGGCTCATGTTGAGCTTCCTGTCAACCAGCACTCCCAGGTCCCTTTCTGCCTGACTACTCTCCAGCCACTCTGTCCCCAGAGTATTCACTGATCAGAAAAACTGCTTTTTAAAACTAGTCATATTCTCTAGAAACAATATACCAGATGTTGCTTGGTAAAAATGTATCAAGTTATTTAGACATTTATGCTGTATGTGCTCAGTAAATAGATGGTGAATGCAATGATTAAATGAAAAGACTTTTTGGAAATGAAGCAACATAAAGCCAGTTCTTCAACTTTTTGGAAGTCTGTGTCTCCCTATGTTTTCCAACTGTCACAGTTACCAGAGATGATCTAGATTTGCTGATACAAGTGCAGTAATTGTACAGAACTGAAATGGAAGGAAACATAACACCTCCCTAATACTATTTCCACATAAGCTAGAGCTGTGTAAGTTAAAGCAAAGTATAAATCCAAGGGAAAAAAAAATAATAAACCCCTTCTGATAAGTTAAGGAACAAAGATCATTGTTCCTTTGTAATATTAGAAGCATGAACAATATTAACTCTCATTCTACAATATACTAAAACACCTAGGGTCATATGTTTGCATATATGAACAAGTTTGCCTGAACAAAATTGTAATGAAACTTTTGCAACTTTTTCTGAAAATACAGATTGGTAATTAGTTACAAATGAATGGCTTGTGATAGTTCCTAGCATTTTAGCATTAGGTATAAGCTAGCTTGATGGCATTACGCTCTTGAAAAGTTCTTTAAACAGCCACTTTTCCTTTAAAATATCAATTTAATATACATTTTGAATTATAAAATAATTTACCAACCAAGTAATTTGCTCAGCCCAAGTGAAAATAAAACTCAGCCCATTAAAAGTAGCATTTATAATACAATATCAGGCTACACCTTGGTAAATAAATGAACTTGTTGGGACTTGAATGAGAGATGTGCCAGTTGTCGCACATTTTGTGTCATCTCCCTTATCCCACTTAAACAGGTAGTGGTTCCAATGATGCACATTTGATCCTACAAATGTGATCCACTGGAGTCTAGCACAGCTCAAAACCAGCAGCTTTTAGATCACAACATAAGACAGTATGAAAGCACTGGACTAAGAACACCAGAGCAAAATGTTAGAAAACAGATATATTGATCTAATTTGCATTTGCCATTTGATGTAAGAAAAGTGAAAACATATAAGAAAAAATCACTGCTACGAGGTTTTAAAATCACTTGATGTGAAAAAAAAGCAAGTCAAAGGAATTACATTATTAGCATTAATACAAATCTGAGTTGCCCACTGTGAACTATTTTATTGCTTAAAAAGTAACACTTTAGTGGACTTATATTAATGTTACCTACATATTTATTCTGCGAAGCACAAAATTATCACTTCCAAATGTAGCGCAAAATCTGTGATGCTTACGCAGTGAATCCGTTGATCATATGAACATATTTCAAACTGACAAGATCTAACCAGCCACAGCGTCTCTTTCTGCCTGTAGTTACTCCCCATTCATGGCCACGGGACTGTAAAAGATCTCCAATTTCCTAAAAGAATACAGAAAGAATGCTGATTGTATTTCCCTGAAATATAGCAGGAAAACAAAATCTTAACAAATACAGATGAATAGCAAGCGACAGAGAGTTGCTTAAGGCTTTTTTGTAGGAAAAAAAAAAATAAATTTTATTAGGAGGGGATTAAGGTGGAGAATAAAGTCCCTCATGCAAAGGATTTTTGTATTTCAATCATTAGCATTTCCAAAATACTTATTTAATATGACTATTTCAAGTCCTAAGGAAACGCTTTCTTCTTTTTCTTATTTTTGACAATTCAGCTTTGTTTTCAATTTTGTTTGCCTTTACTTTCTTCATATCGTCTTTTGGCATTCAGTGGTTTTGAAGGTGAGACTGTAAATGCCTGTGACAAGATGAATGCTTGTACAATACCCATGTAGGTCAACAGATGCCTTGACCATGCCTAGGGCTCCTAGGTTCCAACAGAATATGAGACTGCCGATTGTTTCCTTAAGGATGGTGGTTCATAATGTGTTAAAAATGAAGCAGAAAGAAACTTTACCACTCATGTTCATGAAACTAAAGGATATCACCAATTCATCTGAGCCATTAGAGAAAATTTTTAGGTGACTAAACCCTTAAATTAGATTCAGATCACTGACCTAGAGATTGCTGTGTGCACAGCTCAATCAATATCCTGAACTTCCTAGTTTCTTGGTAATGAAAATACAACAGACAGTTTAAGAGAATCAAAATCTCTTCACTTTTTATTGATCCATTTGTGCATGACTGGCTGATGCACACACCACATTTATTCTATAAATCTCATAGAACACAGGCTGTTAAGCACAGAAGTTGTATCTTGTAAGTTAAACTTTCCTGACAGTTCCAGTCTACAACAAAGTCTGGCCGTGGAAATGCACCCAGTCATATTCCATAAAATGATGAAATCATTACTCATTACAAGAGAAGTGTAGTCACTGTAATATGACATCATCATATTTGTGTTTCTCTCCTCTAAAGAACAATACCTTAAGTTTATAATATAATATAATTCAATTCTCCTCTCTTCCTGAGTGCAATTGTTTGGCATTATTCTAATAGCGCTTATTAATTGTTGGTATACCCTTAGCCCATTCCATTGGCCCTATTTTTTGGCAACTGCATATATTGCATATTGTAACATTAAACCTACATTAATCTGCTCAGTGGGGAAGGCTCCAATTCCCACCCGCGTAGTGTAGGCCTTCACCACCCCATACACATCTCCGACGTGCTGTGGAGGAACGCCAAGCCCGGTGCACACACCACCGACAGTGCAGTTCGATGAAGTCACGAAAGGATAAGTGCCTGTCAGAAAAACAGAACAGCACAACTGTGTTTCACCAATGGCAAGAAAGACAGACAGATTTTCCCTTCTGAGTAGAGATGTTCACCTGTACGTTTGGTTTTAAAACTAAACTCAAATAGCAGCCAAAGGGCAGGGCAAATTCTTCTTCCTGCCGTGTCCCCATTCTGCTTTTAAGAGAACAAATTCAGCTCTTCTTTCCCAAATTGCTTTCTCCTGTAGTGAATAATAAGTATTTGGATTTCTAAAGATCCACAGAACCCGCCCCCCCTCCAAAATGACGGGTTTTTTCCACTCAAATAGCTGGCAATTTGTATAAGCATATTATTAGTGAGCAAGAAGAACACAGACAAATAAGAAAATACACAACTTTCTTATACTTCAGGAAGTATCAAGTAGGCACGATCTGTTACAACATGTAAGCTTTTTTTTTGCATTCACCTTTTGCAACATTCACTGAGGATTGCCCACAAGGGAGAAATGTAAAAGCATCTCAATACTACTTTCATTAGGCACTGGATCTATTACAGGATGCTGCTGCTGTGTGAAGCTTTTTTTTTCCATGGTCCTACGTATCACAGAAAGTATTTCCCCAACATCCCCAGAGAACTTGGTGTAAAGGTCACAGTCTGACATTCCCAGTGCTCTAAGTAGCTCTGAGTATCTACAGCAAATGTCCTAAGTCATAAGAGGTTGTTCATGATCTATACACTGTGACGCTGGATTGGAGCATCTCTCCAGTCCTTCATTTCATCCTCATGGAGACCTAAGTGGTTTCATTAGACTTTTGGTAAGAAAGCAGAGCAGAGATAACTTAAGAAGTTACACTTAGAGATTATCTACACCGGTTTAATCCTCCATCCACTGCAAAGGAATCCTCTCAGCCTGGAATACACAGCAATGTACACACAAATTTAGAAGTAATAAAGACAAGAACATCTGGAGTGAAATTTCAACTCCACTGGAAAAAAGATAAGTAAAAATGAATATTTAAGCCCTAAGCACTTAATCCGGTTAATGATACAATCTCTGTCTTACTGTGCTTTACCTTTGGGAGATCTGTTCCTACTAAAGGAAAAACTATTCTGTTTCTCTATTCTCCTGTTGTTTGTAAAGCTGATATAAACACAAATCAAGACAGAACTAAACAAAATAAAATAAATCTCTTAGGAGTTAAATGGGGTTTAGAATTTAACTTACCAAAGTCAATATCAAGTAATGCTGCATTGGCTCCTTCAACAAGAATCTTCTTCGGGGAGCCATGAAGAGCTTCATACATAAAATACACGCCATCTCGAACCATGGGCCTTATTTTTTCCGCATATCCCTGCAAATATGAGTAGGAAACATCAGCTTCCCCAGACAATGGCTGGAAACAGGGAACACTGTGTTCACTTTTGAAACAAGAAACATACAGATAAACTTAACACGCCTGCTTTAACAACTTAAATCATCCACAAAATTTATTTTAATGCCCACAATAAGAGAACATTCCATTACAAAGCATAGCTACTGCTCATTAAGAGGTTTTATAATAATAAAGATATGCATTTTTCATTTAAGTTAATTAATTAGCTTAATAAGTAGTAGTTCTGGTACACTTAATTTTTTATTTTTTAATTAAAATATATATCAGTGTTTTCTTCTTGTACTCTCCCTGAAACTGAACAAAGTGTTAAATTCTTACCTTTAGCTTTTTCAGTTGTCCTTCTATATCTATTTCCAAGTTAGGAAACATTGACTTGTATTGTTGTGCCAGATTTTTAAATCTGTAAAATAGTGAAATTGTATCTATGAGGAACACTCTTTTAGTTATTGTTCATAGAACCTTTGGCAAGAACTCAGCTCAGCACATATCAGTATATACTGAGAGCTACAGGGAGAAAATACCCAGAACTTTGGTACCTCAACCAGTGTACAAAATTACATTCTAAATGGTGAGAAACTGTGAAATTCAGGAAAAACACACATTCTTTCTAGTTTTCTTCACCTTTTAGCTAATTAATATACAAAATTCAGACAAATATTTAAAAATCTCTCCTTAAAAGCAAATCTGTCAGCCAAAATGTATCACTCTAGCATAATATTTAGGAATGAAAATAGTTGTACCTTGAAGAAAATTCATCAAAGTCAGAAAGGAGGTCACAAATTCGAAGGCCTGTTCGTGCAGCTTTGGAAGAATATGTTGGTCCAATCCCTTTCTTTGTTGTGCCAATACTAATCAAAAAGAAACCGCCAAATATGTATAAATATATGCAAAAATATGCTTTATGCTAAGTAATTTTGTTAAAGCTCTTAAATTAACATATATTGGGAAGAAGACCTGAGATACAAAAAGAAAAAGACTGAAGTCACATAACAACAAATATATAGCAGCTTTCATGCTTCAGTGGATTTGCATGAATATTGCTAGTATTGATAGTATACAGTAAAGCACTACGACTTGAGTATGACTGAGACAAGCTTAGCTGAAATTACATGTATGTAAATATATATATTATACAGTAATAATGTTTACTATACTATGCTGCAATACCACTCCAATTCTTATCACAAACAACAGGAAACAAATATCATTTTCACATTTTCACAGTTGCAGCACTGTCTATAGTTGTAAACAACAACCAGCCCTGTGTGCGACCGAACTGCTTTCCTATGGTTTTGGCATTATTCATATCCACTTCTAGCCCTATGAACTGTTGCTGCAGCCTTTAACTTGATGAAGATAAAAGTGAAACTGTTTCCTATACCTACATGCTTATTTTCAGGTGCATTTCAGAAATACAGTAATTTTGAGATCTCTATTTGTATGTTAAGTTTGGCTGAAATTGTCTAATGGGATCAAAACCTACCAGACTAACAGAGAAAAACACAGTGTTCATATAAGCCTTTGTTCTTTCAGAAACCAGAAAAATGATACATGAATAATTACATATTGGGCTAAAGCATAAGATTAAAATTAAAATAGAAACTATCTCCATGAAGTGTAAGTGAATACAAAATAAACAGTTACAATTTGGAAACAAATTGCTCCAACACTTCAGACCTGATTCAAAAGGGCATCACTAGTCTGATACCAAACTGGATTGGAAGCATCATTTTAATGGAAATGAGTTTTGAGGATCTGGTAGTAATTTCAAAACGTCTCTCTGTTGCAGAGAACTGGAAAGTGGAAATACGTTAAGAATTCATACCCTGCCTTTTCAGTAATACTTGAGTTTGTTCACCAACATAAGTAGAGGCAGAAGAGAGTCACAGAATTAGTAACATTAGCAAGGCTCTTTAGAGGCATACTGCATTTCTGTTTTCCAAAACGACACCTATTTTTCAAGTGTGCATAATTATTAATGAAATGAAGGTGCTGAAAATATTTACTTTTTTCCTTCTTGTGCTTGACGTTGCACTTCCTGGAGTCCATCTACTGCCTGGTGAAAGTCAAACACTGCAAAGGAAAATCAAAGGGACATAGTGGGAGATCAAAGGAGAAAAACCTTCTTTAAATCACAGACACCTATAATTTCAAGACAAAATATCTATGACAGTGCACAGGCCTCCTCATAAGAAAATGAAGCGAGTATTCCTTAAACATTGTGAAAACAGAAACAAATTCTACTATTGTTTCAGATATACAACATATAAAGAAGCCATATTAGATTAAATACATGGCTGCTCTGTGGAGTAATAACATAGTTTGGCACCATACACTGAATCATTTGTGTGTTCCACTTTCAGTCGTCACTTACCTAGATGTGCTCTATCTGATATAATCAGTCTTTTCTCCCAATCTTTTAAACCTGTCAGAGGATAAAAAGAAAAGTAGGATTTCAGTTGCGCTGATTGGTCAAACTTTGAGGTTTGCTTTTAGTTTTTCTATGTCTTCTAGTTTATACAGCTTCTTGTTAAGAAGGCTATACACAAAATGGATAAAACCTAAGTATATATTCAAACATCAGCAACGTTTTTGCTAACAAACTTTTCTCATTTTTTACTTTTTCAGCTTTCTCATTTTGGTCTGGACAAAGATACTCACTACTTCTTAATGTCAGAATGCTGCAGCTTACACACAAATCTTACTTGAAGGAAAGATTCTTGTTTATCTCGCTATACATGAAATCACTTAAACTCCATTTGTTCCTCAGAAAATACAGAATCTATATATATAAAATCATAAAGCAGTTCAAGATGCAAGCAACCTTAGAAAGGCATCTGGTTCAAAGACACACTTGAAGCAGAATCAAGCAAGTTTATACTTCAGCACAAAATGGGAACAGAGAAACCCTGGATTAAATCATCTCAGTTTGAGGTCAAATTAAGCTTTGCCACCCACTTAAGGATTTTCTGTCTAATGTAGTATTAAATGCCATAAAACTCCCTGAAAACCTATGAAAAGACTGCGTTTGAAAATCTGTCTGAAGACTACAATACAATTCAACATTTTAAATACTGTTTTCCTCACTATTTAAAATCCAGAATTGTATTTCACTGAATATTTATGGTCAGAAACAAAGACTTAAAAAAACCCTTCAGTCTGCCAACATACAGAAAGGTTAAAAATTACTTGACACAAACCTTTCTTTTCATTCTTTTCAGCTTCTTCAAACAGGCCTGGTAAATGTATAACCACTCCATTACCTTTGGGAACATAAATGATTTATTTTAAAGCAAGAAATAAAATACTCATTCTTAAGATGAAAGGCATGCAAACAGCTGCTGTCTGAAATTTTATTTAAAAAGTAATACTAAGTTTCTCACATTTCTCACAAAGTGACTTTGAGAATTTCTTGTATAAATCCCCACTTTGGGTAAGCAGCTACAAGCCTGCTAAAATCAGAAAAACCAGAGCTTGCTTGTTTCAGATGTGAATGTCGGCTCCAGAGCCAGCTGAGGTAAGCAGATTCTTGTCTTTGTGGTGGACTTTGCACCACAACTTCAGCCTCAATTGTTCATTGTAAAAGCTCAAAGTCGTTCGTGGCCTCAAAACACTGACAACTCTGTGTGACAGTTTTTAAATTTTCTTTAATATCCACATATTTGTTTTAAACTCGGCTCAAACTATGTTGTAATGCATTAGCAATGCCTTCTCTCTGCTTTTGAGCGACAATACAGTATCCACAAGCAATACAGAGCATTACTGACGAGACGTGGAGGATTAGTGATGTCGTGGGCTGGAAACAGCTGCTGCTTCCTTCTTGGGAACATGTGAAATATCTGCAGGAGTCTGTCTCAGCCTAAATTTAGGATAACTTAATTTACATTTTTACTACTGACAAGAGAGTAAATCGGAAAATGAGACAATACACCGTATTTAGAAGAGAAAAAATGTTTTATGTATTTCAATCACCTATTTGGAAATTATCAAATGGAACAAAACCTTGGACAAGTAAAAGGCTTAAATTTACCTATCACTTAAACATGAGTTCAATGTCCAGTAAGCAATACAAACTTTTTTGTGATGCCATCTGCATCAAATACCTTTACAGTGAAACACAGCATTGCTTCAAAGAACTGGTAGTGTGACCAAAAAGGAGACTAGATGATAACCTTCCAAACAGAGCCCTGTATCCTGGAGCCTATTTCTGGAAAGCCAGTAAAGAGATGCCAGAAATAAACTATATTACTTATTTAGCCTAAGTGGTGGGGTTTGTATCCTCCAAGAACAGCGTATATATTTCTGAAAGTCTAAAAGGAGTATGTAAATAGAAGATGGGATCCAAACTTGTACCATAAAGTATGAGCAACATGACAGAAGGAGGGGGTTCCTACTTTCAGTTTTCTAGTAGCAGAAACTAAACTATCACTGAAAATAGAATAACTCTTCATGTTAAAGAATGAAGTGAATTAAAAGTCAAAGAGTTGAAGCTAAAGGAAATCTGACTAACAGTGACCTATATGCTTTAATTTGTTTGCTACCATAAAATGTGGTTGCAGCTACCCACCATGCAACACTTTTTTATTTAAAAGTTCCAAAATTATCTTACCAATAAAAGAAATTGCCTTTGGATTAATGATGCCACTAGGAAACAGGTGAAAGTCGTATTCTTTCCCATCAACAACAACAGTATGGCCTGCATTATTCCCACCCTGCAACAGAAAGAAACACCTGATTAATGGTCTTACACCACCACACTACACTCTCAGCAGATGATTAGACAAGATCATCTTTTTTTAATTTATGTATTCATGTCTTGGGTCACTGCTATCTCCACCTCATAAGTTCTTGAGATGTATGGCAAGGAGGGCTCAGACAGGACAACTAAGGGCTGAAGGGTTTCAGCAGGACCATGTAGAATTACAAAGCAGAATGATACCACAGTGTCAAGGCTGGACTAGCAGGGCACAGCACAAGTAAATGTGGGAGCGGTGACAGAAGCCAGCAAAGAACTGAAACTTTCTGGATTGAACTACCACCCAGAGTTCTGCCTCCGACAAGCCTACACAAGCCCATCCTTTCTGAGCATCCTCCATGCATGGTCATTTCTTTGTGTTTAAGCCTACAACACCAATACTTCCGATTGAATGGAAACCCTTCCTGCCCACCTATGAACAGTTAATGCTTCTCTAGGTGTTCAAGATGAAAGGTCTGTATAAAGTTGGGAGCACGCATAGTCTTCGCAGCCTCACAGAATCGCCCTCTCAAGGGATGTTCTTCCCAGTTAACACTGCCACCACTTTACAGAGTCTGTACAACCATCTACCAGACCCAAGAATGCAAACTGGTTATTTCCCTCAAGAAGTCACTTTTTTTTTTTTGGCAAACTGCTTTAAAAAGAGAAGGATAAAACAACACAAACTTAGGATGAGGTAAGTAAATCAAGGCCATGAGTAGATTTCAACAGAAACAGTGCAGTTTAAAAATTAAAGGTCCACTTTTCTCTACAGGCTTAATGTTTGTTGCTGTTCTGTCACAATGTAACTTCTTCTGACTACTCATCTGCTCTTCCATTTTCTGAAATGATTACAAATCTTCGTGGATTTGATGTAGAAGTGGCTGGAATGAGGGTATCTACAGAAAGGAGAATTGTCACTGGTAACTTGAAAATAATGAAGTGTTGGCTGAATGAGTGGAGTTTCTAGATGAAAACTGAGAAAGGACAGTCATTTATAAATACTACTAATAAAACACAGGTTTTCCCAGAGTTTCATGTACTCATTTTTCCATTTGCTTGCATGTAATATACAGGAAAATAGCAACAGATGTTCTTTTCAAAACATGAATTTATGCTTAAAGACAACTTTAAGAAAATAAAAGGCATGGGTTATATATTTTTAAGCAGTGGGATGGAAGAAAACATTAATAAAAATGCCTTTAAACACGACAAAAGTAACGCTCATGTTGCAGAATATGTAACCTCAACAATGAAGCTTAAACAGGTAACCTGCCAAGGGAGAGCTGAGTAGGAGTTGTAACAGTTGTACCTGGTACAGGCACAAATTCCATTTGATTTCAGAAACTGCTAAGTAGCTCATCCTTGTGCTGGGATGGACTCCCAAGTGTCTTGCTAGAGTTATAATTTGTCCAGAGAACCCTGAAGAAAGCAGAACTGCTCTGGGTATTTAATTTGCCTCTTAGATATACGAAGGAAGTTGCAGGAACCAGGATCCAGTTAAACATACTGAACCATCTAGCAGGCTAATAAATTATACAGGAGATTCCTTAACATATTTAAGTGGATTGAGACTGGATGGATTGCAATGGCTGAAAAACTGGTTTATTTTATTATAGCAGTAGCAAGCTTGAGAAAGAGGCTAGTAAATTCCCAGTCTTCCTTTTTTTCTCATCTACAGACAATGGCAAAATGAAAATTTTAAAGAATAAACTACGATTTAACACTGGTTTACTCTCTACTAAAAAAAACTTTCATGCTTCCGGAACAAATGGGGAACAAGGCTCCTTAAAAAGCTATTTGTTATCACTAATACTATAGTTATATTCTTCTTTTCCTAATCAACATGAATACAAACAGATGAAATCAGGCTTGAGGACTGACACTGAGACAACAGCAACACTAAATTAATCAGAAATGTTTTCTTGTATCCTAAAATTTTAAAAGGTGGTATATACCAGTAAGAGAATGTTTATGAAACACAGTTTATGCTTTTGGAAAGTTTCCTGAACAACTGATACTGAGACAAATGCTGCCTTTCTTTAGCAAATGCTTATAAAGGGACATTAATCAATCAGCTGTGAAAGCTGGCATACATAAAAAAACCACTGAAGCACAGAAACAGCAGCAGATATTATACACCCTTTAATCACCAAAATCCCTGAATCCACTTTCAGTCCTTCTGGACAGATAATATAAATCAAGAATTCAGTGAGAAACCTTATGAAACAGCAGCCCCCTAAAGTTAGTGTTGACAGCTCTGGAACTGCTTTTGTGAACTGTTCATGTTGGCCTGCACTACCTAAACAAGTGTCTTCTGAATGTATTTTTACAGGTCAATTAGTTACATTTTTACAAATATAATCAAAGTGATAGCACAGCACTGAGTTGCCCAACAGATGTGGCCAAACCTGCAAAACATGCCACTGTCCTCATGAGACAACCAAATAATAAATGAAGTATCTCAGGAATCTCTCATGTTAAGTTTCATGGATATTCTAACAGCATATTGCAGTCAAATAGCTCAGATATTAAAGATATCTACACTTTTTTGATTTTTACTGGAGTCCTGAGAGTCCGTATCAGGTCTATACGGGCCATTTATTTTTTTTGCTAATGAAGTACAAGAGGGACCTAAAAGCTTGTATGGGCTTATTCTGAAGATTACATGATTGAAGGTGCAGAGAACCACTTGGTACACTGAAATCAGGTAAACTCCCTTCTTTCCCTTAAGCGATATTTTATTACAGTGGTGTCAACAGTACCACACCTAATGACAGCATTTTCTGGACTCTCAGATGCCTTCACTTGGATCAAGAGAGCCTTGGCATCCCCACTTCACCCTTGCTTTAAATACAGCTCTGCATAATGAGCTGCCATTTAATATCCAGTACCAGTTCACAGAATCTTTGCTGTGCATGACAGATCTCACCCAAATTTTATTTATCTTTCCTTATTTGCACTTTCCTAGGTCTCTAGACATGGCATCTGTCTTTTATGGTTCTTCAAAAACTTCTCCAAGAAAGGGAACATTAAGGCAACAACTTGTGACAAATGAATCACCAGTGCCACTTTGGCAATGTCTCTGTTGTGAAATGATGGCACAACCACAAATAACAATTAGCATTCACTTCCAAAACCTGGGAAGACTCCAATTAAACTGCTCTGCTGTGGGAAGTTATGTTCCTAAGGAAAAACCACTAGGGGAGCTGCTGAAGCTCCAAAAGGTTATGAGTACAACTGAGATGACAGCACTGTCTTGAACATTAGCATTTCCAACCTGAAACATTCCGTACTGCTCCTGCAGCAATTCCAAGATGTTCAGTAGCACTTGTGTCCCTTCTGTTAAGACATTTTAATCTCTAGCAATTCTATTAAAACTGTACCAAACACAGGAAACCTACCAGGTGTAGGAGATCAGGGCTATCAATTACAGCAAACAGCAGTAATGAAGTGGAACCTGAGAACTACAAAGTATTAAGCATGCCAAAACAGGCTAGATATCCTATTATAGCAATAAAAAGACATGAATATCACTTAGGAAGCTCATCTCCAGAAAGCACATAAAAATCCTTCCTTTGAGGCACTGCCTAGACGTAATATTTTTTGATTGTGGTGCTCTTCATATCAGCTATATTAATGTTTCAGAGTGAATAAATGCGTGTTTCTAACAGTAACTGGTACAAGTTAAAGTTCTTCACATTTAAACCAGGCACCTAAGAAAAAACCCAACTTTAAAGTCATTCATAGCCTGCAGTGAAAAATTAGTATTCAGCCTTTTGAAAGCACCTACATTGCTTAACAGATCAGTTTTTATCAACTTTGAAAGTTCTAGAAATTGAGCCTTTATTAATAGCATTAAATACGTACAATTTAAATATATTTTGCCTAAGGAATGCTCGATTACCTTGTGGTGCTTCAAACTATTCCCCCTTTCTTCTAAAAAATACAGCCGACCACTAGCAATGTGTCCTAAATTCCAGGCTGGAAAACAGACTTGAAATGCATGGAAACAGTTGGAGTGTGTTGTTTTCAAGGGTTAAACAGCAGGAAACATGCAAGGCATTATTTTTAGTTGTTGAGTTGGTTTATTTTTTAAAGTTATTTTTACAGAATGTTTAAATTGGACTCAAATAAAAATGCATTTTTTCTATGAGTTTAATCTCTACTTTCAGACTTGTAATAATCAAAGTGTCAAGTTACATGTTGTTCCAGTACCAGAAGGTGGTAAAGGAACTTAAGCAGCCTTAAAAAACACCCAGTAAGTTTTATATTATTTAAAAAGAAAATACTTTCCCAAGCTTTTTATATGCTGATTCATTTGTGATACTTGATTCTTGCACTGAAGTGTTGTACTTCAATTACTACTCTATAGTATGTAAACACATGCATTGCATAAATACACCAAATTGAGAAGCTATTCCATTTTATCAACGTTAACAACTGTGTGCTTGCATAAGTACCATTCAGGGAATTACACAGATTAGCAGAGGAGAACACAGTCTTCATCTTCTTAGCAGAACTTCTGAAAAAGATGAAGAAAAAAAGTCCACCTTCCAAAGTGCTCAGCCAGTTCAAGGGTGATGTTTTGTTCCACATTGTGGGGCTTTTTTTGGTGAAAAAAAATCATCTCTTCTAATCTCTGCAGCTGAAACATCAAGATAGAAACAGAATTTCTATTCAGAGCAGAAATGAGGCTGTTCAGTACATGAAGCAGGAACTCTTCACCCCCAAACAGCCTTTTGACACACAGCTGAATAGCAGTGAAATGTGTCCTGAAACAGAAATTCATTATTGAAAATCAGCAGTATGCAGCCATCTGAGACACTTGGACAATTGGCATGAGCAATGAATTTGTCATGAGCAGGTCTGGAATAAATACAACTGAAAACAAAAAGATAGATCATATATTGGATGGGAGTTATCTACCCTAGGAAGTACGGCTGAACACAGTTTCAGTACTGGCTGCCATGCCTAATACAAGCCTTGCATGTATAAATGGGAATATCAAGTAGGAATAGAGAGATTGCATTACCTCTCCCTTTGGCCGTGGGGCAACTGCTACTAGAATACTGTGTCCTTGGTACTCAGACAAGATTACAAGACTATCTTCTCTGACATTATAATCTATGAATTTATAATCTATGAATTTGAATACCAGCTACAAACCATTAGTTTGGGAAGTGCACATCTGAAAACAAATGCAATGATTCTTCTCCATCTCTTTTCATTGTAAGGGTCTCATCTTTACTAATTCCATTCACCAATGAAGCAAAACATTTTCTGAAATTCAACTGCATCTGAAGGCCAAATACCTCTCATCATACTATGAAACAGACTATAAAATACTTCAGTTTTCTTATCTGGATTAAGCAATGTTCTTCCATTTAAAGCATTTCAGAAGCAATTCTGAACAAACAAGAAGAGCACGGTTACATAAATTGTTTCTTCTTTCTCTTTACAATTTAATTAACAATGGCTATTTCTAACTTACATTAGCAACTGCCTGGAACTAACGTGAATAAACGTGGCTATTAAGTGTTACCAGTATAACTGAGTTTGACATGAACTTTATATTATTAAATCCATTGCCTTTCATAGTGCTTCTCTTGATTTACACCATTGCAAGCAGGTTTAGAATATCACTGGTTTTAAAAAATCCAACACAGACAAATGAATCACAGAAACATAGAATCTTCTGGTTGAAAAAGACCTCTGAAATCATCAAGTCCAACCACACGCCTCATCCACTAAACCATGTCCCTCAAAAACTTGATGCAATGCATCAAGTGCTTTGAACAGGCAGCTGCTTAGACCCAAGGTCACAAAATCACCTGTATGAAAGCTTTTCTCAGACTGGAAATGCCATACATTCTATTTGGGAGGTTGCTGCCATAGGTGCTTGTTATAGTTTCCTTTACTGGAAGTGGTTTTTTTTTTGCTAATTTTTCCAGATAAACTGTCACCTAACAGCACCCAACTCATCCTAATTCAGCTCCAGAAAGCTGATCATAACTGTTTTTTTTTTGCCCATGCCATTGGCAAGAGCTGAGTTAGGGAATAATGAGAAATATACTTAGAACAACCAAGGGAGCAGTGTTTTAAAAGCTATGGTAGTGAAAAGGAGCTCAAACAAATTGCAAGTATTGGGCTGATAATTGCTGTCAGGAGACAATCTAGTTTGCCTTGCTCTTCCTCCCAAAGAATGTTCACAATTACAGTTTCAAGTAAGAACAATTCTGCACAGAAGTGCTAGGTCAGATTTGTGCATCTGTTCAAGCATGTTCCTGCTACATCACTTCTCTGTCTCATTGAATGAACAAAATCCACAGGTTCCCTGCTTCCCAATTAAAATAGTGATCTCTTCAAAAACTCCTGAATTCCCATGTAAGGCAACCTTCCACAGTCTAATGAGATAATTAATATGATTAAACACACACACTCTTGAGAAGAGCAAAGAAACCTTCTGCTCTTTGAAAGCAATATATAAAACAGTTTAGGGCAGATCTCCAAACCTGAAGCTTATATTGTATTTTGAACTAATAATGTAGTATTTTTGCCTTACTACAAATAAAAAGTGACCCTAACTTATATGGACACTTTGGACTTCCTATGTATCTGAAAAATGCAACTGGAAAAGCCAGGTCTGTCAACACAGATTTAAACAGCAGCATAAGCAAACTAGACACTATTAAACTCTAGTTATTCTCTCTCAAACAGAATTTAAAGTTTTGTCAAACCACATAAAAACAATCTACTATGACAGACCACTACAACGAAACACAACTCCAGCAGAAGATGTAGAGAAAATAACGAATTCAAGGTATATTGATAGGAAAATGTTACAGTGGAAAAAGCAGTCTGACTAATGTTAGCAGAATTCTAAAATATAGGAAATCATACACAAAAACCCGAGACAAGTCTGCTTTTCTTTAGTCCTCTCTTCTGAAGAACTGTAGTCATGTCCCTGGGGGAAGTAATATGAACCAATGATATGAATACAACTTTTCTTATATCTGTAAACAACTAACAATAGCTAGTGAGTTACAACAGGAATGAAACAGAATAGACGTCATTTCAGCTTAATTTTCAGTTTCTTTTGATGCTTGTAGAGGATAATAAATTTATCAGGCTTTATAAAAGGGATTGAAAATTAAGCTTGCTTTCTTACAGAGATTTGGAAACTTTAAACCTGACCTTCTCATACAGTATTTATAATCCTGGTGGTCCTGACATGATCTCGCTGATGCCCAAAGGGGAGACTAGTTTAAAATAGCAGTGCTAAAGTGATATAGTGTAGCATATAAGTATGTATAAGCAAAACAAAAAGTAAAATTTGGATAGAAAATCTTACAAATGACAGATTGCCACAAAGTTTAAATTTTGAAAGGGTGGACTTGTAGTTAAGGAAACCAATACTCACTTGGATGAACCCTCTCCTGTGTTGAATAGGAAGATAAGAACTTCCTCTTTTTGCAGGGAATCTTGCAAAAAAATTACTTTAAAAAGCCCTATGCATGTATGAAGGCACACGTGCATGCAAACAGGATTATCAGCCCTCCCAAACATTAGAGAAATCAAAACAGACAGTCCTATCACTGCACACGCATGACTCCAAGGTCATCAATCTCTTCACTGAATATCATCACACACTAAATCATTAGGAGATTAAAGTCTTTACATGCTACTTTATCCTCCAGGGAGGAACTATACCAAATATCAGGGTTAAACCTCACTGAAAGGAGAGCAACAACACATGATATGTATGCACAAAGAAAAACAGTAGTCAACAAGCCTCTGTAACTCTACACAATCATTGCATGAAACTGCCCTAATTTAATCCCTGTTGAAACAATTCCAGTAGCCCATGATCAATACGGACAGTCACAACGTGTGGCTGCTTTGCCCTGCCATGTCAGCACACAACAGGGTAACAAAGGAAACCGCCCTGTTTCACACCTAAATCACCGAGAAAAACTTCTTGTCTGGCATTTCTGTTGCATTTGAATTTTATTATTCCATCACTTGCCCACAGTACATTCCTTTGCATTCCTGAAAGCACCATTCCTAATAGATATGGTATTTACATCAATGAAAACTGTAGAACAAATAAATAAGCAAACTGGCAATAACATGCAACAGTAGCTTGTGTTAGGCACATCCTGTCACTCCTTCATAGATCATTCTTTAAAGCTGCAATGGTACCGCAAACTCAAAACACTGCTAGACTTTTCTTAGAGCCTTATCTGTTAACATCCAGCACACTGAGAAAACAAGCCACTCACGTTCTTGGTGTATGACTTGGTTAAATCTTTGCTCCAAATGACTGTGACCTCCTCAACCATAAAAGATCTTAACAGCAAGTTTTTGTGGTACCTTTTTCAACCTCTTTTCTGTATTAACATCAAAACCAACTTTTATCCATCAGATGACTCCTTTTTAAAACCAAAGTAATTCTTCACTTGAAAGCACACTGACTTGGATAGAGGAAATGTTTTAAAACTGACTGCATATTTACTGAAAAATATAAGCACATTAATACAAGAAGCTTAAGAAATCTAGTAACAGCTTTTCTCATTGCAATCTTACTCTTACAATTTCATGTAATTTCTTCAATGCCAATTCTTAAGGGAGTGCTGATAAGATCAGGCAGATTGTTTCCAGACTTCCAGACGCTGTCGTAACACCTCCAGCATTGCCACAGGCAGCACTGGAACAACAGCGCCAACTGAAGGTTTGAACCATCTTAAAAACAGCCTGGGACAAGTCACTGCTGCTGAATCATTGTCAGTGGTTTTAGTACGAAGTGAAGGAAAGACATACAGTTATGCTGCAACTGTTTTACCCACCCTATTTAGTAGCCAACGTCAAACTCACTCCAGGCAATGATTATTATCACATGAGGTCTACTAATTTATGAGTAACATTTTTTGTATCTTTCACACTGAGCTTTCAGAGAGTCTCTTTCCTCTCAAATTTTTATTAAATTGTTCATGGACATTTTCCTCCAATGCTTTTTGATGTTTTGTTGAAAAACAATTACACAAGAAAACTTCATCAGGAGAGGCAGGATTGTTTACTAGCCATCACAACAGGAATTCCTAGACATTCTTGGCACATACCTGTATAAAAGAGAAAGTGTCTTATGAGTGACTAACCATTACTGGCAAAGACACATGGCACTTCTGCCATTTATGCCACTGCACGCTATTCCCTTTTCCATTCACACTCATACAAAACTGTACAGTAAACATGCTCAGTGAAAAATTATTCTGACAAGTGTACTTTACATAGTTCCAGCTTAAGGAAACAGCTGGAGCGGTATGACCACTGGCTGCCCTTGGTTCACTGTGAACTTACTAAAAAGTTCTGTATAGAGCTGCTGTAGTAACATTTAGTTTAAGCAGTGCCTCTGTAGGCACATCACCTTGGCAGTTCTGACAGTTGACCATTTGTTTGATCATGCTCCAAAGCAGTTCTGAGAAATTATCTAATTAAAACCTAGGTAGGTAAAATCAGTCATGAGCTCTAGCTTTAAAGTCAGTCACACAACAACATAGGAGGTGATGTGAGAAACGTACAGCTGCAATGAGGGCTGCCACTAAGAAATCACAATCTGAAGCTATATTTGGAACAATGTCAAACCTTCCTTCATTAATACAATTATATGCATCCAAAACTTAAACTTACATTAGGACTTCTTGTTCTACAACAATACAGTAAGAGGCTATCAAAAAAGTGAAATTCCTTCTTCATCTGATATTCTAAGTTAAAAGCTTTATACTAATGAACATATCTTTTTTAAAGGGAACATCAAAATGAAGCATTTGCAGGTGGATGATGATTGTACCCTTCCCTGAGAAGAAACCAGAGATTTTAAGTACTGCACAGCGTAGCGTGACAGTTCTATGCCCCAGGAGGTCACAATAAGAAATATCAGCCTCAGCCATTCTGTTTCTGAATACCTTTGCTTGCTGAAATAGCAGTTTATAGGAAAAATGCTCTTTATGCTCTCCATTAATAACATGAACTTAGACAAACCTACTCAGTTCTTCAGTAGCCCTAAATTAATAACAGGCAGTTTATTTCAAAATAGCTTTTCTGCTCCTCTACATGGGTATGTGTGCCCACGTATCTGGTATTTTAATAAAAGCAGCCTATGAAAAGCTTTATTCTCATAGACGATGTTGAACAACCAGAGACCTTTTACCCTCACTGAAACACATTCTTTCACAAAGAACGCTCCAAGTATACAGGTGAAACAAAATCAATTACTTCAGCTGAACTAAGATTTCATATTTGAAGTATGTCACATATTTCACTGTTGCTAATGTGAAAAACGAAGCAAATCATGGTGCGTACCATAATTAATTTGTACACAGACTGTATAACCCAAGTACTGAGAAGGGGTTTGGAACTAGATCTTCAGGTTTCTTTCCAACTCTTCAATTGACTCTTCAGTTCCTGTGAAATTAAATTCTGAAAACTCAGGAAAACTAAAGAGACCAGAGTGTTAGTGCAGAATTTTCTTTAACGTATTTTGAAGCTTCACTTGTCACTTCACTTGTAAAGTATTCCTTATCCCCATCTGTCTGCTTGCCTTTCTTTTTAGTATCCCAGGAAATACCATCTCATTTCCTCTGGAGCAATCTAGCTGTCAAAAATCTAGATTTTTCTCATGAAATTAACATACCAAAAATACCCGAGATGTTTACTGAAAATTTCCTTCCATAGAAATATTAGGGAACTACTATTTTGAGAAACTTTTCAAACTCAAATTTGGCCCTGAATTTAAATTGTACTGGGGGTGGAGCTTTAAAAAATGCTTGATCAAAGAGCATCCTCCTGTGATGAAGAATTAATCTAGTTGAGACATTGTTTTAAGAGACATAAACATCCCAATTTCAGTCACTCGTTTGCTAGCTTTCCCTGCCTTCATTTCCCTGAGGACTAAAACAAGCTGTTGAATACTGCCTCCATCAGTGTCTCAAAAAATGGAGTGGACAGGACACAAGGAAGAATCCTGATGGAATTTCCCTCCCACCAGCATGCTCATGCATACAGTGTCCTGTATCCTTCAGAGAGTATTCTGAGGCTGCACCTGGGGGCCATACTTGCAAATTAGTTCTCAGGATGGACAGCAAATCCATCTTGAAAGCTGCCTCAGGGCAACTCTGGGTCTAAAAAGAACTAGTATAATTTCTTGCAGTAGGAACAGTAAACTCATAAGAAAACACTGTGTTTGACTGTGCTCTATCTGAAGCCCTCCTCCTCAGCTAAAACTTTTAAATCTTGTTTTCTTACCAAAGCAATTATGAGACCCATGCTTAACTTCCTAGCAGCTGCTTACTGGGGGGGGGGGGGGGGGGGGGGCGGGGAAGGAGAATTAAAAGATGTAAAACAAGCTACAGTCCTGATAATACATATTCATTAGCTAACTGCTGCACAGAAACTTCTCCCCAAGGTGATTCAAGATCTTAGGAGTTTAATGTTCCATTTGAAAATATTTCCTTTACCATCTAAATATTTAACTCACATGGCAACTTTTATTTACATAATACACTTAATGACACAAATGTCCTTGGTTTTATCATCTCACATTCAAGGATATCTGTAGCTTTTCAGTAGCTATAATGCATTCTAAAGCAAAATAAATTTCATGGTACACACCAAGTGAGCTGAAATGAGCTGACTAGTTATCGATGCAGCCACATACTTTTACATGGACAACTGAAGATACTATTACCTGCATTGGTCTAATATACTCTTAATTGATGTTTGAAAACAACTTTTTAAAAAGTTATTACTACTATTTGGGATCACTTTGGTGTCTAATATCATAGAATGCCGGGTTGGAAGGACCTCAAGCATCATCTGGTCCAATCTTTTCGGGCGATATATATTTCAAATCAGATGGCCCAATACCCTGTCAAGCTGAGCCTTAAAAGTGTCCAGTGTAGAGTGATCTACGACTTTCCTGGAAAGATTATTTAGTTTATACTATGTGGAAAGAATTCTTGTGTTACAGTCAATTCAGAAATACATATAAACAAAGCTACGTAAGACTTTCCCTGTTTTCAAACTGTTTAAATCTCATATTTTTACATAACTTGTTTTTTCCATTTTACTCATGCTCCACTTTAAAATACTTTTAGGACAAACTTCCAGGCGTTTTGCCGGAAACACAAACTGCCTATCAAAACCTTCCCTGCAGTAAAACTTACTGACACTCACAAGGTTTATCAGGTCTTCAAGCCGGCTCATCGGGTTTTTTTTTTCCCAGAGGAGCAACAAGCGAGAACACACCAGCCCGCTTACAGGCAGCATTACAACCTTGCAAACACCCGACTCCACCTCAAGCCCTCGGGCTTTGCTTTCCAAAGGAACCCAGAGCCTGGAAGCGCGGTTCTCCAGCCGGGCAGGGGTGTGGAGCGCTGCCCGCCCCGTCCCCCCGCTCGGCATCTCGGGATCCTGTGTCACTTACCGTGAAGGGTCAGCTATTTATATTTATAGTTCAGGGCTTTTTCTTTCCGAGTGGTATTTCGAGGAGCAGCCGGGAGGGAAGGGGGGGAGGAGGCACATTCCCATCGCACCGCTCGCTGCGGGAGAGGGGACAAGGAGGATGAGGCACACAGCCCACAGGACCATAGAAAGGTCTGGGCTGGAAGGGACTGTAAGGCCCATCCAGTTCCAAACCCCTCGCCACGAGCAGAGACACCTCTCACCAGACCAGGCTGCTCAAGGCCCATCCAACCTGGCCTTGAACACCTCCAGGCAGGGGGCATCCAGTTTCCCTGGGCGACCTGTGCCAGTGCCTCACCACCCTCAGCGTGAAAAATTTCTTCCTAATGTCTCATCTAAATCTTCCCCCTTCCAATTTAAAGCCAGTCCCCTCATACTATTACTCCATGACCTTTTAAGAAGTCCCTTCCCAGCTTTCCTGTAGCCACTTCAGGTACTGGAAGGCCGCTATGAGGTCTCCCTGGAGCCTCTTCTTCTCCAGGCTGAACAGCCCCAACTCTGTCAGCCGGTCCTCACAGCAGAGGTGCTCCAGCCCTCGGATCAATTTCGTAGCCTGGACCGGTCCAACAGTTTCATATCCTTCTTATTATTCTGGGGATTCCAGAAGCGGGCACAGGACTTCAGGTGGGGTGCCACGAGAGCGGAGCAGAGGGGGAGAATCCCCTCCCTCGCCCTGCTGGCCACGCTTGCTCCGATGCAGCCCAGGATATCGCCGGCTTTCCGGGCTGCGAGCGCACACCGCCGGCTCACGCCGAGCTTCTCACCACCCAGCACGCCAAGGTGCAGAGAGGCAGCAAGGCGGGGCGGGGGGGACGCGGGGAAAGCAGCGCGGCGGGGGGGACCCCGGCGGACACGAGGGAAAGGTGGCGGGGAGAGAAGCGGGACGCGGCGCGCAGAGCCGGCGCGGCTCTTACCTGGCAGCGGCACACGATGTCCGACTCGGTGGCCAGCAGGTCCACCACCTTGCCTTTGCCTTCGTCCCCCCACTGCGCGCCCAGCACCACCGTCACTTTGTTGCCGCCCGGCTCGCTGCGCGCCCGCTTGAGGCCGCCGCCGTGGCCGCTGCGGTCGTTGGACGCGCGGGTGCCCGACATGGTGGGACAGGACGGGATGGGGGGTGGCTGGAACCGCCGCTGACCTCCCGCCGAACCCAGCCCCGCGCGCGCGCTGCCCCGCGCCGCCCGCCCCGCCCGGCTTTAACGGCGCCGCCGCCGCCCGCCCCGCCCCGCCCCGCCCCGCCCCGCCCCGCGCGCCGCGTCACGCGCGGCCCCGGCGGCCCCGGCGGCTGCGGGCGCGGGGCTCGGCGGCGCGCAGCCGTCCCACAGACGCACATCTCCGCGCACACGCACGCATGTTTACACACACACGCGGGCCGGCGCGCGTGGTCTCTGCGCACGCACGTGGTCTCCACGCCCACGCGAATCTCCACACAGTCAGAGGCGCGCGTGGTGCTCTCACGCACGTGCTTCTCCACACCCACGCGGTGTCCTCACCACACACGGAATCAGAATTGTGGAATGGTTTGGGTTGGAAGGGACCTTAAAGCCCGGCCAGTCCCACCCCCCCCTGCCGTGGGGCAGGCACACCTCCCACCAGACCAGGCTGCTCAAGACCCCATCCAACCTGGCCTTGAGCTCTTCCAGGGAGGGGTCATCCACAGCTTCCCTGGGCAACCTGTGCCAGTGTCTCACCACCGTCATCGTGAAGAATTTCTTCCTAATGTCTCATCTAAATCTTCCCCTTTCAAATTTAAAGCCGTCCACATGTGCAGTCTCCCCACACAAGCTGTCTCCTCCCCTCCCTACCTAGAATCTCCTCTCACACACAGTCTTATCTCTTTCACGCGCTAATACACAGTCTCCTCAAACGTATGCAGCCTCTTCACACTCACAGTATCCACGTACACACACGTCTCAACATGCACACACAGTCACCACATACACAGACACATCTGCACATACACAGTCTCCTCACACATGCAAGGTCTTCTCACAATCTTCTCATACACATGCACAGTCTTCACACACACATGCACAAAGTCTGCTCACACACATGCACAATCTCCTCACACCCATGTAGTCTCACATGTGTATATTCTCCACACACACTCATCTACACACACAGTCTTCTCACAGTTTCCTCACACATACAGTCTCCCTACACATGCACAGTCTCCTTATACCCATGCAGTCTCCTCACACGTGTGTTCTCCGCACACAGTTTCCTCACACACACACACGCAGTCTCCTCACACATACACACACACACATGGTCTCAACACAACACAGCCTTCTCACACACATGGTCTCCTACATACACATGCCATCTGCACACACACATGCGCAGTCTCCTCACACACACAGAGTATCTTCACATATGAGGTCTCCCCCCCAACATGCACACAGTCTCTTCATACATATGCTCTCCACATGTACAACGCATCTTCACACACATACACAGTCTCGTCACATACACATGGTCTCCACACACATGTGCATTCTCCCCACACATGCTGTCTTCTCTCACCCCCCACATTCTCCTCATGCACACAGTCTCCTCACACACATATGTGCAGTCTCCCTGCACATGCTGTCTCCTGACACACACGAACACACACAAACACACACACACACACAGAGCCTCCTCACACACATATGCAGTCTCCCCAAACATGCAGTCTCCTCACACACATGCACACAGCAGTCTACAAGGCACAGAGGCTGTGGCATGGCGAGGCATGTGCAGTTTTCAGTCATGCATGTGGCCAGGGAACCTCAGAAGGATGTGAGCCTACATCACCCTCAGACAGACACGCTGCTCTGAGGCAGCCAGCCCTGTGGGACAGATGGACAGACAGACAGGTGTTGTGCTGGGTTATGTGGGGCTGTGTCACTGCAAGGCACACGCAGGCAAGGGTCTGAGGTGTGTGGCTGTATCACTGGCACAGATCTGAGGCATGTGGCTGTGTGACGGAGAGACACAACACATGGGTCTGGGGTCCGTGGCTGTCACAGTGATCTCAGGCCCTTGGGGCCATGTCACAGGGACACACAGACATGTGCCATACTGAGGTGCTTGACCCTTGCACGAGCAGTGCTGAGGTGTGTGTGAGAGTGACACGAGACAGGCCACAGGGGTTGTGTTGATGTGAGACACACACAGAGTCCTAAGACACATCAGCCTGTATTGCTGCAGAGAGACAGACAGGCAGGCTCTGGCCTGAGGAACACTGCTGCCACTGCAAAGCAGATGTTGCTCTAGGGCATTCGGGACTGTTGCTGTCAGACACACAGAGAACTGCAGACTCAGAGTACCCTGTGGTATGTAACAGGCAGAGGGAGAAGGACGGGTGCATAAGCAGCTCCAGCAGACACGGGTCATGAGACACAAACATCCACCCGCTGGCCTGGGAAACATGGGCAGGCACAGTGTGAGCTTGACAGACACACACACGCTAGCCTAAAATACATACGGCTGTCGTTACAGAACTGGCACATACCCCCTTCACAGGCACACACGTACCCTGTCCTGGCGGCCTGAGGCACCCAAGACCATTTTGATGAGGCATGTGTGGACACCCACACATACACTCACACACTGACCTGAGAAAACATAGGATCATCACCGTGAGACAAATAAACAAGCGAGGCGTGTGGAGCTGTGTCACAGGGACAGAGTTATGCATCCGCCTCCCTGGGATGAGAGGCGAACAGACAGTGCCTGGCACCCATAACCCCTTCGCCGTGTATGAACCACATACTAGGCTTGAATTTTTCTGCAATACGCATGTTCTTGCTCCAGCCACGTGGCACTATGTCCTTAAAAAAAAGCAATTTGAGAAGTGTAAGCTCACAGGCTGGTCTGAGGCATGTGCAACTGTGTTAGCATGAGGCGTATATATGCACGTGCATGCCTGCACATACATGCATGCATGGAAGCAAAACACCAGCAGAAGGTACCAGGTTGCAGCTTCAGACAGAAGGAGTTGCACCAGCTGCTGCTTGCATGCTCTTGCCAGCAAATACACACGTTGATTCCTACCAGGACAAGACAGTTCTGGACTACTTGAATGAAAAATAAAAGTACAGCAGCCTGTACAGTCCATTTCAAGTGAGCATGTGGGCTCTGTGTGTGTATGTATGCATATGCCCAAGCATCTACCCCTGTGTATACATACACATATATGAGTTTACATATGTGCATATGTAGAACATATTCCAGACTCCAGCAGCTTGTAGGCCTTCATGGTGACAAACAGAGCAGACATTTACTCTTCTTAATTTCTAGCATTTGCAATATTTCTTCTAGGAGAAGGAGGTAGGGAGAATTTAACACTCTCTATGCTTGAGCTGAGTATTTATAATAGCATTGTGCTGGTTTTGGCTGGGATAGAGTTAATTTCCTTCACAGTAGCTGGTATGGGGCTGTGTTTTGGATTTGTGCTGGGAACAGTGTTGATAATTCAGGGATGTTTTAGTTACTGCTGATCAGGGCTTAGGCAGAGTCAAGGCCTTTTCTGTTGCTTACCCCACCCCACCAGCAAGTGGGTTGGGGGTGTACAAGAAGGTGGGAGGGGAAATGACTGGGACAGCGGATCCCAGGTGACCAAAGGGATATTCCACACCACGTGACTTTGTGCTCAGCACGTAGAGCTGGTAGAAGAAGAAGGAAAGGGGGCAAGGTTGGAGTGATGGCCTTTCTCTTCTCAGGTAACCGTTACGCATGATGGAGCCCTTGCTTCCCTGGAGATGGATGAACATCCACCTGTTGATGGGAAGTAGTGAATGAATTCCTTGTTTTGCTTTGCGTGCACAGCTTTTCCTTTACCTATTAAACTGTTTTAGCTCAACCCATGAGTTTTCTCACTTTTACCCTTCTGTTTCTCTTCCCTCATTCCATCGGTGGGGAGTGTTTGGCTGGGTGGTGCTTAGTTGCCATCTGGGGTTAAACCGCGACAAGCATTGACTAGTGGAGGTGAGAAATACGGAAGATAAGACTGGAGGGAAGCTCCTGATGTTTGAGTCTAGTTTCCCCCACTACTACAGTCGACTAAAAAAATCATACAACACCTTGCTGTTCCCACTGAATAGCTGTTCCAGGGCTGTTCTAGTTAGAAACCTCTGCTGCCTGAAAGGAGGCTTTGGCAGAGCGAGTGTTGATCTCTTCTCTCAAGTGACAGGTGATAGGACAAGGGGAAATGGCCATAAGTTGCGCCAGGGAGGTTCAGACTAGATCTTAGGAAGAATTGCTTTACTGAAAGGGTGGTCAGGCACTGGCACAGCTGCCCAGGGAGGTGGTTGAATCACCATCCCCAGAGGTTTTTAAAAAAAGGATAGATGAGTTTTTGAGGGACATGGTTTAGTGGATAATGGGTGTGGTTGGACTTGATGATCTTAGAGGTCTCTTCCAACCAGAAGATTCTATGATTCTATGATTCTAATTTCCATCCTTCTGGCCAATTTATATCCATATGTTCTGTGCTGACATTGCCATACTTATTCATCTCCCTTTCCTGTGTGTGTATTTCTAGAAGGATTTAAATCCAGCTTCTGGCTTTATTTTTCTTGGCAGAAGAAGACAATTTTTTTTACTCTTCCCTAAAGACCGGCTCTCAATTTGCTGGTCATTCTCATCTGCCTGCCCTGTTCTGAATTTAGTTTATGTTGCTTGAATATGGACTGCTAGAATTGTACACTGTGGTCCATGTCAAGTCCCTTAGTACCTTCTATGTGGGAATTAATGTCTACTCGTTTCAGCTGGAAATACCTAAGACATTCCTGAACTTGTCAAATTTCACATATGTGACAAAAGTCATCTCATCTCCCACACTTTCTGCATATCTCACACACTGAAATGCTGCTGCCTCTTTCTGCCGTTGGCACTTCACAGGCGCAATACAGCTACTTGGCATTTCACCTATATAGTGACATCCAGATGCTGGGTGCAATCTGACATGGCCTGAAGACAAGCCTCTAGCTGGGGTTTCGCAACCCTTCAGTATAGAATTTTAACCTTTACTTCTATTTTGACCATTATTTCAGTTGTAAGGATGGAAGGTTGTTATAAAGTATTTTAAGACATTTAATTCCTGTGGTTTAATACACACCAAATGTCTGGCCACAACTCCTCAAGCACAGGCTTTATGCCAAAGTCTTTGGGCTTCTTGCCCTGGTACCAGTCAGTCTAGAGCTGCCCAGCATCCCAGATCAGTTGAGCTTGAACTTGTTGCACCTGACATGAGAATAACTGGCACTGGCCATGTTTCTCCTCACAGCCACTCACTGACACCTCATGAATCTCATCTGAAAAACTTCTGCCCTGGTCTATCTCCTGAGTCATTTGCAGCCAATCTGGTCTTACTGTGCAATAGAAATTTTTGTTCATGACTTAAAATTCTCTTTATACTATACCTTAGCCCCCTTTGTGATTGCACTCACCCCATACTCAGCACCAAATTGAGTGTCTTATTGAAGTCCATATCTACTGCATTTGGTGTATCTTGATAGCTGGCAAAGGAAGCTGGTGCCAGAGTCATCTGTTTCTGCTTTTGCTTGCCTCTTTTGTACCTTATCCCACTTTCATTTCCGCCAGGCTTTTATTTCCTTTCAAAATTTCCTCTGAAACTTTCCTTACTGTTACATCATATCTTTCAGATTTCTTTTCTGCTTAATAACAAAATAATTTTGTCCATTAAATAATGAAAATTTTGTCATCTCATCATGAAACAAGTATTTGTCGAGGAATACATTTATGCTTCTGCTTAAAATTTGAAAACATGAAAACCAATGACAGCGAAGTGCAGCAGTGCGCTGTCACTCACAATAATTCTCCTCAAAACTGACAGCTTGCAAGTCAGCTCCACACAGTTAGAATACAAAAATACCTTTTTCTGCAAGAAATTAATATTCCTGGTGCTGTTGCTATGCAGAACATATAGACAGCTACACTTCGAAGTCAGAGAAGGTCCCAGAGTTACATTTATTATTATTTTCATGACATTTAGAGTTGCCATTCTTGTATGTTTCTTTCTTTTTCTCTCTTCACAATACTCTGCACCTATCAGTGTAGGAACTCAAATATTTTTCCAGAGTAATGTTAGTGCTGTTTTTTTGGTTGGTTGGGTTTTGGTTATGGTCTCTCTGTTTTTTCACAAGAAAGTCATCCTGGCATGACTGTATGTAAATCGCCCTGCTCAAGGACAGAATCCAGCCTTTTTAGCAGGAGATGATGGTGTTTCCAGCTATTTGCTCTATGTGATTGTCAGCCAGTTGTATGCTAATAACTTTCATATATCTTCAAATTGACTGGCTTCGTGGAAATGTCTGCATTTATTTTGTGAAAATAGCCAGAAAGTATTCCAAATTATTCTGGGACTTTCTTTTATTTCAGATGTAGCAAACTTGAAAATGTTTTGATGTTCTCTTCAGCATTTCTGTAATCAGATCCACTGTCATTCTGAGCTGGTCAGAAACTCCACTTGCGTTTTCTTTCCAGTGCCAATAATGTGAAACCTTCCATTTCCATAAACTGTTCTATATGAAAAAAATACTGAAAACTTTGCAAAAATCCCTAGTTGACCAGGGGAATACTTCTTTTTATGAAAGTTCAAAACTTATCTCACTATAGAGAATGAAGCAATTGATGACTTGAAGTGACTTATTATTCTTACACCAATTTAAAAAGAAACTCAAGTCCATTTAAATCAATCGATTTAAATCCCATTTTATTTGTGAGATAGAAAAAAATGTCAAATCTTCAAGGTAGATTTTCCTCAGTTGAAAGAAAATGTTTGACTTTTAAATGGAGTAATTCATGAAATTGCCAGTGAGGTCATGCAGACTGGCATGAGACTTGCAAGGGCTGCAGGTATGCAGTGTTCTTGTCTCCTGTGAGTCACCTGGTGGTGGGTACTGACGAAGAAGGGAATGAACCATTGCCTCTGTAATTAGTATCTGCGTCCCAGAGGAGCTCCCTGTTCCTCAGATGTCTTCCATTAAAACTGGTTCACCTGACAACGCTTGACCTTTGCAATTTCACAGAAAAACTTCAAAGCATTTGCCTTCTCAGGTAAAAAAAAACACCATGCTTTTTACTTTAGGGCAATATGTCCACATATGTCCAAAACTGTGCACTGTAGATTTACTGCAGAATAAATTAACCAAAACTGTACTGTTTCTTTTCCAAACTACATTTTTACCAAACACTTGTTTGTTCCCTGCCCTGATAGAAATACTAAACTGGTGCAAAATCACATGAAGAACTATAGTTGGAGAGTAGTAATGAATGCTTTATTTGGACAAAATGCACAACAAATCGTAAAGGCTCTGTTTGCGGTCCCTCTTTTTCTGTTTCGATGAAAGACTTGAGATGTGCAGATGGCACCAAGACGAAAGCAACAAGAATCATGCTGGAGGTTAGGATGCTTCTCTGAATGGGAGTCAAAATGTTACATGGTTGCAAAAAAAGTCAAATATAATGCTGAGATGGAAGAACAACTTGTAAAATAAAAGATACCCTTCCACTCTCCTCAGTCCTGCTGAACTGCTCAGCTGGAGATCCAGCGCTGTGCAGTGAGGAAGGTGAGATCCAGTTAAAGAAAATCTAGAAGAGAGCTTCAAGTGCCTGAAGACAGGTCTGGAAAACCCTAGGATTAATAAAAACCTAAAAGAGCTGGGGTTGTTTAGTCTAGGAAGAAAATATCAGAAGTGATGCGATAACAGCCTCCAAATATGTAAAAGGCTGCTGCAAATAAGAACAGAGTGTTTCCTCTGTGGTAGATAGGATGAAATGAGAAGCGTTTGCCTCTTTTATTAGACTCACCAACTGATCTGATAAACGTAGGCAAACTTGAAGGCATATAAATCTTTAGAAACATGAAACAGAAGCTGTGAATAACACCAGACTTGCTCTAACACTACTTCTAAGGGTAGCATTTTAACACAACAGCATTTTAGCACCACTGAGCACAGCAGTAGTTTGTCCGGGCTGCAGGATTCCCATGCCTGTGGGCATTTTTGAGAAGAGATTAGGCAAAATTGATCCAACATTAATTGCTTTGAGTCAGACCAGCTTTAATATGTAAGTCCTGGTGCTGCAGGTGTTTCTTCTGAAGACTTTTACCCAAACCCTTAAAAAGTGCATATCCATCAGGTCGAATGCTTAAGCAACACTTAAAGACTGCTCAGCTACCACCTAATTCTGTAAGCACTTAAACGTCTTGATGGGCACATTGAATTTGTCCCATGGTTGAACTGGTTGTGTCAAGCTATTATAAGAGGGGTCTCACATCAGTGATTCTGCTTTGCTAGCAAGTCACTCCCTCATGAACAGCAAATGTATAAACTAGAGCACAGACTCCACAAAATTATATTTGGACTATCAGCACAGACCGGCTGAGGTAAGGATTTCAGCTGTGATGTTACAGACACTGCTTCAAATATGTTTTTCCTGACTAGAGACGTGAACAGGAACTTTGGTTTCTGGCATCCTAGGGAAGTCCTGTAACAGCTGAATTACGTAGTATGCTTCTGTGCCCAACAAATATTCAAGCTTATATCAAAACCAGAGGCTTCTCCACATTATTTCAGCTGTTTGAGTAAATCATGTGCACAGAAATAAGATTACATAAAGCTTGTGGAAAGATTTTAAACCACGTTTTAATGAAATTAGCTCAATTTGAGTCACCTCCATCCAATAGAATGAGTTGGAGATTCTGCAGGGAGAATGTATATTTTAAAAAGAGATTAAAGGAGCACTGCAATATGGTGATGCACCTTTATTACTTTGAGAGAATGGCTTGAAGTCTGTCAGACTCCAAGGAAAAGAACGGTGGCAAACTCATTCAGCACTAGGGCAGAGGGTAAAGCTTTTTTTGTTAAAAAGAAATCTTTGCAGTTTTCTGGAGTTTTATATTGCCAGATGAAGTTAAGAAGCTCATTCTCATTTATTCACCATCTTCTTTAGGCAAACAAGAGCCAGATGGTCTGTCCTTTCAGTTGTGCTGAAAAATAAATAAAATAAAAATACCATGACAATATTCACAATCAGCACAGGAGAAACAGTTGCTCAAGGCCTTGTTTGCCAGTACATGATTTAAAACTGCAACTAACAAGCCTCACAGATTCAGGTGCATTTGTTTATCGCTCTTTACTGAAATTAACATATACGAAAGAGAAATACACCCTGGATTACAAATATGTACTAGAATGCAATGCAGTGGTTAGTAAACTCTCTATTGCAAGTTGTACTTGTCCTTAATACACAGTTTTTAAAACACTACTACATGCTTTAAAAAAGGAAATCCAATCAATAGAACAGCAACCCAGTAAGCAGTGAGCTTTCAGCAGTGGAACCTTTGCTTATATCCCCACCTCTTGAAGACTAGATGCTTTTGCTATTGCAAGACCAATTTATGTTGATGACATTTTATCAGGTATCAGTTTGTTACTTACAGCCAAATGTTTAATTCCCTTGTAAGTACAAACAATAAGAATTTTGCCAGAGAAAACCACTTGTATTTGACTTTGAATGTATCAACCTAAGAAACTGGACTGGAGGGGTCTGCTTTTGTTGTTGGTTTCCATATGCAATGATGGTAGTTACACTGTGGAACTCCTGTACTGTTCTTCTTCATCAAACTTTACTTGCTCTTCAACTTTTAATCCCATTTCATTTTCTGCTGCAGTTAGAGTTTCAAAGCTACATACATAAATCCTCATGAGATAATTAACTGCGCATTTTCGTTTCTTAATTGTGTTTGTTGTTGCTTACTTTGGTCATTAGCTATGTCCCCAAATTTGCATTAGAAGCAGCACATTTTTCCACTTGCTTAGCTAAAGAAACCTCTATCTGTTATTTCTCTTGAATATATTACAATATATTATATGTTCTTTTTCTTGAAATGGCATGTAGAATTGGTCTTTTCAAGTATCTGATACAATTCTACTGAAGAATTTAAATGCCCAGTAATGGAAGGTAAATGGAAAGAATGTGACTCTGAAGAAAATAAAGCAGGATAGTTCCTTAGTCCATTAGCAAGCACAGGAAAAAAATACATGTGTAAAACATGTTCAGAGGAGTTTAAAAAAACCCTAGATACCTGAGTCCCTGGAATCAGCAGAAGCCTGTCATAAATTTTTTTTAGGAAATTGTATCTTAAATTTTATCCACCAGAAAGCTGTTTTTCATATGTGGAATCAAGTAGGATACTGCTCTGTTACCTTATTTGTGGCATACGTTTGAATTTCGTTAACAATTTCTGACCCAGCTGAGTTCTCAGCAGTTTTCAGTAGTTGCAAGCTTTCCCTTGTAATCTGTTAATAATGAATCAGTGATGACTGCTTCTGCCTTCACCTCCTCTGTTTGAACTCGGACAGCCAAGGTTATTGCCTGCTCTGAGAGACTTTGCTGCTGTGTGTTGTCGGTGCAGATCTGTCAGCTGCAGAGAAATGATCCTCAGACAACTGGATAAACCAGATATTGCCACTGACAGAGCATGTGACTGGAGTTAAGGTCAGAGATTCAGAGGCTGTGGGACTGGGGCCTGAAAAGATTTATGCATAGGATTACCCTGTGAGCTGTGTATCGCTGGCTTCAAGGGAGATACCTGCAAAGCTAAAGGTGTACTTAATTCTTTGTGAAAGGAGGCCTCGATAATCCTGTAAGCACATGCTGATAGGGTTTCACTAGTGATACTATCTTTTCATTCCCTCCTTCAAAAAATTAGTAGAGTTACTTAATTTAATTACATGATCAAAGAAAGGTTTATATATAGACTGAAGAATGTTAAGAGGAGCATCAACATCCTGCCATGCCAGACCCTATACCCAATGTAGTTTAGGTCATCATATCCCAATACAGATAAAAATATATTAAAAAAAGACTGATTTTCATTGTCACAAGTGCTATGCACAGTTTTCTAAAAATAAGTACTGAAATATAATATAGAATCTAAATGCTCTCTCATGTTAAATTTTATATACCAATAATTAAATCCATCTTGCAAAGGACCAAAAATTACAGCAGTTACATTTAAACTGTGTGGTGAAGGTGCAGAAGGTTTTTTTAGTCTAGTGCTCCTTCTCTTCACAGGGTTGAAGGACACCTTTAATCCGAAAGCTGAATATTTATAAATTTGTTTTACCGTATATTAAGTTATGTTTCTCTATTTACAGCAAACGCATTTGTTGTTTTAATCTGCAGCTTTACATTAAGCATTTTATGATTCTGAAGTACATAAAACATATTGGCAGTACAGCTTGCTAGAAAAAAAATGAAGACTTTGTTTTGGTCAGTTTTCAATTAATTTTATGTATTTTAAAAATGTATTTCTAAAGATGACTAACTGTGAAAACGAGCTAAAACAAGGCGATTTGTTTAGACACCGGATACAAGAAAACCAGAGTCTTCCAAGGGGTGAGCATCTGGTGTAATATTTACAGAAATTACTAATGCTCTTTCTGCAGTGATTCTCTGAAGAATCAAGAATTGTAACCAAATGCTATTGTCAGAAATATTAAATTTAAGCAGATGTCAAGTATTTGCCAAAATAAAATTTTAAAATATGGACATACAAATCTTAGCACTAGAAATGCCTCACACCCATGTAGACCCAGCACAGCAAATGCTCTTCTGCATTTACCTCAATCAGCCATTCTTCAGCGAAGCACAGACACTCCTTTAAGCACACTTAAGTTTTAAGGAATAAGACTTCTAATTAGAAAAATGCAAATGTTGTGGTAACAGTAACACCTGACACAACTTGCCTACGACAGTGACACAGCAAAGTTCAAGTATGTGCAACTTTCTATACCCCTAAAATCTTCCAACAGCAATTCAGAGCAGTAACAGCATATCACCCACCTCTAAGCAAACTTACTATAGTATCTGTGGATAAATATCTCTCATTGTATTAGATCATCCACATCTAAACTGATATTTCTTTTTCCTAATTAACAGAAGACTGGCTAATAAAACCAGAATTAATTTTTATTAAATATATTGCACTTTCTGTTCTCTCTCTTTAGCCTCTTCGCATCTTCTCCTTTAAGCTGTTTCTTCCTTTTCTCAGACTTTGCAGCTTGCTCCTTCCTTTCTCGGTTTTCCTGCATTCAGACAGAATGACAAATAAAAAAAATAGTTACTGGAGGAAAAGCTGGTCAAAACCCTCTCAATTTGCAATTAATAGCTATTCTGAATATGCCCTATGACACTTTAAACTCTCAACTGCTGGTGTTTGAGGATAAACAAAGGGTCTTTCCCTTTGGCCTTTTCCATATTCACAATGTTACCAGCAAACTATTTCTTTAGCTTTAACTGCAACATTCAACTATGGACTGAAATTCATTATTCTTAGTTAGACGCTTTGTTCAACAAAGGGAACATTACCTTAATTAGCATTCTGAAGATTTATCCTATAGCAACCTGGATTTTATATACTTTGTATTCAGAGACTTCTAGAAATTTCAGGAACTCAACTGTGTTCAACAGCAATTCACAATTTCTCTTCAGGCACCCATTAAATTTGCCAGCTGTATTTCTGCACTAATGCTCAGTGGCTGTCCAAGCTGGATGTCTGTTTGTACCAAGCACGCTACTGCCAGGATGGCATAAATCCTGTTGGGATTTATGCAGATGGGCAGGACTCTTTTTTTTCCACAGAACTGCTTTTACTGGGATGGTATTAATGGAGGAAGAGAAAAAAATTTAATGATTAATCCTAGTAAAGGAAGACCTTAACTCACTCGAGGAGTATATCCAGGTTTTGACAAGTAGCACAATCATAGGCGAGAGCAGTTCTGAACAACTGGGCTAACTGTAGGAGAACATCAAGATGACAAAAGCTATTTTCTGAAAAGCTTTTGCAGTCCTTGTTGCAGAGCTGCAATCATCATCAGAACATTGCCGTCACCACCTGGAAGCTTGTCTGCTTTCAACTGCAACCATTCAGTAGTTAATCTAACTGTTATAGGTAGATCAGTAGCTATTGGGCCTGCTTTCATAGAGATTTGTGATTTTAAGAGGAGGGTGCTGCTGTCTCATGTTACAGAATCTAATAGTGTCCAGGAAGATGTTGTTAATTTGATCCGGATAGGATTCTTGATGAGACGTGTCTTGTCTCCCTTGGAGAGGGTTTAGCAGCAAAAAAGATATTTTCCCGTAGTATTAATAGATTTGGTTGATTTTTATGGATAATTTGCCACTATTTCCACAATATGAGCTGAAGAAATCCCGGGAAACTCGCACAAAGTTTTTAGAGCCTTTATAGAAATTGAAAGCCTAGAATGCTTACGTCCACAAAAATTTCCAGACAAATAAAGAAAACTTGTGAATGTTAATAGAGTTAATCTCTCTCAAATCTAGGAACATTAAAAGCTCCTGGTTATGAAAAACTATACTGGATGCCTAGGAAAGGAGAGGGAAAAAAGGTATACTCTTGACAAAAAGGAAAAGCATAGTTTTGCCTTGAATGGTGAGTGCTTCCAAAAGAATGAGGTACAGATGGTGAAGTCTTACAGAGAAGATAAAATCCTTTCATCACTCTATGCCTCCTGTGTCCTCACCTGATAAATTCTTCCTGTGTCTTAGCATAATGTTTTTGAGGCATAATGGCTGTTGAGAGATTGGGAGAATGTCTTTATGGAATATGCCACAAGAAATAAAGGTCAATTCAGTCATACATTGCCCTGCTACTTGAGCAGCACATGCACTAGTGAGAACAAATCAAAACAATTGAGGAATAAATTTATAGATTAAGCAAGCCTGAAATTAATTGTTCAGAGAAATTAAAATTGCACATAACACTTCAACACAAACGCACTGTTAATATAGTTTCTTTAACACAAGAAGGCCCAATAGGTTTAAGTGGTAGCAAGGCAGAGCAATGAATGTTCACAATACCTTCTCTATCTCCTGGACTACAGAAGGCAGCTGTGTGGATGAGATTAAATAAAAAATGGATGTCACTTTGGATTTACACTTTATGGGACGTTAGATTCTTGTTTGATCTTTGAGTTAAAAGATGCTCCATGACAACTGTTTATCCCCACACTATCTAAAGCACATCCTGTTCCAACACCATATGCACCCTACTAAGGAGCAGCTGCTCCAGCCTCATTATCCTAGGGGAGCACTGAGAGAAACTATCCCTGTGTAGAGCTGTCTGTGTAACCTCTGTCATCAACTGAGTTCTTTCTAGAGCAGATTTTGTTTGACATTTTTTCTCCTTTTCCTGAGATTAGACAACCTCTTTGTTGGGAGCTCCCCTCTTTGAACAGCTGCAAGTGCTAAGGGAAATCAAATGTTTCTTCCAATCCCCTGTAATTATACAGTGTTTCTTTTCCCCACAATTTTACAACTCAGTTCTCAATGTATCTACAATTCTGTTTTTTTTTTTTTTTTAATCATTGAACTGGGAAGCTATTTTCTCCCTGTCTCCTTTCTCCTGCCATCTGCTTCTTTCAGTTTTTGAGAACTTGGCAAAACAGTAATCAGCCCTGGGTAATGAACCAGCTACTCTTCACAGAGTCAGTTTTGGGGAGCATTTGGGTGTTTGAAAAGATTTTTTTTTTTTTACACCTCTTCAAGTAGATGGAGAGGAACAGGACAGATTCTTATTATAGCAATTCCATTCGTATAGCTCATCTTTTGTTGCCCGAAGAATAATGAGAGACCAGAAATAACCCTCAGGGAATGGAGAAGGATTTTGCTTAAACAAAGAAGTAACAAAACCAAAATTTCTCTAGGTAAGCTCAAGAACTATGAAGGACTGCTATTTATCAAAAGGATTTCCCTTCTTATTTGAGGTGAGAATGGAAAGACAGCACTGAGGATTTTGGTAGTGCTAAGAGACCTGCTTTACACAGAAGACTCATCTCAAAATAATAAGTTACATTTCAGCCTTAAAGCTTCTAAAAAAACCTGCACATTAAGACACAATGCATGTGGCTGATTCCAGTGTAAAAATCAAAATCACAGAACAAAAACATGCTTTAAAAATTCAAACCTTCAACTTTTCAGCATGTTGCTGTTTCAAGTACAGCAAGTATATTTACTACAGTGATAGGGAGAAAGCAAGGCAAGAAGGGAGAGAACATTACATTACAGCTCTGCAACTGAGGTAGCAGAAGCATACAAAGTGTCCTAACAGCTGTGGTACCTTTGGGGTGAGGTGATGCTGAGAAATGGAATAAAAAATTGGATGGAGGGGAGTTCTACTGTTGGGTAGATGAAAAGAAGGTTTTTTCCAGTTGTTGCAACCCGGCTGTGAGCAACCAGCACAGCACCCAAAAGTAGTCACTGAAATCTTTTGCAGCTGTAGTAGGACACTATATAAACTTTGTTCGGTCTGTTCCTTATAAGAACTGTAGTTTTGCTGGATTCACCCTTCACAGCAGTTTTCCAGCGTAGCTCTCCACAGATGCTAAGCCATGATGTTCTTAACTCTTAATTCTTTCCTTCCTGCCTTGATTTTTAGCAGCTCTAAGGGTCAAGTGTATTGCCAAAGGATCTGTGCTTTGTAGGCCTTATTTTCTAGTCTGTCTGTGGTGCTATTGTATCCATTTGGAGCCTGGGTAGCTGTATTGCTGACAATGCCTCAGAGGAGAAGCAGGTAGTGGAAACATTACAGGATGTATTTTTCATCTTTCATCTTCCAGCATCTTCATCTGAAAATATGACCAGCAGTAAAGCACTCCTTCAGCCTCTCTTGCCTTGACATTGCCCAGCATGGCTGTCTACATTCTTGCATCACTTCTTGTAACGTGGGTAATTTCCTCTACAGAAGGCAAATCCAGGCTGGGTCTCACTTGGAGTCAGCACAGGAGTGAGTGATTGTTGCTGTTAAAATTTATAAATGTGAAAACACTAGCACCTGGCATTAAGAAAACCCTAGGTGAAGTACACTAGTTCAGGTGTGCAGTACATAGCAAGGGATGTGTTTTCTGGTTTTCTTATTATATTCTTATTATTTATTTAATTTATATAATTATTTATTTCTTATTAAATGAATGACGCTCTACACAACTTTAATGGTGGAGTTGCTGTTTTCTTACTCCTTTTTGCAAGGAGTAAATCTTATAAATTATAAGGTGCCAAATATAATCTCTTGGAAGATTTCTAGTTTTGTAGAGGACACAAAACATAGTGTTTTGAGCTAACTGCTTCAATGAAATATCTACATGCATACATGCTTTCCAATTAGGTTTTGCCTATTGGCAAATTTACCTTTTCCCTATTGGCAAAGCCTATAAAGGCATGCCAGGTTGCTTACTGTTTCACACACCACTAAGCTCCTGCAGCATTGAGGCCTGAGTAATGACTTTACAGTGGGAAAAACAGCTTGACGGGTTCTTAGTTCTCCATAGGAAAAAAAAGCTAAATCACATTTTATATTTGCCCACACTCTCGTTTCTTGCTACAAATTGCAAGCAAATTCACTTTCAAGAAAAGTGGTTTTCAGCTGCAAGAAAGTTACTTTCATTTACTCCTGCAGCCAGTGTTTAGGTAGCCCAGCTTGGAGTAGAAGAAAAAAATAAATTCTTGCTTGCTTAAAAAAAAAAAAGAGTTCTCAATCTATTTCAAAATAGTTACAAATGCAAACCACCTGTAAGGCCTTGAGGAAGATCTCTCTGAAGGCTTTCATTGTGCTAAATATATCTTCCAAAGACATTTTTTTTCGATCTTCACAAAGATAATCAGCAAGCTCTTCCTTCTTCTTTTCAATGATGGCAAACTCCTTCTGCAGGTCCTTTGAAGTATCAATACTGCCCTGAGACACAGTTTGCAACACACTTTATGCATGTTAAGAGGCAGCATATTCTGAACTGCCCAGAAAACTCCAGCCAGTTCACACAGAGCATTTAGTTCTTTAAAAATTGACAATTAAGTTCACAGTGTGCAATACTTTTCTCTTAATTGAACTATCTGCATTTCCCCCGGTTTCATTTCGCCCAAAGCATCTTCTTGACTGCTGCCACATCATACAACCACATGGAAACTTGGCACTAAATAGGATGATTGATCAAAGGAGACACATCACCAGGATTTCTGTCTTTTAGCTTTAGTTACGTGACACTGTTTTGAGAACATGTTTGGAAATATAAGCAAAAAAAAAAAGTATATTGCAATTCTGTTCACTTCCCCCCTGCCTCGGGAATCCCCGAATAACAGTGAGACAAAACATATTTCTATACTGCACTGTACATATTTATAGTTGCATCCTACATTTCACTTTTAGGGCCTTCTTTTCTTCTGCACATACAAAAAGCTGACTGATCCACAGGTGTTTCCTTATCAAGATACCACATTACAGAAGTGGAAGGAAACCCGGGATGCTCCTTCCACCAGAATGCAGGGGGAACGTAGTTATGAATCCTTTCCCATTGAGAACTATGCCCATTTGCAACCAGAATTACAGTGCCTTTGAGAAGAGATTTAAGTGTTTAGGAAGAAGGACGGGAAGTGTGTCATACCCACATTACCTACTTGAACAGCTTCTGCGTGCTGTATTTTTAAATCGTCTGTAGACAAAAATAAACGCTTCTCTATTTCCGACAGTTTCTTCAAATTGGCACCTGCCTCAGCCTGCATAAAGTCAAAGGGGATTCTGAAAAGTCCACAAAAGGGATACTACATTAAAGGGGTAAGTCTTTTGTTATCAATAAGTTAAAGGATCATTGTAGACAATATTATCTCTGCAAATTAATGTAGAACTAGATGTCCATCCTGGAGCTGCCCTTTACAACTCCTCCTTTATGTAAATCCTTTGCTATGTGCTCAAACTGTCATCTAAGGAAGAAACTGTTCTTTTGCCCTCATTATCTCCCTGGACAGATTGTGGAAGAACCTAACTGCTCTAGTATTCAAAAAACTCCTCCAAAATTTCCAACCTGTTTTTACTAATAGGAAACACATGCTCATCTTCCTTGTGCTAATACCATCCTTACACAGTCAATCCCTCCTTGCCTTTTCTCCCTAATTTTAGTCCAAAATTGTATGTATTCTCGGACTTCACTTAGTTCACGTGGAGACCCAACATATCACACTGATGAACCAATATCTCTTGTGGTTCTGACCTACTTGTTTTGCCACACAAAAAATACTCAATCAGCAAAACCTGATGTGATATTTCATGGTGCATATCCAGGTGTGAGCAGCATTGGAAGAGTCCCATGCAGGATTTGCATTGTAAACGCATCTCTGGAGGTTGATTAGTGGATCAATTTTGTAAGTTTGAGAGTTTGATTGAACTAGAGGGCACTTACTATACAAAAAAAGAGCATATTTATATCATCTATCCACAAGACTTGGTTTCAGGAAATAAAAGTATTTCCATTATCACACAAACCAAAACAACACCTGACTTAAAATCTGCAGAGACCACTTACAAAAGCCATAATACTTTCTGTTGTATTACTGAAAAAATTACTTTTAATATTTAATTATTTAGCAACTAGTTATGTCAGACTGTCTCCAGCTTTACCTGTTACCCCCACATCTAAAACCAAATAAAGTTGAAAAAAAGTCTAACTAAAGTCTAAAACCAAATAAAATTAAAGTCAGAACAAGAGGACATGGTCTCAAGCTCCGTCAGGGGAGGTTTAGGCTTGATATTAGGAAAAAATTTTTCACTGAAATGGTGATTTGCCAATGGAATGCACTGCCCAGGGAGATGGTGGAGTCATCGTCCCTGGAGGTGTTTAAAAACAGCTTGGATGAGGCACTTAGTGCCATGGTTTAAATGATGAGTAGGTGTTGGTGTTGGGTCATAGGTTGGACTAGATGATCTCAAAGGTCTTTTCCAACCTTGTGATACTGTGATACTGTGTGTGATACTGTGAAACACAGAAGGTTCCTATGCATTCATAACAGGATTTAAAAATATTATATTAATCCTGGTGTTATAAATACAGATTCTAATTAGTGTAATTTAATATATCTTCATGTTTTTTTCCAAGCTAAACAAAAAAAGCTGGTGTTGGACTCATGAGGCTTTGAGGCCCATGAAGGAATGTCTGCAGAAGCAAATTTCTTTCTTTCTACCCACATATACTGGAAATTTGTGCTGCTGCTCATCTCGGGACTGCCAGGGTCCTCTGACTGCCAGTAAATTCCCCAATCATTCCCTCCTTACACCAGCTCTGCAGATATGCCTTATGACAGGCTTGTGCCTGAGTATGGCTGACAAGTTTCAGGGAAGGTATGTTTGTGTTGCAATATATGTAAAAAGAATCCAGGAAGTTTGGTATTTACATAGTTTTACTTCTAAGGTAGCTCTGGAGAGTCCGAAAGTAAAAATCCCACTGATCTCCCCATAAAAAGTCTCAACCATGTTGATTCATAAATCTCAAAATTGTTTGGTGTTAGAAGAGAACTTCTCCCATGGTAGAGAAGTTCTGTGACCTTATTACACCAACTAAGAATGACTCAGCTCCTTGTTGGCTTTAAAGAGGTTGGCAATTTGTACATGGCAGAAACAAACAGTAAAGTCCTACCCTGCTGCCTTGGAAACAAAGTCAAGATCTCGGGGGAGCTGCAGCAGATCTGTGTGATTTTTTTCAACCTCCTAAAATTGAAGTGAAAAACAGTCACTTTGCACATTCAGACAAGGAGTATGAAAGATTTTCACCTGGACAACATCAGGACTAAAAACTAACACTTCAGTTTTCATTCCTATAAACATAGGGGTAAATTTAGTCTTGTTCATTCTTTTTCTCATGTTGGCACAAACAGGGAGTTAAAAAGAAAGCAAAAAGCTCTTCTAACTGCTCAGGCGTACATCCCATGTGCTGCCACAGCACACAAGCTGATCTGAGATTTTGCCTTCATATGACTAAAATTAATTTCATTTGACGGCTGCGTTTGGAGACATGTCAACACGAGAGAGCCGCTGGAGAAGAGGAGAAAGAAAACAGCAAGCGGACACGTTAAGGGAACTTGAGAAAGGAAATCTAGTGTTAACTCTCTAAACATGACTACATATGGATATGAATCCATCTGCACAGAGAGCGGTGGAGAAGTTTTCATCTTATTTCAGGCACAGAGGCTCACCCTCCTGATACCTGTGGTGGGTGGTGGGTGCTACTGAGGGTAAAGCCCCAAGGTCTCTGGGAAATGATTATCTGAGAATAATGTGCACAGGAATAATTTCACAGTTTTGTTGTACCTCTAAAATATGGTGAAGCAGAGTAATGTGGTTTTGGTTTGCTTTTATTTCTGTTAGTCTGAGCAAAGCACTAATTTTAAAACCTCCAGCATCTCCAGTGTGATGTCCCTAGAAGACACAGAAAATGTCTTCAGTTTCCAGCTCTTGCATTTATATTTTCTAATATCTTTGGAATATAGTAATTAAAGAAATAGGTTTACTTACATAGTTCAGAAAGTTTCCCACTTTAAGAATCAATTGGCAGAAAACTGGCAGTCGGCGACTGGTAAGAAGTGCTGAAGAATAAAAAGAGAGACATTTTAAATAAATTATATGGTCTGAAATAGGTTTTTCCTTAGGTTTTACAGTGAGGGTAACGAAATTCTCATCCAAGATTATGTTAAATCATTGTTATGGATTTGGAAATATACCAGTACAGAAATAAATCAGCTGAATGGAAGTGGAAGGAGTAAGTTTCTATTGCAATCTCTTCTATCAAAGTATCACAGTATCACAAGGTTGGAAAGGACCTCTGAGATCATCAAGTCCAACCTATAACCTAACACTAACACCAACACTAACACCAACCATCATCTAAACCATGGCACTCTACAAATAGATGGAAAACTAGTTTTCCCATTAAGTTTGGAGTATAGACATGTCGTCCCTCTAGCCAGTTATGAGGCAGAACTGCATGTGAGAATGTGTATGAGAAATACGTGAAATTCGACAGCCCCTTTTTCCAGCACTTTATTCTAGGTCAAGAACAGCAAAGGGCTTCTTGCCTCAGTATCATTGTTAGTGAGGCTGATAACCAGAGGCTTTGTGTTTTTGCAGGAGAATCTGGGGTAAGAACAAAGTTCTTGGCAGAAATAGAACAGAAACTCTGACCCATGCAATAGGATGGAGGAGGGATGGGGACAACGTCATAGAACTGCAGAGAGCTGTTAAATGCAACACAGTAAAGAGTAATTACAGCACAGACATCAGACAGACAGGTTTAGTCAAGTTTTATGTGCAACCATAAACAAAAGTTTTGCAGTTTAACTATTCAACAGGATATCAGTGACTCTAGAACTATTGAACTGAAGCTCCAAGAGCAGCTTCATGGAAGAGCTGACTTAAAACCAAGGCTAATTTTGTGTGGAGGGAGTTCCTGAAACAGTGAAGGTCATTGGGGACATCTGTTTTGGAAATCAAACCAAGTTCTGTTAGGTCACTGTGTTGTGCTCCACTGCAGAGCTAAGCTAGACCAGAACCAGCACACACTAGAGGAAAAACTAGAACTGATCTGTTATTCTCTGCTGTAGTCAAAAATTTAGCTATATTCAAACAGAATCTGGCATTGACATAAAGGAAATTCTCTTTTTCTCTGCAGAACCGCTGATAAGAGAGAGGTTTGTGTTATACATGTTGACAGAAGCTCCATCTCAGAGCCAGACAGCAAAAACTGCAGTTCTTCAGAACCAGTTCTAGAAGTAGGTATCTGTGAAATAATTTTAATATTTGCTTTATATTCGATGATTAAAAGGTTAATTTTGATTAGATGATAGCATGTGCTACCACTGATGCTCTTCAAGGAGAAGAGAGGCTTTCTGTGACTGAGCCTGGGCATAGGCACAACCCTGATGTACTCACTTTCACAGGCTGTCCTGATGGCTTGTGCTTTTGGCCACAGACGTTCCAGCAGAATTTTTGTTTCCTCACAAATCAGCATGCATTCAATCCGCAACTGGTAGCTAAGAGAGATCAGGGGGAAAATAAAACACCACCACAAAACTAAAACCCAGAGGCCTGATTAACTGGCTTGTGTTCAGGAAGAGAATCATCCATTTTAGGCAAAAGGCAGTACTAACGTTGTTATGTTCTCTGACAGAAGAACTGGATTATAAATAAACCAAACAGATATTTTCAAAGATGTCCTAGAAAATTATCATCTCCCCTTTCAGAAAGCAATGTTGCACTGACTTCTGGCAGCAACTTCCTTGCATAATGAGGCCATAATTTTTTACAATCCCTGGGCAGCACTAGCCAGGACTTTTGTCCTTCCTTTTAACTTTCGAAAGAGAAATTCGAAATATTTTTGCAATGATGTCTTTTATTGCTATGCTTTACAACATATCACCATGTTTTTATGAATAGCATAAAGATGTCTCTGTGTGTACCTCATCAGACTTGGTAAAAATAAGAGAAATCTTATTAGAACCACAATTAGGTATTGAAGACAAAGACAAATTTGCTTACCTAGGAACTTCCAAGAGGTGGAGATAAAACTGATCTGCATTTGCTAGTTCTGATTTTTCTTCTTTGCAAGATTTCAGGCTGTTTATCTAACAGGGAATAAAACAGTAAAATACCCACTTAAATATTTCTGGTTCACAATCACTTTATTGGTCTTTCTGAACTTGCTTTGTGCAATGGGACTGACGCAGATGAGTGATAAATTCTGTACATGAACTGGTTTGCAAGGGCAAACACTTATGTTTTGCTTTGACTGGAAGGTCATCTGCATTTGTACAGCACCTTGTATGAGGAATCCCCAATCCACAGGCAGAACTTGAACAAGCTACAATTCATCCAGGTCTAGCAACTGCTTTGAAAATGTGGGTCTTTTCTCCTCATAGAAACCTACTTTGAAAGGCTCTTTATTCACCGTAAGTACACAAATATTAATGTACCTCAACCATCTAATTAAAATATTGGGAATGGAGAGCAGCAGTTGGTCTATACCTGTGTTGGGTATCCCAATATGCTGTTGCCTGATCTTTGTGTGAAGAGGCCAAACTGCTGCTGGGACCAGCTTCCCACCGCTCTAACTTGGAAGGTCATTTATTGAGATGGTGCAGCAGGATGTGGGATCTGGCCATAGCTTCTTATTTTAGCAGTGCAAGTGTTTCAGCCTGAGCACAAAGTACATTGAACTCCATCAGAATAATACACTTAATAGATACCTCATGGTCTTCAGGCAGCAATTTAAGTAGCTGCTTCAGTGCCTCAGTATCCAACTTGGAGCTATCCCCTTTCTGAATCATGGCAGCAATCTCTTTGTTGGAACTGTGGGAAAGAGAAAGGTGCTGTGGAGCAATGGCATAGGGAAGAGTTACATGACAAACAGAAGAGACTCTAACCTCCCAGCTAACACTGTAGCAGTAAATTAAGTAATTCTTACTATACTTGCCTCCCATCAGGTTTTGGATCTTGTCCTCAGAAGTACAGTGTGGATGTGAAAAAGTAAAGGATTTGTTTAAGCCTAAAGCAATATTCCTCATAATTTAGATGAGCTTCCTGGGTTTTGTCCATCCTTATACAACAAACCCCGAAGGCTTTCTTTTTACCATGGATGTTCAGTGCCACTGAGAAAAGATTTACTTTTGAATCCTGGGGCGCATCAAACACAGTATTGCCAGCTGGTCAAGGGGGGTGATTGTCCAGATCTGCTCTGCACTAGTGCAGCCCCACCTCGAGCCCTGGGTGCAGTTTTGAGTGTCACAGTATAAAAAAGGCATAAAATTACTGGAGAGCATCCAGAGGAGGCCACAAAGCTGGTGAAGTTGTATGAGAAGCAGCTGAAGTCACTTGGTCTGTTCAGCCTGGAGAAGAGGAGACTGAGAGGGGATTTCTGCCTTCTCACAAGGGAGGGAGGTGAAAGAGGTGCTGAGCTCTTCTCTTTTGTGGCCTATGATAGGACTAGAGGGAATGGCAGAAAAATGTGCCAGGGGAAGTTTAGATTGGATAATAAGAAGATGTTCTTCACCCAACGGGTGGTGGAGCAGTGGAACAGCTCCCCAGGGAAGCAGTCATGGCACCTGGTCTGCCAGCATTCAAGAAGCATTTGGACAATGCCCTCAGTCACATGGTGTGAATGTTGGGAGTGTCCTATGTAGGGACTTGATGAGCCTTTTGAGTCCCTTCTGACTTGGGTAATTCTGTGATTCTATGATTTCCCCACTGCTTGCAGCAAGCCAAGGCTGAACCAATGGCTCTCTTCCTGCTGAGAAGTATTTGTAAATATCCCAGAAGGTTATACCCAAAATCCTTCCTTGAAACTTTGGGAAACAACTTGTTTTTGAAATGCATCCAGACTACTCATTTGGGCCCTGAGAGCTTGGCTCCCTGTAGCCACCAGCGCTCATAGAGGTAAGACTCAGTTGCAGAGCAGCCTCATCCCTCACGAGTGCAAGTGAGGCTCAACTTTTTGATCCCACAGTCACTAGTTGCTCTCAGAAGACCACAACAACTGCCCAGGGAATCATGTAGGGAGAGCAAATAGCAACTGGATAAGGCCGTGCACAGCTCTTCCCCACTGAGAAGCAGTTTGCAATGGAAAAATCTGATTCAGATTCATTCTTAACATAAAGGAAATTCTAACCTGAATTTCTTTTTGGAGCCCTCATAACACTGGGCATTACACAAAGCACAGGGAGAGAGCAGAAAATCTCTTCCTTCAGTAGTTTCAGGGATTCTAAGAGTAAAGCTATTTTGCCAAACCCAGTAGAGATTCCTTTTTTTGCTTCCCTCAGCACCCCACACTATACCATGAAGGCTGTGACTTGGTAAATTTCCACTTGTTTAATTACAGAAACTATTTTCTCTTTCTAGAAAAACTGAATAAATATATATATATGATTCCGGATCTGAATTTCTGGAGATATGGCTTTAAAATTAATTAAATAATTGTAAACTTCTGATCAAGATTTTTCCCTAATGGTTGCTGCCAGTGATTGTTATTTATGTCAATAATACCAAATAAAAATATGCTTACACAATATTTTACAATATGATTTTGCTGTTATTGATGAATATTGTCTCTTTAATGATTAGTGGTGTTTGGTTTTAGGTTTACCATTTTGAGACATGACATTAATTACCTGGAAAGAGACTGCCACATCTCATTAATTAAAAATAACGAAGTTGACTCGTTGCTAAAGAAAGATAGTGGCTGTAAAGTATATCTGCTAAATCTATTTTGTGTAATGTCAGAATAAACACATACACACATCAGATAAATGGTTCAGATGACGGTTTCCAAATCTTACCACTTAAACTGCTTCAGAAATATATTCAGAAGGAGGCTTTTCTTTGGACCTATAAATGTGATCTGTCAAAAGAAAAAGCAAAAAAGCATTCAGCTAGAAACACATTTACCTTGAATTTAACAGAATTGATCTTTTGTTTGTTAGGGCAAATTAGTTCTTCTCTAGTAATAACGTAATAGAAGACTGACAGCAATAAAGAGTGAATAAGCTTTTCACTTCCAAGAACTTTGCCAGGCTCTACAAAAGTGAGTAGTCCAAGTACCTCTTTTGATTTCTTTATTTTTGGCCCAGTTTTCTCCTTAGGCGGGACACAGAAAAGTAACTCCAAGCTTGTGTAGTCAGGCTCTACAAGCTCCTTGCTGTTGCTTGGCATCACAGCCCACATAGAGCAGCTTTCTGGAAGAGAATAACACTTCAAGATGGGCCATGGAGGTAGAGCAGCACTTTCAAGGAAGTATGATTTGTGGAATGAAAGGCACTTCAAAGGATGAATGAACTACAATGATCAGTAGTCCTGGACAAATGGTAATTATTTAAGAGTGGCAGCTCCCATAGACAGCATCCCAAAGGTTTGGAGGCTAATTAAACCTGGAAAATTACTTCCACTTTCAATTCACTGAACTGAAGGTAGGAAGTAAACTTAATGGGCTACTAAAAATTCTTTTTGCTATTGCCAACCCAGCATTGCACAATGGTGGTTCACAAACCACAAGGGGATGTTTAATCCAATTAGATAAATGTCTCTCTTTGTAAAAGATAAGGACTCCCAAGCCCAGCATTATTCCGACAACCATTAGGAACCATGTGGAAAACACATTCCACTTCAAAACATGAGCTTGTCTACAACACTAGAACCTTTACCAAAGGAACTCACCTCACAAAGAAGTTGCAACAGAGGCAGTGAAGACACTGGTGTTGAATCTGAGTTTGTATCTCTGTCCAAGAAAGCAGACTGTGGCTCAAACTGCTTTTTAAACACGTGGTTATATATTTAATCATAGCAGCAAGTTCTTACCCCTGATGTCTCCCTTTCTTGGTGACAAGCACAATGGAGAACAACTAAGAGATCTGTGTTGTGGGAAGTGAATATTAAAAGCTGCAGTATAAATGGGAATGTGTTCACTGTCTCCTTGCTGAAGGCTGAACAGACCTTGCAAGTCCCCTTTGGCAGACTATGCATTAACCACAGACCTTAGTGTTATCTTATGTGTGGAAAAAAACCCACAAATCACGTGGCTGTGGTCAGTATGAAATGAAGTTGGAGGCTACGTGCTACCCTGAAAGTACATGTCCCCCAGCCCTACTGGCAAGAGTTTTCAGCCTTGGATTGTGGCTGATGTATCTGTGACTGTGTAAGAGAAAAAAAAAAAGCTTCAGCTGACAAGACACACTCGCTGGTGATGTGCCAGGAGCTCATTAGGAAGAACCACAGAGCAGATCTTCCCACTCAACACATTCAGACTGTTTTGAACATCTTAATTAGTGCAGACTCATAAAATCACTTTAACAAGTAACTAATAGAGCCTGGAAAGTTAAGAGAAGATAGTTTAGCCACCACAGAACCTCAGTTCAGAGCTTTTCCCACTACTATATCCTCCATTTTTTAGTGGGGTTTCCATATTTATTTGTGATTACTAATTTTTTGTAGGACTGAGAGTGAGCAATGGGATCACCTTTGTTACCTGACTTATTGAGTCAAGGCCTAGTCCACCAACATGAGAACTTTTTTTTTTCAGATGAGAAGTAAATGAACTGATCAGCCTAGTGTCACAAACAAACACGTACGTCTCACAACATCAGAGGGGAGCTTCTGCCAGTGAAACACCTTCATCTTCAGCGTTGGTATCTTCTTAGGGTGGAGCTGTTCCCCATGTCCACAAGTGAGATGATTGCACTCAGGATTACTGCACAGCTGGTGAGGTGGGAGTGATGGGGCACTTGCACCAGGCATGGGAAGGGGTAGAGGAGGCACCTTACTCCCAGGGGGTAGTGGTGGAGGGGCTGGTAGCAGTGGTGGCAGGGCCAGCATGGCAGACTGTGCTTGAGAGGATGAGGAGACACCTTGCTGGGAAGGTGATGTGTTTCCTGCAGATTGCTGCAGCTTGCCAGGAAGGCCAGTTGTTGGAGAAAGGCTCATGTCTGCACTGGGGTTCTCCTCTTCCAAGTCCATATCAATTTGCATGAGTTTGTTCACCTTTTGAACAGATCTTCTAGATGCTGCTTTATGGTGATTTGGGCACTGCATGCTTGATAGGAGGTTGTCCATGGCCTGCCCTGGTCCCATTTTCCTGCTCTACAAGACAACATGGAGGTGCATGGACTAGCAAAGTTCCCCACAATTCCTGGCTACTGCCTGCTCCCATAGGGAAAAAGAGAAATAACAATGACCTTCCCATTAAGGTAAATGACAGAAACATTTCTATCTGCTTTATAAGTGACATTTCATGGTGGTTTTAGCTGTGCTAGCCAGGAGCAAAGCAGTAATGCTGGACATTAAGGCTCTTTTTGATTTCTCTCCATCTTTCTAAGTTCTTATTGAGATACATAAAGAGAGGAAAACCAAATGCTATCAAGTATAGTAAATCTGTACCTGGTTGCTTTTTTCTCCTTGTTGCTCAGCCATGCAGAGGGATTTTTCTTTTGAAGGGGTAAATGGATGCCTCCTATGGAAGTTGCTACAGGTGCTCTATAGACAGGACTTCTGAAAAAGTCAGAGTACAGTCACTCACTCCTGAGAAACCACATTACTACAACTTACCTTGAGTGCAAAAGGGTGGGGATTTTGAGAGGAACTCTCAGAACAGTCTAATAAATTAAACAAGCTACAGCTGAGAAAGACTCAGGCTGAACTGCTTAGGGACCTGAGACCACACAGGGAAATCACTAGTAATCATTAAAATTAGTAAGATGGTCTTACTTTGCTGGTTAAACAAATTTTCATCTAGCACAAATCTCTATAATTGCCCTGAGACTATGCGGTTTCACCCAGAGCCTCATGCAGGAGACTGAGCAGAAGTCTCCATCCTGTACCTCTGCCTGATTTTAAACATGGTAGTGGAGTTACCAAAGTCAGCAGAAGTACTTGTTAGCTCAGGATGTGGTTTTGTTTGCCAGACTGAGTGAAGTTTTCTTTTGCAAACACTTGCATGTCTTTATGGGTAAATATTGTCCTGGCACACTTGATCTCAGTAACTGTGGTTGTTTTGTGATTTCTCTCTTTAGCTAAATTTTATAGCAATGTTCATCAATAAGAGCAGAATTACCATGTTAAACAAGGAGATATGAGCAAATTATTGATACTCAAGAAATGACACAGTAGACTCAGCCTTTTTAGGGACTGCACGAAGACAGAAATAAAGTCCCCTGCCATCCCGGCCCTTACACCAGTCTCTAACAAAACATACATTTATAGCATCAGCAGCTTTAATGGAGTGAACTGGATGGGTACTTTAATTTTTAGTGCAGGATCAGGGACTTATTTGGCACGTACACCAGGTTTATGTTCCTAAGGGACTAGATTAATACATATGAATGACCATTTTCCTCCTGACACAGAAATTTTAACTAATGGCTTACACAGACAAAACTCTTTAAGGGAGCTGCATGAACACTTACAATTGATGCATAGTACAACTCTAAATTGTCTCTTATAATTTGAAATAGTTTGTCTTTGAAACCTTGCAGTTCATACTGATGATAGCTGCTCTCATAGCGGCCTCAGTAAAATTTTGAACAATACATTCAAGGCAAAAGAAAACAATAAAACTTTTGTGTTTTTAATCTTAATTTAGTAATAATGACTTGCATTAAAAACATTGAGTGTTAAATCAACCAGAAAATAATGCTTGATTTACATATAAAATGAAAGCAGTGAAAACAGATAAGCTGAAGGCCTGTGATATCAAATGAGTATTAACTGTGTTTGATATTAATTTGTTGCTTGAATTAATTTGTTGCTTGTTTCCATAATTATTTTTTTTTGCACAAATAAGCACTAACACTTTCCCAAAGGTAAAGCAGGCTTGCATTTAATTTACATAAACGACTTACTGTATCCCCTTTAGGACTTCACAATCTTTGGTGCTAAATTACCCTATCAGGACAAGTGAGAGATTCAGCATTATGAAAGAGCGAAATGAGAAATAAGCCACTTTCTGCTAAAAATATTAGAAGTAAAATGAGATGATTAAAAAAGAAATCTTATTAGAAATAATCTTGTTAAAATTCTGCTACTTCTTTATTTAAATTAAGGTATTGGAGTAATCAGGGAAAGACTATTAATTATGAAGCTAATTTTTTCTTAATCAGAATGTTCTTCTAAATTGCTGCAGGGTTTCTTTAAAGGAAAGTCTTGTTTTTAAAAATCCTTACAAACAAGGAATACTACACAAGAAACAGCTAGTATGCTTTGAATGATAAATAAGCTTATAATAAGGTACCTCCAAAGATTATACTTTTGAGACTATGTAGAGAAATCCATGCTCTTAGGGAAGATCAGGTCTTTGGTATAACTTCAAGGCACCTGTAATGTACGTTGCTGATACTGTTCAAATGAGCTTGTGGGTATATTTAAAAAAATCATTTCTGCATGGAATTTCTCTTTAGAAAGTGTAAAAATCTACCTCTGGGAAATATATACAAATATACAGACACACCTTAACGCGAGTAGGCAAAGACTAGCATACTGCAGAAAGCTCCAAAGCTCAGTAATTGGCCTGCACCATTTAGGCAGGGCAGGGAACAGTGATTGACTGATTAAACCAGCCCAACTCTGATGATCCAGTTGAAATCAATTAACTCCGAAGCTGTTTTCAGTGCTCTCTACCTTTTGTTTTATTGGAAAAGCTGCTGACGAGGAATGCCACAATAAAGGCTTTCATTTTCATCTGCTTCGTGACATGCTATAAATAAACACATTTCGCATTAGCCTAGAAAGATAAGATATATTTTGATGGCATAGGGTTTAGATTTTTGAGTTATATCTAAAAAATATCTTCCCTCTGTGTCTTGAGTTATGTAAGCACTCTCATTTTTTTAATCTCTGGTGTTGCTGATGGGCTGATATTGGGCTTTGTTATTTTGTAACAGTTGATTTTCTTTGTAACTGGACATTAATTTATTGATCATCGTTATGCTGGAAACAGGGATTTCAATGAATGCTTCAGAAAACCTCTTATTTGCCCTTGTGTGCTATGCCTAGAAAGTTTTTTGTAGGTATGATGTTGTTTAAAAACTGCACCCCATATACTCTCAAGATAACCATCAAAGGTGTAAGCACAGGAGATAATATCTGCAATATAAGATATTTTTAGTAGTGAGATGATGTGCTGCTTAACAAATGGCTGGAAGTGAACTACAGGAAGTATAGCAATCAAGGAGAAGGTTAGTCACTTGGTTATGCAGGTAGACTGTCCTTAACTAGTACCGAGCTTCTGTTCATTGCCTCCCAACAGGCTACACTTCCTATGGTCCTGCTTTCATTAAGAGGCTCCTTGTGTGATATTCCTACTGCTGACTTTTCAAAAGAGGTAATTTATTCTTGGTGTTTATGATTCTTTCAAGAATAAAAGTAAGATGCTGAAAAAAATCAGAGATCTTAATCCTTTCTTGTACAAGCAATCTTGTGGCCATGTGTCACCCTCTTTCTTTCAGATGCATTCCTAGGGGTTTTCATGATTTTCTGCAATTTGGGCTCAGAGAGCGCTTAGGGGAATGGTAGGTCTCTGAAAGTTACCCTTTTGTTTTGGTTTTAATATAGTTGCAAACTTGTTATGATATCAGAAAAGAGAAGAATGATTTTGTTGCACATTACTAACAATACTTGTTTTCTGGCATTTTTCATCAACAGCTGCCAAGTGTTTCAAAGGATACTGTTGTCTCGGTTTTATAGATGGGGAAACTTTAGCATGGAGAACTGGCTTGCCCATAGCCACTCAGGGAGCCAGCAGCATATACTGAGTGCTCCCAGTAACCCAAGTCACTGGCATTTCACTTCAGTGTTCTGGCAGCCAAAAAACTGTTTAGTCTTTGCAATGTTGCAAGTTGCCCAACTTTCCCTTATTCATAGCCATCTACTGCTGTGTGTCCATTTTCTCATATATAAAAAAAAAACAACCTGGAAGCAATTGGAAACAAAGCAAAAATGCTCAGTTTTCACTCTGTAACTGCCTCTGCTGCTGGCTGGGGCATGGCTATGAATCTGTAAGCTTAATGCCCATAGGCTCGGTCCTAGTGATGGAGTTAATAAAAAAAGCCCTACAAGGGAAGTGGCCGCACATTTTGGCAGCTGATAGGAAGGCAGGAGCCTTAGGATTTGCTGCAGATGGAGCTTGGACCAGCAGCAGCAGCTGCAGGTGGAAGACCTTGTGGGAGATTGCTGCTAAGATCTCTTCACTGGTCTCTGTAGGCTGTGGCAGTGCAGTGAGACAATTCAACCAAGGAACAATGTGAAGGTGTATATAGAGTACAAGGATGAGGTGTGAAAGGTAGGAGGCTGGGAGAAGGTGGGCTTCAGGGCTAAGCAAGGGCTTGGTAGAGAGTAGGGGTGAACTCTTCAAAATGGAAAGGAGTTTTGGAACTTTAATTGGGGCTCGTATAGCTGAAGGGATTAGTGAAAAGGTATAATAGCTTTAATCAATTGATGTTAGGTTTGAGATAGGTCATGGTCTGGAATAGATTATTATGTTGGCTGTTATTTGATCTGCATGCAGTGTTCTGCACCCAGACCTCTGCAGGTAGCCACAGAACCTGGAGGGAGAAAACCCCTTCTAACCTCTTGTTCTTCCTGGGTCTTTACAACTAAGGAGGTACTTTAGAGGAGCAAACTATTTGTCTGTGATTCAGGATGGATTTGTAGGCTGCTACTATGGTGAATGTAGTTACTATTCCCGGGCCATATTCTTGAGTATACGATACCAGTTCACCAAAGAAGATTAATATATAGACTTGAAAGGATGTCTGAGCTCCTACTTCTCTTATCTTCTCAGTGCTACTCTGCTTCTCTTCTGTCTGGTTTTTGTTTAATCACAGAGGTGTTATTTGGGAGGAACCCTTGAAATGGTCTTGTCCAAGCTTCCCTCCAGAGGACTATTGCCGCCACTATAGATCAGGTCACCTATGGTTTTGTCTAATTGAGCTGTGAAAAAAATTAAAGAATGGAGATTACAAAATATGTCAAAGTGTACAGGAAAAGTCTGTTGGCCTCAAAGGATTCCTTCTGGAAATTGTGTGCTACTGGGGGTTTCATTTAGATCACAAAATTGAGTCTGGGATTTTGAAGGATCACAGCAGCAGATGTCGTTGATCTGTTAACACTTTTTGCCTGTGCTGCCTCATCTTCTTTGGGCAAACCCTGTCTCTCTGTGGTAGCTCTGACTTTCCCCATGTATTCTGATTGATGGGTTTGGTAATTAATTGTCACCAGTTCATGACTAAACTCATTGCAGATTATGTTGTGTGAAGCTGTGTAAGTACTAAACAAACACATCAGGTTCTGCGTGCCTAGAGCAGGGCAAACCATAACTGCAATGTAGGTGTCATCAGCAAAGACTGCTGATCCTAGAAAAAAACTCCTTTGATAGGCTGGGAGTGTATCTAAACTGACTTGATAAGACCTGACTGCCACAGAGTGATTCTTGTCTTCTGACTTTGAGTAATGTAAGCTGAGTCTGCCTAAACTCTCCATTAAGGAAGAACAGAGTTCCTGGTAATTCCTACCAACACCTGGCTCTGTATGAACAATCACACAGAGTTCCTGTGAGTTGTTCATGCCCCAGCAAAGAAAGCATTAGAGTCCCTCATGTGAACTAAGTGCTAGCACAGCATGGATGAAGGAGTGAGTTACACTTACAGTGCTGAATATGCTGATTAACTTGCAGTGATTAAATTTTGCACTGGTATTTAAGGACTGGTACCTGATCTATATTAAGGAGTTAGAAACCTTTTTCTTTAGCATGGACCTGCATTACTATTGAAAACCCTGCAAAAAAATACAGTTATTCTGCAAATCCTGTGTAGTAACTGCTAAAACCCAATGAAGTCCCATCATGATCACTGCTCCTTTTTTAACTCTCTGTAATCAAGCTTCTAGACATGGCAAAGCTATTTTTTGTAACCTGCTCACAGCCTGGTTGTGAAGTGACCAAACAAAACATGGTTTGTGATGGACCTGGTTCATGACTGAATTTCCTTTCAGATACATTAGGTGAACATAACTCCATGACTAATATATTCAGTTCACCCATATTTCATGGCTGAGACTATTACCACAGAGACAGAGTGAGTGAGCTAGGATGGGTATAGGGCTGACTTTTAGTATTGGTAAACCTGTATGTTGTACTCAATTGATCACTGTGTACAGAAAACCAGAAATAACAGGCTGTAGATCCACGCTTTATGTTTATACAGAATTAAAACTGGTTAATTTTGCTCAAACAGGCTTATGCATTTTGCTTTCATTTCAATTTATCCTCTCTCTTTCTAAACAGAACGGAAGGTATTTCTCAGGCCCCTCTGCTCTGTTGAATGTAGGAAAGGACCAAACAGTACACTCAAACTGAAAGTTACTGGCATAACTTTGGACACAGAGATTTCTGTCATGCTTTTGAGTGCAGTCCAACACTGTGGTGCTGCTCATGTACCAGGTCTAGCTCCAGTTATATATATCTATTTCTTTGGGAGAAAACAACAGATAATTATTAACAAGCATATACGACTGATATGCTTAGTTACTTTATGTGGAAAATGTAGGACTTTGATGGACAAATTCTAGTGAGTCATAGGCCCTCCCCATCCCCACAAAACAAAGGAAACTTGTCAAGTACTTATTTTATTCTAAACTTTGCAACATTTTCAGTTTTGAAATTAAAGAAAAAAAGACAAAAAACAAACCCTGAAAATTCATCCCATTAAACATATCTGAATTCTGATGTGAAATACTTGGCAAAGACTTCTGCTGATTTCTTCCATAGTGTCAGTTGATCATATAGCCAATGATTAATTAAGGAATATGCAGTTATTTGGCAGTTAGAAGCTTCTGATGTTCATAGGTTGGTTTAAATGTTGGACTCCTTGTGCAGTTGCTGCAATATACTACAAGAATTGGTTTTTTTGAGGTCCAAACTCACTGTTGGATTAAATGATCACAGACCTGTCGAAATAGCTGCAAGTGATGTTTTTACCAGCAGTTAATTTTGCCTTGCAAACACTGAGGAATCTGAATCACAAATGGAGCAAAACTACACATACCTGTTGAACATCTTTCTTTGACCTGCTCTGATTCTGTCCCCCTGTTCTTCTTAAATAATCACTGTAATGTAAGAAGATGCTCTGGAGTAATAAATTATAAATGCTGTGTTTCAGCCTGCTTATTGGGATGTGATTGTGTAGATAATTTAATACAGTTTTCACAGACTACTATGGAACAAAGAACCGGCAGTGGCTCAAAATAATTCATTGCTCCGTAAACTCTTGAGGGCAGTGGAAAGATAATGTTGAATGCTCTCTCTTTGAAGGCCAAGGTAAGAACACAGAGCAATAAAACCTCTGGCTGTGTGAAAAGAGCTGCTCTCTCTAGGTGGAAATGGATGTAGCTGAAAGACCCAGATGGAGAAGCAGACACCTGCTGCAGTGTCTGAAGAGAGCATCAGAGCCTGTGGGGCATCAGGAGGTAATGTTCCCTAGGTAACACCTAGAAAGCCTGTTTATTCCCAAGTCCTAAGTCTCCAAATGATGTTCCTATTGATAAAACAGCAGAGTTGGGAGGAGAAGAGGCTGGGAGGCTCTGGCTGGAAACATAGATGTTGCAAAGCTGCTGGGAAACCGTGTTTGGTACTCAGATTTTTTTCCAGGGTACTCAGATTTTTAGCCTGGGTCTAATGTGAGAGCAGAGAAGCTGCATCAGTGAGAGCAAAAGGACTGATGTTTTGGGTGATTTTCTATGAGACTCAAAAAGAGGGAAAAATGGTAAACCTGTAAATGTGATAGAGGCAGTCCTGCAAGTCAAACCTGGGGTGGGTTATGTGGTTCTGTGGGAAGTGATGGGGCTCTGCCTGCTTCTGTCAGCTGTGAACGGGACTCCAGTTGCAACGGGGCTGTGCTGCACTGTGGGGTCTCCTGAACTGAAGCTGTCTGTGTGTCTGCTCTCAGCTGATGTTTGCTTTTGTTAACCGATTCTCAATATGCTCATAGCAATGCTTCGGTTAAAATAAACCAGTGATTTAATTCCTAGTTTAACATCTAACTTAGTCCAGAGAAGTTTTCAGTATTACAAGGGCTTTACAAGTCCCATTAAGCAAAGCAAAATAAGCTTTAGCCTGAACATTAGTCTAGCCACACGAGTTACCATATATAGGCATAGTTCTCAAATGCACCCAGCTCTTTCACTTGATTCATGTTTCAGCGCAGTACCACACCATAGATTTAACAAACATAGATCATTTTAAATGGACAGCTATTTACAATTCTATGATACAATGTTATTACAAAACTCAAGAAATAAAGCTCTGAATTTTTAAAACACAATACTGCACATTCCCAGTTTTAAAGCAAAAGTAGCATGAATCTATATACCGTTTTCATCTTAGAACACAAAGGCTTTTGAGTAGAAGCAACTGATGATAGCGTTCAAACCCAGAGATTTATTGAAGGATGAGCTGAAAATGTGTCCAATAGAGCAGTCTGGAATACCTCTTTCTGTTGCTTTAAGAAGAGGAACTGAGGACCTGGTTCCCCAAAAGCTGATGGATGCATCTGTGCATGTGAGATGAGTACTGTGAGACTACTGATGTGCTTCAACTTAATTGCACATAAGCATCATGTAGGAACCAGACACTGTTTATATGGCCATATGCTTACCAGAATACATACTTTTTTTTTTTTTTTTTACTTTTTTTCCCTGTAACTACTTTCCCTTGCTTTATGATTGAGAATAAAAATATATTTGTCTGATCTAGGTCTTGGACCCGCTCCAATATAAATCGTCTGTGGGCAATGAGAAGAGGGAGCAACACGATTCCACCTGTGATGGTACAGCCGCCACTTAATTTATACCCTTAATTTAATTGAGGCACTGCTATTTTTAAAAAATTCTCTGAGGGTTAAATGCTGTGATCCTTTCTTGGGCCACACTCAGCTGTTGCTTCAAGAGGAGTTTGGCCTAAGAGCAGGTTGAAAGACTTGGCTTCCAGGACAGTGGCCGAGAGGTCTGACCCTTTCACACTGCCACGTGCAGAACTGTCCCTCATCCCTGCGAGCGCTCGCCGCAAGACACGGGCCGAGGGTGCCAAAATCTCCAAGGAGGCTCTCTGGGTCTTGGGCTGGGGACTGAAAGGCTGCGCGAGGAGAAGCGTTGAGTCCTGGTGGGGCAGAGGGGACCACGGTGGCGTTTCAGCAATGCAGAACCTGGCTTCTGAGAAGCTGGCAGCACTCTGGGGACATATGAGTGGTTCGCTGGGCCTTTGTTATTTCTTCTGCCTTGCCGTGACACCTGCAGGAGGAGGTGAAATTCAGAGTATTTGCAGCTATAAAAAAAAAGTGTTGTGGTTTTGCATGTATGTGTATCTAATGGCCAGGCTGCTACCAGAAACCAGTTTAATATTCCTCAGATAACCAAAAATCAGGTAGAGCTAAATCTTTATGTACTTAATACAAAAATCACATTTCCAGGACCAATTCTGATGTTCAAGAGTTTGGGCAACTTTCAGGACTATCAGAAGGATGGGGTGGCACACTGCCATCTTTAAGAGCCTGTCCCAAACAATAACAAAAGCAAACACCATTTCTAATAACAGACATGAAGGTCATATAAGAAGATAAGCGTTAGTTTGATTAAATTCTCATGGTCCATTAGAAAACCACCCACCCACAATACTCAATCTGCAAAAAGGGAGGTGAAGCTCTGAAACCCTTTATTCTGTTTGCAGGGGGAGGTTGATGTCCCACTGTGCCATGTGCAGGTCATAGCTGCTGGCAGGCAGTGCTGTGTCCGTCCCCTCTTGCCCCTTCCTCCCCTCCTCACCAGGCTGTGGTCCTTGAGCACTGAACTGATTTGAGAGCAGTGAAATTGCCAAAGCCTGCTTGCTTATGGACTTGGGCTTTCAAGACTTTGTTTCCTCTAACATTTCCAAGACACATAAAGAGGGGAGGAGAGGAAAAAGGGAATTGTCGGTTTCAAAGTGCAGCTCATCTCTGCCCTCCCAGCAACCAACACAGCTGCGCACTGCTGGCACAATGCAGCTGTGCTAGGTGCTGCATTTCAGGGATGCAGTGAAACTCCTGCCTGACTCGGTCATTTCACAGAGGTACCATTTGTCCATGCGTTCCTCTATGTTACTTTCCTACATATTCTAAGGAGAATTCAAAGCTGTCTGTGTCTCTGTTTTTTTTCTAATACAACTTTTTTAAAGTCTACATGCTGGAATCCCTGTGCTTACAACATACATAATCTGAGTTATGCTTAACTCATGATTTCAGCTGCTCTCCCAGTGCAGCATGACCACTGGTCATGACATATTTCTTACCTGTGTCTCGCTGCTAGTATTTTCTGCGCTTACTGCAAATATTCATTAGGATTTTTACACTAAACAGAGCTACTTCTGTTTTCCACTTTATGTAAACCTATGGTACAGCATGGAAAGGGCCAAAAGAAGGGCAGGAGTAGTCAGGACTATAACTACCCAATTTATTTCTACTTTTCTCTTGCTATTGATGATGCTTGAGGTGCAGGAACAAAAGCAACCCTGTGTGGAAATCCTGCAGAGATTCCTCTCTTCTACAACCCCAGGAACCACCAGGCTGTGCAGGAGCAGGACTCCCAGCCAGGCTTGCAGCCCCAGGCACTGGGGATGCTGGAGAATAAATACATTCCTTTCAGGAAATGACACAGAGAGATATTTGACATTATTGATTCAGTTTATAGGAAATGCTCATCAGCATGGAAAGGACAATGCATAACTATGCAATTTCAGTACAGTGGTGCTTTCGATTGTGTTTTCTTGCTTTTCTTTCCACTTGCTGTAAACCAAGCAAAGTTTCGCAAATGAGAGTCTCATTCTGAAACTCTTTAAGTTTTCTTTTGAGGGACAACTCTATGTTGTCAGCATCAATGAAGGATGCAGGGAACTTGGTACGCAGTATCATTAGAAATTTGGTTTACCTGTATTATCTTTTGGGTAGACAAGAGCCAAATGACACCCCTCTGTCCCCTCTCCCAGAAAGCTGCATGAATGCACACAAGTATGCACAGTCTGTTTGCTCCAATGGACTCGTTTGTGTGCAACTCTGGAATTGAATTTGGCTTTGAGTTCGAGCTGGTATCTTGCCCTAGCTAGCACTTCTTCCCAGGTTTAGTGTTTTTCCTATATTTAAACAGTGCTACAGGAAGTGGCTTCCTGCAAGCAAACCAACCATTGCATTTCGCAGGAGACAGATACTGAAATTGCATTGTTACAGTTCTGCAGAAAATAACCAGATCAAAGCAAGGACTTTGTTTATCGTGTGAAGCTGGATTCATATGGTTAGAATAGTGACTTTTAATTGTCTGCAGGGAAAAGTGATTTGGCTGTTGCTGACACGGAGAACAGATGGTGGGCTGCGACCCTGTGTCAAGGGGAGAGCAGCACTGACTCCACTCAACACAAGATCTACATGCCAAAGAGTAAAAATCAGAGTAACAAATTTATTTTATGTGTATTTGTGATTAGATACAAAGACAAAAAAGGCTTAGCTGATATGCTGAATACTGATTAGGTTTGTAAAGTCTCAACGCTGTGGTTAGTTCACATAAAAACACCTTTGTGAGTTTACGTACCTCATTGTACCACACAACCTTTTTTTGTTTTATTATCTCCAGTATCAGTTTCAACCTCTGTTTTTAAACAAAAGAGAAACACTAAATATATCTGATAATGGCAAGGCAAATGTAACAGCAGGGGACTTTTTACGATGAAAACATTGTCTAGTAGCAGAGCGATCCCTAAGATGCCATCCCTGGATGCCCAGGGAGCCCTGCAGCTTTTGTATTCCTTAAGCCAGAAATACTAATTTCAGATGTCAGGAAAGCATCCCCATGGGTTGGAGTGCTGCTGCAGCTCCTCCTGCTGCCTCCTGGGAAGTTTGGGAACCAGTGCTCAGGGGAAATGACTTCTTGTTTTTAACTAGGGGAAAGTGGCATGTTTAGGAACGTAAATAACTACAGCCCCAGGGCATGCCAGCATTATAAGGATAAGTCCCTCTGTGGTACATGCTCAACCCATGCTGTCTTTCTCAGCAGATGATATTTAAACCCTTCTTTCCTTTCTCCTTCAGTTTCCTTGAAAGGAAATGCATTAAGCATTGATAAAAAGAGACTTCCATCACCTTCCTGCCCATTTGCTTGACCCAAGTGTCTTTCAGAAAACAAGGTTTTGGACAATGTATTGCATCTTTCTAAAAGCTGACAGACCCATGTGTCTTCCCTATCAGTCACTTCTTATTTGGAATTAAAGTACCCACCTAAGGGTGGCTTCAGCTTGGTAGAGTCTGAGGGACTTGGACGCAATTCCCAGGATAGGAATCAGCTGTGCATGCTCACCATGAGGTGGACACCTGGGTGACTCATGATTCTGGGGGCTGAGCTTTCTCCCGGCACCATCAGAGCAGCCCAGGGTGAGGGACCAATTTAAACAGTCAAACACAATCCTTTGCACAAGCATCAGTAAGATGCTCATTTTTTAATTGTTGGCTTTCTCCCCTCATCCTGCAGCGATGACTCCAGGGCCTGCTGTTTAGGAGCAAACTAAAGTACTCCTGGGGCAGGTTATCAAGTTACTGCAGACAAAGTGCTCTTGTAACGAGGCTTAGGAGAGGAAAAACCAAACAATCCCAAGGCAGCGGTCATGTTGCTGGTTTTATGTGTTTATAAGTAGTTGAGGGGAGGGATCACTGATTAAGTACTCAGTATTAACTGCTCTTAATCACTGCTCTGGAGTCTAATGGAGCTTTTGTTTGCACATAACTATGCCTTGTAGCCGTCTTTAGCACACTTGACAGATGTGCTTATTGCCATCTTTATTGCATATGTGAAATGGGCTTTTTAATTATTGATTCATCATTACTCCTTCATAAACTACTGATAAATGTCAGGAGAATGAACTGTGCTTGTGTTTTTCTTTTTACATCTCTTTCAGCTTTTGAAAAAATAACAGCTTTATGAAAAAGTGTAGCTCTAGTGGCAGGGGGCATTGGACCTCCAAGTGAGGAGGAAGAGATATACACAAATAAATGAGGAAGCCTCCCCAGATTAACTCAGGCCCTGATGGCTATGTATGAAATAGTCTACCTGAGTAGCTTTTGCTGTGCCTCTTCTTCTTCCTCCGTTTCCCAGATGGCCTCTGCTTTTCCCTGTCAGTGTGAGTTTGCCCTGGAGGGAGTGTTGCCGAACAAGAGGAGTCGGTGGCTGGCTCCTCCGAGAAGGACTTCTCTTGAGAGGTGTCCAACAGCGAGTCTGTACCGGGGTCTTCATTTTCCTTTGCCATGTCTTTTAACTCTGCCTGATGAGCCTCATTGTGGAGAGCACACTGGCCACTGCTAGGGTCGACTCCAGTCTCACTTGGCTGCTTTTGTGGCTCCTGCACCAGCCTGTAACTCTCTGACCCATCAGCTGGGCATTCCTTGTTCTGGCCTTCTGAGTTGGACCCATTGAGTTGGTCTCTAAGAGCAGTGCCTGAACTGCTGCTGGCAAATCTTATCCCTGTGTCTATGTTAGCAGCAGAGAAGGCAATGGAGCCACTCTTCATGCTCGGCTGGAGGCTTGCCCAGCTGTCTGCCTGCTCCATCCTGGCATCCAGTATGGGCTGATTGGCCCCCCCGTCAACTTCCACTGAGCTTACTGAGGGGCCTTCTGTCTGGGACTCTGGTGTCAAATTTCCTCCAGCTTTGTTTTTTAATAACTCCTGGTTTAAAGCCGAGGCATTTATAACATCTCCATCCATCTCCATCAGGGCAGTGGTTGAGGGGCCAGTGCTTTCTGAGGGATGACCATTGTTATTCTGCTTGGTCTTATCATTAATCTGCTTCCCAGCTGCTTGTGGATCCATAATGCTTTTTCCTTTAAATAAAAAAAATTGCAATCAACCACAGCTGCAGAGTGGCATCTGGGATTAACCAAGGTGTTTCTGTTACTGGGAGAAGTTACAAGCAAGACTTGCCTGTGGAGGGTGCACTGACCCTAGAGGAACCGTGCGGAGGCAGCACCTTTTATCCTCTCTATACCAAATGTGGTTACCCCAGTTGGATTCAAAAGCTCCAGCTCAGAAAAGCCCCTGCTCTGTTTTCAGCAGGTGTTTATGTGTCTTTGCTTCCAACCAGCCAATTTCCATGTAAGCCCCTAGACTTGCAAGGGTGTCTGAAAGCCTGTGGCAGGAAAAGGGAATCCACCTGTGGGGTCCTGAACCAGGTGGCACTGCTGGCTTGGCTGCACAAGGACTTCAAAAGTGCCCATCAGTCAGCCTAAACCTTCCCTTGCAAAATAGTTTTAGGAGAGCCACAGTGCACAAGTTAGACTCTATGGCAGTCCAATGTCATTCAATTTATCTGTTGTGCACTGACACCAAACCCTGTTTTTAAGGGCTGCTAAGAGCTAAGTCTAAACTTCCAACTGTAGACTATGACAGGGTGCAGCAGCCTCCAAGGCACTGACAAGCTGTGTTACTGAGACTTGATAGCATGAAGGGGACTTGTGTGGGGATGACACCAACGCTCCATCAGCATGGTACTGTGGTTGACCTTAGGCTGTGCCTCTCAGAGGGTTTATCAACACAGGTGCAAGGCCATGCTGTTTCAAATTGCTGCTAATTCCAGGGCAGACCTGGCTGGTAACAGCTCAGGGCTCTCTGCTCCTCTTCTCCACAGCACTGGCTGCAGAGCATCCTTAAATAAAATGACCCAAATGCAAAAATGAAGGCTTCTTGCTTGTGTGCTTGGCTCAGGCTCAGGGGCAGATGGGAATGAATAGCTGCAGGTGGAGCTGGGTCTTTTTTCTTACCAGACTGGCTCTCCTCAGGGTTCTCTGCAGGTGAAGTTTTAGGAAGTGCATCTGTCTCGTGTCTGTTCTTTGTCTTTCTCAGCGTGAACCCTTTCCTTATGTCGGCCAGCAGTGCATCGATGACGCACACCTCCTCCTGCTTCACCGTCCCCTTCTTAACTGGGATAGAGATGAGTATTAAGTCTGCTCATGAGATGGAAGAGGGCACTTTACAGTGATGCTGTTGCATGGGGTAGATAGTGCTATACTGATACAAGCAACCACTGGGCAAAAGCAAAGCACCAATGCCAGGTCTGGAAGCAGCTGCCTCGGTGCCCCTGCAGCAGCAAGTCCTGGCTGAAGCCAAAGGATCTACCTGAAAGCCTGGGTGGTACAGGCTGGCACCACTGGTACTGGCTCTGCCTATCCTTGTGCCTGGTTGTACCAAGACCTTGAATGTTGGTAGGGACCGTTTTTTAGAGGAGAGTGGCAGGGGCATGGAGGGAAAATTATCTTGATTTTTCTTTCCTCTCTGCTTCTTCCAATTGTTCTTTTCAGTGGTGGCGCCTCTCATTTTCATCCAAATTTCAGTTTTCTGCAAGATTTTTGGGACATCAGCAGTCTCTGGTAAAGAGAGACTATTCAAGTGTATATGGGGATTTTGAGCTGGGGGAATTTTGAGTCAAAGTTTTCTTGTTAGATTTGGAATTCAAAAGTTATGTTTAGAAACTGAAAAAGTTAGCAGAAATATTTCAATTTGACTTTTTTTCCCCCAGCTGTTCAGTCAGCAAACCTAAAATTAACTTCTCTGCCCAGCTGTATCCGTGAAAAGTCAATTCTTAGTTATGGCTGTAAGACATCTAAAAGCCTTTAGTCAGCCGTCACCTGGAAACCCACAAAACAAATTACCACTACCGGTCCATTAAAGCAAGACCAGCAAAGAGCTCCTATCAGCTTTGTCTCTCTTTTTGAAGCCTTTTTAGATACTCACTGACTTTTCCATTTTCTCCCTTCTGTCTCTTCCCCTCTTCCTCTTCCAGCTGTTTCTTTCTCTTCTCTGCTTTGGCAGCTTGCTCCTTCCTGTCCTTGTTTTCCTGCAGTGACGTAACAGGGGAATGATAAGGTTGGCTAAATGTCTGATAGAAAAGCTGATGAAGAGAAAGACAATCTGCAGATGGTTGCAAAGGAGGGAGAGAAATTCTGGCCACATCCTGAGCAACAAATGCAATGGGCAAGTGGAGTATGGGCTGTCTTGCCAAGATGGCGAGAGGGAGACCACTGACTTGGCTGGGATTCTGCCACATGCCAGTAGAAGGTGGCAGCAGTGATCTGCCTTTACACAGCTACCTACCAGTGTGCAGATCTGCCTGACCTTTAGCTGAGACAAAAGTGGAAACTCCAAACTGGTGGCTTTTTTTACTACACATACCCTTTCTGGGCCTGTTAGCTCAGGTTGGAGAGAAGGGTTAAGTTTTATAAGCCTGTTCCTCTAAAACTCAGGCTTTTGACTCCAAAGCATCTTTGTGACTCTACAGATAAAGCTGCACTGAAATCACAATTCACCAGGCTCTGGGCCAGGCCAGGAGCACCAGCACTGCATGACAGTACAGTGGAGCAGGGATCGGACACTTCTTTCACCTGGTGACCTCATGTCAAGCACTGAAAGGAGGAGGCTGTAACCAGCATCTTCCCTCCACCAGATCTGGGTGCTCATCCTGCCCTTATCTGGTGGAGCAGAGGTGTGCACCAGTACTAGCGATGCTCAGCACTGTGTGTGCAGACACCAACCTTCACGGCTCGGATGAAGAGATCTCTGAAGGTCTTCATGGTGCCAAATATGTCCTCTAAGGACAACTTGCTTGGGTCTTCACAGAGATAATTTGCAAGTTCTTCTCTCTTCCTTTCAATGGTTTCAAATTCTTCTTCCAGCTTTCTGGAGGCATCAATGCTATCCTGAAATGCATTTAATATGCACAGTAAAACACCATCCACAGTAATACAATGAGTAAAGTGCACTTAAAGAAAAAAGGATGTCAATGTAAGAGCTTGAAGCAGGACTGTGGCCCCTGTTTTTTAACTGCAGCAGAGCTTATAAGGGGAAAGAAACTAAGATTTGCAGATGATCTTTGCTCCTGGTGACCCTGCTGTGCCAGTTTACAGGGGTGGCAAGACACGGAAAGCTCAATGCAAAGCTTAATACCAGGAAAAAGGCTTTACTCTGGTGATCCACACAGAGGGTGACTATCTTCACTCAAAGTGAGAAGCCACACAACAGAATGGAGAAAGCAACTGAGGCAGAGGCCTGAAGAAAGGGCTTCAATAAAGTTATCTAGGTTTGGGGTAGAGCTGGCAAATAAACACCAACAGGTCGTGTTGCTTCACAACCTACTTCCAAATCTGACAGCATGCCTTGTAGCAATGTTTTCCACTCTGTCATGACCCTCATCAGCTGCAGGAGAAGTTTAGACTAGATATTAAGAAGAAATATTTTTGCTGAGGGTGGTGAAACACCAGCATAGGTTGCCCAGAGAGGCGGTAGACGCCGCATCCCTGGAAACATTCAAGGTCAGGTTGGATGGGGCTTTGGACAACCTGATCTAGTTGAAGATGTGCCTGCTTACTGCAGGGGTTGTGGATTAGATGACCTTCATGGTCCCTTTCAATACAAACCATTCTATGATTCTATATGTACTGTGCACTGACTCTGTGTGTGCAGTGGGGGAGATAGGAGGGAGCTCCACTACTGACCTGGATAGGTTTTTCATACTGTTGTTTCACATCGTCATTTGATGATAAGACTTTTCGCTGAAGCTCCAGCAACTTCTTTAAATTGGTGCTGGACTCCGTACGTATAATATCAAGATTAATTCTGAAATCACACAGAACACCCCCATTAGTTGACACTCAAACATCCTGTGATGACCAAAGAGAGGACAAGTCTGAGCTGGCGGTTGTTGTCCCTCTGCTTCCCACTAATTCACTGAACTGAAACCTGAACTCTGAACTCTCTATAACAAGTTCCGTCCACAGCAATTCTGAAAAGGCTGCCAGGTCCAGCTAGAACTTCGTGTATGACGTAGACAAATGCCAAAAAAAGTCTACCCAATTCAAAAGGCTGTTCTCCACCCTCAGAGCTCAGCATTAGCTCACTTTCCTCGGTTAAAGACACTTCAGCAATGCTTCTGGGTACTGGCCTTCACAAACTCCTGCTACACAAAGGATGTGCAGATTTTGGAAAGGCCTGGAGGCAGCTGAACACTGTGCAAATTTTAGCCTTAAGTGTTGCCAGCTGTAGAACTATTATAAATTAAAGGGACTTCAACATTCATCAACCAAATCTTTTGGTTAAAACTAAATAAGATGCCATCTTGTTAATGTTCTACACCAGCTGCGTGGGTCCTAATTTCTGGTACATTGTTGATGGGTATGGGATTTATTTTTGTTCTAAATTCAAAAGGAAGTGACACACAAATTTACCCTGCTGCTTTTGAAACAGTTTCAAGATCCTTTGGCAGTTCCAGTAGGTCCGTGTGGCTGTTCTCTACTTCCTGAAGCAGAAGAGAGAGAGAACTGTTATTTGCTGTGTGGCAGGAGCTGAGAGAGGAAGCTGGAGGGAAGAGACACAGGCAGAAGTGCCCGGAAAGGATGACTGTGCTAAGTCCTGCTGCTGATCCCCCTCTGCAGTTTGCTTTGCCTTGCAGAGCTGGAGTGTTCAAAACAGGATGGCAAGTTCAGAGAGGAAAAGCATTGCTCCCAGGCTATAAAAACATATAAGAGAGCTGAATGTTGAGAAACATCATAGTTCAAAGCAAAGCTGCCCTGCTGCTCAGCTCTTCTTCTATTTTCTTCTGAGATGCCTACTCTTGGGAGGGGGCAGGACTGTTGTTTGACACAGTCTGCCACTTCCTTTGGTCCCCCCTGGCATGCCCTATGGTATCAATAGGGCATGTATCTTATCTGAACAACTTACTTTCATGGCTGTGATTGCTGAAGCTAATGCCAGCTAAAACGGGGATTGAACATGAAAACTGGAATGGAGGGACCTTGATGAATGAAGGTGGCAGAGCAAAGCATGGAGGAAAAAAGAGAAAAGAACCCCCAGCAATGCAGAGAATAAGAAAGCCATGAGGGCTGGAAAGGAGCATGAAAAGCTCAAGCACAAACAGGCGGAAAAGAGACAGATTGCAGAAAGGCAGAAAGGCTGAATGGGTACAGACCAGCCAGGATGGCTTTGGTAGCCACGTGCCCTGTGGTTTGCAGCTGATGATGTGCAGAGCACATAAATATGAAAAAGGAAGTTCCAGCCATTGTGAAGAAAGATGCTGGAGAAAAGCAGAACAAGACTTCATAAAATAAAGAGCTCCCTGAGTAGTAGTGCTCACAAGCAGCCTCTGCCAGCCTAAGTGAACTGAACACTCCCAACTTGCAACCCTCTGCAAGTAGTCAAGAAGGATAGAAATACTTGTGTGGCATTAACTGAAAGTAGAGTAGGAGAAATGTTTCATCTGTGATAAAATACTCCCCCTTCCCTATAGCCCAGGACTTGGCAGTGATACCTCCAGAATATGGTGGAGCAGCGTAATGCGGGTTTGGTTTGCTTTGGTTTCTGTTAGCTTGAGTAAAGTGCTGATTTTAAACCCATCAGCATCACCCGTGTGACTTCCCTACAAGATAGAAAGAAAGCAGATGTAACCAATATGTCCATTGAAATGACAATCATAAAGGAGATCATCCACATACTGTAATGGGGGAAGGATAAGGCAAAAGGAGTCCTTACATAGTTCAGAAAGTTTCCAACTTTGAGAATCAGTTGACAAAAGAGCGGCAGGCGATGACTGTTCAGCAGATCTGAAAAACATAAAACTCTTTTAAACAAAAGCCTCTGTTACACTAGAACATTTCCTAAACTGCATTGAAATTGGGATTCTGAATTCCACCAAACCAAATCTGATTTTTCAGGTTTGCAGCCCATTGGCCCAGCCTGCAGAGAAAGTGGTTCTATGTAGATTCGATTCCATGGGTTGTGGAAGTTTTTGTTGACTTATGTTTCTTTCTTTCTTTATGCCTGGTCTCATTCCTAACGGAAAATAATCTGGAGTTGGACTCTCCTCACTAACGGCCATCAACTCATTGCCTTCCTTGGAAGTCCCCAGATTTACCCTGGTGTTGGCGAGGGTAACTGGGCTGTAATTTTAATCTTGCAGACTCCATTCAGCTGTGCAGTGAAGCCAGTTCTGACAGCCCTGCAATTATCTGCCAGCTGCTAAAACCAGACATGCTCACCCTGTTCTTGGTCTCGCATGGTGTAAGTGATTACCAGGGCATGAAGGGTACAGTCTCTGTCCTTGCTCTTGTGATGGGGTGCTGCAGCAGTGTGCTTTCTGAGGTGCTCAGCTTTGAGGCAGAAACAGCTCCAAAAGGACAATTGGGCTACTGGGAAGACACTTTTTGGGGAAAGCTTCAATTCTTTCCAAGCAGGCACCTCTAATGCCAGCTGGCGGAACCCCCAGGAGGAGTTGGGGAAACCGGCTCTAAAACAAATGGTACTTGACAGTGCCAAGAAGAATATCCTGCTCTCAGTGGAGTGGGACCTGAGGTTTCTTCCACAGGAAGCTGAAACCTCTTGCATACTCTCTCCACGGACTCACAATTTATTATAGCCTGAAATAATAAACCTTTTATTCTGGTTCCATTTGTGGGCAGGAAAAAACTAAAGCATCACTACTTTCTAGCAGGCGTTCGGGGTTTGCTTTTGTGGCAGCTGAGAAAATTGCTGAGTGAAGGTCTTAATGTGACAAAGAATGCTGGATGAATTAGCTGTAACAGGGCCAGCTCCACTGCCTAAATTCAGCTCCTTTGAAAGGGCTGATGAGCTTCCAATGCCTCACTGTTGGAAGTGTTTTAGAGGAACACATCTGCTGCACAAAAAGAAGGCTGAGGGTGAGGGAAAATAATGTCCGGTCCTATTAAGGGCTTTGACTGTCAGTGGAGATACCTAAAGCTGCATCCAGTGAATGGATCACAAAGGAGTTTTTTGGGGGCTGGGTTGTATCATTGTAGAGCCCCAGGGGCCTTTTGAGGGGTTTCAAGCCTAGTGTCTTAAATAAGATCCACAAATAATGTCAGGTCATTTACCTTCGCAGGCTCTCCGGATGGCTTCAGCTTTTGGCTGAATCATGTCCAGCACAACAGTGGTCTCTTCACACATCAGCATACATTCAATGCGCAGCTGGTAGCTAAGAATGGAGATAGATCCAATGCTTAAATGCTCTGTGATCTTGGTCAGCACAGAGGCTCTCTTCCCACAAAGCCCACCTGACAACCCACAACATCACTTTCAACCACATCCACATCAAGCCATGTATGTAGCTTGTAGAGGGAGGCAAAGGGCTGCTGCTTGCCTTGGGGGACCAATGGGTATGTAGTGTCTGCTGACACTGTGATCAGCAGAGAAGACTGACCACTGTATGAAATATGGGGTTCCCCCTCTTGGCACTGTAGTTAACCTTTCACTAAGTTATGGGGCCTCTATAGGCAGATCTGACCTGGGGTTTGCGCCAGCTTCTGCTACTTCAAAGAGAGAGGAGGTGCCGGAGCAGCAACAGCCCTTCATCTAAGGGTAATGGGGAAAGGGATGGCTTTAACTTGGAAGGGGGAAGCTACTAGCTATATCAACCAGTATCTATCTGTGAGGCTCCTAAAAGGAACTTAATCTTTCTGGAGGTAAACCAAGAAAATATCTGGCTGAAGTTCGTGACCAACACCCTTACCTGGGAATGTGAAGGAGGAGAAGATAAAACTGATCTGCATTTGCTAGCTTCGATTTCTCTTCTTTGAAGGCCTTCAGGTTTTCTATCTGATGAGAAATAAAGAATCAAGACTGCAGGACTGCACTACATGTTTAACTCTATAAACTAAGGGTACCGTTTTCCCTCCTGACCTCATGCTTTTCAGGTAGCAACTTCAGCAACTGCTTCAGAACCTCAACATCAAACTTGGTCCGGTCTCCGTTCTGGACCATGGCAGCTACCTCTTCATTGGAACTGCAGGGAGGAGGAGCAGAGTCAGCCATTACCCAAAGACCTGTTTTCCACAATCACATGCTACCGAGACATGTATCTGTGCAAGTGCTCTGTGATTTCATAGAATCATAGAATTATTTGAGTTCGAAGGAACCTTAATCATCCAGTTCCAACATCCTTGCCATGGGCAGGGACACCTTCCACTAGATCAGGTTGCTCAAAGCCTCATCCAGCCTGGCCTTGAACACGTTCACCTCACTTTCTCTACTGAGAGCTACAATAACCCAAAAGGAAAGATGTGTGTCCCCATGATTAACTTAGAATTGGGGCCTGGATCTCTGCTAAGCCTCAAATTTTGTTTCTGGCCTTGGTCAAATGACTCAAGATCAGAGATCAATGCTGCAACTCAGATCTCTGTCTCTGGGCATCTGATTACCTTAAAAGAAAAAATAATTCTTATTTTTTTCATTGGCCCTGTTTGGAAGAGAGATTTGAAATCCAGTGGTGTTTCACAGCCTGTCACCCTAAGATACCGTGTGACAACTTTATCTGTAACATGGAGATACAACCCCTTTTTCAGCATATGGCAATGTTGTATGTAAAAACATAATTAAATGCCTAAACTCACTATTTTAAAGATAGTGTATGACAAACTGGGAAACGTTCAGATGTTTTGGTAACACAGACCACCAAAGTCAATTGGTTATAAAATTTATTTCATGAGGACTTTCCAGATACTATGCAAAACCTGTTCAAAGTTCTGTCAACTGTCATGAAAATTTGCCATATCTTACCATTTAAATTGCTTCAAAAATATGTTCAAATTGAGACTTTTCTTGGAGTCCAAAAATGTGATCTTCATCAAAGAAAAAGAAGATATCTCATATTAGATGAGCTGTCTGCAATGATCTTTATTTGAAAAAATGAGAGGGTCCTCCTCACCTCCTTTGGCTCTGCCTTGGCTGGTGTAGTTGTTTTCTCCTTGGGGGTTGGTTGTGGAAAGCAAAACAGCTGCTCTATGCTTGTGTAATTGGGCTCTATGGTTTCCTCGCTGCTGCTGCTCACTGAAGCCCACATGGAATGACTTTCTGAAAAAAGACAAAGTGTTCAGACTGGCTTGAGGGACAGCTGAAAGCTCCTGGCTTTTAGGGCAATGTGAGTTGCTAGAAGGGACATTTCTCAGAAGCTGAATGAAATAAGAACAGACATATTCATCCTGGACAAATGAGGAGTGGCAAGCCCTACAGGCAGGATCCAAAGGGCCTGAAGGCTAATTAAACCTGGTGCTTTTCCCCAAGATGTGCTGGTAAAGGGATGCAGCACTGGGCACACAGAGGCCGGACAGCCCCATCCCTCCCTATACAACTGCGTTCTCCTCCACAGTAGGGAAAATGCATCAGGATAAGAAGAGTCTTAACCATTTCTTTTAGTCCCATGGCTGATTCTATTTTTCCTTCCTGTGCTAGCTGAAGGATTGGCCACAACCTTGACATTTTCTGACTTTGAATATCCTATATTTTTCATTTTATAATCCAGCCTCCTTGTATAATGCTGGCTATAGGACTGATTCAAGTAATTCCCACTGTGCTTTCTTAAATATCTTTTTTTGGGAAAAAAAAAAAAATCACCTAAAAGTTACCATAGAAGTCTCTACTGAATTAAGCTCAACAATTAACTGCTCCTGTGATTGAAAACACACCTTATTTAGACTTCACCTATGCAAAATTCCATGCAGTGGATACCTCGCTTGTCTAGGACAAAGCTGACCTTGCCTGTTCTGGACTCTTCTCACATTTCATGCTCCTCTTTGGATGCATTAGGAGAGGGAAATGTGACCCAAAAATCAAAAGACGAGTCAATGATTCTCACTGCTCTCTGAGTTTTTCAGTGTCCTTCATGAACTGTGATGTGATCCTTACCTGCACTCTTTACTCATGACTTTAATATACCCAGATACAAATATAGATGAATTGGGGAACAGAAGTCTGGGGAACCCACATCAGAGCCTGTTGAGAAATCAAGCCTAAGGCATGTCATGGTGGATTAGTGAAACATTCCCATCTGTCCCCCTTCTTTTAATTTCAATGGATTTTAGTTATAATCAAGCTATTCCAAATTACTGATTTAGTCAGGATGGTTCTTACACTGTATTAGTAGCTTCAAGGTACTGTTATTTATTTAAGCTCTGCAGGTCAAATGTAATAGAAATTAGGGAAATTCTGTATCTAAATGGAGTTAACCACATCTATCAAACTCACAAAGATATTTTTTTTTCCCTGGTTCACCCCTAAAGCAGCAATGAATTTCTTCCAGAAGCACCCACCTCTTACCACATTGGAGGGCAGCTTCTGCCAGTTCAGCTTTTTCATTCTCAGTGTTGGTGTCTTCACCGTCTTGTGGGGAGGTCTGCTTGAGCCAAGAGGGCAGCCGAACTGGGAAGCCACCACGGCTTCTATGTGATCTCCTGCCATGCCGGGCAGGAGAGGTGGAGGGGGAGGGATGCCACCCATGCCAGGCAATGGGGGTGGAGGGGGAGGGATGCCACCCATGCCAGGCAATGGGGGTGGAGGGGGAGGGATGCCACCCATGCCAGGCAATGGGGGTGGAGGGGGAGGGATGCCGCTCATGCCAGGCAATAGGGGTGGAGGGGGAGGGATGCCGCCCATGCCAGGCAATGGGGGTGGAGGGGGAGGGATGCCACTCACACCAGGCAAAGGAGGTGGGGGTGGAGGGATGCCCACCATGCTGGGCAGCGGGGGTGGAGGGGGTGGGATGCCTCCCATGCCAGGCAATGGGGGTGGAGGGGGAGGATTACCCACCATGCCAGACAATGGGGGTGGAACGGGAGGGTTGCCCACCATGCCAGACAATGGGGGTGGAACGGGAGGGTTGCCCACCATGCCAGGCGGTGGAGGTGGAGGGTTGCCCACTATGCCAGGCAATGGCGGCGGAGGGGGAGGGATACCACGGAGTGGAGAGGCTGGAGGTGTATTCATCATGGGAGATGTGGGGGTCACAGCTACTGTGCCAGAGGGCAGGGATGGAGGTGGTGGGGGTGGAGGTTCCGGTGCAGGAGCAGCATTGGGTGGAGGGTTAGTTGTTTCTGGTGAAGCAGAGCAGGATGTGATCTGGGAGGACGAGATCTTCTCATTGGCAGATGGCCCCGACGGAGGTGCTGGTGCCTTGGAGGGGTTTGATGATCCTGCTGGGCTTCGAGTTGCACGTGTACGTGGCTCTAGCTCAGCCTGGATGCCTCCATTCGCACTCCCAGACAGCCGGTTTTCAGCTCGCTTTTGCTTGTTTGGATGTTTCTTGATAGATAGCAACCTCTCAATGACTTCTTCAACTGTATTTCCTTGAACTAGAGAAACAAATTGGGGTCAGAGAAGGGGATGGGGCCCAAAGGTTGGTTCAACCTCCACCAAGCAGCCGATCTGGAGCCACAGAGCCCACTCCCTGGTGTCACTTTACACAACTGCAGTTTTAGCTTCCAGTAATTTCCTTCCTATGGTCCTGGTGCGTAAACATTGTTTTGAGCACATCTGCCAGTAAGACTAGCCAGCACCAATAACAGGATGTCAACGAGGACCAATTCCCACTAATTCCCATGACCCAAAGCTCAGGACTTAACCACCAAAGCAAGACCATGAATCCTGAGCCCATTGCTAAATGTGGCCGGCTCTTGCTGGCATAGACATGGCTGGGGCTTCACGTCAAGACTTGACCCTGTGCAGCAGGTGTAGCTTTTTCCCAGCTTCTGTTCAGCGCTTAGCAAGTCCCATAGATTATTTGCTGGGCATCTGAGAAGGACCTTTGTGGGTACTGTGTGGTATGAGGGAAAACAAGAGCAGAGTGCAAGACTAGATGGATATGTCATTCTTACTGTCATTTGCGAGCAAAAGGGCTCTGTTCACTACTGCGTCCAAGGACTCCCACAGCAAGAGGCTGGAGTGATGAGATGGTTCCAAGTGTAGCAGGCTCTGAAGGATGGACAGCAGCTGGATGGAGACCGGAGAGCGGCTCACCTGGAAGACAGGGCAGCTTTCCATCATTGCAAGGTTGGTTCAAAGCAAACTGTGTTAACTTTGCCATTGCATGACTTTGTGCCCGATGCAACAGTGTACTTACTTTATTGAAGAGAGATGAAAAGACCTCATGATGATCGTTCATGTTTATTCCATCACATATCTTTAATAACTCCTCATCGTCTTCTATCTTGAACTCTTCAAATGTATCACACTGGATAAGCAGATCCTCCTCCTCTATGTCTCTGCAATATTACAGCATTCATTTTCACTGGAGCACCCTTCACTGATTTGCAGATGATTGTTTTTGATTAAATGGCTTTTTTCTCTTTGCCTCTCAGACTCAGCCTGTCAGTGTTGAAAGTACCCAACTCTACCTTATTTATGAAGGATCAAATACCATCAGTGCATCCTTTCTTGAACTGAATGTACATCTTTCTACACTCAACATGTACAAATGAATGGGATGTTTCAAGGCATAATACGGTTTATACGGACTTCTCCTTGGAGCTGTGACAACAGTCGCCATTTCCACCTTTTTGAAACTGGGCCACCTTCTTCTTCTTATAAAATCAAGACAAATCGAAAATATTCCAGTGATGTTTCTTTTTGAAAAACTTCCTTCTCTGTTATTCAAAATTCAAATACTCCAAAGCCAACTTTTTCAGCACTCTAAAGTGCTGGAACTCTACACTTACTAGTTGGCAGTGTTGAAAGACCTCGTCTTCCTTAATTTTTATGGGGTTGAATGGAGCAATTCCAGTTATGGGGATAACGGCAACTCATATATAATGCATTCTAGAATTTACCATGGGTGTTTCTGACAATATAATTTTTAAATTAAGAAACTCTGAAGACAGTTACATCCAGTTATGCTTTAGTAAAGTGTCCTAGCTGGATGCCTCTGGGACAAACACCAGCAGTGAAAGAGTGAAACTGCTCAGTGAGCCCAAAGCATCACTTCAGGTTCAGTCTGAAATGCAGCCTCGACAAGGATGTCACTGAGCCTTGCTCCATCTGTGCCCACAGCCTCTGTCAATACCATCTGCACCAACAGCTGTCCCTGTGACACTGTGGCTGGTGAGAGCTTCTTAACGCTGGCCTAATGCCTCTGGTTCCCATGTAACGGGTGCACACTAGCATGGTCCACTCCACTGGATACACTTCACTTCACACAGACAGCTGAGGGATGGCAAGTATTAAGTTTCCATAGCTACGTTACTGTGAATTTAACTTATAAAGAAAATTTAAACATTGATCCTTACCTTAGCTTGTCTAAAACATCCAGCAACTGAAGCCCTAGGAGAACAAGAAAACCAAAAAATATTAGCATTATAACCTTCTTGTCACTGATCTATTACGAGCTTAGACACAATTCTATGGGGCTGGATAGGATCCACCTAAGGGTACTGAGGGAGCTGGCAGAAGTCCTAATGAAGCCACTTCCCATCATTCATCAGCAGTCCTGGCTAACTGGGGAGGCCTCAGCTAACTGGCAATTAGCAAATGTGGCATCCATCTACAGGAAGGGCTAGAAGGAGGATTTGGTCAGGCACTGTCAGCCTGACCTCAGTGCTGGGGAAATCAATGGAGCAGCTCAGCTTGAGTGGTGTCACGTGGCACAGAGAGGAAAACCTTGGAATCAGGCCCATTTAGCATGGGTTTATGAAAGGCATGTCCTGTTTGACTAACCTGATCTCCTCCTATCACAAGGTGATCTGCTTAGTGGATGAGAGAAAAACTGTGGATGTCGTCTACCTAGAATTTAGTAAAGATTTTGATGTCATTTCCCACAGCATTCTCCTGGAGAAACTGGCTGCCCATGGCTTGGATGGGTACACTCTTCACTGGGTAAAAACTGTCTGGATGGCCAGGCCCAAAGAGCTGTCGTGAATGGAGTTAAATTCAGTCGGTGCTGGTCACAAGTGGTTTTCCCCAGGGGTCAGTGTTGGAACTGGTTCTGTTTAACATCTTTATCAATGATCTGGACAGGGGGATCGAGTGCTCCCTCAGTTAGTTTGCAGAAGACACCATATTGGGTGATTATGTCGATCTGCTTGAGGGAAGTAAGGCTGTACAGAGGGACAGGCTGGATGGATGGGCTGAGGCCAATTGTATGGGGTTCAACAACGCCAAGTGTCAGGCCCTGCACTTGGGACACAACAACCCCATGTAGCGTTACAGGCTTGGGGAAGAATGGCTGGAGAGCTGCCTGGCAGAGAAGGACCTGGGGGTGTTGGTTGACAGCTGGCTGAAAACGAGCCAGCAGTGTGCCCAGGTACCCAAGAAGGCCAACAGCATCCTGGCCTGTATCAGAAATGGTGTGGGCAGCAGTAGTAGAGAAGTGATTGTGCCCCTGCACTCAGTAGTGGTGAGGCTGCACCTCGAATCCCGCATTCAGTCTGGGGCCCCTCAGTACAAGAAAGACATTGAGATGCTCAAGCGCGTCCAGAGAAGGGCAATAAAGCTGGTGAAGGGTATGGAGCACAAACCTTTTAAGGAATGGCTGAGGGGAGACCTTATCACCCTCTACAACTGCCTGAAAGGAGGTTGTAGCGAGGTGGGTGTGGGTCTCTTTTCCCAAGTAACAAGCAATAGGATGAGAGGAAATGGCCTCAAGTTGTGTCAGGGGAGGTTTAGATTGGATATTAGGAAAAAATTTCTTTACCGAAAGGGTTGTCAAGCATTGGACCAGGCTCCCAGGGAAGTGGTTGAGTCACCATCCCTGAAGGTATTTAACAGTAGATGTAGTGCTTAGAGACATGGTTTAGTGATGGAGTTGTCAGTGCTAGGTTAAGGGTTGGACTTGATGATCTTAAAGGCCTTTTCCAACCTAAATGATTCTATGATTTACATAATGTTATTCTCATAAAACCTTTTTTGTATATGTAAAATGTGAAAATACCTCCAGATGAATCTGTCAAAGTGAGTAGAGTCAGGTAAATGAAGAGACCCATGGTATGCATGTCTGCAGCTGCGTGAGCCACTGAGATTTCCCCTGGAGTTACTGAGGGACACAGTCACTTCTAGGGCATGGTTCACCTCAGTCTGAATTAGAAGTTTACAATCAGTCAGATGAATGGTGCGATCAGATATCCCTTGTTCTCCAAAGATAAGTGGAGCCCAGGCTCACCACCTCAGATATGTGCATTATGTCAGTGAATTCTAACAACAGTACCTAGGATCCCAGTATTCAAGTAGTTGGAAAGTATTTCTGAATCACATGGCAGCTTCTGTGGCTCAACTGAGTAGATGCAGAGCAAAGAAGTCTTATCTAGTCTTATGAGGAATTGCAACATATGGAAATGTGGCTACATAAGATCACAGTATCACAGTATCACAGTATCATGTGTTTGGAAAGGACCTCTGAGATCATCAAGTCCAACCTATAACCCAACACTAATGCCAACACCAACACTAGCACCAACCCATGATCTAAACCATGGCACTCAGTGCCTCATCCAGTCTCCCCTTAAACACCTCCAGGGTCCGCGACTCCACCACCTCCCTGGGCAGCGCATTCCAATGGTCAATTACCCTTTCAGTGAAGAACTTTTTCCTAACATCAAGCCTAAACTTTCCCTGACAAAGCTTGAGTCCATGCCCTCTAGTTCTGTCACTGGTCACCTGAGAGAAGAGACCAACCCCTGCCCGACTACAACCTCCTTTTAGGTAGTTGTAGAGAGCAATGAAGTCTCCCCTGAGCCTCCTCTTCTTCAGACTAAAAGATGATTGGTTATAGAAATGTATTGAATAAGCTCAAGGGATACAATGCTGCTGGGATTCCAGAAAATATCAAAGCTATGGGTAGGCAGTAAAGTTAAATAAATCTGATTACAGAAAGGTTGTTAAAGAGAATAGAGACAAATAAAAAAAGGACTCTGCCTTTACTATTTGCAGTTTTGCTCCCCAGCCCTCTTCAGTCACCTTATAGATACACTTGAAAATAAAACTGTTTGGAAACTGATTTTCTCCAGAAGAAGTTACGTGCAGCAACCACCCTTACCTATGAACTCGTTTCTGATTTGTGTCCTTGTTCTTAGCTCTTCTTTCCCCAGTATGATGGCATTGATAGCACTCAGCAGCGTCACCATGTATGGCACATTATCCGTGTTGGAGAGCTCGTTCATTATGACGCTGAATCGATACTGCTGGTTCTTCACACTCTGTTAATAACATAAGTGATGTTCCTGTTCAGATAGTTTAGAAACGTCTACCACTTTGGTGCAGGCTCTCAGATGGAATTAGCATCTTAAAACCTCTCCGTTTATCCCACTGTGCACAAGACAGGTAAAAGCAGCACTCCACCGTTATGGAGCAGGATCTGGTTGGCAGAGAAAGTCAGTGAAACTCCTCTTGGATTCCTTTACACTTTCTGATAACTGATGCACCTACCTGGCCATGTGGCCAGTGAAGCCCATGGATGTGGCACCTTCTATTTTGCTAATCCTGCCAGTGCTTTTCCTGCCAGAAAGGACCTTTTGACCGGGAGTCGTTTGTCCAGACAAGTCACAGAGCAGCAGCACTGTGGACTTGTGCTCACCAGGCCAAATTTCCTACAGTTTTCACCTTATAAATCCCTGCTTCTCTTACAAAAATCATGCAAAAATATCCTTCCTTCCCAGCCCTTCTCTGTGGTACATGGGATCTACCTGCATGGATCTGAGCAGAGCCATACCTCCTGCTATAGCCCAACACTTGCCTTATAATGGTCCAGCGCATCCAAAGCCAAAGCATGGCCATCTGATGAGTAAATGCACAGTGCAGCCAGGAGCTCAAATACTTGCTTTTTGACCATGACATTAGTTGTGTCAAGTGCTGGAGGAAAAACAAAACACAAAGCACATATAATGACATTAATGTTCTGAATCTCAGTGTCTTCTGCTACATGGTTTACGACCAGTGGTAGAAAAAAGACTGAAGAAGTGGAGCCACTACATGGAAGACAGGAAGAGAAATATCCCAATGTATAAATATCCCATCCTGATGGCATTATGTGATAGGAACAGTAAATGCTACGGGTATCCCATTGCCATTCTAGTGCTCCACGTAGTTGTTCATCTCTTCCATGCACCAGTGGCATGCTTCAACAACAGCCAAGATCTCAGCACTCTCATTCAGACATTTTATTTCCCATTTTCACACATGGGTATTTTCTGCAATGATTTTCTTCAATTAATGAGTCTTATTTTTAGTGCAGAAACACTCAATATGCATATCAAGTAAGCCAATTGTTTTAACCAGTCCCCATGTATTCTCTTCCCACTAATTTTTCTCTGTGAACCCTGGAAGCTGGGAGGGAGTGGATTAGACCATCTTATTGTTCCTTTATTAAAGCACAAATAACATTGACTGCTGAAAAGCCCAGTCTGTCTCTTGATTTTCACAATACAAAAATGCCAACTCTAAATCTCACACAGGTCAAGAAAATACAGGGTGGAGAGGAAGGAAGAGGACTTTGATATCGAAGAGGGGAGCAAGCTTTAGCTTTCAGACTAAATGCCTTTTAAAGAGCTATTAATAAGGGTTTCTGGGCACAGCTGTGATCTCAGCTCTATGGAGCAGCACAGAAGTTAACCTACCAGCACCACGAACATTAAGTGCTGCACAGTAAGTCCTAGGAGATGCTCTGATGAGTGTCATACCTAACAATGAACCAAGTGAATGGCATGGGAAAGTGAGTGGTATTACCTATCATCTTCTAAAAGGAACAGACTGAACAGTACAGAGAACAGGTTCTCTTGAGTCTGAATCATGTCACCTTCCCACCTTTTTCCAGGCTACAAGTCTCCAAGACCTTTCAATGCCTCTCCCTCTGCCCTTAAGGCTGAGAAAGACTAAATAGCAAATTTCTGCTGACAACTGAAGGACTTCTCAGGCTCATGTACAACTAAGATTGGGTTTACCCCTGGCTTTTCAGTGAACTATGAAGACATTTGAGTGGAAATGAGCCCATCTGAATAGCACTGATTAGCGAAGGCAATGTCATTTCCAAGCAATATAATTTTAAAGAAGAAAATGATCACTTTTATTAATCTGTTGCAATCAAAAATTTGCAAGAAGCCTGATGCAGCGCAGGAAGATAGTAACAGGAAAGTCCCTCCCCCCACACTGCACGTGATGGGTGAATTAGGAAGATGTCTTCTCACCTTGGAAGAGTTTTCTGACATAGCCCTCATTGCTCACAATGTATTCGATGCCTTTGTGGGAGTTCATGACTGCTCGCACACAGTTAATGCAGGTGAGCTGAAGCAAAGCATCAGAAATCCTGGCCACTCCCCGCCCAGACAGCCTGTCCAGGGCCTCCAGGAGGAGATCCAGTCCGCACAGCTCCAGGAACTGGACCATCCAGGCATCATCACTGTTCTCCAGCCGCTTCTTCAGACCAGAGTAGTTCACCACTGATGGCATTTGCAGGAGACGGATGCACAGCTCTGGCTCTGCATTTTCCAGATTAGCTTCTGATTGGTCACTCTCCTGGGGTCCTAGTTTCTCCTTTAGGGCAGCCCACTTCTTGTGGGCACCTTCCTTTTTGATTGACATTGTGAACAGTTTGTCCTGAAAGGAAAAGACAAAGTGAGAAGTTTGTCTGGACTTACCAACAACTCTCTCTGGCAGTCCTGTTTTTAATCCTAGCTATTGGGATGTAAAACTCAACTGCAGCAGGTCGCCAGCTCTCCAGCACGTAGGGCACAATATATTCCCTCCTTAACCACACGCATTATATTCAGCCCCTGCAAACTCTGTAGAAAGAGTCTTAGCACATCTAAGCCAGTAAATACAGCTTTAAAAGTAGCCTATTTGTACCAGTCAATAGCCACTACCTACTTTCATGCAGCAAAAGGATAAGGTTGAAAGTAGCATTATCTACTCTTAACTCCCTATGCCCACTAAACCACTTTCAAATCTCACTGTGCTGGAGAGGCTGTGGAGTTTTTAAGCATTTGTAAAATGATGGAGAAGTAATTTCGTGCATATTGTCCTCATAAGAGCATCTGATTACTCTGCTATTTTTTGCCTTTGTTTATTTTGACTGATGCAGAGGTTAGTTTTATAGCACTCACTTGATTTCTTCCTGTCTGCTGTAATAGCAAGTATGTTTGCAAAATGTGTTACTTGTGTGTGATAATGTGAGAGCCCGACAGGTTGCAAGCAGAGGGACGGCAGCAGGAGGCTATGGAAACAACAGTGCATCTATGGGAAATGGGGAGCACCTCTTCAAGGCCCATCTCTCTGGAGGACATGTCCCATTTCAGCCATGCTGTTAGCAGCAAGGAAGGTGAGGAGCTGACCCAGCACAGGGAAACAGTAAGGTCAAGTCTAATTAACCCTTGATGTCAGATTTTATGCTTTATGTTGGATCCTTTTTTTTTCAGACTCACAGTGATGAAGTTAGACAATGCAAGTCCTTTTGAAAGCTGAATTGCTCCCAGAGAGGACAGTTGTGCCACGGAAGGTGAACAAACCTAGGGTTGGCTAATGCTACCTCTCCTCCCTGTCACACCCCTGCGATCTCTGTTTCCCTGGGCTGCTGAGCCTTCATGGAGCTCAAAATAACCTGAGGACAGTTGGCCCCTAAAACTCAGCACTTGGGAGCCTGAAGGGATTAGAGAAGAGTCTTGCTTTCCCTTACCAGCTCTATCACAACGGTTTCTAGCCCCACAATGTACATGAAAAAAGCTTGAAAAATTTAAAATGGAAGTCTCTTAAAGGTTTTATTTGCCAGAGAGCAAAGGTAAAGGACACACCATTTACAAAGGCTTGAAATAATCTCATTATTTTAAAGCCTGCTTTGTGATTTTTCCTCAGGACTGCACTGTTGAAAAAGATCCTGGCTGCTTTGCAGGAGCAGAACCACATGGCTTCTGGTTTACCTGCAAGTCTCAGTTTGGTAGTCACCTCTTGAGAAACATACAGCCAAAAAGTTTGCCCACTAATTTGTGGCAGGCATTTAGGGCATGATATTACAGGCCTAAGCGTGCTGCTGAGAAAGAAGGAAACTTCAGTGGAATGGAATATTTGAGAGAGCTCAAACAGTTTCTCTGGGGTGGGACTCAGACAGGGGCACTCAGCTCACATTATCCAGGGCTGTGTTGAGTAAGGGTCAGAGGGTGGTGGAGTTATTGGGATATGGTCACAGAAAATCCTTTTAGAGAGCTCTGGTGAAACCCTCTTGCAGAGTTTCCCTGTCCTTCAACTAGGAAAGAACTGGCCAAGCGCACAGTTGTTCACTGTTCTGTTATCTGAAAAAATGACAGTTATAATTGAAAAATATGAAGTTGGGAATATACCACCTGAGAACACACTGTACAGCTGAAAAGTAATAAAGAGGACAATATATAAAAATCCAAAACCCAAACAACAAACCTTCCTGCCAAAGTACAGGCTTGAATTTCTAAGATTTGTCATCACTCTCTGCAGCCCAGAGCCCTTACTCACTCCTAGTAAAATTCTTGTTGCAGTTAGTCACTCCCAGTCACTCCTCTGCACACAAGCCCAGGAATCTGGGTTAGGCTCAATGCAAAGGAGAAGGGAAATCCTCCCTCTCTGAAGGCGAGAAGCGAAAGTGTCCTGCCCAAGGGTCACAGCCTTGATGCTGGAGCAGTGTCCCACACCTCTCATAGCAGTGAATTTACAGTCACAGGCTAGAGCTGCAGTCAAATCCTGCCCTGTGCTGTGCACTGGGCCCCACAATCTTCTGGTGCCTGGAGGTGAGGACCTTCAGCACATGGCACTGCTGAGGATCATCTGACCAGGGTGAAGCACAGCTCATCCTGCCCAGCCCCCTTCCTTGGTGGTTTCCCCAAAGGCCCCTGATTCTTCAGTCTCCTGCCTGGGAGAGAGAATCCACTGTCATGGATTTTTAATTTCTGCACAGGGGATGGGCACAAACCTAAGGGCTGGCAGTGGGGCCAAGTCCTGGCTCACTGGGTGGCACCTGTCCTCCTCTTGGCTCTGCTGTAACTTAGATTCTTTCCTCTCCCCAAAATAAGTGTACACCAAGCAGAGATTCTGGTTTTGGGCCCTATATGTGCACAGAAGATATTTGTGGTCCCATCAGGTGAGGACAGTCCTCCCAGATCATGCCCGGGAGGGTGTGCAGAATTAGTTTGCCAACCACAAGCTACCTCTCTCTCAGTGTGACTTCTTTTTATACTCAGCAAATCACTTTTTTTATTTGTGTATGACTAAACATTTCTTATCGAAGCAGATAACAAAGCAGGCTGGCTTTTTGCTCCCAGTTGTACAAATACTTCATTATATATTGTATCAGTTACAGAAACTCAAAGAGATTATGATAGCAGTATTGACTCTAGGCTTAGCTAATTTCTGAAAATTAAGCTCAACCAGTGCAACAGGAGACAGGAAATAGTGACAGAGTATTCTGTTTACCAGCAGATTTGCTCTGAATTATCCTTTCCTCCCCACCTGCTCAGCACAGATGTGAAGAGATGAGACACAAATCCAGGCAGGTACCTCTCCAAACGGTACCAGCTTGTTTTTTTATGCACCAAGCTGAACAAATTGTATTGATTAAATAGTCTTTCCCACAGAAAATGCACTCTTTTTGTAACGAAGAAAAAAAGGTTAATACATCTAGTATATCTAATTGTAAGAAGGGAATAAATAGAAGCTATATTATACAAATGGAAAAGAAATAAATATGGAGGAGACCACAGCACAATTCTGCAGATGGTGTGATAAATCTGTTTACAAACACACGACTGATATATTATGAATGCAACATATTTTCATATTTTCCATGAAACACAGTGTTGCAAAACCACTCAGATACACCCTTAAAGGGCCTGTAGTTTCACCTTTTATCTCTGACCACAGGAGCTTGTTAGCAGGTAAATGATATCAGCAGAGTGAGAGAGATAAGAGATTAAAATGGAATGCATTTCTCTCGCTGTCTCACAGAAGCCATTTAGACTACGCTTGCTGAGGAAAAGAAGGTCTCCTAACAAAAAGAGACAAGACACTAGACTTAAAAGGCTGAACACATCTTGCCTCCTGCCAATAGAAGGGCATGGGCAAGTCTGCCTTTTGCTGCCCACGCCGTAGAGGAGGATGTGATACTGGAAGCAATGCCGACAGCCTCTGTGTCTGACCATGCTTGCAGCACCCACGGTCTGCCCTCCCCAGTATGTGCTCAGCATCCGTGCGGGGTGCTGCTCCCTAGGGCACATCTTGAAGTACATCTGTCCTTGCTGCTATGGGGACACCCAGAGCTCACAGAATTCACTGTGATAAAGGCAACACTCATGTTGTTTCTCTCCCTCAGAGGTTGGTTAGGCCTGATGGGGAATTACAGCTGAAGAAGCATCAAGGCAAAAATACTCTTCATGTGAAGAGATTCCCTTGGGAAACACAAAGGCATCATAAAGGCTTGTCCTCTTGCACCTGGCCACAGCAACATTGTGGTTCATACTGCTAACTTTTTTGATAATTAGATTTGCAAAGCTGTGATATTCCCTGCATCTGTTCAACTCAGTTCATAAAATTTCCTCCTCCTTTCTTTTTGAATCAGGTCCTTCCTAGATTCAGTTTTCTGTGCCCATCTGTCCTTCAAGTCAGCTCCTAGGGAGATGACATCTGTGGGAGATAAATCAGGACATGTCAATACTTTCTGCATCTTATGAAGCCGTGAAGAACAGAGCTGCACAGCACAGCTTTCGGTCTATATTATTAAATGCCTCACAGCATGGACCCAGGAGGACACGTAAAAAGAGATTTCTCAGGGTACCTACGTATAATTGAGTGAAAACAAACGGGAGAAAAATTACAGGTCAAAACCATTCTAATCTTCTGGTAGCAGACCCACTGGCCATGCTGCAGTATGAGGGTTGTGAGGGGCAACAACAGCTCCTTGTTGCCCTTTGAAGAAGTCTGAGTGCATCCTGACCCCACATGCTGCTCTTACAGCCCTCCACTTCCTACTGCAAGGCTACTGGGGCACACAGCAGATCTCTAAGGAAAGCTCTTTTTTGCTGCTCAGCTCCTCCTCCCTTCCATGCCTGTTCCTGGCACTCTGGAGCCCGTTCTGCCTGGCTGACTGCTAATGATACGTTTTGCTTCTGGGTAGTTCCAAGTTTTCACTCTGCCACTGGGAATATGCTGAGCCTTTGTATTTTGTAACATGTCAGACTACTCAGTCACTGAAAAGAAAAAACACCCTGGCTTTGTGCTTTCCAAAACCACTTGAAGAAGCATGATGGGTTTTTTCCTCCTCTCTTGCTTTCATTTGTACTATTGTTTTCCTGTGCAGCATCTGAACAGCTTATGTATATACAAGCTAAAGAAATCATCCTCCCATGCACTGAAGGAGGTGGGGGGGGGGGGGGCACAAAACTCTATTTTAGAAACCAGCCTGACCATATCATGTAGGCCCATCAAGCATGGGTAGAACTGGCAGTGTACTTGGTCTCCCAGAGTAGCTGACGGGATGGGTACAGTGGGAAATGGAACCGTGCAAACAAAAGGCATGGTTTGCCCCACAGACTAGAACAAAATTAGCTGTGACCCAGCCTCAGCAAGCAAACCAACAGCTGCTTCATCCTTTTCTATCACAGCAAATAGCTTCAGTCACTTTCAGATCTAGTTATTCTTGACCCTCAACTGCATCAGAGGCTTCTTCTGGCAGCAACCTCCTAGAAAAGGACTTCAGTGTACAGACAAGAAGGACCATAGCCATAGTGATATAAATATGTACATATTATGCCAGTATAGCTGATTTGTTTACAAAGAAATGAAAAACATGATGTTCTGATTCAGTCCCATCCACCACTATTCGGATGTTGTGTGCCAGCAGAGTTTTCCTCTCCTGGGCAAATATAAGCTATGATAGCAAATCTTACACAAGTGGTAAATGGGTCCATTCAGTATGTATTGGTAGCAATGGGGACACACCAGAATTAACCACACCAGTAAAAATAATCACTGGTGTCTTCTTCCTCACCAGTAAACAAACAAGTGAATAAATCATCAGGCTGCTACAGCTACCACATACAAATCAAGCTCAAGTGAGGTGCTCAAGGATGTTTATGTTAGGATCTTCGGTGGCATCTAAAGCCTTATTTATATTTAAAGGCTGCACTAGCTTAGCCTTTAAATGGGTTTACAAACACTCTTTGTTATGACAGTAACACTGTCTGAAGATGCTCAACAACCAATTTACCATAACCCAGTAGGCCAGCTTTAAATCAGGCTGGTACAGCTATCAGACCTTTGCTTTGGCAACAGCCACTGCCACTGGGGAGACCTGGCCAGGAGTAATGTGTTAGCCTTCCCTATCTGTTTGACTGCCAAGTCAGCCAAACCAATTTAAAAAGATTTCCACAGTGATTATGAGCCCTGCAGCATCTTTGCCTACTACCACAAGCCTTCGGAGGCACAGCAGATTTCAGGTTGGAGGGCTGCCAGGTGGTGGCAAGCACTTGCCCCATGCCAGCTGAGGGTGCTGGCTCCCAGCTGCCCTGCAGCAAGGAACTGATGCCAGCAAATGGGGCTGCAAACGCTTCACTCTGGTCTCACTGAGGCTTCCTCCTGCTGTCGACAGCAGACCCAAATGAGCCAGCAGGGCATCCTGACCCCAGCCGGAAAGACTCAGGTCTGGATCCCATGGAAATTCTGACAGTGTGTAAGTTGGGTCTGGAGGGCCCTCCCATCTCCAGCGCCCACACACTCAAGCAGAGACAGCAACTCCATCCACCCCACACCAGTGATTCCAGCATCGTTCTGCATTTTGGAATCCGATTTATTATTATGATTTAGGAGTCATGTGAGAAGCAGAAACTGTTACCCAGCAACACGGACAGTGCTAACTTTCTGAGACTCTCCCAGTTCCTACTCAGTGGGAAGCTGTCACACAAACAGATATGATGAGAGCCAAAACCCTTTTATTGCTTTTTTTCATTTGTTTTTAAACACCTCCACAGGATGCCACGAGGACAGAGAAAATGAGCACAGGAAAGAATTCCTGCCTCGGATCTAAAGCCAAATTATTCCCGTCTCTCTTGCATTGAAGGATCCTTCTTGACTGGCTGTGTGAGCCTTCACTTCCCCAGCCAGCTCATTTTCTCCTTCCCTGCCAAGCAACCTTCAGTCAAAAATCTAAACCTCTGAAAGAGCAGGTCTGCAAATCACACGCTCTACTAAAGTTCAACAGGATGTCAGTGTCTAATAGTATGTAAATACCAATCTTTGGAAAGGTGCAAGCAAGTGACTCTTCTGTAGCCTCCAGAGAAGGCATTTGCATGTCATTTGTTAACCCCCTCATTCACTCTGCACAGGCTGCTGGGAAGGTGCTGCTTCCCCATGGGCTGGGAAGGAGGGAGGCTTGCACTACACATCACATCCGTATGGCAGTAGGAGAATTTCTGGCACAGAGTGACTCAGAGCAAGGAAGTGATCAAAGCAAGGAAATGATCTGGCAAACGAAAGGGGAAAAAATAAAGAAAATTAAAAACAAGGAAGAAGACTGGCTGGGGTGGGTGGGATGTGGGAGCGTGCGGGTGGCAGGTGGTGGGGCCAGCCCCTTGCACCAACCTTATGGGGTTTTCTGGCATTGTGGCACCTGAGCTTTAAACACTGCAAGATCTTAGAGGTCTTTGAAATGCTGGGAGAGCCAGGACATCTTAATATAATGAGGATGTCTGGCCTAAGGCTGCCCAGCAGGTAGGAGCAGGGTGGTACAGCGAAGGTTTGGAGGGTCAGGTAGTGTCCCTCTGGGCAGGGGCACGGTGATAGAATCCTGATCTCACCAGGGCACCCCTAAAGTCCCACTAAGCTTTGCTCCAGCCTGGCTTTTATGGACTGAGCAGGCTCTGAAGATTTACAAGCCCTTAACAGAAAACCTCTCTGTGCCTTTCTGGTTGAGATCTCACGTGGAAACTAGTTTGTGAGCCACAGCTGTAAAATGCATCCATTCAGCCTCTCGGGAGGTGTTAACTGAAAGCCAGTTATTATTAAATTGTGAATATTTCAACATGGACCATTTTAGCGGAGGCCTCCTGCCTGGCTCAGGATAGCAGGTAAAACTTTAAATACTATTTTTTTCTTACTTGGTGAGGTTTCTACCCTGAATTAGACGCCCTAGATCAAAAGCTAGAGCCCACAGCAAGAGCTTTCCTGCCTTATAGTGGGGAAACTCAACCATTGTGTACACAAGCACAGCTCCTCCAATATTAGAAATACAGCAATCTCTCTGCCCTTTGGCCCAAATCCAGCTGGCATTTAAAAGACAAACTTGTCCCCGTGCTTTCTAATTAAGGCAGTTTCACCATAACAATTCAACGTTCAGGGAAATGACTCTGTGCAGCTCCCCATCCTGCTGTAGGAAGCACTCTGAGAGCATGTTTATACAATCCAAGACAAACATTAGTTCATGATGAGTTTTATAACAGCAAACGAATTTCACTTTATGTTAACGTGTACTCCTGAAGCGTAAACCTGAAGTTCTCAGAGGATTAGCTGCTAATCTGGTTCTTGGGAGCAGGATGGGGCTCATAGCAAGTTTTGAGGAAAAACTAAAAAGTTAAGAGAAAAAAATTCCTGCAAAGAAAGGATTGTTGATGCTGTAAATTCCTGTCTTTGCAGCCACAGGGGTAATTTATGGGGCTATCAGTTCCCATCAGGTTTCATCTGAAGCCTGGACCTGTGAGATATGCCAGAAATGTTTGTGTTCTTAGAAAGCCTGCAACATCTCCCATATAAAAAAGTATGCAGAAGCTGAAAAATTGGGCTGCAAAGCAGAAAAAACAACTCTAGGACTGCTGTGTTCCTCTCCAAGCCCCATGGCATATGAACAGTAGTGGCAATGGCCAGTAGCTGAGAAAAATAAGAGGATGCATGTGCATCCTTGCTTGGCTTCCAGATGTTTGCAGCCCAGCCTGGCTGCTGCAGGCAGCTGCCTATGCCCTTGCCATGCTCTGACTTCAGGCTGTGCAGGAGCGGCTCGTGGACAAATAAATGCTTCTGCACCCTGTCCAGCTTAGCCTCCAGCTGTGGTCCATCAACTAGACTCTCCAAAACTCCTCCCAGCAAAAGCATTTGCTTTCCATGGCATGACCATAAAGAGTTCATACATGGGGCTGTGTCTCTGCCTGAAGGCTTTGGCACTACCTGGGGAGTGTGGGTTCGTCGGTGCCCCTGGCCTCCTCTCCTTCAGGAGGAAGCGGCGGCAGCAGGGGAGCTGGTAGGGAGTCAGAATGTTTATCTGCAAGGACAGCTCAGTGCTGTCCTGGGGAGCAAAATTTTGCCCCAAAAACACAAGGATGTAGGGTGCTAAGGGCATAAATCCTTTCACAGATCCATCCCCTCACACCTGAGCTTCTATCCCAGCAACTTTGCTCCAGGTTGCTCAGAGAGAGTGTTCATGATTTTCCCCCAGCAAATCAGCCCAATTTTACCCCAATTTTCTAGCATGTGATTTGGTGGTCCATAGTAATTACATCAAAATCAGACAAATTAAACCAAGAACTAAGAGTTGACTCCCATGTTATTTAAAGAAGAGTCGAGACCCTATATAGTTCCAGGATCGCCCTGCTGCCTCCAGATCACAGAGTGGTGCCTCCCCTGCCCCCATGCTGGGTCCACAAAATGCAGGAATCCAATTAAACAGAAATAAATACATCTCATTCGCCCACAGGAATTAGATTATTCATAATTACAGCAATCAGTGTCTTCTTGCTGCTCTGTGTTTATGGGGCAAATCAGCTCCTACGCCAGTAACTTTTCTTGTAAGTTGTGTCAAGGATTTTGGAAAGGAGATAGCCAGCTCATTTCAGGCTGGCAGGGAGAGGTGCCAGCCAGAGGTCTGCTGTGATGGCTCTTTTTAGGTGATCCTGCCGAAACTGCCTAGTATCACTCACTACCAAATTACTAAACATCAGCACAGACAGTATTCAAGAATTACAGGTGCAATATCCTCCTCTGCATATCCGTGATCAGCTTGTTGGCACTGCTTCTCCTATTGAGCCAGCGAAGACAACCACATATTTATGGGGGAAAAAAATAAGGTACTGGGAAGAAATCTGGATAAATCAACAACATTCCTTCACTCATCTGAGAACTGAACTCCATGTTAAGCAACCTGGAGCACCGGTGTCAAAGAAAGTGCTGAACAGCACTGAAAGGGACTTTGGCCATGTGAAGACATACAAATTTAGGGGGAGAGCCCAATCCTGCCCCTGTCCACAAGGAAGGGAAGGCGCTTGGCCTTTGCAGTGTGACCTTGTGCCATGGAGATGGCAAGAGACACCAGAACAGCTGCTGGGGAGCAGATTGGGTGGGCCAGTGATGACATTCCTAGGCATCTAGAGAGCACATTGAATACAGCTGGTTTGCTCCCTCCTTGCGGAGCAGAGACATCTGAGCATCCACAGGGAGCTGCAAATCTCACTGCTTGCTCTTCTTTTTACTGAAATTCTCTGCCCTCCTTGGAGGCAGACCCCACTCCATCCCTTTTGTCACAGACCAGCTCTATGCCTGCTTTTCTGCTGGATACATTCACTTTAGATGATGCTCTCAGGACAAAAAAAAAAAAAAGCAGCCTTCTGAAGTAGTCTTTATCTGATGGATGCTTCAGATAATGAAAATAAAGGACTCTGCTACTGCCAGCACACACGTACTTCCGGGAACTTTGTATTTAATGAGGTCAACCTGCTTTAAACACCCAAAACGTTTGCTTTGCAGCTCTTTTGGTAGGAAGTTTATGCAACAAAAACACATCCTGCTTTGGGAAGGGTGCTTCCAGACGAGGACACTACTACTTCATTAACCATGGGGAATTCAGTGCTTTCTTTGGCTAGGCAAAACCAAAATTTTCTGCCCCAAATCCACATTGCACCAGCAGCTCTACCCAGAGCAAAGGGCATAGAACCATGCATGGCTTTCTAAATTATGTATATGCTCCCAAGCACAGGCTGACTAAAAAGACTGATGTTTATTTAGTTTATTTATCGTGTGCTACCATGACAAGGTTGCAGGGGAATCGCTTAGGAACTGCTAGGATGAAGGCTGCCCAGGCAGCTGAACTCTGCTCCCTTGCACACACACTGGTGCTGCAGTAGTGGGACGACCTTCTGAGCCCTGCCCCAGAGGAGAGAGACAGGCGGGTCCTGTGCATGCTCTAGCTGTGCTCCTCTGGCACAGGCACAAACCCTCCTTGCTTGCACAAGGGCGAAGAACCTCAGGCAGGGAATAGTTCTTCCCTGAAAACCTGCATGATGCTGGAGGCCCACAGGGGAAAGGGTTGTAGGCACAACTAAGCCAAAGAGCTGCTCAAATCCATATCAACATTTACAGATGTCCCCGCTGAAAAAAAAAGCTACAGAGACATCAGAATAGTGCACAAGGAAGGAGCTTTTCCCAGATGTTCTCCAAACAGGCTGTAAACACAGCTCCCTCCTATTGAAATCAGCTTTTCCATTCAACTGCAGATGAATCATGATGGCTGATATCTCACCTGCTGAACAGCCCAAGAGCAAACATCCTGAACATTTTTGTTCAGATAAGCCTGGCCATAGCCAGGATTCCTAATGGCACAGGCAGAGTACACATTGCACGTGTTAAGGAGAACAGACCCAGATACTGCTAGGTACTTTCCTGCAAGTTTGTATGAATATGAACATTAAGAGTGACCAAAGAACATGCTCAGCTGCCAATTCAAAAAGTTAAGCATTTCAGCTGTTTAAAATAAATTCTTGCCCAGAGTAGAAGAGTGGCTTAGCATGACTTCAAAATTAATCCACCCCAAAGATGCCTTCAGACTATTTTCTCTACTGCAGGGTGAAAAAATTTGAAGTCCCTTTTTTATAACGCAGTAAGCCTAAAATATTGACTGGCTTAACCTTTCACTTTGCTACCGTACTTTGTCCAGCTGTTTCAAGAGGACCTAAAGTCGTCCTCCCAGATATTATCTTTCCTGTTCTAACTCAGTCTTGAAATTAATGTGAAGGGATTTTTATATGGCCCAACCAGTCGGAGGTTTATGATGGGAAATTCTAATGTTGGTGCAAAATGACGTTACTATACACAGGTATAACTTACCTGCAGGGTATCTTATACCAACACTTTGATCCCTTTCAGTTTTTCCTGCGTGATAATTCAAATCACAGGAAAAAAAAGTAGTTGATACAGATTTTTTTATTTGCAAATAAATCAGTTGTTCAGACATATCCTCAGGTTTGCATAGTCCAAAGAGCTGCAGTGTCTTATGCCAGCTGAGCATTTGTCTATAATTGACTGTCAAGAGGAAAAAAACATTATTTATCTGATAAATAAATATACAGCTAATATTAGGATATCGTTTTATAAGTGATTCATCTCTACACATATGGCTTGCTCTAACACTTGCTTACAAGCATTATCAGAACAGTGGTTTGGGAATTGCAGGCTCATAAATCAATTTAGCTTTGCAGTAGTCTTTCCCTTTACCTTTCTTCTAGATAAAGAAAGGCCACATTTAGGGCTTGGTAATGGTTGTGTAGGTTCAGTGCATTTTCAGTAATGGAAATAACAAAACGCAGAATTTATCCCTAGGCTTATAAGAAGATTCAGAACTGGGTAAATACAAAACAACTCACGAATATTGGACAGCTTGTTCTGAAATGTGGAACTACAGCCCATCAGTGCATAAACAAGCAAGCAGAGCCAAGCAGGCTGGAAAGCAGCCTTCCGAGGGAAAAATGGAGAGCTTAGCCAGGCTTTGGATACAAGCTACTGGGGAAGCTGAGTGCCACATCAGCATGATGTAAACCAGAAGGGAAACAAGTCATAAAACGTATTACAGAATAAAAATATTTGTTCCCCAGTTCACCTTCATGGTGGGCTCAAATTTGTACCACTTACCATATAAGTCAAGAACAAGACACGTTCGTGAATACTTCTTACAGTGCAGAGCCCACTGCCAAACTGCCAGGTAAATACTGTGACCCACAGGTTTTTTTCTCATGCAAAAACTTTTTTGCTCCAGCTTGGAGCACATTTGCTTTACTGCATTGGATGTACTGCTGAAAGTTAAGCCAACCAACTCTAAAGGATTCCTGTTTGTTGTTTCTCTTTTTTTTTTTTAATAGAAGTAATTAATCTGCTTCAGAGAATGAATCAGCCTTTTCTGAGCTAGAAACACACAAAGGAGGAGATTGTGGCTGTTTCTGGGGCAGGAGGAAGGCTTACTCACACAACCAACACAGCAGAGGCAACCGCCCAGGGTCCACAGCTGCGGGCAACAAAGGGGGCAAAACCCCAAGAGCTGATGGAAAGAATAGATTTGCCACTGCTTGCTTTCTTGGCAGCCTGTGGAACAAAAACTATTGCGCCCAGAAAGCTGCTACCTTGTACTATGGGAACTCCTGTTTCCACCTGGGACCTCTGTCAGAAAATAATGCTAACTTCTCACTCGCTGCTTTCAACAAAGGCTGTACAATGACAACAGAAAAGCAGAACAGACGAGAAGTAGACAGCTTCCAGATAAGGAAAACCAGCACAAACAGAAGCAGCACAAAGATAGCTGCCTTATTAAAAATAATGCAATTTAACTGACAGAGCAGAGGGTAACAAAATTATTCCTTAGCTATACTGACACAAACAAAGCTGCTCATCCAAGTTATAAATAAATAAACAGAAATGATGGCATCCTCATTCAACTGCTCAGAAAGAGGAAAGGGGCTCTTGCTGCAGCTCAGGGCTGCTGCTGCTTCCCTCCCTTCATCTGCCTGCTGGGGCTGGCTGGAGACCGGCTGTATTTCCAGCAAGGGCTGAGCTCTCTGTGTGACAGGGATGGGGTTGGCATGTCCTGCGTGGTACCAGCCCTACCGGAGGGCAAAGGGAAGCAGGTGGCCTGGACTTCCCATGAAGAGGTTCTCTGCAGAATGGACAAGAGTAGAGCAGTCCCATGTATCTCCAGATTCATCTGATCTCCACAAGGGTGAAATCACCAACATTTTCCATTCTAAGCTACAACTAAATTTAGGTTTTATGGTTGCAGAGTGCCTCCTTTCCCACACTTTCCTGGAGTGATCTCCAAATTCCTACACTGTCCTCGCTTGTTAAAACGTTACTCAGCTCTCCCAGCTGGAAAAGTGGAGACCAGCGCACTCCAAGGTGGCCTGCTGCCATTAGTGGTGTCCTGCATTGGCATTAACCATCTGAGGCTTGAGAGTGGCAAAATAAATAGAAGGCTTTGCATGTTGGATCTGGGGAGAAATCAGTGCTACTGAACCTGCGGGTACTCTGTAAGCAGGTACACAACCTATCAACTAGAGTTTCTCTCCTGCCCGTTTCAGGAAACTCCAAGGATTTGGGTTTTGGAGTTGGGTTTGCCAGAGCACCTCAAAGTACACCCTCAGATGCCACAGAGCTTTTTGCAAACACTATTGCTTGTTTGATTTTCATTGATCTGTGGCTTCAGCATTCCCAGCACTTTGAAATGTCAGCTTAGCTGTTGAACAAGTAGAAATAGTTGAATCTGTGCACAATACTTGTTCATTACATCAAATAGAAAAAAACCATCACACTGTTAGACATTCTCCTGAAGCTTTGCACAGCGAAAGGCCAGAGTGATGAAATGGCAACAGATGTTCACCTGCTACATTGTACAACTGCTTACTTTTAACTGCAGCCACTCTTATAGATGCCAGGCTATGACTCAAGAGCCCCACACACCCTCTCCCTACTTGTTTCCACGTTCAGTTCCATCAAATCAGCTCCTCATCTACCACTGACAACATCTGGTAGCAATCATAAGGCTTGGCTATTGCTCATTAGTTATTTTTTCCTAGGAAAAAAGGAACCAGATGATACTTGCCCTTGATGAGGATCCTCAGTAGCAGTGAGGAGTCGCACAAACGTAGCAACCACTTCTTTGAAACATTCCCATCTTGCACTTTGCTCCAGTTCCTAAAGTTTGCCTGCTGAACTGGAACAACTGGAATGCTGCGACAATCCCACATCAGACCTACCAGAACAATGCCATCCCCCCTCCCAGTTTGGTCTTAGCACCTCGCTTGACAGCATGTGACCCAAGAATTCTCTGTAAAATTAAAATACAGATTGTTTGCCTGCCCCGTTGCAGCACTCAGCACTCTCAGTGCTTTTTCTGGCCCCTGGTAGATGAAGGCAGCCTCTGCAGCCCAAAGCTCACAAGCCTTGTATGATAAACTGCTGCACATGCCATGCTGAGAAACACTGGAATAAACTCGAGTTTGGTGGATATTACCAAAGGGATTATAACACATTAGGTCAGAAGCACATAGGCATTCTCGAGCAAGAATACCAGGGGGTATCACACTGCAGGGCTGTATCTAGCTTCTGCAAAATATTTAGCTATTTTTCACCTAGTTAGATAAAAAGCAACATACAATGTTAACAAACGGAACAGGGATAACTCCTTGTGATGTGTTTGTTTGCATCTGCAAACTGCAGTATTTTGCACTGAGCAGAGCTGGATTTGTTCAGTGCTACTGTGTGATCCTGTGAGTTGACCGTTGAGTCAGTGGGTGGTATTTCCCCTGAATCATTATTGATAGACCTTATTGCAAATATTAACAGCAAGGATATTCAACTGGGAGTTAAATCTGAGCTCAGATACGAGCAGAGGCTGCCTGAAGTTCCCCCAACTGTTTCAGCTCTATGAATGTTATTTGCTGCCTAATCTATGACATTGTGTTACTACCTATGGCTGGTTACAGTACAATGGTGGGATTAAAAATTCCTCATCAGCAGAATAATCATTGCGGAAAAAATAACAATAATTGAAGACATGGAAGTAAATGAGGGAAGAAGAGGGACAAAATGGAACTTAGTTGGCTTTAATAAGGACAATCTTCTACTCAGTTGTTCTGGCAAAAATATCTGGCGTAACTGGCACACAAGAAAGAGGTAGAATTCAGCTTCCAACACGTTTGAAGCACAGCCACTTGCTATGCAGCTCAGTGAAACTGTGAGTTAAGGCACAAAAGATGAAAAATTGTAATAAAGAGGATACAAACCTAAAAGGATCAGACAGCCAGTCCCAAGGTAAGGGTCAGCCTAAGTTTGGCAGAGGTCACTACTGAAAAGAAGGGAGACCCCATCCTGCTTAACATCTCTCTTCACGACAGAGGAGTGGGCGAAAACTGCACTAGCACAGAACATGGGGATATACGATAAAAATGGGATTGGCAAGGGGGCTGGAATAAGCTCAGATCAGACAGCAGAAAACAAAAGTCAGACAGATACCTAGGGATGAAATCCCAGTTTTCCATCCCCATTACAGCACAGGAGGAGGTTAACTGCAATGCCTACCAACTGAGGTATTTATTTCTAGGTGAGGTCTCAAAGCACAAGAGGCACCGGGCACACCTCTGAGCCTTGCAGCTCTGCTCATCCACTGGGAAGTAGGAGAGCAAGAAGCCCAGTACAGGACTGCCAGGGATCAGCAGAAACAGGAGCCTGCTTCATGAAGGCAGACAGCAAGTCCTAGCTTGTTTGGCATTGCACAGTGAAGAGAAAAGCATACAACTGCTATTTCTACACTGATAAGAGAGAAAAGCATCAGACTGGGAGAACTAAGCAATCATATCATAGTGCAAAAACAAAGTAAGAGAAAACCATATATTGGGAAAAAACCCGACAATATCAGTTCAATAAAGTTCTGAAACTTTCCCTTCTTGAGAGACCAGGAACAAATGAATTACAGTGGTGTGCAATAAGGCGCAATATCGTTCCATGCTTAGATTTGCTGACCCGCCAGGTCCTTTCCTGTCCCACATTTAGATTGTCTTTTACACAATGGGTCTTGTACACTGCTTGCATTTTTGAAGCAAAATTCTTGGATAACAGCCTAGAATGGGATTATTAACTTATGACAGGACAAAAAAGATCACATATGCTCATAGGTTCCTGCAATTCCCCCCGCCCACAAGTTTGGCAGACACTGCTCCTCTGTGTAGTGCAAAAAGAAGCTTAAGTGGATGGAAGAGAAATGAGATTAGTGACCAGACAGCCCAAATTCTGAACAAGTTCAGTAGGATGAATCCAACCATACTGTAACTCTTCTGACTCCAGCTTTTCTTTTTAACTGACCTATGCCAGAAGTTTCCTCACAGTCTGCCAGGGAGCCTGACACGTTTTGCAGCCTGCAGCTCATTCACTCAGAGAAATTCCCCAGTCTTCAGAATCAGAGAAAAACACGCACTGTTCACAATGCCAATCTGGTACCGGGAGGGAGGACCATAAACACTGTTCTGGGTTATTTCTCCTAAGACTAGTGTATCTGAGCAAGCCTTCCCCACCCCCAGACTCTGGAATTCAGCTCTGGGTGCTGATGTTGCAAGAAGTCACTTGATCATTGCAGAGCTATTGAGCAAAAGGGATGATGAGGCATGAAAGAAGTATGTAAGTAAACCCGGGGAGGACTTAGGAGACCTTGTCCAAAGCCCACTGGATAACAGAATCTTTCAAAATAAAAGCCTAAAACTGGCCCAGGCTCGGGAACAGACACAGCCGTCATAAGCTCTATGTTAGCAGATGCTCTGTCACATCCAGCCACAGGAGGACAACATCCCATCTTCACATCACACTGTCACGACTGCAATCTGGACCACATTGCACTTACATGTGCACCTACAGTCAGAACCCCGTCGCACCTACACATTGTGTAGCTGAACCTGTGACCTGAACCACATCCAGCAGTACACGGATGGTATTTTCACAACTGCCACACAGACCAACTCCCACCTGTGTGTTGCATCTGGGCAATCTGGACCTTGTCCTACCTATACACTGCACTGTTGCATCTGCAGCCCAGACCAACTCCCACCTATCGGATGCATTGTCAGAGCGGCAGTCAGGACCATGTCCCTACGAAAAGCTGTGCTGCCACACCTGCAGCCAGGACCACGTCCCAGCGAGGAGCTGAGCTGTCACACCTGCAGCCAGGAACTGGTCCCACCTATGCCTCCCCACCGTCGCACCTGCAAAATCCCCCCCCTTGCTGCTCAGCCAGCTCCTCTCTGCAGCACCGCCACCTCCGAGCAGCCTGTGGGGGTCTCTCCTCCCTGGATACCAACCCCAATTGGGACCGGCAGGGAGGATGTCCAGCCGAGATGCAGCCCCGGGAGATGGAAGGGATGCAGCCCAACTTCTCCCACCCGCGAGGACCCCGCTCCCGGCGGGGCTCAGCCTTACCGCAGCGGCTTCCACGGGCAGGGGGGCAGCGAGGCGAGGTGGGCAGGGACCCTCCCGCCGGTGCCCGCAGCCGCCGGTCTCTGCCCGCCCGCGGGAGCCGCGCCCGGTTCCGGGGCGGAGCGCGGGCGGGGCGGGGGGTCCGGGCTGGCCCCAACGGGGAACTTTCTACCCGCCCGGAGAGGGGGACCTGCCACACCGCCCCCATCCCGGAGCTCTTCGCCGGGGCAGCCCTGGCGCCTTCCCCCAGGCTCACCCTGGCAGAGGTCTTGGCACAGCATCCCCGGAGCCAATGTGCTGCACCCCCCCCTTTGGCCGCAGAGGCAAGGGAGGAGAGAAAGGCATCCCCCGTGTTTCAGTCGCCCGTGGGCATCCTGGAGGCAACCGCCGCCTCCCGCCTCGGAGCCCTTCCCAGGGGCATTCCCGACGGCATCCCTGGCGCCCTTCCCCGGGCTCACCGTGGCGGAGCCTCCCAGGAGTCAACGTGTTGCAACCCCTCGCTCTCTCCCCCTTTTGGCCGCAGAGGGGTCTTGCCCTCCTCCTTCCAAGGGCTCCCTCCTCCTCCTCCTGTCGCCCGTGGTTATCCTGGAGGCAACAGCTGCCTCCTGCCGCGGCGAGAGGCTTCTTGGCGGCCCGAGCTGTCATTGCCCCAGCGTGTGCAGCCCGGGTCCCCCGTGGGGTCCTTCTGTGTGTTTTGAGTGCTCTGCCCGGGGCTGGGAGGTGAGTGGGGAATCATGAAAGCTGGGGAGAAGCTTCCCAGGCAGCCAGAGACGCAAGGGATCCCACGTTCTGGTCTCTGCAACTTAAATGTTTTACTTTGAACACCTATGAAAAGATGGGAGGGATGCCTTTCATAGAATCGCAGAATCATAGAATGGTTTGGGTTGGAAGGGACCTTAAAGATCACCCAGCTCCATCTCCCCTGCCACGTGCAGGGACACCTCCCACCAGACCCGGCTGCTCAAGGTCCCATCCAACCTGGTCCTGAACACTTTGAGGGAGGGGGCATCCACAGCTTCCCTGGGCAACCTGTGCCAGTGTCTCACCACCCTCATGGTAAATAATTTCTTCCTAGTGCCTAATCTAAATCTTCCCCAATTTAGGGCCTTTGCCTTCAGCAAAATGCATCAGCCCTACAGATAAGAAGTGAAACAGTGGAATTAAGCCTCAATATTATCAGCCAAGTGGGGAGAGCTTCGTGGAAAAGTTTGGGTCAGGAGTGCTGTCTCCTATAGGCATTAGGGGCCAGACTTGGTTTGGTTTCAGGCAAAGCCACTCAGCTTCGCCATCTGGAGAGAAAATCTGGCAGGGAAAATCATGGGTAGGAGAGAGGGATAGTTGATGTACAAATCATGATAAAATGTTTTGGAAAGGGCTGCTGCAAGCCCATGAGAGCCAAGCTAAGACCAGTGAGTATGATTACAGGAGACTGGAGGACAGTTACAGGGTAAGAACACAGTGCTGAGCATCTCTGAAACTTCAAGTTGGAAAATGAGACTTGAATTTTTACCATTTGCTCCTAAAATACTCTTCTGTTTTTACTGAAAGAGGAGAGAAATGGAAGAAAACTGCATCTCCCAGGGATGGCAGTTAAGCAGTGTGGCTGATCAGTTTTTCTTTAACTCAAAATAAATGTTTCTAATTGGTATCTTATGCAATACTCCGGTGGGTACATAATTTGTTTTGCAAATCTACACAGCATCAAAAATGAATGTGTCCCTTGAATCTTTCTTGGAGGATAGAAACATGACTTTGAAAGAGCTATTTTTTATTTAGGGAGTAGTAATTGTCTCTTGCTGCTTCTGGTTTTGCTTTAGCCTTTTTCCCTTCTTTTCACATTTTTGCTATTTTGGTGGGTGAAGAAGAACAGGGAACCCAAGTCTTCCCTACTTGAGTGAATTTTTCTTCATTTTTCCCTTTGTCTGTTCCTTTTCATCCTGGGGCTGCCTGGTGCATGAGCAGTGTTGGCCACGCAGAAGGCAGGCAAGATGTCTTTCTCCTGGCTGTGATGGGACATGTGGGGCTTCCCTTCATACTGCCTCATGCACAAGCCCATTTCAGGCATTTTTGGCATCAGGTTTGTAGCCTCTCTCCCACATAGTGACTGTATGTACTGAGAAAGTTGGTCATGGATCCTTTAATTCACTTATCAGCTATGTCTGTACGACCATGGGGTAGCAGGGAGGCTGTGTTATGTGCAGGAGACCTGCAGCTCACCATGTGCTTGTGCCCTTGTACTATGGGCATTTAGAAGACAGCAAGGGAGCTCTTCCCTTCCTCCATACTTTACTCATCCTTACCCTAATGACACTTGTCAGTCATCCTTTCTGACCTGGACATGAGTGCAACAGTACTCACGGCCTTAAAATTTGCTTTTGGAATATGAAGTATAGCTGCTGGGCTATAAAGGCTCTCACTACCATGTAGGAGTGAGGAGTAAAGCTCAGCAAAGACAAGGCAAGGAGAGAAAATGAAATTCTGTGTAAATGCTCCTCATTTTCACTTTTGACTGAAGCAGATAGTGCGGGGGTGAAGAGTGTATGCACAAATGCTCCTTTGTTGGGATAAAGCCACATTGTGCATGTGTGTCCACAGCTGGATGCACATGTGATGTGACTAAAGGGACAGAGGAGCTGATTTTGACATGGATCAGCAGTGTGCTTTGCACCTTGAAACCTTGCATCCCTGAAAACCAGGCTGGACTCTCCCATGGCTATTCCATCTGTCTTGCCTGAAGACGGTGTGATCACTGAAGGTGCTGTTGGATGTCTGTCTGAATTTCCTTTTCTGTTTGGTGCTGTCATTGCCAATTATGTCAGAAATGTGTAAATACAACTCCACCACATGGACCAAATCCTTCTTTGATTACACCATGAGCCACATTTTCTCTTCTAATCCACAGTTGGCCACTTTGTTTTTTAATTCAGGCAAAAGTGCTGATTCCAAGTCAGTTTTTATTCAACAGCACCCTCTTGTTGGTCCTTGGTTGCTTGGACCCACAGTAAAAGGGATGGAAAGAAACACCACTGCATCTGGAAGGTGGGTCTTTAATGCTCCGGGGGATTGTTGCCCTCGTTGGATTGAGTTCTTAGAAAGCAACTTTTTCAGTGGAACAAGCTGTTTCCAAATCACTCTTAACTTGTACTGCTCTGGGTTCTCACAACCTGCACTAATATTGAACAGAATAGAGTATTTCAGTTGTAAGAGACCTGCAAAGATCCTCTAGTCCAAATGCCAAATGTTTGGATCAAAAGCTTTTTCTTCTGATCTCTTTTTTTTAATCTCTGTCCTGGGGTCCACGTCAAGTTCCCGATTTTTTACCTCCTGCCTGTCAGGAGGACCGAAGCATTTATTTGGGCCTTACAATATGAAGGCAGGGCTGCAGTAGAGCTCAGGAATGTCTGAGAGACATGAATGTTTGTGCAGACGTTCCTCTTCCTACCAATTAGCTGAGTTTTAGAAATCTGCCATGCTGAGAATGTTGTTACTGCACAGCTGCAGGGATTGTTGTCCCAAGGTCTGATGACGAGAGCTGGTTTTGTGTTTGTTTTTGCTTAGATTAAAGCAGGACTCATTTCCAACCATGGTGAAGGTTAAGAGCATGTACTGCGCAGAAGGATTCCTGATCTTTTGTTTCTTTGCTTCAGTCCTTTGCAATGCTTACAGCGAAGGTCAGAACACAGAAGAAAAGGGCTTTTTGGTTTTGAGTCGCAAAGCAGTAGTGGAGGTTGAATTTTCCTGAGGGAGGGGGCCCGGGAGAGTTAACAGTCTCAAAGATGAAGATATTATCTGCAATATCAAGGGCAAAATAATCTTTGTGTTTTAGTGTTCCCTGAACCACAGGAGATTTAGTAAGAGCACTGGAAAGCAATCTAGTATTTGTAAGTCAATAATGGTGCATATATACACAAGCATTTAGACACACATTTTCAGTTGTCGTAATGGGACAAAGATAAAAAAATATCATTTACGAAACGCAGAGATACAGAACAGGTTAAATGCCTCAGGTTGTGTAATTTAGGTAAAGACTCGCTGATGTCCTATTACGTAACGTAGTTAAGCACAGTCAATTTTTCTAAGATGTTTTCAGTCATTCTGCCTCATATTTTGTTTTGTTAAGAGCTGGCACTTGGAAAGCAAGAATCCTTTGTTTCATAAGGGCTCATCTGCTCTCTTGCCTACTCCCCACTTGAGAGCATTTTTTTCTTTACGTGCCGTCATGTTTATTTCCCCAGCAACAGCTATTGCATCTCAAACATGATTTCAAAGAGGTTAAAAGCTTCCAGAAAAAACACCCACTGCAGTTAAAGATGAGGCTAAAGTCTCCTTCCCATCACCCCCAGATTTCTACCTAATTGCAATTTAGGATTAATGGCTGTGTCTCCCATGTAATGCATTTCTAAAGCACTGTAGTTCTGGCACTGATGTATTCAGACATCAGTAGACTAACGGGACATAAATTTGTAGTGATTCGATGCTCTGGCTTTCCTATCAATCTCTTAGTCCTCATTTTGCCTGGTACTCCTCCAGATACACAGCAAAGCCACGCTAGCTGTCACTTGCCATAGATAAAGGAACCTGTTACAAATTCAGGAGAAAATATTCATCCAGGTATCCCTTTTACTGATGGGATACACTTCTGTCAGCCAAACTGGGAGTACAGGTGATGTGTGGCTCCCTACCACTATCTCGCATCCAGACACCGTAAAGATTTCTAAGCCTACCAGAGCTTGGAAATATTTCCAGCTCTGGCAGGAAAGCCTTCTGGTTTTATGTCCAGCTTGATTGAGTTCAGGTCCCCACCCAGCTAGGAGCATCCTTTGAAATGCTATGTATAATTCTCAATAATTCCTAAAATGCGGAATTTAAAGTGGAACAGATGCTGAGAAGGAGAGTGCTAGTGGTGGTTTACAGTGCAAGATTAAAAGACTTTGGCTGATATAGCATAACAAAATGAGGTTGAGAGGGGATGTGACAGTCTCTGAGTATTTCAGGAAAGGTGTCAGTGCCATGCAGGAGTAAAATCCCCCCAGCTATTAAAGTGCGTGAACTGTACTGGCACGAGAACAAATGGGTGTTAATGAGAAATGAACACATTTACACTGGCGATGGGAAATGTTTTTTTGATGGTCAGAAAAGTGATATCACTGTCAGAAGATGAAAGGCCAAAAATCCTAGGCTGAGTTAAAAGGAAGCTTCATTATTTTGTGAAAAGTGATTGAAGTGGGGTTTGTCTGCAATTGCAGAAGCCAGTTTCAAATCCACAAAGGGGTTTGGTCCTAAATTCTCTTCTCCTTTTAATTAAAAACCTTTTTTGTAGCCTGAAGGAAAGCGGGAAGGCTCTGATAGACAGTTTTGCCCTTCCATTTTGGGTAGTCCTCAAGGACAGCCGTTCTCACAACATGGGGTGGGCTGCTTTTAGATGGGTCATCCCTCCATTGGCTCCATCCTTATTCCTCAGATACTCATCTACATCTCATGCCTTGATTGTGGTTCACTGGTGGCTTCCTTTCTCCCTTTGTACGCTGTATACAGGATGTGTTTCATACCCTCTGAGACAGAAGACGAAAGTCCATGGGTTTTGTAGGTTTAGTTGTCTCTTGCAGTGGAAACTCCTCCATCAGCCTTTGGATTACCAATCCACAATCATAGGAAGGAAGACCAAGCATCTTAAGATGTGTATTAAAGGGACTAGTTATAGACAAATTACTACATTAAGGAGAAAATTCCTGCCTCTTTGCCTCCCCTAGAATGATGGAGGTGCAGATTTGCCAAAAGTAATGTAACATTTCTGAGAAAGGATTTTTGCAAAGCCTTGAGCCCTAAAATTTGTTGGGCGCTGTGGTTGAATTCAGTAAAGTATAGAACAGTGTTTTAGTATCTTTTCTAGCAAAAGTATTAAGAACCTCAGTGAAAACTAGTGATTCCTCACACGATATTAATTGTTGAACTCTCTGCTGCAGTATGTTGAGGATGTTAAAAATCCTTGAAAACCAATTCATGGAAGAAAAGTAGACTGAGGACTGTGAAGATAATACTTCAGGCTCTGGAAGTGTAAACTGTGGTGGCTGAGGAGGTGTTATGGGTGTGTCTCATTATATGCTGTACCTAGACAGGACTAGCAACTGTGAGGCATCTGGTCTGGCCACTTACAGAGACTGAATATGGAGCTAGTTATAAATTGGCCCAGTCCAGCTGGTCTTATGCTTTTGGGCTTTCTTCCATCCTGCTCCTTATGGATGGAGATAGACCTCCACCACCTGCAGAGCCTGTTTCACTGTCCATTCTTTGATATATCTGTAAGCCTTAGTTAAGCAACCTAACCAAAGTCTGGTTAAAAAAGATGCAATGTCTGCAAAAGGATATCTCATTTCTTCCCCAGAAGGTTTTTGTTCTGGTTTTGAGCAAGGCATGGAATTTTTTGTTTCCAGAGACAGCTCAGTACTAAGCCAGCACTGACTTAGCCAGGTTTCCAGAGCTGGTGGAAGGATGGAAATACCATGACAGGGCAAGGCATGGTTCCTTTTCCCTTTAGGATCATCACTATTCTCATCGTCCTAGCTTGCTGAGAAGCACCATGTTCTGCATGTTAAGTATCAACATGGCAACAAATTTCATGCACGGTTTTGATAAATACGATCTGTGTTCTAGGCAAAGGCACACAGACAGAGCCCCTTTGTGACAGCAAGACTTAGACCTAGTGTGTGTCTTTGGGAGAAATGCAGAATTCATTTTGGGGAGGGAAACTGATAGGAACAGCAGGCCATTTTCCTTTACAAAGGCTCCCTTTCAAAGCTGATGCATGCAGCAGAAGAAAGGCTGACTCCATAATGTGTACTCAACAATAGCTTGGAATATTTGATAATTTGGCTATTGTACATGCATACATCATGCTTGGCTGTAAATAAGTAGGGCAATAGTTGGATCCACTGCGAGGATATAGTCAACCTTTTTCCCATCACCATTCTGGTTTCAAGGAAGGGTTTATTTTATGTCTCTGTCTTCTCCTGGCCAAGCTAAGTCCATCTGGCCACCAACGCTGAAGGGTCTCAATTTCAAGCCCAATAAAAAAGACACAAAATATTTTACCACCATTTTAGAGAAAAATTCTTTATTGATGCCATACACGTTCGTCACGTCTCTCTCCTATCCCTGTGACTTCTTTTTCTCTTAAGGACCTTTTCTTGGCTGAATTCATAGCTAACAAACAAGAAGCCAGGAACTTTAGCCTTACAGGTGACTTGAGGCCCATGCTATGGTAAATGTATAGACTACAACTCTCTACACTTCTGTTCCTCATGTGAAAAAAAGAGGAAGATGCAGCTTCTAAAGCCTATCCTTAGATGTCTGAGATACAGCAGCAATAGAATAGTGACATTTGCTTAAGCACATAAAGCAGTTGTAGTCTGTAGGTTAGTGGTCATTTTATAAGTTGTCTACACAGTTCTACGAGGATGTAACATATTTACTCAGTTCAATTTGTGGTTATGTTCATAATGCAAGGAAAATTTCGACTGCTGCACTGGAGACAGAAGATCACTGGCTTAAGACACAGTGTGTTTGCAATGTAAATATTTGACCCTTTGTTAATATAATTGGCTGTAACTGGAGAACAAAGCAGCCAGAGTGAGACTCTTGCAAAACCATCAGTTGTTTTACTGGGTGAAACAGTTTTTACTTGGACATTTTGATCACATTCAGATCATTGATTAGCGTTAGGCAATTTTTTTGCAGTGGCAGTTGTCAAGAGTTTGGTGTGAATGACTCTTCTCCTATGTTTGACACATGGCATAACAACACATAAACATTTTCTAATAATGTCGAAATCTTCGTGTATCTTTCAGTAGTGAGGTCAATAACACAGAGATCTGTTTCAGCAGAACTAGTGGCATATCTGACTCAGTACATGACATTGCCTCTAAATGCATAAACACTTGACTATCCTCAGAATTTACTCTGGGGCCTTATGACATACCTTTAAATATACTCTTTTGTTTTGTTTCCTTTTTTTTTTTTTTTTTTTTTTTTGTTTTTAGTATTTACTGTTCTCATTCCCCAAATATTGTGAAGTCATATGTTGTAGAAGGGTCAGATTTTCTGGAGAACTCAATAGCCAGGTCCCTTAGGATGTTGGTCTAGGAAAGTGTAGGAAAACTATATGGGAAACTTCAGACTGTCCTTGGAAAACTGGTAGAATTAAATAACAGGCGATTAAATTACTTGTCAAAAGGGAAAATATAAAAGGAACAACCACTAAGCCTATGAAAGGAAGCTAATTCCATGGATTAATGATTGGTTAAAGCATATGAAGCAAAAAGTTTTCAAAACTGAGAAAGATAGACTGCTTAAGTGACGTATCTTGAGTTACTTTTCTGTATTTTTATAAGTAATCTGGAAGAGGAGTGAATAAGGAAGTGACAGCAGTTCCTGATGATACAGAGTTTATTGAGAATAATAACAATTAAAACTGACTGTCAAGATCAACACAGGGATCTCATAATGATTATTGGCGGAGTGGTAGAATAGCAGATGCAATTCATGTACTTAAGAAAAACAAACCAATCCTAACCATGTGCAGCGGTAAGATCTAAAATTAGCTATTGCCTCTCAGAAAAAAGAGCTTAGACTCATCATGTATAACACTATGAAAATGTCAACTCAATGCTCAGCAGAGAGAAAATGGCAAGTCAGATGTTAGGTATTGCTCAAACAGGAAAGAAGCACAAAAGAGAAAACATAAGCTACTCTAGAAATGTTTTGCACTTATGACTGGGGTGCTGCTTACCCAGAGCAGAACATGCAGTTCTTAATTTCCTTGCTGGAATAATTTGAACTGAAGTAGAAAGGATGCAGAGAAAGGCAAGAGTGGTGAAAAGAACAGGACTGCTTTATATTAGAGCACTTTATACTGACTAAGAAGAGGGATGATTGAAAGGGTCTGTGCTAGAGGCTACTATGTCACGAGTGCAACGGAGGTGAATAGAAAAAAATTACTTTTTTCCATCAAATGAAAATGTGGGATAATAAAATGAACTCATTTTTTCAATAACCCAGTTTTTAAACAAACAAAAGAAGCTACTTCTTCACACAGTCTTACACCAAACTGTAGAGGTCAATGTTTTGGTCTAGTTGCTGAAGAATAAAGGGCTTCAAAAACTGGTTAAAGAAATTCAAGGTTCAATACAAGTTGTGGATCAGAAAACCCATAAGCTGCACATGGATTAGAGAAGTATTTCGGTTGTGATGCTGTGCCTTTTTTTTGCTTAGGTGTTCACTGCTGTCAAAGACAGGATATAGTCACATTCTGTATGTGAGGCATGCGTGGTCCCACAACAAGTGTTCTTACCCTTTCCCCCATGGTTGTGGAGTTCAGTAAATTGGTTGCTAGGCTTTTTTTAAAAACTGACTTTCAGATTAGTGCTAGACCTCGAAGCTCCAACTTTTCCAAAGTTGTAGAGGAAAATGGCAACAGAGTCTGCAAGTCCACTCAAATTTCTTGTGTCCCTGGGGGATTCTGTACCATGGGACGAAGCAAACCAATCTGCCTCCTTGAGTGCAGTTCTGCTTCTGTTCTTTACAATTAAGGTACTATTTAATCACTTGCCAACATTTTCAAAACAGTTATCCCCTGCCACAGGTTTTAAACTAATTGTGGTACAGAGAAGTTGCTTTTTGAGAAGTATCTGAAGACGACAGTCACAAAAGCTGATGTGACAGGGAGTTTCCGTAGCTTGCTCCCACTGCACAAAGGTTTGCTGCTTATGACTCACCCACTGATGTGACTCGGTTACTCATCAGAAAACTGCTTGAAGAAAAGGCTAATTTTGAGTTGAATTTGATTAAAATTTGAACGGTGGAGCTGTGACAGAAGCTCAGAGCTGGGGTTAGCAGTAGCATGGGGTAAGGAGAACCACATCACACTGGTTTGACCTTCTACTTTCATAATAAACCCTTCCCTCCTTCCAGTCACACAACAGCTGCACTGAGCCCCAGGGGTTTGTGTCAACCTCAGAAAGCAGCATATTTAGCCCTGGAGCTCATGAGACCTGCTGTCTGTGTTCTTGGCCATGTATGGGCTGATGTGCCCTGCTACACCTAGGTGGGTTGTGTGAGGAATATGCCACGTCCCCACGCTGTGGTTATGGGACAAGACAGCCAAACCAGCATGAGAAAGGCTGTTATTTAACATTGCCGTGGGCCAGCAGTAAAAGCTTCTTTCAGTTGCAGAATGAAACCAGAAAGGGAGTGGTGATTCAGGGTGAACCTGAGTCATAAGGCTTGCAAGGCTTATATTAGGGTAGGGCAGGATATATTCTTCTCCTTACTTAATGCAAACCTTCAAGTCACTGTCTAGCACTCACTTCCTTGCTGTTAGAAGTCTGTGCTGCCACGTGCCATTCGTGCTACATTGCCTTACCCTTCTCCCGACTGTTTCAATAAAGAGTGAAAATCTTGTTTGTCCCCTTGGTGTTGTGCAGTGAATCGCTTCAAGCTGGACAAATCTGTCCTCTTCCTGAAATGCCAGGCTCAGAATGAAGGATGGGTCATTGCAGAGGGCTTTTGTAAGCAGCCGTAAAGCCAAAGCAGCACTGGGGCTTGTGTGCCCAGAGAATTCATAACAGATGCAAAGAAGATATACGAGTCTGGCCCTCCTGCTCTCTTCTTCATAAAATCTTGAGTTCTTTTTGTCTCCTGAGTGTCTGGCAAACAAGGACAAGAGGGGATCTGAAGCTGGTAAAAACAGGAGGGAAAATCATGGTGGCAGAGGCTGGGGATCTTTGCACCTTGCCTTGCCGGCAGCAAAAGCTGGCCTTAGAGAGAAAGTTAGAAAGGCATTACCAGTGTCACCGTTTTGCTCTTGGGTCTCACAGGTTCCTGACGAATCATGCCTGCTGAAGGACTGGCAGCACTGGGGCCTGCTTTCCCCAACAAGTCTTTTTGTTGTGGCTGGAATAAACATTAAAGATAACTGATTTCAGGACGCTGAATTGTAAGGATGAACAGTCCATATTGTAGCTCCCAGTTACGTAGGGCAGATCCTACAAAACACAGCACTGCTGGTTGTTCTTGGCTACAGACTCTTCCCCGGAGCAGAGGAAGACCTGGATCCCAAAGTCCATGCTGTAGGAAGTCAGACAAGATCTTACAATTACTGCTGAGAGCTGCCACAGATTCCTTGAATACTCAGGTAGCAAAGTATTGGTGTAGCTGTGATGATCTAAGGATGTAAGCAGTGCGAGACATGCAGGGAGAGATATTTCTGTTATGCTAACTTCAGATTTATTTTATTTATCAAGAAATCTGTACAGGGCTGAGGAAAACTGGTCTTTAAATCTGCCATCAATTTTTAAAAAGATGAGCCCAAAAGCTTCAGCTTGACATTATCTGACAAATTTGTAAGACAAAAGCTGGGGAGGTGTGTAGGTGCTGAGCTCTATTTTCCAACTCCATGAATGGAACTGTAAATGAATGGAGAAAGGATAGCTCACATCCCCTACCCACATCAACAGCTCTGCCAGGAAAGTGCTTGTTTCTCTGCTGAGCTACCTGTAACAGGTAGTTATGCTGGTGTAAGACACTACCAAGTCAGAACAGCAGATTTGTTACATCTCACGTGCTGGACATGGGATTTACTCATTTGACATCTTTTCATTCTCTCCCTCCACATGCAGCATGTTTATGAGCACTACTGTACCATAGAAGCTCCTCCCTGTTGGGATCCTATTCATCTGGTGCAGCTGTTCTGCTTGATCTACAAAATCCCCATCAAATGTGTGGAGAACATCCCAGGTGGGGGGATGGAAGTGGTGTCCCTTACAAACATCTTGCACTCGTTTTCACTTCAGAAAATCCAGACAAGTAAATATCAGCCTTGAAGTGGTTTCTTATAGAAACAGCTTGTTGTTTGCCCTGGAAATGAATGATAAATATTTTCATTTCAATATGTTTTTTGTTGGGAATCTCTTTCATTTAGCTTCTTATCACGGTGATCTGGGGGCTAAGAATGACTGAAGTCTAGCAGCTCCTAGCTGGTGAGATATGTATTTTGAGAACTGGGTTCAAACTTATATTACTCATAAGTACAGAAGCAAAAAGCTGCTCATGCACTGAGCTCAGCTTCCTGTGAGCCTGAGAGAAAGAAGAGAAAGTTTTTTTATTTTATTTTTTTTTTAATCTCATCAAAATGAAGACCATCAGGAGCATACAACTACTCTAGACTCTGCACTGCAGGAGTCTGACAACAAGCAGGATAACGATAGCTGCCTTCAGGCCTCTGGCTGGAAATAGTTGTTGTTTCCCTGATAGCCTCTGCTGGAGATACCCACACAAAGCTTATTAGTGAGGTGCTGGCTTTTGTTCTGAAGGTTTGCAAAGATGCCCTGTGTACAAACCTCTATGTATTCAGATGCAGAGAAGCCCTTTGCCACTGGCAGGTTTACAGTTCATTGGGGACATGGCCTGATCCTATGCTCAAACAAGGCGGCTGGAGCCTTTCCCCATCAAGGTAGCTGTCCTGGCCCCTTAGAGAGCCACCACATACCAGCACAGCATTGTGCAAATGTGCCTGTCTACATTTGGCCAGCTTTTATCATCTAGCAGTGGTCAAGTGAGCTGTGAAGATGCAGCAGGGCACTATTCACAAAGCTGAAGTCAGATGACGTGTGTGATCTGCTGGATTGGCTGTGGGGCAATCCCCTTACTCAGGTAACTGTATTAAAGCTGGTGCAGGTCCCTGTGTTGGTGTCTCATCTCTGTTTTATAAGGGTGATCTCCAAATTTGTATCCTTGACTAGTTTTTGGGGGATCTTCTGATTGTCAGAGAAGGAAGAAGGGAGAAAAGGCAAATGCCTTTCAGTTATAGAAGCTCGGTAGGACTCTGTGTCCTCTGGCTGCTCTGGGTACCCGGTGTGGGATGAGCTTTTGGCTGGTTGGTGTTATGTGTGCTCTGGAGCTCCACAGCTCAGCCCTTTGCAAAGCCTCAGGATCAGAGATGAAGCCTGTGTTTTCTGAAGAGGAAAGAAGAGTCTTGCCTTTCCCCCGGGAGCAGATAAGGACAGCATGGAAAGGCCTGCGTCGCCTGTAACGTGGGAGGTGAGCAGAAATGCTGGAGGAGTCAGGAACTTGGAATGAGAGGAGGCAGACAAAGCCCGTGGGACTGCCCGGGAAAAGTGGGAGGCAGCGTGGGAGGCTTTGCTGCCAGGCCAGGGGCAGGGGAATTGTGGAGTGTTTGGGTTTTCAGTTTGGAGGTGGGGTTGTGTACCTGAATCCTTTTGCCTTCTTCAGACCAAGGAAGTTTCTTTCTTTTTTCTTTCTTTTTTTTTTGGTAAACCCCTCATTTTGTGTTGAAAGGAGATTAATTTGTGTCAAATGAAAAAAACGAAGCAGAAGAAAAGGTGACTACTGAAGAGTCTGAAACATTGTATGAAATGAATGGCCAGTTGCTGCTTGGAGTTACAGCTGGCAAAGGCACTCATTGCACTGAGGCTGATGAGGTTTATTAGATTTCTCTGCTGTCGATGAGATTACACCCCTGAGAAGCAAAAAAGGAAGCTGTGAATCTTGGCCACTTTTAGAATCACAAATCAGTACAGGGGGGAGGTAATTTGGGCTCTTATTAAAAACAGAGAATATGAGAGCTTCTGGGTAACGAGGACTCATGCAAAGCAACACTCAGCTACACAACCTGCTGGTGACCTAGGGATACAAATATGACAGGATGCACTGCCAGCAACCTGTGGTGCTATCTGAGAGGGTGCAGGAAGATGCTGATAGTGATCAGAAGCGAGGAAGTCTAAGAAGGTTTTCACCTTGTGTCGAGGAAGTGCTATCACACTCCTGCAGTAGTAGGCATTAGTGTGGTGCAGCCTCTAGTGAAATGATGGGGCCAACCAGGAAACAAGCACAAGAGCAAACATCTGGCTGTACTTCTGTGCCTACATGGTGGTGTGGCCCTGGTTTCAGAGCCCATTAGGTGCCTGAAGGCCTTTGGAAATGTGTTTCTTTGTACCCATGCCCTTCTATTAAAGAGATGATACATCCTATTTGCCCGTGTTGAATGCTTTGAGATCTGCTGGGCTGTTAAGCTCTGGGTTATGATCCGTACCAGCTTCTCGGTGGGATGTGAAAGGGGCTTGTTCACAGACTATGTGATCGCTCTGCTCAAGCCATCACTAGGCCTAGGAGGGCTGGGACATCCAAACCTGCCAAACCAGTCACCAGGCACTACTGTAAAGATCACAGAGGGTGATGCACTTTGTCTGGACAAATGACTGACTGCTGTTTCCTGGAAGATATGAAAGGGTTGCTGGCAGTTCTGAAATAAACAGCTATGAGCTGTGGTATCAGGAGACCTGAGAGGATGCCTGGCCAACTTTTTTCTCTCTCTTTTTTTTTTTTTTTTCCTTATGTTTAATAAATACCAGCTAGGGAGATCTTCAACAATGCCTTCAGCTTCTGCACTGTGCAGGTCAGATATGGGGTCAGTGAAATCATCAGAGACTAAATTCTCCTCAGAGAATCAGCCTGAAAGCTGTAGTAACTTTAGCCATGCTGGTTAGCTGCTGGCCAGGTAGAATTTTTTTGCCATGAGTGGAAAAGTGACCTTGGGAAGAGCTGGGCCATCATTTCTAGCGGAGATGCAAATATGTATGCGTATTGTGCCTGTAACTGTGAACTCTTTTCTTGAATTCATGCTAATTTAGAAGAAAATAAAGCCACTCTTCCTGCTATCCTCGATGAACAAGATGAAAACGTGCCTTGGTAGCTGATTTGGCTCATGCATGGGTTTGGAGGTGAGCAGGCAGCTGTGTCCTCTCTGCTTCCAGAACTCTGTGCTGCTCTGTGAGTGCTACTCCTAAGAGTACCACGGGCAGCTGGGGAACCAGGGGAACGGCAGAGAAGCCCCAGTGTCAGGACAGGAGAGCCCAGCACTGTGCCTGCAGGAGAGGCAGGCAGGAGGAAAATCAATAGCACTAAAATTAAGAGAGGACAGCTTACACAAGATTGTCAGTAGAGTGGCATGACTGGCTGCCAGGCTCCTTCCTTCTCATTGTGGTCATGGTGCAGGAGCCAGTAATACTGCAAATGGTCACTGAAGCAGTGAGACTTGGTCTACGGCGTGTACCTCCAAGTGTGCAAGGACAAATATGGTCAAACCCTGCAGGATGTTGCTGTGCCATAGCAAAGAGGCTGAATTAGCGACATGAGGATTCGTAACCTGTCTCAGCCACTGACTCATGCTTTGAAGCCAAGTATTTCTCATCCACACCTACTTTGTGCATGCACCCAGTGATGGCAAAGGCAGAGCAACTTTACTTTGAAGCACAATATTCATGCACAGGCTTAGGTGCTTTGCTAAAGCAACCGTGGCTGAGTGACTCACACCAAACTGTGCCTTGGGGGTTCAGGGTTATGCCTTTACTGAGTCTGGATCCAGTGTGTGTGGGGCTGAGCTTCAGGTGAGGACCCTACAGCACATGTGTAGGCTGGAACGGTGCACGCAGGGCTCTTGTTCAGCACAGGTAAATCCAGTTCTGGTCTCAGAAGCCTCCATGCAGAGACGTGCTGGTCTCATTTCCCTATCTCATACCCATCTGTGTGACTGTGACCACAAACAAGTGCTTTCTTTCTACTTCCCATTTTTACAAATGTGGTTTAACTTCTCACACAGGGCTGACCTTGCTGGGGACTGTGGCAGCCCTGACAAGCTCTATCTGCTGTTAGGAAGGATGTCTATTGCCAGAGCTGCAGGAGGAGACTGTGCTTATGCAGTGAGCAAGAAGGCATTTGAGCACTATCTCTCACTCCTGGCTGAAAGCTCTTCCTCCTCTGAGGATGGGGATGAAGGATAGGGTATCTTAGGCCTGAACAGGAATCACTGAACACCTGCCTGGGATGCTGACATTGTGGCATCCCCTTCTCCTTGGCCTGAGTAGAACCTTGCATCATCTTTCTCTTCAAAATCATGGTGCATGGAGCAATTAATCTGTATGAAGAGGGAGAGGCTCAGACATCCAGCTGGGTAAGAGGAAAACCCGAGCCTTTGGGGCTCTTGATGCTGCTCTGTGTTCTGGAGCAGCACTGTCACCCTGGAGCAATAGAGGACAAACCAGCCACAGCCCTATTGCATTTCTCCATTTTCTGAGAAAGGAAAGAGTAAGGTCCCTAACCCTAGGGCAACAGCCAAAAAGCACTTCTTTTCTCTGCCTTTTGCCTGCTCTGGTGTCTCTCTGCAGGTCAGTCTGGGTTTTAGTTTGACTGTCTGCTCTGATGTCTGTGGTAATGTGGCTGCTCAGGTGTGAGGAAACCAGGGTCGTGCCCAGAGAGACGCCACTCACCAGCAAGCTGCCCAGTGCCTGCAGCAAGGGAGAGGGCCATGGCCTTTGCAGCAGTGGTCAGGATGAATGCTGGACTAAAGGGCTCATGATAACCCTATGTTCCACAGTTTGCCATTTACAGCAACTTCCTGAGGAAGCCAGGACCAGGACATAGTGTGCTGCGTGGAGAGACATGGCACTCAGGGGGAGTTTCAGGGTTGCACCTTCAGTGCATTTTCTGTAGTCAAGAAACAGTCCTACTTCCAAAATACTGACCCAGATCCTGCAATCTAAGTCCCCTTGTGGCCCTTGAGTCAGTAAAACACATTGGCCTCAGCTTAACTCCATGGCTGATTGACAGACCTGTGAGTTGGAGTGTTGTGTTGAAGATAAGTAAAAACTGATAAAGCCTCTTCTAAAGTGTGGCAATTTGGCACAAATTGTGAACTCTGGCAAACATCCCTTCCAGGAACTTTACTAAGCAGAGTTGTCAAATGAGGACCTGCCTATATAAAGTGTATCTCAACTTCTTCATCCCTTCTCTACATCAACAAGTGAGTGCCCACATCATTTTCCATACTTCCAGTGTTCCCATTGATGTACTGCTGCTCTCTCTCTCTGGGTATCACACTGGAGTACATCTTCCTTTCTCTCATTTACAACAGAGTTATTTATTGCCCCCAGACTGCAAGATAGTGAAGTGGCTCGGGGCAGCCATGTAAAATGGCTTACAGAACATTGATTGCCACAGATGAGAAGACAGCAATTACACTGTTTACACCACAGTTGTTATGTTTTACAGCCTAATTCTCATTCATTCCCCTGTAACAAACTCTAGAAGAAAAAGCACCCGTTCATTGGTGTTACTCATCTGTATAATTAAACAGTAAGTGCCTGATCCGTCAAATAGATAGAGGCTCATTCAGGTTTTGCTTGCAATGTGTTAGCTCAGTGGAAGGGTGGAGCTCCTTAGAATTGGCACAGCTCCATTAAAATAAGCTCTGTTAAACAGATGAATGAAAGTCTATATAGTTATCCAGAGTGCTCTTACAGTGGGCAAGAGTGCTGATTTTAGACAGCAAGGTGCTTGCTTAGATATTTGGTCTGTATTAGCATCTTAGAGCTTTCCAGGTTGAGTGGACTGAGTGTTCAAACCACTTCAGAAAAATAAGAACCAAGTGTGTCCGCCACCTCTGAAACCTCTCCCTTTCTAGGGTACTGAGGCATGTGAGAATGACCTCTTCCCTTCTTAAAACGTAACTTGACAGTCTCAAAACGGGGATATCTGGTAACAGCTCTTTACTGTCTTTATCCTTCGCACTTGGACTGTGCATGGGGAGTGAATGACACTGGTCACACCAGATGGCACTGCTATTAGATTTTCTGCTTCATAATTGTCTTATATTTCCTGGTTGCTATGTGCTCTTTGCTCTTCATAGGGAAAAATCACAGTGGATCCATGCAAAAATACCTCTGTCCCTGATCACCCTGTCTGTGAAACAACCTTCTGGAGACTGCATTGTCCTGTTCTGAGACTCTAACCCTTGCCAGCATGGCTTGTAGGGGCTGATTTACTAGTGTTGGACATGTTTGACTGCCTATGTTGGGTTCCGCAATCTGGTCTGCCAGGTACAGTGGGTGCATCCCCAAATGAGACTGAAATCCCTTTTAAGAAAGGTCAATAACAATTTTTCTACCTCTTCTCAGGTCACTGGATGCCAGTGAACTCAGCACAACCATGAGAGACTGTATAAACTCCTTATAATGACCAGAGCAGTACTCCTTTATACTACTTTGTCCAACAACTGCTATCTGTGTCTACCTTTTCTGCACTTCATCCTCTTGCTGGATTTCACCAGACCAAATCCCTTGAAGTGTCGCAAATCAAGCTTCACTGAAGAATGTTTGCACTGACAGAAGACCAAGAGGATTCTTCATACAAGCCTTCTAAGAGAGGCTTACAGCCTAGCAATGTCTACTAGATACAACAGATGAGCCTTTATGGACAACCAGAGCAGGAGCTGTGAGTTATTTTGCATCTATGCAGAAATATTAAATGAATATGCATTGAATATCTTGGCTTTTGGAAAATAAAATTTCCCTCTTAGGATATGAGGACAGGCATATTCCAATTTTTTTCCGAAGAGTCCTCACTTCTTGCAGCTCGGGCTTCACACTTTTTCATGTTTAGGCATTGACATGACAGTACAAATGCCCTCAACGTGGGTGAACAAGAAGACTGTAGATCTGTGCCAGGTGCTGCTCTGGGACTGGGGTGAATGGGTCTGGTGGCCAGCCTTTTCTGTGAGTCAACTTGGTGATAACATCTTCTTCCTATTCTATGGTTCTGGTTCCATAGGCTTGGATTTTTTTATTTTTTTTCTTTAGTTTGAGAGTCACATATGTAGTTCTGTGTTCTTTGGTGGTTTTTTAGAGAAGTGATACATTGAGATTGAATGTTCTTCCTGTGCAGACAACACTGGGACCAATGGGTAGTGGCTTGAAATATGTATGAATCAGATGGGCTCTGCACTCCTGTGAACTTAGAAAGAGGAATTAAACCATCTGAGATGGCTCAGTCCTCTGTACATTACCCACATACATCCTCCAAACTTCTGGCACCTTGGCATGTGCTGCTTACCATGGGTACTGCTAGTGAGTCAGGCAGAGAAATGCAGTGTTGTCCTCCATTTAGGTGCATGTACCTATGGTGCAATAAATATATGTACTTCATTAAGGAAGTATTTTACATGTGTATATCTCCTTAAATTTCTACCATTTGTACCAGAACTTGATTGGCATTAACAAGGAGTGTGCTCAGCTTTTAGATTAGATTCCTAATAAAACATTGGCTTGGGTGCCCAGCTTGGGAAAACTAATCTTTCAATTGCTAAGGGAGATATTTTTCTGCTCAGAAATGTAGTTTAGTTGGGTAAATAAACTGGTTTTTTTTGGCTAAAGAGAGAAAAGAAAACATCTGGTAGCTTACCTTGTTATTGCTAATGGCCCCCACTTTGTAGAGTTCCCTGTCTTTCTACTTCTTCAGCCTCCCAGGCCTCCCAGAGTGGCTTTAAGTGAGTGACAGCTTACCATGAATTCTTGGGCAATTCCCTCTGCCTGCAGCAATAACATTTCCTCAGCTTTCTTCCACGTCTCTTATTTGAACAGAAATACCTTCCAAATATATGGAGATTGCGGAAGTTTCAGATCTTTTATCTCCTTTCTTTCTTCCAGGTGCCCACAGAGCCTCCTGCTGATTTGGGTCTTTTTTGCTAGAAAATTAGATTTCATCCAACCAGAAGTGTTTGCAGCTTCTATTAGGGCTTAAGAATCTCTAAAAGTAAGCAAAGAATAGTGCTGGGATAATTCCAGCGACCTTGAGGCTTTCCCCAGGGAAGCGGGAAACCCGTTGAGACGCAGGGCAAGACTTCACTGGCATTATACTGCAAGGTCAGCCTAGTGCTCCTTTTCTTTCTGATTTTTTCTTGATAACCTAGACCACCCTACAGTCAATTTGTCAGTCTGGGAGCTTAATTTAGGCTAAAAATCCATGTGGGCAGCAGGTTGCTTAGAGTGAGGGAGAGCAATGATGAGCGAAGAAAGGCTGTACAGGTGGGGATTCTTGGAGATTATAGCCTTTCATTTTTGGGTTTCCAATAGAAGATGCTCAGAGGTAGCTGTCTGCAAGGGTTCTGCTGTTGAAAATCTGTCTGTACTCTGAGGACGGCCAGCCTGGCTGCGGGCTGGGCTGTCTGGCAGTGCTACAGAGCACAGCTGGGGGCATTTGGCTCCTCTGCCCATCACGCTCCAGAGTTCCCAGACAGCGCCTGGAAAAGAAGGGATGTGCAATTAGCTTTGCTTAATGGTTTAGCATGGCTGAGACAGGGAGAAAAGCTAATTCCCAGGGACAGTGTTCAGATGCCTGTAGTCACTTTGTTCCTCTGCAAGCAGTAGCAAAGTCAAGAGGTAACTTGTGAACTGGGTAACCTGGACAGGTTTCCACGGGGCTAGGAAAACCCATGTTCATGACCCAGAGGTTACTTCACTGCTTAGTTCCACATCCTGTCCCTAAACCCTGTGAGAAAGGAAATTTGGTTTTTTTTTTTTTTTTCCATGGCTAAAGCAGCACTTCCTCCATCTTAGCATCTTTGTTGGAAAGAGATAAATTTTTTTCTGCTGTTTTTCTGAAAGCCAAATTAATTCTCTGGATAGTCAGCCTGAAATGTGTACATGGTGGACAAAACTTTAGCGCAAACAACAGACATTTGAACAGTTATAAGGAATAAAAACAAGGTAAGCATAGAGCAACCTTCCTCAAACCAGTTCTACCAAACTGCTTCAGTCCACAGCAAAGTGTTGCTCAGTGTTCTACCTGGTGTTCTTGGGGTAGGCACCGTTCCACTTATGTGATTAGATAGTCTGTATCTGCAAATCCTCCTAAGCACATATTTAACCAGCAGGTATCTTAAGAGGAGGAGCTTTATCTCAATTCTCTGGCAATCTCTTTCTCTGAGTTCTTATCTGCTTTGGTTTAAAATGTGACAGCAGGAAAATAAGCCGCCAGAGCTGTTAAATTTAAATATAGCAGTTCTCTGCTGTGATTCTTGAGTAGAAGAAACCTGAAAAGATGAGCGTGTCCGTAAGAACAGACTTCTTTAAAAACTGAAACTAAGGAAGTATAGATTAGGATTTTCATAAAATAGACTATCTCTCCAATGATCTCTGTATTTCTATTGTTGACAAAATTTACTGAAGTTGACTCAGTTCCCACTGAAATCTCAAAAAAATTTCTGTTGATCCAAGGGGAATTTAATTCATGCCCCCCCACAGAAAATCAAGCAAAATAGTCTAAGATTTAACTTGTCACACATAGTATTTTGTGTCCAACCCTCTGAGAGGCGTCTGAGGCTATGCGTGCTCTGACTGTTTCATTGCTCCACAGTCCTAGGCCACTTTCCCACACTTGACCCCTCTTGTAGCTTGTTCCGTCCTACTCACTGGCATATTTTTCTTGTGGAGGCAGAGCATGTTGGTAAAGGGAGGGAAGGGCTGGCACATGCCCATGTCCAGCCCTGATAGCACACTGGGAAGTGGTTGCAATCTGGGAGCTCCCAGATACCTCAGCATAGATTTAACATAAAAGCATACATGCAGGTCAGCCTAGGGACTACACAATTGCTCCTGCCCTGAAAGTAAGCCAATGCAGCCACGCTGATTTGTGTGTCTTAAAAAACAGAGATGGTAAACAGAGAATCCAACCAGAAACCCTCCTTGCAGTAGCTCTGGAAAGCAACAGGTTATTACACTTGATACTGCCAAAACAGGAGAAAATTTGAACTGTGATAGATTCACCATCCGTTAGTCTGCTTAAACCATGGGAAGAACATTTTAGGGAAGAACTGCTACAGATCAGAAAACAGAAACAGGTATTTTGAAGTCATGGTGTCTGTAATAGTCCAGAAGTTTATGACAATAACTAAGTCTTCTTCTCCGAAGAAATGTCAGGCAGGAGTGATGTTGAGACTATTCCCAAAACACATTTTGTAGGCACAGCTGAGCAAAAGGGCTTTACTGGTGACCACATCGTTCCATGCGACCTGCTTGTGTGTCAACCAAGACCCAGGCCTGGCTGTGTCACAGCCTCTGGCAGCCCCTCTGTTCCGAGGAGCTAACGTAAGGATAGAGACCATCAAGAGAACACAGCAGGAAGATGCTCTGCCAGAAGCAGCAGAGCAGTATCCTGGTTTTGTGTGTCTACTTACTGTCTTCTTCCGAGTGGACCTCTCTCTTGGCTTCTCTAGCAGAGAAGAAGCAGTTCAGTGCAGGGACTAGCACAGTGACCAGGTTATGCTGGCAAGAAGATGTGAGGAGGAACTTAATTTTGTTTCCTTGGCTGCACACTGTGAGTGCTAGGCTGCCGTAAATACCCAAACCTCCTCCACGGCCACTCAGGCAGCTGTGCCCACAGGCTGGGAAAATGGGCTCTCTGCCTGGTTGGACACGTAAGCCAACAGCTCTGCTGCTGAGCCTGCTCTGGCAGAGCCAAGTGAAACACTAGGTTGCTCAATCCTGGCAAGCCTGGACACTGAGGCTAATCATCAGCGCCTTAGAAGTACCAAGGAAGAAAGTTTGGGTGTTTCTGTGCTCAGCTAATGAAGACTTTCTTGAGACGAAACCTTGCTTTGCACCAAAATTTAGCTTCAGTCCTTTGTTGCATTGGTTCTTTGTTCTTGGTCACAATTCAGCTTCCTTTCCTTGCTACGTGTTAATATTGTCACACTTCTTAAAATGTGTTATTTTTTCTTCATCATTTATCTAGTCTGACTAATTGCCTGAGCATTATTTATGTTTCTTTTTTGGGACTTCCGCCCTTGTCCTCTCTTATTACAGTCTGATGACAACATGAATACTTCTGCCATGAACATTTCTGTGAATACAAATTCTCACCAGCTTTTGCAGTGCTTTCATGTGTGCCAACATCCAGGGAAAGCGTGAAGTAGAAGCAGCAAATGCTGCCACACAATCTTCCTTTGAATGAAATCTCATGATGAAGGTTGTGGGAGATACATATTATCTGCCTCTAGTTTATCCAAACATCTGCTAGGAGAATGGGAATCTCTAAAAGCAGACATGATTATTAATGAAATTCAGGATTTGTATGTGTTGGCTGAATTTCACACCTCCCTCCAGGTAGTGGGGAAAATATTTAGGCCTGATAACAGATAATAAGTAATAAATCCAGATGTTTTTAAGATGAATGCATAGCTACAGGTTTTAAAACACTAATCTTTAACAAAGCATTTTAAAGGAGAGTGCAAAGTATTTCAGTACTTTAGGACTACCGTTTCTGAGATACTGTCTGAAAATCCGGTTCATCTGTGCTTCCAGGAAGGCTTTTGCTTAGAGGATGCAAGAAGCAGCATCCAATGTTTGTTTTCCCTCTGACCTACTGCTGAGTAATTGAATCATCCTAAGCACTAAGCTAATGTTTTTCCTCCCTAGGAGAACATAATGTTACTAGAAAAAGGAGAGGAAGAAAAAAATAAAAAAGGCAGCTGCAGGTGTTTTTTCCAAATGCCATATAGTGTGTATATGAGACCAGGAAAGAGCAATTTTGTAGCTAAAGAAAATATTAAAAAAGCCAAATGAGCATGATGATGGGTGGTGTTGAGCCCCTGACACCAGTGAGATCTAGGAATGAAGAGCAGATCTGGCTGATGGCATGTAAATCATAGAATCATGTATTACCAGGGTGAAAAGGACCTCAAGGGTCATCTGGTCCAACCTCTCTTGGCAAAAGCACTGTCTAGAAAAGATGACCTGGCACCCTGTCCAGCTGAATCTTAAAGTGTCTGATACTAGGGAATCCACCACTTCCCTGGGGAGGTTATTCCAACAGCTGATTGTTCTCGCAATGAAAAATTTTCATCTTGTGTCCAGCTGGAATCTCCCCAGGAGTGACTTGTACCCATTATCTCTCATCTTTTCCACCTGACTCCTTGTAAAAAGGCACTCTTCACCTTCTTTGTAGCCAGTCTTTAATTACTAGAATATGGTGATATTTCTCAAGGCTGAACAAAACCTGTTCTCTCAGCCCTTCCTTATATGGCAAGATTCCCAGTCCTTTGACCATCTTTGTGGTCCTTTTGTGGGTCCTCTCCAGCCTGACCACATCTTTTTTTGTGTAGCGTGGACCAAAATTGGACTGTTTTTGGGGTGTGGCCTGACAAATGCTGAGTAGAGTGGGAAAATGACTTCTTTATCTCTGCTGGCGATATTCTTTTTGATGCAACCCACCATCATGTTGGCTTTCTTTGCTGCAGTAGAACACTGCTTTACATTGAGCTTGTTGTCCACTAGTACCCTCGGGTTCCTTTCCACAGAGCTGCTCTCAAGCCAGGTAGATCCCAGCCAGTGTTGCAGACCTGGATTATGTTTTCCCAGGTGCAAGACCATACACTTGTCCTTGTTGAACTTCATGAGGTTCTTGTTAGCCCACTCTTCGAGCTCATCCAGGTCTTCCTGCAGGGTGACTCTCTCTTCCAAAGTACCTACTTCCCCACTGAGTTTGACACAGGCAGAAAAAAATGATTAGAGTATGCTTGATCCCATCATCCAGATCACTAATGAAGATACTAAACGGCGTTCAGTCCAATATTGATCCCTGTGGGACCCCACTTGTGACAAACTGTCAATGTGGAAAGGAGCTAGATAGGCAGATAGGGAAAGACAGGAATGTAGGACCTGACTTCTGGTGTGTTTTGCAACACTCCAAGAGTTGATACCTAAATTGTAGGTGCTCAGAGCTGCCCGAGCACCAGCTCAACAGTCTGGCTATTTCCATACAGCAATCAAGGTGTTGAAATAGGACAGCCTAGGCTCAGTTTGACTCTTAGTGAATACGCAAACAAGTATCTATCTTCCAGTGATGTGAGTGGGATAACTGCTTTGGGCCAGGACTGGTGATTTGTAAGTTTTCAATTCACTGTCCTGTGGGCAGACAGAGAAATTGTGCAGAGACACCCACTCCACTGTTCTGCACACAGGCTGGCAAACTCATCACAGCTATTGCTGCTGTCATCTAGTAGATGCCAAGGTGTTGACAAGCATTTATTTGTCATTCTGTGTTTTGGCCCATCTGCCCTCAGAGTGATATGGGCACTTACTGAAAGAAAATAACTTTTTCCTAATAGTGCTGTCATATAAGAGGAGTAACTTTGGGGAGAAGGATGGCGAGAAAGTTATCAAACACTGCTGGGTTGCATTAGCAAGAGCAGAGGCAAAATGATTTCCCTTGTGCCTCAGGTCCAGAGATGTTACTGTTAAACACAGAGACTTCAGTTGTCGAAAAGACCATACAGTGCAAAGAGACAGCATTAACAGACAGGAAACCTGGAGACGTTCAGTTCACAGATAGGGCACATCTGTGGCTTTTGGAGTCTATCACAAGTACATTCTCCCTTGGAGAATATGGAAGGAAGAGGAAATAGATGAAATTATTTAAATAAAATGAGTTTCCTGCACGTCTGTTTTTTGCTGCTTCTTTGGACAAGGCGCTGGGGCTGCCTGAAAACTTCCAGCAAAGCATTTTTTATTTTGCAAAGGGAAACTGCTTTTTGCACAAAATAGGTGTCTTTTGAGTGCCTGGTTTCTGTAAAAAGATTCATTTTGGGGTGTTTTTTGTTGATGAAATGTGCCTGTGGGGTTTTATTGAAGTGCTGCCTTTAGTTTTCCTTCTTTCTTATTTAGCTCTACAGAAGCTTCTTTTTCCAGAAAAAAAAAGAAATTTTATCTGTATTGAACCTGCTCTCCAGAGCACTGAGACATGTAAATCCATGGCTGCGTTTCACCCATCCATTACAATCTGTATCTGTGGTCACATCAGTGGTAACTGGAATATGTCCGTGTTCAAAGCCCCATTCATGAGGAACCACCTCAATGTGTGCTGGCTGGTAGCAGTGCCACACTCCAGGAGGTCCCATGTCACTCATCTCCTCCACCCCGAGCTGTGTTCAGAGGTGATCCAGGTGGGCGTGTTTGCTAGCTCTGCTGTACCTGCTGCGTAAAGGGAGGATTTCCACTCTTGAATGTGTCATTTCTGCCTTGTTCGTGAGCAATTGGCTCAGCTAAAAATATTAGAGCATCATCTCAGAAGTTGTATTGCTGTGGCCACCTGTGATTTCAGCTCAGCTGCAGCATCCCAAGAAAGCAGACTTGTGAGTTTCCAATCACATTAGAGCACCAGCACAGAGTACATATGGCAGCTGTGATGCGGGAGGGGGGCAGTTTACTGTCTCCATTACGTAGGCGTGGAGCAGAAGCAACTCAGCTGAGGCTTGTGCAATTATACACGCACAGATTGGATCAGAATCCAACCCTTGACATTAAGCAGTCCCCAGTGACTTTATTTCCACAAAACCTAGAATGTATTTTAGGATAATGAGATCAGCGGTCTAAATAAAGACTTTCAATGGGAAAAACATTTCAAAGGTGCAGTTTCCTGATGCCAGTTTTGCAGTAAAGATATAGCTCAGGAGCCTCTCTTCTTTATCATGGCCCAACCATGATTTGCTCACTCAGTTGGCAGGGACATGGAGCCTTCCTAGATCATCAGACATCTTGTGCTCTGTGATTTGATGATACAATAAATCCAGTCTTAGAGTTCCCAGTATCAGAAAGAAAATACCAATATCATATACTACAAAGTGCTAATGTTACATAAACTCCCTCTGCCCATCCTAGCGTGCACTGAAGGCACTGCTGGTGTTGCACGGCACGGACAAGTTTTATGCCACATTGGCTGCCACCTGCCTTCCTGCAGCTGGAGAAAGAGCAGCCCAGACTCTGACTTGTGCTTTCGGGCTAGCTGGAGAGATCAGATGCCTCTGGTTGATGCAGATCTGCTGTATATTGCTGACTGCTGGGATGCAGCCTGGCTGCCTGGGAAGCTGCATCCAGAGTTGTAAGACCTGGCCTCGGCTGGGACTTGCCTAAAAACAGGCAGCGCAGCTCCACTCTGCGGGGAAGGAGGGGAAACAGCCGGGGAGCTGGAGCCGGGGATTTCTCTGCTCGCTTGTACCTCATCCTCTGCTGCGATGCTGAGGAGGATCCACTGGTTCCCCAGCCTCCAGGTCTCCCCTTGTCCCTTTTGCAGTTTGGAACTGGGAGCCTCACGCTTCCTGAGGCTGCTTTGAAAAATCTCCCCTGGGATGCAATGCGTCGCCTTCCACATAACATTTTTTTCCACTTGCAGGCTTCGAAAACAACAGCAGGTGACTTCGGAAGGAGTTTTGACGTGGGGCCAAGAAAGCCCCATGGAGGACTTTGCTTACCATCTTAGAAGGAGTTTCTGCTTGCAAGGGATGTCTGCAGCAAAATTCCCTGTACTTCCATGGGGAAGAGCCCCGAGCAGAGGTTAATCTTCAACTGCTTCACCAGCTGCTGCCAAAACCACCACGGAGGGAAGCCTCTGTGCTCATGTGGTGCACAGAAATCTCTAGTAACATGCTGCCCATGATCACCTCCCACTGATTAAAACTCCATAGTGTGCTGATAAGGCCCTGAGCATCCCTGGTCCTGAGCATCGCTGGTCGTGGCAGAGGGTCAGCTTAGTGGAAGGTGAACCCTTCTCTTAGGGACTAACTACTGGTAACAAGGCCAGTCCATGGTACAGCAAGAAAGGTAGTGCTGAAACCAGGCTGCCTCTGCTGGGGTTGCCAGCTCTGAGTTATGAGGATGAGAGAGCTGAATACTGCCAAAAGACCTGGCTGATAAAATACTCCTGCTGAGCTGCTGAGTGTGGCAAAGGCACATTTGTTCTGAGATCAGTCAGGCTTGGCTCCAAGTCACAAGGCTGATGTGAACAAGTCACTCACTTCTCCATGTGTCTCTTGAGTAGCAACTGCTGAAGCTGTTTTGGAGCATCTGGCAATGGTTAGTCAGTGACCCTTAGCAGCTAATTTCTCCTTGAGTAGTTTTTGCACTAGGTTGAACTTCTCCCCAGCTGCCCTGTGGAGGTCAATTCACCAAGTGAATAATGTAGCAATGTACAGTTTCAGCTTGGTATTATTGAACAAGTCCAGTTGCTTTGTTGTTATTTTGGGTGACAAAGGCAGTTATATCCTTTAACTGTGACAGCTTCCAGCAAGCTGTTTGCTCATCTCCACCCCTAAATGTCATCAGCAGTGACCTGGATCCCTGAGAGTCTTGTTAGAGTGTCTTGCTGGTGGCATCTTTATTTTGATCCCAAATGACAGTCTCAGCCATCTGTACTTTGATCCTCCTGCCCAAAACAAGGCAAGGAACCTTCTTGCCTTGCCTAGTAGCTCACACCAATCTCCATCATTGGTATCAAACACTGGGGTTATCTTTTTTTCCTTTTACCAAGCCAGGTCAAGTTTCCTTGGTGGCAGGCACTTGGATGAAGGTTGCAAAATAAACAGTGCACTGTTTATTTTGCTTAGGTCTGTCCAAATGCATAGCTTGTTTCGCTGCTTTAATAACTGCACCATGTTTGGAGACCCTGCCTTCAACTGTTGTTTGCCATTTGTTGTGTTGTTCTCATTATATTTTCTCTTAACATACCATGTAATTAAGGAGGTACCTGCCAATTGCTCCTGTGCTTCTAGGCTGGAGAATTTTCACAGAAACTTGTAGCATCTTGGATGTAAGGAGATTGGGGATGTCTGCTCTGGTTGCATTTTTTTATTCTAGTCATGTTTTTATGATATGAATATTTCATCCCAGGTTTGGCCTCACTTCGATTTCAAATTTAAACAATTTTATGGAGGCTGTAGCTGCTGTATCCAATACCAATAACATCCCCATTGCTTCTTCCTCCCTGCTCAAACTTGGCATGTCCCAAACCTGGGACTCAGTCATTCAGCTTCCTCTTGGTACCATGTGGCAGTAGTCTCTTAAGCAGCTGTATAGCATGTTGTGACACCTCTTCAGGCCCCTCACCCACAGTGATGTATCCAGTTGTCTCACGTGCTGCAAGGTACTTAAGGATCTGAACATCTTGTGTGTAATTTAGGTCTCCTTAGGGGTTTTTGGATCCTGCCAAGCTTTAATTTTGCTTTCTTTAATTGCAGGTTTGGTTTCTTTTTCATGTGATGTCTGAGAAATCCCTGGAAACTCAACCTGCTTATCGTGAGTCCCTTTGCCTGTTTTTCTTCTGCTCTCTTCTTAACCAATATCACTTCAAATCAGTAATGTTTTTTTTCCTTTTGTTTCCTGAAGATTTGACATGTTTTCTCTTGCAGTAACTACTGTTGATGACCTTGTATGGCATTTGCTATATACCCTGCCCTTCATCGTTCAGAAGTAAGACACTCATGGTGTTTATTTTTTTTTGCACCAGATTTTCCTCCTCTGCTTTGTTCTATTTCCTCCACTGCATTTCCTTGTAAATAGCTTCTCATGCTGTTTCCCATGTGTTTCTGGGCTTCTCCAGGCCTCTTTAGTGAACCAGTTCTGTGTCTGCTTCCCACAGGCAGGGGTGTGGACGGGTTCTTGTTAGCTGCCTCTGTGCACACCTCCAGCTCTTGGGAGGTGAATGGAGTTCTCAGAGCATTTCTGAGCACCATTCGGGCATATTGGTATTGTCTCTGCTGCCTGTCAAGGACAGACTCTTTCCCCTCTGCTGTGAGCCCGCAGGCTGTGCAAGTTTCTTTGAAAGAGGAGCCTGAATTAGTCCTGCCTGTGGTTTGCACCCCTGCCTTACCCAGGAGGGCCCAGGAGTATGTTTGCACAGTGGTGTTGTGCAGATGCTGTTTATGTGTGTGCAGCAGAGGAGATGCAGCATGTCTCTCTGCACGTAGCCACACACAGCTGGCAGCTGCTTCCCTTCTCCTAGATGTGACTGCAAGCAGGGACTTCAGTCACTGGTCTCAGGAGGGAGCAGAGCTGGCTGGAGAGAGGCCTGAAGCTCTTCACAGCATTAAGATGCTATTGGGATCAGGTGTTGCACTGCTGTAAAGTGGCTGTGAACATGATGGTGGTTTGTGGTATTCCTGAGATGCACAGGTCAGAGATACAGGTGAGCTAGACCCAAAAGCCACTGGTAATTCTTGGAGATGATGGGATGTCCTGTTATGTTGTGGGCAGAACAATGTAATGGGAGTTGGGCTCAGCTCTGCTACTGCCTTGCTAAGTGCCCTTGGTCTTGTCCCTCTGCTCTCCAGACCAGCATTTTCTGTCTGTTACATAGGCATTTTGTGGCCTTGTGGTATGTTTTAAGATCAGCATATTGACAACTGTGCAAGAGATAAGCCTTATTCTGGTATCAACATGCTTCCTTTATCAGGGCTATCCATAAGGTAACTGCTGATCCATGTGCTATTGGAATCAATGGGGAATTTGTGCATCAGCTCCTTGCTGACATGATGTCACATTGAAATTGTGTGATTTATGATACTCATGCTCTCTCAACCCCTTTCTAATTTTTAAATAAAGATACATTTGTGAGGTATTCCTCTTCAAGTTCAGCCCTACTAATGTGTTTAAGGTAGAAGCAGAGTAATTGATGTAGTAACAACTTTGTTCAATTTAACTATTTAACAGACTGGCATGGCTGAGAAAGAAAACCTGCCTCCCCTGCAGCTCCCCTCAAGTAGGGGGGGTTGGGAAGGCAGAACAACAGATCAGTAACCGCTCCACTGATGTCTTCTTACTACATCAACAGTACAGTGGCAAGGAAATTGCAGGCTTCCCACTTTGACATAGTTATGGTGATAAATTAGATACACAGAAGAGTTAATGATGAAATTAAACAGTTATGAATATATATTGGATCTCTTTCCCAAGGTCAACTCTGGATGACACAGTAAAGATATTATGTCAGTTAGTGATGGGCAGCTGAAGCCTGGATGCTAACGTCTGTTAAGGATGTGCAAGGAGAAAGAAGATAGAAGCTTTCAGGTTCATGGTATCTTCCTCTGTTCTTGGTGGTGCCTTGTTTTTTAATAGGCAACTCTGACTGTTGCCACCCTGGCTAACTCACCCTAGCACCCTTCACCCTAATGTACTTCGTTAGGAAGCCACCCTAATGTACTCTGTTAGGAAGCTGCATAGGTGCAGGATGCAAGAACTGAGCTCTGGGCACAGGGTGCAGCAGACACATCTCCTGTGGGGATGTCCAGGGTTCCAAAGGATGGAGGCTTGGGCTTTTCGGATGCTACTCAGCAATTCAAGAGGCAGTTTAGTTAACTTGGTCTCATCCCAGTCTCCCCTGTATAGCCTGGGGCAAGCCATTTAGGTCGACATTTCAACAGTGACTGGTGATTTTTTATTCTTTTTTTAAGCACATTCATGTTTGATTGTTTAGCTTGGGGCAACTAAACTGGATTCAAGGCAAAGCTGCCAAGCTCACCTCAGCAAGCAGGGCTCTCTCAAGTAGCATATCGAAGATACAGGACTAAGAATTGCCAGTCACTTCTGAAAAGCCTGTCCTTACATTCTGTTTCTCAGTTCCCTGTGGTGCTCAAAAAGATAACAGTGATTCCTTTGCCTCCAGGAATGCTGAGGGCATGGACACAGTAAAAGCAGAAGGGCATTTTCAGACTCAAGGGGATAAAAACTTGTCTTAAATAGAATTTTTTTTTTTTAAGGTTTGATTCCATTTCTAAAGTCTTTGTATTTACAACCTCACAGAAGTCACACAGCTCTGTAGGGTTTGCCCCATAAGTGGCTGCTACGTCATTCCAGAGGAGCTGCACACCCTGCAGGGAAACACTTTGTGAAGCAGTTCTTGAGAGACTTCCTGTGCTTTCTAAGTGATATGAGAAGTTTTATTCACATTTCACCAGGTGACCTTGCCCAGAGCTGCTGCTCTGAAGTAAAAAGTGTCTATGGCTCTGTAAGTTGTGTGTACGCAGCAGATTTTTGTCTCTACTCTTTTTCAGGTGAGGATGCCCTTTTATAAGGTGAGGGTATTAAACAGATCAGTTTTCATTCCACTTTTGTTTGCAGTTTGTAGAATAAATGGAAACAAGTTGGATTTGTTTTTAATAGGTGAGCAAGCATGTCTGGCTTCTACCCTAATAGCAAAGAGAGGAAATGTATGTTCCAAGCTCCCGGCTCTGACAAAGCTTGGAGCTGCTGCTTCTGAGGAAGGAGACATATTACAATCCAGTGTCATACTGTGTCAGGGCACTGAGGCACTGGGGGGGGTCAGGGGTGAGGAGCGCTGGCAGTGGGGCAGGATGGGTCTGTGTGCGTGCCCTTACAGATGATCTCTGCTTCTCTGGGCTGGGGCCAAGCTGGCCCCACACTATGGCCAAGCTGGCCCCACAGAGAGGGCATGTGTTAGTGGGTCATGTGACCACCCAGCAAAGTGGGAGGAAGACATCGCAGGACTGGTGATTTTTTATTCTTTTTTTTTTTTTTTAAGCACCTTCGTGTTTGATTGTTTAGCTTGGGGCAAAAGGATTCAAGCCAAAGCTGCCAAGCTCACCTCTGCAAGTAGGGTTCTCTCAAGCAGCAAATACCAGATTTTACAGTGACACAGTAAAAAAAGAAGAGCATTTTCAGACTCAAGGGGATTAAGAACATATCTTAAATGGCATTTGTTTATTTTTGTTTTTTTAAGACTTGATTCCACTTCCAGAGTCTTTGTAATTACATCCATACAGAAGTCATACACCTCTTTAAGCTTTGCCCCACAAGTGCCTGCTACATCATTCCAGAGGAGCTGCACACCCTGCAGAGAAACTCTTTGTGAAGCAGTTCTTACTAGATCCCCCTATGCTTTCTAAGTGATATGAGAAGATTTCCAGACCACACTCTGACCCCTACTCTTTACTTCTAATTCTCCCGATTACTTTCTAGCAAACTATATAGCATATGTTTTTTTTTTAAATTCCTCTTGATTTCTAGCATTTGGAAAAGCATTTGGAAGGCCCCCCCCGCCTGGGGATGCGCCTCTCCAGTCCCCTCTGGTGCGTGAGGCTGCGTGTGCTGAGATCTCCCCTGGCAAAAGCTCACTTGTGGCAGTAGCTGCCTTGTGACAGCAGAGGGAGACGAAAGCCTAGGGAGAGCGGCTGGGATTGCCCAGGGCACGGGGTAGAGCAGGCTTAGAGTCCCTTCGAGGCTTTCCTCATGGGTGGTTTTCACTCTTTCCTGGGTTTTCCATCTCTCCCAACACCACATTGCAGTTTTGAGACACATCGCAGGCGACGTGAGCCAGCTTCTAGGTGCTGGCTCTGCACAAGCACAGTACAAATCTGCTCACTTCCCTATCTCAGCTGACCACACTGAAGTGGGGGTGGTCCCCGCTGTGAAATACCGGCCATAGTATTCAATATTTAAGGCAGCGCATGTTGAAGAAGGAAAAATAAAAAGAGACAAAGAAAAAGAAAAGAGAAGTAGGAGCAAAAAGCCAGTAGCTGCTGATTAAGGATCACAGCACAGCTAGAGAAACTGAGAAAGCACAGCCTTGCAGGGCTGGCTTTGGACTCAAGAAGGGAAGAGGTCCCTTAGTGCTCTCTGCACGCTCCCCTGTCCCTTAGGAAGAGTTTTGCAGCCCCTCCAAACGTCCACCTACCAGGGGTGTGCTGCAGCAGGATGGTGCCTTTGCACCCTTTGTCTTCAAAACACGCTCTGTGTGTGAGGCGGAGTGAAGCTGGAACTGTTGTCAGTCCACTTGAAATCCCTGATGAATGTTGGCTTTCTGCAGTAATGGGGGGTATTACTTCAAATGACTCAATAATGCTACAGCTTTGCTATCTCTTCTGTAATATATAAACTCTTTTACAGGCTGAGATGGAATTTCTTTGACATCTCCTCGAATTGCATTGTTTTAAGGTACTTTTGCATTTTTATTGGCAACCCAGTTGTAATAGAGGGAATCCATATAGCATCAGTGTTGCTTTCTAGGAGATGCCTGGTAGCTGTGAAATATAAACCAATAAGGTCTTGAACTATAGCTAATCTTATCAGCAGAATTCAGGTAGTGTGAGGCAGAAATTGTGCTGCTAACAAGTGTTTCCAGCCGTCATTACCTTGTTGAAATGGGATGGAAAAATCAGAAAATAGAGCTGTGTCTGGATCCACATATCTCCTGAATACAGCAGCACAGAGAGGAGCTGGCTGTGCCAGGTAGCACCCTCGTGATTAAAATAAACAGTTCTGTGCTTCTTGTATGCCCTAACTCTACTACTGCTCTGGTGGGCCTGCCAAGACAGGAGACATCAATCTTCTTCAACTACAGAGACAAAAGGCAAGTGTTCACAAGAAAATATGGATAGTCTGCTGATATATTTAGGGACTCCTCTCCTTCTAGGTTAAGAAAGAAGTGAGGGCTGTCAGTGCCCTGGGGATTGCTGTGGGTGTAAGCCAGCACCTCAATTTGTTTCCATATCCTTAGGAGTTATATAGGTAAGGAGATATATAGGTAAGGCATCATTTTAGCTGCTGGAGTTTTGATCTCTGCAGTCTTTTTGAAAGACTGGCTGTGAATTTTAATATCCACATTGGAAGATGTGCAAAATCCACCGTAAAAGCTTGACAATGTCATCTCTTAATGCCCCCATCTCTCCTACCTAACATCGTACACTGTGGGGCTGCACAATTATTAGGCAGCTTATAGAGTGTAATTTAAACTGGAAGAATATCTGTTTTTCAAAATTTGTAGCCCCTAATTATTGGGGTCTTAAGGTTGCACAAGCCTGTGTTCATAGGTAACTCTTTGGAGGGCAGGAGGTGGCTGCTCAGAAATTACTTCATTTAGCTCAGAAACTCAGCTCAGGAAGTGCAGCAGAGAGTTTCTTCAAAGGCCTTGGAGTAGGACAGCTGGAGAACTTTCAAATGTACGTAGCTGGTGGTCTTAAAAGGGCTGAGATGTGTTCAATCCCCTTCTCTGGCTGCAAAGGTCTGATTTCGGTGCATGCCAGTCTCTAGTATTTCCCAGCCTTGTAGAGCCAGGCTGCAACAGTCCCCTGACCCCAAACCCAACCAGGACAGAGGCAATGCAGGCACACATACAAACACTCTCCCCCAGCACAGACAAGGCTTGCCTCCAGCCTTGCAATGCAGACCATGGAATCTCTACAGGCATTACAGACAACAAGCATGTAAATGAGAACACTATGAATTGCCTGATCCCATTCTTATTTGCTAGCAAATCAGCTCAAAGGCCAATAGCAGATTTCATGGCCTCTCCAGGATCTGGGCCCTAGACCTTCATTCTTTCAAGTATCTGGTTGCAGACGTCTTCTCCAAATCCTTTCGTACTGCATTGCTGTTAAGCAGACATCCCCACCATCCACACGTGTGTGCCATAGCATTGGTGCCCTCCTCCTCTGCTCCACACATGGTCCTAGAGTTGTGACACAAGCCCAACAGAGTCACAGGGGCACCTGTACATCCATTGCAGCACTATGTGTTCTTAAAGACACTTCCCTAAGTGTTTAATATGTTCCTGAAGTAATTAGCCATGTACTATTTGTTGTTCCTTTTCAGTTGATATTTACTCTGTGGGAAACAGGGGCCTCTGAGAGCTATCACACATTAGAGCATTACAGGGACCTCAGGGGAGAGGAATCACGTGTAACCCAGGCTTTGGTAATGGCCTAGGCAAGGCGGGGAAGAAACCAAACCCTTGCTTTTCAGTACTGAGCCAAGGAAACTGGAGCTGGTCTGTAACTGTGTTTTGTAGCTGGCACTCCTCTCTGTCTCTCCGATGGTGATGGGACCTGTACACGCACCTCCTCTCAGCCACCCCTGTTACAGAAAGCAAGGCAAAGCATTGTTTACCAAGGCATGTCTAGCCAGGAATGGTTCGATCTCCAGGATGATTGAGAGGTGGTTCCCACGTCCCCTCAACCAGCAGCAGTCTTTCACTGTATGCAGTGGCTGAGACTGGGCTGCAAGTACACACATGGCACTCAGGATGGTGTGCGTAACTGAGCCATCTATGTGGCCAAGATGACGCTGTGCCAGCCTGAATTTCCCAGTCAGGTGTTTCTGAGATGAGAAACCCTGAGAATTTTTGATGGCATGTTAAAAATGAATCGCCATAGAACTTCCCTAAAGGTGTTCCTTACACATCTTCGTTGCTCAAAACTCGAAGGCTTCCTGCAGCTTCAGTGCCTGATTTTCCTTTCAACATGTATGTTGGAGCAGGTAGAGCACCAGTTGACTTCAGTTAGAGTTCGGATGCTAGGACTCCTTCACTGGCCAGAGCCTGTTATTAAAAAGGTGGCCTTTTTGCTCAAGTGCTCTATATATTGCTCTCCAAGTCGTGCAATTACATATCTAAAGAAATGGCAGTTCTTAAAGACTGATGGATTTGAACACGTCAGCATCGCTAAACACTCTATTTAGAATTTTTAAACGTTTAATTTGTAGTGCTGGAGACTAAATTGAGAATTAAAACCATGCACATCAGTCCCAAGGGAGTTCCTTGCCTTCCCTCCCACTCCATCTGGAATGAAGGAGAGTTGGAATTATACATGAATTAATGAATAAGTAATAGAGAGTCATATAAATAAATTTCAGAGGCAAGGATTTTTTTTAAATCATCCTCAAGTTAATATTTATTTATGTAACTTGCAGAATTCCAGCCAATGGCTGCATAAATATTAATTACTAATTAAACTTTAATAGCAAAGCAAAACCCTTTTATTTTTAAATGTATATATGAAATGCACCATTATTTTTTTTGAGAATTGGGTTTGCTTGGAACTGTGGTAAAGCAGTGACGAGAATACTATTTTAGTGCAGGAGACACCTTGGGTTAATCTTGCTTTTTACTTTGATTGCAATTGCTCAAAGAGGGGATGAATTAATTTCTTTCTTTTTCCTCCCATGAGGAGATGATAACAAATTTAAAAAGAGCCCTTGGCAAAACTGAGGCATAGCTGTACTCCCAGTTGTGCATCCCCGCTACATTTTTGACTGATTTCCAATAATAAAGAGGAGGAGGATGGCTTCTCAGCTAGTGAGCACAGCTTTGCCTGCTGCAGTAGCTGTACTCATTTAGAACAGCTGATTATCTCGCCTGTGGTGGTAGTTTTGCATTTACATGCCTTTTGGCAGCCTGAAGGCTCACCTGCAATTGCCCTTTTTGCAGGATACTATGAGTCATTTTATATCATTAATACCTTGGGTCCAGAAGTCCATAATGTGTCTGTGTATCACTTTCAGGTGCATGTTGCAAAACCCACCTGGGAAGGAGGTTTACAGAGATGAGCTTTTCTCTTCTGCAAAGAGAGTGAGGGGGGAAAGCTGGTGAGTCCCCCCCAGAGCTGTGGCTCAGCTCAGACTCTTCCCTGCGGCAGCTCGCGCCACTTCCCTGGCGGTTCCGGTTGCTGCCATTTTCACTGCATGTCAACTCACTGCTCTGGGGCATTTGTGAAGGCTTCCCAATACCATTAAAGCAGGTGTTGTCCCCTTGTGATCCAGGCTGGCTGCTGCTTTTCTGGTTCCCAAGTGCTGGAGCCTTGCTGTGATTTGGCCGCACTGGGCTGGGGCTTCCTTTGGGTATGGAGAGGGAAGCAGGGGACGCAATCCTCAAGGTCAATAGATCTGAGGTGCTCTAAGAACTGAATCCACCTTCGGGTAGAATGAGGTTTATGGGTATCTATGCGTTTTTAAAGGAGGGAAAAAAAAGATTCTAGCCACAAAGAGAGCTCTAGCATTCTGTGTAATCTCACACAAAGAACTCATTGAAACACCTTTGGTGCATCCCAGCTCTGGGTGAGTCAGAGAGGTTCAGTTGCACTGGGGTTTGGATTTGTGCTTTGCAGCTTTGTTCTTTTAAGCCAGTAATTACAGACTAAAGCAGGTGAGACCAACTCAGAGTAAAGAATGTCAGGCCATTCCATCTTTGTGGGGAGTTAGTGCCTGCCTCCTGGTATGGTCCTGCTATAATTCCCCAACCCCTTTGTCTGTTGTAAATACAGCCTTGGAAGCCAATGAGGTGAGTCCCAGTGCTCGCCAGGATGTGTCTGTGTAACCTTTTGAAGGCTCAGGGCTTTAATAAGGATGGGGAGCAGATAAAACATTTATTGCAGTACTGTTATCTTGGGCTTCATTTAATTATAGAGACACTACAGGTTAAAGAATTTAATAAGCTATTTTCTTACCCATTTTGAGATTGATGGAGCGTACAAAGATGAGTTGATTAAAACCAGCCAGGCTTCACCCAAAATTCAGAGCTCAGTAACCTGTAAGGTCTGAAAAGACAGGTACGTGATTTAGGCTCCTATGCAATAGCCCCAGAACTCTCCCCAATTAACTCCTCTGGATGATGTGTGCTCTTTGGTTCAATAACAGTGGATGGCCTTTGAGCGTGTCCATTTTATCTAGAAGGAAGAAACAGGGATACAAAATAAATTAAGATGGTTATAAGCACAATAAAATGAAGTGCACAAATTTCAATGTAAAACACTGAAATGTACCAGAAGTAATAAAGACAAAACAGTGATAGGACTCTGAGTAGGAGCTCTGGTTAATTCTGTACTGCAAAGATATAAAAGGAAATCAATATTAAAAAAAATGGAACCTTTAGCACAGAACCTTGTTAAATGGCGTATGCGACAATTTAAAAGAAATAACTTGGAAGTCAGAAGTGCAGCATAGAAACGTCTGAACAACTGACATTTAAAGAATTAACATAAAATTATTCCAAGATAATGATGAAAGTGGGCAAGCACTCTTCTAATGCCCATGTAAAACCAGGCAGCTTTAACAGTGCACCCTAAACCTTGAATGCATTTACTTAATGATGAGCACCATGTCCCAGCTTTCTATAGGCAATATAAGCACTCAGTTAAGTGTGGACCAGCCTGTTTAGATTAGAATGGTTTTTTCCTTGTCCTTGTCCTCACTATTAGATAGTGAAATTGCAGCCCAACATGAGGCTTGCTCTATCTCTGCTCCTCCTGATCTCATGGGTAAAACTCTGGATGGGCAGAGAATTACATCAGCATCTCCTAAGCAAGACATCACTTCTTTGAGAACGGCTTTTTCTGTCTGTGATCGACATGAAGAAATAGAAAGTACTGTGGTATTGCCATTCATCCTTCATTGATCCAAATCTTTGTTTCAGTATGGTGCTCTCCTTTCAGTGTAATGTCATGGATCTTCAATAAACAAATACTCATTATTCAGGCAAAGACAAAATTAAAGTGCATCCTTAATTTCTTTTCAGTTAATTCCTTCCTCTGCATTTACAGCAGGTGAAAATCAGGAGACACTACCAATGCTGGTGTGCAAAGTTCAAAAGATTTCTGTGTTTGAATACTCTGTGCAGTGATCTTCAGGGTTTTTTTGACTCTCCAGCCAGTTTTGGACTGGCACAGCCCAATACCATATGGTGTGCAATAAAGTAAATGTCCCCTACTGCAAAGAAACACTGATGCCCAAAACTGACACCTGTGCAGCCAGGCCAGCTGTGAGCTGCTGTTTACAGGCTAAAGCCCTCCATACTTCAGGTGGTGAGATTAAGGGTCTCTCTTTACCGTGTGTCTTCCAACAAGGCTCATAGCAATGAGCCACTGCACTGTCATCGCTCCTTTCCTGCATCCGCAGGAGCAGCTGGCTCCGGCTGGCACAGGCAGTCCAGGGAGCAGAGGGTGGGGGATCTTTTAACTGCTTTGATCAGTGCAAAAGATGTTTTGTCCTTCACTCAGATGAAGATTCCCATGTGGCTGAGGCTTAGCATCCATCAGATCTTCTCTCTCTTTAATAAAATATACACCATACACCTAAATCCTATCCCATAACTGCTGAGCTGGCTTTTCATTGTGTTGTGGTGCAGGCAGCCCATCTGAGCAAGGCAGATACCGATGAGCTGCCTCCTGGTGCTTGGGATTCAGGCTATTTCCAAACTCTAACATGCCTCAAAGACTCCTTTGCACAGGCTTCATATTCCCAGGGTTATCTTCAGAACATCAGTGGGATTTTACTAACCAGGAGATCAGTTTTTATTACACATCTGTGGAACAGGGCTGACAGCTGATGTGCTTAATAGCCGACACAAACCCAGAACCAAGTCTTGCCTAAATCAGAGTCCCTCTCCCACATGGACTATGTGGCTTTTCTGGAGGCTCAGGCTCCAGCAACATGAGGACACATTGCCTCTGTTACTTTTGCTTGACCTCTTGTTTTTCGTGACACTTTCAGGAACTTGTATATTTTTGAGATTGCACCACTCTATGAAATGAGGAAGTAGTCTTGGCCCCTGGGTTTAGAGGTTACCAGGAGAAGACCTGTATGTAGTGGTAGGATCACAGCCTTCTTGTTTCTGTGAGCAAACAGCTTAAAAAAGAAGCCAAAAGCATTGTGATGCCTGGAGGATTCAGGAACGGTCCCATGGTTTTGTTTATGTGGGGACAAGAGTTAAAGCTAAGAAAGAGCAGCATGCCTTGAACACGCGAGTGCTGCTGCTGTAAACTTGAGCTGAACTGCAAAGCCCTTGCAAAGTCCAGGTACAACCTTGGTGATGGATGGAGATGGGAAATTATCAGCCATCAGGATCATACTGTATTTTCTATTTTTTGGAACCCAGATAATTTATTTTTTTTCCTTTTGCAACTACTGTACATATCCCAGGGTTATTTTTTATCAGGCATGAAGTTTTTCTCCCTGTTTTTTTTTTCTTTTCAGAAACAGTTTTTTTAATTATCTTTTTAAAGATAAGATGGATTTCTCCAAGTTGTAAGTTTTGCTCTCTCTTACTTGAAGTTTTGTGAGTGCTGGCACTCCCTTTCACAGTTTAGCTGGCTTGGGGGTTGGGATGTGTTAATTATTCAATGATTTAAATGAAATATCAAAGGAGTTTTTATTGATTTGAATTTAAAGTTATGAAACTCAATATATGGTACAACAGACAAATTAGTAGGCCATAAAATCGTGGTTGAATCACTGTTTTATTAAAGCTCTAAGATAACATTCTGTAGTATCTGAAAATAAAGGTCAAAAGGAAAAAAAAAGGGAAAATTTAAATGTGTGCACATTAATGTACTGGGGAATGTGGCTTTACTAATAACTTCTGTGCATAAAAATTTATATTTTTCAACACAGCAATCATTTCTTTTACCCTGTTGGGTATTTTAAATGTGCTCCTGTGTATATAATATTAATTTAGTCGTAAAATAAAAGGCAGTAATTCAGACAGTAGCCCATGTGAGCTGTTAAATTTAAAGCACTGTGTGAAGTATTTGTGGTTATGGTTCCTCACAGTTCTGGATAAGACGCAAACAAACCGCTCCCAACAAGATGAAAGTGTTTGTTTTCAGAGTACTGGCCCATGCACAGCTCCAGGTTTCTGCCTTTCTTTTTCCAGAGCTGACACTATGTCTGATTAGGTTGTTTGGGTATAAATAATGAGAATGTTCCTTGAAAAAAAAGCACAAAATGAGAATTTGTGCAATAGCCAGGCTTTTAAAGGGGGTTGTATGTCATCTGAGTCTATCTAAACTACCTTATGTCATAGTTTGCTTCTTTTTATGACAGATCAGTGAGCTTTGCTGCCTTAGGAAGTAAAAAGGTGTTTTACTTTTTCTGTACATTCACTAATGTGGAGCTGAAAGTTAACCAATAGCAAATGGGCTTGACTATAAAGCCAGTCAGCCGTGTAAAACATTTTCATGTTGTCTCTCAGAAAAGCTTGAAGCAAATATTCCATCCACTGCTGCGGCAAATTAATACACAGCAATTAATCAAAATTCTTCTCATTTGCTTTCTCTGTGCCTGTACTCTTGCATTAAGTCTTGGAGTGCCTGGTTGTTGTGTTAAATGCGTCTATGCTAAGACTCAACACAAGCACTTCTCAGCAAGAAGAAATTAAGCCTGGACTCAGGATGAATCCCTCAATGACTTGGCTCAGTGCCTGCAGCTCAACTAATACATATCTGTCAGTATCCAGCCCTTAATGGTACCGGTGAAGAGACTCAGACTCTGGTAAAACCTCTATGGATTCTCTCTTTGTTAAGATATATCATCACATAGCATTTCAGAGCCATCTCTCTCCTTTTAACACAAGTGCTTTGGAGAGAGATCTGCTCCTTTCTCCAGCTCCCACCTCTGTGCAGAGAATCCAGGTTCAAATCTGCTGCTGGGAATAGCCCCTGCTACGGGGGAGTTTGCAATGAAAAAAGGATTTCCATGAATTCTCCTTCCTGCAATGCACACAACTCAGAGGCCAAATAGCAGAGTCTCTTCTAAAGCCATGTCTAGACAGAGTACACCCATGTGGGGCAGAGGATGTGCATTTACCATAGCTGAGGAAGAGAGCAGTTACTTTGCAGCTCTTCAGTTCTGTAGTTTCCCACAATAACTGTGCTGCATGAATCAAAGACAGCTGGTAACAGAGTAAAAATTATTTCCTTCACCCAATGCTTCATCTTACCAGCTAGGGGCAGTTTAAAAGCAGTAGATTAGTCCAGTACATGCTTTACATGCTTGATCCTTTGTCAAAGCACAGCTGCAGCAAGAAGCTTATAGCAACTGGTTGCTTACTGTCACCTCAGTCTTCTGGCTGTGGAAGAGTGGATGAGTGGGTTCCTACAGGTGTCACAACAAGATGGATAATTGTGATCCTTCTGGCAGACCTCAGAAAAGCCCCAGCCATGTGTGCAGCTTGGTCTTTAACAGCTGCATGGCAGGGCTGGTGGCTTGGCACAGGCTCCTTCCAGCAGTGCCAAACCAAGGCCCTCTGCAACGACCCAGGCCCAGCCTGGGAGTTTCTGCTCTGTGCTACCTGGGGTCCTTATGGTCACAGCCACTTGGCTAGCCTGCAGCTGCCACTGTAGCTGTTTTCAGTGTCCCCTGCACCTTCCAGAACACCAAACAGTCTTGCAGGATATGAGAAATACCTCCATCTGAACTCAGCTCTCCTGTCAAACTGAGAGGGGAAGGGTGAGTGGTTGTCGATGCCAGTATGCCAGGGACTCCTCAGCCAGCAGTCTCTCCAGACAGCTTGGCCCTGCTTGCTCTGAGACTTCCATTCCGCAGAGAAACACAGGAGAGCCATTGCCAGCATGCTGGAAGTGGCCTGAGCAAGTGCTTTTGGTATTAGTTGGCTTCAATGAGGGAGAGAACATAGTATGGCTGGAGAAATGAGTACAGACCACCCTCATACCTAAAATGAAGGGTTAATTCAAAGCCAGGAGAGCAGAAATGTGTGTGGGCAGGCACAGCATCCTCACATCTGTGGTGAGTCAGACACCCCAGAGATTCAGCCGGCAGACAATGAAAGGGAGAAGTAGGTCAGAGCAGACAAAGACACAGAGGGATCCATCTGCCAGATCAGACGAACCAGGAGACGGCAGCGGAGGGGGTATCTGACCTCCTGCATGGTTGATATGCAGAGCAGCTGAGAGAGCATTCATCATCCTGCAGCCTGATAGAAGGGTGATGTTTAATGACTGGCAGCTGGAAAAGCAGGTACCTGGCTGAGAGGAAGGTGTGTGATAGGGCTCCACCTGGTCAAATAGCCGGATAAGATTGCAAAGCCGTGGGGAGTCCTTTAATTACGTGCTTGCTGCATCAATTAGAAAAGGCAAAAACATTGGCCTGTCTAATTTAATTGGCAGAGCCTGTGAGGAGGGCATCTGACATGGGCACCCTCAGCTTCCCTGGGGGCAAGGCAAGCCCAAACGACTCTGAAGTTGCAGGAGATAAGCTATGGCACAGCCTGCCACCTTCATGCCAATGCTTTAGTCACTTAAAAGCAGCTCCTGTGGCGGAGCAGCTGAGTTCCACACAGTCCTTGGACACGAGGTCTGGAAAAGCTCACTTGAAGCTGGTGAATATGTGTTTTAAAAATCAACGATCCAGAAGGGAAAGGTCAGCCTTTTAAACTAAAGTAATTTCCCTGTCCCTGGTAAAGCTAATGCAAGGTGTAGGTTACTGTATTTGCTTTCTTTGCCTCCTTGGCAGGCTTGGGGCAGAAGCAGTGCTTCACCATGGAGGATGCAGCCTCCGAGGTGTGTCAGTGCTCAGGAGAGTGAAGAGGAGTCAGGTCTGAAACAGCTGTACATCATTTTAGGCCAGTTAAATTCCTGCAGGGATGTTCTCAGTCAGGCTTCAAGTGATATAGTTTCTTGCCACTTCATTTTTGTCACAGGATTAAAGTTGTTCCTGCTGCTCATTTGTCTTGATTCTTCCAGCTGTCTCCAGAGACATAGTCTTAAGCTGCAGGAAGAAGGTCTGGTTGCTCTAGGTGTGTCTAAGCATGTACCTTCACCAAGACCCCAGACAGCATGAGAGTGACTGAAAATCATATCGTTCTCTCTCTGGTAAGCAAAAAACCAGCACAGGCATTTGAAGATGGCCCCTGGCTGGTTAGGCGGAAGCTTTGTGCACGAGTTAGAGGGAAAGCAGGGGCTAGGTGAGGGGCTGCTCATCAGACGGGGCTGGCACAGACATGTCAGTGGTGTCAAGGTGGCATCAAGGTATATATAAGTCATCCTACCAGAACAGTGACAAGTAGGAAAATTTATACTCCAGGAGCACCTGACTACACGGAAAAGGAATTAAATCAGTGAGCAATAAGAAGACACTTGCCATGCTTTGTGTCCAGTGGGGATGGGGAGATGCACATGAGCCTGGGAGGTTAAGAAGGGCACTAAGATGCTGACTGCATTCTGGGATCATGAACTTTGACTAGAAGAAATCCTTCTCGTATGTTTTCCAGAGTTCAACTCCATGGTGACTTCTACCTCTTCTGTGAAAATTTCACTCTACCACTTTGGATAAATTACTATCAAAAGATTACGTCAGTGAGAATTTTCAGCCTATGCAGAAATACTCATTAGTGAAAAGCAATGCATAATACTGCTTGGCTGTATTGATTAGCGTGGCCCTAAAATTTTGCAGATCTCTGAAAAATCTGTCCAGCCATGATCTCATCTGACAGTGGGGTTTTGGCAGCAATAACACTTTGTCTCAATTCTGTGACTTTATTCTTGGCTGCTTTGCATATGTTATATTTGATAGTACCAGAGCGAAAAGAGTATAAAATCCAGCTTTTCCCACTTGAGAAGGGCAAGTTGCCTTTTTCACGTAGATTTAAAATGACAGCATGCAATGCAACACAGTAGAGGATACTCTAAAAACCCATCATCCCAAGAAGTGGATCTCTTTAAGCAAGAGAGTGAAAAGAAAGGTGCATTTTCTAAGTATTAAGACTTCTTAGGAGAGCAAACAGTAGAGCAGTGGATGGGAGGCTGCTGAGTTCAGTGAGAGTGGAGCAAGCTGCTCTGAAAAAGCCTGACTAAAGAAAATGGGGACCTCAACATAACTCTGCAACAGGAACCAGGGTTTCTCTTGTATAGTTGATCCTACAGAACAGAGAAAACAACAGGTTTGATGAAAGAAGCTGTATGTACAGCTCCTGAAAAAGATGTTTGTGTGCTTGATGCTGGGATGTTATGACCCTCCGTTCAGCCTGTCCGTCCTCTGTGCCCCAATGCAGGATGTATTACCACCACAGTGGCACCCAGCTGGAACTAAGGCAAGCCATAGCGACTTCTCACGACTTCTCAACATCTTCATGTACATAAAAGAGCAATGCTGTTCTACAGGGTGCCACAGAAACCCAGTAGATGAGATATCCATGTCCTGTCCCTCCCCTAGGTCCTCAGCTTACTGTTTCGTTGTTTTTTTTTTTTTTTTTTTAATAAAAGAAGGAAAAATCTACACATTTGCCAGTGGCTTTGTTTGCATAAACTTTCTAGCTCTGCCTGAAGGGTAGAGGGTGCTCAGCTACCAGGGTGACAAGCATCCTCTTGGGGTAGGTTGGAGATGGTGGGGAGAACAGCTGTGGGCTGGGAGCAGCGGAGGGGCCTGTTATGCAGTTTGCAGCTCTTAGGTAACCACATCACACAGTCCCCATCTCACATCTGCATAATCCATCACTTTTAAAGACATTTCCTTATATCGGTTAATATAAAATGTTGTTCATTGTGTCAGCCAGCAGGAGGTTTCATAGGTCCTTTAGGCAACTTAAACAGTGATTAATCAAAAAAAGCCTCCACCTTCTTCGTGTTGTTAATGTTGCTGTTAGGTTGCAGGCAGCATAATTTATGGCATTTTCTGATCCTGTTAGCTAGGATGTCTGATTAATTTTGGCTCTGGGATTAAGTCAGCAAAAGAAATTTGACTTCCACAAGCAAGTGATATATATCATCCACCCAAGTGCAGGAGGGACAGAACACTATCTTTCTGTACACGCTTTTATTTTGTCCTTGACTATAGCCAGAAGGTGGCATTATGTACTCATTTTATTACTGCTGCTGGCTGGGGACTGAATTGATTTTAAAACCCAAGACGTGGTCAATTTCTTGGTCTTGAGATGGAAGGGAAAATGCTAGCATATGATGCTGGAGATCCTCCTCCTGCTTCCCGGCATAGATCATAGTGTGCAAGTTAGGCACATTTCTCATTCTTTCTGCTCCGAGATAATTCAGAAAATAACATATCAATGACTTAATTATTAGCCACAATCATGCTTTTTGCATGTTTTTCATTCCTAATGCTCAGGTGACTTTTTGATGCGGTTGCTTCATTTTGTCCCGTTGCTTATATCTTATCTGTGTTTCTTGGGTCTAGAGAGCAAAGTCAAGGGATAATACAGGTTTTTCAGTTCTTCCCAGCCTTTCCTTCATATAGAGAGTTCCTCTTTAATTTTTATGATTTATTTTTTTCCTTATTATAGAACCTTTTATCAAGCAGGCAAGGGATCCTTTAATAGCTTGGTGAATTTGACAGCTGATAAAACAATCTTGCCTAAGTGGGTTTCTATGAGGTAATTTGAGCGACTCTCAAGTACACAGATACAAAATGGGTGTCTTCATATAGCAGCATAATATTTGGTCTTGTTATGTGGGATCCTTACTCTGGGAGGGCTGGCAACGCCCATGCTGCTCTCTGTGGGTGCAAACAAGACACAACCATGTGAACAGCACTCCTTTCCCTCTCTGCCCGTCACCTCCATTCCTTCATTTTGGGTAGCAAACTACAGTTTACAGATTGAAGAACTCTGTTTTCTCCATTTCTGCAGAATCATAGGAAAGGCAAATATCCAGGCAGGCCTCAGGATGCTGCAACTGATTCAGCCTTTTGACAGGAATTTCAAGAAGTCTCTGTCCCAGCTAGGCCCTGCAAGCTATAAGGAAAGGCATTTCCACACTGCAGGTGTGACTGCAGCCTGGACAAACACAGCAGAGATCTGGATCTAAAACTGTTAGGAAGATGCTATTGAGAGGTGACTGTTAACACTAAGATGCTGCAGTTTATATTCTTGCTCCATTAACTCTGACAATAGAGTTCTGAGAACAGAGTTTTCTAAACCTAGTTTATAAATCATGGTGGTAAAAATGCACTGGGATTTTCTTGTGCATAGCATGGAGCTCTGCAAATAAAATTAACCCTTTGTGTAAGAACTATAGCTAGCATGAAGCAGATGATGGGAAATTGGTGTTGGATGACTCAAATTTTGGGCAGGATTTGTGGAAACTTGCCAGCTGACACTGCACGCTTTGAGCTTCAATTATTCAGCTGCTCCTCAGCTGGGTACAAACAGATGAGAAGTCAGAGCTGGTGGGCTGAGACCAGACCCAACCTGAAAGCTGTCATAGGCATATCAATGCAGGATTATGACTGAAATATCCAATTTGCTTCCCAGCAATTAATGATGTTCAACAGCTTCCAGCCCTGAGGTGGCCTTGTCACGGTATCACAGTATCACAAGGTTGGAAAAGATCTCTGAGATCATCTAGTCCAAACAATGATCCAACACCAACACCTACTCATCATTTAAAACATGGCACTAAGCGTCTCATCCAACCGGTTTTTAAACACCTCCAGGGACGATGACTCCACCACTTCCCTGGGCAGCCCATTCCATTGGCAAATCACCCTTTCAGTGAAAAATTTTTTCGTAATATCAAGCCTGAGATCATGTCCTCTTGTTCTGTCACTGATTGCCTGAGAGAAGAGACCAACACCTGCCTGCCTACAACCTCCTTTTAGGTAGTTATAGAGAGCAATGACATCTCCCATGATCCTTCTCTTCTCCAGGCTAAACCACCTCAGCTCCCTCAGTTGCTGTTCATAGGAGTGCTCCAGCCCCTTCACCATCTTTGTTGCTGTCCTCTGGACACATTCCAGCATCTCAACATCTCTCTTAACCTGAGGGGCCCAGAACTGGACACAGTACTCAAGGTGCAGCCTGGCCAGTGTCGAGTATAAGGGGATGATAACTTCTCTAGTCCTGCTGACCACACCATTCCTGATGCAGGCCAGGATACCATCGGCCCTCTTGGCCACTTGGGCACACTGCTGGCTCATGTTGAGTTTCCTGTCCACCATTACTCCCAAGTCTCTTTCCACTTGACTACTCTCCAGCCATTCTGTCCCTAGTCTCTAGTTCTGCATGGGGTTGTTGTGTCCAAAGTGTAGAACCTGGCACTTGGACTTGTTAAACTTCATCCCATTGGAATCAGCCCATCTCTCCAGTCTGTCCAGGTCCCTCTGTAGGGCTCTCCTACCCTCCAGCAGATCAACACTTCCTCCCAGCTTGGTATCATCTGCAAACTTGCTAACGATGGACTCAATCCCCTCATCCAGACCATCAACAAAGATGATAAACAGGACTGGGCCCAACACTGACCCCTGGGGGACACCACTAGTGACTGGCTGCCAATTGGATGAGACATTGTTCACCACCACTCTCTGGGCTTGGCCAACCAACCATTTCCTAACCCAGCACAGAACACTCCTGTCCAAGCCACAGGCTGTCAGCTTCTCCAGGAGCCTACTATGGGGAATGGTGTCAAAGGCCTTGCTGAAGTCCAGGTATACCACATCCATAGCCTTCCTCTCATCCACCAGCCAAGTCACATGGTCATAAAAGGAGATCAGGTTGGTCAGGCAGGACCTGCCCCTCCTAAATCCATGCTGGCTGGGCCTGATTTCTCGGTCATTCTGCAGGTGCCGCATGATTGTACCCAGGATTATCTTCTCCATGATTTTACCTGGGGCCAAGGTCAGGCTGACAGGTCTGTAATTACCTGGATTGTCCCTACGGCCCTTCTTGTGGATGGGTGTCACATTGACCAACTTCCAGTCTTCCTGGACCTCTCCAGTGAGCCAGGACTGCTGAAAGATGATGGAGAGCGGCTTAGCAAGCTCATCTGCCAGCTCTCTCAGCACCCTAGGATGGATCCCATCTGGCCTCATAGACTTAGGAGGATCCAAGTGGCTCAGCAGGTCTATAACTTCCTCTTCCTGGATTACAGGGGAGTTATATTCCATCCTGACCCCATCCACCACTTCAGAAATCCAGTTTTCCTGTGAACAATCTGTCTTAGCGGTGAAAACGGAGGTAAAGAAAGCATTAAGAACTTCAGCATTTTCGTCATCTTTAGTTACTGTATTTCCCTCCACATCCAACAAGGAGTGGAGGTCGCTGCTGCCATTCTTTCTGCCATTAATATATTTGTAAAAACACTTCTTATTACCCTTAACAGAAGTGGCCAATTTGAGCTCCAGCTGTGCTTTTGCCTCCCTAATTTTCCTCCTACATGACTTAACAATATCTTTGGACATAACCTGATTCACCAGCCCTTCTTTCCAAAGGCAATACACCCTCTTTTTCTCACTTAGCCCTTCAGAAGCGCCTTACTCATCCAGGCCGGCTGCCTGCCCCTATGGCTCCTCTTATGGCACATCGGGACAACCTGCTCCTGCACTTTCAAGATTTCATTCTTGAAGTAACTCCAGACTTCCTGGACCCGCTTGTTTTTAAGGGCTATTTCTCAGGGTGCTCCCCTGACTAGTTCCTTAAATAATCCAAAATCTGCCTGCCGGAAGTCCAGCGTGGACATCCTGTTCATGCCCTTCCTTGTTTCATTGTTTATGGAGAACTCGATTATCTCATGGTCACTGTATCCCAGACAGCCTCTGACCACAACATCACCCACCAGCCCTTCTCTATTTGTAAACAGGTCAAGGAGAGCCTCACTCTTGGTAGGCTCACTCACCAGCTGTGACAGAAAACAACCCCCAATACATTCCAAGAACCTTCTGGACTGCCTCCTCTCGGCTGTATTAAGTTCCCAGCAGATATCTGGGAGATTAAAATCTAAAAGAACAAGGGCAGCCTATCTTGAGGCAACTTCCAGCTGCTTAAACAACAATAGAACCATCTCTTATACCTGTCTACTCAGTGTGGTGGAGCTTGGTAATGTTTGTACCCAAAGGTTTACTCTGTCTTTGAAAAGATCTGTTTTAGAGAAGCAACCAAATATTCCTTAGTCCTTTGTGAAAAGATGAGCCTTTAAAAATATCTCAATTGGTCACCCAGAAAGAAACCTGCTTGAAACCGTGGATTGTTTTTTCAAACTTTGACCTTAATCTCTGAAAGGATGCTACGTTCTGCATATCTCAGACAATCCTACCAGACTTCAAGCCAGGCCTGTGCAGATCTCTGATGCGTAAAAGCTGTAGCTCCTGCATGGCAGAACCATAATGGTTCTGTAAGAGTGAACTGGGTCACCTCCCACCTTGTGCATCAGCAGCAGAATTAGGAGCTCAGTTCTTGTGGCAGGACCTTTATCAGTGGTGATGAATGGCAGAAGGGATTTTCATCTCTTTGATTAATTTTGCAAGACTGATGTTTAGAAAGATCACATCTTGAACTCCCGTGCCTGGAGGTTTGATTAAGGGAGTCCTTGGGAGATTTGGATGAAGTAAATTTACTTCTGCAGTGCTCAAACCTTGAGTTCTCCCAGGTCCTGTGCCTGAGTGTGGGAAGTGAGCACTTAGCTAAGCTGACAGGCTTGGGGAAACGACACTTGTGCTGTCAATCTGGGAAGAAGAACACTGATGGATCTAAAGTCATTGTCTTTGTAAAGGAAATATAGAGGCAGAAGCACCTCATTTTGCTCACAGGAATAATCTTTGTTTCTGTAGGATGTCTGGAAAAGAAAGAAAGGCAGGATCAATTTGGCCTCTCTTTTGCTAGATATTTACTGGTTTGAGAGATGGAGGTTTGTGGTCCAGGGTCCGCTGTGGCTGTGTTGTAGCTGGGGAGGAAGAGGCAGGCCACAGCAGCTGAAGGGTGCCACGAGTGCTGCTGTGGGCATGAACCTGGCATGAAGCAGAACAATGGCTGGATAAAGCCTCATGGGGAGGATTTAAAAAAAAAAATGTGAGTTTTTTTTTCTGTGGTTCATGCATTCTTCCTGCCTTTCCCCAACACCTGCTCCTGAGCATCTCAGTCCTCAGTGACTTAGGTTGCATATATAGTGAATTTCCTTGATTTTTCTTCCACCAAACCCAGGTATTCTCAACTTAGCTTGTTCCTCTCTCATCCTCATGCCCTTCTCTACAGACACAATAAGGAGCTAGCTATCTCCTTGTGAGGTATCTACCTATGGTCAGTGTCTGAACCTTTTTTTATTAGGGCAGTACTAATCTAATGTTGCTCCACCGCTCAAGAGAAACTTGTTTCTGCCTCCTCGTAGGTCACTGTGATCCTTCTTCCTTATGCTCCTAGGGAATAATATGTGATATTTCAGGTGAGACCATGAACTTCCCCCTTTATGGCAAAAATTTCCACTTAACTAGCTTACAAACAGTCTAATATGTCATTTTTATCCTAGTCCCATGGGATGCTGTGGGCTCCCTAAGGGAGTGATCTTGCACTTCATTTCTTATTAGACAGGGAAGCCTGAGGAACAAATCCTAAAGAGGGCAGCAGAATCAAACCCAGACCTCTTGCCTGTGGCCAGCTGAAGCAATGCTGATACTGCTAATTGAATGTGTTTTATGAACAAGTGCAGTTCAGTACGTACATTCAGAACATGCTGCACATCTTTTGGTGATATACAAACCGACTGGGACAATTTACAATGGTGATTTTTCCACTGACGGGTAAATTAATGCTCTCTATTATAGGCATTTAATCAATGCCAGCTCCCTAAGTCTCTAAACAGGCCACCAAGATGGAAGATTGATTGGTCTGAATGCATCATATATATAAAACAGGAATACTTCTTAAGAACATAAATGATGTGTTTGTTTCCCAGAGCCACAAAGACATCTCTGTGGTAAGGAGGAGTGTTGACAGCCTCCTATCGAGACACAGTGAAGTGACAAGACATGGGTTTGCTGTGGGGTTTTTATCTTGGGGTTTGGCTGTTTTATCCAAGGCAAAAAGACAGAAATTACCTAGAGATGGGGAGCAAGATCCTGGTAACTCTACACATCTGTTATTTGTCTGGAGGGAATCTTGGTGATAATTGTGCTATCTGTGGTGACTTACGGAGATGCTCCTTTTGCACTGTACTTCACAGCAAAATTAGCAGATCATCACCGAGGTCTGAAATTTTGGCTTTGTAGTTACACAGGTGAGTAAAACTCTGAAGATGGCTATGACCAACCCATTTATTAATATTTTTCTCTTTTTATTTAGAACAATATAATGATTCGTTGCTTAGCTTAACTGGGAGGCTAAACCTCATTTCCAAGCCTGGTTTGAACACCCAGGAGCTGTTGATAGAAAGGATTTGCTGGGGCCATGGGAAGCCAAGGTCTCTCTGAGTATGTGTGCTCTTAACTGGGACAAACATAAAGTCAAATGTATTAACACATTTATGCCTGAAAGACAGATAAACTGACTCATTTTATCTCATGTGACCAATGGGTTAAAGCACACACAAAGTCAGTTTGCATTGTTTCTTGACCTTTTCAAAGTCAATAATCCGAAGTACTAAGCACTGATTTGAAACTGATATCCATCTTCCTAGACCAATGGAATAAAATACACCTTTTAGTATTATGGTTAAACACTTCTATAGTTACATAAGTAAATGGGGAACACATAAAGAGATGGTCATTCTGACAGGATTCTGAGCCCAAAGTGTCTGTGAAAAACAGTGAGACCAAGGAGGCTCAGGCAACTAAACCTTAATCACACTTCAAATGAGATTTAAATGACGATGTGCCTCAGAAGTTTATCTTCCCTGGGTTCTCTCAGGTCTGTAAGATTGTCATTAGGAAATAAGTCTGACTTCAGTTAGAAAGGATATCACCATGTTCCTCCAAACTGGATGGCCCACAGCCACTCCTGGTTTCTGCTGATGGAAAGCGACAGAGTTCAATAAATAAGACCCGATATCTTGACACTTCATTACTTCACACCCACAGAGTATCCTGTGTATGCCACTGAAACTAAGGAGGACACAGGAATTTGTGGTAGTGTTCCTGGGGCAGCATGGAAGTAGTAGCAACCCTTTCATGTATTCTGACTTTGCTCCTGCACTGCCCCTGAGTTTAGTCCAGGGATCAGCGCAGGTTTTTTATCTTTAGTCCTGAAATCCTCTGCTTTGTGAACTGGTTTTTCTTCTCAGTAAGGCACACGAGGGTGTCATTTACAGCCCAGTAAATTCATACCTTGTGCATCCAGTGGCACACGGCCTTCAGGCTCCTGCTTAACAACACACAGGAGTGACTCTCTGCACCGTAACTCATACTCTGTCACAGCTCCTGGCTTAATTACCAAGCACTAAAAATGTGAAATAACAAAAATAATTACTGTAATAAACTAATGAAATAAAATACGTTTTCCTGAAACTAGAAAAGTCTCTTCTGTGCTGAAAGGTCGAAACATTAACCTGTGTGCCCGGACTAATTGTGGTCGGAGGTACATGACAGTAATGATAACTTTTGCTGGACTGCTCCACTTCCAAGATCAGGTCATAGTTGCATAGGGAATATATTCTTAGGCTTGCATAACATTTCAGACAGATTCGTTACTTGGAAAAACTGAAATATACCCTCCAGTTCCACACTGCTGTGGGTTATTTGTCCAGTTTACAGTGAGCTAGACCTAGGAAAGAGCAGAGATTATGTGCGACCTATGTTGTTGTGTGGGTATCATCTCTCCTCTGCCTTCAGGACTGATTCACCATTTTTGCTGTCTTGTCTAAAGGAGCCATGTGATAAGATTTTTGGAGGGGAGATCTGTGGCGCTGGTGACCACATGGGAGTGATTCCCCAAGTCACTTGTAGCATACATTGTCATTGTCATGTAAGGTAATAGGAGGAGATCTGTACCACCTTGCAGCAAGGACCTTCTCTTACAGCATCCACACACTTCTTGTGAGTTGGTCTGGGCTGCTACTGCTGTAGCACAAACATGAATGGGAGATATTCTGGTGTGTTTGGGGACAGTGGTAGTTTCTGTATGTAAATATTGAAGTGCAATTCCCTTCTATTTGTCAGTTCCCTGGATTCTGAAGGAGATATGTATGTGATTTGCTTTGTTCCACACCACTCATTCTCCTCAAAGAGTGGACAGCTAAAAGGAAGGAGTGAGAAATGTGCCTGTGGATGCAAAGACTACATGGATACCCAGGTACCTGAAACAGGTAAAGTTTTAATTCACTTGCTTTTTTTTCCTGTGAAATGCAGGCTTTAATACATCAGCCAGAAACGTTTCACTTAAAAAAATCAGCATTTAGGCTTCTAAAATTGGCATCTGATTTTTCATTGGAGCAACCAAATATAAGATTTGTTGTCTCTTTTGCATCAGTTGAATGCATGTTAAATGTCAGGTGGACAGCAGTTTTCATGGAGAATGCAGTCAGGCAGGGCTAAATTTGCTTTGTTGACAGGAGCTAAGATATTTGGAGAAACAAAACAACCAGTTGCCAGGGTACTGGCAGTCCGTGTCCAAGGGGAGGAGATGCCAGAGGCATGATTTGAATCTGTAACATGCAAATAGTTTATTTAAAAATAAACATAGAATTAACAGAAACATCAAACTTTTAATAGAATTTCATTTAGAGAAATGCCCCTATGAATCATGAGTGGCAAATCCAAAATCTAAAGCAGTGTGGGAACAGGCAGCACCACAGAACCTCATCCTTAACTGGCAAAACACCAAGAGAAGAAATATTCCCGTTGTCTACTCACCTGAAAGACCTGATAAAATAGTACTTGGTAATTTTTAATACTGCTTTTCACAGAGAAGAAACCCATGTCTTTAGAAATTTTTATTTTAAAGGGTTACATATGATCCCAATTATCAGACAGGGCCCAGTTCACCCCTCACAGAAGGAACTTCTACTTCTCCGTTGGTGTTATCTGTCTGTGAAATATCATTTGGGCATAGCAGCTACTCACTAACCTGTGAAACCAAGAATGAGATTTGTGTTTAATGGGCCTCTTAAGTAGTGCATATACTCAGGATTTCACACATTTCTGGAGTTACCACTGATTGTGGGCTGCCATGCAGATAACTGTGATTTGCAAAAATGCACAATTGTTATTAGGATTGGCTCTTGCTATTATCCATGTTTGTGTGTCATTTACAGTGAAAGCAGGTTTTAAAAGCTAATTAAGCGAAAAGTTTCACAGTTTGGGCCTGCTCTCATTTTTAACCATTGAAGTTAAAATAAGTTATAACCACCAAATGTTATACCAGGCTTCAAAATAAGGCTTGCCTCATTGGAAGGGGAGTATTTGACAGCACTACTGCCCTGGCAAATTCCATGTTTCTGCTAAGCATAGACTAGGTGCAACAGAATTCAGACTTCTTCACACAGCCCTGTGCCTTGTTTTCATCTCTGCTCATGTGATTCCTCCAAGTGCTTGTAACTGGACCCTCTCTAGAGCTGCAAACAGAATTAAACCGTGGAATATGACAAACACCTCCTGGAGATCAAAAGTGTCTCCCCATGTATCACCTTGTGGGAGGCAGCCCTGGTGCAGCTGTGTCCAGCTGTGTGTTGTCAGAGGAGGTGCTGAAGGAGAAGCCCAGATGTAGCTGGCAGCATTTACTCAAAGTTGTGGATCTTTCTTTAGGGTCATATTAGAAACTGGCACAGATAACAAGAAATTTCATGTTTAGGATTATCAGATTTTCCAGCTACTCTGTAGAAACAGCTGTCAGCAAATCTGTGACAGCAGATGTTGGGATGTTATTCAGTGTACTGTGTGCTAATCTGTTACTCTGCCCTCTCCAATTAGACAGTCATTTTTTGCCATCACAGGAGGAAGCTTGGACAAATACTGTTCTAAGAATGAGCAGCAAAGTAATCTGGGTCCTTCCAGAGCAAGGAGCCTTAGGCAGGTGCTCACTTTTCCAGTCAATTGACCTTGTTTAAAGAGTCCTGTCAAGACAATCATCTTGTACTTTGCTTTCCTGCTACTCCGAAAACATTTTCAGGGTAGATTGTCTCAAAAGAGCAGGGAAGAAAACTGTGGGGACAGGGTCTGCTTGGAGGTGACAGCAAAAGCAACAAACACACTGCCTGAGCTGCACTCCAGTAATCTCTAGCTGCCTGGGCCTGATCCAGCTTACAGAAGGATTGGTGTAAATTGCAGCCTGCCTTGCAAATACCATCTCCTTTGTATGTGAGATGTACATTATGCCTCTAGTTATATGTGAAAGGATCCACCAGCCAATCCATAGGGCTGGCTGCTAATGAAATCCAGACTTGTGCTGTTCTTTGACATCTCAAAGCTAGAGCTTTGGAGGCAGCATATTCTAGTGCTTAGCCACCAAAATCCAAACTCAGAAGAAGCATCTAATGTAGGCATATTTCATACACCTCTTTCTCAGCAGCAGCCCTGGTTTGAGCAGAACTCCGAACTCAGTCTTTGAAACTGAAAATCTCTGAAGTCCCCACCTCCAACAGCATCTTCCCTCTTTATGAACTGCAAACACACAGAGCTGATATCTTTAAGAGGAACTCACTGGCTGAACTCGTGCTGGTGATCTTTAGCAGTATGTCATGATGTCTCCTAATTTCTCTGTTAGTTGAATGTAACTCCTGAGTGAATTTGTACATGGACAAATACAATACGTGATTTCTGCTTGCTTACCTGTACCCATGTCCTAGAACAGGCTGACTTTCCTATGAGATAGAGTTAGCACAGTCTAGAAAATCTCCTTAGAGATCTCAGATTATTTTTTACCTCTGTACTTTTTGAATAAAATCCAGAATTAGCAGAAAGAAAAATAATTGTCTGCTTTTGCCCAAATCAGTGTTGCTGTATTATGGGAAACCCAACCACTACAAATTAAAGATGCAAAATTAGAAGCAAAAATGAAGGTGCTTTTCTGGATTTTATTTGTCCAATAAAGACGTACAGAAAAACCTGCCTGTAAACCTGGCTTGTAACATCTATGTCTGCTTCTAAGCTGGTCATGCAAGGCCTCTGCTACAGTGAATGGAAAGAAAGTATTTAAGGCCATGGTTCATCTCATCTATTTTAGAACGAGATGAATGATGCCTTGGAACTGCGTCTGTGACCGTAGACAGAGTCAAGGTGACTTACTTAGATTCAGAAGTCACGTTGCTGACTTCTACTTCTGGTCAAATAAATCCTGCCTGTGGCGATGATGTAACTGGGTTTAGAAAAATACCATAGAAAAAAAACAGAACCGAGAAGGAAAGGCTATATTACATCACACAGCATTTTGTACTTAGTTATTATAAAAGTCAAATGCACATTTTTGAAATGATCTCTCAATAAAATCATCTATGTGAGCTGACAGGAAAGGTCTACAAAGCAGTATTTCATAATGTCTGGCGAGGATGCTGTGCAAACTCTTTGTTTGCCTTCATCTGGAAAGACCTGCCCCTGGAGAGGAAGAGGAGGAAACAAGATACAATAACTATGGTTTCTGAGAAACTTTTCAAGGAAATGAAACAATAACAGAGTAGAAGATCAACAGTTCCAGGTAAACAACATACCAATATGTTGATTTGACATGTATGGGAATTTTCATCCTCACATTTTTAAACTCCCATGGCTAATGCTGTGATTAACACTCTCCTTCCAAAACAAGGCAAAGATTAGCTTCAATGTCTGTGGAAGGGTTTGATAAGTATTCTCATATTAGAGCCGAAAAAACAGTGATTCCCATAGTGATATTCTGGATAGAAAGTTCATTTTTCTTCAATTTGTATGTGAAAATATACCAACATGATTTTTTTTTTTTGGTTTTGTTTCAGCAACACCTGGGATAAGTCTACACAACAGATCAAGGCTCTTGCTGTTACAAAATGAATTCCTTTGCACATGCTTTACATGGTAACTTCTGCATTTCTGCTGACTCGTAGTTTCGCCTCACATGCACATTTACATTGAGTCAAAAATCTTTCAACTCGTGAAAATCCTCTCTAGTTTCAGCTTCCATCCCCTTCCTTCCTTGTGATCACTGTGACCAAACTGATGATTTCCTGCTTAATTTCTACCCTGGTAGAATTTAGGTGTAGAAAAACAGTTTTGCTGAGGCCATAACCAGATGTTGTTCTGCAGTGCTTTAGCACTGCTCACTGTTTATGGTTTTGACAACCTCCTATTTCAGAGATGGTCATTGAGCTGCAATCCCATCTCTCCTTAACATAAGCTACGAGACTACAACAAATGACAATCACAACTCATAAATGCACAGAGCACTCATAAAATCACAGCTGGAGCTCATAAATTGGCCATAGGTGGTCCCCAAACTGTCATGATGTGCTGGTCTGTCTGCCTTCATGAATGAGTTCCCTAAACCTGTCTCTCTCCCCTGACCAAACGCTGACCAGACAGTCTCTTCTTTCAGGATCCACAACTCAGTACTTGCGCTGAGACTTGTTTTATTTCCTTATGGTAAGCTCAATTGCTGTTCTCTCTTGCACAGAATACAAGATTACCCTGAAGAATAAAATAAAGGAATTAATTGACATTTTAATTAATTACAACTTTTAATTAATATTCACCAGGGTGACAAATGTTCTGGAATACAGAACAGGAGTAATTCCTGAGGAAAAAAGGGAAAGGCCTTGCAGTTTGTGTTCAGGTTAAATGAAGACCTTGTAGCTGAATATATGATCGTATCAGGTGTCTACTGACTCCAACCAGTCCCTGAAAATTTTGCACATTTTGAAACAGCACGGGCAGTTCTTTATGAACAATATCAGGGGCTGTAAGCAGGGCTCAGAGGCAGAGCACACTGACTGAGTAGAAAGCATTGTCTATAACCTAAACAACTCAATGTCTAAAAACCTTAATTGAGCTCAGGCACTGTACCATGGAAAGGCTGAAGGACTCCCCACAGCAACCCACTGCCCATCCTCACTGTGAAATACTGAGCAAGGCTGTCATGAAGGGTTTCATGGATGTGCTGTATTTTATTTGTATAGTGGGGATCCCTTGCCTGAATTGCTATAAAAATTGTCCTGTAATTTTCTCCCAGGCATGAGGTATAGCTCTTTGACATGCCTATGAAAGATGGGCTCCTTTTACTCACTGGTGATAAAGAAGAGGAAGGGGAAATTCTCCCTTTATATAATTTAGTATTCACTTTATAATGCAGTTTATGTGTTAGTAATACTCCACAGATTTCAAGGAACAGTTGATACTTACAGGCTCTGATCATGAAGGATGGGTCAGGGCTGTACTATTGTCTGGATCAGGAGCTTGGAAAAAGAAAGAAAACATTGGGGTTTTTTTTAAGTTTAGACAACAGTAGCTGTCTGTGGAAACAGATGAATGAAGAGCAGTGGAGAGTTCCCTTTGCTGCCTTTCCATCATGAATATCTGTATCTTCTGCAGAGAGAAATACTAAAATGGACTAGTGCCAAAAATTAGCTTACTCCCAGAGTTTTTGGCTCATTTCACTTTGCAATATATTTGAAAGGATGGAGATTAGAAGAGACATCCTTTGGCTGTTCTGTGAAAGATAGAAATATCTCTTCACCAATGGAGGGCGCCAATACAGTCAAGCTGACCCAGTGACTGATTTTCACTAAAAAAAGAGCTCTTCCTTTTTCTTTTCTCTTTCTTTCCTTCTCGCCCTCTCATGCACTCCAGCAGCAACCCAAGTCTGTCAGCCTGACCGCTGCATGAACCAACACAACTCTTTTGCTGAGTTAGTTTTCTGCCAGGTTAGTGAGTTCAGTCAGTACAAGGACCAGGAAAACCACCCTAGTCACGACAAGAGAAGCAGAAACACGCAGGTGGGAGTGGGGAAAAAGAAAGCAGGGAAGCTGAAGGGACGAGGAGTGACCTCTCTGAATGCAATGATCATTAGACTGGCTCAACTGTGTGATCCAAAGCTCTTGGAGAATGATTCACTTCTCAGACAACTTTCTTATAGCACAACAGTGCAGATACTCATTTACCAGTTCAGCAGAAGTGTTACCAAGTGTTATTATCTCGGACAGTGTTTTCATGTATGGGGTGTCTCTCAAAAACTGGACTGTGATCCTACAATCTTTTCTCAAGCAAAGCTCTCCTAGGCTACAAATGATTTGTTGCAACACCAGAGCAGGTCATGGCAGAGGCTGAACCTGCTCCTTTGGAGATCATCTTTCAGTTATGCTCTTCAATTGATGATTGTGATAGTTTCCAAGCTGCCCATGACTTGTCCCAGTCCTTTGGTGTCCTCCAAGTGGTAAGTACCACTTTTGACAAGAATTAGGTCTACACTCATGGTTTGGAAATGGCTTGAAGGAAACTGGGCACCATTCTTGGGTCTCTCTGCTGACATTGGTTGTATGATGTTACTACAGTGGTGGAGAAATAAATGGAGTTGGACTTAACCTATCCATCTGGCAGCTAAGCTGTAGGTTATGCTCTGAGACAAACACAACTTGTTGACTTCTACACTAGGAGGAAAAGATGAAGCTAAAATTGCTCAGGAGGTGAATGGGAAAAAAGATACCATATTTGACCTTGTGACTATTTCAGCACTCCAGAAGTCAAGAAAGCCACCTGACTTCAGCACGAAAATACAGATCCTGCTGCGGATCAGTTATGCAGAATCAGAGCCTAAACAGCAAAGGAATTTACTGCTATCCCATCTTTGCCAATTAAGTGTCTTCTGCTTCTAAATCGAAGGAAGCTTCAATGTTAATTTTAAAATATTGCTGGCATTTATCACAGTAATTACTTTAGCCATGTAAAAATCCAGACGCCGTAAATAGTGTTGATACTATAGATTAAATGCTCCCAAGGTACGTATTACTGATGCTACAAAACACACATGCACGCAAGGATATTCTTCTCCAAGCTCAGCATTTGTTGGGTTCATGCAAAACCATTTAAGCACTCAGTGGCCTCATCATATTTCTGAAAATGACTGATGTTTCTTTTCAAAAGCCATCCATCTTTATTAGTGACTTTATTGGAGGAGCAAAAGAAGCATAGCTGGACAAGCACACTCACAAGCTATAATATGAAAACTTGCTTCATTGTAATTATGTTTTTCAATTAGTAACATTTAAAGGTGGGAAAAGTTTATCTCAAGGACTTTGAATTTTCATGGTCTTCAGGTTCCAGATTCTCAGTCTCTGAAAATCAGATCTCTTTGGTCTCTCAAAGATATTGTGGGTATAGAACACATAAATGAACCATTCTGAATTAATTTTCAGCTTAGGAAATGTTCATTTTAATCTACTGCTGTGGGCCTCTGCTTCCAAGAGCAATGAAAAGTGTCTGTGTAGGTAGGAAAAAACCCACAGTCTTTATCAGACACCCTTCCCTAGTAGGGACAGGCTTGTGCAGAGAGTTATGGAAAGGTGGATAGAGCAAGCATTTAGGGACATCAGGGATAACCTAGAAACTGGTAAGATACAGCAAACTGGGAGGTACTTGAAACCAGAAACTACACATTGGCCAAGTTCACACATGTAAAATGTGACCATTAATGTAATCAGTTGATGTCAGTGTTATTAATAATACTATTGATTGTAGGCATGCCTGACTGGGAAACATATGCTGCACTTCTGTGGACGTCAGTAAAGATCTTTGTTGCCAAAGAGATTTCTACTTAGATTCAGTTCTGGGTGCTCCTTGCAGACAGTCTGCCCTGTCACCTGGCTGATGGTGCTCATGAAAAGTCCCCTGGGCTTATGTTTTCTGTAGGTTTGCCTGTTTACAGGAGGAGGCTGTATAGAGCCTGCATACAGCAGGTGATGGCTGCACCACTGGAAGCAGCAATATACATATACAGTGGTGTACATTGAGTAAAATAGACATTTATCACTCCATTGCTCTTTATTAATGGGAGGAGAGATACTAAAAAGACAGAGAATGGAGATAAAGCTGTTTTATAGCATCTGAAAGCAAGTGGAAAAATTGTTGCATAGCTGGAACTTATTTGGCACTAGGGAAACTATTTGTTGAGCTGCCAGTAACAATTTAGAAGAGGAAATACTTAAAAGAAGACACCCAAACAAGCACTGAGCTTCCTTCCCATGAAAATCAAGGTCGAATAAAGCACTTGAAATTATTAGGAACTCCTGAAAAAATGAGCACATATTGCTACTGGGAATGACTCAGACAACTGTTGAAAATACGATGTGTTTGTAAGGGTCCAATAGCTCCCTTCCAACCCAGGAACTCTCAGAATTTATTTCTTGAGCATAGAAACTGGCATAGCTCAGGCAAAGTTCCTGAAATTCAGTATTTATGCTCTGAAGGGTGAGCTCTGTCTGTAATACCATTGCTATTGCTCATGTTTAACCCAAGGAGAGACTTCATTACTCATTAACTTCCATCCAGGAGATGTGGCTGCATGCTCTGGCTCAAACTTGCTCAGCTTCTGCAGTGATTTGAAAAGCTGTATGGCTAATCTCACTTCTTAAAAGGATATACATTCTGCTGTGGGAAATTACGTCCAATTTGCTTTCATATGGAAGCATTGACTTAATGTTAATACTTTGTGTCCTGTGGCCACAGCAGTATTGTCCTAAATATATGTGCAAGTATTGTTGCTTATAATCTTTACACAGAAAATATTCAGTGACAGTAAGAAATTGCAGGCAGACAGCATGTTAGAAAGTTTATTGTTGTAGGCTTTTTTTTATTTTCAGTGAAGCTACACTGTTTTTTTCCAAATGACAAAATGACTTCAGAAACAGAAATAGAACTGTGCAGTTTTACGTCATTTAAAACCTTCTTATACTTTATATTGCATTTCACACAAGAGAAAGAAGGGAGTTTTTTTTGTAATATATCAATATACATTTTGCTCTGTTTCCATTATCTGTAACTAAGAGTCTTCTGTGCTCATCTTTTGCAGCCAGTATGTTGCTGGTTGTTTAAGAACTTGTGGTCATTATGGAAGATAAATGACAGTCCTTGGAGCCCATGGCTGAAGCACACATTAGTCACTAGTAAATGATGTATAAAAAATATTCAGCTTGCAAAAAGATAATGGTGGTTCCTATTTGAAAATGCAGAAAAATGCACATATCTGAAGCACAAAAGTGTCTCATCAATATCTCTGTGGGTAGAAAACTAACCTGTCAAGAAGAAAATGTTAAAGAGATGAAGATATTTACGCACTCACAGTACTGATCATGATGTAAAGGACTATTACAACAAACTTAAAATATTAGACAGTGCAAGTACACTACTTAATTGTTTTTCCATACAAGCTAGGAATGCTCTAAAAAAAATTCAATTAGGAATTGTTCGTTCCACATCTCTGACCTCCAGTGATCCTGCCTTTCCCCATTTCACCATTATCCATAAATATAACAGTAATTCCTAGTTTGACCTTTTACTAATGGCGAAGTCCTTCACCCCCTTCCAGTGCTGGAGCTGAGGACTGGGACTCAGAGGGAGGGAAGCCAAAGGACAGAGTTTGTATTGGTGACTCTGGTATTGCCAGGGCTGTAGCAGCATCCACAATGAAGGGATGTAATGACCCCATGACAGTGCTCTTCCTCAGGTCCTTTTCTCCCAGATGATGACTCCCGTATCAGATCCCTGCACTACACAAAAAATTTCATTGCCCTCCCAGAAGAGGTCAGTTCTGCCATTTCCTTGGTGTGGAAATTGGGTGCAAATATCCAGTGTCAGGGCTTCATACCCCAGATTTTCATTAGCACCAGACCTTGCCACATTGCAGGACCCAGCTGCTGGTGTGTGATGGCTGAAGACCTGCAATGGAGAAGGCAGCTGCCTGCCAAGAGAGAGGCATCTACTTCTTGCCAATAGCTGAGGTCCTCATGGATCTCTTTCCTTGCTTTTCATTCCTGGCTCCCTTAGCCTACCTAACAAAGGACATTTTCTGCATGACTTACCAGTAGGTCTGAACTGACCTAAAGACTGGCAGAGACATCCCTATTTCACTTCCTTTGCCCTCAGACTCAGTCCTGTGTCCTTGACTCCTTGTTTGGGATAGATCTAGCTCTTTTCTGACTCTTCACTAGGCTGATTTGGCTCACTTATCTGGAAGAAAACAAATATAAAGATGTTACATATATATATAAAATACTAACTGGATTTTTTACTATCCTAAATTTCTGTCAATTGTGTGAGATCATTGAGAGGTCCTCTAAAGATCACAGCAAGTGAAAGGAAACATCAGAAGAATGGAAAGAAGAATGGGGGAAAAGAAGTGATGGGGTGGAGAGAGCAGAACAACCCCTTCCCAAGGCAGTGAACTGTTAAAGCAGCCCAGCTATGCCTTTGAACAGTCATTTAAGGATACAGGTACAAAACAAGGAAACAGCAGGAAGCTGGGAGAGAGAGAACAGGAGGGCAGGCAGCAGGAGGGCACGTGGCAGTTTGCTGTTTCTGTAATGGGCTGTTCAGTACCCACTTCAAGGGTTAGTGCTTATACCTAGAAGGCAAAACCAATGAATCGGGCTAGTTCTAATTTTCCTTTTCACTAGTATTTTCAGATTCAGATGGAAAAGAGAAAAATAGCAGAGTGACACCTGTTGAATGTTGCAGATGTTGAAGAAAGCAGTTTGTGCTTATTCCCCATCAACATATAGAGAAAATACAAACATCATAGGAGGCCTTTCCACATGTGCAATGCTCACTGTCGCTCTGTGCAGCTACTGAATGATCTCATTGATAAATATTCACTTTTAGTTCCTTCCTGGCTCTCTTTGCTTTGAAGGGAATGTTATGACACAACAATCTCAAAAGATTCTATAGTCCTTCTTTTACAGTAAAAGCCTGTAAGATGCCAAAGGGAAAAATCGTTCTGTAGATCTGGACGTCAGCAAGTGGCCTATGTCGGTCAGTCAGATGCTGCCCAGCAGCTTGGAACAGGATATGGAGTCCTCAGCTGCCCTCAGCTACATTTGAATTTTCTGTTGAACCTGTCCTGTGGTAGCAGAGATAACCCTGACTCTGACAGCTTTTCTTCACTCTGTAAAGATGCCACAGCATAATGAAGTTTTGATATTCAATTTCTTTTTCAACTTCTATAGCACATGAAAACAGGAAGATATTTTGCAGAAAGAGAAGCCTGGAGAATTTGACTGCTTTCTGCTAAACCTTGCCTGTATGGTCTACACTTAGGGGAGATCGAAGGTCAGTTTAACTCCCTCAGCACAACTGAAAGCTGTTTGGTACTCACACCATAACAACAAATTGAACCTGCCCACATTCTGACCTGATCAGCTCTTCTGTAATGAAAAGCAGTCAAATTCAGCATGTTGCAGCTTTATTATCAGAAAAGAGAGAGAAAGCTCTTTAGCAACACATTATTTACTTCTGAAGTAACCTTGAGTTGTCAGCTGGAGAGGAATATGCTCCTTCTCTGTATCCACTTCACATTTCCCTTGCTTCCAAGGTTCAAATTCGAGGCAGTTGCTGCTGCTATGGGCGGAACAATAGTGTGTTGCTGTGTGCCTGGTTAAGATATTTATAGGTGCACGTTTAGACTCAAAGACTACACTGTAGCATTATGTTTTCTAGACAGAAAAAAGAGTTACATGTTTTCAGCTAAAATGGTTTTTATTTGAAATGAAGGCACTCAGTGCCATAAAAAGTACAAAATCAGGCTTAGCCAGAGGCAGCCTGCTGAGAATTTCTTATATGAACTCTGCTGCAGGAACAATGAGAGCAAAATTGATGCTTTTCCAGGAGTACGAGAAGGGAATTTAGGAAGTCAGTCCCCCACCAGCAAAAGTAGTTATCTCACAGCTCCTTATTAAGCAGATTGGGAAAGGGTACTCACTCTCATTCACAATGCTTCTGTTCTGACACAGTGTGCAACCAAAATCTCTGAAATTTGCATTGAGAATGCAGGAGGTGAGGGAGGTTCTGAAAAGGCAGAGCTCTTGTTCACCTCTTTCCTTCCTCTGTCTCCTGGCTGGGAGGTTTTACTGCCACACTACTGGGGAATTTAAGGTAGAAACAAGCATTTTTAATTGAACACACATCTTGTGGTTTGAATAATGTTGTCTCTTCCGCAAGCAGTTGACTATGTAGATCAAAAAGTTATCCAACATAAAGCACAACAGAAATAATCACTGAAATGATTTTAAATGTTCCATACGTGGGAGTGAAGTGCAGCTATATACTCTTGTGGAGAGAACAGAAATGCACAATCAGGCAGGATGCTAAGAGAAAGAGAAGTTTAGCAAGTTTTTCAAGTTTCTGTCTATTACCCATATGATTTTATAAGGCGAATTATCTATTGCATATCTCTTCGTGTAGGCCCTCAGCCACCAAAATTCCTTTTAGCTTATGCATTTGCAAACAGAAGGATTTGGTTTTTTTGCCCTCCTTCCACTCTCTTCCCCTCTAAAGAGGAGAAAAATATGACCTCTGAAAATATTGGTTGAGGAGACAGCATCTGGGTTACTGTAATACTGTCCTGAGGTGGAGCTGGTTTGATTTAAGGAAGCACTTTGAGAAGAGATGCTCTGTTGAGATTTCTGGCCTTTGTCTGCCACAGCAACCCCCTCCTGGAGATGCCTGGAAAAGAAGACCAAACCATACTCTAAAGGAGCAATATGGGACTCTGCACAAGGGTCAATATACACTGGAAAAAAGGCAAAGTTTATGAGCTTAGGAAAATGATTTGGCAAATAATCATAAGCTGGAAATTAAACTTAATAGGTTACAAGAGAAACATTGGCTCTCAGAAAAGAACCCTCTATTTTCTAAAACATTAGAATTTGAGGTTATTTAAAGCTATACCTTCTTTTGGAAGTCGGTCATTTGTATGTTTTCTCTAGGGAAAAAAAAACAAGGCTGACTTTGGCTTTTGGTGGATGTTTGCAAACAGAGATGTATTTGTTTTGAAACAGGATTCTGTCTTAGAAATGGAAGTGGAGAAAAGAGGCAGACTTTACTGGAATAAGTAAAACCATTTGTGATTTGAATAAATTATATTAATTCCACAATGTTTTGGAATTTTGTGTGCTGGGTTTTGACAGCATTGGCCTCCAAATTATATCCTACACTGGAGAAGTTATCACTGGATTGAAGACCCTTAGTCACATCAGCAAAGCATCATTCCTCGTAACATATTTTTTGTTAATTAACTTCTGTTGCAAAGTCAAACAAAACAATACAATTGCAGCCTGGCAGGAGAAAGAAAGGCAATGCAAGAAGCCTCTGCAGCACCCATGCTATCCATTAAGCACAAACTCGACCAGGGAGACACCAGATAATTCCTCTGTCAGTGGTTAGGAATTAACACAAGAGCAACAAGATGCAAGGTGTTTTCTTTTCATTCAGACAGCTTCTCATTCAACAGTCTCAGCTTTCAGGAATCCCACTCTTCCCTGCTTAATTATCCCCAGGCACTGAGCACTGGCTTCTCTGTGGAGTACATAACCCCACTGCTGTCTGGGCATCTACCACCTGCCTTAAAATTTCTGGTCACTAGGGGACTGCTTTGTATATCTAGTTCTTTTCTTGGTTTCACTTGAATCGCCTTAAGAAAACAAGAAAGCAGTGAAATGTTTCAGTTTTAAGTTGCTTTGCTATTGCACTGGAGGGAGCAGATGACAATTCATGTGAGTGAGAGCACCTTGCTCGGGTAGCCCTCAGAAAGCAAAGACAGAAGGAATCCTAGTTGAGAAGCACCATCAGATAACCTCTGGAATGGATCTGGTTCATGCTTCCCAATCTCTGAGACCTTTCCTGTCTCCATACTGGAAGTTTGCATCAGTGGGGTGATGATGCTGAGGAGCTGGCACATACTGGGAGATTGACAGCCAGATCTGTGAGCGGCGCTGGCAGCATCCCCCCTGCTCCTGGGTGATAAGAATGGAGGCCTTGTCATGGGACAGTAAAATATTCATGTATTTGGGAAATGTATTTCCCTTGCACTTGGGCATTGTTCTCAGTGGCTGTGGTGAAGATCCCAAACAGCTACTTTATCATCGGGGTATGTGTGCCTGTGTGTATGGCACTCAGGTTTTACGTCAGTGTGAGAGGTATTAGAGAATCCGATGCCTTCTACCAAAACTATTCAGATGCAGTTGCTTCAGGAGGAGACTGGCATTAGTAGGCTCTGGGGATTGTTATTTATACATATATTTTAAACTGCAGTCATACTCAGAAATTCTTCTTTAAAAATAACAATATGCCTTTGTATTCCCCTAGTTGCCATATGAGATGCCGTTTGTTCCCAAGGGTATGTTTGAGTTTTTTTCCTCCCTAATTGCCAGCACTAGAAATTCAATCTCAGGTCTGAAAGCAAACAACATCCTTGTCTTCTCACATATCATCACCAGTAATAAAAACCTGAAGATCAAAGTGTGCCCTTGGTGACACCTCTACAATCATTTTATCTGCAGGCCATCAGCAGATCAGTAGGAATCCTGCCAGCACTTCTGTCCTGGGTGCCTGAGAAAGGGCTGAATCAAGATGGCTCTTTGTGTTGTGTCTACTTTAACAGCAAAAGAAAAACAAGAACAAACCAATTACTTCTAAAAATTAATGGATGGGGATGTGATTACATGTAGTATTACCTCATTGTTACGTGATGTAATATCGCATCACCGTTATTAATCTGTTGAGAACATGATTTTACCTTTGTGGACAAGATGTGCAATTTAATGCAACTGGATTGAAAAATATTAAACACTGATGTTGCTGTTAATGTTGCTGACAAGTCATTTCTGGAAGCAGAGGAGACTCATTCTGAAGGCTATCTGGGCCCATGGTGGCCTGCAGCTCTGATGTGCACTTGGAGAGTCATGAAGCTTGAAGAGACGCACCCGCTGTGCTGGCTGTGTGTCCCAGCCCTTATCTTGCTGGCACCAAAGCTGTGCCCAACCATGGATATAAATTTAATCTTGTTAGGAGCTAGTGGACTGAGGAATTTGACACACCTTTTCCCTCGATGTAGATGGAAGCCATATGGCTCCCAGATCTTGCAATGTTCTGCAATCTGAAGATGAATGAGCATTAACATATGTTCTCTGGAGTAATTAAAAATGTGATCATAAACATAGTCTGACTCACTGAAGGTAGAATGTGTTACTAGCAGACCCACCTTCAGCAGCTGGGCAGGATTTTTTGAGAAAATTAAAGAAATTGGAATCGGAAAACTCTTTGGGGGACGCCAAGCCCATTCCAAGTGTGAGCTAAACTGCAGCTTTTTAACTCCTTTTTTCATATTCATGCAAGATAGGTTTAATGAGGTGTAAGGAGTTTACACTTTGTCACTATGAAGAATGTGTGCAGCTTGATTTTGCTGGAGGCAGATACTGAAGATTGAAGTCAAGCCAGTGCTAAAAGGCAAGCATTTATCTGTGATCCCAAAGTGCAGCAGTTTGTGTTCAGAAAGGAAACCACCAGGAAGAAGGAAGGAGATTTGTTTTGCATAAACCACATTAGGTTAAACCTCTCTCTACAAAGTATGACTTAAAACATTTTAGGGCATTTGAGTTAAGACATTTCATGGCTTGGACAGAAGCATCTGCTGCAGCTCAGCTGGGATGAGTTAAGTCACTGAGCCAGGGGAACTCAGTTATGTGTTCAAGCCCTGAGAAATTCCAATTGCCAAGCTAGAGTTGAATTTGAGGTATTTTTGAGAATTCTTCCGGGAAGTACCTGATAACTGGATAGCCCTGGAGATAAAGAAGCAATCCCTAAGTCTGGAGGAAGAGATTTTATGCTTCTCTTACAAGAACTGTATTTCGTGGACTCCCTTTACCGACAACATAAAAAAAGATACGATATTTCCTCAAGGAAGGTCAAGTGTTCCATCCTGGAAAGCTCTGTGAAAAAGGAAGAAGATTGCTGCTTCCCATCTCTCCTGAGAGAAAGAAGTGTCTGGGTGTGAAAGCACAGAGAGAGAGAGAGAGAGCGCGCTTCAAAGATACACCAGAATGAAAAACTGTGAGAAGCTCCAGCAGCACAATCTGTTTAGGTGAAGTGGTGTAAGTTGCTGTTGTGTGCCTCTTCAAATAGGTCCTTATCTTCATATCTGCTGAGGACATCTTGCTAATTGTTAAGATCTCCTTTCCACTGGGACTGGGAATAGGTGTACTCTGCACTGGGGGGTCATTGCACAGCAATGCCCCCAAGCACTGTTGCAACCCACTTGCTTTTATTTCTATCTCCTGCACCGCCCACGGAGCCTTATCACTCACGTCTGGATTGTGCCTGACACATCCTCTCTGTTTCAAAGAATTCTCCCCAGATTAAAAGCAGACTGAAGATTGATATTGGAGTTTTACATTTTTTTTTTCCGTTTCTTTTGCCTTTTGCCTTGTGAGACAGGATGTCATGGTAAGCCACACCTTTGCCCTGCCCTTGGCACAGAAAGGTGAATCTCACTGAAAACCCATTGCTGGGAGGGCGGCTCCCTGAGGAGTGGCTGGTCTAGGGTGAACCCAAGAGATGCAGCACGACTGGTCAGTGCTACAAAAGGAGGAAGGATTTGGTATTTTCTTTGCTGTGGACATGAGTGATAAGGCCACTCTCAGAGCTAGAAATAGCACCAGAGCTAGAAAGGTGACGCAGGCACTGGACACTGCCTGGGGAAGGCAACTCGCCTGCATCTGAAGAGCAATAATAGCTAATTCCTATCCTTTGCAAGCAAGAGTCCTTGCCAGATCGCCCAGACATATTTGTTCCCTTCCTCCAGAAATATTTATTTTAAAGTTGCATTTAAAATTGTACTGTGTCCAACTGAGGTGGTGGGTCCCATCTGTTGAACCTGAAAAGAAGTAAAACCAAACCTTTTCACTGTTTTTTTGCCTTCTGTTTTTTAGGAGCATGTTGCCAGCAACCTTGAGATTTTGAAGTCCTGTTAGCCAATAAAGAACACCATAAAAAGAAAGAAAAATCATTGTTTATATAAGAAAATAAATTTTAAGAAATTTCACTATGCAAGGTTAAGTTGAATGCCCTTGAAGTTGGTGGAAAAACTAATAATATCAAGTGTAGAAGGATTACACCTCAGGAAACACAGTATTGATAAGTGTACAGGGAATTTTCAAGGCTTCAAGATGAACATTTCCAGTTGATGTTCATGAATATTACCAAACAGTTATTCTTAAGTGATTAAAGGATCTTCTTGATTATTGCTGGGAAATTCTAGACCAGATCTATTGATTTCTTTTCATTAACAGCAAAAAAAAAAAAAGAGAAAGGAACCAACTCTTAAAACCAGGTTAACATCAGTAAAAACACTTCCCAGAGTCCGAATGTGACTGTCTGAATTCAGTGTTTTGTCTTACGGTATCTTTTACTTTAAATTATTTTCTGTATATTTTGGAGTGCGGATGTTTTGGTGTTTTTTTTAATTGCTTTTCAAATAGAAAAAAATATTCTATTCTATTATTCTCTATTCCAATAGAGACTTTCCAGACATATTGTAGGTCAAACAGAATAAAACGTAAATTTTGTATAAATAATTTATTGCAAATACTTTGCTTAGTGAGTGATGAACCAGAATAACAGAACAGAGTTAGGTCTTCTGCCCCTCTAGGTCATGATATATTGCTGTCTGAAGGTCCTTTGCCATTCATGTCTGCATAAAATTCTTCAAAAGAAAGTGAGTAATAACCGAAGTCCTGATGTCCAGACACTGTCAAATGGATAGAGAAAAAATGTGACAAATGTAAATGTAAACTCCACACTGCTATGTAATAGTAGGGCATAATTTACATAAATATTGTTTGCAAAGAGCAATTAGCAGTTCATTTACATTCAGTGAAGTAGCAATTTGCACATTTCCAGGAAACAATTTCTTTACCCATATGTGCAAATTTTGTGCACTGCAATTGACACGCTAATAAAAAGATGTTAATAGACCAATTTTTTTTTACTTTATTTCACAGTGTACTGAAATATTGATTCACTCTCCTGAAATATTGATTTGGTGGGCTATTTGTAAAACTAGAAAAATGCAGATTTGGATTTTTAAAACTCGCTTTAAAAAAAAATCAGAATTAATCTCAGATGTCTGCTGTCTTTATGCTCTTTAAGTGGTATTTTAATGAGTATTTTTGTCAGAGAAATATAATAAACATTATTAGAAAACATTAGCAAATTCAGTTTCCTAATCTGCAATAACAATGAGTATATTTGCATATCATAGTATAAAAATAATACAGTCCATTTTCTAGTGTCAATATAGCACTCAATTCTTCTTAAAATGCTAATAAATATATTTCATATTTATATAACTTTTGTTTTCAGAATGTGGAAATTTCCTAATTAAAGACACACATTTTTCATATTTTGGGTAAAGATACCAACAAGAATTTACAACAAGACATCTTAAACAACAAGAATTTACGTGGGAGTAGGTTGGGAAATGAATAGCCCCATGTCAACCAGCTATTGTCAATGGACATGTCTGGCCTTTGTAGCAGAAGAAAGTGATAATAAGAGAATATTTTACGCCTCCTAAAGTATGGTCACTAATGGGTGCTTTGTTTCTTGTGTTTCCTCCAGTATTTTGTCACTTCTACCATGATGTGCATTTGTGGAGGGGCAGGGATTGGAGATCCCAAAGGCATTGGGTTGCATTAAGGTTGGTGGCTACTGAAGGAGCGGAGAGAAATCTTTTGGGCAAGATGATTGATTTTTGGAGTGCTACATTTTTCCATTCTCAATCTGAATTTCCTAGAAGAGCGTGGAGTTTTTTTTTGAGATTGTTCAGTTGCCCATTCTGAAGGGTAGGTGTCAGGGTACAACAGCAGAGAAGGATGCAGGCAGATGTGAATTTCCCTGCTAAGCAGGCTGGGCACAGTCCACCTTTGCTCTGCGAGCCATGTAACAACGTGTCCTAGTTACTGTCTGTGTAGAGACAGTGTTAGTGAGAGATCCAGACATCACAGCACCTCTGAAAATCTTACTCATACTGTGCACTTTAGTAAAAGGCATTATTTGTCAACTGTTGATCAATCATAAGGAAAATGAATACCAAATATGACAAGAAACAACAAAAATCCCACCAAATCTCCTTTTTAAATGCTTATTAAAGTAATTGTTGCAATAATGAGCTTGTATTCCCTGTCTTTTCATCTCTGCTACAGGAGAAGGTATCACTATGATTGCACCCAGGAGTGTGACATTCAGATCTATTTTGATGTCTCATTATTGCTGTTGTTGTCTTTTTACTTTGCAGATGACAGATCTATATTTCATCACCTATGTCAAGTATTCAAAGCTTTGCTTTGATCAACGTAAAATGCATGTGTCCCTGAAACAACACGGAACCTCTGTTTGAACCTCCAAAGTAGATAATTTTGAGTTCCCATGTGAATCTTTGATTTGCTAATAATTATTTTACTATATTTTTATTTACTATTTTTTTAGATGACATTCTGTAGAACCTGTGAGGCCCTTAGCAATAATGCTGTGTAATACAACTACATCTCATCTACTCAGTAACTTCTGGGCACCTCAGGATTTACCCAAGTAGTTGGTGTTATCCTCCTTGTATAAACCTTTATATACAACCTCCACCACAACATTTTATAACTGATGATTGTGCATTACAAATACTACCCTAATGAGAAGGGGAATAAACAGTTGAGCATTTAATATTTCTAAAGCCTCAGAGGGTCTACATTTTGCAAACAACTTGTAACTTTACAAGAGAGGCTAATAATGAGAGCAATAATGACATGAAACATTTTGAAGTCCTCCAACCTTCAGAAAGCCTATAGGTTTGTTGTTCTCAAAACCAAATAGATCTATCCAATTTTCTCTTGATTACAAATAACTAACTCCAGTGACAGCAGCTGATGCATACCCAGCATCCATCCATACATGGGATAAGCTGAGGCCATCCAGTGTGAATTAGCTGACAGGTACTTTTGGCTTGGATTGAAATATGGAAATGGAGCTCTGCAAAACCACCTGGTTTATGTGGTTTCATCTACTGAGTTGAAAAAGGCACCAAGCCAGGAATATGATGTTCTGAGGCTCACTTTCCCTTTTTTTTTGCTTTATTTCTACTTCTTTCTCAGTGGACTTGAGAGATGATGTACCAGGTCAGACCTCTTGCTGCTGTAATTAGGTTAGTGTCTGTGCCTTCAGCTAAGGACTTGAGCTGAGGAACATTTGTTTCTATTTCACATATGAGCAATGTGGCTAATGAGGCCAAAACATACTCCAGAGCTGTTTGAGGCCCATACTCACCTCATTTCTTGTGTTTTATCAGGGCTGGCTCTTAACTTTCACAGCTACCTGCACAATGTATATTTTGGCAATGGGATTTTACTCAGGCTGACAGACCTTGCCTTTAGTATGCTGAGTGTGGGCTGTAACTTGATTGTGTGGTAGAGAAGCCACAATTGTACTTAACCCTTAGTATATGGATCCAGAATAATTTTAAGTCCACTTTCTCCCATTACAGCCCCATTGTCCCATCCACAGACAGTAACAAAGCCCCATCTTAATGTTTTGGATTCTTTTTTGCTCACTGCCTTATCAGAGGTAAACAGTCACTGTAAAGTTCCTCCTGTCTCCAGGAATTAAGGATGTGCCTCTCTGTCCTGATTTATTCACTTTTGAGATAGAATTTAATTTTGCAAACCATCTCGCTCCTCAGTCTCTGCATTTGTTTTTTGGCAGGAGCAGTTGCCTGTGGCACGAGCACTGAATGCTACCTCAGTGTTAATAGCTGTCAGGAAAATAAAGAGGCTGTTTCTCACATCAGACTTTCACCCTGCATGACAAATGCTAGTTTGAGCAGATTAAAAATCAATGCACGGTACAATATGTCACACATAAAGGAACTACATGCTATTAATTGGCATGCTACCCATTAGCTGCTCTTTGTATATGTCTACGGGAGCAGAACGGAAACTGGTGGACAGGTGGGTCAGAACCTCCTTTGGTAAAAAGGAGTGCAGCACTGTTGGAAAAAATTGACATATAATGATTTGTAGCACCCAGTTACTTGGATGTGGGTTTGAGATGCTTTTTTTTCCTTCTAAAATGTGATTCAAACACACATTTAATTAGAATGAACAGCAAAGATACTTTGTGGTACAACTCCCCCTTCAACCTAAAACCTTTTTCATCACAATGATAACTCATTTAAAAACATGATGTGGTTTACAGAGTGATTTTTTTTCCATCTTTCAGCTGCCTTTGTGATGGATCTTCGATTACTGACCTTGAGAAAGACCCTTTGAGAATTTAAAAGAGAAATGACTTCATCTTAGTTAGTAACTGCACATAAAAATGCTTTTACAAAGAAAACCAAAATGAGCAAAGGCTGAAGTTCTTCTTCAAAGCCTTATTAAAGCTGGGAAATGTTTGACTGATCTTCAGGGAAAAGAAATACCCTGAACATCCTCTGTGGAAGGCTTAGAGTCAGAGCAGCAGTGTTGCAAGTGCTGGGTACCCATTCTTCTGGGTGCCAGGCTCCCTTCTGCAAAGTGCCAATCATCAGTAAAGGCCTGAGCAGAAAACAGGTCAGAGGTTTCCTGCAAAATTACTGCTAGATTTCTGCATGTCATAAAAATTACCTGTTAAACACCTTCCTGCAAGAGGTATAAACAGAGAAGTGGACATGGACAGCACAAGGCACTTTGCTGCTCTGTGGTTGATAAAGCCATAACCTTACCCTCAGATTCTGTTCGGTGCCTCTCATTCTACAGAGCAGACAGGGACTCTAGAAAGAGGTACAGGACAGCCATTTTATAAAGGGAAATAGTGTATTCCCAATGACTGTCTGGGTGGAAAAAGGCAGCTGAAACAGAGCAGAGCACTCCTACAGACTTTCCTATATGAACATAAGTACAGAAATCACAGGCTCTGATGTTTTGAGCAGAAGCAGCACTGTTCAGATGCACACGACCTCAGTTACTGTGCGGCTTCTGGATCTGGTGATATCACAGCCTTTGACAGTCACAGGTTAAGCTGCAGTTATAAGATATTGATGTGATATATAATGACCCTGTTTAATCTAAAGTGTGGCAGAATTACATTTTTCCTCAGGCTGTGTTTTTATTTCTCGGACTCCATGGGTTCCTCATTCGCCAGTCTCTCTTCTGTCATCTTGCCGCCCTTCTGTCCCCTTCATTCCTTTTATTCTTTTAAGCAGCCTCTATCTCTCCTATGCTTTTGTAACATCTTTTTGATGCCAGAAGAAAATATATCTTCACTCCTGTGGTTTGTTTTTTTAATGCATTCTTCACCTGTGCAGAACCTGGGATCAGAGCTTTACGGGAGTTTGTCATGCCCTTGTCATTACCTCTGTGCTCTTAAAGACGTCAGGAGAGGCAGGTGAGTAAATACTGTGCCATTTTGGGCCTGTGCACCTGCTAGCTGTTATAGCTCTCACAGTCTGTAAGGTGAGCTTAGGGTTAATGATGCTCTGAAAATCTCAAACATCCTTTTTTTTCTTTTAAATTTGTATTTCAGCCACATCCTCTCCTTGTTCAGTTCAGAATATGAATAGGGTTGAATATGTTTGTTTTTCTTTGGGTATCAAAATACAGAGGTTATTGTATCTGGACATATTAATGACATTCAGTTTCTTCTTGATAACTGCTCCATTAACGTCTGTCAGCATGGCAGACCTTCTCACAGACAAGACACCTTTCCTAGCAGAATGGAGATACCTTAAATAATGTTTGCACAAAAAAAAAAAAAAGCTAAAATGTCAAGACATTCCCCAATGAGATGCCCTGAGAGATTCATGACACAGTAGTAGCTCTGAAGAAATGCAGATGTGACAGGTGGCTGACAGTAAGGTACTTTGTCTATAATCCCTCTGAACTAATGGCAGACACCTCCTTATAGACAGTGATTGCCATGAGAAGGCCCTCCCAAAAAGCGGTACTTGCAGTAACTACAAAATGATACGCAAGATGCCTGGGTACTTTCTATTCCTTTCAGAGGAAAAATACCATAGGTCAAGAATTCTGGAATAATAATAATGGAGTAATATAACAATACAACTGACCACATAGTCTGAATAAAATAGAATCCAGAGCCTGGAGTTGTTCTGCTGCAATAAATGGGCAAACTGCATTTGCTAAACCATTTGTTAGAATGGGCTGAAATATTTGTTTGAGCTTAAGTAAATTGGGGATAATTTGCCTTTGGATGACCAAAGAGCTGGCTCAAAAGCAGCCATTTGGACTGGTTTTCTCTGCCTAGAATAGTGATCCCTGGGCATCCTTCTGCAGAGATACTGTCGTGACTCTGTGCTGCTCTCCAGAAATAAACAGCACATTACTGGTATCAAGATGGTAGCCACCTTCATGACATGCAGTTATTATTTTTCTTGGACCACAGAAATGATATATCCAAGGCAAAATAAATATGTAAATAAAATTGATCACAAAAAGAAATGTTTTTGCCTGAATAATTAATTCCTCAGCAAATTTTCTCATAATAAAACATGTCCTAATGAGCTACCAAGAGGAGGGGAAATTCATCACTTACCTCACAAATATCAACTTGAGAGCACTGCTCATGTCAGATGGCATAATTAATGACTTGAGAGGGAGTGTGGAGTAGCACAGCCAAACCCACAGCCCCCATCAGTCATTCTATATCAGTCCAACTCATACAGTTTTAGTTGATCTACAGAGGATTAGCCAGGTGACTAGAAGGAGATATGGGGATGAAGAGAATACAGGCAAATACAACACCTCTGATCTTGATTTATCCAGGCTGATTTTCTGCTTATCACTGAGGTGGCAATGGCAGTTGATCCTGCAGCCTGTTTTGGGGTTTTGTGACTTTTTTCCATGCAAATAGAATTTACAAATTTTGGTCTTTACCCTCCCTGATGCTGAGTAAATGATCTGCAATCTCATGTCAGTACATAGACCCCCAGGGTTTCTTCCCTGTAGGAGGTGCTCTCTCTGTCCCAGGCAACAGCAAGCACTACCCCACTGGCTTCCTCTACAGTGCAAAAGGGACCAAATGCCGACCTCATGTCTGGTCCAGTGGTACCCCCTCCTAAAGCCATTTACAGAAGCCAAGGCATGGGAGGATGCTTTAGAAGGACAGCCCTCTGTTCTTGGATGGCAAAGCTGAGAGATCTATTGTAATAACAACCTGCAATAGCTAAGGTTGTTCAGACTATAGGACTATCTCACCTGGGTTTCCACCTCCAATGACAGCCAGCAGCAGATGCTTGGTTGAGGTAAGAATGGAGGATTCTGGCAAATGCAGAGTTACCATTTTGTGGTTTTACTTTCCCAGCAACCTGCTATTCAGGGACTTCTTGAGCTGAAGGTTACTTCCCCAGCTCTGTGTTTAGCAGCCCTTGATGGACTTTTTTTTCCAATTATTTTCTCTTATCTCTTATTCAACTGATATTTATTTTTGGCCTTTGCTGGTTCCTACAAGAAGTGCCACAGAATAATTACGTGCTGTGTGAAATATGTGCATCTTTTCCCGTTTTAAAATTTCTGCCTGATCTGTGTATTTGAAATTGTCCATTCCCTTTCATATATGAAAAAATGAGTAATCAATCACCTGGCCTTGTGCCTTTCTCCCCCAGTTTCACCATTTTAAGGAAACTAAGCCTATTTAAGTCTTCTTTGTAAAACACCATCAAATTTACTCAACTAAAACAGCTGTATATTTCAGAGACCAAGTTCTAGCCTAGTGTGCTATCTTTTAGGATTTACTGGAAGGAAGAGTATGAAAAATCCAAGCAGCAGCCAAGAGAGTGATGGCTGAGAGGTTTGATTTCTACCTCCTTTCTCACTCCAATGTGTGGTTGCTTCATCTGACCAAGCACTGCGCTTCAGTAGTTGTCAGCCTCCTAAGTGCAGCTGTGTTCTACACGTCTGTTAACTCTTCCAAATGCCTATTTTCTGAAACTCTCTGAAAAATGCTTACTTGAGTTTGTTCATCTGCAAAGACAGCTTTTTCACCTTTGCAACAACTCTCCTGCAAAAGAATGCTGTGGTTGCTGGTGGTAAGAACTGAGCACTGGGCTTGCCTGCATCAAAGTGCTCTTGGCATCTGCTGGCCCCTTCTGTGGGCACCAGCGTAAGCAATAACTGAGCTTTTTATGTTGGTGTTGACCTCTCAGGCTAACTTCAGAAAACATTATCTGGCAAATCTAATGTGTCAGGCTTCAAAGAAAGGAGTTTTCCAGCTCAATCCAGGTCTGATTTTCTTCTGGATAAAAGACAAAACCCTTTGGGAATCCAATACTACTTGGAAGCAGGGTTAAGAGCAATGAACTTTCATCCTTACTACCAGACTGAAATATCAGCAAAATATTTTCTGTTAGGAGTGCAAGTCTAATGCCACAGGGCCAGGCCAATCAGCTATAAATCGTCTTGCAAAATTTAAATATAATTTTTGATGATCAAAAAATTGGCCTGACACATTTGATACATAATGACAAAAGTTTTTATTCAAGAAGCAGAATCTGCACAAAAAATACATTCCCTGTATGGGTAGGACAATATCATAAGCATTACAAATGATTTACGATGAGACTGAATTAATGAATTCTCTGAGAATTCCATCCCCCGTCCCTGGCCCAGCACTTGCCTCAGGACTGTATCTGTAACCTTTCAATAGCATAGAAAAATAACTGTTTTGTTTCCCAATAGAAACACAAGCCTGAAATCCCATGTGTAGCATATTTGGGGTCTCTGACCCTCATTTGCTCCTCTAAACACTACATGGGAAGTGACACAGTGTCTAAAATGAGCAGAATCAACCCTGGGATTAAGAATTGATCTGAGATCTTCAGTTGATTACAGTCTGGGTATGGTGAGGAAATTGGTTGAGGAAATGGACTGGAGATGAATTATAATGTCTTGTGTTGAAAAGAGGATTCACGTTTAGATGGAAAAATGAAATTAGGATTGAGGGCAAACTGTAACTTGGAGTCAGTTTAATTTGGATTTTTGTGCCGGAAGGAGCACTGAACATTCTTTGTGATGCTTTTTCATTTCTTGCATCCTGTCCATGCAGTTTTGGGTCCCACAACTGAGGGGTTGCTCTGATGTCTTTCCAAGAGTGGTGCAGGGCGGGGGTCTGGTCCCTGGCAGTGCAGAGCAGGGTGGATATTCACCCCTGGTAATCGAGTGAGTGATGACTGTCCCTGCCATACACATACCTTGCTGTGCTGGTTCTGTTCTCACCTCAACGTCCCACCGGAGTTCAGGGTTATTTTCTTTCACTCTCATTCTGTCTGCTAGCCAGAGAACAATGCAGGTGATCCCAGCTCTGGGCAGCCCCTAACTGACATCAAGGTTCAAAATAAATAGTTAATCGACTTCTAGTGAGCCCTTGCTGCCACTTGCAATATCTTGCTGCAGGGATGACCAGTTGGGCTAGGAACAAAACCAGTTGGCCTGCAGGTCCCGGGATGACTGTGCACCCAGTCCCTTATTATAACCATCTGAGGTTGGCAGATGTATTTTCAGAACGTGGGGCCAAAACTTGCTGGTATCCAGCGACTAGGATGAGGTTGGTTTTATTTTTATGCGTGGAGAGGAGTGTGTCAGGCCAGCAACAGGGTGACCTCATATCCTATGTCATTAGGTGGATACCCCACTGAGAGCCCGGTGGTACCCAGCCCTGGTGGAGAGGCACAGATGGATTCACCCCCTGAGCATTAGGGCGTATCAGCAGCCAGATTTTCCCGAGTACCAATTCCCTGCCACAGCTCTTCCCCTCCGCTCCCCCCGCATGCCCTGAAGCTATTTGTGGGGACAGCTCGGGCTGGGAGAGAGGGAGAAACCGCGACTGGAGGAGGCATTGCATTGCCTTACATTGCACTGCGCATCCTCTCTCCCCACCCCCTGCGGCTGCAGGCTCCCTCCTTTCTTCCCTCCATCCTCTCCCACCTCTCTCCAGCATCCCTCCCTCCTGCATCCCTCCCTCCCTCCATCCCTCCCTCCTGCATCCCCCCCCTCCATCCTTCTCCCTGTCTGTGTAGAACCGCGGACATGGCGCTCAGCAATTTCCTCTTCGCTCAGTGCATCTGCTACTTCCTGGCCTTCCTTTTCAGTTTCATCGTCGTGGTGCCGCTCTCCGAGAATGGCAACGACTTCCACGGCCGGTGCCTGCTCTTCACCGAGGGCATGTGGCTCAACGCCAACCTGACGGTAGAGAGGCAGCGCTTCACCGTGCAGGAGTGGGGGCCCGAGGCTGCCTGCCGCTTCAGCATCTTCACCGGGCTCCTCTCCCTGCTGCTGGCCACGGTGCAGGCCTGGAGAACCCTCTTCTTTCTCTGCAAAGGGCACGAGGAGTAAGTACCCCTGGGGAGGGCAGGGGGTTCCCATCCCTCCTGCAGGCTGGGGCAAGTGGGAGCAGCCTGGAGGTGAAGCATTGGGCTTTGCACCATCCAGATCATCCTCCTCCCTGGAGGGGTTTGGGACGAGGCCATGTGTTGCCTCCATCTGTCTGCACACACACCACATACACCCCCCCCACATCTGTGTCCAGGGTGCTCTCTAGGGGATTCCCTGTGGAGGTGTTAGGGATGGGGAGACAGATTCACTGCTATTCACTCTCTGCCCTTTGGCAGTCTGGGAGAAGCATCTGGCCAGCTCTGCTGAGGTGGGCATGGAGGGTGCTGGGGGCCGTGGGGTGATGCTAGAGGCTGAGGCCCACGGGTGCCTCTTGACCATGGTCCTACTACATGTCCCTGCACTGGGTGTATGAAAAACCTTACAAAAACATGGTTGTTCGTGGTAGAGAGGAGAGGAGCAGTTGGTGGTGTTCCCCCCCTCGCTTTATATCTTGTTTTTGTGGTGGACATGGCAACTATTGCAGAGAACAACTACTGCTTGGTTACGACATGAAAGCAGCACTGAGCACTCCCTGCAGCAGCCGCATGGCCTCACTGGCAGCTGGATACTGTTTTCAGACAAACTAAGGGGCACCAGACCCCAGTAGGAATAGGGGGAGGCTTGGTGGTCCAGGTAGCAGCTTGGTAGCTCTGAACCCTGTGCTTGGCTCTTTGGTGGCCTGCCCTTCCTCCTTGGGTAGAGCCCCTTGCACAAGTAACCCAACCTACAGGTGCTACGGGGCCATGGCCCTCCGAGCATCCAGCTGCAGAGAGGTGGGAAGGCAGGAGCATGGCTGGTGGTTGTCCAGACTAGGAAAGCCACTTTCCCATCGTATAGTGACCATGCCAAGGATAAATCACTAGTACTCAGGTCTGCTTGGGTTTGAGGTTGCTGTTACATGCATTTGGGCTTGCACAGCACCCTGATGTTCTTAATAGCTGCAACTGGATAGCAGTGTTGTCTCTCTGGATCTTTCCAGCCACTCTTAAGCTGCCTAATACTAAAACATACTATAGTTAAGTATAGAGTAGAAACTTGCTTCCATATTAAAACTTGCTTTACAAGTTCTAAATATAACCATGTACTTCTGAATACATTTGAGTTCAGCTTCTCAGATTTCTGCAGAGGATTAGTTGAATCCTGATGCTTTTTTTCAGTTTTGCAGTCCAGAACTAGTTAAATTTTGGAAGAAACCAGCAGTAAAACTCTTGTAATAATGAAATTTGGATTTGACGTTTGGCCTGCTTCCAAACATGGCTATTTAGTTAAAAAATGTCAGGTGGCTCTCTAGAAATTGATCCTTTAGGATCACTGCTGCTAGGCCAGCGGTGGATTAAGTTGGGCTGAGGTAACTGAGGGCATCCTAGGAAGGTGGCCAGTCTTACGTGTAATGGCTTCAAGTGATTGCTGTAGATAGTTAGGACTGCTAAGAATCCTTCTTAACGGGGGTTCAAGAGCACCCCTTGGCTCAGAGGCGGGCCAAGCTCAAGTTGCCTGCAGGAGTCGGAAAAGCAAGTGCTGACCACGCTCTGGGGCTGGGACTATTCAGCTCAGCTGTCAGGTAGAGATACAGCTCAAGTACTTCATTACTAGGATTGCAAAGCAACTTCTACTTTGAGTGTAAGCATTTATTGTTACAGGACATCCATTCAACTTGGAATGTGTAGCTTAGAATCATGATCTTAAGAGAAAGGTAGGTGAGGTAGAGAGACAAATTAGCACAGTTCTCTACCAGGTTGCCTTGGCTTTTGGAATCTCCAGCACATGGTAATAGTTACTGATGGCCTGGTGCAAATCAGTTCAATGTTGAGTCCAGCTTTGCCAGCGGAAGGTCAGATTCTGGACCTTGACACCTCTTATGCTGCAGGATAGGAAGCAGAGGGAAGACTACATGTCCTGGGCTGGTGATGTTCCACTGAATAATCCTGGTAACTGTGCCTTTTCTAGAGCTGTTGACTCGTTGTGGTGTCAGCTCTGTTTTTATTCATTGGACAGCTCCAGTCTTTTCTGCCTCTCAGGCCAGTGTACTGTGCTAAGGTGCACCCAGTGGATACGGCTTTAGCAATGCTTGGTATGAAATTCAAGATAGGTGTGAGATCAGGTCAGGGACAATGAACATGGTGTGCTTGTACCAGCTCCCTCTGCTATATGGGTGACCCTGGCATTCAGTGGAGCTGAACCGATCCACCAAGTCCAGTGAAGCCAAAGGAGAAGAATTAGATTAATTTCAATGTTTGTCTAGAGGTCAGGTGTCCTAGCATCCCGGTCCAAATACAGTCTCTAAGGGCACTTCTGGAAGGTGGTTTGTTTCACTTCTTTTCAAGCAGTGTTGGGATAGGACACTCACTTTGGAAAGAACCTGGGCAGTCCCTCTAAAGCCACATCAATCCAGGAACAAATATCCTGACTTCACTGGTAATTGTTTCCACACCTCATTTTAAAGCAGTCCTCTGGAGGTCACATGTATTTCACCATCTATAACCTGTAGAAATTAGGATTGTCCAGCCAGAACATTCCCAGGATTCAAACACTGACTCAAAAATGCCTCTTGGCTTTTCCTGGAGACACCAGGGAAAAGAAATCACTTTTTTGTTCTCTGGGGTAAGTAGAATTCTTCTGTCCCCAGCATAGTGAGAGTGGCACTTGTGGGAAATTCATCAGATGCATCCTTACCACCTAACCTTAGTAGGATGACCTGCCTCCTGGAGTTGCCAGTGTTTTTCCAGCCTAGAGTAGATGTCCAGTTTTTATCTAATGAGGCTTTTGAAGTGCCACCTAGAGCAGTTTCAAGTAGAGAAGGGCTTGGTCTGATGAGTGAGAAAAGGATTAGAAAGTTTTCACTACTTAGAATTAAGGGGGGAGTTAAGCAGTGGGGTTGGAAAATGAGTGGACACTTCCTTGACCTTATGGGACCGCTGTAAGCATCCCACCCTCTATGAATCTGAACACAGCACGTACCTACGGCTGGCCCTGGTTGGGCAGACTTAATGGGGCTGAGGTAAATTGATGTTCAGCTGGCAGAAAGAGCTTACTGGCACCAAAGACAGAGAAGTCCCAAGAGAAAATGGCCTGCTCTGCAAATTGCCCATAGGATTCCTGTTCTATAATGGCAATGCCTTGGGTACTTTGCTTAAAATCATTATAGCTATCACTACTGTGTTATTTTATTTTTAGCTTCCTTCTCATAGGCAATTTTTGTCCCAATTATCACTTTAGTCATGAAATAATTTTAGATGCAGTTACTATATAATTTGAGGTAATGACATTTATTTTAACAATGATGATTTTCATCATTACAGTTAATGAAAGCCATGTTGTGTGTGAACAATCGTCGGTTATTACTTATAGTTTAAAGATCTATCCTCTTAGGGTGAAAAAAAAGACAAAATCAAAGTACTTATAAATGAAGATGTGACTCAGAATCACAATCCACAGCTTTTAAATGTATTAGATGTTCTTAATGAAGGCAGATGTGTTTCAAATGGAAACTGATATCTTTGTGCCCAGTGTATGCTGCTTAGAGAGACTGCTGATGTTGTGTTTCAGCTGTTTATGAGTTACATTTTCCTTTGCTTTTATTGCAGCTCTTTCTTTTACGCCTTCCTGAATCTGCTGATCAGCGCCTTTGTGGTGTTTATCACATTTATTGCTAGCACTATAGTGAGTGTAGGATTTAACATGTGGTGTGATGCAATTACCGAAAAAGGAAGCATGCCAAATAGGTTAGTATTGAAGAATACATCTTCTTCCCTTTTTTTTTTTTCATATATGCACAGATGAGTATTGGTGTTACAAAGTGTAGTTATTATGTGTGAGGTGAGCAAAGGGAAGAAGGCATTTTTAATGTGGAAATACAGATATTTTTCTCTGGAATAAAACCAGCAAATAAAACTTTGATTGCATTTAGTTCCTCACAAAGAAAAGTACGGTTTCCATGGTGTTTCATGGTCTCTTTAAGAGTCATGATCATAAACAAAAGGAGAGATAGATTTGGAAAGTGCTGTAAGGATGGGGCGAGTTACGGTAGAACAGAGGACTGGGAGTCAGGGCTTCTGGCTCACTGTCCTGGCTCTGCCCCTGGCTCACTATGTGGCAGTGGGCGTGTCGCTCATCCTGCCTGTGCCACAACACACCATCATCCAAAACCTGGTGTGAAGATGCTGGCCTTATAGCAATGCCGTGGACACCCTGAGAGCTGAAAAATGGAAAGGACTTTGTAAGTGCAAAATGCAGATGATTGATTCTTACAGCGCACAAAATATACAGCTCCTAAAATGGTCTACTGTATCCCACAATGTTCATGGCCCTTAGAGAAAATGTGATAAGTTAAGGTCAAATTTTCCTAGCAAACAAATAACAATGAAGAGAAGGAAAGGTGACATTTTATGTCATATGATATTGAATAAATGTACTACTTAAAGCATACATTTATGTTGCACATTGTCATATGTTGTAAAATGCCATAGTAAATGTTCTGTTTAGGGCTGCAACGATTAATCGATTTATTCGAATATTCGGTTAAAAATTCAATTACAAAAACCAGCTAATCGAATATTCGGATAAGAACCCAAGATGACCGGCAGCACTGAAAAGGACAGAGAAGAGGCTGCAGAAATCAACCAAGAGATAGAAAGACAACCTCAAAACCCTGGGATTCTTTTCACACCAATAAAAGTCCAAGTTATTTGTAAAATCTGTAGGCAGCCTCTATCTTACCATCAGAGTATCGTCTCCTTGCTGGAGCACCTGAAACAAAAACACCCACACAATCCTTTCTTCTGAAGCTTTTCCCGATGAAGTCAAAAGGTAACGGAGGTTCATACACTTTGTTTCCTTGAGGGGTGAAACAATCAGTATGGGGTGATGTCAGTTGTGTATATGTGGGAGGCCTGGGGGCAGTGGGTGAAACTGTTTTAAGGATACTGTTTTCACAATAACTGTTCCACTTATGGAAGATTGGTGTTATCACTTAAGTAATTATACACTGTATTTTCTTAGAGAAAGTAAATACATGTCTCTTTTAGCCTAATTTTAGAGAAGATTGGCAAGCAAACTGGCTACTGCAATAACTTAAATATCTCCTGACAGAACATGATATTGTGATTGTTCAAAGCACATGTAAGAAGTTGTTTCATTTTATGTTTGGGTTTGCCTGTTTGTAATCTCTGAAATAATTTTCTTTTTCTTCCCTCCAAATGCCTTCCTTGAGTAGCTGTGAAGAATTACAGGATATAGATCTTGAACTGAACTTAGAAAACTCTGCTTTCTACGACCAGTTTGCTATTGCACAGGTAGGTCAGACTAGGTCATAGCTCTTTTCCAGTTCATCTACCATTTGCTCATTGATTTGGGATTGCTGGAGCTGAACTACCATTCCTATGAAATCAATGGAAATGTTTCCACTGACTTCAGTAAGTGCTGAATCAGGATGATAGTGACAGGCACATTTGCATTTTAAATTCAAAATAGATAGTTTTGAATGCAGACTTGTCAAAACTTGACTCTGCCACTGATCTTGTTACTCATGATGGAAAATTTATTGTTCCTTCAAAGGATGAGGTCTGCAAAAGTTATGACATGCTGATGTCCTGGAGCTCTTCGTCGTTGTTGGAAAAATATCTGACCTGCACCAGATCACAGGACTACTAGATTTGCCTTGAGTTTGTTTGAGATCTCCTGAACCCATATAAATGTCAGACCATTGAAATAATAAAGTGTTACTGTCATTTAGATGGGGCTTTTTCCTGATGAGTGTTTGAGAATTAGACCTCTAAGACTGTTGTATCTTATTGAATATGCTAGCTGTTAGTCAGCATTCAAAGCCAGTGAACACTGGCACTTGAGCACGTGCTTATGCAAGCAAGTATTAGTTCTGCAAAGAGGATAACCCCATCCATGCAGAGCTGCACCCACACACGTGCTTCTTATGTTTTGCTGCATGGACATTAACTTTCTTTACCTCACGTGGGGCACTCCTTGAAGGTAACCGTGCTCTTGGATACAGGCTAGTTTTTGTCTTTGTGGCCAGCACTGGCATCTGGACACCCAGCTCAGACAGTGCAGAAATATGCCATAGAAGTGACCCCTTTATATGAAGTGAGCCCAAGACCAGACTATATTTTGTAGCAAATTTTGCCACTAGCTCCTAATCTGCCAGACAGTAGAAGGGTAGCAGAAGCCTGTTACTAGTCTGTGGTTCTGAGTTCATGGGAATAAAATGTCATATCTACCCTGTGATTTCAGGATGGGCAGCTGGTAAAAGGACAGCAGAGAAAGCATTTCTCCAACAGGAGCGCCTGCCTAAAAAATCTAAGTCCTTGCACATAGTACTAAAATTGGAGAAGAGTTAATATTTCACAGCATATATGGATTAGCCCAAGCTGTTGGATGCAGCTCCCCACACCAATCCATATCCCTCCAGATGTCCCTAGGTAGAGCTAACCTGCCAGGTGGAACAGCTAAGCTCTGCAAGCACCCAAGTATGAGGAACCTGGGAGAATAATGGCTCCAGGGAAACTTTGTTCAGCTTCAAAAGCTGAACCTAGTAGTATCAAAGGGACTCATGAGTGTGACTATTTGAAGAAAGACCAAACACAGAGCAAAACAAAATTGTGCAGCATTTTCTTCTGATACCCAGGGTATGGTAAGAAGAGTTGGATAAAAGCGTGAGAATGGGCCAGTCTATGGAGGGCAAATAAGTTTATTTGAAAGAGAAGAATTAAAAATCCAAGAATAGACTAGATTTACTGGCTAAATGAAGCATTTTCTTCTAAGTGCATTAATTTTCTACAGCAGATTTTACTTAGAAGCGATGTTCTGAATAGAGATAACAAAACTACCAACAATTTACGAATTACAAATACAGGCTTTGGATAAAATCTAGAAGGGAAGAGCAGACAGCTTAATTAAAGCTTTGACTATTTGGCACGTGTATATGTGCGTACATAAGCACACAGACACACATACAAAGACCTTGTCTCTGTCTGCTTTCCTCCATTCAGAATCTTCCAGGACATCAGAATGACTCTGGGAGTTTCACTGAATTTGGCTTAATCCACATACATTCTTTATATCAGATATGCTGAGAAGACCACAGCAGTAGCAGAGGTCTGAATGCCTTAAAGATAATCTTTCGTTGATGAAGTGGTGCTTAAGGAATTAATACAAAGCTTCCAAATCTTTAAATACGATCATATAAAACCAAATTAATATCTCTTATTTCCAAGGTTTTTAGAATAACTCAAAAATATTCTTTGCAGGTGAACTGAGATTGTTGTAAGTATGGGCAGAAATACTTAAGAGAATTTCCAAAGTGCATAAGATATACAGGAACATAAACTCCCTTTAAAAATAATGCCCCTTGCGTATCTATATCAACTGTTAGAGAAAACAACTCTGCTACTGTCTGGAAGTGTTTAAATTGTTATGTTTTTTTTTTTTTAAATGGAAATGCAGTATGCCAAAATTGAAATGTAGAGATTCAATTAATGTTTCTTTGCTAAAGGCTTCATAGAATTAAAATGGAATTTCTGCCAAAAAGCCGTACTACAAATGACCCTCCTCTGAGATGAGGAGGCCAGCATTCAAGTACTTGTACCAATCAAAGTGTAATGATTTCTACAAAGTTTTGCAAGTGAGACTGACAAGTTAGTGAAACTAGTTGCAGATCTGAGGCTCAGGTATCTCATGACAGGTATAACTGAGCCACCAGGAACTTAGACAGTTTGGAGTGGGTTTCTCTTGGTCTCCGAGTTCAGTTCAATTGGTAAGATTTTCTCAGCAATATATTGAATAGAAATACCTCAGAGTTTATACTTCTTCTCTGACCTCTTTATCATTTCTTTTCTTCTCCAGTTTGGTCTTTGGGCTGCCTGGCTGACTTGGCTGGGAATTACCATTCTGGCTTTCCTGAAGGTTTATCACAACTACAGACAGGAGGACCTGCTGGATAGTCTGATCCATGAGAAGGAGCTGTTGCTAGGAAGATCCTCATCACGAACCTCTTTGCAAGATGAGAAAAGTGGCATGATCTAAAGTGTAAGAAAATTTCCAGGGCAGGATTTAGATTTTATTATTCAGTAGCGTGAGCTGAAGTTGAGCCAGGGCATTGAGTGTGTGAGATCTTTTCCCTCCTGAAGAGAGATGTACTTGCAAATCACCTGCTTCCTCCATAAGAAACTTCTGGCAGAAATATTAGAATACAGAGAATGAGCATCCCCAAGTGCCACTGGCACAACCAAGTTTCTGTTCTGTGCAGGCACAAGCTGTAGCCTGCTCTTGCTAGCAGAGCCGTGGCTTTTGGGGACTGTGCTGGCAAGACCAGGCTACAGGGCCTAGGCTATTCTTCAAAGTATTCTGCAACAACTGTTGTAACTGGAACTGTGTCTAATCCATATTTTCTCCATCTCCTCCTTTTCTGTCAGTAAAGCTACTCCTCATTTTATTCTGGGTAATTGCAGCTCTGGTCCAGGTACAGACTCTTCTTTCTCTGCTTTTGCTATGTGTTGACACAGTGCTGACAAACCTGTTGCCCCTGCTTTGATTTTGAGTTCATTTAAAAGTGATACTTGTGTTCCAGACTTGATATTCAGTATTACACAGTGTTAATGAATTTCATGAAACCTTTCTGTTGTCACAGTATCTGTAAAAAAGCTGTGTATCATCATTGGGAGTGATGGTGGAAAATTTTTGTGGCTTTGTTTCTTCTTACATTTTGGCATGACTAACATTTATTATGACTCTTGTAGTGTAGCTGGCAATTGCTGAAGCTTGCATACTAAGAAACTAGTCTGAATAGGTAGTATTAATGCTTGTGCATTTATGAATGTCCCTAACATTGTGTATTATTCAGTTTTGAGTATCAGAATTACTTGTGATATTTATTTTATATAGGGTATGCAAAAGTACTGTAAACATTTGCATTGTAGGTATCTCTATATAACTATAAACATAGAAAAGAGCTCAAACAGCTGAGTTATTTTATAGGTACTTCAGTGTTGAACGTTTCCAATCTCTCCATTCATGGGCAGAAATTCCAGGGATGGTGAATTTTCCTGTGAAAAGGGGGAAGAACTGTTATTTTAACAAAGCTCAATAATGACTTGGATGTTGTTTTCAGTTTTACTCGGCTGGTGCTTCAACAAATAAGGTGAATGGTTTAGACAAGAAGTAGATGTGATATTTAAGAAGTGTCCCTCAGATGGCTGTGACATTTGCATGGCAGAGAAGTTAAGTTGTACTAGAATTAGGCAATTATCCTTGGGTATATATTACACAAAAGACCTTGATTCAGCAGAAAACTTAAGCTGACAGTTAAGTTTAGTCTGAGGAAGATTTTTTGTGAGTACACTCCCACTGCTTGTGGCTGCTGTGTTTGAGCTGAGACTGAATTTATTGCAACATGAATGCAAACCATGAACAGCTATATTGACTGGTAATTAGGAAGGAGGGGAGAGAAGGCAGGAGCAGACTACCACCTCATCAGAGCTCAAACCTAGGACTAGCACAACCGTGCAGATTTACCATTGTCTTCTAGGGACTATCTGTTGCTTAAAGCTAAGTAGTGGCTTAAACATACGGTTGATACAGAATTTGAAGTTGTAACAAATCCCTGAATTTGTAAGCATTTTAGGGCATAAAATCTAACATAATCTTTAACAGACAAACTGCTGTTATAGGTTTAGGGAGAAAACCCTCCATAGGCTATAAGCAGTAAGCCAGCCCTGTGAACATTAGTTATAGCCCAGATGGCCCAGCTATCTATAGAGAGATCTTATTTTTCAGCATGATTTCTGCCCACAAGGGAATGCAATTCCTTTGAAAGCTCTACAGTGTTGTCTTGTAGTTGTGAATTGACGTCAGAGGAGGAGTTGGTGAAAAAGGAATTAGAGATCAAGTTAGTTAGTATCAAGTTAATATGCAGAGATCAGGACTGTTGTAGTGCCTTTTTTTATTGGTCTAATAAGAGCGATATACTTGCAAATACTTAAGCCCTCTGCCAGGCCATGACCTTCCCCTTCTTACCCTAAAGAAGAGTTTGGGTCCTGAAAAGTAGCCTGTTTCCTGTGTTTCCCCAGTTGCTTCTTCAACTGTAAAAGACACTAATTCTCCTTCCAATCTCACTTTGAATTTAAGATTCAACAGTGACATCTCTTCCTGCAAATTACTTCAATGCATGCCTTACTTCTCATGTGAAACCACAATGCTGCTTTATATAATATGTTTTGTGGAAGTGCCAAATCAGTTTTAGGTTGAAGTAACATATGGGTTGGCACCACCATTCGTGGTCTTGTCTGGGGGTTTGAAAAAACAGAAGGCAGAAAATACAGCAAGCATCTCCTCCTCAACCTTACTCTGAGATACCAGGGCTCAAGATTTGTCTCTGGTTCTGAGGAGGAAGAAGATGCTGCTCATCGGTGAGGATGTCCAGAGCTCATGCTCTCTCTACCTCTCTTTTCTCCTGTTTTGGGGTCTCTTCTCCTTTCCAGTTTCATGATAAGCAGCAGACACTGTTCCTGGGGCTTCTGCTCTTGTTGACTTCTGTGGTTAATATTTTCAGTAGCATTTGTCACCCTGACACTGTGTTCCTGACACTGTCTTCATTGTTCTGCAGCTCAACAGACAAAAAGTGGGATCTTTAAAGCACCTGGGGCAGCCAGAATCTCACCTTGAAGTAAAAGGCAATAGGAATGAAATACCTCATTTCAGCCTTTGGAAAGTCCAGCTGAACACGAGTGCATATACAGATTCACCTGTTAACTTTGGTGTCAGTGCAGTTTTACAGCATTAGTGAAAGGAAACCCCTGGGCAGGTGTGAACGTAGATCACGTAGTGAGATGCTCTCTGTCTGAGTTGAGAGGAGGAAGGGTATTGTACAACACCCAGTTATTGGACCTGCTTGGGCTTTTTTGTTTGCATGTAGCTTTCTGCAACCTTTTCTCCTAAAGCTTGGTCACTCAGACCAGCCTGGTGATGCCAGGCTGAAAATGTGTTAGAATAGCAGTATTATTTATACACACATACATACGTACATACTTCTATCTCTCACATGTCTCTGTTTTGAACATTTTTGACCTCTGCTTTTAGTCATCTATTGTCAACCAGTGCAAAATGTGGCTGCAATAGGAGTTTTTCTGAGGCTAATGTTGCATTTCTGTGATATTTCAATGCCTTCTTTAATTTGCCATCTCCAAAAGCAGACCTCTGGGAACACTCTACCAAGAGGTGTATTCAAAGAACTAGAACATGGTATGGTATTTATACTCATATTTATTTATTGTTACATGACTTCAGGGGAAAAATCTTTGTGGCTTTTCCCATGCAGCCCCTCCTGCTGCCTCCCATAGCAAAGCTGTGAGCCATTGCAGTGGAGAATGTGGGATCCTGTTGTTTAGTCACCATGTTCCCTGTGATGCTAAAACCACAGTCAGATGGTCTTTGTTTTGGCTTGTGAAAATTAGTAGTAATGCAGGGATAGCCTTACTTGGTTGAGTGCAACTGGAGGCTGCTTTCCGAGGCACCAGGGTGTTGCCAGACAATTATTCTGCTATATGAAATATATTCACCATGTCCTGGCTACAATCTGTGGTTAATTTCCCTACCAGTTCCCTGCCAGCAGTCCACATTGAGTTAGAAAAATTTCAGCTAACAAGTGTCATCTTGAGCTTTTAGATCAATGCTGTTTATTGTTATTTTTATAATGGAGAAACCATTGAAGCCTTTTTTTTTAATACAATTTCCTCATTAGGGCATAAATATTCATAAGTTCTTATCCCATTAATTCATGAGGCATCTTTCAACTGTGAACTTTCAATAGGAATTGTAAAAATAACAGTATGATCATTTACTTTAAAAATTGAAGGACACATGGATACTATGGCAATGTTTCTATGGTCCCTTAGAAAAGTGGTTGTTATAATGACCAGCATTCAGCGTCAGGGAGTTGTATGTGTTTATGGGCAATGTACACAGATAGATGCTAGAAGTAATTCCACTGCTCTTCTCTTATATGGGTACAGGCTTTTGACTTTACAAGCAGTTTAGGCTGGCGCAGTTGTTAGGTTGCTTTAACTTTCAACACTGCCGTTTTCTTACTTAGGATCTGTGCAATGGTATATAGGTTATGATACCTAGAGGTGGGTATGGATGTGATGTGAGTGGAGTAGGAAGGCACTGGCCTTCCTCTGAAGGGCTGAGATAGGTTTCTAATGAGGGTTTGCAAATGTTTTAACGCCTCCTCATGTGTGGTTAATGTCCTGTTATTAGCCTATATTAGTCCTGTAGGAACAGAGAGTTAGATTTCCCTCCAAGGTCTACCCTCATCAACACAAAACACTTGATTTAACCTGTGTAGTATTCAGGATGGAAATAGAGCAAGGAAAAGGAGCACGCACTTTATAGTTATATTGCATGAGCAAGGGGTACTTTTCCTCTGATTCAGGAATTCTGCGCCATGGACTCCTAAATGACCAGTGACCCTGGCATGAACATGGGCCTGTAAGTAATTAATTTAAAATACAGATTTGCAGGGGACAAATAGAACATATTGTGGTAGGATTGTTAATCTTCCCATTGCCAAACAACACTTCTGCAACACAGTACAATATTGAGGCTCAAAACAGCCAATATGTCTTTTTGTAAATCGTCATTTATTTGCTGTCAGAAAAGATAAGGTGACAAAAGGGCAAAAAGATGTATGTGTAGTACAGTTATTGTGTAGTGTGAGTTTAGATCATAGAATCATAGAATGGTTTGGGGTGGAACGGTCCTTAAAGATCATCTGATTCAAACCCCCTTGCCATGGACAGCGACACCTTCCACCTTCAACTTCAGGTTGCTCAAAGCCTCATCCAACCTGGCCCTGAGCACCTCCAGGGATGGGACATCCATGGCTTCTCCAGGCAACCTGAGCAGGGCCTCCCCACCCTAGCAGTAAAAAATGTCTTCCTAGTATTTAATCTACATTTTCCCTCTTTCAGCTTAAAATCATTACTCCTCATCCTGCCAGTACACTCCCTGATAAAAAGGCCATCTTTCTTGTAGGCCCCCTTTAAGTACCTGAAGGCTGCTATAATGTCACCCCAGAGCCTTCACATTTCTAAGCTGAACAAGCCCAGCTCTCTCAGCCTGTCCTCCTATGGGAGATGTTCTAGCCCTCTGATGATCTGTCTATTTTCTTAATGGCTGAAGAAATTCAAGCAGATCTTTGGTGTAGCAAGTTGGTGGGTAGCTCTTGAAGGACAGAAGGGCTAAGCTGATCTACATTGTCTGAGAATCCAAACTATCTAAACCTTTTTATTTAAAGTAACCTGAAAACTCACCTTAAGAAAACATGTGCACTTGCCTTGATTTTTTTCTAAATTCTCAATGTAAATAGTGGGTTAGAATGTCCTAAGTTGTGTTATTCTCTAAAATGCAGGTCTAGGCTTATCAGATTCTTTCTTGGTTTAAGGTCTTTGGGGTTTCTTGGTGCAATGGCTATTGCATGTGAAATGCATGACTGGTTGAGAAGAGGACACTCAGGGTTCTCCTTGACACCTGAAAGCTCTCATCTGTGAGCTACAAAGCCGTGCTTCACCTTCATTTGTTTTCCAGAATCTTTGGTCTTAGTTGCATATTGGTCCAACCTCAATTGTTCGTACCTCATGCACTTTAGCTCTTAGGTTGATGTTTGTCTCCCAAGAAATGGGACATATGCATAAGAGTCTTTCCAGGCCGATCTGGGTGTAGAATGGAGGGTCACCTTGCTAGGGAAGTGTGAGCCACAGGCCATGGTATAGGTTTTATGCTGGAAAGATTGACCCGTGTGATGGGTCTCAGAAAATGCAGTATCAAATATGCAAATTCAGAATGGATGCCACTTGCAAAAATGTTTAGTGTAAGAAAGTACATGCAAACCTGGTGTTTGAGTGAATGTAGGTTTTATCATCTCTCTTCTCCAAAGCTCCCCCCCAAACATGTTGCACGTACAATCACATTTACTATTTGAATTATGAATTTAATGAAAATCCAGACAGTCATTCATACTAGCAAGACTCAGAGTATTTTGTGATAAACCAATCTGGATTTTGACAAAACTTTTGCCTTTTCTTCTAAATCAATGACCTGGGTGTGAACATCCTTGAGCTAATGGGAATCCTGTCTGTATCCAGATCCTAAATTTATCTCAGACTATTTCCTTCGCTGATGGAAATTGTCTATTTTTCTCTCATTGGAATGTTTACTTTGGAGACCACAAATGTCCTTTCCTTATGCTTAAGCAATCTGGGAAGAGAGGCAGCTTTTTCCTGGCTAGTTTCCACACCTGCATGCAGTGAGAAAATGCTCATATAGGTTAATGAGCACTAAAATTGTTTCCGAATTATTTCTGTTCATGGTCACAATGCCTTGAAATGCATGTTTCTATTTTTGTCTTCAAGAAGAAAGAGAAAACTTAACCTGAGCTGTATTTTAATATACACAAATACACACGTAAGAGACGTTCAAATTATTTTGAAGTGACACAATTCCACTCAATAATTTATGAATCTAACAACAACATAGAAGACAGCACTTGGATGTGCTTCTGATATAGAAGGGAAAAACACAACTGCACTCTCTCAGAAAACTTAACATTTGTTTCTGGGAGGTTAGACAGCAATTTAATTAATATATAGCAAGCAGTGCTTGTTCTAGTGCAGGCATATAATTGATAGCATCTTTCCACTCTGTTGCTGGAAAGAGTATTTAAATAGCAGTGCTTTCTCTTTTGTTTCTTTTGCCAAAGAATGTAATTGAACTGAAACTGCAAACATTGATTAACATGAATGTATTCACCTGAGTGCTTAAACTTTTCTACCTCTCATATCTGCTGTAACTGTTTGAGCTGTAGCTGCACACAATAGTCAAAAGATCTGAATCTGTGTAAGAGTCTAAATCCTGCTTGCATAGATGGCTAAAGATTTAGGATTTAAATATTATTAGCTTCCTGTCAGATTTTTATTCCTAAAAAATGGGCATAAGCATCCAAGAAAAGCTGTGTGAATCACCCTTTTGATTGGTCAAATAATGATTTTACTTTGTTTTGGTTTTTTTTTTCAATTTTTTTTTCTCACCAAAACAAAAAACTAGCAACTGTGATTTTTTTAGACATGGAAGGTTGTATCTTACCTGTAAAGCTGCATTTCACAAGAAAGCGATGAGCTACTTGTGAAAAACTTGTAACCATTCTTCCCCAGCCCTCCCCACTCCCCTGTAACTGCAAGACATAGGTATAGCCTCCCTGTCTGCCTTGGGAGACACAAGCCTGCGTCTCCATGACAAATGCTTCCACCATGGTGTTATCCTGGATCTCTCTCAAATCCTGCACTTGGAGCTCTTCTACTTGGCGTGAAATTCCTAAATAACAAAGGTTAACCTCGTGGTCCTGGTGTTTATCAAGGAGATAAAGTACTTGGCAGCAGGAGCTGCTCACTGAAAAAGCTCAAATTATTTGTAGGTGGTGGAAACTCAATTTGAGAAGTTTTTATTTCTACTTTCCACTTGACTATGCTGTGAAGTGAGAGTTGAGACAACCTGCTAGGAGGTGGGAATGAAGATCCATCATCGCTGTTGATGTCTTGGATGATTTCTGACACAAGTGAGTAATCAGCTGTGACAAAACTTCTCTTTATCTTCTCCTTACTTTCCCCTTGTTTCCCCACAGATTTGAGCAAGTTCTACTTTACAGTTTGTATATGGGTTCTGAAGAATATTTATGAATGTGATAAAAATTGCTGCTCCTATGGCAATCTTTATCTTTTGTCAAAAAAATAAGAAAAAGTATCACAGGTTTTTCCCTGTTCTCACTTGGACTCTGGGGTGCAATGTCAAATCCTTCCCTTTACACAAAACAGGCCAAATTTGGGTCACACATTGCTCTTAAGAAGTTCCCAAGGCTAGTGCCAGCGATGTTGCAAGGAACCTGTTGGAATTAGATAAGTACTACATTAAATCATAGTTTTTTGAGGCAGGGAAATGTTTGAAAATTGTCTATCATGGCATCCCACATAACACAGTCCAGAGCTCTTCTCCCTCTCACTCTTGCAGCAGCGGGGATTACTGTTCCCTGTTAACACTGTGAAGCCGAACAGTTTGTGTCTGAAATACAGCACATGTTCCTGCAACAAACTGGGTCTTGATTTCATTAGTTAACTCTTTCTACATTTGGCTTTGAAAGGTGTGAATAGACTCTGGATTAAACCACGATCTTCTGGAGTTGCAAGCAGTCATTTTTCTAAATGATACTGAGAAGTTTCGTACTGAACAGTGTCCTTCCAGGGGTAGAAGCATTGCATTGTGATCCACACCCGGTGCAATGTTCTGGTCAAACACTCTCTCAATAAAACTATTAATTTTTTTTCAGCCCAAGATCCATAGTTGAGAAATCAAGATATTATAACCTGAAGTACATTGCTAAGGGGTTTTGAAAGGTTTATACACAAAACAAAACAGCAACAAAACTTCCAGCAGTTTCACTGACATCTCCTTTCCCTGGGTTCTTTCATCTCCAAAAACATTCCTGCCAATTTCACAGAGGTTTTTTTGCCATCAAGCTGATGAGGCCTTCTCATGTCTCTTCCTGTTGGGTCAGGGACTGCTGGGGGTGAGAGGAGAGTGACATAAATCGAAACAGGAACAGGTAGTGAGGAGAACTCTTAGTGCATTTCATGCGAGGGATTTTGACTTTCAGGCTGTGGTGCAAGGGATTCAGCATTGGCAGTGCCTGCGCTGACAGCGCTGACACCAATTTCATCCTTTGCTTGGCCCACTCAGCCCCAGCTTGCTCATGTTGTTCTTTAAACTGCAGGGCATCTCCTCGAAGTATGTGTTTGCCGAAACTCAGCTTCTGGAGAGAGCCCCTATGCCAGCTGTGCAGATATCTGGTGTAAAGGGGCTGACATTACCACCGGGTTTGGAGGGACTGCTTTGGAAATCTCTTCTTTCCACATTGGCAGATCCAACCACCGTATAGCTGGCCCTTTGCCCTGTGCAAATTGTGTCTAGAACTTGCTCTCTTTGAAAGGAGGTTATTATCATCCATAGTTTTAAAAGGTTTGATTTTTTTTAAGGTGGTATCATCTGCAAAGGTCTGAAGCTGATCTTTCTTGCTTATATATCTGCAAAACCTGAAAGCATTTCAGCCTCTCTGAAATGTATGTCTTGGGGCTTATGAATTCGTGAGCTAATATCTCTTCTTATAGCCAAGGGGGGAAAGTTTTACTTGAGTCTAGACTAACCATTATGTTATGCTGCTAAAGAGGTCCCCACATCGTGAGTATTTAGGGACTCAACTGAACACTTTTTCGTAATTTGTTTAACTGTTGAAAGCAGTAGAGTGGCAGATACTTCTCTGGTGTATGTACCTTAGCTTTGTGAGCCACGCTGGAGCCACGCCAGTCCACACAAGCTGAGGGCAGAGCCTGCATTGTTTTGGATATTCTATCTTGGTTTGTATGGTCTTTTGCAGTGTAATGACTGCTGATTTGAAGCTTTAATTGCATGCATTGGACAAAAACAGAACTGGAGCGAGATTTATTTTTATTTTGATACAGTTTCAAAAGGGAAGCCTTTTACTAGCATTTTAATATTGCCTTTGTAAACACTTGGCAAATAAATTTTCTGAATGCAATCCTTCTGCTAATGGAGTCATTGACAAAGTTTCCTTTGGTTTTAGTAGGAGCTGGACTTGGTTCAGTATATGTGTACCACTCTAGTGTTATTTATAATGAGTTAATGTGTTTTATATATTGATGCTTTTTGCTGGACAGCGCATTGGCTTTTTATGATTTGGTGATACATACAAATAAATTATTTGAAAAGTCAGTATTTCTGGGCCTCTTTTGTGAAGGTGAATTTAAATTGTTGCAAGTTCTCAAAGTCAATGTTAGTGTCTCAGTTTGTGAGATTCCCTGGCGTTTGTAAGATGCAGCTTGTATGGGTAAGGATATGGCCAACCATCCTGAGCTGCCTGAGCCCTTTTGGTACTGTCTTCCAGCAGTGAACCGTAATGACATAGTAGGCAAAGAGAAGGTGCTCCCAAGTCTGCACACAGCGGAAAGCCTGCTTGTAGATGTAGAGGGGGGACCACAGGCAGTATGAGCAGGTTAATTTTATAAATGCAAATTGGTTAATTTTTGTTTTGTAACATTAGCATTTCTCTTTAGGGATAGGCCTAAAGCTTTCCATTGGGTATCCTGGAGCGAAGAATTAATAAGAAACAAGTCCACGCTATTATCTTAGGGGTTTCTGAGTTATGTCTTGAGGTCAGCTGGTAATACTCTTCTAGTCACATGCTGCCAGCCCTTCTGCTTGCTTCAAAGTGGCAAAAGGCAGAAATGACAATTAAAATTGCTGCTATGGGCTTCTTCTGCTCCATTAACTTGTTTCCAGACTAGCAGGGTTGGAAAGATGAAGGGAGGGAGTATTACTAAGAGCAATTTTTGGAGCTGCCTTTTACTGGTGGTAATACTGAGTGCTTTAAATGGTTAATGCAAAAAAAAATAGTGTAATCTCACTGTGTCCTTTTCTATCTCCTCTAATTGGGTATGGATACGCCTGCTAGTGCAATCAGGTGCTGTTGACGTGTTGAGCCTCCCTGAAGAGGGTGTTGGCAGTTGCCCTCCATTGCTGCTGCAGGAATGTACTGAACACTGTCAAAACAATGCTTATCCCATGCTGTTGAGGTCTACTGATTTCTGTTGTGAATTAATTTAATACCTATTGCATAAGGGATATTAGGCTACACTTCTGCCCTTGTACCCTGTTGCTGGTCCATTTTCATGCCCAGACTTCGTTCTGGTCTCTTCTGGACCTTTGACTCTTGCCACCCCAGACACTGCACCTGGGAAGCCCACCTACTCACTGTCTGCTTCAAAAATTATACAAGAGTCCTGTTCTCCATCATTTCTCTTTCAGCCCTTTAAAGCTAAAACACTTCCAAGCTTAATTAATTTCCAAGCTGGTTGGCTTCAGGGCTCTTGACTTCTAAAGCAATTCACCACAGTTACACCATTCAGGTGATCATCTTGACATTTTTAAATAAATTATGGACTCCTCCCTTTTTACTTCTTTATGGACTGTTCTCATGAGTTGTACTAAAGGGATGCATGGCAAGCATGGAAAATATTACCCAAAATAACAGATTTTGGGTAAATTTGGAGCTCTTATTAGCTCTTCCAAACTCATGGATTCACAAAGATGTCACACTTAGAAAAAAATAATTTAACAAGGGGAAATCCCATCCATCTCACAGTACTAAGGACCGATCTGTGATGGATAAAGAACAGAAAGAAGAGGCACAGTGGGTAAAAGGGTATATGTGTGTTTGTGTGTGTAAGCAGGGTGGGTGAAAGGGAATGGAACTTTAGTGTGGAAAGAAAATAGGACTGGTTAAGTCCAGAGTGAAGCTGTGCAGCAGTAATTAAATGCAGGCTCAGGAGTTGGGATTTTTACTCCTATTCCTAGCCTTTTTATTCACCTGTTTCATTCACTTGCACAGATGCACTGGCTTTCTCAACTTCAGTTTCTTCACCTGCAAAATGCTATCACTATCTCAGGGTTGGGATTTAGCTTTCATTTATTTCAAATGTTCTAGTTATTTAGAAAACTTGTTTTGGCTTTCTGCAGCCTGCCACGTGTCTGACGTGTCTGACCGACTGCAGTAAACAATACTGACCCAGGAAGTGTTACAAGGCCATGGCAAGTCCTCAACAAACAACTCAAGTGCTGCTTTTGCCCTTGTCCAAAACTGTCCCAACGAGAGCCCAGACAGAGGCCAAGAATAGCTGTTCCTCTGCTTAATATCCCTGACAGCCCAGATGCAATAGCTCTTCTCACTCACACTGATAATATTGGGCCCCAGCAAGGAGAACGTGGCCATTTTCCATTTAAAGCAGACCTTAGGGGCTGGTGGTCCCATGCCCATTTCTTGGGAAGCTATGCAGAGAGGTGAGCACATATATGGATTTCACACTGCCTTCGTATCTTCACTCACAATCCTAAGGGGAGTTCCTGTTTTTCCTTAACCCTTTGGCTTGTTTTAAAGTTACAAAAAACAGGTTGCTAATATACTGGAAGAGTTCATTCTACTGCTTTTGCTCTTGAGATTGCTTAGTTCTTTTTGATCCAGAATTTGCTTTCTTGTTGCGATGCATCATGACATGCTGTGAGGGAACCATCCTGTCAGAAAAGGCTCCTCTTTGGAAGGGTTCAGTTGCTATGTACTGGGGTGGACATGTCAGTCCAGAGCCAAAAAACAAATGCCATTTATTTGCCAAAGAGTTTCAACCATTCAAAGGATTAAAAAAATTAAAGAACCCCCAAACAGAAGTTGTATTGACACCCTTGCCCCATGCACGTACTAATCCAAACCGTTTCATCAGAGATTCACCAGCGCACAAGTTTAAAACTTTTCTTCTTTATTAACTAAACCGGAGAGAGAGGGAAGGGAAGCAGTGGTGAAACTTACCCTCTGAGCTGGGATACCTGAGCGGTTTGCATAAAGAGCCCCTGAACTAAACACTCCTCTTGCAGCAACCTCTGCTTCCCAGACTGACAGTGTGTTAAATACAATTGCTGTGGCCTCTGACATTTTAGGAGCAGCATGAGAACAACTACTGAAGTTGCTTCGTTCTGTCTTGGACTGTAGTTATTTTGACTTTTTCTCAATCAAATTACTGCCCACCCTCCTCTTGTGTAAAGGCTGCATAACTGTTTCTGTTTATCTTCTGCCTGATCAAAGTCCTTGGGGTGCTTGGAGGAAGGTTGTTGGGGCAGAGAGGTATGGCTCTCGTTTTTAAAAAAACAAAACAATTAAAAATAAAGCACCATTTATTCTTTTTGATGGGTTGCAATGGCAGGGGAATTCAAGCCCAGGTCTTGCAGGCATCTCTTTCATCTTCTCTGCAGATGCAGATACTTTTCTTTCTCTTTTTTTCTTCTTCTTTCCATTCTTCAGCTCTTATAGGTTCTGATGTCAATCTTATCATACCAAATAAACACAAACACACATCAGGTGCTAATTCACAGGAATCTAAGGCCTTAAAAGCAAATTGTGCTGGTTTTGTCTAGGAAGAAAACATAACTGAAGTGCATGAGCTCACTTATTCCCATCTCAGACACTCAGAAAACCATTCCACAATTATTGCTTGATCTTCAGTAAAAAAAATTCCCTTCAGAGGGGTGCATATTATGGTGGGACAGTGGAGGGATAAAAGGGCTTTGCCTCCCACGCTTTCATAAACAGTCCATATTACCATTATATAATGCCTGATCACCCAGGCATAAAAGCATAACCTCTGACTGAATACAAACACCATCATAAATCTCGTAAGCTCAGTTTGTGAGGTTTATGGACTGAATCAAACCCAGAGGATTAAACTGCTTATTTGATAATTAACCTGGGATTCAATGCTGCTATTTATTATGTTAGGGAAATAAACTCTTTACTGCTTAAATGAGTTTTCACATTCTTTTTCACACCTGGGAGTCCAGTGAAACATTAAGAAACAGCTTTTGCCCATGGAGGAAAAAATGTATGAAGGGAAGCAAGAAAGCTATTTGCTGGGATTTTACTACTAATAATTTCAGGTATATAAATATAGCAGCTTGTCAAGCCTTTGGCCACCAGAACAGTGTTCGTACAATAGCTCAGCTTTATTTTTACTTTTGCAGAATAGCTCTTAGGAGACTTGAGGAGAAAGATGGCTTTGTATTTACAGCCTTGACCTTAGATTCATGAGACTTTTATTGAAAGCTTGCTGTTGCCTGCAGATATCAGCTGTTGCCTGCAGATATCAATGTATTTCTCTCTCTACTTCTGCTCTCCTATCCACAGTTTATAATCTGTTTGGGGGACAAAATTCAGATGCTTGTTTGCTGTTCAGGATGATGGAGTTTGGTGAGACCTCTAGGTACAACTATGACTCCTCAGTAATGTGGAAAAAAAAATTAAAAAAGAAAAAAGAAAGAAAGGAGAACAAGTGGCTGATGGAAAGTGCACAGCAGGAGTGATTTTCTTGCTCTTTGAGTTGGATGCTTGTGTGTTCTCTGCAGGTGGCTGGAGTAGACTGGGAGTTTTACGTTGTCACATGCCAGTTAGCCGTGCTCTGAGGTGTCTGTCAGGTCAGAGGACATTGCTACTGTCTCATAAACCAAGTCCAGCATTTCTGAGCAATGTGCCTAATCTGAAGAAAGAAAATAACAAGTCGGGACTGAAATTCCTCCAGGATTTTGACATCTTGCTTCATGCTTGTGTAGTAGAGAATCACAGCCAGGATCAGCACGGCACAAAATGAGAGCCGCAGGAGCACAGACAATCCAGATGATGACCTGTCATCTACTGAACAGTGATGAGGAGAAAAAAGAAAGCAGCATTATTTTAGTGTCATCTTAAACACTTCCCAAATTTGACCCCCTGCTGATGCCTTTGTCCCACTTTTCTGGGAACAGCAGGGTACACAGCACTCTGGTTCTGAGTGCTTCTTTAGGTGTCAGTTAAGTGATAGTGAGCCACACCTTCCAACGGAGGGTGGTACATATAAAAGATCTCATCTAATGGGGCATTTAGAGTTTAATTATATGCAATAAGAAAAGGATTACCATAGCTAATGCATGATCTCAAATTTCCCTCCAGCAAGTATTTTTTTATATCTTTAAGTTAAATGTTAGCTTAAACACTAGGAGAATATTAAGCTACCTTGTTGAATTATTTAATGCTTACAAGCATTCTATAAAGAGAGCAGATCTAGTTTTCTGTCCTTTTCTGTGGTAACTCAGTTTGGGTTTCTGCTAAAGCCAGTAGGAACTGAGATGTGGCTCTGCTAACTGAGAGGCATATTTAGAAAGCTCTGACAGGTTTAACCTCTCTCTTAGTGTTAGATGTTCTAATTCCATTGGAATATCCTCAGTGCTTGCTCTGAAGCAGGGCACTGTAAATATTTTTGTTGCCCTTGACATACAGTTCATGGATGTTTGAAGTGCAGTAGGTCAGGCACAGGATATGTGAAAATTTCGGTTGCTGACATCCATGTAGCTCCTCAGAGGTGCTGTCACAGCCCTTGTGTTGAGGATCCAGTTAGATTCAGATCTGGCTGCTCTGTTTAGCTGTGTGGCCATTGCACAATCAGTATTATTTTATAAAGCACATTGAGTATTAAACATGCAATATAAAACCAAATTCATGCCTGAATAAAAACCCGTAGTGTGCAGCTATTTTCTTGCCATATGCACATAATCAATAAGGAGATAAAAATGTATTGTGTATTATTATGGGTAAAGGGCCAACATTAGCTGTAACATATTTAAATTAGCTTCTACTATGAGCCCTGGAATACTCAGCAGTCGATTAAACTGTCATATAGATGTACAGAGAGGAGGGTAAAAGTCATAAAACAAGCAAGAAACACATAATAATGTATCAAAAAGTGTATGGGGAAAAGGTAAAATGCTAATAGGCAGTCATATTATAGCTAACCAGAAACCAAATCAATGTCCCATAATAGATCTAAATGAATTATTTGCAGCAAATAATTTATTCATTTGAATTTAGGCCTTCTTTCTATTTGCAAATTATCCATGAGCAGACTTCAATTTTTATAAATTCATTTATTTGGTGTTATTCTGTGAATGGTTTATATGAAGGTATTTAGCCAGGCAATTACTCACCACTTTCTGCTTTTGCAGACATTTGTGTCTTGGAACCTGGTATTTCCCTTGTGTGATCTTCCACACCACATGATACAGTTCTTGACTGGGTGACCAACCTGCCTTTCAAAGCATGAGGCCTGGCTGGGATACCTGGCAATAGTGAAACTTTTCTGTTTCATCCCTTCGCATCAGCACTTTTCTTTGAAATATGTATAATCTTTTCCAACCTCATGAAATTTACTTTCCATGTCAAATTTCTGGGTGGTTTCAAATACAAAATTGGGTTTTCCTTACATCTTCTCAATACAGGACTATTTTCAGCCCAGGAACAGAAAACAATAAGGTATAAGAACAATGCCACCCACAAAATAGTGATGTTATGCTCACAACAGCTTCAGCCCTATTGCTACATGTATGTACTTAAATGTAAGTTTGCTCTTTTCTAGGTGACGAACAGAAAATCAATGCTGAAATTTGTTAGTTAAATTGTTTGTTGGAACAACACACTGAGCCATGTGCCCGATCTAAGAAAATGGCAGCTTATTTTAGAAAATCACTGGACCAAGATAAATGAGATTTTTGTTCGGTTCCTGCCTTGGACATACACTACTGTTGTCACCTAAGGGGTATGTGGTCTTTCGTTTTGCACTTGGCTCTTTCCTGACTACATTGCTGGCTTCGTAGGCCAATAATCTGCCTTAGCTGATGCTGCCAATGACGTGAACATACAACCCCTCTTCCTATGCAATAGCAACTACAAGGGGATGTGGAGATATTTGCTTCATTTTGACCTCCCAACACTATGGCTCTGTGTGTGTGCACACATACATGTAAATATGTGCCCCTTCCCCCTTACTGCATTGCATACAGCAATGACTGGATGTTGGCTGGGACCTCTAGAATTATTCACCATCATAGCAACATTTAGATACACACATTTGCTTAAGGGTCTGTGGGGCTGGTTGGCCTTGAATTTCCTTGCCGGCAAAAAAAGAAAAGAAAAGCAGACTATTTTTATTATTTCTACCCTGCTGCCAGAATGTAAATGAATTGTCTCTTCCCCAAGTATTAAAGTCAGCAGGGAGAAGATTGTTTTGCTTGGGGTGCTTTCCCTGCATATCCTAGCAAAAAACCTGGGCTTATTCTATTGCCATAAAATATATTAATTATATTTAAATTAAAAATAGCTTCAGGGCATTCATTTTTGTTTCCACTATTTGTCTTACTAGAAGTCTTGTTTAAAATACTGCACCAGACCTCATCAACACCTTGTGCTTCATATGCTGAGATGAAAAAAAAGCAGCCACTGACAGCATGAAATGCTTTGTTTATATTTGCACAGAACCTCCCAGCAGCTGCAAAGCAAACTCAGGTTAGTGCCATGGATGGCTCACAGTTATAATGTGAAACTTTGACTTACCCACTACATAGTCACAGCAGGAAATGGCTAGAAAAAAAGAATGAAAATCTTCTTACATGTCTGGAAAAGTCTCTTTGCAGAAGACAAATAAGAAAGCAAGCATCAAGTGGTGTCTCTGAAATTGCTTATCCCCTTATAGAGGCTGTGATACCTCTTACACCACTTTTGTCTGAATGGATTTATGCCAGAGGAGGATCCAGCTACTCCATGCAAACATGCAGATGTAGATTCACTTTAGGAAAGTGAGAAAAAATTACTGTGAGGGGAATTTCAGAAAAAGAGATTGCTTTTATTGCAGGAAGGGCAGGAGATAACTCTTTTTATAAAGATCTCTCAATTCCACATCATTTCTAGAACTGAAATGAGACAGATCAGCAGGCTGAGAGAAGAATCAAAGTTTGGAAAGCAAAGCCCACTATCAGATGCATCTTTCATCCAACTACATCCTGTAACTGCCTCTGCTTGTCAGTTGGGGCCCAGACAAGATCCAGGATGAAAGGTCCAGAGAATGCAAAAATTTCAGTGCTGCCAGCAACCTTCACCTTACCAGTCTCTGTATTAATGAAGTTGTGCGGACAAACAGTAAATCACCCAAATCACAGGCTGTTTGCAACACAGAATACTAATTCTGGGTTAGGACATTTCTCATGTCTTCAAGGAAAAGAGTAAGAGTCATCTCTGTCCTTCCACCTCCCTTGAGCTTGCGCATGGCTCTACTGAATTCGGAGCCAGTGAGAGATGAACCACATTACCCTAAACCGGACTGACTCTGGGATTGCCAGTGCTGATCTGAGGGCATGGACTCTGGCAGAGAATTGAAAGAGGTATTATATCTCATCAAAATTCTGCTCTCAAGCAGTCAGATGAGCTTTGAAGAATTTAGGGCTGACTCACTGAGTCTTTCTAGGAGTGCTATTTTGATGGGAAAGCCCAGGTGGTATTAACAAGCTTATCAAGAAACAGCTTTTTCTCCTGGAATAGGAGGCACCAGAAACAACATACAAAAGCAAAATACAAACACATTAGCAGATGACAAGCCTTGTTTTCAAAAACAGTCCAAAATAGCAGTCCAATACAGTCCAATTCTGTCTAATACAGAAATGTTATTGTTCTGTCACCTATGTTTTTATAGATGGATATATTCAACCCATGCAATCTTAGTTCCCTACCAATAAATACCATTTTTCTTGGTTGTGTCATTTTGTGAAAGTCAGAATGAAACAACAGTTCTTACTTGATTGTGAATTGTCTATAGTATGCGCAGAAGTGCAAACTAGAGTCTTGTGCTGGACCTCTGCTTACGGTCACTCCTAGGTGACTGACCTGCAAACTGTTATTTTGTCTCATGAATTGAAAGCCAGAGATCATGTTAGATGTATAATTCCCTTGGCAGAAATGGATGCATCCTGGCTGCTTTTAAGCCGAATAGTCTCAGATCTTTATTATTTTATCCCGTGGCACGCACACTACTCAGAAACATGAAAGGGCTGGCTTTCTCCTTGCCATTACATCCTAGCTAACCAGAATGACATGAGCATGTTAGATTTTGTCTATCTGAGGTGATCTTTTATAAGTGGAAGCATTACCCTGGTGTAGACCTTGGAATCAGCCAAACCATGCTCTACAACAGTCCCTCTGGGGGCTGACGCAGGAGATCACCATGAGAACAACCCTGAGGTTGTTCTGCTTTAACCCAGGAACATTTCTTCTCTTGGGGCAGGCAGGTAAATGGACCAGATGCAATTTTGCAGAGCAGAGCACAAAAAACATTTGTCCTCTGCTCTGTGTTGAGCTCAAAATCACAAATGACTTTATCAGAGGGGGAAGCTGATGTGGACAGACAGGGTAAATGTTAAAAAGCTTGAAAGGTCATACCGAAAGGCTTAACAGCTTGAGCGTACCATATTCAGTGGCGATTTCTGGCTCACGAAAGCGAACCCTTCTCTCTGCTTTCCGCTCTTCCCCCACAGCTTGGTCCACAGGTGGCCTTTTCCTCAGTATTGAAGTAGGATATCTACCATCATCTGTCTAAAAAGTTGATCGAAACACAAAACACATGGCCATTGATACTGGAGTAATGCATCTGGGTAAAACCTTGAGCTATGTTTTCACCATGTGCTTCAAAGGGCATTGTATGAAACACATATGTTATGACATTTAGAGTTCTACCACTGTAGTATTTACAGGAAGGCAATATGTATATACCCTCCTTGTCATAGGTCTTCAGTACTCTAAAACAGTCTTCTCAGGAAAAAGGTTGGTCGAAGTAACAGACAGCAAAGTGTTCAGAAAGGATTTCTCTGAATTAGAGTAAACAGGTATTCATGGTGGCTGCTCAACGGTCCTGAGTGAAATGAACATAAAATTGATGTGAAGTATACGATCCATAGAATTGGGTGGACTTTTGAAATGTTCTTCTGAGCTAGGCAGCTCCATTCTGAATTCAATGTTGTCATTTCAACAGCCAAGAGTATACAGCAGTCTTGGGTTTGGACACTACCCTGATGGATGTGAGAAGGTAATTTGTTTGCGCACTGATATCACAATTATATTGTTGCTCTGGTTTTGGCTTGGAAGCCACATTCTGTCTCTGATAATATAATCATGCTGCGGATTCTGTCAAACAACAAGAAAGAGAGCTGCAATAATAGTAATAAATCTCTGTTCTGCGTAGGAATGCTCCCACAGTCAACCCCCAAAGTGAATCCAAAGCATCTCAGTTAAGAGATGCCCATCGCCCTCTGATAGTGCAGAGCAGATGGCAAATTCTCTATGTTTCAAAGACATAAGTGAGTGAAAGAGATTCTCCATATTTTATTTTTACTTTAAGATCAAAATAATCTTCTCTGTCCCTTCTCCCCCTTCCGTCCATTCCTCTGCTAAGTAAAGTTTATTAGATGGCTTGCTCGCTTTTTCTGGTCCCTGCTCCTTTTTTCACCCCTAATGTCATTTCCCTACTCAGTAACTGGATACTCCTTCTTCCATGTTTTTTCTTCTTGTTTTAATCTTTCTTCTCTTCAAAACCTGATGCTTTTATCCATTTTTAGACTGAAATACTCTTGCCCTAGACTTTTTCTCCTTCAGTGCTTTCCTTCCCCCCCTCGGCTTGGCCTGCAGAAGCAGGATTAAGTCCCATGAACTACAGCTTGGGGGTGTCAGATCCCAGTTTCGTTGCTCATCGTTCTCTGGATAATCTCAACATAAGACAGCCAGCAGTAACTACCATGGAGTGAGGGAGGCTTTAGCTTTGATACCTTCTTCTGAGGGATTTATAAACCAGATTTTGGCTTAATTTATCACTGATAAAGATGCATTCTCTGAGCCTGAGCTCATGCAAGCATCTTTATAACCTTTGTCTCATGGCTTGGGACAGCGTGTTGGAGCTCTGTTTTTTATTCAGCAGCTCAGAATCTTGAAGACCCACCTTGGCTATGGGAAAACTGGATTATACTTCTTTCTAAGTCCAAGGGAATATGAACCGACATCTCCTATATGTATGACCTCATCATCAGAGCTATGGTGCACATGTGGGAGCAGGGCATTTCAGTCTCAGCTACTGAAGCCATGTTTGGCCTTGAATAATTAAATATTCATTGATCTAAAGAAAGAATGAATGAATGACTTTACAGACTGGTGTTCTGGTACTCCTTTGGGGGTGGGAAGGCTGCTCCTACCCTTGCTCCAATGAATCTTTAACAGGAAATGCTTAAATATGCACTGCGGCTGTTACTGGGAAGAGAGACTCTCATCTACCAGGTGAGTACAATAATCACTCTGCTATAGCCACATGCACACATTTTCAGACACAATGAATATTGATTTTTTCTGTAAAATGGAACAAGTTTAGGGACACATAACAAAAAGAAACTGAACCTTGTATCTGAAGAGATTTATAACTCCAGGTGCAGCTCTCACCCATACGGGAACTTCCAACCACCTAACAGTCACCACACATCACAAGAGAAAATCATTAAATGACCAGCTGACTGGGTAGTACCTAGTAAAAAAAGACCTTGAAAGGGAAGTGGTATTTACAATATTTACTAGGCTTTAACAGCCTGTGGAAATCAGAGCAGCACAGTGTCAGAAAAAATGATGCGTTTCTCCCTCTGACAGAAGTCTGATGTTAACAGACTGCGACAAGAACTGGAAACCAACCAAAATGTAAGTCAGGAAATCATATGCCCTTAAAGAAAAAGCATTTGTGAAAACCTCTGGGAATTGGACATAAGGACTCTATCACACATCAAGAGATTACTTACCGGTAGCTCCTCTGCACTAGGATCAGAAGGTGTGGCTGGACATATTTGGGACATGTACTCTGGATGCCAACATGAAGCCTCCCACGCAAAGGTTCAGTTGGAAAGACACTTGCTCAAGGAAATGAGGAGGTCCAGGAGACAGAGTGTCTGGAGATCCCTATGCAGTGAGGACTGAGTAGGCAATGCCCCCGAGCAGGTGGGAGCAGCAGCAACTGACAGAGGAGTGGAAAGAAGAGTTTCCGCCCTCCATACCAGCGTTGGCTTGGGAAGGATGACGTTACTTGAAATATACTTGGTAGCCAAAAATAGCACACAGTGATAATATTAATTGTGCAGCTGGAAAGCAGGGCTTTCCTGACAACTGGAAAGGGGCTGAATGGAGCAAATCACTGATAAACATGGATGTGTTTATAGTTACAAACATGGAGTCAAGGCTTGAGTTTTTTTATCATGATTTCTGCATTTCCATGTTCATGTTGATCTCCTTTCCAGAAACCATTCCCAATCTCAAAAAATTTGTGAGTGGCATTGCTTTTAATCCTTCTCCTGTTCAAAATATGTAAGTAAATCCATCAGGAAATGATATTGATGTAGTGGGATCACATATATCTCCCTCCAGTACAGTTATGCCCTCACTTTACATGTTATACAAATTAGATCCATTATTAGAGTAATAAAATGGGGTTTTAACATTAGACATTCCTACAGATATTATAATAAGATTATTGATAGGAAGAGAGGTGATATACTGTTCAAGAGGCTTTAACAGCACCTTGTCAAATGCTGAAGGCTGGTCATCATCAAATATATCATTGCCAGTCAGAAATACCTGGGATGAGGGATGAAATATGGTGTTTTACTGTCTCTACAAGCACAAGATTGAGCCTTTCTCATTGTTCTATTCCTGTAGCCATATATTTGCGGTAACAAGTCTAACGCACTACAGTTTTATGTTGTTTTCTGGTAGTTAGATGGATTCTCCCATGGCACACTCAGTGCTCAGACTGACCCGCATTTTGTACCTACCCAGTGGAGCAAGGGTTGCAAGATGCTTATGGCACTAGGAACTAGAGGACACAGCAGCTCTGTGCAGTTCACTATTTTAATCTCCCTTTCATGGACTTAGGAAATAAGTGAGTAGATGGAAAGTGTCGTTATCCTCCCCTGGAGAAAACTGGGCCAGCACAACAGGGGAAATCTGTGGGGCCAGCAGGTCCCTTTGAGCCTTACTGCCCTCCTGCAGCTTAGTCTCTGCATGGTTCTGCATTGCTTGTAAGGGCTGCTGTCCTCAAGACCTTCCTTTTTCACCAATGAACACAGTGGCAACATGCAGGACACAATTTGGTGTCCCAGGGATTTTCACTGAATCCATCATTTCTAAACAGCACCTGGAGAGAGTCAACTTACCTTCTCTTTCCTGTACATTGGGGTGATGGAGGGCTCTTCCTGATGCTGCAACTAACTCACAGCTGCAGGATTTGTGAAATGCTGTCAAAATCCCTTCTTTGGTGTGTCCTGCAAGTGTTTCACAGTAGTTATTTTGGAATATCTAAGCTGAGATTTTGGTGGGAAAAAGTTATTCTTCAAAATTTTTCTCATAGCATCCTGCCATAGATCCGAGACAGAAAGGTGACAGAGCCCTCCAGACTGTGGTCCTTAGCTTTCTTCTGTTTCCTCCTTGCTCATGATAATCACTTGCTACTAATTAATATAAGAGGAATTTACCTAACTACTTCAGCCAGCAAAACTGATGGAGGTAGGAATAGGGAAACAAACTCCAGTCTTCATCTATCTTTGACTTTATCTATGTGGATTGTCTACATTATTTTATTCATAACATTCCAGCAAGACACATAAGAAGTTATTGTGCAGCCTCTTACTCCTGCAGAGAGCGGCAGTGAACTGGTGAGCTTTTAAACCACAATTAAAAATATCATTGTTAGCTTTTTCACTGATTCTGGCTTTATTGAAAGAAAAGTCTCGCATTTTTCTGAACAATTGATTTCTGAATTTATTTTACCAGAACTTTTTTGGTATTTTATTTTAAAATAAAAATTCGATGGGGTTTGTTTTATTATAGAAATGAACATACGGAGATAACATTTATCTTTTTTTTTATGCCAGAAACTATTTCTTTTCAGTTCTAGAAATCCTCCTTAAATGTAAACAATTATTCTGTTCATTTGATCAAAAAATAATTAGGTAGCTTATAAATGTTTTCATGAAAGACTGCTGCTCAAATGCTAGGAATGATCATTTCATAGCACCATGCTCACTTTTATCCCACAATGTGTTAATTATATTTATAGCAATGGCCGTAAATGCTTGAAAAATTAGTAGTTACCTGAGCACTCAAATTCCAGTGGATAAAGGTGTCAGGAGTTCAAATCTCATAATAGGGACAGATGCATTCCTACTAAGTGCTTTTGATTGCAGTTTAACAACCTAAAATTGAGTATACATTAGGAATAAAACACAGTTTAATGCATGAAATGAAAGATTCCAAGCAAATAACTTCACTAGTCTCTGCAATCACTGGCAATAAATAATATTTACAACAGTCAGATAATTTCTGCTTTGGAAGCTAGAAGAATTTCCTTTAAAATTGGACTTCTGTTTAATGTAATTTTTCATCCAAGCTTTGATCTCAACTCATGCAACATATGTCAGAAGCAAAGCTGGCCAAAGAGTTCGTAAATGAATTATTTAGCTGATGAGTGTCACCTCTATATCTTTCAGCTAATTGTTCACAAATAGATAGTGACTTTTGTGAACATATTCATTATTCAGATTTATTCAGCGGATAATTGCTAGGAGTAATTATTTGTAGATTGCTTGGAAGTATTTCGTTGTGAGCATTTAATAGTAAAAATCTATCCAGGCTTTCAATACAAGACAAATTAAAAATATCTGTAACAACTGATGGAGTCCTTAAGCACAAACAATACACTGCAGTCTTAAGGAGCAATGCTAGTATTTTCAGGAAGAACTCCACTACTTGCCAGGGTACACAGGAGGGAAAGCAAAGACATTTCAGCTATTTGTTAGTGCTGACTTTGAATGGTGCACATTGTATATGCAAATTATTTTTTACAAGAAAAGCATTCCTTAAGTGTTTGCTCAGCAGAAAAACAAAATAAGTCTGACCAAAGCATGATTGACTTCCCGGTGAATAAATATGAACAGTCCACACAAAGGAAGTAGCTGCACAGCCAGTATTTTCCTGCAATACCCCAATGGAAGATATCTAGGAAATAAACATAACATGATAAAACAATTTTACGCTTAGAGGATAGCTGTGTAACCATATGAACGCTTTTTCCATTTCTTTCTGTGGGAATAAATATTTCAGACAAGCGAAGTACTTTGTAAATGATGCCTTTGTGGGGATTTGTCTGGCCTTGCTCAATTATTTTGAAACCTAGCAATTTTCTCATATCATTGAATCTGGTTTTATTGCAAATAGGGTCATAGAAATAGTCACTCATTGTGATAATGGACTTAGTTTATCTTAACTATTAACACTTCCAGTAGGTTTACGCACACGTATATATTCAATATTTATGGATATGCACAGTGCATATATATTAATAATGAAGTAACTTTATCTCCAACAATCTGAAAACAAAATCACATAATACCATACAGTACGGGGTGCACTGGTAACTGGAAGCAGCGTATCAGGATAACAGAACAGAAAAGGAATAAATAAATTAGAAGGGAGTCTTCCATATCTTCTTCAACTTCCAGAGTGTCAATTGAGCCTTTGTTCAATATTCCACCTTTCGTGGTTCTGTGTGCTCTTGATTAATAATTTAGAGATACATCTTTTTGTAGCCAGGTAAGTTTTGTGCTTGCCAAGAGTGATTTTCCACCAGTCAGGGAATACATCAGGAAATACAAAGGTAAATTGCCCCACAGAGCACAATTAGCTGTGTGTCATTTACTTTTTCTGCCTCTGGAGAAACAGATTTATGGCAAAAAAGTTGTGGGGCACCCATGAGGAGCCATACAGCACCTTTTCTGCTTTTCAGACCTTCCAAGAAGGGAAGTACTGTATAAATCCTAACCTCAAGACAAAAATCAGCACATTGGATTGTGCATTTCTATGTGTATTCCATAACCAGAAGGGTCATGGTTACTCTCTCATCTGATAGTCACTCCAAAATGGGGCAGTTTTGTGGAGCTGGGGAAAAAAAAAGTCAACAAAAGAGCATAATGGAGACAGAGCAATGAATGGGCAGATGGTCTGAGAACACCTGGCCTATGTTGCCATCTAGGCTGAAAGCAATCAGTTTTCCTTTCCGTATATTTGTTAATTCCTGTGATGCTCTGAGACCTGTGTACCCTGGTGCCTTTGCCCCTAGGGAAGGGCAGTATAGTCCGCACAAAGTGCAACATCGACAACTCCTCCGGTGCTGCATGAATGGTACGGGAGTTTGTCCTCACAGTGAGACCTTCTCTTGGTTTTTTGCATAGGACTACCCTGCACTGGAAATTTTCAGGATCAGACAGATCTATAAGCTCCCCTTCAGCGCACCTACACAGACTTGGGATCATCCATCCAAGAACTGCAGGCTTGTGTTGTTACTATTTGCAAAAATCAGATTAGAAATGGTAATACCACATGCAGCCATCTGATTCAGTACAAGAGAATTAATTTCTGAAGGCAGAGCCTCATCTTTATTTGTCGATGTAGCAGGTACTTCTGAGTGGTGATCTGAGCTGTGGCACCAGTTTAAAACCTACAGCTTGCAGGGGTCTGTACTGATTTTGAACTGAGTTTCAAGATAAAGACATAAGATAAAGACATAAACAGCAAGCAGAATGTGTACTACCATTTTACATTGTGATGAGAACATCCCCACTACAATGCAGAGTGAATTCTCCTCTACTGAGACTACCTAGAAATGATTAAACTCTGTTGAGGAGCCCAGTCTCAATTCATCCCTGGCGTGAATCCATTGACTTATAAAAGTCATGGATCTATCTCTGTTTCTTAAAATAGCATCTCTTATTCATGCATCTTTCTGAGTAGATGTTACAAACAACCACAGAGTACTTGCAATGATATACAGTAAACACAAATAGAATTTCTGGGTTGCTGAAACGAACTTTCAAAATAATTACAGAATGATTCCACATCCATTTCATAATTAGACTCCTGAGATCACAGATAAGCTATTACTTGTGATTCAACATGCACTTTTATTTTGGAAATGTCCCATAAGCCATTAGTTTTATTCCACCTGAGGTTTTCTAATTCATTCTGTTCATCCTACCACTGGGATCTAAAATGTAAAACATATATTGATTGAATAAGAGTTACCAAGTAACCAAATGCTAATATCAGCTGTTGGTTTACTGTTTCCACATCAGCCAGTCCTGTTGATGCACAACGCAGGAGATGGACAGGGCTGGAGTGAGTGAGGCCTTTCTGAGTCAGCTTTTGTTGCATGCTCATTGTATTTTAGGAACAGAAACTAGTGGAACTGGAAGCTATGCTTAAAGAATCTCAAGGCTGCTCTTGTTGGCAAGGCTGCCACCAGCCATGAGATGAATGAGATGGATGAACTCACTGCCAGCAAGAGCTGACCTGGCATTAAACATAAAGGGGAGAAAAAAAAAGGCATGAAAAGAAAAACCCTCAGAAACAGCCAAAACAGAATTATCTTCAGGAATTACATTTTAGCAGTAATCACTTTGTGCTGTCTGTTATGTTCATTGAACTTTCTGTAATGAATCCTCATTTCCCCAGGTAAGTTTTAGCTCAAGGAGAACTGAGGCTAGGCCAACTGCAGAGTACAGCCTGAAAAGGGATTAGTGGTCTTGTCTAAATACCAGATATCAAAAGGCTCCTGTGGACTTCTGCAAGCCACTGTCTGTCCTTAATGGATTTTAGAAATCTGGTAGCCGTTAATGCCAAACCGGTCCTAAGGAAGAGTAGCAAGTGGGACTGATAGTAATGGGAGGGGAATAAGCCAAGGGAATCATAAAATACCTAGATAAAGGCATTGCTGTGTAAGATGATTTGAAGGCACTGATGTAAATGCTCTTGAGCTCCATTTGCAGTGTCACCTTGGAAAGGGATTAGAATAGATTAATGACATGGAAGAAGAACAGAAAAATGGAGAACAGAGCTGTTTAAAGTGTGAGAAAAGCGCAAATGAGCAAAGTGTGCATGAATTGGAAAGAGTTTGGATGGTGATACTGGATGATGAACAATATAAAAAGCAAGCAGCAAATCCTGCTGTCATTGGCAACCACTTTACATTAATGTTAAGTCTATTAATGCCAATATTTGTTCTGGATTTAATTTCTTGTAATTAGTATGTAAGTCTTTCTCCACCACCTCTCCAAGCCCTGGAGGCTGGTGTTTTCAGAGTAAAACAAGTAGATTTAACAGAGAGTGATTGGTACCATTTCCAAAACTGGCCAAGTCCTTCTGGAACCTATATTCAATTGTGCCTCAATTTAAGATCAGGTGAGGAAATGAAGCAAGGGAAAATTTAGGCAGTGTATCAAAGAATGCTTATGGATATCAGAATATACAGATAAATCAGGCTGAAACACAGTTACAGTTTGCACAGGTGAGCTGAAGGCCTAAGCCACATTTTTGTTCCGAAGGACAGCACCCCGTGGCACACATGCAGGAGTGTCAGAGGGTCTTGTTCACATTGAGATGATTTATATCTTACAGCAGGGCAGCCGAGAGCAGGATGGGCTTTTACAGAGAGTGTGAAACTGGGATTCAGCTCTGATCCCTGGCAGGTTTGAATCAGATCCCTAAAATATTTCTATCTTAGGAGACAGCTCGTTACTAACTCCTTTGTAACAGTTACAGTCCTCTCTCTTTTATTGCCCTTCTCTCTCCTTCATTCTTACTGGAAATTTGGTCTGGGACCAGGAAACCTCTCTGCTTAAATTAGTATATTGGTCAGAATCGTCTCTGTTTCAACAAATGTGCTTTTTCTGATGTTCTGATGTGGAGCATTTTCATCAGCATATTTTTCATCATCTCAGATGTATGAGGCTTTCAGTCTTCACAATGGAATAATGGAAATTACATTGCTTTTTCTTTTAAAGCTAGACAAATACAAAGGCAAGGAATAAGCTTTACAGGACAGCTACGGAGATGGTGAATTAATAGCATCTGGAGGAAGGAAAATTGAAACTGAACTCTTGGTCTACCATATGATTCTGGCTATGTGACTGTTCCCTGAGACAGGCAAAACTTCTGGGTATAGAGACCTGGCTCAATGTCTAGTATTGTCTCTTTCATACATTATACCTGCTCTAGCAAGCGTTTCTGGAAGAAGTATTGAGTGCACTTTTGCTCTTTGCCTAGTGCTAGCATTTATCCCTATTTATTGGAGAGCTGGAAAAAATTATATCCCTTTTGGGCCACACTAGGTCAAAAGGCTATTTCCAGCTCTAAAGTAATAATGATGCTACCACTCCTTCCCAGAAGAAGACCTATTCTACTTTTGTGACTCCTCTGAGGATGTAGAACTGAAACACTTTTTCCTGATATTCATGGTTTTGGCAAGGTTTGTCACTTGCTGCAAGGATAGTGCCAGAACTGGGAAATAGTGTCAGCTTCTTTGATGAACATATTTGACAGTCCAAATCAAAGGGTTATTAGAAGGGGTGTTATAAGACTTTTTTACAGAAAAGTTGCTTTCTGTTTGGCTGACGTATTTTCTGTACAAGTCCTTTTTTATGCAACACTTCTAAAAGAAAGAAAAAGTACACCTGATTATTGCTCACTTCACAGTCATGGATGCCACCAACTACAATGAAAAATTCTGCCTGTGCAACCGAGGCAGGATTTCACCTCTGCTACTCACATCTGTGGGACTGGTACATCTCCACTAAATGAGTAAAAATTCTGTTAGGGTACTTCGGGTCAAGTTGCTTTTATATTTACACTCCTGCAAAAGTACTGGAGTGAATGGAAATTTGTTACTGCATGTGTAATAGCGCGTGGTCTTTGATTAAATGAAGTGCAGAGAATGGGACAATGAGGAAATTTCTTTTTTTCCTCTGGTTAAAATTGCTTTTGTCATGGTGGCAGCGAATGCTGCAGAACCAGCTGCAGCTCAGTACTAGAGAGTGATGCTTGAAACAGGTGCTGGGTGCCTTTCCTCTTCCAGATAGTGGGTTCATGAAGAAAGACACGTGAAGCTTGCAAAATTTCTGGGTATAAAACATGTCCCTTGGCTAAAGCAAATACAAAATGTGCACATGAGACAAGAAGAGGAAAGGATTTCCTCAAACTAACCCATAGGAGGGTGGTTCCTGAAGCCATCACTCTGCCCTATCTCTCAAGAGGGTCTGGTGTAAACCGGCATTGGTGTTGGAGAAGGAGATAAAGCAAGTGCCAGCCTAATCAGGATTGGTGGAGTTGCATGGCCATGATACTCTATTTGTCCTGAACACTTTCAGGGAGGAGATATCCACCACCTTCCTGGGCAATCTGTTCCAGTGACTCACCACCCTTACTGTGAGGAACTTCTTGCTAATGCCTGATCTAAATCTCCCCTCTTCCAGTTTAAAGCCATTCTCCCTTGCCCTATCGCTACAAAAAAAAGTAAAAAGTCCCTGTCAGCCCTTCAGGTGCTGGAAGGCCACTATGAGGTCCCTCCAGAGCCTTCTCTTCTCCAGATTGAACAACCCCAACTTTCTCAACCTGTCCTCTGATCATCTTCGTAGCCCTCCTCTGGACCTGTTCCAACAGATCCATATCCTTCTTATGTTGGGGATTCCATAACAGGACACAATACTCCAAGTGGGGTCTCACAAGAGTGGAATAGAGAAGAATCACCTCCCTCGACCTGCTGGCAATGCTTCTTTTGATGCAGCCCAGGACACAGTTGGCCTTCTGGGCTGTGAGTGCACATTGCCAGCTTATGTCAAGCTTCCCATCCACCAGCACACCCAAGTCATTCTCTGCAGGGCTGCTCTCAATCACACTGTCCCCCATCCTGTATTGAAACTGGAGGTTGCCCTGACCCAGGTGTAGGACCTTGCACTTGGTCTTGTTGAACCTCATGAGGATAACACAAGCCCACTTTTCCAGCTTGTCCAGGTTCCTCTGGATGACATACCCTCCTTCTGGTGTGATCACTGTCCCACTCAGTTTGCTGTCATCCTCAAACTTGCTGAGGGTGCACTCGATGCTGCTATAAATACCATTAATGAAAATATCAAACAGTACTGGTCCTAGTACGGACCCCTGAGCGACACCACTCATCACTGGTCTCCATCCAGACACCGAGCCATTGACTACTACTCTCTGAATGCGACCACCCAACCAATTCCTTATTCAGCAAACAGTCCACCCATCAAGTCCATATTCCTCCAATTTAGAGAGAGGATGTTGTGGGGGACCGTGTCAAAGGCTTTACAGAATTCCAGATAGATTATATCCTTTGCTTCTCCCGTGTCCACGGATGTTGTCATTCCATCATAGAAAGCCATGAGGTTGGTCAGACAGAAATTGCCCTTCGAGAAGCCATGTTGGCTGTCCCAAATCGCCTCCCTGACCTCCATGTGTTTGAGCATAGCTTTTAGGATGATCTGTTCCATGATCTTTCTGTGCACAGAGGTGAGGCTGACATGTTGATAGTATCACAGTATCACACAGTATCACAGTATCACAAGGTTGGAAAGGACCTCTGAGATCATCAAGTCCAACCTATAACCTAACACTAACACCAACACTAACACCAACCGTCATCTAAACCATGGCACTCAGTGCCTCATCCAGTCTCCCTTTAAACACCTCCAGGGTCGGTGATTCCACCACCTCCCTGGGCAGCACATTCCAATGGCCAATCACCCTTTCAGTGAAGAATTTTTTCCTCACATCAAGCCTAAACTTTCCCTGACGAAGCTTAAGTCCATGCCCTCTGGTTCTGCCACTGGTCACCTGAGAGAAGGGACCAACCCCTGCCCGACTACAACCTCCTTTTAGGTAGTTGTAGAGAGCAATGAGGTCTCCCCTGAGCCTCCTCTTCTCCAGACTAAACAGCCCCAGTTCCCTCAGTCGCTCCTCATAGGGCTTGTGCTCCAGCCCCTTCACCATCTTCGTTGCCCTCCTCTAAACACATTCCAGTATCCTAACATCTTTCCCAAATTGGGGGGCCCAGAACTGGACACAGTATTCAAGGTGAGGCCTGACCAGAGGTCCCAAGGTCCTCCTTTGTACCCTTGTTAAAAATGGACACGATATTGTCCTTCCATTCACAAGGGACTTCCCCTGGCTGCCATGACTTTTCAAATATTATGGAGAGTGGTTGGCAACCACATCAGCCAATTCCTTCATGACTCTGGGATGCATCTCATCAGGTCTCATAGACTTGTATATGTTCAGGTTGCTCAGGTGGTCATGAACCTGATCTTCCTCCACAGTGGGAAGGACTATACCCTCCGGTTGTTCCTTGACACTGGAGGGGTGAGGAGAGTGGTTGCCAAAGAAGACTGAGGCAAAAATGTTGTTGAGTACGTCAGCCTTCTCCTCATCTGTTGATACGAGGTGACTATTTTCACTCATCAGTGCGGTTACGCTTTATTTAGCCTTCCTTTTCTGGTAGATGTACGTATAAAAGCCCCTCTTGTTCTTCTTTGCTTCTCTTGTCAAGTTCAGCTCCAGCTGTGCCTTGGGCTTCCTGACCCCATTCCTACACAACCAGGCAGCATTGCTATACTCTTCCCAGGTTCCCTGTCCCTGCTTGCACTGCCTGTGCAGTTCCCTCTTGTTTTTCAGTTTTACCAGCAGGTCTGACCTCAGCCATGCTGATTTGTTCCCTTCCTTGCCTGATTTCCTGCATCTGGGGACTGAGCATTCTTGCGCTCTGTGGAAAGCATCCTTAAATATTTGTCAGCTCTATACTGATGCTTTATCCCTGAGAACCGTTTCCCAGGGGGTCCTATTGACTAATTCCCTGCAGAGCTGGAAGTTTTCTTTCATAAAATTTAGAATATTACTACACTCCTTTCCCTCCAGTCTTTGAACTTCACTAGACATCACTGATGAGCTCTCTTGCATTGGTGACCATCAGGTCCAGTTTCGCATCTCCTAGGGTAGGGGTGTCTATTATCTGGGTTAGGAAGTTATCATTTATGCGTTTGTGTAGAGGCAGTTGAGCTGGGCAGTTGGGTGTATCTTAGTGGAATACCCCTTATTTCCCTTAAGGTGTTCCTTGAAGTTTTCCTTGTTGATTCCTACTGTCTCAGGAGCTCTCAGCTCATCTCTGCAAGCACACCGCAGGGGAACAGGTGAAGGGTCTATAGTAGCATCCTGTGATTCTAACTGTAATGTGTCAACTCGCAGCTTGTCATAGACAAGCCTGATATTATCCCCCTCTCATTTTAAAGCCCTGTGAGTGAGCCCTGCTAGCTCCTGACTGAAGACTCTTCTACTTCTTTGAGGAAGGTGGCTCCCATCTGATACCTGTAACCCTGGTGTTGTGTTGGCTATTCCATTATCAAAAACCCCAAAGTTATTGCAGTGACATCAGCCACAGAGCCGTGTGCTAACAGTCTGGGCCCATCTGTTCCTCCCAATGCCACTGCCCCCAACTGGAAGGAGGGAGGAAAAAAAAGAAACACCTGGGCCCCAGATTCTTTCACTAGCTGTCCCAAGGCCCTAAAGTCCCTTTTGATTGCCCTTGGGCCCTTCATACCCTCCCATGTGAAAGAGGAGTAATGGATAGTAGTCAGTGGACCTTATCAAACTGGGGAGTTTCTTAGTGATGTCCCTAACCAGGGCTCCTGGGAGGCATCAGACTTCCCTGCTCCCCATATTGGCCCCTCTGTTCCCTTCAGCAGGGAGTCTCCTACAACTATGACCCAGCTTTTCTTTTTTTTTCTGCAGTTATAATATGGGGCTTATGTTGTTTTCATTTTGGCCCCTTCCCTCCTGTAGATGGGTCAATACTCATATTGTCCACTGATTGGTCCTCCACAGCTAGACCTCTGTATCTGTTCTACAGAGGCACCTGGGGAGATGTGAGCAAGGAGGGGTTTGCTTGCCACCTTCTTTATGGACTTGTTTCCACTCACTACTCTCCTTTAATTCCCTGCCTAATTCCTGGTGGAGGGAGGATATCAAATACCTTTAATCAGGGGCTTTTTCCAGTTGTTTCTTCTGTTTGTGTTTCAGAGTTGTCAGGGTGTTGTTCCACAAGTCTATTTCTTGCTCAGACTCCCTGATGCTCCTCAGGCTATCCACCTCCTTCCGCAGCTCTGCTACCAGGCCCAGGAGATATTATACCTGGTCACACCTTATACAGCTGTTGCCTCTGCTGCCCTCTGTTCCCAGTGCAAGTTGATGGCAATTCCTGCAGCCAGAGACCTGGACAATTTTGTCTTTTCCTGGGATCTCAGTCTGCACTGATACATCCCTTCTGGCAGATGCAGAGGATGCAGTATCCTGCACACCATCTGAACTTACCTCCTGAGCTCAGAGGGAGACTGCCCACTGCCTTTGAGCACTGCCTTTGAGCACTGCCTTGCCTCACCACACCCTTCTGACAAGCCACAGCCCTGTTTGCCCCACTCCAGTCACTGGAGCTCCTTAGGGGCCATTTAAATACCCCTGCCCCATCCACATCAGCCTCCCATGTGTGAGCTGCTGCTTCCAGGATGCAGGAGTCACCTGGCCCTGCCTCCCTCCTGGGCTTTCCCTCTCAGGGGACCGCCTCGATCTAGCGTTCAGTTGCAGAACCTACCGTTTCTGCTGCTGATTCTCCATTATTCATCCTGAACTCCTTTGTGTTACCAAATAGAGATCAAACACCTGCAAGACATTAAAATGGCTTTGCTTGGTTTGGGTGTTTTTTTTTGTTTTTTTTTTTTTTTCTGGGAATGTGCAACATAAACAATGCAGAGGAGGCAAAAGAAAGGGAATTTGGAGAATTTGGATCAGGAGGTACTGGTGGTCATCGCCTTTGCTTCTCTGCTCAGAGTTGGATTTTGGAGTAGAGTGTAATGGTGAAAATAGGCTGGTCATGGAGAGGAGAAGCTAACACTGCAGTGTACCAAGGAGCTCTCAGTCTTTTCAGGCATATGCTTACACAGGAGTCCCTTTTATAAACCCAAGGGTGGAGATGTTTTGGGGTTGAATTTCCCAAAGTCTTGTCTCTGCCAAACAGTCCATGCAACAGAAGCTTTGGTCCTAGGCATGTCAAATCAAACCCCTCCTATCTGAAAACTTTGCTTTATTTGCTCCCCAAAAGGTAAAATAGCTGCTCTAGGATGCATATATAAAACTTAGTAAATTCAGAAACTTATGAAAATCTTTTATTATGAAACATTCCTTTCTGAATAATAACCTGTTTAGTCTAGGTGCTTTATATGAGCAGAGTGGACCTGGGTTTGGCAATGACACTAGAAAGGGAACAAAGCTTTCCTGATCCACACAAATGTTAAGCAGATCTGAACTCCTTTCTAGAGGTGAAGTGTTTTTTTTATGAAATGTTGTCTACCTTGTTTTTAAAATTAATGGCAAAATAAGTGCTAGAGGAACAGGTTGTCATATTGCATTTATACTGATTCAATTCTAAAAAATCTGCTAATAGATTTTTTCTGCAGCTCCTAATAGTGGTTATCATCCATCATGAATAATATGCTCATTTTCATAAGTCTTTCTTAGGACTAGGGTTGTAAAAGAGCTACAGATACTGGTAAAGGGATTATTCCTGCCTTCAAGTCTGTATAACCTGAAGGAGAAATGTGAGTTTACACCAGACTGAAGATATGGCTCAGAGTTTCCAGAGAGGCTGAATGTACAATGTAAGAGAAAAGAAGCCAAAAAACCCCATCATTTTGACAGAAGCAGGTTAAGCAGTTTTATGATAGAGGCTCTCTCCACACTGGCCTGTGCAGGCAAGAACACAAAACCTTTTTTAAACATACCTGTTGATCATGATGAAAAACGTAGGCAGCATCTCATACTGACATGTCTAGCTTGGGAGGCCTGCTCAGAAAAATCCTTCATCAGAGCAGCAGCTGTCTCCTTCCCCGGAGCAAATTCCTTTAAAGCTGTCAAAGATGCTGTAATCAGACGAGGTCATCAAAACCGGCCCTCCTGAGGACTGGAAATAAGATCCAGAGATGAGCATTCAGCTACATGGGCAAGGTCTAAAACATTAAAGTTTCCATTGAAATTAAATGAAGGGACTGTAATTGCTGTGAAAGAAAAGCAAAGCAATCACTGAGAGAGCCTGAAAGCTTTCAAACTACCTCCTGAAATGATGCTGGCTGTAAAGGAGGGATCTATGTACCACATAACAGAATCTGAGAGCACAGCAAAGCTTTTACTGGGGAACAACTTAGATAACTACTGGAGCATTTTCCTCTGTGGCTCTTGGAGCTAAAGCAAATTTTAATCGAGATTTCCCCACACAGTTGAGTAGTTTTATTACCAGGTTAAATAAAAAAGGTTAATAAAGTAATAAAAATGGATTCTTTTTTTCTTCTTGGTTTCAAAGTACAAAGCTGTGGTCAATGTTTGATAATTTGTAAATAGAGTGGAATAAAGCACCACAACCATGGAGACCACTGAGAAGGGATTGCTGTGCATTTGCACCCTCTCTTACACTTGTGCTTGCATCAGCAGTTTTGCAGTTCCCATAAATTGTTTGTAAGTAAGGAAGAGTAAATGGACTGAGTTCCTCTTTGGTGCAATGTTTGCTGGTGTTACTGGAGTTCTATCTGGGATAAATTTGGCCTGTATTTGACTAAACCCAGTCTTGAATAAAATTAAAGGATATCAGTGTATTTGATTTTAGCTATATTTACAGTATATTGTTTACAGTGTCTCTGATGTAACATGATTGATCCCTGCTTGATAAATAGTATTAGAGCAAACAGGTCAAAGACCTTCATAATGCTTCACTAGTGCCACGAAATTACATCAGATACTGTTTCCCAGCTGTTTCCTATTGCTCAAATTAAAAATAACCAAAATCATCACAGTGCATGGTGTAAATATTTGTATAACTACAGAAATAATGGTGAATAAACACCCTGTCTCCCAAGCAGGAACAGCTAGGGAAAAAACACTGACTGATCTAATACTTGATGCGCTCATGGTGTCTCCAGCCCTTTTGGTACCACCGGCCAGGAGGAGAAGGCTGTGCTCTGACTGCTGCGGTAGGCAGAGGCAAGGGCAGGAGAGAATGTGCCAAGCTGCCCAAACTCATAAGAACAACTGATATTAAAAGGGAGGATGGTGGAATCTCCAGGGTAAAAAAGAAAATGAATGTCATATGCCCCACAGAGTTTCTGAAATAGTTGGAGAAGTTGCTGAAGCATAGAAGTGGTGGAGGTATAGCATGGGGGCATGGGGATCTCTAGAATAGTTAGGGAAACCCCAGAGCAGTAAGGCATAGAGAAAGCTAGTGCAGGCAAGGAATGGACAGCAGTCCCAGAATAATCATCAGTGACAGTGAGGGATTAATTTCTGGTTGCTGTGTTTGTCGAAGCCTCTGAGAGTGTTTCACTCAACTGCTTCTGTGCTACTTTTCCCATCTGTCAGAAGGGGGAACTGAGGCACTGGTTTGCAAAGTGACTCGGCCAAGGGCACTCAGCAAGGCCCTACTCCTACAAAATCCCCTGCTAGCCAGGACAGGTGGCTGCTCGGAGATGTTTCAACCAAAGGCTTCTGCAGGTTTTGAAGCTCACAGCTATCCAGGGAGAGCACTCCAAGAATAATCAGAGCATAAAAGCTGTTCAAAATGTTGCTATAAAACCCATAACACCAAAAATCACCCCTGCAAAAGGACTGCAGCAAGGCAGAGCAGAGCATGGAGCAGGTAGCAGAGAGGAATATCGCAATATATATAAATCGATGTACTTGCCTGAACCTTCTTGAAAGAACAACACCCACCAAAGGCCCTGTGCTTGACTGAGCCGCAGGGCTTCCTCAGCTGTTTATCCTGGTGAAGGATCTGTAACAGCCCAGTCAACTTTCCAAAGCTCAGCTGAAAAACCACAGCGCCAAAAGCTCAGGAGACGGAGCCAGTGCAATAAACATGACTCTGCCTTAATTTTTTCCTCTGTCTAATTATATATTTGCACACAATTCCTGAGGCTTAATTATGACCTTAAAGTTGCCTTTCCTTCCTCAAAAGCTTTGTCTTCGAGTTCAGCAACCAAGAACAAAACAAGTACCTTTACACCACAGGTCCTGTGCCACATTATTCCTGTATCGAATCTGGCAGGTTCCAGCCTTTCCAGTACTATAATTAGAGCACCTTGCAGCCATCAAAATAGCACTCATCCTCACCACAGTGCTGACCTGCCTGCTTTGGAGCTCTCATCTGTCACGCTTGACAATACCTCACCCACACAAAGCAAATGTGTGGAGTGGACGAGTGTTTTTCATTTCAGCTGCATGTGCCTGGTCTGCAGTCTGGGTCCACTTATCACCCCAGCTCCCGCACACCCTGCCTTGTGTTCTGAGAGTCTGGCTGTGCTCCAGTTTACTGTTGGAATGGGGAAGCTGAGTGAAATGGGGAGGTGGAGGAAGAATGTACTTTAATTTGACATCAGTTCACCCAGGCAGCTTCTTGAATTAGTGCACGAAACTTGACTCGTCTGTTAACGTTTTGTTTGAGTTTGATTTATATGAATATGCAGGCAGGCTGTGGCTGACTGTACAGGCTGCTGATTTAGGGAGAGCTGATATCCCATGATAAATTAGTGCATCCTAATTTCCTTCAATCTGTACTATTTGTTTAGGCTTCCAGCTACAGAAACCCTTTACTGAGCACTAGGGAGCCACTGTTGCCTCTTGAGCTTCCCAGAAGAGCTGTGATGAGAGGAAGGAACAGAAGGTTTTCCTGCCAAGCAAGGATTGCTGTGTTTTGGGCTGATGAGCTAATTTTGCCCTCAGTCTTCTTTGAACATTTAGGGTGATTCAAACTGCTCTCAGTATTTTGATGAGTTTTGTTTAGAGAAATTTATGCTTCTTAGTAATTGGGATGAATAAGCACCCAGAAGAGATGTAGATGGTCCCAGGCAGCAGTTAACCCATCCTAAGAACTCTAAAACAGATGAACTAATAGCCCCCCCACAGGCTTTCTCCACCCTTGTTGGCTACCTTGTATCAGATAGCTGAGTTTTAAGTGGCTGGGAAGGCACATGGACTGGGTCCCCGGTGAGTGGGACTGGGTTAGTGTAAGGAGCCAGTGTCCATGCTTTTATTGCTGGATACACGCTAGATTTGGCTGCCTTGGGAACCACAGGCTGTGGGGATTCAAGTGCTCTGCCACACGGGAAACTGCACATGGACCAGGTTTTCTGTTTTATTCCCTACCATCCTTATCACTGTAAATGCAGCATCCTTTCCATCCCGCTTCTACTCCTTCCTGTGCTCACCAGTCTAAACTGGAAAAGCTATAAAATATCCACCTTCGTTTCAACTCCCTTTCATTTCAGCCAATGGACAAAAGTCAGCAGCAAATCCATGCTCATCTGGACACAGTAAAAGCATAAGGGCTTTCACACTGTGAAGGATTTTCCCCCCAAGAGTAGAGTTTCTCTCACTAACTGTAAAGTCTGGATTCATCTGCTCTGACATTTGGTGCCCTGTACACACCTCCACCTAAGTACATCATATCACCCCAGACTCCCACTATAGTCAAGGGAGAAAAAGAAGTAGTTTTAGGGACAATTCATCCGCCCTAACTTCAATGTTTATATCAGCAGCAGATGAGTCCTGCCCTGTAGGTGCCTATTCCTCCCCCCTTAACACGAAGGAGTAGCTCTGATGCAAATGCATCCACCCAGCCAGCAGGATCACACCTACTCTATGTTCCAGCAGAGAATTTTTTTCCTGGAGGCCAGAATGACATTTTAATAGGTATTGCTGGGAGGTACAGGTGGGGAGATCTCTTCAGGATGACCTTGCACTGAATGGCAGTTTGTTGGGTAGCAAGATAAAAGACAAAGAGAATTTATCAGTGTAAACTAACCCCTGTATCAAAGTTACAATGCAGAACTACTCTGCACTGGCACCTCTTTACATCACTCTCACTCTCTGTTACTGTGTATCAGAGAGTTAATTTTAAATGTAAAAGACTTTTTCCTCTGTTCTGAAGCCTCCCTTTGTTTATCAGAATATCATTTCCATTTTCTTTTACTTTTATGGGAGGTTTGGATTTCCATGTGTGTCAGCAGTGTATAGAACACACGTCTGAGTGGGTGAAGTGGGATTTTGATTTATTAGAGGAGAGTGCATTATCAGTAAATTCAAGAGTCTAAATCTGCCATGGAGAGGACTTCTTTTGTTTCCATCATCAAGTCAAACGTTATATTGTCAAACATCCCAAGGGGTGTTTTTGCTCCAGGCATCAGAGGCAATAACTCTGTGCAGAAATGTACTGTATGCTGAAGTCTTCACCTTACGAAGTCTTCAGCTCTTGCTCAAATGCAGGACACAAGCTAAAGAGAGAACAAATACATGTTAATTCTTAGCCTTACCAGCCCTATCATACCCCTGTTTTTTCAGTGCAGGCTGTGAGGTTCTCCATTTGAACTTTTGTCCTGGTATGATCTCATGGCTGAGGGTGGTGTTGAACAATGAAATTTTCAGATTTGGGTATGGTGTCACAGCTTCACAAATACCATCTGGCAGCATCCTGTCACTAGTGTAATTACTTCATCATCTTCCAGTCTTCATAACTATAATGCTTACTATTAAAAGAGGGATGAATTCTCCTTCTTGCCTTCATCCTCTCACCTGATGGGCTATGCGATGAAGAGGTGACTTCTCGCTGTCAGGTGCTCTGGCGTTGCTCCTGGTCCATGGGCTTAGTACACGTTGCCCTTGCACAGAGATGGAAAGTGTCCAGATACCCCACCCCAATGTCTCTGCTTCATTGGAACCACTACAACACTAGCATTGTGCAGATTACTTGCTGCTGGCTTGAATATGCTTAGTTCTGGTGGCATTTGGGGAGTCACCTCTGCAGCGCATCTTTTGCTTCACTGGGGGTTTTAGTTTGCTGAGAGTCTCTTTTTTTCTTTTTCTTTTTTTTTTTTTTTTTTAAATGAAATCAGTGATACCTATAATGTAGGAAATTACCTTGGATAAGAGCATTTTACAGCTTGTAGTCAGTTTTGGGCAGCACTGCTGCCATCACAGTGACACTAACCTATGACAAACCAAGCCATGTACCCAAGGGCAGTTTTTACCCAGAGCCTCAACTTGGGGAGGAGAGGAGCCTGTCTCAACCTGGAGTGTTATCCCTCCTGCTTCATTCAAACAATCCCGTAGCCCTTCTGCTCTTGACAGGGTTCTGGTGACTAACTGCAACATTTAGCAACTGTTTTTTTACCATCTTTCAGGTTTCACAGGTCAATAGTGACCCACTGTTGGTACATTCGAATAAAACTCGCAGAAGTTTGTACAGGGTGCATTTGGTGTGCATTGACTGAAGAAATATACTGTTTAATGAGTTCTGCAAAGTGGACAGAGACTCACTGAACAGCAGCTATTTATGAATAAATATCTCTATTAAAATCTCTATTAATAAATAACAATGGGCTTGGAGTGGATGGTAATTTAAAATCCAGCAGACAGACTGTCGCTCACATAAGTGATCTATGAGACACATTGCTTAAACAGCACAATCAGCCCCAGCCAGCTCCCTGGGAATTACTGCACCATTTGTGGCCTGCTCTACTCTTCAGGAAGCGTTTTCTTAAAAAAATTATAGTATCTGTTTTCTTTATTTACATAAACTTGATCAAGCAGTTTCAGGTTGGATGGGATGCGTTCTGGGTTTTTTTTGTATATATTTTTTGAGTGGTTCAGGACTTTTCTGATACATTCAGCAACAAATGGGATGGAAGGCACAGGAGAAGAGTTTTTCTTCGTAACTGTTATCTGCTGCTTTCGCCTTCAGGACCTGCCTCCTTAGAATCATAGTATCATAGAATCATCTGGTTGGAAAAGACCTCTGAGATCATCAAGTCCAACCATACCTGTCCCCTTACTAAACCATGTCCCTAAGAAACTTATCTGCCCGTCTTCTAAACACCTCCAGGGATGGCGCCTCAACCACCTCCCTGGGCAGATGTTCCTACGCCTGACCACCCTTTCAGTGAAGAAATTTTTTCTGATGTCTAGTCTGAACCTCCCCTGGTGCAACCTATGGCCATTTCCTCTGTCCTGTCACTTGTCACTTGCAAGAAGAGACCAGCACCCACCTTGCTACAACCTCCTTTCAGGCAGCTGTAGACAGCGATGAGGTCTCCCCTCAGCCTCCTTTTCTCCAGGCAGACTTCATCCAGTCCTCCCTCCAATCTCAAACTACTTCCTTAATATGTCTCCCTTCACTCCTGGGGTCACTATCAGTGGTAATCCTGATCAGTCTTTCTTTCCATTAACCCTTTATTCACCTCATTTCCATCAATTGTACTATGCTTGTGCAAGTGACTTAGCTGAGTGTAATATCTTATCACAACAACAACAATAATAATGATGATGATGATGATGAAGGGATTCACCCAAGTGAAATAAAAATGAAATAAAGGGTTATTTTGGCTCTTGTTTTTAAACATTTTAGTGATTTTTTTTCTGTAAGTCCTTTGGATTGCACAGGATATTAACATCATTCACAGAAATTGTGTTGCCTTAAAATGACAGTCCTTAAAATCAATGATGAATTTGGAAATCTGCTGACTGGTGACCTAGAAGAAAAAGGATGTACTAGGCATTATATCTAGTCCACTGTTAAAGGCAATCACATCACATCACACAGTTTTATTTCTAAATGCACCAGCCTTCACACGAACAACAGTGTAGTAACTCTCAGCCCTCAGTATCCATCAGAAGCCTTTTCCAGACTTTCTCTTGTTCCAATCAGCATGTTTAAAGTTATTGATGGTTAGTTTATAGCCATTTATTCTCACGGCAACATCCTTTATTTTCCACAGCTCTTTCACAGAAGAAACTGCAGTGCCATTTTACTTTGATTTTTAATTACTCACTTCAGAAATAATACTGTCAATGCTAAAGATCAGGATGAGACCTAGTGTGTAGCTGTGATGGGGAAAATCATTCCCAGATATCCTGCTGAGCCCATATGTTAATTTCTGTGTTCGGATATGCTTGCAAATGTCTAATTCAGCGTCAGGGACTGACAAGGTAGTGAGGGAACAAGAAAAAAGACATTACAAAAGAAATCCTCCCTTCCTCCCCGCTGCCTTTCCTCCTCTAAGTGGCGAGATTCTTCTACACAATCCTTCAGCAGTTAGTGGAGTAATTACTGGAATGGAGATTTTCATTCCATTGTTCTTTTCTGAACAGTCAGATGTGATGTGATGATGTCAGCAGACAGGATGCTGTGGTATCTCCTGCTCGTGATCACAGCTCTGTCCCAGTCTGTACCAGATGCTGAGACAGAAGTTGATTTTACTGCTTCTTCTAGGCTTGATTTCATTTCACCCTTGCTTATGAAAGAGTGACCATGTCCATTATGTGAGCTTCAACCAGATTTTTTGAGAGGTCTTAGCTGTTACAATGTGCTTGTGGCCGAGGAATTTTCACATTGGGTCTCTTATTCCACAAAAAGCTGCTGTAAATGATGACTCCTCAGTTTCACTTTCCTCAATAAATGGATGTTTAGATGTTTAATTAGGAAGCAAACCAGACAATCAGCCTTCTGCAGATAGAGCTGCACAGTGTAATCAGTCTCGTTCAGCTTCTTTGCATGCTGCTGGAGTACCAGCAACTGCTGAATTTATCAACAATTCTGTGGTTTGAGTGGCAATTTGCCCAAGGATTTCTCAGTTAATAAATATGAAGCAGCAGGCAGTCCATACACTGCACAGGATATACTGCAAATCTAACATTGTGACTTCGCTCTATTTTGTCAGGAAACCAACTCCAAAGAAATCAGGCAGAAACACAAGTGACAATAATAACAAACTGTGTTTACCTTTTTATTTTTGATTTTTTTTGAGCTATTTCCTTTTCAGAGTAGCACAAAGTGCTTGTCAGAGCAATGGAATTTATCCCAGCTGACATTCAAGTCTATTGCATTCTGGGTGAATGATCTGGAGTCCATCTGCCAGGCAGGCGGAGGTACAGAAAGGAGAAGATGTACAGCACGTGTCAGAGATGCAGCAGAAATAGGGACGTGTCCCTGTCAAACACAGCTCACAATCCACAGCTCTTAGAATAAGTGGTAAAGAGAAATAATTCTGGTGCAAAGTGGCTACTGGCTCCAAATAGGATCCTTAGGAGGGCAGTGAACTGGAGAAAGAAGAAATAGAGGAGCACTTCTGCATGCTTACAGTGGAAACTTCTCCTGATGCTCCTCATGCTTGGGAGGAAAAGGCTGAAGTCAGAGAATGAACTTAATTGCTTTCTGAATAAATCTCTCCTCAATTGTCATCAAAGGAAGATAAGGAATATTGGCCTCTAGGAGGTACCTGTGGTGGGTCTATGAACTCCTGGGAAGAGACTCCAAACTTGCAATCTCTGAGCATCCAGGTATTTTTCAGTGAGGATACAGACTCTCTGGCAGTAGATCAGAGCAGGAGTTCCCATGCTGAGGGTCACAGGATCACCTATATCCAATCCCCCGGTTCTGTTCGAGCCTAAAGATGCAAATGATGTATTATGTGCATTTTCAGCCCCATCCCTTTTGCTTGCACTGGTGCAGCTGTGAACTGCCAGAACCTTCTGTGATCTGACAAAGGCAGCTATTTTTTAATAAAAAATCTGCTCAGTCCATGCCAAATCTACTCCTAGTCCCAGGCCAGGGAGGTTACTGTGGAAGAGCACAGTCTCCCTTGTTACTTACAGTTAACACGGAGCTGCACATCTGTCAAAATGATGCATCTTGAGAGCCTTCAGAGACACTTTCTTGTTATTTTGGTTTCAGCAGCCCTCAGTTCCTTCTTGCCATAATCATTTTAACCACTGACACACTAATCCATTTTGACACTTCCTCTTCCCTACCTCATTCATGCTGCAATGAAACATGAAGTGCCTCCCAGGCTTCTGCTGCCGCCTGCTCAGAAGTGTTTGCCCTCTGTCCTGTATCCTTGAACGGCAGTGTCTCTGCATCTGCATTTCATGTATCCATCACAAACCAGAGCAAGCGGTGGAGGAAAAAACTGGAACAACTTTCTGTGGCTCATAGTCACCAAAGAACTTTTTGGTGCGGAAGAACTAAAGGTAATAGATTAAGCAAAGGGCTCAGACAAGCAATAAAATGCTGGCAGCTGAGCAAGTGGCTGCACATTGGCAGGTCCAGAGTATGGACTCATGCATGCTCTCCCTTATCATGGCAACTGGGAGATCATACAATCACAGAATCATAGAATCATCTGGTTGGAAAAGACCACTGAGATATCCTTAAGTCCAACTCTACCTGTTCACTTACTAAACCATGTCCCTCAGAAACTCATCTATCTGTCTTTTAAACAACTCTAGGGATGGCAACTCAATCACCTCCCTGAGCAGCCTGTTCCAGTGCCCGACCATAATTCAATTTATCTGACGCTGCTCAGAGAACTGCAGTAGGTCACATTATTGTGCGCTTTTGCACATCAAAACATGAAGGTAAACCGTTGCCAGTACTCCCCTGATGTGCAATAGGGTTTTTGAATGTCATTGAATTGCTCATGTCCTGTTTAGTTCTTGAATAAAGAAAGATTAAAATAGGTTTACACATTCTATGGAAGAAAATACTAGAGACTGACTTTAAAGAAGGTGAACTACACACTGGAAAATGTGTATTGAATTAAATGCCCAGGGAAACATCTGAGCATTCACAATGGCACAGGTGTTCCAGTCAGATGATATTAAAGCTATGTAGTGAGCTAATAATTTTTTTTTTTCACTTGGACTCAGAAATAAAGGATTAGAGACTGAGAGATTTTTTAAGCCTAAAAGATCCATATTATTTGATTTCTTCTGTAACGCTGACCCACACTGAAGAAAATAAGTAGCATTTCACCAAAACATGATTTCCCAAATGGTGTCTGAATAACATTTGCAACAGAAAATAATTGAAAAATCCCAAGGCCCAATTCCCTACTGCTATGTAATTACTGATGCCTGTGTAAAACACTATTGATTTGCCCATGCTTTCCTACAATTATTTTACACAGGTGTTAATGACTTACAAAACATAAAACATAGGAAAAACAGCCCCAAAGTCTTAACAAGAGACAATCACAGTTCAAAGGTCCTTAGTTCCCTTATCTTTGCATTTATATGTGGTGTAACATCCTCACTAGCGACATGGAAGTGAATGTGATCTGACCATGGAAATGTTCCATATTTAAGGCCTTTACCTGCAAATGAAACTCCACACCCTTCCTTGCTGCCTTATGCACTACTTGCTGTCAATCATTTTCCTGCTAGCATCCTGCACCGTGGCAGAAGCAACAAACAGCCAACTGCTGCTGATTCTCTTTGACTGCACAGCCCTTTTAAGTATCCCAGTGATCCTGTCAATCAATGTTTACTTTTAATGAGTCCAATCAGGTATATCTCTCCAGTGCAGGATTATGAGGATTTAAAAATGGTCAGTTTGTAATAGTTCTTGTGGTGGTCATTGCTACTTGCAACATTAATGAAGAGTTATTAAATTAACAACACATAGTTCTTCAATAATCCAGAATTCACACACAAGGTTAAGTAGGTTTGGATTCTATACATGCACCAGCTTGGTGAGCTGCTTATGTCTTATGTATGCAGAACTGTTTAGCTATAGCCTTGGTATATTTACCCAGAAATTTGCTGTCCCTATTTAGAATCTGTTTTATTTTTCCTCAAAAGATTTTCTAAAAACTCAGTGGAGTGCTGACAGGATTTAAACTGGGCACTCCCACAAAATGTTTTTTTCTCAGCATATTGTGAAGTCCTCAGAGAGGAGGTAAGGTGGCTGCAGGAAGCTTTTTGGGCCTGAATGGGAAATCGATTTGATTTTTTAACATTTTTTTTCCTCCCTCAAGCCTCAAATTAATGTATAAGACAACAGTAAACTACTTCAACAAGATCACTCAAGCATGAAGTGAAGAAATGTCACCATAATACTTCAGGAAGGAAAATTCATCCAGCCTATTAATTACATCTTTTGCTCACATTTTATCACCTTAAACAATATAGCTCAATCAAACAGACCTAAGTATTTTTACAACGTTCAAGTTTAGCTTCAAGGGAAATTCTCAGGTCAGATGTGTGAACAGGATTACATATCTAGCAAATATTGAGTAACAAAGAATCCACCTTCTATTCAGCAAGGAGAATTCAAAATACCTGACAAAACACTTTTTCACTTTTTATCTCCAACTGCAAATGGGTGGGAGGTTGGCTGATTCTGCTGAGATGCAGTAGGTGTCTGGCTAATTTAGAAGTTTTGGAAGCAGTTTTCCAATTTACTTGAATTTCAATTCTGTCCTGGGCAAACTTACTGTTCCATTCATCCAGAGGTGGGTAGGGTTGTGTAAATCTTTTTGGGTGGCTGTTGCAGTATGGGCTCTATTAATAGCATGCCTGCTGGAAAGGAGACTCTTCCAATATCTATCCAACTAAGGTATTTCCATGCTTCTCGCATTACTGGCATTACATCCAAGCATAAATCTTAATGTATTTTCCACCTGAAGCTCTGGGTAGGTTTTCAGTAAGTAAAACCCCCACCTCTGAAATTATAGTTAAAAGTGTTCAGTTTAGAAAATACAAACGTGTCTGTATATTGAATCCATTGCTAGGAACGTACTCAACACTTTTTCCTATAAAAAGGATGGTAATTAAACCTCTTTATCTGGCTGCTATATGGACAAGTACATGAAAGATCATGAGGCTTCTCAGTTACTATTACAATGGATGCCATACAAATAATTGGGACAGACACTGGGCTACTCTGCCATGTCAGTTTATGCAAACCATGCCAACAGTGCTTAGCTGGGGTTAAGGTAGCTCTGGTGTCCCATTAGATGGGTATCCTGCTGCCTTTCATTTATAGGAATGAGGAGCTGTACTCGTGTTTCAGGTCTGACTTGTTGAACCTGCTCCCTGCTCCCTGCCCCTGTGCCCCCCTCTCCTGATGCTTAGTCTGGGTAATTGCTTCACATCTGAAACCAAATGGTCTCAGAAGAGTGAGGCAGGGAAACAGCAACATTGCAAATGCAGTTTGGCAGTGTATGACTTTGGGAAAAGCAGGAGGAGACTTTTTAAAATAATGGTGATGATTGCTGATAATACTGAAATTTCCTCTATTCCCCAAAGACTTCACACAAGTAGGAATGTTAGTTGGGCGAAAAGAGATCATCAGCCTTTAACTAAGATCACTGGCAATATTCATGTTTCTCCAGCACTATCACCAGAAGCATAGTGAGTCCCACATCCCCTTCCTCCCTTTCTACACTGGAGCATTTTTCTAACCCTGCCCTCCACTGATGTTTGGGTGGACAAGACATTGACCTGGAATGCAGCATGGGGCTGATTGTTGGCTCCCTCAAGCTAGGGTCTGAAGGAGTCATGTCCATCTGCAATCACAAGTGTTTTCAGGCACCTGACTTCTGCTTTAGAAAGCAAGTCCCACTGATGTCACTTTGCTGACAGTGTTTTATTTGTTATTCCAGGGAATTAGCTATTGTATGTAAGGATTTAAAGAGTTTTGGTGAATATGAAGCTTCACTGCATGCTGCTTAGTCTTCTAATGGGAATAATAATGTTGTTACACCTCGCTGGATGGTTGTAAGACACATACAATAAAGATTATGAGATGCTCACATGCTACTGTTATGAGGGTCATGAAAGTGCTGAGAGAGATATATAAAGTGATAACAATGTAAGAGGACAAAGATAAAGACTTGACTGATTGCTTTTTATTGTCTTGCAATAATGCACACAATCAGTGCTGATCAAATAACAAAGATTACAGAAGCTGCCCTGGAATTATATATATTTTGCAGTGCAATTCTGATACAAGGTATTGATCCAAAAGCTGGATCCTTTGACTAACACATAAAAGTCCAGGCTCTATGTTCAAAACCTCATGGTGCTTCCAGCCTCCAGTGTGGCTGTTCCCAAATCATTCAGACCCATTTGTGCCTGAAAGATCTCAGAAGTGATAAATAAGGGCAAAAGTGCTGAAAGATTAGTCAAGTATCACAGAACAAGCTCTATGGAGGGGTCATAATCCTATTTCTAGCTGATTTGTTAATACTTGTTTCACGATATCAGAGTTGGATGACACAAAGCAGCGTGAATTGTGTCTAGGCGGAGCCCATAAGAGATTTTGGCCTATGTGCTTGTCCTCAGTGTCAGTCAGAGCTAAAGAGAAGATACATTACCAGTAGGTGAGGTCTTCTTACATCTAGTTTGCTCAGCAAGGTACAGTGACAGGATGGAGACTGACCCACAACTCAGTCACAGCTTTGGTGTTGCTTGACCCAGAGGAACCCCTGGTAGATTACAAAGGTTTAGTTGAGTATTTCTTTGCCTTACTGAGCATTTTTCATGCACTTGCTCAGGCCTGTGATGGTTGAGGTTTCCCATGGTGAGGGAAGGGATTGTGGATCTGCCAAACCTCTTCTGTGCTCCTGGACCAGCTGGAAAATTGTGGAGCCAGGGGCTGGGGCTGTGTCTGCAAGTGTCCAAAGGGGCTTCTCCCCACGGAGGGAGAGTGTCTGGGTGGCACAACCTGCACTGTTGAGTGTAGATGAACACATACTCCAAGACCTCGTATCATTTGAAGAGGAATATTGCAGATAAAGACCCACTGTCCCACTGTGTGCTCTAGGAGCATTTACAGCATGCAGGAGGAACAAGAGCTCTCCTCTGCAGATGCATGGGGTGGTGGACATGTATGGAGGAGCATTTTCCAAGTCTCATCCTCAAACATGAGACCTGAGAAGCTTTCTTTCCACTTAGAGAACCAGGTTCCCAGAAACACTACAAACAAAACTTGCTCTCATTGCTTATTAGCTACAACTAAACTGCTGTCTAATGCCTGTGTAAGAGGGACTATTTGTGTAAGACATAGGTTTTGTTTCTGTAGAGGAAAACAAGCAAACAAAACCTAACCTGTCAGTGGCTGTAAAGTGGTATGAAACTGCTTTGGAGTAGCCTCATCTCCCCTTGCTGGTGTTTGGTGGTTACTGCAGCCCTTTCTTCCTGTGGTCAGACTTTGCACTGCATTCCAGCTGCAGGTTTGCAGGATTTTCAAAGTATTGCCAGGGAAATAATTACTTCTGTGTGAGTGTTTATGAAGCTAGAACCGAGCTTGCTTCTCTTGATGAGATTTATCTAAATAAATAATTTTTTTTTTCTTTTCTGAAAGGCATTCATTTATGCTTAGCACCAGTATTCAGACTTGATGCAAAGCGATGTTTTGAGTGTTTCCAGCAGAACCGTAGCTCCTGGGAGTGTATGGGAAATATTTCATTAAAAAAAAGGAATTGTAGAAAATTATATTAAAAAAACCCACTTGAATCCAAGCAGCCTTGCAAAAAATGCTGGTTTAATTACATACAAAGGCCTTAGCCTTCGTGGTCAAGGACTGCATGAGTTATGACCCCAACCAGAGGCAGCAGGGAGTGTGAGGAGAAAGTGTATTCGAAAGCCACACACTATGATCTAGAGGAGGCAGTTTTGTATTGCTGCGATTAAGAGTCCCCTGGGATGAGGGATGTACAGGCCAACCTGAAGCTCACTCTAAACTGCTCTGAAGGCAGCAAGAGATGTCTGTTGTACAGGGAGGGAGGAGGGATACAACAGCTCTCTGCAGCATAATGGAGTTGAGTTAAGCACCAGAGAGCAGGATGTGCTACCTAAACTAGCAGCAATGCTGGCACAAGAGCAAATGGGCTATGAATACACTTGACTTGGAAACAGCAAGAAGATTTCTTGCCATCAGAAGTGGAACAGCTTTGTAGTAAAAATAGGTCTGTACAAAGCCAGGCTGTGTTTGTTCCAGTAGATGAAGGAACTCATATGATGTGGGAACAAGATGTGATGATTCGGGAGGTAACATTCAGGCCTGTGTTCCTATAAGGATGGTTAAACATTGGAACAGAGAGGTTGCAGAGTCTCCATCTTTGGACATATTCAAAACCTGGCTGGGGATGCCCCTCAGCAACCTGCTCTCATTGATAGTGTTCTGAGCAGGGAGGTTGCGCAGGGTTGTATCCAGAGATGCCTGCCAACATGAGCCATTCTGTGGTTCTGTGGAGTGAGTACATCATCCAGTGAAAATGAAGTTGGTTTCCAGGTACATTTCTTCTGGTTTATTTAGAAGTTTGCTCTCTATGGACAAATACACTTTTATTCCCCTCCTATATTGGTCCTCAAGCTGTACATCACCTGCATCTCAGGCTTGCAGGAGTGAGATGTGAGTGGGACCAAGGGTACACCATTGCTCTCAACTTTAAGAACAGCAAGGACTAATGCTATTTTTTTAAAAACTTAGCAGTGTTGTGTTGTCTAGGACAGGAAGGTGCAAGTCCTTCCCCCAAAGCACAGGAGAAGAGGTAATGTAAAGGTTTATCTCCAGCAAAGGACAGTACACCTAGGAATATGTGTGGGTCAGCTGGTCTAGTGGGCTAAATTTTGTTTTACTTCTCTTTTCCCTGTGGTCTTATTTTACTCAGTTTACAGGTTTTATTCCCAGAGGGAGAAGACGTCTTGATGCTTATTCCCACTTCAGCTACGAGCTGTTTTGGGAATGGGAAAGAATTACCCTTCCCAAAAATGCTTCTTCATGACTATTTACCCAGGATCATGAAGATGTGTGAAATCAGAGCTGCATCAGGATGCTGTGCTGAATGATGACCAGCACACTGCAAAATTCCTCTCTCACACACATAAAATCCCAGACCCTGTTCAGACCCACATCCATAGCTGTCAGTGTATGAGGGCTGAAACCTCTTGATGGAGCAGATTTTTTCCAATTTATCTCTGAATAAACTTTGAAAATTAATTTCCTCACCTTTAAATTATTTCTTGGCACAAGATCCATGCTTCTGGCTCTACTGGTTAAAGAACCATGGCTGGATTTACTGCCCTCTGACTTTAATCCACTGTTAAAGGCTACAGTGATTGAATACTGGCTTGCAAAACCAGCTCCTATATGTTTTATATCATAAAACTTTTGCTAGTGGTATTTCCCCAATGGCCTGGAAACGTGCATCATTTTTTCCAGTGAAATAATCACCCATTTATATATTCCTCTTGAGAGGCAGCATGATCTGACATTGCGTTTAACCCTCAGCAGGATATTTAGTTTGTTGAATGGATACTAAGAGCGGACAAATGCATTCAGCACAGTTCATAATAGGCAGTTATTTAGCAGGTAAAGTACATTTCATGTTGGAAATAGAGCAGGATTGGAACAATAGCATTTTCAGTCCTTTCTTTCTCTTTTTCTTCTGGTTAACATTTTTACCCAATTTACACAAACAAACTTAATATACAAGATAAACCTTACAATTAACAAATCAGTATGAGACACCAGTTCAGCAGGACAAATAAATAAACATTTGTTTCTGGACTGTTTGGGAAATACCCTAGAAGCAAATTAAAGAGTTAAAATGTGCCTATACAGTGAGGAAAGACACTATCGTGCATGGGTAAGTGCAGGCATATTAGCTTTTCCTCATCTCACTGGATTCAGGATAACAGCCAGGATTTCAGGTTATGCTGATCAACTGAATAAATACCAGCAGTATGTAAAGATATTTAAAAATCTGTGCCAGTGTGTTTTCATGGATCATTCAGACAGGTTGCTCTTGGATTGAAATGTCCATTAATGTAATTATCCTCTACTAAGGGAGGTAAATGGAAAAATGAAGATGACATTTTGCACATCAAGGTCACACATGCCAGCCAACTCTCAGCATCTTAAATGACACTATACTGAGATTTTATTCTTTTCCAGACACAAACACATGTGAAACATGCTACTACATGGCCTCCCTCCTGCCACTCAAGGTGTGTTTTCATTGAGAGCTGTGCTAAGATGCTCTGCTCAGGCAGAGGGGCCATCAGTGCACATGGAGGAAGAGCATCACATTTTGACCTGAACAGAATTAGGGGCAGGGGGCAGAATCTGGGAGGACTTTGCTGGGCTGACCCCCATAATAGCTTTCAAAGGCCATGAGGCTCCGCCGACCCTGCTCTGACCATACGTGGTTCCTATTGTCAGGACTTTCACCCTCACAATCTCCTGGTTCTTACATTAATCCAGCAATAAAAAATATGTCTTTGTTTGCTATATGATCCTTTTCTTATTTTATAGGAAGTGAATTATCTAAACTCTGATTGGAAGCATAAGAAAATCTATATCACTGTCTGGCTTGATGTTTGTGCTTTGGATGAAATTGTAGTAGCTCAGTTTAAGTAAGCTGAGTTAGTTGAAATAAAATTGGACAGAATGATTCTTGCAAAACAAATAAAATGTATAAAAAAACTGTGTGTGATTCAAAACTTTATATCCAGGGAGATTTTGGATAGAAAGTTAAGTTCCCTCTTAAAACTTTTCAGGAGACTATTTTTTGTCATGCTATCTATACCTATTTATTGATTAAATGAATGATTCAGTTCCTACAAAGACAACCCTCTCTGCTCTCCTCCAGCCTTATTACGGACAGAAGTCAAGTTGAATCTTTCCATTAACTTCCATGACCTTCGGATCAAACACTGAAACATGATCATGAGAGCTGGGCAATGATAATGAATCTGGGTATAACGAGGTTATCTCTGGCCTAGGTATCCTAATACCAGGGTAAAGCCAGGGTAATGAGACTCAGAACTGACTCTTACCCCACAGTGAATTTGTTTGGAGCAATTGTAAATACAGTGAAGACAAACACTGCAGACAAGAGCTTGGAAACGCTTGTTTTACTGTCTTAAGGGAGATTTATACCTTGAAGAAAATGGTTTCTGTAACCAAACAGCAGACTGTTAATTGTATCACATTTTCAATTGATAATGGAGTGTTTTAAAAGTGTGACTACAGAAAAGAGGAATTTCTGGTTGCACCCGACCATGTAGAAAGCCTTACCTTTATGTAGGGCATCAGGACTTTTCCGTGTCACATTCTATTTCCGTCTCTTATTAAGAGAAAAATTGATTTGATGTGCCAGGGGCTTTCCATTTGCATTTCAATTACATATTTCAGTGGCTTCTTAGGCTTTCCAGGCTTTTAAAGGACTAGTGTTTCCTATAAAATATTCTGAAGAAAAAACATTAGGGTCTGAGGTGGAATGAAGTTCATTAAAAATAAAGCTTATCACAAAGACTGCCATCTTCACAGTTACATTCATTGGTGAATGCATATATTTTCATTGTTTATTAAATAATTAAAGAAGAAATCATTACTAAGAGCTGAAAAACACTGTATGTGAACAGACTACTTGTATAATTTTACATGTCTTGAAGCCTTCATTCACCTGAACTTATCAGTGAGGTAATGAAGTCTGTGGAGGTTGTGTGAAAAAGGGTGAAGAAGTTGACACAGTCAATAGAACCCAGCTGGGGTTGTGGGAGTCTGGGTTTCCAACACTGTATAAGCAGCCAAGGAGCCAGTAAATATTTCAAGCTCAGATTCCCAGAGCCCAGTCTTTGCTGGGATTCCCAGGAACAAAGATTCAAAACTGAGGTAGAAATCCTGGTGCTTAGGTTTTCTGACTCAATTGTATTTACAAAACTTCAAAATAAAATGTTGGGATGATTTTGAAAACAATTAAAAACTCTTCCCTCTCCCCTCCAACCACCATACACCTTAAGCTGAACACATCTTTGTTCTGGGTAGAAACCACACCTGTGAGTCTCAAATCAAAGATTTTTTTTCACATTTTTCTTCACATTTTCTGTGTCAAGGGAAGAGGGCTTCCACACCCAAAGAAAAAGCTAAAGATGCAGCGATTTAATGCAACCCCACATTTTATCTCGATGTCTTTGCAGACAGTGTAAGGCATCAACAGAGGCATCAGAACTTTTACTCCTGCTCCATCTCCACTGGCAGAGAAAATGGAGGAAATACAGCCTCCTCTGAAGCAGGAAAGGATTTGTATCCAATCTGTAATCTACTTCGCTATTTCCATGTACTGCACACGCCCTTTTCTACCATTGGAAAGGAAATGAAATAATTACACAGCCTGCAAGAAATGTACTTTATGACATACATTTATGATAAAATTATGGAGCTGTTGCAATGAAATATTCCATCAATACATTAAACCAAAGCAAAATCAGTCTGGCAGTAAAAAACTCTCATTGTCCCAGTTCATCCCTGGTTTTCTTTTGTTGAGTTTATTTAGTGCCTTTATTAAAATATTTCTGTTGTAATACTGGTCTTAATGCTATATTGTTTTTATAATGGTATGATTTTATTGTAACATCACCTCCAATTTAATAGCTCTTTCCATTATATGTGAATTGCCACTAAAATGGAATTGCTGTTGTAATGGATGTAATACCCTTGTAGGAAGTTTTAAGAGCCATTACTACTGCATAATTACAAAAGAAAAGCCAGGAAATGTCACGAGGAAGAGGGAAATACTATCAAAATAGTATCCATTTGTGATAAAGACAAGTAAGATCAAATAGCCAAAGAGCGTGGTGACCTGAGACTGAACAAAAATATCTCAGAGAGGAAACACAAGAGAGAGATGCCACCAGAGCCTGGGCTGGACATCATTCTCTTTTCTCAGTTCTTCAAATGGAATTCTGAAGAGTGGGATGGAGTGAGGGTTGCCTGCTCCTTGACCATCACGAAATGTCCACCTAGACTCTGATTTCCTTGTGATAGTGCTTTCAGATCAAAATATGTAAATGCAAAAAATCTGCCTCTTAACTGGCAAACAGGGGACTTGAGGAAGGGTTTGAGCTCACTTACTTATTTCAATTCTACTACTAACATCATGTTGCGTGTGCCCCTCTTGCAAGCTCTTCGGATGGCTCTGGTTCCTCACTGGAGCTTGATCTGCTCATTCAAGCTGATTTTCTATTGTCTTTAAGAGAAATATCAAAGGTTACACTAGGATATCCTCACCAGAGAAATCAGTTCTTGCACAGCTGAGCAGAGAAGCCCTGTGCATCTCACCATGAAAATCTGGAGAACAATAATCTAACCATACAGATGTACAAAAAAAAAGGCAGTACTCTTCTGAAAAGCTGGAGCTGAGTTTACTGAAGAACGTTGAGCTATGTATTTAGATTTCTAATCTGAGGCACTAGTATTTAACAGTAGGTTCTTCTCTCAAATGTGCCATGGTTTTTTGAAATAATAATAATAAAGTGTGTCGATGGCCTTAAAATTCTACAGATCACCCAGATAAGGCATGGATACATTTTATTTTTCATGTGATGTTTTGAGGGAGGAATAAAACCCCTTATGTTCTCACAGTTCTCATTTGGATCATTGAAACATATGGTAGTGGAATTATTGCAGTTTATCAGAAGATTTGTATGTACATGGATACAAACTAAATATGCATGCAAAACCATAGCTGGCTCTCCTGCACTCTCGCTGAAATTTATCTTAGGTGGATCTTCAATTTCCAGAGTGTGAATTATAATCTGAGTTATGAGTAACAGGACTCACTGGGTTGATTAGCCCTGATATCTAAGGATAATATACTTTAATCTCAGCATCTCTCTGGGGTGGTGCAAATTAAAAAAAAAACAACAAAACAACCAAACAACAAAACCCACAACCCTAGCACATACACATACAGAGAAAACCCGTGAAGCCAGTTTGATGAATTTCAATGATCTTATCTCTACAGAGCATTTTCTCTTTGGCAGGGTAGAGTTTTTTTGCTTCAGCGGATAATATGGGAATTCAATCATTGTTTTCCAAAGTACATATTATTTGCAATAGTGTGGTCTGGGTGATTGCCTTTCTCAAAGAGCAGGACAATATTTCAGCTAACAGGGTGGAAATCAATACCAAAAGATTAAAGCTCAAAGGATGAACAAGTGCACGTGCACCAAAGGAGAAAGTGACAGTGAGAGCTGCCTTTAAGTGATAGCAGGTGCTCCTGTAGCAAAAGAGAAGAACGAAGAGAGACGCTTCAATTAGCTCATCGCTGTGCTCCCAACAGATGCTGCTTTGTTCTTGGCTTTGAAGGATTCTTTCCTTTCTTCTGACAGGTTTGCAACTCCCTACCAATTTCTTGTTCCAGCTTGATCCTATATTCCAGTCAAACCCTGGTCAGTCTGTTATCCTGCCTGATGACTTCTTTGCTAACTACACTGTGACTGAAAATCTGTTTAGCTCCCCTAGTATAACAGAACAATTTCATGCCTGCCCCCATCAGTGCCAGGTATCCCACACCTGATAGTGATGCTAGAGTAGGGTCTGTAACCCTTCCCCTAACAGCTAAACTCTCTGCAAATGCTTGGGTCAAATCATCAGAGTCAGTTAAGCAAATCACTGATTAGAAATTATTAGCAAGAATATCGAACAAAAAAAATATGCAGCCACATGCTGAGTACTGTTTGCAGCCTGGCTCTATTCATGACTGAAAGGAGAGACAAGGGCTGGAAAAAGGCAGCACTGACACCCAGATGTGTGGTGGCTCCCACAGAAGGCATGGTTAAACAGACTAGGATGCTTCAGTTCAGAAAAGATTCGGTCTAGGTAAGACATAATTAGAGATTACCAAAACAAGGAACAGCATGCGTGGCGCAAATAGGGAGCAACTCGTTCTGCTTCTTCCAGATAGGGAACTGAGGAGAAGTGGTGCAGGTGGCAGGTTTGGAAGAAAAAAAAGGAACAATTAATTGCCAGTGTGTATTTAAGCTGAGAAATTCTTTGCAATGTGTTGTGGATGCTGAAAGTTTACAGGGCTACAAACTCTGATTGGATAAATTAATAAATGAAAAGTCTATCAATCAGCCCCATTCTTTGCTATGAAATGCCTCAACCCTGAGTGCTGGCTGCCGAGAGCTTGTGCTGGAGTGCTGGCATCAGAGTTCAGAGACTGGTGCTGGGACCAGTCAGTCTCCAGTCCTTACCAGAAAAGCCACATGTATGTAAACACTGGCTGACTGCATTGAGCCTTGATGCTCCAGCTCCTACCTGGAACGGGCTCAAAGACCTTTACTTATTCACTCCTTCTCCCTGCTTCCATCTCTCCTCTCATGCTGAGGAGGGCTCAGGCTCACAGTTTTCCTTGCTTTGACAAATTGTGATGCATGAGCTAATCCATGCAGATGTCCAGGGCAAATACAGGTTGTAAGACTTACAGTGTGGGCAAAACTAAGCTTAATTACTTTCCATATGCTGTTTCTAGAGGTTTGCATACAGATCATTGTTGTGGATCTGCTAGTGCACAGGAGCTTGATAGGATCAACTAACTTCATTATGTACTTGAGTAAGCAGAGGAGTGCAAAGGGCAGAGAAGGGGAGAAAAACAGAGGGGGAGAGGCTTTTGACCGCTGGCATGTACTCAGGGAGAAGCACGAGTATCACAGTACTGACTGCTTTACTCAGTTTTGGGGCTGGGACTACCGATTGCACTGACAAATTGTGCTTATCAAACTGAAGTAAACAAGCCTCTTTGCCAGACTGCTCCTGCCAGGGCATTAGCTGTTGCACCATCCTAGTCTCATTGGCTGTCGTTCACTGTCACTGAGTCACTGTCATTCCTGTCTGCGAAAGTGAAAATATGCCAGCATTGATCATGTACATACTCATAACACTTCTGGCCCCTGAAGACCACAGAGAATTTTAACCCTTATATGGAATTAACTTGCATTTGGTGAGAGGTTAGGTCCTGTCTATTACCTCAGGAATATGTGTCTTTGCCAGGATTTGCCCCATCTCTTCCATGTAGGCTTCGAGCAGAAAATGATTCACAATATTCCCAGTTTCAGTAAGGTCCAGCTGAAGTTCTGCTTGTGAGCAAGTGTCTGGCTGTGTGGTGGCAGAGATTTTGTCTGGACTTTATATTATGTTTCATGATGGAAAAAAAAAAATCCTGATTTGTATTATACATTTGGTTCAGTTGTAAAAGTTGAGAGTTAACATGTTTATTCTAAAATGTTAGTGGAAATTCTGCAGTTATTAACCTAAAGCTGGGAATGCAGAAAAAAAAGAAAAAAAAACCCAGTCTTCAAATCCAACCACAGGCCTTGAATTTCCCACACTGCCAGTATTTAGAGGCTAAGTTAACCAAGTTGGAGAGCTAAGTCTAGCTGTTTGGAGATAATTCTAGCAAGAGCTTTCTGATTCCTTTGCTTTCCAACAAAAATAAATAAGTTAGAGAACTTCCCAGTGAAGTTAAATAAATTAAAGAACTGTTGTAACAGGAACAACACTGTCTCCGTATCAGTATACTTAGAGCCCAACACGACAGAATATATTTTCTGATTCCTCTAAACAGCTGTACCTGCAGTGAGGTGCTGGAGGAGGATTGCTCTGCCTCTCTCAATCAATGGTCCTGCCCAGCACATCCTCTCTGCTGCTTCAGGTGACAGGTAGGTTGCTTCAACATTTGCTCCAGTTGCTTCTATTAATGGGTAACAATTCCTGAACGCATCTAACCTGGATGGCTGATTTGCTTTGCTGAGCCATATGCAAGCCAAAGAGCCAGAAATTACCTGTTTGGGATGTCTATCTCGTAATTTCCCTTCAGAAGAGGTGAAACAGTGAGGATAGTAAAGTTCTGAGGAGGTGTGACCACACTAGCAGCACCAAGTGATGTCTTTCCTGTGCTCATGAGTCTCTGGAAACCCTACAGAGGTGGCAGCAGGTTTATAGCCTCAACAATTCTTAATACATATATAATTTCATGATGACAACAAATATAGTGTCACAATACCAGAGCAACTGAAATCAACAAGGTTCAATATGTGGAAACATGTTAAAGCAAACACAGAGATCAATGCCGTAGGAATACAAAATGCCTTTGCCACTGCTGAGGAGTTGTGGGTAAATCCCTGAGTTTGCATGTGTGATATCTGGTAAAAAAAAAGCTGGGATGGGGTAGCAGATTGTATGACAGGTTTTGATAGCCCCTTCCAGCCCTAAGCTCTATAAACTCAGCCTACTTCCAATGCTCTTAGAAATGCAAAGTTGGAAATGCTCTGTATGTCAGGTCCAACAACAGAGCAATGAGAATGTTATCAGTCTTCCTCTGAGCCTCAGCTAAAAGCAGAGACAAGGAAAATATCTGGGATAAGCTACCATTCATAGCAAGGTGGTAGAGATGTGTAATTCCTTGCTAGGAGAAGCCACTTGGATGAACTATTAACTTTTTTTCCGAGATAAATACACAATTAACATATCAAAGACAGCACCATAAACAATATCTTCTGTCTCCAGCCATGGGAGACAAGCAAGGTGAGCAGAAAACTGTAAATGCCAGGCTTCCAGAGCCTCCCTTATTGCTCAGTACTCTCTTTAACTTTTGCTTTTCGTGGCCAAAACAAGATTCATAGTCTCCTCTTCACAGTCAGCTTTACTGAAAAAGTGAAAGGTTGATGTTGCTAATAAATGGCCCTAATACCCATGGATACAGGGAGGAAGGCCATGAAGGAATTTTGGAGGTCTGAAAGGAAATAAGGCCATAGCTTTAAAAAAAGGCAAAGTGTGGCTTCAGAGAGAGCACAGAAATAAAACTCAGTCTGTGCTTTCCTCTGTGAATTATGACTGCCACAGGAACTCTGATGTGCCTCCAGCTTTTAGGCATTTTAGTTCTCTTCTTGTAGCTTCGTCTCTGTAAACTCTCACAGCACTTGTGGAGCAACATTTTTCTGGCACCCTTTATTGAGAGAAAACTGTAGGGGGAGAGTCACACTCACTGCCTGTTTTCTCATGTTGGTCCCTCCTGCCAACCCCAAAATGCACTTTTATGACACAGGTTCAAAGCTGAAAGTTTGTGACTGGCTTATGACATGAAAGTTCAGGGAATAAAACTTATGACAAGTTGATGAAATAATTGTGCTTGTATTTTATATCTTTTTTTTTATTAAATTCTGCTAGCTGAGATCATTCACCAGAATTTTCCAAGATTGGTATCTGGTTGTATTCCTCATTACATACAACATTTTCACTATATATTCGATCTGACTCAATATTTATTTCCTTATATTTTATGCACTTACAGTAGCATTGACTGATAAGCTCTACTGAGACATCCAAGCACTAAAAGCTGCCTGAAGGGACAAGAAAACAAGAGTAACTATTGGGGTTTGGGCTACAAAAACACCTCCTCAGTGATTCAGAAACTGAATTCTCATTTGTGAATGAGCTTAGATCCTAACGACATTCTATTTTGACACCTAATGCTAATTCAGGTGCAGAGTGTCTTTCCTGCTCGGAGGTCTCCCTTATTGACATAAGACCAGTCCTAATTTGCTTCTGGTGGCTGTGCCAGACACAGCACCCTCTGAGGAGTCACAAGCCCTTGGGGAATCACTGTGCCTGGTACTCAGCACTGGGGAAAAAATCACGTGGTTCTTGACCTCTGATGGACAAAACTTATTCAAAATCTGGGAATTCCCACACCAATATGAACTACTCTGAAATGTTGCACTGCTGAGACACTGAATATTTGCACGTTAACCAGCTTGGAGGCACAGGGAAGTCCCTGTAATGTTCTGATAAGTGAGCATTACCTATTGCAGGGTTGTGCAGCGCTTACATCGTATGACAAAAATAACACCTGCAGCATGGCTCAGGTAACTGCTCTCTTGCTGTGTTTTCCTCCCTTCCCTACAGCACCTCCTGACTTGTAACTCAGCAACAACAGGCGAAACCACAGCCTTGCATTATCAACAGCCCAGAAGCGAGAGACATGTATAGCAATCTGAAGAACAAAACATGCCACCAGTGTTTATTAACATAGCCTTGTAAATCAAAACAGTCTTCCTGTCTGGTGTCTTGTCCAGAAGTTATTGGCTCATTCATCTTAGCCATATTAAGCAGGACACATTTATCAAGGTCACATAAAAAGAGATATATAAAGACTGTTCCTGGACAACAGTTACATGCAGGTATCATGCCTACAGCAACTGCTTGTTTTGCAGGGATGTACCAGTTGGTTGGCATTGCCATGATGAATGGAAGGAAACAGAAAAGGTGCATAGATTCTTTATGCTGATGTACCAGTAGGGATACAGAAAGAAGTGAAAACCAGAGAAACTTCGGGTCAGAAGAGTGATGCTGAAACACACTGAATTTGAGGACATTATTCTGGTTGTGAGGATATTTTAACAAAGATTTTTTCCAGCTGCATGAGGTAATAGATATATTTTCTCTCCTCTCAGTACATCCCCCTGAAACACTGGGAACACAGAATTGCACTGTATATATAATGTCAGAAACATCTGGAACACACTTTTGCTGGCATTCACTCATTTGTTAAAACAACTTGTCAGTAAATTAAAATTTGTCAGTAATGCTGCAATTTCAATAAAATTCAAGCAGGACACAGGTTACATCTCACTGGATCCAGCTGCCAGGCACACTCCCATTCTTGGCTGTTTGGTGGCCAGAATCCCCAGGTGGCTTTTTAGCCACCTGAATTAAGACATGGCCAACTGGCCACCTTGCCAAAGTCAGCAGGTCCAGGGTAGGTTTGAAGCTATCTGTTGCCTTTTATTGTTCAGGGGTTATATTCCAAATTAAATGAAAGTAAATTCTAAACAGTTGACAATCCTTAAAGTGGAATTATATTTCTCTCCCCATGGTTACTATAATATTTAGTACATTGTGGGACTTTATCAGAGTGGTATAATATTGTGCTGAGCAGTGCATAGACACCCAGGGATGCCCTGCCTCTGAGAGTTCCCTGAGACACAATCCTTTTCTCAAAGAATTTATAGTCTAACCAGAGCAAACAGAGAATGGCTGGGAAATGGGGATAGTAGCTTGCGATGAACTCATTAATCAGTAGATCTCATTCACAGAGGAAGCCTGTTAAACTCTTTCGATGTTTTAATGTTTTAAAGAGTGTTTTCTTATTTTTTCCAATTAAGAAGATATGAAGATAAGTGTTTTAAATAATCAGTTTTTTAAAAAATCCAAATCTGCTTTAATGAAAAAATTTATACAAGAGGCAGTAACACAGCCACTAGGAAAATGTACACCATACATGGTTTCTTATTTTATTTAGACATCACCATGAAAAACTTAGAATAAAAACCCTGCTTGTTTCCAAGATGGTCAAAACCACATATATAATAACATACGCTATTAAGTGTTTGTAAATATAATACTTTGGAAAAATTTCCTCTAGAATTGTAGAGTCTTCTTACTCAATATTTCCTTTTTTCCCCACTTCACCCATCTGTAAACCCACTTTGACCCAGTCACTGCCTATGTGTGTTGGATGACAGAATAAATGTTAAAAACCTTTAAATCATCAGAGATAGATTTTCCATAGATCACTGTCATAGCCTTAAGGCCTGAGAGCCTGAAAACCCCTAGAGCCTGCTTCAGACAGCTATCATTAGAAATCTGAACATCCCAGCTCCCCAAGACAGGTGTTTCTAGTGATGATGGGTAGAGCTATTACACCTTAAAATACTCCCTGCTCCATGCTCATATAATTTTAGTATAAATGGTCAAAATAGAGCAATTTGGGTAACAAACTACTGCACAGAGGCACAATGTGTATGTGCTGTTCTGAGACCTTCCTGCGAAGTGTGTTATTTCTAAAGGAAAATTCCACTTTAACAAGAAATATGGAGGATTTCTGATACTTTCTGTGTTTAACTGAAAATCAGACCTTAAAAATTGCATGTATCACAGTATCACAGTATTACAAGGTTGGAAAGGATATCTGTGTGTGCATATCTTCTAAGTGTATGTCAGAGGGGAGAGTCCTGCCTGTGAAAGCTGATAGGTCCAGACAGGGGTTGCAGGTGGAGGAAGGTCAATTCCTTGCTCTGAGTGTGTGGAGATGCCAGCCAATGCTCTGACTGTGAAGCCAGCCTCACATGTGGGTGTTATGGTGGTTTCCTCAACAAGAAATCCCCAAGAGAGGTATGAGTAAGACAGAACTTAACTCTGTAGGCTATTTACTGTGTTACACCTCCCAGTCACTGAGTTATGGCTGTTGTGGTCCCTTTACCTGTATCACTGTGATGAGGAATGTTTCCCAAAACATTGAAACGCATAGGTATACGTTCAGTAGTAAATGGGGAAAAAAAGAAAGGACAAGAGAAATCTTAGAAAAGAGAAGGAATGGATAAGTTTTTAACTGTCTCATTACATAAAATATATATACTGCATGTTTTGTATATAAACATGTTATACGTCATGGTGACTAACTGTTGCCCATGTGTCTTGGGATCTAAACAACTCACCTCCATTCTGTGACCTGGGCAGCTCTGCTCTGTATCAACAGCCCTTGGTGCTGGATGCTAAAGAGCAACCAGGAGAGGAAGGAAGCAGCAAATATATTTTCTAGGTGTGTCCACTGCAAATAAATCACCCTGTATGAATTATGGAGTGAGATGGGGTACAAGGCATGATACTGCTGTTATAAATGCTGGTGTTATTAATTGTGCTGAGGTTGCTGGAAACGACAAATTGGTGTGGATGGAGCATGGATGTGTGGTATGAAGATTAGTTTTGATGGATTAGCATTGCATTTCTCTGGGACTGCAGCACTGTCTGAGATCTGTGTGTGGTCAGACAGCCCCATGGCCAGCGAGGCAGAACATGCTGGCACAGCAGGGTAGATTTGGTGGCATTATGCTGTAATATATATATAATATATACATGTGGCCATATACACAGAAACCACAATTCATCATTCAGGTTCCTTATTTCTGATTTCCTGCTTCTTCTGAACAACAAATGGAATTGAAAATGCCAGCCTGTGCAACTACAGGACTCTCAGGGGTGGCTGTGAGTAACTGACAGGTATAAATTGTAGCCCCTGCAAGCTGTTAGGAGGCCCGTGGGAATAAGAGATATCATAACATGAAAATGAAGGTCAGTTACAGCGCCATGAACATGAAGTGATTGCTCAGTATATTATAGGGTCTTTAGGAACTAGCAAGACTGCTCAGCCTTTTGCAGCCATTGTGGCTGCTCAGCAATGCCCATGAGAACCAGGGATGACTGTGGGATTGGGCAGAGCCCTAAGTCCCCTCAAGGGGTTTAGTCTGTCTGTAGCTGTCAGTCAGGAGGGATTTGTTTTGGGTGTTTTTTACTGTAGTATAATTCCCTGGGTTTTAATAAACACAGAACAGGAGAGCTGGAGAGAATTCATGCATTTCCTCTAGCAATACAATTCAAATGTGTGTGCAATTCTTATTTTGAAACTGGGCTAAAAATAAAAATACTGACTTACTTTCAGTGATGCAACACAACTTACTTGAACAACATTATTTCATTAAAATATTTTGTAATAAAAATACCAAACCAGAAAAAGCAATGGAGCATTTACAAAGAACTCATTACCAAATACAGTCTATTTTTCAACCATAGAGGTACATTTTTTTTAATTTCTTCTGTGCTCAAATAAGAAAACATCACATATTTGGGGAGAGGGAAAGTTTACTCATTTTTCCAACTGGTTCTCAGATAAAATGTTCAGAAGTGTGTAAGCATCTTAGGAAATTGTTTGCTCTTCAGAAGGGACATAGACTGTTTGGCAATTACTGTCAGGCATGCACTGGGCACTAAAGCTGGCGGCAGAGATTCAGAACAAAAGCAAAATTGGATCACAAAGCAAGGTCCATCAGAGACTTCCTTGCTTGCTAGGACAGAGGATCCAAAATAATCAGCATAGGTTTGGAGACAGTTTGTGAACCCTGCTGTGTGCTCATGAGCAGAGGCTGGTGGGCTCAAAGATAGGTATAGTAGACAGTATTCGGCTCTGGGTTTTTCTTCCCCTATTGCTACTGACAATTCCCCATCTAGACAGAGTGGGAAGAATGGGAGATGAGCTACCCTGAGCCCTCACCTTCTGTTAATGAAGTGATTCTCTCATGCCAACTGGTGGCTTGTGCTCAGGGACTGGTATCTGGAATAATGCAAATTGCTAAAATGAGTTTTAACTGGAGATTTAATGGATTATGTGAATGGAGTCCAAATGGGGAGATATAATAGACACTCAGCAATGTATTATATGCCCAAACTCCAAGCATCTTTTGCAGATTTGAGGTGTAAGGACATTTTCACAGCTGCAGATAAAGAGCATTCTGGTAATAGCCTCAGTCTCTGGGAAATTCTGCAGGGATTTTGTGGGCTCTGATCCTTCCCATACCCTCATTTCCATTCTCTTCACTAGGGCCCTTATGTGGGCAGTCTGGTTTCGTTTTCAGTCCAAACCATGCAAAAAGCCCTAGCAGATGTGATGGGCTGATCATTATTGAAGATGATGTATTTGGGATTTGTAATTAAAATTAAAGCTATTTAGTATAAAACATGTAGAATTTAATTCCTTTCATTAGATATCTTAGGCTAATTGTTGCATCCAGCAGGGAGCAAATGGCATTGTAATTGCTTGATATCACATGCTGGTTTGATTAGAAGATGATAGGAATGGGAAAAGAGGGATAACTCCAAGAAGGGCTTTATCTCTCTTTCTTTGATTTCTGTTTGATGCCAAGTATTTCTAAAATAAAACAGGAATTTTCAAGCTGAATTTTTGTTCCTGTCTCAGTGAGAAGTCTATAGAGTTGAGGAGTGAAAACACTGTTTTTATTTACCTCTGAAGATGTGCTGAAACTCCTGAGGAGCAGCACCATATTAAGGACAAGCTTAGTAAGCACTGACTGGTTACACAGAGGAGTTCTCGTGTAGTCTTTCCATCCTTCTGCCAGGGGAAACAGAGGCACAGAAAGGCAAAGTTTCGGTCTCATGTCACACAGCATAATTGGCAAGGACAAAGACTGAGCCCAAAAAGCCTGCCTTTTCTTCTAAGACAGTTCTGAGATGACTGTGGTGAAATCCAGGAAGGTGATGGAGGTGTGAAATACTAGTGAGTCACAGGGAACTGCTGCCACTCCTCTTTTTTAGCTACTAAATTATAGTTCTCGTTCTTCTAAACAGTGCACACCAAGCAGGAATCTGTCATGGCTGGTGTTTGAGATACACAGTGGGATATGCTCATCTGTGTATTGGAAATACAATTTCTGCTGTAGCTCTTAATACTGCATGCAGCTTCCTAAATACACCCATGCAATGTCTATACCAGCCTCTGTGCTGCTGTCTCACATTGTGGAGAGCACCAGTTCAGTGTTAATCCCGGAATTCACATGAATAACCAGGAAAGCATTTCTCAGTGGAGGAACAGTGCCATGGGTCAGACAGTGCCTCCTTTTTGTACGCTTACAGAGACAGGAACAATGCAAACGAAGAGTTAATGACAGGCATGAAAACAGGTAGAAAAGTCTGGGGAAGAGAAGGTTTAAGAGAAGGGAGCTTGAGAGTGGAAAACAAAGCAAATCTATTGTAAAGAAATATCAAAAAGCAATTCCACCTGTGAAATATGGGTTTAGAGGAAGCATAACACAGGAGGGATAAAGCTGATGGCAAAACTGTCCTAGGCTCCCTGTATGCTTGCACAAGCCAAAGACCCAAGGCTGAGTGCCTGGAGGATTATGTTGCAAGCATACAAGGTGCTGAAGGACACTGGTGGCTGTAAAGCAAGGAAGGGAAGGGGGAAGGGAGAAGACAAGGCTGACAGAATTTAGTCTTTTTATGAGAACCTGAAGACCACAAAGACAAATCTTTCTATGGCAGACATAAAACCAGGAAAGTTGCCTTTGTCTGTATTGGAGGCTCACAGAACTTGGGAGATATTACTGTGGAAAAGTTAAAACATCAGCCTCTAAAGTAAGTCTTCTTTCTCCTCTCTTCAACGGGAGAATTTTTCATATTTCCCCAGTATGATAATTGATATGATGCTATCAACATGGTCTTGGAGAGTTCAGATCAATTGGCCACTCCCATGACACTCCATCCTCATCAGTGTGCAAGTCAAAGTCCATTCAGGAAACTTCAGCCTCCTGCAATGACCCTTCTATTAAGAAGCAGGCTGTGCCTAGCCCCAGTCATGGTGCAAAGAGAAAGGTCACACCTCAGCCTTTTAAAGATGTTTTTATGTTACTTACTGCTTCAGACTCTAAGTACCTTGTAATCTTTATTAACACACTCTCTCCAGCACTTCTGCAAGATAAGAAAATGCCATTGCCTTGATTTTTTCAGGTCAGGAATTTACATTGATTCACATTGATGACTCAGATACCACAGATGTCTTCTGACTTGAAGCTGAAGCTCATATACCCCTGCAAGAGTACAAGTTTCACACCTCGGCAGCTCACCTCAGGTGCTGGGTGTTAATGAAATTCATAGCCAAGGCTGAAGTCAGTTCTGCAAAGGCTCCAAAGAACTGGTATTAGGCCAGAAAAAGATCCTGGTGACAGGACCAAAGTGCCTGCCTGGAGCACACTGATGGCTGAGGTTGCCTGGCTGGAGCAGTCATGTAAGGATGCACCAATCCCCAGTTGCACCTTGCAAGTGGGAGTTGTGGCAGGAAATGCATGGCTGATGCAGAGTGAAAGCAGGGTCTGAGGATGGCTATCTTCTGCCCCAGCACTGCATTTGAAACTAGACTTAGCTGGTGGGCTTCAGACACTTTGTCAGCAGGGAAATTTTCTTTTGTGTCTCTGAATATTTAATGTGGCAACTGCTTCTCCTGCCCTCTTTTTGTTTTACAGAGGTTTGCCACTGCATTTTTCCAGCCTTTCCTATGTGATGACAGTCTCTTATTGGAGCTCTTTCCCATCTATGGTGCCAGTTGTGACTGGCTGAGGCTAATACAGGTATGCATGGAGGTTCTGTTCTTTCTACTGTTAACTTTTTAAAATAACCCCCCACACAATAAATAAACTTCTTGTACATGAATTCTGTCCACAGTATGTGTGACATTTAAGTTCAAAAAACCAAACCTGTAACTAGCTGCTCTACACTAGGTTGTATTAAGTAAGAAGGGGAAAAATGCTCTGTGGCTGTTATACTGTCAGCTTTCCTATCCAATTTAATTAGTTCTGTGGAGCTTCTTGTCTAAATTTGCATGTAATTTATTCTTCCCTCCCTTTCCTTGTTATATGCATTAACTATTTTCATGCAGCATGCTCAGGGCTCACAGACAGAACAAAGATCTGGGCAAATATCTATGCCTCTGGCAGACAGCCACCCCAGGGAAGCACAGCTGTGAATAGGTACAGGAGGAGAAAATTGTGTATGATAAACCCAAAGAGCTTAAGTTAGGCAGAGTGAAAGGAAGGAATGGAGCAGGGGGAAACTGCTCGTAGTCTGGGTCTTCTCTAAGTCATACATACTAATATGGGGATTGATGGGAAGTGTTTTTGTGAAACTGGCTTCTACTGCTGACTTAAGGGTCAATACTGTGTCAATCCCTTTGGGATTTTGGTTTGGAGCACCCAGACAAGACTTGAAGAGAAATAAAACTCTAGATCTAATTTCAAGTGTTTTTTAAGGGTGTACATGGGGTATGCTGAGGCATTTTCTGGGAGAGAGGGAGCAGTTAAAGATGTCACCACCAAAGAGAGTCAGAGGGATGAAATCAGCTCCAGGCTGAAGACTGATGCTCCTGTCACCTCTGTTGGGGCTGCTGGAGCAATAATACCCCTCCCTAAAAACCCAAGGGCTGCAGTGAAACCTGCAGAAACTGGTTTTGTTTATTTGTTAGATAGAGACACATGAAGTGAAAAGCTGGCGGTTTCACACCCATGTCTAAAATCATTGTGGTCATCAATCAGGGCCTGAGTTTCACAAATAGCTTTCTGTTTCTTTGCAAGAAGAGGTAGGCTGCTATCACCTGACCCCAGGAAGGGGCCAGCAGTGATCACCGGCCCCAGCTCCCAAGTCCTCTGCTGCTCCTTTTTTTTTTGTGAGGAACCAAAAACCATAAAAGAATTAAAAAATGTGCCTGTGCATTGGCAAAATACCAGATATACTCCTTCCACTCGATTTCAAAACCTAGGTTTATCCCCACCTTTCCCTCTGCTTTTATTTGCTTACAGGGACATAGAAAAATTCAGATAAATACCCTCCTTTTCTCTGTGGAGGAGCCCTGGTTTGACAATATGAGGAAGGGGACTGCTTAGTGCTCTGCCATGCATCTAAATGAAGATTGCAGCAATCTAGTTCTGTATGATAAGCATAAAAAATGGTCATTTTATGCTAGATCATCTCCTGTTGTGCAAAGTAAAATGGTTTTGTATCTCTCTATGACAGAGACAGAACTGTATATACCAGAGGTATATTTTGCTCTCTCCTGAAGTAATGATATTACTGATAATTAGCAGACTGTCCCGTGGCCCATAGTTACTTCTAAATTTATAAGTGGAGAAACAGTTTGTGGGTGCAATCACATCTTGATTTTGTTATTAATCCATCTGTACAGCTGTGTTCTCTTGCCATGGTTAAATGTCAGATGTGGGGAATATGCAGAGTGGACAGAGGAAATAATATGTCTGGAAGGCCCAGATTGTTGGCTAAATAAACCTCCCGCAGGAAAGTGTTTGAAGAAATCAGAGCATAGGAATAGGAAAGCGGAAATCTGAACACAAAGAAGGAATTTTGTTTAAATACCTCAGCCAATGGAACAGAGATTTTTAACATATGACATGAGCAAATGATTTTTTCTTGAGTGCTTTGTTTACTGCATAATTTAAAGGAAGATTTTTGTCACCCTTTGCTATATAATTGAATTTTTATAGTGCTGTTAATAAAGATATACATCAAATGTGACAATTATTATCGTTCAATGGATTTTCCTTTTATCTCAGTCTGAGAAAGATATGAAAAAACTTTATGGATACTCTAAAGATGTATTCTGAAATACTTTCTATGATTTAGTACTTCTTAAAATTAGTGAAATACTTTGAAGTCTTCTCTAATTCTGCAATGTAATTCTGGGTTTTCAGAGAGTGTCAATATATTTTAACAGTCACAAAAGGGGGCCAATCCTGCAGTCACTTTTAGGTAAAAATCCCATTTGTTTCCACAGGAGTTTTGTCAGTGTAAGGGAAACAGCTGTATCAAGATGCATAAATGTATGTAAAAAATTGTCAGTTCCACTATGTCATTTCTTTGAGTGTTGAGAACAGCTTTATCCTTTCATGTCCCATAGAGTGAGGCAGCAAATAATTTTTAAAAAGATTTGGAGATAGAGAAAAATACATTTGACCATTTGTGCTTGATCCTGGCCCCTTACATCACTGCCTTGGTTTCTGAGGGACATGTTACAGAGCAAGGCCACAGAATTTAGTTGTGTCCTCGAGTGGAACGATGATGCAAATTCCTACAACCTGTCTTTCCACATTATGAGATGTAAACTGGTGGAATTCAGAACAATATTTCCTTGTCTTTTTTGTTAATGAGGAACCTCCCCACACACATTAAACATTCGTCATAACATTTATTTGGGACAGTAGTTTCCAGTTGAAACATTTCTTAAAAGTATACTTATCCTTTGAATAAGAAATGGCATTATTTTCAGAATGGAGAAAATGATGATTTAAATATGTTTTCTGATAATGGGACCATTTTGTTAATGAACAGTAATTTTCTCGCTACCTCTGGAGGAATTAAGCTCATGGATTATATAATACATCTGTGAAAGCTTATCTGATTGCCCAGTAATTGTGACCTCATTGTGAGTAGTGCAATTAAGCATTAAGCTACTATTTGGCACCATGGTTAATTGTGTTTTACTTTTCTGATACGCTTGTTGACAATATGGAACAAAATTACTGATAACAGCAAAGGCGTGGGAGGAGCAGCACTATCTAAGCACTGTCCCCACACAGCACTGCAGGTGTCCCTCTCCAGCGCAGAGGGGATCATTAAGCATGCAAAGAGCTAATGACAGTGGGGAGACAGTCACATTCAGTGTGAATGCTTTTAGGCCAAGCACCAAAGTCCTTTTGCTTTCAAACCAATGTGTTACGCTGAAAGAGACAGATGGGTTCAAAATGTGAGAGAGCTGTTTTGCAGGGCAAAATTGTGGTTATGCCTTTTGCATATTTTCCTGCACCAAATCATAGCTTCCCAAATACAAATGCTTGTTTGTTAATGTGTAAAGCAGCTACATTTTAGAAACATTTTTGGGGAAACAGAGCACAAAATATAAATGTTAGTCAAGTTGAAGGTTGGTTTTAGATATGTAGTGAGAGAGATGAGATCAAGATGAGCAAAAAGACAGTGTTTATAGGCAAAAATAAATGACTACACTGGGAAGGGTTCTCTATTCTTCTGACCCTCCAATTAATGTGCCAAAATCTTCCAGTGACCAAGAGTCAGGACAATTAAGCTACTTATTGTAAACACGTTTGTTGACCCAGTGGACTTCCTTGACCCCACTAAGGACATGTACTATGTATTGCTCCCTGCACCAACAGTGCCCTCCTGCTTGATACGTGACACAACTGAGCCTGAAAACCAGTTCTGACTTGCTGAAGAGTTGTAGATCTCCATGTGCTAGTGCACAAGAACCAGAACATGAAACAGGATGGAAAGAAGAAATAAATTTGTCAGTTCTTTCATGGTGAGAGAAGCATGAAGCGTAAGCATTCACTGTGGCTTATTTCAATAATGCAAAGGGAGGAAGTATTAAATTCTTTTTGTTGTGGCACAGTCATCTCTTCTCAATTAAACACGTGTCCTCTTGGACCTCCTCTGCTTTGGACTCTGCTATCTCTTTTGAACAGCACATCAGCAATACAGCCTTTTCCATCATGATGTATTGTGCTCATATATCTTCAGTATGAGCTTTTTTCTAATGATCTATTAGTGAAATGCATCGTTTGAGTGAAGATGATGATGATATACTACTCCATGGATGATGCCATCCAAAGGAAAGAAAAGGTCAGACAACAAATTCAATAGAGTTATTGGATAAAAGTCAGGCAACACATCATCTTCGAGGCTGCTTTCCTAATGCCAAAGAGGGTTGCTGATACAAGCAATGCATTCTGGGGACCATTACTTTTATGACTGTGCCTGAACTGACCCCTTAATGTCAAGGGCAAGAAGTACTTTTTATCATCTGAATTGAGAGAGAATCAAAATATTTTTGTGTTTGAGACTATGTGTATGACAGATTCAACACCAAGTCTCTAGGCAGCATATATCTTCTGCTCTTCTGGCCACGCTTCTGTCTTCTGGGTGCACATTCACAAGCATTGCATGCATGTCCCTCTGCCTAGGCTAGTTTTAAATTATGTGCCTCTTTGTGGAACCTGGTCACTTGGTTCACCGAAATCGTATAACAGGTTAGCAAATAAGCTTTTCTGTGAGTTGAAGTTCTCAGTATAGGATTATAGAATAACAAATCTGAAAACATATTTTAAGATCATTCCCTCTGCCTCTTTTCCACAATGTTCAAAAACCCTGTTAGGTTCAGGCTGAACAAAAAATGTTCAGTGTACCTTAACGGGAATTTTTAAAAAACAGTAGGGATTTTTCTCTTCTCTTCTTAAGTGTCTTGTTTGCTTTCTTAAAGTCCTGGACCTTTCCTGTGGAGGGCACAGAGAGACATATATAAATGAGTTGTATCCCAAAATGGCTTAATTGTTTAGTGCCTACTGAAATGTAAATGAAGCTTACAAGAGCACTGAGAGATTCATCTATCCATCCAAGGTCAATATATTGAGTAAGGTGCAATTTTCTATGGGGGAAGGGTCTTCCAATGAGTAGTCTCAATTTTCAGAAAAAGGCTTCAGGCTAGCTTCTCCTTTCAAGCCTCCCATATTTGCATTTGCTGATAATGATGAATGGTTTTGTAATACTGAGATGTGACATCGCACTGCTTGATGTTGCCTTTTCACATGTGAGAAAGACGTGCAATATATCTGCTCAAAATGTAGGAATGTGACCTGACACTGGCCTTGGAAAATTGGAGAGGATGCTTTTGAAACCAAGGCCAGTTCCATGCTATATGGACAATTCAAGGTGCTGGGGATGACTTGGTGTCAGCAGCTGACTCCCCCCAACATCCACTTTTCTGCAGAGCATGGGGTCTGCTAGCAGTTGAATCATCATAAGGGTAGTCAGACCTCTCCCAGTTGGAATTTGTGAATAGTCTATGGAGTACTGTGGCATAAATTCAAAATGTGATGCATACACTTCATCTGTTCCACAAGGATTTTTCTATTCTTTTCCATATCATTGTCACAAGAGACTGATTATTGCTAGGGAAACTGCACAGTGGGTTCCCTGGAAATCATCTTAGCACCCACAGTGAGATCCTTTGTAACGAATTGAGGAGTTGCTTCTGGGGAGAGTGTAGAGGAAGATTCATCCTGCCTTCAGCTGGCTTCCTGAAAAATGCAACCTATTAATAGCTGGGAGCAATTATTTTGAGGCCTCCAAATATTGTCTTTTAGTTAGAGGTAGTTCATAAAGAATTGAATGGGAATTATAGGAGGTTTATTAAACCTTAAGGAATAGGACTCTAAACCAGCAAAATCACAGAAATTTACCATAGAACAATTACTTCAGAAAAAGCTTAGAAATTCTTGGCACTTCTACTCAATTCTGTAATCTTCACATTACCTTCTTTTGTTTCAAGAAATCTGTGTTCAGGAATGCTGCTAGTTCTTAATTTGAAGCTGTTTCAATGCACTTAAATTGCTTCAGCATTTGGAAAGCTTCTTGGCAAGCATAATTTTTCTGAATGAGTTAGTGCATATAATTAAGATAGAAAAATGAGAAGTCTGAAGGTTTCCTTGTTTTTAAAAGCTTGAGCAAATTTCTGGTAATGGCGTGTCAAATGCAGCTTGTAAATAGTACAATGACATTTCTTTACAACATTTTCAGCTATTCTAGGCTTAATATTCTGGTTAAAGTAAGGGAATCAGTTTAGTGTGTAGAGGTGTGTGTCTATGAATCATGGAGTCCGCATTGGGAAGAATGGATCTATGTGTCTCTAACAGCTAAAACTGTTATAAATACAATTGCAAAATACATGCTGTAAATATATGCATACAAGTCTATTTAGACAAAAGATCCTGTGCTATACACAGACAAGCAACTTCTGTGGTTATCTGAGATGTGGATATGTTATTTAGCCTATCTCTGTATCACTACCTGCTTTTTAGAACAGCTACCATACAGATCACAACTTAATAAACACAAACACATATCCCTATACTACACAGTCATAAAAATTTCTGCAGAGCAAAACAAAAGCTCATACATATTAGAGCAATATTCCAGTATAAAGAATTAATAAAACCTCAGTATGAAATATTTGTAAATACATCTTATCTTCTCGGCATTATAAGTGAATATCAAGGTAACCTGAACACAAAACAGTTGCCTGCTAGTTTCTTCATCGCTTCTAAATAACACCAAATAGAGCTTAATAATTAATAACAGATCTTTTCCTACCAAGCCTGTTTTTTGTATTTTTCCTTTACTTTCCCTGCTACCTCTCCAAACTGTTCCTCCAAATCCCTGCTTAGCTGGTACTCAGCTTAGCTGTGCCTTAATGCTACAGTGATCCACGCTATAGTTCCAGTGTATCCCCATCTCAGAGTGTGAGATACAAAATAAACTCACTGCACCTGTGGCTGGATTTCACAGTATGTCAAACTTCCTTTTAAAAACAAATAAATAAATAAATAAAAGAAATGTCATCTTGTTGCTAATGGTATTTGCGTCATTTTGCAGCTGTGTTCACTTTGAAGTGAGCAGTCAGTGATTTTCGAGTTAGCTAGGTGAAGTGGAAAAATAATTATGGATTCAGTAGTCTTTTGTCACTTTGGGACCTGAATTTTCTTTATGTCTGGGTGAGAGTTGACTGTGTACTGCCTGCTGGTGGTGAAAAATAGATTCAAGTGCAGGTCTTGTTGGAATAAAAAATCTCGGCTATCATTTCCCCCAAACTCCCCTTTATAAGGAATGTTAATAAATAACTTTGGGAAAAATGGCTTGGAATCGTTTATCACTCAAATGTGCAACAACGAAAATTAAAATGGAGGAGAAACTGATAGAATGCCTAATGCCTCATAAACATTCTTTAGCTGAAACAATGAATAATAGGAAATATAATCAGCTTTTAACGGGAAGATTTGGAAGTTTGAGACCAATTTTGATTAGTTTTTTCCCCCCCTAATTTGTTGTGCCGCTTATAACATCTCTTTCAAGACAGAATAATATAGGTCAATAGCTGACTTAAAAATCGTTAAGAACTGCAATGATTAGCAGTCTGAGCAAGAGCCATTAGCTGATCCACCAGTTCGTGCTCTTTCACAGATAAGCTTGTCTTTTGCCAAGGAGCATAAATCTAAAACTCTGAAGTCCACTGTTTGCATAAAATAAATCAATACTCAGACTTACCAAGGGATGCATTGATTTGATCAAAAGGAAGGAGGGCCTGATGGTTACAAGCTTTTCTTTTTTTTATCTTTCTTTCTTCAGGAAATGATGTTTGTGTTATTGTGTGTGTCTGTACATTTCACTGTGTCACTCAGTTTCAGCAAGATTTAGCCAGACTGCAGGATCTTAAAGACATTGGAGTCTGACAAGTTTTGTGCAAACAAGAAGTGATGTTTGGAAACAAGAGAGAGGATGCCATGTCTTCTTACACCAACAGAGACTAGTCTGTCTCATGTGCCCATCCATGGGAAGCTGCTCACAGTCCTGTTTGACTCTTGAACTTAGTCTGTACTTCAGTCTAAGTTATTAATCCTGCAGTACTGTGCAATACTGGGAAAAAGGACTTGACTTCTTGGGGCCCCAAGAATTCTGTTAGTAATCCAGGGAGAAAACTCCCTTTTTCTGGCCTGTCTCACCCATTTTAGGTCTAAGCTCTTTGTGAAGAAAATAATGTTTTTTTTCAACAACAGCATAATTGCCAAAGGACCCTGTCCTGACTGAAGTGCCTGGGTGCCACTGAATATGGATGACATGGGTTCATGTTCCTCAGAAACCATTTTATCATCTCCTTAGGCTCTTATCTCAACACCTTCTCAAAACAGAGAAACAACTCACCTGCTCTTCACCTGAGCTAAGGAAACTGCAGAGCAGAGGGCATTCTTACAGGTCTAGCAAAAAAAGCAAAATTAAATAGGTTACCATAATTTTCCTCCTTCACTGTCGCAGCTTCACGAATATTTTTACTTTCCAGGATGTAGATGATTGACTTGAACTCCAAGATCCCTCTGGCAAGCAGTAACTTCACATGAACTCTTTCTACCTGCCAGCTATCAAATCATGAGCTCCTGGAGAGAGGAAAATACATACAGAGGACAGAGCAAAATACATAAGGCAATGCAATTGTTTTTTTAGGGCCATTTAAAAGCAGAAACAAGTGAAGGAAAGATGTGTGTAGGGGTGGTGAAGTGTAACTTTTTGTGGTTAGTAATAATCACACAGTTTCCTTCTGAAAACTTCCTCCTGCAGCTCGTCTCATTAAACAGGAAATCAGGCAAAAAGCTTTTGATAGTCCCTTTATCTGCACATGGTGGAGTTTTCCTCTTTTGCACCATTATATCAAAGGGAATTAGTGCCATGGCTGGGCTGGTTGGTGGGAAAGGAAATTGGAAGGGAGCAATGAGGGCTCAGATCCATGCTGGAGCACTTAGTACTGGGGCTAGGGAGGGATGATGCTTACAGTTTAGCAATGATCATTATCATCAGGCAAATGATTCATAAATATTCCATAAAACAGGGCCTGAGACTGCACAAGCAACAGCAAATATTGTAGCAGATTTATTAGTGGAGCATGAAACATTTATATTTTTCAGATGACAAGGCAGATGATGACCGTATTATGCTAGGCAGGCAGGATGAACCTCATTTGAAAAGTGCCTCGTAGGTGATGGCCGGATATGACAGCAAGACGAATTAAGTTCTTTGAGCATCAAGATGGCGTGATAGACCCTGGGAATTGAAAACTGAACACCAGTGGTATCTTTCAGAAAGCAGCTGAGCTTTCTTTATGTAAGTCAAGGCATAGCCTTGATAATGGTGGTGCCCCAGTGGTGTTGGCAGGGATTGAATTTTCCTGTCATCTTTTACCAGGGCAGCTTACCAAAATAAATGTTTAGTGCTTCAAATTAGAGTTATAGCTAGCAAGAGACTGAGAGAAACTTATGTTCCTCAGAGATCTGGACTTTGGAAACAACTTTGTTGAAGGGGGTTTGAGCCAGTAACAGCTTCCTTTTCTACTGTTTATTGCATGTGTTACCCTGGACTGTCTTTATATGGGAAGTTGTTTGAGGACAGCTGAATAAGATCTGATTCAGAGTCACAGTCCAGATAGGGCTGATGGAGTAAGTAATCAGACAATATTTAACTTAAAACAGTCAATCTCTGTGGACTTACTGGTGTTTAATTATACTCATGTCAGTTTTTCAAGGGAACAAAAAAGGTCATGGAGCAGAATGAAACTGGGCTTTCCCTCAACCATCAGCTGCCAGAGGGAGAGACCGGCATCTTTATCTTTTCCACATTTTTTATCTGCGTCCAGGTCTTGCCATTTTAAGCTGACACTTTTTTGATATAAGCACATTTCCAGGTGATAGTTCTTCCCACCTTTTACTCTGTTACCATGTTTAAATACACTTTCTTGAACCAGCCCAGTATGTGAATGAGTTTCACACCTCTTTTAAAATGTTTATGCAGGTGGATCAAAACTGTGCTTGAGATGGCAGTTTGTCTGACTTATATCCTGGGAATGTGTCCCCTGTGAAATTTCACTGTATACATCATCTACTTTTCCCACTAAAACTACTTTGAAATCAGTGGCGTCCTGGCAAATGTTAATGATCTCCTTCAGACAAAGAAGGCACAAGGTTATGCACATTGGTTGGCTTTTTGTTTTCTTTGTCAAGTATAAAACAAGTTTTGTGTTTGGATTTTTTAGTGAAATCTGCAAAATCCAAAAGCTAAAAAATCCAAAGCCTCTTCTCTGTTTTAGGGGGTGTTTAACATTGCTCACAGTTTGTTTAGTCAGTACTGGGATAATTCAGACCAGTATCTATGCTTACTTACACTTCATTGAAGAGTGAATTATTGTTATACAGTATAGTTAGTCATCTCAAATTTGTTTGGTCCCTCTGAGACACTCATTTATCTGCCCTCTTAAAACCACATTAATTCATGTCCAGCACTAAAGGGTTTCTGTCTTCATCTTACCATTGATCTGAGCTTCATGATGAATATTTTTGTTGCTGGAGGACTTGAGGTTACGGGAGAACTGCAGGATTTGAGCATACTGCCTATCCTTTATTGATACTATATAGTGGATATGTTGACTGCAAGCAAGCTGGGAGCCCTTGAGGTTTAGCCTATTTCCATTTTCAGGCTGCTTGGATCCAGCTACAAGAACTGCTGGACTAGTGGGAGAAACGATATAGATAAATTGTAAGAAAAATCTGTATTCTAAATTAAACGTGGGACTAAGGCTTGTTCTCAACAAGCCTATGATGAAAAAAATCAATTTCTCTGCTGTTCCATACTTCAGATTTTTCTAAACTATGACTTGAAGTAGTTATTTCACTATTCAGATATCAGGCAGACAAGGTTGTCCCTTGGTACAGAAATTCCCCCTGCCTTGACTGCTACTATGGAATGCCAACAGGTCCATTGGCACACTGCAGGGACCTCTTCCTCGAGTTGTTTGTGCTTTCTGTCTCCATCTGCCCAGGCAGACCTTGGCAGAGATTAAGTGTGTCCAAGAAGAAATTCAGCTTCTACCTTTCTGACTGCAAACAGGCAACACTTCCCCTCCTTTAAGTAAATTTATGCCACAGAAGAACATTCTTGATTTTTATTATAGGCATAGTATGACATTTGTGGCCCAATCCTGTCATTTTGAGGCAGTGTGGCCTCTACCTCCTCTCCACTCTGGATTGAAGGCATGAATTTTTGATGCTCTTATGCTTGTCTCTCATGTCTTAGTCAAGATAATGTTTGTAGGAAGATGGAATTTCTTTTTAAAATTGGAGCAGCTGGTAGAGTTGAAAAAACAGCAATGAACTTCTGATCTTTAGTTCTCTCTGGAGTATCTGGCATTGCAAATAATGCTTATAGATTCATTTTTGGGTCTTAATTCATTCTCCTAGGCAATGGATATAAGCATCACTTTATTTATTCTGTCAGTATTATACAAAATATTTTTATGCATTTTTGAACTGTATTTTAACAGTTGGATGAAAGGGCACTTATGGTTAAAATGGATTAGTTGTATCAAGCTGAATTGGCTTTTGCGCCTTGCCCAATGCATTCCCTTTTTATTTGTTCACACTGTGAAATTTGGGACCAGAAGTTACATGTTTGGCAACAAGTAGTCTCAGAGGATTTTGGACATCACAGTAAAATGGACTTTCATTGTGTAATGAAGAAGGAAAAAGGAATGAATACCTAAATTTTACCAAATTCTTTCCACGGACTCTGTGTATTGCTGTAGCTGGTGAGTTTAAACAACATCTGAAATCCCCAACAAGCCAAGAAAGTTCATAAAACTGCAAGAAGCAGGAAAAATGCCACACAGAACGCAAACAATGTAAATTAAGACAAAGAAAATGACTGTAAATGCCAGCAGTCCCTAAAACATTAGGGACTAATTTCTAACAAACCATTAATTGCATAGGGAACTGTCAAACATTATTAAATATAATTTGCTACATCTGTTTTATTAGAGAATTCATTTGGCGCCTAGGTTATTTATGTTGTACTCTATTTTTTTTCTTTATATACTTTTATTTTGTTTTTAATTCAAGCTTTACCTAATACTAAATTGTAGGGCAGCAAGTAGATTAGGATTTATTTTAGTCCTGCTGTAGGAACTCTATTTGTGTGTTTGCACGCACACTTACACGTGAACCAGTTTCCCTCCTGCCTTTACCCTCTTCCCCGCTCCCACAAGCAGCTGTACATGAATGTATCTGCGTTATGAACAGCAAGGGCTCTTTCTGCTGCTTAATGCTATGAATGCATGTATGGAGGACATGGTTTGCAGCCTCTGCAGGGATACTATTACCATCAATATCATTGTGCCATTAATATTTAAATGGAACCATGCTCTGAATTGCATTGGGGTTTTATAAGCTAATTTTCAGGGAGTAGATAATAGCCTGTAAGCATTGATATCAACCGCATCAGCCAGCCAGTGCTGTAATCTTGATCAAAAATAATAATGTCATCCATAACACTGTAAAGATTTATTAGTTGTGACAGATCTATACTTTAACAAATCACTACATGGCCCTGAATGTCAAGTAAACAGAGCCAGTCTCACATGGAATAGTAAGACCTTTTTGGGAACCCTATTAAGAAGTGTTTCACACAGGAAATTTTGCTCTGAAAACAATATGGATTTTTGTGTGTGTTTGTATGTGTGAATGAGTGATGGACGGCTGTCTGTCCGCTCTTGCTTTCTACAGTCAGGAGGAGGAATGACCATCAAACCGGAATAGGCCTAGTAAGTATTTTCTGGTGCTGTAATTTGAATTTGTTCTGATTTGGCCCCACTTCTCCTTCTGCAAAACTGCAGGATTGCTCACATTGAGTTCTTTTGTGAAGACATCACAGTTAGGATGACTTTTAAGCTTGATTTGACTCCTTCACTATGATTCTTTAAAATGTCCGTTCCTATGATTTCAGTATAAGGAGTTCTTCTTTCCTGACACTCATTTTTGTAGATTTTAGGGGTTGGACATACAATGCATAAAGTTAGAAATTTTCTTGTGATGATAAGATTTTAACTAAAGTAGTTAAAATAATGGAAAATGAAGACATATTATCCATTCACACTTCCTCTTTATGTACAGTGTTTCCATCTCAAGTAGCCTGGTGGTGGAAACATCCTCAAGAAAGAAAAGAGGAAAAGTATCTTGCATCTGAGGAGCCCTGCCCTTGAGAGGGATACTGCTAAGTCCAGTCACTTAGAACTCACGAGAAAGGCCGTGAATGTCAGATCATTAATGTAATTATAACCAGGAGGGGTTTTTGTTTGTTTAAGTCCAGGTTGTCGTATCTTCATGGCTCATAGTACCAGCATTTTCTTCAAAACACAAACATTCAGAAATGTCTGGAAGCATTCTCTCCAGAGATATAATTTCCTAGTGCAGGCAGAGCTTTAGTGTTTAGGGACTTTATACTCCTGTCCTGCTAAAGAAAGAGCTGTCACTGTTGTTATGCCATAGATGTACCACAGAGGAAATGAAGATTTTCTTGTCTCAATTGCTCTTTCACTTCTCTTTCTAATGATATTTCCTTCTAACTCTTGTCTTAGGGATAAGCACATAACTCAGTACTCCAAGATCGGTTTCAGTTGTTTACTTATCCATCGCCAGAACCTCGAGGGTGCCCTGGAAACTTGTTGCTAGGAAGTGGAGATATTGATTTTGAGCAACAGTGTGCAAGAATGTGAAGGGTACATTTTGGACACAGCAAAATTCTCAGCTTAGTGTGTCCTAGACCTTCTTTTTCCTTTGCTCTCAGGGGGTGCAGAAACAGCCCTCACTGCCCGTTACTAAGGCTACTTCTCTGGCACTATACTGCAGATCCCTCACCACTACGCATAATATAGTGTTTTCTCTTCATTCACACACCTCATCCACAGTCCTTCATCTCTTTCCTCCTGTAGGATTACTTGTTCCCTTCCTTCAGCAGTGTTGTCACATTATCATCTGCTGTTTTACCTTCTCCTTCTATCCCATTTCACTTTCAAGATCTTTCTCAAACCTTCCATGCACTAGTGTCCTTTTTTTGTTGACAAGTAACTCTCAGATGATCCCTACACACTGGCCTTCATTACTCACTTGCCAGAATTTCAAGTAAGTTTCATACTGTTTTCATTAAACTTGGGATGAAGTCACCATGAACACATGCCAACTCTTATCCCTTTCCCATACACTCTTTGGATCTGTGTCTGGCTGAGAGCCATCTTATAAAATCCTAACAGTCTGCAATCATGATGGAGGAATAAGGTAAAAGGTAAAATAGTAGGGATTATCCTGTGGTTTTGCATTTTTAGGCACTAAGACAGTGACAGGATATGGAAATCTCGAGTTAACAGCTACTAGTGGCTGAATATTTGATTTTCTATGGCCTTTAGCGAGGATCAGTCGTTGTCAAGCATTTGCGCAGAGGGTGGGAAAGTAAAACACTGAGTATATTCTGTTGATCTAATTTATCAAAGGAAAAATTGATTTTGACTGATTTCATACCTTGAAGAGAAGAAAAAGCAATTCCTAATTGCCAGAATGTCTTGTTTTCACTTCTAAAATATTGTAATTTTTTTTTTAATGAAAGCAAAATTCTTAGATATAAGTGAAGCATACTGAAAGAATTTCTCTGCATTTTTTGATTGTTAGTTCAACAAGATGTTTGAGATTTTGTTTTCATCCTGAGCTGGGACAGAAGGAAAACTGTATAATCCTCCCAGCTCCGCAGACTTGAGGACCTCTTTCCTGTCTTGGAGAAAGCTTCATTGTTAAGGTGGCTGTGGAAAAGGCAAACTGCACCAACGTTCACTCTCCTGATGGTGCTTTGACCCAGGATGACCAGAATTCCTCTTCCTTGTCAGCTTAAGATATATGGCAGGATCAGTTGGATAGGCTTCTAGTGCATATTTTCTACTGGAACATGTAATTTATGGAGCTGTAATGGATAGTACGCTAGGAAAATATTTTTCAGAGTGCTCTAACTCATTGGTATAGCACCCATAATATTATTGCAGGAATGCATCATAAGCTATGAATTGTACTCCTGGGGTAAAATCCAAATATTTAAATCTTCTTTTTTACATATAGGGAAGTGAGAGCAGAGTGGTGCAGTGATTTGTGTAAGGGCATATGGCTACTCAGTGGTGGAGCTTGTGGTACAACAGACTTGCCCAATTTGACAAGCTGATCTTGTAAGAGGGGGAAAACACCGAAGTCACTGAGACTTTGCAAAAGGCAGCAGTTGCAATTTTAGCTGGTAAGACAGATGGATCTGGTGGTGGTCTAATGCTTAAATAAGCTGAGTCTCACCTGGGGTGAGGCAGAGGCCTCACAGCTTGACTTTGCCTCAGTTAAGAACAGAAAGATCCCTGAAATCACGTACTGAGCTCCCTGTCCCTGCTGCTGGGTCTCCACTTCTTCACAAGTGACCTTACCAAGAGCCAATCGACACGTTATAATTGACTTTTTCCCACCTCACCAAGAGGCACCAAAGAGTTTTCCAGAGTATAAAACTTCTATCCCAAACCCCTTTCTTTGGGAGAGGATCATCTTACCTGATGGATGGATTGACAGGCCTGCCTTGCTCTTCCTCCTTCCACCCTGGCCCCTCACCTAGAAGGGACTCCTTTTTGGCAAGAGACGCATCTCTGACTTTGTTGGATGTTCCTGGGAAAAAAACTACCAACTGAAGTTTCAATTTTCACTTTTTTTAGATGTGTGTATATATACATATATATATGTGTGTGTATATATATATATATATATGTATATATATGCTCATTGTTAACCGGTTATAATCATGTAGTGCTGATGCAGCAAGTGAATTTATCAGCAGCAACTCCAAATTTGTTTTATCTGTCACTTTAAATAAATTACTTACTATTTCAGCATTGTGAAATTGTCTCAGTGACAGTCCTTGGGAGTGCTCTGACAGGCATTATGAAACTGTGTAAACTGCTCTGGACAGCCCATTTGGCTCTCTAGTAGTAAGTATTAACCCTGTGGTTGACAGTTCTCTCTCAAGTAACACTAACTATGGTGGCCAACTGATCCACATAATCTTTTAGACATGAGCTATTGTCCAAGTCTGGGACTAGGGATGGATCCAGTCACACCTAGACTTACCCTCCGCTGGGGATCTTGAACATCGTGATTCCATGGGAGGACATCCCTCAGGCAGCTATCATAACCTTCATGGGGTTTGGACATCACAATAAATGTCACAGGTAACACAATTGATAACTGATAAGTTTTTTACGTGGAGTGGGGTGATGCAAGAATATAAAGGAGGTATGAATATCTTCAGCAGCTTTATTAACTGTATGTATTAAAATACATAAAGAGCAGTCAAATTGCAGGTACTTCTGATTGAAAGAAGAAGCTTTTGTCAGAGGATTTAACATCCAAGACACTGGGGTATTAGGAGAAATGGTCAGGGAAATTGTGAAATGAGACCAAATTAGCTATTTAGTCCTAATATTGGGACCATGCAGAGACCATGCTAAGGAAATATGAGCTGCTTTGGTAGAAAATACCACCAAGGATGTGAGCAAGAAGGCAGATCCAGGCTTTTCAGAGCTGTTCATGGTGGAAGGACAAGAGACAAACAGTATAAGCTGAAACAGGAAAAATTCAGGCTAGATATGAGGATAGGCTTTTGGGGACAGTGAAACACAGCAACAGGTCATCCATAGAGGCTATGTTGTCCCCAACCTTGGAGATTTTCAAGATATGACTAGATAAAGTCCTGAGCAACCTGGTCTCATCTCACAGCTGACCCTGCTGTACGTAGCAGCTGACTGAACTGTTCCACCATAATTCTTTGGAAATGGGGTTCACTTTACCCTAGAGGCCAGCCTGGGACCCAGAATTGCGCTGTTCCCAACAGCAGAGTGAGGATGTACCAGGCATTATTCAGTAACTTTGCAATGGAGCTAGAATGCAAGAAAAGAAACCAGGATTTGGCCTTTGCTGACAAGCTCATCTTTGTTTTTCCTCCTAACCAACTTCAGTCAAAAAAAAAGCCTTTGTACTTCTCTTTCCCTCCTGAAATCTGTGTAAGGCCAAGAGAGCTGGACATGAGGTCTCTTCTGAATTAGAAGAGGGTGCTCAAATGTGATGGCATATTATCATATATGTCCTTCTATGCCAGGTTTTTGCGTATTACTTCGAATGCTTCTCACTTTGCTGGCAGCGCAAGATTAAATACCGTACGGATATCCCTCACATGGTAGCATCTATGACTACACCATCACATCAGTCAGTGATGTGCCACAGGTGAAAAAGTCATCAATCTGTCTCCATAGTGACACATCTCCTGCTGAGATACTTCTGGATAAGGTGCAAGCAAGAAGCAAAGTTATAAAAGATGTTTTTCTTATACTGCAGATGCCGCTTGTGTTTTCTTTTCATGCCTTTTTTTGGAGTTGTTTTGCTGTGTTTTTTTTTTTTTTCCAAATGTCTCTTGTTGCCATACATATTTGGTTTAGATTTTTTTCTTTTTTTATGCACTTGTTTCTCACTTGTAAAATATATCTATGGAAACAGATAATAGGTTGAGACGAAATCCAGATCTGATTTCTGCACTCTGAGCTTGCCTCTAATGATTAACATTTGCTGAATTAATACAGTCAGTGCAAGAAGCTCATTCTCGTTTTACTTATTTTCAGACCTGTCCATATTAGCACATAACTTAAAAAAAATTCCAGTGTTACTTATCGTAGTATTTGGGAGTTCTGAAAAATTGCCTGCCACTAGAGGTTATTCAAATTCTGGTCTTGATGTATTAGCCTAGACAGTTTTAAAGCCATATCTACAGCAAGTAGTTAGCCATACTGCTGAACAGACATTTTTTAAAATGAAGTACAAAGAATAGCCTATTGTGGTTAGCTTATTTTATTTACAGCATTTCACATGGTGTGAACATTAAAAATTTACAGAGTAATATTGATTTGCAGCCCCACCAAACCATTTCTACCCAAACTACGGAAGCAAACTAGTTGTTTGAGGAAAAGTACCTTATTCCAATGATTATTTGTGCTGCTCCAAAGTCTTCTCTCTGTGAGGCAGCTGTAAATTCACCTCGTGGCAGAAAGTTAAAGAGTAGGTTCACAAAGTAAATGACTGCTGAGAAGAATCAGGAAAGAGTCTTGCTAGTGTATTTGATGCAGAAGAGCTGGAGGAGACTGATGTGTCTGATAAAGGTTTAATAAACATGTTCTCAGCGGCTCCCGCAGCAGGCTGGGACGCAGGGTGGCACTGTTGTCAGCCACTTGGCTGCCTCTGGAGCATCATCGGTTTTCAACTGGGGAAAAAAGATTTTTTTTGTAATTTCTGCCACTCCCCAGATTAAAAAAAAAAAAAAAAAAAAAAAAAGCTGAAAAATTTGAATAGACTAAAACCCCCGAATGATAGCAGGTGATGGCACATGGCTTTGCGGTGACACTTCTGTCGACAAGTGAGTTGCAAAGGGAAAAGGAAGAAAAAGCCTTCTAGCTATCCAGAAAGCCACAGAAGTCCAAGAAACCTTTAAAAAAGACCCAACACAAATCCAGAAGTGCGTGCTGGAAATAAAGATGCCCTTTTCAACCCCATTAATGGGAACTTAATTAGGCATAAAATTTATGAAAGACATTGGAAACATAATCTTTTTCCCTTTAGGAGAAAACTGGACTGGCTTCGAGTGTAGGAGAGCTGGGTGAGATTCATATGTAAAAAGATACATCTCCCAGTAAAGATAGATTTTGAAACGTAAAGTTCTTTGGCCAACTATGTGGAATTTTTGAAATATATATATAGAATTCTTTTGGTCTCCTCTGCACTATACATTGAATTAAACTGTATTCCATGCAGATGTTATAAACTAGATTATTCGGCTTTCAGTCTCTTTACTCACAAGTCCTGCTCACATTTTGGAACTAAACTGCTAGAATTTCAAAAGAAATTACAGTGGGGGGTTGCCCAGGCTTCACTTGTCAAGATAAAGGAGCTAAAAATGCAGATATTTTGCAAGTACTAATCTAATTCTGCTGCTTAGTCCTTTCTTTTATGCTGCTATAACCCAAACAATTCTAAAGTTAAACTTTTAGATTTGCACCAGTGCAAGTTACAGCAGAATTGAATTAATCTTAACTCATTTTAATTCATTGCGCGTATAAACTGACTCATAGTGAAGACCAGAATCACAGTTAATTCATTTGAAAATACCCAGAGTGGAGGAGAAGAAAATAAAGACAGGATCTGGTAGCTCAATCTAACGCTTCTGAAAATAGCCCATGAAGAATGGTCTGTAAAGAGCAGATGAAAATGCTTGAAGGTTGTGGGTGAAATCCAGTGAAGACAGGGATGATGGTGCGTGAAACACAGCAGCTGTGAGGAAGTGAAAAGAGATTTTTAAGTAATTTGCAGTACTATGAATACATAGATTTCTTGCTGGAAAGGCAAGTAGCAACAAGAACAGACAAAGGCAGTGTCTGATCTCCACGACGCCCCCTCCTCACTGGCTGTGAGGTCTGCAATTGCCCCCAGGGGGACACATCATGGAGAGATTATGTGCTGGGTTCTGTGAAAAAGGCAACAGCGAAGAGACAAAGTTAGGGCTGCTTTACTGTTGTCAGTCTGTTTAGAGGTCTTTGTCCAGTGTATAAATTACTCACTGTGTTACTCAAGGGCTTATGGCCAGATCTAAAGACACTCAGGCTCTCCAAGTAAATGTAGGTGATTGAGTCCATCAGTATAATCCATTACCTTCCCCAGCCTAATCTTTTAAGTCTCTGGTAATTTTTTTTCATTGGCAAACTAACTTCAGCACCTGCAGTTTTGCTCTAGGGGATATATAAGGAAGGAAAATTGTCCTCGTGAACACAGAATTGCTTTGGACCATAAAATGGGGCATCCTAGGAAGGATTTATTACTTGTAATGGTCTTATAAGTGATAGTGAGATAAAAGCAACATGAGATTTGAAACAACATGAGAATTTTTAGGTGAGATCTGAGTGACAGAATGTAGTGAAAATACCTTCCTTCCCTCTGCTGGCATTTCAGTATACCCATTGAATCAAAAAAGCTTTTCACTTGGGAGAGGAAAGGGAAAGGGAAAGGGAAAGGGAAAGGGAAAGGGAAAGGGAAAGGGAAAGGGAAAGGGAAAGGGAAAGGGAAAGGGAAAGGGAAAGGGAAACCTCAACCGCAATCTAGTTATACTCCTATCAAAATTAATGGCAAAAATCCTGCTCGTCTTTATCAGTCAGAATCACCCTTCCTAGTGACACTCTACTATGGACCTAGGGCTTGCCTGCTATTCCACTTTCAAAGGGGTAAAGTGAGGCTGCTTGATTGAAATGCCACTGGGAAAACTGTGCAGGAGGGAGTTACGTCTCTTCCTGATTCCAATTCTCTATCATTCAAAGATCTGTCTTAATGGTACAGTCCTGTGCTACCTTGTCATGCAAACCACTAAAGGAGGATGAGGAGGAATGCAATTCATTCTACAGAAGGTACTAGAGAGGTGTTTAGAATTTATAAATAGGTCTATAAATAATAAATTTCTATTTCTGCTCGTTCTATTGTTATTGATAAGCAATACAGTCCTCTGGGCTTAAATCTGAAGATATTTTTATTACTTGGGGTCATTGCCACGTTGCATTGTATAAATAGCACACTGCATTCACCTCAGCATATGTTTATTTTTGCATGCCTCAGTGGTTGTCTTAAAAAGGCTATGCATTCATTGTTATCCATCTCTTCTACCTGTCCTTAGATTTTCTTAAGTGCATACTTTCATGGATCAATTGAAAAGCCCCAGTCACTCTGTAATTTAAGATTTTATGCCTGAATGCTGGATGTCATCTTAATAAGGGTAGCTGTGTGTGCAAGAGTGCGAGGAGATATAAAAGAAAATAATGCTTTGTTTCTCTGATGGGCTTCTGTGACTGTTCCGTGATAGTGTCTCCTTCTTTGATAATAGAATAAGGGTTATTTTGGAATGAGGAAAGCTGTAGCAGATGAGTAAGATTCAGGCAGTGCAATTAAAATGTTAACATAGATTGCTGTTAAAGAGGCAATTCCCTTTTTTTCAATGCACATAGAAGAAGCAGAGGTGAGCGGTAGGTGGTCAGCTACTAGGGTTTATTCTCTTCCAGTTTGCAGTGTGGAGTAACACTAGTCTGCCGTAATTATCCCTTTGAAGCTTATTTTAATTGTATCGTTATATATGTCAAGTCACCAAATGAGAGCTGAGACTGCTTGCTTGCTGCTGTGTAACTACCCAGCAAAAACTTGCAAGATCCACTAAGACATTTGTGTGCCAGTTTCTGAATTTTGCTACGTGCTGGTTAGCATATGCACAAACAGCCGTGCTATCAAATCACACTGCAGATGCAGTGCTTGAATGTTTGCGGTACAGTAAAATCATGTGGGTACCTCTGTGTTCCCCCCAGGTGCTGAGCCTGAGCCAGACCAGAGCTGCAGTGCAAGCCTCTCTATCAGACACCGTAAGTTGTGGCATTGCAGAAGCAAATAGCAAGGTTGAATCCAACTCTTCCAATGCCACCCATTGGCTGTGCCCAGAAGGCAATGGAAACTGAAGAGATGTGTCAATGCAGGCCATAAAGCACTGAGACTGCACTGCCATTTCCAAGCAGCAAACAAAATGAAAAGCTCTTTCCTTTTCCCTTGTCACCACCTGTGTCACGTCATCCCACAGAGATCAACCCCTAGCTCACAGAAAGGCTTTCTCCTAAAATATATTAACCTCAGCTTTCTCGTGTCATTACTCTAATTGAGACTTAATGTATTTACCTCAGCTTTTGTCACCCTCTCTCCCACCCTCCTTTTATTGGTACTGCGTTGTATTAGCATCCACAAGCACATGCCCTTTCCTGCACATGTCAGACGGGCAGAGGGCTATCAGTAAGACCTATCATTTATCCAGTGGTGTTCTGGATCATTAGCACAGTGTCGTGGTTTCACCCTCAGTCCTAGTGCTTCCCTTTAAGTAGATTTCATTGCGTAAGTCTCATTTTCAAAGTGATAGAATAAGTGCACATGTTAATTGCAAGATTTAATTATACGGTGGTGAAGTTGTGAAATTTTCCTCCTAATTAACAAGCAAAAACTTGGCGCGGGAAGAAGGGTATAATGGGGAAACGTCTTTTGCATTTCATCATTAACAATTCTGACACATGGCTGTCGCAGTAGTGCGTGCCCTGCTTTATTGACTTCCCTCTGTGAGAATGGATCAGGTGCAGGCGAAGGCCAAAAGGTGCATAGCCAGACACTTGCAAGGAGAATGGTGGAGTATGAGCTGGAGAGGAGCAGAGCTTTGGCATTAAGAGAAAAATACCCAGGTGTTTCAGGGAGCTTCTTTTCACAGGTATGTTGACCTGCAGTAAGCAGGGTGAGCCCAGATCAATTTTATTCTGAGATTTTTTTGAAATTGGTATCTAGAGATTGAGTTCAAACTCATATCCAGTCTCCAAGAACTCCATCCCAGCGTTAGACGGGAATTAGGGACTCAGACTAAAAAATATGGTGTCCGCTAAATGAGAATCTGTCTCTATTTCCACAGATCTACCTTCCTGCCTGTCTCATAATGTGCCTTTCAAGGTGGACACCTGGTTTTTCCCATCTTGAGTTTTTCTTTTATTTATTTAATCTTTTATTTTTTACCTTTTTCTTGCTCCAGTAGCCCGTACAAATACATAGCCTCTCTGCTAACTCTCCTTTCTCTTTCCTTTCCCCAGGACAGACCCTCAGAGAAGCTGTGCTGTTGGAAGTGAGAATAGAGCCAGTCAGTACCAGGGAATCAAAAATGAAATAATATCAGACTGTGAGTGTCTTCTTTTATATAAAGGCTCTCTCACAAGACCATCCTAATAGAACTGAAGAGATATAAAGGATGCAGTTCACATTGTTTGCATTCCCCCATGCCTACCCTGCCTATACCTTGCTCTCCTTTCCTTTAGCCTTTGTCCTTGCGTTATGTCATTTTTATTTTACCTTAGTGCCACTGGTGCTGACACTCTCAGGCTTTCAAACTGCTCTGGCAGCCTTGTCTCCTTGTGTCCAAGTCACTCTTCCCAGGGCTCCCGTTTCCCACTCAGCAGTGGGAAAGCCTCCTAAGCCCTGGAAATCACTTTTTGGGAAGGGCAGTGCAGCACTGGGGATCCCTAGGAGACTGTGTAGCAGGCTGGTCATGGAAACAGGCTACAGGCCTTTCTTTTGCAAGAGCTCAGTGTGGTGGAATTGATCTGAATTTAGAGACTGCATACCAGTAAGATGTTCAGTGTCTCAGAATTTCCAGATAATTGGAATAAAAATACTTTATTCTTCTTTTGTGTTTCTTTTAAATCAGTAATTGCATTGTAATTCCTAATCTAATATTCCTTCAAAAACAAGGACTTGAGTGTTGGATTTTGACCTTATCAAATAAGGTGTTTTAGGGTTTTTTTTTGTGAAATTCAGCACGCTCCAGTGGAAAGTCCTGAGACTAGCAGTGTATTTTTTTCATTCATCACGCAGTCACCTCATCTGACATTAGAATTTCACATGCTTTTTCTTTAAGGTATGCTGCACAGGTATATAATTCTATATTCCCAGACTTCAGGTAATGAATAATCATATTCACAGACCAATCTAATTAGGTAGAAGAGAACATTGCCTACAACAGAGTGAAAAAGTGTATATATTCACAGCTGGACAACTTTTCATTAGGGGCCTGACCTTGCAGCCATTATTCTTGTTGTGTGGTACTCACTTATGGGAGATACTTCTATTGTCTTCAGGATGCATATTACTATGTAAAATATCATCTGCCAGCATTATGACATCCCAATATTTTCTACCTGCAATGATATTTGTGGTAAATTATGTGAGAAAATTTTTGAAGAGAGGACAGCATTGGCATCAGTGCTGTGCATTTCCTCACTTCTGTAGAAAAAAATCCTCCCAATGCATCAAGCCTATTACCACCTTAGAGCTGAGGTAATCATAACTGGCCTTGAGTATGCTCCTAGACTGTTGCTGTGATTTAAACTTTGTTTACTTAACCCTCTTGAGGAAAACTGTCGGACTTTATGTTGCAGAGCAGCAGGAGGAAATGGTCAGTAGACCACACTCCAGCTGACGGGGCAGTTACCAGCACCTGGGGGCCCGTTAGCATATTAAAATGCACTAAGCAATTGCAAGCAGTTGTTTCACCAGTCCCTTGGGAGTGAATGGATTTGAATTGCAGATTCTTGTTTTCCTTCTCTGGGGCTCTCTGTGTTTTTCTGTCCATTTTCCATCCTCTTAGCCAGGAGGTCTAAGTCCCTTTCTGACCTAGCCTGATAAGTCTATGTGCTATGTGCACCCCAAGCACTGGCCACAGCAAAATAGTGCTGCCAGGCCAGTTCACATACACATTTCTGCCTGCCCCTATTCCTTTGGGAATGGACAGGGAATAGGCTGCATTATTTGGGAAGCTCCTTTCCCTCTGAGTTGGTGGTGGACCACTCCTCTGTTGCAGTAGAGAAGAAGCAGAAGCTGTTTGTCATCAGACAGCCACGTAAGAGATCATCACATTAATTTTTATTTTGCAGTGAATCCATTCAATGGTGAAAGGAGGTTTTGGAGGCTCTTTCCTCAGAGAACATACCCAGATGAGGGCTTATTCTAACAGGGATGAAGAAGCTATATTTCTGGAACACATCATAAACCTGAAGGCTTTGGATATCCAGGTTTTCTCCCAGTTTTGCTGCAGACTGTTTCCAGGACCCTAACTAAATACTTTTGTTTGTATCCCTGCCCCAGTCTCCGTGACACGTTGGAGACTTGTAAGCCCTGAGAGAATATTTGCTGCCCTATTTCTGGTCTGACTTACTCATTTAAGAAAAGTTTTTCAGAGGCAAGGCTGTTTTCCAGTGCTGTATTTGTTTCTGAAAACGAGGGTAATTCCCATCTCTGCTGGACATGCCAGTGATATTTTCATTGTAACAGGGCAAAACTCATCTGGTTGTACTACTTCTTGATTGCCACACTGCCTCCAAACTCCTTTCTGCATCCAGCACTGGCACAGCCAGACCTCTACCTTGCCTTGCTCTGCAAGTATTACTGCACCACAGACAATAATAACAAGCAGCCCCAGCATTTGTTTAATGTTTTGCTGTTTGACAGCTTTTCGATATAGGTAAGCTTCACAGAAGAAGTGGAGGTAATGAGCTTGTGTATTGGCTTAATATATCAGGCAACAGCATTTGTATGTACAAGGCATTTTCTAACTACTGTGAGTGGTTTGTGAGTAGTAAATATGCTGTCTGCTGCCAGAATAGGAGGCTGTTTTTAATATGAGGCTTGTGTTGCTCTCAGGTTTTGTCAAAGAAAGGATGACTTATCCTGTCTTGTGATCGGGCAGCTCTGAATACAACCAAGGGCATGGTGCAGAGACACAGGGAGGTTAGCTCTAGAAAAAACCTTTACAGATAGAGTGGATGTAAGGATTTTGTGCACAGCAGATCCTCTCTCCTCTCTTCTTTCTCCAGTGAGAAAGAAATATGTTAAAACTTTTTCTTCTTCCAATCGATGGGGATGCACAGGATTTGGCATACAGCTATACCCTACATAGGGCCAGGGTGATTAGACAGCAGGTAATAGGGCTGAGGGGTGAAGAGAGATGACACTGTAATGTCTCCCATGTCCTTGTGAATCTCTCACTACCCACAAGTGTGGTTCAGATTTCTATTGTGTTTGATGAGAGCAAGAGCAGAAACACATAACCGCAGTCTGAGTGTTATACAGACAGGGCTCTGTGCTCAGACAGGTGCCTTCAAGCCCATCAATGCTTATATTATCTCTGTAAGTTTGACTATTAAGTATTTATCTTCTTGCTTTTGCCAATATCCGTCCACGTACACCAGGGATTTTTCTTTTCGTCATGGGGAATCAGGCAAAACCTTTGGGCCTGAAGATGGTACAAGATGATCTGACTGAACTGGAAGTGATCCAGAGTTCATTAACATATTGGTATCCTGTTAAAACTAATACGGTCTGGATGGGTCAGATGTCTATTCAGAAGTTCACTGAAGCAGTGGAAATCTGCTTTATATTTGAGTGGAATAGGCTGTCAAGATGCGGCTAGCCCTGGCCAGGAGCCTGACATCCCAGTCTCTGGAGTCAAGCTGATCTTGAATAACGTGATATTCTCAGTATCTTCTTTCTTGGAATTTTTAACTCCTTTACAGGCTTATTCCTACTCCTTGTTACACATGAACACCAGGTCCGCCTGAACCCATGCAGACCCCAGGGTAGGGCCCTGATGTTTGCCATGGGGTTGGAGACGCAAGGGCAGCCCAGCACTGGCCCACCCCCAGCCAACTCTCCACTCTGCAACCTGCTGTGCCCGTCACTGGGGCTAAGCTCTTAGCAGCTTTCAGATGCTTCCTTTTTGCTTTGAGAGGGAGACAGAAAGTGATTGCAAGACTTATCTCAGCCCCATTCATCTGAGAAAGGCTCTCTGTCAGGACTGTGATTTTCCCGATTCCTTTTCCATAGTGCTGGCAATGATACAAAAGAAAAAAAAACCCAAAACACAGAAAAGCTCCTTTTCTAAAAAGAGCTGTTGTTATATGGTAGTCTGTGATGACTTATTGCCAACAGACATGTGAGATTACTATAGATCTACTTTAGGTCATAAGTGCAAAAACATATCTATTTAATATTTAAAGATGCTTAGCACAAAAGCATGCATAATTAAACAGTGCATCAGAGCTGATAATTCCAAATAATTTGTCTTCTGAAAAGGGATTTTTGTAATTTGTTAAACTGGTTTGAAATCCACAGCTTAGCAGCAGGAGTGTGTTTGCATTACATAATGAATAATTTTAAATGTTGGGCTGCGTCTCTTCTCTCTGAAAAGAAAAAAGAGACCTGACATGAGGGAAGGATTTAAAAATGCACATAGGTGTGGATTCTGCTTTGCACGAAGCTCTGTATGTCTCTGAGCTATGTCTTATTTTTAAAAGCAAAACTGTATTCCTGCCAGGTGTAGCATTGCTTCCTTTCACAGGATAATTTCATATTACATGAGGAACTCATTGATATTAACTGCATCTTTCTCCAGATAACTCAATAGCAAAGGTATGCCTGTAATAAGAATGAAATATTAGTTAGTAAAACAAGTGACATACAAGACAAATACGAAAAAAATAACAGTGTCAGATACAAGATACAATATACTGTGAGTTTTCTTGGCATCCAAAAGGCCATCTGAGCATATATTCTGCCTGGATGCTAAAAATCTATGAAGAAAGAAAATGTGCTTATGGTCTATTGCAAATCACACTTTTCAGAAATGCGAAAATACAAACTGATATGTGACCACAGCTATTCCTTAATTTAATATAAGATTAAAAACTAAATGACAAATGTTCAGAGCACACTCAGATCATTGATCGCACAGGAGAGTTATTTACAAGGCAAATCTGAAAAACTCCATTTTACAGGTCTCAGAAGATATTTCTAGAAGACACTGAAGTTGTCAGGGTCTTGTTTACCTGTGGCAGTACTGGGAGAGTAAATCTCAGCAGGCACAGCTCTGCTGAAGTGAAGCTACATTGACTGTTATTAACTCAGTACCTGGAGCTTTTGGTTTAACTCCCTACCACAAGGATATTTTCTATTCCAGTTTGTTGGGAGGGGGTCAGGAGGTGTGTTGGAAGCTCACATATTGGTGTCCTACTTAGTGTTGTGTTTTACGTAAGAGCCTTGCATCTCATTGTTAAGAGGAATATGAATTCAAGACTAAATTGTGTTTGCAGGATCCTGCTCTGAACTGGCCAACACCCGCAGTGGAGGGAGAGATAAAGAAGACAATAGGAATTTACTCACAGCTGGAGAATGAAGCCTAGAGAGGTGTATTCAGATGGTATGTCCTGGATATTGTGGCACGCAGAGTGGATTTACGATGGAAATAGGCTTCTAAATTCAGTTGATCACAAGCAAGCATCTGTCAGGGCTGCTGTACCCTGATTTATCAAGTAGTCGGAAGAGAGAAATGAGCAGTCGCATCACTGCTGCCTGTGAGGACTAATTTGGGTTACACCAGACTCTCCTCTGACTATATGGGGACCCCTCAGTACAAAGACAATCTGGCTACCTCATGATTTCCTTGAATTTAAAAATCCCAGTTACCTGTCTGAATATAGCCCTGAGAGACAGTAAGACCAGCTCAGAAAATGTATTTAACAAAGTAACTAGTACTTGTATGCATTTTTATTTTTAAGAAAGAAATAAATTTGGCTATGACTGGCTCAGCTACTCTGGCATCAGAAGAGCAGATGGGTAGATCAAAGCATCTGGTGCTGAGGACCCTGTACCTGTGCTATATGAGGTTCACAAAGGTTTTATATTGTGCTAGATTTTGTCTGGTCCCAATGACTGAACTTTCACCAGTCCCATGATTCCAGGCTGCCCAAAGGACTACGCACTGGTGCGAGACAAGGTGTCCCCTTTATGGAGTGCACCAGTGGCGAAAGCGAAGGCAGCTTCGCTCCAGAAGGAATCCAATTAGCATGGATGAAAACTTCTCTGTGAACTGAACCAACCTGCACTAAACTGGGCCAAGCGGGGGTTCACTTCAAACCAGCAGCATTGCTCAGAGCTCATCGCTGAAGAAGACACAGGCTAGTGCCTAATCTACAGCATCCGGGCATGGGGAGCTGTGCATGGATGATGAGGAAACCTGCGTGACTGAACTTGTGACTTTTGGCTCTACCACAAAACTGCACTGGTCCCACATATGCATTGTCTAAAGTTGAAGCTGTGAAGAATATGCGTTATATATATTGCCTATAGGGAAGAGACAAGGCTTTTCTATCCAACCACTGTAATTTGTTTCTAGTAGAATTCCATGTTTTATGTCTCTAAGCTGGATGTTCTGGGATGTGCGGACTAGTTTGCCTATTAGTAAGGCCTTTCAGACTAGCCGTAGGGGGATAATCAAAGGCTAAAAATGTGGCATGTACTGCTGCTCTCTTAGAGCCACTTCCACTAGCAAGTCACAGAATGATGATGATGCTGTTAGTGGGACCACTGAGTTTGTTTCTTTGACATCAGTTTCTGCATTTTTGAGGGAAATGGCCTATGCTGACTAACTAATGTCAGAGAGACATAATTTCCTGCTGTTTTGTGAAAACTATATATGAATACTAGGAATTTGTCCTTTTGGCCTCCTCAGGGGGAAGGATAGAGGCAGTTTTCTCAATGTGATTTCAACTTTGGGACAACATATCTTCAATAAATGCTTAGCCTATGTAGAAGAATAGGACAAGATACACCTCCTGGTCCTACCTGTATCTGCCAAAAAGCTGTGGAAAAGGGAATAAGAAAGAGAAAATATGAAAATATCTTTGTCCCTTTTCCACTAAACATTTTAGACCAAGCAAGGACATGGGCAATCCAGAATAACACACAATTTCAGTTTGTGCCTTGGCTTAGTAAATATTGGGAAAGAGGAAAAAATACAAGTTATGAATCCAGACTTACATCCATTACAATCTTCTCAAAGGAAAAGAGATTTTACTTCCACTCTTTCTCCATTTTCTTAGCTTGGGATGCTGCGAAAATATCAGTACTGCTGTGACACCAAAAGAGTCCTGGAGATCCTGCTGGAAGCCTCAGACCTACATTGCATAGGTATTAATGAGATCCATCCTTATTATCCTGCAAACTCTTCCTGGACATTGGCCCAAACATAGACACATGGTATTACATTTCATGTGAAGGTATGGTCATCAGCTCATCAGGAGATGTCAGATGAATATTTTTCCAAGCTGGATATTTTAATTTCTGCTTATATTACACATTGTTTTTTTTTCCTGGCAAAGAACCTTGAACCAGGTTCTTTAGATAATACCAGGGATATACAAAGAGGCTGTGGGACAGCTTTTGAACTTTCATGAGCCAGCTACATTTTGGACTCTGTGAGTGGAAATCAGACACAGATTAAGACTACTGAACGTAGATGTGTCCTTGTAGGTGGCAGCTTGTGAGCTGCCAGGTCATGTTAATGGGTGTTCACATGCTTACTAGTAGACACTTGTATTTACATGTCCTAATCTGAAATTGAACCTCACATATATCACTGCTCTTTGCTTTTGCCTGCTTCCATCCCCTATTGTGTAGAAACATCTCTCTTTCTCAACTTTCCCCTAAAGCTCTGTTTCCTCAGGCCTGCACTGAATGAAATAGTAAGGCAGTGATTTCAGGTTATGGACTGATGATCATTTATGACAATTCACTGGTTTTTGGCTGCTTGTCCTTAGCTGTAGGAGAGCATATGAGCACTGTGAGGCCACTGCTGTGCTAAAGCCCACCAGGTTTGCTCAAGACAGCTGAGGGATTAGCAGTTCATGCTCAGAATTATAATCTCTATGGCAAGTGGAGTATAATTGATTAAAAAATGCTGTTTTGCCACAAGGAATTATCTTAACTGAGGCGTTTAAATATTTTCTCTCTTCTGCATTTGGTGCTGCCACTTGGTTCCTCTTCTCCACCCATGTCATGAGAGTCAAGAACGAGCATGAACCAGTTGAACTGTTCTATTGGTGTTTGCTCCCAGTTGTCCTCCTTTGGGTAACCTTGGCTAGGGGACTGAGGGTCCTGCGCCAACCTGGGCCTTGTGTGTTTAACTAAACACTTGCTTGGCACTGAAGAGTCAGCACTGTGTGAATACATGGACAGTTACAGTGCTGACTGAAAAAAACCCACTGTCTAAATAATGCTAAAAATAAGTTACTTATTGTTTAAAACCTTCCAGTCTTGCCAGCCTCTACTCTCTTAGACAATGACTGAATCGCTCTGTCCAAGGCCAGAAGTAGCTGGTTCACCACTCACACCACTCACTACAACTTGCTGAGCTTTGCAGGCCATCTGTTTCTGCTCAGTTAACCCCACAATGACCCAGCTAAGCTGTATGTAGATCAAGCACATCTGTCCACAACCATCCATGACTTAAAGGGCATATTTAGGCAGTGTAGGCATCCTAAGCAACACCTCCCCTTCCCTGTGGCGACATGCCTGGGTATCCGTGGGCTTTACCCATCAATAATCCCTGTGAAGCTGAACTGCCCCAGCAGAGACTTTGTCATGGGGCAATGCCTTATTGTCAGCCTCTCTGAGAAATACGAGTGTGCAGAAAGGGTCTATAAAAGAGAATGCAGAAAAGGAATATTTTCATACAAACTGTATGCCTTCTAACCTAGATGATGCGTTTAGCCAGCTGCCAAAATCAACTTAACATGTTGCACAGAACTTCAGCTCTGAGATTACAAAAAGCCTCACTGTGGGCTGTTATTACTAACTCCTCCAGTGAAATGTTCCGTGTGGTTTAGTTGGCAAAGTACCAAGAAAGAATACTACAGGTTTGGACGGGTTTTATTCCAGAGTTTACCTATCTAAAATGATTAATGTATGCTTAATAACTTCAAAGATTTCCCATCTCTTCAGAAGGAGGGAGTTTCTTCAAAGCTTTCAGACAGAGAGTCTCCCTTTCGAATTGATGAAGGCATGGTCCCAGTGGAGATTTTTACATTGCCAGTATGCACTCCTTCAAAGATTTCATTGTTGGCGTGCTATATTTGAAGATTTCATGCCCTCTGTTACCCGTTCATTTCATTTTTTAAAAAAAAGAAAAAGAAAAAGAACAAGAAAATTGTATGGTTGGGGTCTCCTTCAAAGCAATTTCCTGTCACACCCCTGAACCCTGGAGAGGAACAGTGTACATCAAATTTAGGGGTTTGCTGTAGTGTAATTAGCATCTCTGAGGAAAATAGCTGCCCTTTCCTAGGTTTGTTTTTCTTACTGAAACCTGTCTTTGATGTACTTCAATTGCCAGATCACTTTTCAGATTAAATGCTGAACAATAAGTAATTCTTCACCAAGTTCATCATTCAACTGGAAGGTTTTTGGATTAAGTAGACATCTACTCATAAGTTTAGAAGGATTTAGAGTTGCGTGCAAGAATAACAGAGAAAAAATTTCAAGGATTTTTAGAAGCAAAGGACAATGCTTATCACACAGCATGGCTAGGACTGTAGGAACAGTGTCTAACTTACTGTTTCCTAGATGTTTGTGCAAAACGATGTACAGTAAGTCCTGGAATGCATATTTTAAATGTTTGCAAGGACTGTGAAAATTTATAGCTGCTTCACTTCCACTACTCAGTCCTATCAATATATTTTAAAGTAGATCTGAGAAAGATATAATTCTTCTAATGGTTTAATCAATTTATGAACACTAGTTTTACTCCTATTTTCCCCTGTGTAATAAATTGTTAATTAGTGCATGTCAGAAATACATGAAAAAAATAAGCCCCAGCCTGTATAGCCTACTGAGAAAAGGAATTTATTTCTGAAACTGTACCTGAATCTGTGCAAACTGGTAAAGCTGAGATTCCAAAGAGTATTCAGAGGTGTCCACATCCCAAATAAACAATAGTGTTCTGTTGTTTTGAATGTGTCTTCTTTCTCGTTGTCCTTTGTTTTGCTCAGTGAGTGCATTCATCACTACTTCATGGCTCAGTAATTCATGAAATTCTCTTTCCATTAAAAATAAATACTGCATTTTATATCCTTGAGATGGACCCCATATTTGATTGTATTTTCTGTGGCAGTGTATATTGAAAACTATAAAATTATAATACAACTATTAATCCGCTGTATCTGCTTGTACCTAATTTTTATTAAAAATGTATTGTGCTCCAGCTGGCTCATAAATTACAATGCAGTTGAAAAGGCTACAGCTGGATTACTTCTGAAGGAGAACATATTGGAATAAAGAAAGGCTTACTGATTAATATTTTGACTTTATATACGATGTTACTAAGGTAGCAGCTTGATTACCATAGAAAAGAATTGGTAGTTAACTATACTGCAGGCCTGGTGAATGTAACAACTTGAAATTTCTGGAAAGTAGCATTTACCAAAGAAATCATATTATCATCACTGATCAAATCTTTCATGTCATCTTCTTCCTTTATGAATGACATAAAAAACTGACTTTGTTTCAACAGTAAATTAATACATTTATAGGAATGTTGCAGAATCTGGAATCACATGCCATCTGTTCTCTGTCTCTCAATCGCTACCACAGATTGTTTTGATAGTCCTACTAAAAATGCCTAGAAATATCTGAAATAGCTTTGTCTTCAGTTTTAATACCATGAGAAGCAAAACTACTTAATTATGCCTCCTTTGGGACGTAATGGGAAGGGAGAAATGAGGATATTTGGCGTAGAAACAACTAAGGGACTCCTTTCCCCTTTTGCATGCTTAAGAATCAACAAAATTTTGAGGGTAAAATTTATGCATTAAAAACACCCCATTGAAATTAGTGAGTGAAATGAGAAATTTCATCTGAAAGCTGCATTATTCCAGTCCATATTTGATGTCTAAAACTGAAAATAGAAGTTAAACTAACACATGTATCCAGTTGTTAAACTGGAGGCTGAAGCTCACTGAAAAATGAGCTGCTTTCTATAGACAAATGGGTACACAGGAACTTGAACTACATCCCCCATGAGACCTAGTAGCTCCATTTCCAGCCTGAAACGGCTTGATTTCAGGCTCTTTTTTTAATGAAAAAGCATTCCAAAACACCCATTTGCACTTTTTGTCTGTTTCACATCTTCTCTCATTCTTTCTCACAAGTGCACACAAGGCTGTGCTTCTGTTTCATTGCTAAGATGACAGAGAAACTGAATTTTTTCCTACATTTGTCAGTTAAATGAGTATAAAGCCCCTTTATTGTCCGTACTTTGTTCCTGAAGTTTTGCCAACAATAATGTTGGCTTTATTAACTGGGTTGGATTGAAGATGCTATCATAGTGTCAGACCACATACCAAGATAGAGGACTGCTTATGTTTTTAATTTTCCAGTTATTTGTCTTGCCCTTGTTGGTCAGCCAAGGGCTCGTGAGAATACCATCAAGAAATTAAACAGAAATGGAGTATTGGAAACAGCAGTGGCAGCTGCATAGCACAGAGAGAAAAGATTGCTTAATGGCTACTTTCCACAATTTCCTGGGCCAGTAGGTCTACATACGCTCTCCAAAGACGTCAACGTAAGAACATAAGCATTATCCTTGATGTTCCATAATGCTGACTGACAAGATGTACACATGATGAGATTACGCTTGAGAATAAAGTAGCATTTGTTTTTGATCCCAGGTATTTACAAGCATATGTAGAGCCTAATTCATTCCCTTCTTTATCTGATAGCAAAAAGGTAGGACATGGAATTTCATACAGAGTGATTACTGGGTAGTGAAATAGGTAAAAATAACCAGAGGGTGGGCTGATGTCTTGCAGTACACAACTTTTCTCTCCATTGGGATAGGTAGCCTCCTCAGGATTTTGTTGATCTGTACACGTGGTTGGTGGGACACCCCACTCAGAGTGTGGCCTTGTGTAACATCTGAGCTTGCATTTGTGAGTATTTTCCATTTTTAAAATTCATTATTTTCCTTTTCTTTTCACAGGCAATTCCCCTGCAGCTTCAGTCCATGTTTGCTGAGAGTGTCAATAACTGAACAGGACAGTTTTGCTCATGTCTGTACAAAGCTCTTTCTAGTTCTGAGACTGCAAATGGAGAGCAAACAGACGCATACAAATTAACATGAGACTCCGTCACTGCAGAAAATCCAGCGGGTGAGGCTACTTGAGGAAAGCATTAAGAAAAATATTCCAAAGATAGGGACATTTTTTTCACTCCTTTCAGAACTTTCACTCTAGCAACTCCCTCCTGCCTTTACTGTCTGCTTTCTTTTCTGCCTAAAAGAGGAACACAAGGCACTGAGACTATAGCTCCAGCTAGGTAAGAAATCTAAAACTATACAATAATTTTTCTTGGATTTCTAATGAAAAGAGGTTGAAGAACATCCCACACCAAGAGAGTGCGTCATAGGGAATTCAAAATCTCAATGGAAAATTCACCCTAAGTTTAATTTCTAAATGTTTAATTTTCTTGAAATTGAAAATTATCTCAATTAATAAAAAGGGAACTAACTTTAGCTTTTTATGTATATATACATTCCCAAACCAGTGCTGAAAAAATGTTCAACAAAAATTCCGGGCATGATAATGACAAAATCAGCTGAGGAAGTTCCCACCAAAGATTTGTGAGAGTGCCCATCTTCATTATTTATGGAGAAATGAATATGTTCACTTACAACTCTCTATATTAGGACTCTATCAGTGAGCACAAAGCTGAAGGGTGGCTTTCGAAGTAGTACTGAAGATAGGATTCAATTCACATCAAAAGCATCTTGCTGAGGAAAGATGCTAAGGACCTCAAACACTCCCCATCCTTGCAGTAAAGAGTTAGGGGGATCTGTCAGTGCTTTCTAGTGGTCTCTAATCTCCATAAGTCAGAAAAGCTATGGCACAGATATGAGCAATGGGATTCAAACAAACCTTTGTCCAGTTAATGATCCCTGGGTGTTGCCAAGAGGTCCGTGTTATTCAGTTCCCACATGTTGTACACCACCACGAGACTGGTGCCTCAGGGCACTAGACTCCTTTATTAAAGAAGAACCTAATCGAGTTTCTTCAGCATAATCCACTAAATCCACTCAGTAGCAGCATCCCAGAGGCAGATGTGTTACCTAACATCTATTGCTGGGATTGGAGGCAGTAAACTGAAATATCTCCAGCACTGTCCTGTCTTGTGTGGGGAACTGTTATTCTTCCTTGCCCCAAAACAACTCCTCCTTTTACAGCAGTCAGAGAGCAAGGTCAAAAGTTCCTTGTCTTCCATGCCTTTCGACATTCCTTCTGAACAGAAGCAGAGACATATCCAAGCTTGCAAATGAGTAATGAAAAAAAACACCTGCAGGAATTTGTAGCAGTATTTAAAAAGGTGGAATATTAAACCTAGGAAAGAAACCAGTAGCCACTTTCATTAATTATTGTTTTACTAAAAAATCTTCCAAGAAATTTCCAGCACACAGTTCTAGATCTGTAGATGAACAATCCTTAAGTATAGTGAGTGAAGGACTCCTAAACATGCACTGGTGCCTCAGCCTTCTGGTTGATTGTTTCAGTGATTCATAAACTATACACTCATATGATGGACCCTCTAAAACTTAAGGAAACTTTTTCTGCGTGACCTGCAGTTAGTGGCTGTCTGGGAGATTTTGGAACTGTACCTTTTAATTCAAGATATTGTGCTTTGAAGGTGCACAAAGGCTCAGCACACTTAGATGCACCTCAGAGCTTCCTCAAAACACCTTGGGCTCTATCCTATACACATCGATTGATGGAGCCATTAAGACCTGAATGGACGAACAGTAATGATTCCATTTGGACCAATCCAATTTCAATGACATTGTCTCATACAGTTCCATTAACATTGGAGCTGTTACAACCTCAGTGACAGATTATTATTTCTTTTAAAAAAGGAAAAGGAAATTAACACAATATATTGAATTGCACTGAATTGAGACAATAAATAATGGAATGTACCAGGCAGTAACCTCTCCCTTCTGTAATTCCAGGAGGAAAAATAGACGTATTTACCACAAAGTTGATGACATATGTAGCACTTACGTTAAAATATGTGGCAAATCCTTATAACTTATGAGTAGAATTATAAAACTGGCTAGATCTCATAGTGACTGCAATATAACTTCAGGTGTAGCATTAGACAGTATATATCTATCTATATCTATCTAACAATGGTCATTGCTGTAGTCACTGAACAAAACACACTGCGAAGCAAGTGCTCTGTAATGGAAGAAACTTATTTAACGAGCTAAATTTTTCAGAAGGCACAATAAGACCAGTGGCAAAATCAAGTGTTATCCACTACACCCCATGTTAATATACCAGGCTGATGTTTGCATGGATGGAGTAAGGGACAGCACCTGTAAGTGTACCCAGAAGCTTCCCTCTTCCTCCAGGGCTATTTGAGGACATGATCTAAGTATCTCTATTCCCCAACTGGAAAAAGAGCTCTATCATATTTAATGAGCTTACAATACAAACTTTTGGTCATCTAAAATGATTTCTTTTGACTAAGATTTCTATTATAGATCATAACCTTTACCAGATTCCCACCTCTGATTGCTATCAAAGAGTATTAAGTCAGTTTGTACCGTCTGATGAATTTGATGTTAAAAATAGCACATTATTCCTTGAATTGGCATATTGAATTCAACCACAATATAAATGCCAGGATCCATGAAGATCCTAGTCATAGTAACTTTTCCCCCTGGATATCCAGCACCTCAAGGCACATTTCTTCAATGCACAAGTACATTATAGGGCTAGTGTTAGGGATGCCAAGAGAGAAGGTTCTAAGAATTATGCCTCTGTGGTATTGCCCACTCCTTAATCCTGGCAAGTATAAGAAGATAACACAGGCATATGACACAGGCCACACGGATGAGAGAATGTGTAAAGGGAACATTTTCAAAAGTGTGTACTAAAATGAGCAGATTTGCAAATCTGCTTGTTACATCCCCATATGAAAATGTGTCTTCTTTGTATTAAGTTTCAGCAAAGATTTCATGGTTTTCTAGCCTTCTTGAATAATTTCCATGCATTTGTGGTGTGGTAGAGTACTATCCCTTGTATTCAGAAATAGTAAGGTTGTTTGTTCTTTTTCTTCAAGTCCCTAATTTCTAGTTTGCAATGCTAGGGGTATTGGTGGCTCTGTTGCAATCCCCTGTCATTTGCAGCAAGGAAAGTCAAGAGATTAGAGGAAGCACAAGGGCCCTTCCTGCAGCATTCAGGTGAGTTCAAGACCCTTTACACAAACCCCTTTTTCTTCAGTGGAGATATCCCTGTTTTCTGAAGTATCAGAAAGCAGATCATCAAATGTGGCTTTTGGCAATGCCTGACAGTATCAGTTCTGATAGAAAAAGTGGTGGTTCCAGTTGCTGAGAGAACTGTCCTAGAGACCCACTAGCTTTTCTAAGTATTTCTTGTCAATAAATTTGCTGATTGAATGACTGCCTCTATTCTTTACTCAGAAGTGGTTGATGTGGACCTTGAGTGTTTAATTCTTAATACTTTCTGCACAGATTTTCTTTATGCTTCTTAGACTCAGATAGTTTTATGTTAACAGTACAAAGGATTTTAATTTTTCTTGTGTATGTAACCATTACTTCTTCTGGGGAATTGTTTAGTGATATTTTTATCTGTGTCTTCCCTGCCCCAATCTGAAACCTTCAAACAACTAAAATAAGTGAATTCCAGACCTTATGACTTATCTCCCATACACATGTAACTGATACAAAAACCTGCTCACAGGTACTTTCCCTTCTCAGGCTGGCAGATGCTTATGGAGAGTTCCTTTAAAATGTCTTGCTCTTGAGCCTAACCTTTCTGTAGCTGAAGCCTCGGTCCATTCAGCTTCTCACAATGCAAGAAGAGTCCCACACTGTGGAAATGCATTTGTTTGACATGTAATTAGGTTCATAATGGGAAATGAGTTTCGGTTAATTAGGATGAGAGAAATTCTTTTCTTCCAAACCTTGCAGGACTGCTCTGAGCAGGTTGGCCTATCTATATGTGAATTTGTTTCCCTTTTTTTACTTTAAATATGCACAAAGTAGGTGCACAATTGTAGGTGCCAGAGGGAAAATTTGTGTCTGATACAGTGACACAAGGAAAGCAGCCACATTCCTTGCTTCCAGACCCGGCATTCCCTAGACTAGTCCTGAAATGGAGTGAAACACGTTTAATCCTATTTCATGAAGTCTCTCCTCTACAGGTGACAGCACAAGGAAAATGGCAAAAGTGGTGGAATTCAGTTGCTGTTGACTACGAGGGGTTAACACAAAACTTCAGCAGCTACCTGATATTTTGCAATTTTTCCTTGATCCTGACAGGAAAAAAACAATAATGCAGAGTTACCACCCTCTCTTCAACCTGCCCATATCTGCAGTTTTATTTTCATCGTTTCTACAGATTCGTCTCTGCAGCTGTGGAAATAATTAAAATAACTGAAATGCTTGTGAATGGCTGCTTTCAATGTATTGTCCATAGGCTGTAGGTGAGTCTTAGCACAGGGAGAGCAGTGGGGTTGGTGTTGGGTGTAGATCTGCAAAACCTTTCTCTGAAATATTTACCTTTTGATATTTTTAAGCCTCCTTTGTAGATCCATTGTTGTGTTCCATAGTCTCAGAAGCGGTTCACTGCACACTAAAACCCTTTTTTTCAGCCTCTTCAGGTACTACAAGTAGCAATGGGGCTTTTCCCCATCCCTTAATTTACACAGTGGAGCAGTTTTATTTTACTGTTTTATTTATTTTATTTTACTGTTTCATAAGTTAGCTGATTAATTTGTAACATTACCAGGATAAAGGAACTGGCACTGAAAAATCCTCCAGCAATATAAGTAAAAAATGCCAAGCATGCTGAGTTCTGGTTAGCAAGGATCTTCACAAATTCCCCTTGCCTCAAGGGAAAAAGAGGGATTCACTATTTACACTTTCCCTTGTGATCTGACCTCATCTGGCTTCTGCCAGCAAGAGCTTCCCTTGAACGGCTCAAGAAGGCTTGTGTTCTAGTCCAAGCCCCAGGCCTGAGTTTATTTATGAACACTCATAAATCACTCTGATTTCAAAGCGTTTTTGTGCAAGTATGAGAATTTTTCATGAGATTTAAATACAATGAGATTCTGACTTTCATTTTACATCACTCCAAAGAAGAAGCTCTGTAACTTGTCCTGTCAGCTTTAGAGAGCTTGGGGTATGTGTGGGGTTCTGTGTACTTGTAAAGTTGTCTTTATAGTTGGTTTTGTATTCAGACACAGAAGGAGGAATATAAACAGGTTCCATTAGTGTAACCTAGCAGTTTAAAATGGTATCTTTTCTTCCACTGAAAAAGAAATTGGCATATTCCTTTACACATACTGTTAATTATCTTTACTGTGGTGATCTAAATATTTCTCACAGCTAAATGAGTACAGCACCTTGAAGCATCCTGAATTGAAAAACAAAACCAAAAACCTCCCTTAAAAAAAATGAAGGGAAAAAAGGCATCCACAAAACATAATGAGATTCCCACGCGTTTAAATGCTTCTCTGTATATTCTGGGGTTCTATAAAGCCATTTAAATGAAAAAACTATCAAAAAAAAAAGAAAACCTCCTTGCCTTAAAGATGCACACGGATATAAAAAAAATATTCTCCATGGATATCATGCCTTTAAATGACATTTCACTTTTATGAACAGTTTTATTACAAAATAGATTTCCTGCAGCTAATTTCATCAGTTGTCCCACTCCGCCGCTACTTTCCACTGCCTCTCTAACTTCTTGTTATCTAAGTAAGGATACATTAATTGCTATATGATATAAGAGAACTGGCTGCATGCCAAAGCCATAAGCAGGGAGACATTGTGCCTAGCAGGTCTCACTGAAGATGCCTGCACCCAGCTGACTGTGGTAGCAGTATTTGAGTAATATTTCCATGTGATGGATTAAGTGCCATTGATGGATGTGGGTAGTGGTATCTCCTGAGTGTCATTTTAACAAGACGTATATGTTGTTGGACGTATTTCGCAAGTCTTTGTAATAATGCATTAGTCTCCCTGAGAAGGAGTAAGTGATTAGTAGCACTAATTAGAAAGTTCTTGGAGACAGACTTCGGTTGATAAAGTATGGTGTGATCTTTCAGTCATTAACAATAATACAATGGGTTCAAGGTAGGATCAATCTAAGAGGGTGATTGCACAGATGACATTAAAAATGTTACATTCCTTATTAATATATTGATTTGCATTCTAAATTAAGTGATGATATTTAATAAAGAAGAAAAAGAAGAAGGGATCTTTTTTCTATTATATTTGCTTTGTGAGTGATGTGTAGTTCAGTTTCAGAGTGAGGAGTTGAATATTCTGTCATCCGCAGCAAGACCTGCATTTATAGAAAAAGAAAAAGAGCACAAGAGAGGGAATTATCTAGTGCCTGGGAAAGCTCATTATCTTGGATCTGGGTGGGCTGGGAAGCCTTTCACAAACATTGCCAGTCATTTCTTTTCTTTCTGCATGGCAAAAGTGAAGAAGAAATCAATTTCTCATTCTGCAATTTCCATTTCCAATTACCAAAGCTGGGAGAATCTTGGAAATGGATGAGAAATAGATAATATTTATGGTTCCATTCAAAATGTTCACCCATCTGGACCAGCCCTCGCTGGGAAATAACCCTGAAGCCAAGCATCAGGAGACCACATGCTGCCTTTGCAGAATTGGGTTAGAGGTAGTATCTCTACGTTCAGTCTCACATGTTAGTGTTGAGCGGCTCCACAACCACTTAATTCCTTTAAATCACATCACAGGAGTGGCAGTAGCTGAATTCTCTGTGCTGAAGCAAGTCTGGATCTACAGAACCATTCAGCTACAAAGTCAGCTTGTTTCATTCTAATCCTCGCCCCAGCTTGCAATACAACAGCCTCTAAACCCATTGGATTGCAGGATTGGTAACACTTGTACGTTGCTACTTTTCTGTTCTCACCTGAATAAATGGCTATTTCTGCACTGGAATTGGGGATAGCAGTCAAGATAGTATTTTGGGTCAGTGCCACTGAAAAAAAAAACTCCACTGATCCGAAAAAAGAAGGCATTGGGATCCTCAGGACTGAGATGCATCACAAAGGAACACTGCAGAGTGGAGCTTCTCATTAGTACATGTGCTCAGTGTGCCTAAGTCAGTGACTGCCACAGGACAATTGTTCCCAACCTACTTACATATTGACTTGCACTGCAGATTGGTGTGTGCCATAGCAAAGCTACATATTCTTTACTGATTTAAAATAGTCCTTTATGAAGTTGCTCAGTTATTAGCTCCACCCCAAAGCAGACAACCCTGACAGTCACAGGAGGTCTGTTTTCTGATACAGTTGTCTGCAGAATGCAAACCAGAGCAGGGCACAGCAGCAAAGGTGTGGAGAATGTACCTTGTGCGAAGGGGAAGAGAAAGTTACAGTCCAGGTCTGAGCAATTTACCTGCCTGTAGATGTCTGTGGAGAAGATGTCTGTGCTCCCTGAGTGCACAGTCTGTGTGTGTTTGTGGGTTGGGCATAGAAGATCAATTTGCAGAAGTGTAACATGGCTGATACCAACACCAGATATTCAGACACGACTAAATTCTTGTATGCTCTCGGTGTAGAGCCATGGTTGTCATTAGCAGGGGGAAAGCATGCACACCAAGGAGGAGCTCCCTGCTGAGAAGCAGCCTGTAGGTGGCACAGGGTTTTTTGCACTTCAGATAATCCTTCTTTGTGAATTGCAGGTGCATTGTTTTCAGTCACTTAAGCACAAACTGTACAAGAAATGAGAGTCTTCCCCTTCCCTGAAAGAAGGGAGCAGGCAGGTTTAGATGGAAGCACGACTTGCACTAGCACTCATGTGGTACTACGGGAAGCTGTCTCCAGAACTGTCACCTCACCTCAAGCTCTTGGTATTTTGTAGCTGGTCTATGACTTCGTACCTTCAGTGCTGCTACCCAAGAAACTCAACTGCCACTGGAACGTGGCTTTAGTGAGCACTGTGCTCTCTTTGCTTGCTAAAATACAGAGTTAGATGCTCAAATATACTGTCAGGCACTTTTATTTATGATACTAGTATTCTTTTGTGAGTATCCTGCATATGCAGATTGGGACTAATAATAAAGAATGGTCTCTTCTGTCTGATAGCCCTAGAGGTTCAGCTCCTTTTGATCTTTTGTCCTATTGGACTCAATTTGAGAATTGTTGTATTGAAACACTATTTGAATTATTCTTCAAGGTTTGGATAGAGGTACATCATACACATGTCAAGTGAAGACAGCTCATTTGTGACCTCCATGACCCCAGATGCGCTGTTACTCCATATTCAAGAGTAATTGCACCACAAGCCAGTGTAACCTACCCAACAGACTACATGGACATATTGAAGGGGACACACAGGCTATGGGTAAAGTGGCCTTCAGGTGTACTCCCTTCCTGTGGAAACAAGTTTGGGATCTCAGATCTCAGCCTGAAACAAATTTGGGATGTAGCTGAGACAACATGTGTGGGAGCTCATCATCTTATATACAACGTATGCTTGAAAGAGCTGCTTCTGCATGTGCTAACAGCAGAAGTTGCTACTTTAAAAACCAAAGGTTGTGAGACTGATGCTTACCTCTCTTTTTAGTCTGCCTATCTCTCATGTCTTGTTATGCTTATCACATGCATTAGGTTAATATTCAGTCCTTAAAATCGTCTTTCTATACAGTGGGATCAATGGACAACTTTCTGCTCCTTAGGGAAAATCATGTGTTTTGGAATAGGTTCTCTCTTAAGCTTCTCTGTGTGGAAGGAAATTTTACAGCATAGCATGTATCACCTGCTGAGGCAATCAGAACTGAAGAATCTCTCAGAGGCACATGACATCTGGGTTTATGAGGAGGAAAGCGGTAGGCTGGGAAAACAGAACTGAACTGAGCCTTTCAAGAATCACATTTTTAGCAGATGCTCAGGACTGAGTTCTGTTCATTGATAATTAGTAGGATGGGCATGGGAAACCTGTTTGGGCCTTGAGCGCCTTTTGAAGATTGTGCATTTCTAATGAGTTATTCAGATCATTTTGAGAGAAGACTGTATCTTTTCACTGGTAAAAAACCAAGCCAAACCAAAAAAAATCCCATACAAAAAACACACATACACAAAAGAGACAGATGGTTTCTATTGCAAAAAAACCCGCGCCAGAAAGCATCTGCTTAGACTTTGCCCTGAGAACTTTTGTAGCCTGCTCCCTGAAGGCCTGTTGTGCTTTGCTTTTGGTGTTTGAATTTTATGGCATAGCAGGCACAGAGGTTTATCAGCTCATTTTGTATGTGCTAGGGAGAAGTTAAAGAGTGCACCCCACAAGGAAGAAACAGAGTCAGTAAGTGTCAGCAAATCCTCCTAAGAAGGCTGAGTCAGAACCGAAAGCCCCTCTTTAATCAAAAGATTTCTCCAAATCTTGTCCTGTCCTGAAGATTAGAGACAAGTAAAAACTCTCCAAGGAATTTGTTGTATAACTAGAATTATGCTAAATTTTGGATGCCAGTTCATGCTTTAAAACTATGCAGCTAATTTCAAGTATCTTTTCAGATATTTTTGCAAGAAATAGAGCAATTTACAGGAACACACATGCACAGGAGGCCTTATTAAAAGAAGAAAAATATCTCCAACAGGTCGAAAGACAATTGTTAAGCTGGACTTACAGAGTTCTTTCCCAGGTTTCTCACTGCACAGTTACCCACTCTTGAGAGGAAAGAGGCAGAGTTTCTGTCTGTTTGTATCTCCCTCTGCTTTCCATGAATCTCAGAACAACCTTTGCCTTCCTGAACAATTCCCCTTGGCAAGAACGAGCAGTAGGTTTAAACCCTACTGACAGCACAGGAAGATATGAATCAGTCAGAGCTGGCAGAACAGAGTAATTTCCAGCAGTATCTGTCTCAAAGGACAGTGTTTGCAAGAAGGTGTTTTGTGCAGGTATGCATTGATGTACATATTGTTCAGTATCTGAAAGTCACTTTGTGAGTTCAGAGATCTCAAAAAGCAGTTTTCAGTTTTCCATGTCTTTCGACCCTTGCATAGAACTTATCCCTTATTAATTAATGCATATAAGCACTTCATCAAAACAGTAGCTTTTGCAAGAAACAGAGAGAGATACTTGGAAAGGGAGCACTCATTATCGGAATGTTCAAACATTATGAATCTGAGTCTGAACAGGTTGTGATAATCTCCCTTTATAGCCAATAGCCTTTATAGTCATTTTTCTGTGGTTTCCTCTTGTACCAAGCCAAGTGCTGAAGAAAGATCAGAAAAGTTTCATACTGTAAGTGTGAAAAATCTTCGTTGACTGTTAAAGGTTCCTAGAGTGACTCGCTCAGACTTGTTCATCCATCTTAAACTAGGACACATAAATACAAGTGCAGTGTGTGAGTTCAGCTTTTATGTTGGCAGTTCTGAAAGGTAACAAGCACAGATGCTGACGTAATACACAGCATACGTAGCATGATGTATAACAAGTACATCTGCAAGATATGAAGAAGTGAGACTCTTTTCACTTGATCAGTTTGTGGAGGGGTTCTTTCTACCTTTGATGGGCAACAGCTGAATCTATAGTACAGTCAACGTTGTCATTAACATTTTGATCCTGACTCCTTGTATGTATACTCTTTACTTTTGACTGTGGATGAGACTGTTCTTTTGAAGCACATATTTTGATTTTTTCCTACTTATCACACTTTGGCTGATGTTGAACAGCGGTCTTGAAGGACAAAGATTGGATTTCTTTTTGGCTGAAACTAAATTGAAAGATACATTCCAGATGTGCAGTAGTATGCAACTGCTAAAGGGAATTCAAACCATGACACCAGAGCTCCTGAAGAATGAAAGCCCCTTACACTACTGTAATGTGGGTATTAGCTGCCCAGCACCAGCAGATTAATTCTGCAGACCAACTCCTGCCAGACTGCACTACTTGGTAATATAGAAAAATTTGTGTATTAATGCCTTGGTAAAGTTTGGGATGCTTAACACTGGAATGAGATGAAACTGATCTCTTTAAAAAAATGGGTAAATCCCTCAAAATCCTTCAGCTTAGCTAAGCACTGCAAAATGCAGGTATTTTTCTTCAACTTCACATGACTTGAAAGCTGTGCTGAAAATATAACAAGATTACCTCACCCAGAAAAGGAACAAATTATAAAAGTCACTAGGGAAAAAAGGCTCCTAAATTGCCTGTTTAATGGTTTGGGGAGGTTTGGGATTTGTTGGTTTGGGTATTTTTTTGATATTTTCTTCAGTTTTGGGTCATATTTTCTTCAAATCCGCCATCATTCATCCATCCAATTCAAAATAATTACATCTTGTTTGGTAAGGTAAGCCCAAATGATCTTTAAATATGTATCTGGTGACATTTAACATGGGACAAAAAGTAAAGATTAGAGAATAGATCTGAGACATGGTTCTACCACGCAAGACTTACACTGTTAAGAGAGCTGTATCACTTCTATGGCTCCTACAGCTTACATAGTACAGTTTATCTGACATGGGTTGTCATTTCTGAGAAGTACTGAGCCTGTAGCTTGCTGAAATCCATCACAAACCGGTATACTTTTGCTTCAGGCAGTCTCTGGGAAGAGTTTCCTTGTGTCATTTGAACGAAGATCCACCTTTTCCTTAAAACCAGAGAGTAGTTTTTCTACAGCACAAACTACGTGAAAAGGCTTGTATACTTCTCCTTCAGAGGAGCCTGCCTGTGCACTTGATATAAATTTAATCATTATACATGTCATTCTTTTTTATTAAAATAATATCATCTTCCAGGCAATCAAGCTGAATTTCTTGAAACTCAGCAGTTTCACCTGCTTATTTATGGTAACATCAAAGTATGGGCACTCTCATTACAGTCTGTAAATAACCCGGGTTATGTCCTTGATCGGTGAAATATTAGAGTGTTGTGTGGGTGGGAGTGTCTGGCTGTTACTCCTGGGAGGCTATAAAGTGCACAGAAAATAATTACCTTTTTTTTTATTGTTTTAGTATTTTTGATAATACAGTCATCGTTTACTGACGGGGAATCTGTCATGATCTGCTGGTCTTTTATGCTGTCTTCCACAACACCTCAAAAAGAAGCTAAAGAAATCCTCAGTCTGTATAGCATGACGGTTTCTTATGTATTTAATCCCACAGAGAAGCCCACGTATGAGCAGAAGGACATGACCCAGTCCATTTTCATGCATTAACTGCTGTAGAAAGGATGTCAGCGAACAGAATAACGGTGAAGTCCTGTTGCGTACTACTTCAGTGCTACCCTTCTAATGTTTTTCCACAGAGTGACAGACAGAAAGACTTACATACATCAGAGTTATGCTGAGAGGAGGCTCTAAACATGACAGACAATGGTGGTGGCTCTACAGTTGCTCAGTTCTACAAGAGCTGTGATCTTCACTTGTAATCTGAGGTTTTACAATGACCCCTAGACTTGCAAGGAATGAAGATTGCCCCTGCACGACTCTGATATCCTCTTGAAAAGGACACACTATATGTGTGCACGAGCAACTTTTAGAGAGCCTGGGAAACTAAACCTCTGTGGGGCTATATCAGAGCTGTTCCATAGGTGACTCTGGCACCCACATAAGCAAGGACATAAAATCAGCCTTATATATCCATGTACGTTTCACTAGGAGAGAAAACTCTGCCTATGTGGTAATAGAAATGGTGCAAAGTGAAATTTAATTTAGGTCCAGTTGCTCTTAGTGGTCTTGGACTTTCCTCTTCTGCCATAGGTAGATGTAGTCATGGGTCGTACTGTCTGAAGCTAATCTGCTCCTCCTTTGCACCATACATGTACATGAGGAGGAGCAGTTGTGCTCTCAATTACCTCATCCCCAAGGATGAGAGGTCTTAAAGATTGCTTCACTTAGTCATACCCAATAATTAGCAATTAGATTTACAATTGTGCAGCATTTCAATATTTACTCATTTTTCATCATTTACCCTTGGAGATGAGATGTTAGGGATAGGAATGTTAAATCCATTGCCAGAATACTCATCCTGCCAACACAGTAACTGTGGTATTTACACTTGTGATATATTAATGGGTAAAACTGAGATTTTTGGGTGGGAGATTCGTGGCCAAAGGCCTGAAATGATGTCAGAGCTTCCAGAAATATTAGGTCTGCAGAGAGTGAGATATGAGGTTTATATTTGTATGTCCTCCATCCTTAGATTTACTTGAATATCTTCACTTTTACCTGTAGCTCGGGCTTCATTTTAGTGTTTCTCCAAACATCAAATGTCCTGAGCAATTGTATTGGCACAACATACCCTATTACAAAACACCCCAATACTTATAGAGATGTGTAAATTGCTTATATTATCATTCTTTCCTTTCTGACCTCTTTCTCTAGATTTTTATTCTCATTTAGCTGTTCTCATACAATGACATGCATTAAGTGTTCCCTTCAGCATGAGAATGTCAAGATAACTTGAGGTTAAATTATAGCTTGCTAAAGAGGAGCCTTGAACCATGTGATGCTATGCTTCAACTTCTTTCTTTCTAGGGATGGGAGTAGGGGGCAGAGGGATGAGGTTAATGGCAATATTTAAAGAAATATCCAGATCCTAGCTTTGTGATTTTAATCTCTATTCGCACTCTCACTTAAGGTGTATGCCATTCTTGCACGTGTGTTTAACAACATCTGAGGAAGTTGGAATACATTAACATTTTAAGTAACATGAAAATGTACAAGGTACCATCTGGGACTTTGCAAGTCGTGATATGAAGAAACAAGTTGTGTTTAAAAGCTGTATTTAATGTTTGGAACAAAATCTCTGTTTTCTTAACAGCTGAGAACAAAACATCTTCCAAAGCAAGGCTTAGCTGCTTGGGCTCTCCCTGGTGGCCCAATGCTGTGTGAAATGGAGAGGGAGGGTCCAACTTTATACAGTTTTCCTTTCTTGGTGAGAGAAAAGAGTCCTGATGGCTGTTTTGTTTGCTTACTTTCCCACTCTGTAAGCAATGTTAAGAACTCAGGTGCTGTGCTACAAAAATTCAGTTTTGGAGCAACTTCCTTCCTTTTTGTCATAGTTTGAGTTAAATTTGGGTTGGTTTCCTGACTCTGCCTCAGCCTGGTCTAAAGTAACTTCATTTTCTGAAATCTATCTGAATGTTTTTTTCTGACAATTTCTCTCTAGCACTGATAACACGGAACACTGGTATGCAGAAAGGCCGATGCCCATATTTATTCCTCTGGTAACCAAGGCCATCCTCGAGCTAGAGAAAAACGACAGTGCCTGCAGGGAGGGCCAGGCAAGACAGGTGACCCCAAGTTGACCAGCAGTGTATTCCATTCCATATATATCATACTCAGTATAAAACTGAGCGATCATGAGGGTCTTGCTTTCTTCCAATCAGGACTTTGTCTGTTTGATTGCTGCTGATTCTATATCAATGCGTTCCTGAATCCACTTCCTGAGTTCAGCTCCCTCCTAGCCATGGACCCACTCCCTCATGTCTGCTCTACAGTATTTGTGGTGGAGTATAGTCATCGAGGAATGTGTGTGGTATAATCTCATATATTTGTATATTTTTATTATTATTATTATGATTATCATCATAATTTCATTAAAGCTGTAATTTTAGTTTCCAACCCACAAGCCTTTTTCCTCACCCCTGGGGGTGAAGGAGGAAAGAAATTTGAGAGTGCAGCTGCATGGTTTTAGTTGAGGAAATTAGCCAGGTTGGGACTAAACTGTGGCACTTTTAAAGGTTTCCTTGCCAATGGTTTGGCATCAAGTCTTTTCACTTTGTCTGTCACATCTGGGGAAGGGATACTGTCCTGTCAACAATCCACTGCTCTCAGTAAATCCCTTCTCTGAGCTAGTCATTGAGTTTGTCCTCATTTGACTTATCTGTCAAATGAGTGTTATTCTAATTCACTCATAAAGTACTCAGAGGTCTGCACACATAAACTGCAGTTTTAGAAAAAAACTACAAGTGAAAATTAGCCTAGGTTAATTGAGATACTTTGTCAAAGCTGTATTTCAGGGTAGATGTGAGGATTCCACACACTCTGACTCACCTTGGTCAGTCTCAAGATGAGTTGATCAAAGCTGATAATTGAGGATAGGCTTCTCCGCTCATGTTATTAGATTTACATATAACCTTAATTATTAAGACACAAAGATGCTGGAGGTAATCTTCTGACACTGAATATGGTAAGTCAGGATCCTGAACTTCTTCGTCATTTCCCTCCAGATTGATTTCCTTGGCATGTAAATGTGTGCTTAGAACCAGTATGTGCCTACACTCAATCCTGCAGGCTTTCTCAGGCAGGTTCCTGTGAAACACGTAACACACTAACACACAGTAAGATGGGAAAACGGTCTTTGCCAAAAGCTTATAGACAGCCAACACAGGTCTTGTAGCTCTTAATGCGGCTCTCACAAAAGAAGACCTTGTACCATGCAACATCACAACACAGTCTCAATCTGCAGGAAATCATATCTAAAGCTCTGTCTTTGGGTATCACCCAGGCAGTAAATGGCATGAATCTGCTTTTGCAGGAGAAGAGGTGAGCCTTCTGAAATGGGAAAGGAAGCAGCTGAGAAGTAAGAAGGGAAATGGGCTGGGTGCAGGGCTGGGTTCTCCGCTGAGCTGCACACAAACCCAGTGCTGAGGAATTCCCCAAACAACACTTCATGTAGGGACAGAATCTGTTCTAGTTAAGGTTATGGGGTATAGTTAGTGCTTCTGGAGAAATGAGTATAGGATTGCCAAGAGAAGAAGATCAGAGAACGACAAGACATGGTTTCCTGCAGGCTCCACTTCCTCTGCTAGATAATGACTGACTATATGTAACGGGTAAAGCAAGGGTCTCGTTGCTTTAAAACAAAAGAACAGCACATCCAGGAGTACAAACCCTAAATAATGAATAAGAAGAATAATGTTATTGAACAGCTGCAACTCTGCAGTGAGTACTTAAATGCCAGCTTTAAAAACCTATATGCCAAATATATCTTCTCTTAGAGAGAATATTTACCTTAATGTTCTCTAATGAAAAATATAGCTAAAAGATTTATAATTACAGTGGCACACTTAGAAAGGATTTACAAGTATCAACGCATCTACTGAGCTGAGAGAAAATCCATTAAGTTTTGTCCCCTAAAAATGGCTACTGTCTTCCCTGTTCCCAAATAAAATAATATGAGTAGATATTTTCACTGTTAACATTCGTTAAATGCTCATCAGGCATAATCTAAATGACAGTGGAGCTTCAAGACACAAATCAGTCTTATGTATCGTCATTCATTTAAATATGTACTTGTCTTTTCTTTTCTTTTTTTTAATGATGTCTTTTCTGTTGCAAGATGTTTGATTGCTCTTCACAGGTAAAATTTTTTTAACCCTTTTTAGAAATCATTAACATAATAGAAGAGTGACATTTCTTCATTTAAATGGTTCACAAATTAGACAGATTTTTTAAAGACATTTTGCTCTTGTTCTTTCAGCTGAAAAAATTCTTTAAGACAAATTGCCTGAAGTTAAAGAACCTTATTGTACCCCTCCTCCAAATAAACTTCTCTTTATAAGGAAAACTTGAATATAAATGAAACCTTTTAGTCTACAGATAATGGAGAAAACTAGATAAATTGAATGAAAATGGACTATTAAAGGAAATTAGGAGGATACGCTGCTTTTTTGAAAAGCTCAAACATTAACTGTAAGTATTTTAAATCGACTGATTGTTGGAGGAAGAATGAGATAAGGTAGTCATGATATGCATAAAGCAGACATCAAATGCATTACTACATTCATCACATGAGAACTGAAGAGAAAAGCAGGGTTTATCCTAAAGGGAAAACAAGGTAGGAAGGAACATTTATATTGTCTGATGTGGAGAAAAGGATGATATAAATTCTATTTAGAAGTCAGGTTGCTGTTGCCCTAACTTAACTGCTTGGTAAACAGGAGGGAGTTGTCTTAGTCAAATCTCTCTACGTGCTATTGCACTCATGATGGTGGGATGAAAAGCCACAAGAGACCTTTCTCTGAAATGGGAGAAACTAATCAATGAATAAGTTGCTTGAATCTATTCTTCAATGTATTGTTGTCAGGCACCATTGCAGCACATACATTATCATGTTTGCAGAGATGCTGTTGTTAATGATGACTCTGGCTCCACAGGCTGTCTTGGGTGCTTCCTCATCTATCTGCCATCCTGAAACAATGACAAAACAGCAGGATTGTAAAGTCCTCTGCAGGATCCCAGGATTGCTCGGTGTAGGAGTCTCCTCTTTGCATAGATGGGGAAGAAAAAGTTGACACCCTCCAACTTGAGGATTTACACAAAGGCAGCTAAGTCAGCTTCAGAGGTTGCGCTGCTGAACTGAATTCCAGTTCAGGGTCACCACTGATCTACCTCAAGACCATTATACGTATATTTACACGTATCAGGATACAGGAGCCTCCATCCCATGAGTCTGTCACTCTATTTTGCATCTTTCTCCCCTTCTCCCCCTTGGAGAGAAGCTATGCAAGAGAAAAGCACATAGATCAAGGTTACTGATGTCTTCCTTTGTATTCACTTTGTCTCTTGATAGCAGTTTTTCCCCTCTCCATCGATCACTTTACTATAATTTAAAGTCATCATACACCATCATCTATTTGCATTCCTGCAGTTTAGTATCTTTTAGAGATTGTGTGTAAAGCAGTTTGATTCACAGGTGTAGTTTAAACAGCTGTGGATCAGATCCAACTCAGAGACATCCTTTGGGACATTTCTGCAAGTTCAGTTCACTCTGCCAAAGGCAAATAATGGTCAAAAGGAGGGGATGCTGAATGTGATGACTTACCTGTCACTGACCTCAGGACCAAGATACTGGTCTTTATTTTCTTTCTGATATGGAAACTCTCAGGAGAATTCTAGGAACATCATGATTCTGTTCACTTCTCCTTGAAACATTTCACATTAACCGGCTAAGAAGGTATGTAGGCTGGAGATTAAAATGAGTTTATGGGGTATCCATAAAATGTTAGCAGTAGAGGGCACAACTCTACTTTTAATTCCATAACAGTAAGCCTGATCCTGGTGCGATTATTCCACATCAATTCAATACAAAACCAAGATATGCCTAAAATTTGTAAAAGTGTATGTTAGGACTCTACAGAAAAGATCAGATTTGGTGTTTTGCTGCTTGGGAGAAACCTATCTCCCTGTTCCAATAAGAAGCAGTATCTTATAATTAGAAAGCAGCTGACTCTGTCTGTCTTGAGGAGCTAATATGGTACAGCAGCATTTCTGATTGCTTCAGAAAATAGCCAGCAGTATGAGCAGTGATGTGAGAACCAAAGCCGTCTGGCTCACTAACAGAGCCAGAGTATTTCTTCTCATGTGAATGTAAAACTCAGCTTGATGTCCTTAGTCTTTTCCTTCTTCTACAAGATTTACTGTAGTTGAGAGGCCAGATGCTCTCTGACTGCACTCCAGGACTGTTAATATGGTTTGGAGACAGAGGTCATTGATACAGATGATGTAATAACTAAATATACAAAGTACATCCCAAGCTGATTGCTACGCAAGCTTCATTGCTGCTCATGGTCTTCAGCATACATCTTTTTCTTGACCATTATTATTATCTGATTTTTTGCACTCTCAGCAGTGTTCTGCAGGGACAGTGGCTTGTCCTCCACAGCAGGTCTTGTGGTCCCTTTGTTTGTCGTGGCTTCAACTGCCTCTACATCAACTCTCACCTGCATGGTAGAAATGAGGACCTTTTGTGTATTAAAGGTTCTTAGATGGTGTAGTTAGCAGGTTGTATCACGCAGCTGTTTCCTTCATTTGTGAGGTTTACAAGATAGAAATTCTCAAAGCAAAATGTGTTATTAAGCAGTTTTTCTATATATTTAACTCCACAATAATGGGATACGTTGAGGTCTTTATGTACAAGGACATGCACCTGTCTGCTGTTCTATGCAAATGGAAATTCTGGTACAGGGACTAAATCCTTTTAATTGGATGTTCATCACCTTTGCTATCAAGTTTGGGTTTTTTTCTCTCCTTGAGTGATCAAGTATTCGTCAAGTACATTGATTAAAAGGTATCTATCCATCATGGTTTCTTGTTTCTGCAGACAGCAGATGCTGCGTAGCTCAAGAACATGTTATGTCAGTTGGTACCTGTATTTATTATTCTTCTGTCTAGGTCTGCACTTCCACACACTTACAGAGAGCCAAGGCATACAACCCACCAGCTAGTCCTTCCAGTGAATATGGTAACAATGTAGACCAGAATGTGGGAAATGGTTTGATTTGCTTGTTTTCTCAGGCACCAGAAGACATCCTCATCTTTAAGGTTGTTGTACGATTGATTAAATAATCAACAGACTTGCATGGAAAAGGATCTGTGAGGAGCACAAGGCAGTCCTGTGCACCGTTCTTGTTGCAAGGCTGGGAACACTTTGACTGCATGACTCAGATCAGCTCACACTCACAAGGTCAAAATCCTATGGTTCATTTAAGTTTCTACAATACCCTTGACAGTGGCCACACAGCTGGTGTGTTCTGCTTGTTATGCAAACTATAATCATATCACTGTGCCTTGTGCTTCCTTGTCTGTTTGACATACTGTCCTAGTCTCTCTTGCCAGATAAGTAGAGTCTTGACTTACACTGAAGCAGACGGTTGTGCCCGCATGAGGATCTGTGAAGAGTTAGCAATCACCACAGTAATGACACTGCTGTTTTCCAAAAATCATCAGTCTAAGAGGTGGTTGATTCACATTGCAGATCACATGGGAAAGTGAGTTCAGACAGCAAATCTTATTGCAACCCAGCCTGGACAGTCCAGGTATAGCTGAGGCAAGACCCTCGGTTTCCCTGTAAAATTCATGGGTTCAGTACCCATTGGGTTAAATGAAGGCAAAACGATGTCAAATGATTGGTCCAAAAAGGAATTTATTTGTACAGGCATTCTTAGGAATAAGATGTGTTAAGAGAAAAGAAAGAGAGAAAAAGAGGAAAGGGAGAGAGAGACTATAAAAGTGCAAGGACACTACATAGGCTCCGATCCTCTTCTTCTGTCTCCCAGGATGGTGGGTGCACTGCTGCAAACGACCCCTCTTAAAGAGTATTATTTATATTTTTTTGTGTACCTGCATGGTTCTTCTTCTAGGAAAGTTCTGGAACTGAGTTTAGGGGGACTTAGGGGTCCAAGGTGAGTCCAAGGTACCGTTTTGCCCCTGCTCTCCCTATGGGCAGGACTGTAGCATGACCTCTCTGGGCATCAAACACAGCTGGGACACTTGTGAGAGTGAGATAAGGCTGAAGGACACTGCCTTTGCTACAACAGTGCTTTAAGGAAAAAAAGTGTTTTAAGGCAGTCAAAATAGATCAGTCTCTTACAAAGGCATGCCCTTTGCCAATCTAAAATCACAGTCCCATAAATTCCTCCAAATGAGTGGATAAGTTATGCAAAGGAAGCTCCCACTGAAATGTGGGGATTGTAGCAGCCCTCTGAGACAGTGTTGGTGAGGGCATGCTGTTCTACTGGTTGCAAATGAGACCACAGTAATAACTCATTTGGAAATACGAATTTGTGGAATCAAAAATGTAAATAACTTAGAAGACCTATAAAGAAATGTAAAGCCCCCAGAGTAGAAAGGAAAACCCAGTAGCCTCCAGAGGCTACAGAAGATGACCAAAAGGGTCAGTTTGGCCTATATGTTTGCACAATTTTTTCTGAAGGGTGAGGAAGAGGGATGAGCCAGATGGAGTTCCTACAACAGATAAATAGCCTTGCTTTGTCGACGATGACAGTGCTTGAAGTGCAAAGATGAAACAAAGAGAGAAGCAACAATGGAACACACTGCATTAAAATAGCAAACTCTAGTGCCCAGTCAGATATAGTTCATTGCCTTCTTGGCCTCTTGATGCACTGTAATTATCACACAGGGACGATAAAAGCATTTCTCAGAGGTATGGGAACAAATGTCTATGAGGCAAGAAACTTCTGCCTTCGGGCCAAATTCCTTGCTGTTTCAAAAGGTGAAGCATGGCTGAGATAAAGTAACCTCCATCTGCTTCGCTCAACACATTACTTATTTGAAATCTTTGCATAAAAACTGTAGTTCTTTCTCAGGCTTTGGAACATGGTTCCTCCTTTTTAGTGCCCCAGAAAAAAGGTGACATCTCACTATGCATCAAACAGCACTAAACATGCCCTCCAGCGTGAATCTGGTGCCTCCAACATATTCTATTGGTTTGAAGCCTGAATAAACAGAAGAATGAGAGGTTTGTAACTTTTAATTATCATTTCTAGAGATAATAAATTGTGAGATCGTTGCTATTTTATGGAACTGAAAACACAACCACTCAAAGTAGAATTTCTCGGGGAAGCATTTTGTCTAAAATGCCACTGGAACAGCCAGAGAAATAATTAACCTTTTTTGTTCACTTACACTGAATTCAGTATATTAAAAATCTTGATATTGGTTTTGGACTCAACAAGTGCTATGCACTGTATATATGTATACTTATGTTATAATCCACCATAATATAATATATATATGATACCTTTTGACAAAACATTGGTAATGATTTTTTGAAATAACTTGAATTTTGAAAACAAGATCACAGTAGATAATTTTATTTTTATTGGCTGACATTTTTTACCTGCTCTACTCAATTCTTTCTGTTAGGATAATGAAGCAGACTCCTGACACAGTGAAGACTATGGAGTTGTGTCTTTCCCTCCCGTGCAGATAGTATCACTTTAGATTAGTCTTCATTCTCTACCTTCTGGAGAGCTTTTTATAATTGGTGAGACAAATCACACAGGAGTTTCTTTTCTCCGGCAGTCTGAGCAAACAAACACTTCAAGAAAAATATGGTGTCTGCTTTGAAGTTTGCCTCACAGGCAAATATGTACACCACTAAGTTTTCATACCAACATTTCTTGGGAGGCAAAATAAATAATTGCATGGGATTTCTATTACTACTCACTTGGCTTCATTCCTATTTTTAGAAGTCTCAACACATTGCTCACCTGTCTGTTGATATAGTCAAAATCTTTATCCCATCCTCGCCTTCTGCAAACTGTCTGAGCTCTGAGCTTGGTCCTTCTCTTGAATATCACTGTTCCTGTCTGGCAAATTGCCATTGGTGGCAATTTTTCTGTTTCTAAATCCTTCCATGCCTAAGTGTGGGCATCACTCGCTCAAAGGTAGCACTACCACAATGTTTCTCCAATGCATTCATGGATATAGAGTAACAGTCACACCCTCTCGGAGCTATATCCCTGTGGGGTTATTTGAGACTGCATCTCTACCTGAGCTAAGGATGCACAAGCTGTAGGTATTGGGTTTCTTCAAGAACGGGGCGGGGGGTGGGGTGGGTGTGAAAGAATCTCTTGTGACCTCTGCCATTTTGCAAATTTGTTGCATATTAACTTAAAGAGAATTATTTTCTTCTCACTTGACTGATGGAGGTGGACCCAGATAAGTTGTGTATTTATTAAAAATGTTCCCTTTCAAACATCTCATGTGTTTTCAGTTCTTGGAGAGATTTTGCCATGCTTCCTGACCAGCTCCTGATCTACGTCTATTGGCTGCCCAAGATTGAGTAAATCAGGAATTGAAAATGTTGCCCCAGAGCTCAAGGTGAGCCAAGTCATGCATCACCTGAGCACAAGATGTAGCAGATTTCCACCCTCTGCAGTCCAACCAAATGCAGTGTCCTAGAGTGTGCATGGGCACCAGCCCTTGCACAGTAATGAGTTTCTTCCTCCATTGCCTTCTATCACTATGAAAGATTTGGTCAGAAACTTTCTCTTAGGCAGGCTAGCAAGTTAGTCTAAGCATGCTGGTTCCTCCATGGCTGAGGAAGCCTGAAATTGTCACCCCTTGTCCCTTTAATCAGAGGAGTTTTGCTGGAGCTGTTACACCCCATGACTGTCATGATGTGACATCCAGTGAAAAGCTAAGTTTCTGGTTCTCCCTTAATGAAAAGCACGCAGTGTGTAATGGCCTTATAAAAAAAGTGCTGAGGACTGCTTTTTATTAATGCTGGCTTGGAGTTTTTACGTCTAAGGTCCAGTAAAAGCTATTGACCGTGGACCCTCATGGTCAGTTCAGCTGAGAGCTAGCAGGAAAAAACCCTCACAGGAAAACCAGTGTGACAGCAAAAAAAAATGAAGAGCTGGGAAGGCAAAAAAGCCAGCTGCCATCTTCTGTAACGTTTCTATACCACAGAACAAACTCAGCTCAAGCTGGATTTGCCTCTGTGTGAATAGATAGGTGAAATGGGAATTTTCATGTAAATTGGTGTCAGCAGCCTTGGAAATAACCAGAGCTTGCAACAGAGCAAGTGAATAGCAGGCGTTTTCAAGGGAAATAAGTCTACAGATTGATGGATGAGTTTTGGGAGGATAAATTGTTAAGCTTGTGAAGATGAAAGTCTTCGTTTGCACAGGTGCAGAGTTTAAGTAGCTTTTTTTTCATTCACAGTTTTGAACTACAAGACTGCAGCGTGTATCGTGTTATGTGTAACTTAATAATCTGTTTTAAAATGAATTGAGGTAACACCAATTAAGGCCATTTTTTGTAATGAATAGCTGCTCTGCCAGGTATAAAACCATGTACCACATTGTGCCATCCATTTTAAGTAGAACTTCACACAGACCTTCAAAGGCGAGTTCTGCCTAACAAATAGATGGAGCAATGCATCTCTGTTTTACAAGGCAAAAGGGAATAGTGCAGGCAATGTATGATCTGCATATGTGTGTGTGTGTGTGTGTGTGCTCTCAGTGTTGAAAGCACCAGATTATGCTGAACTGATTAAACAAGCTTACAATTGCATTACAGCAGACACTGTGATGAGAGCCAAAATATGATTGGCAAAATATACGTGACATATTGTAAAACAGATAACATGATAACAGCTTTTTACTGAAGAGCATCTGCTATTCAGTTGGGAAATTAGGGTGGAATGCAACTGTTCTTATAAATCACAAAATGGCGTTGCCATCATCAAGAATTTCCTGTCTTGTGTGGTATCATTGTCACTCTTCCTCATATGTCAGAAAGTTAGAGAGAAAAACTTTTTTCCCCAAACATGCTAGGTAGAAACAAATTTCTTTAACCACATTTCAGGATTAAGTTCTTTAAAACTTGTGATCAGGTAGGAGGGCTAAGATGGTCTGGACAAAATAACCTGACATTAGTGGGTTTTGATTTATTCAGTGGAACTGCAGAAGAAGAGAGAGCAAATCTGATTACTCTGATGTTCGCTGAACATCCTTCCCTTCTTGTTGCAATGGTTTACTCTTTGTTTCTTCAGAGAAGGCTGCACACACAGACCATATTGTTCTGTGCACTCATCTGTTGGGATTAGACACACCCTGACTGAATTTAGTGACCTTCAAATGCTTCCATGGAAGAAGGTCTGTTTTTTAAACCAAATAATTAACCACTGCAGGATGGATGTTGCCTCACTATCTATTGAATTGCTTTCACAGTGTGTAATGACTCACTATTTAATTGCTATGTAATTTTATTATTATCTGTAAAATGTTTTTCAGAAAGGGAAGAAATAATTGCAAATGGTCTGATGTAAACTGCTGTAAACTGACCAAGATTTACTGACTTCCAGCAATCATGCAGTATGCCCCTGACTGGTGTAAATGAGTAATTTGAAAGGGCCTGCTGTACATTTCCTGCACAGGAACAGAAGATATGAGAAAGTATGACACACCAGTGATCGTTGTGATCTAACCTCCAATGACATGACATCATGGTAACCCAGATTCAAATTGTTTGCCATGCTGCTGACCTTTTGTGACTGTTCTGCTGCCTGCCAGGTCATGCAGCAGGCACTCATTCTATAGTCTACATCTTGCAATCAAAATAAGGCTTTTTACAGTCTCTTAAACACATAAACTGCTGTGATTTACCTGTCCTGTCTCACACTAAGGCCCAGAGTTCTTGCACCTGCTTCAAATTACTGGTTGTCCCGTACTGGTCAGTTTTCTTTTTTTTTCTTTCTCCTATCTGGATCACCTTAAGAAGTGCCCGGTGTATTAAGTTTTTTACAAGATTCAGCAGAAAGAAGGGATTCTGCCAGGTAGCACTTCTTACCAGACTGGGTCTAGCCTGCCATTTCTCTGTACACCACAGGTTCATCCACCCAGCTTTGGCATAGCACTATTATACCAAGGCACAATTTTAACCTTGAATTATACTAAACTTGCAGAACAGGTAGAAATTTTTCTTGATTTCTTTCACTATAATACATAAACATATCCTGTGAAAGAATGAAAATGCAGCTTTTCTGGCTCAGAGAACTGTTTATTTTCTCTAGAACTGGTTACCCTGCATGTCTGTCAGAGGCTGTTGCACTCTTCATCATACTTTGTCAACATATTTGAATGAATGTAGAACATGCTGGGCAGCAAGTTATTCTGACCAAGTGTCCTCCAAAACACCTCTGCCCTTTTTCTGCTACTGACTATGTGGTTTTTACAAATGTTCCTCTCTCCATCTCAAAATGCTGCGTCAAATGCTCAGCTGAGGGGACACAATAGTTGGTAACTTCTTGTTATTATCTCCTCATCTCCTCATAGGTACTGATAGGTATCTCTTGTTGGAGAGCTGATTCGTGCTTTTGATTTTCATGTGAGTAGATTAATGACTTGGCAGAGCTGCACCATTGCCAAGTCCAAGAGAAATGCTGCAGTGAAAGTGAATTGACGAATGGATGACTGGCCTTGTAGAAAGAAATGAAGGTGACTGTAACACCCTGTACTCCAAAAATATGTTGCTAACTGAAAGGTAGATAGTGGGTTGCAAAATCCAAAGCAAATGGGAGTGTTGCTTAGATGGCCAGAGTCCTAGAACTAATCTTTGATCTATTTTCCCACTAGGGAAAAACAAATGTGAAACAACATTTTCCCCCACCTTACAGGGAACATTGTTTTGAAGTTATGCAAAAAGAATGAGATGAAATGAAAAATGAACAAAAAAGAGTACAAGGATGTTCAGAAGTAGTACGCATCAGCTTACAGTGCTTTCTAGGCTCCTTTTTCTCGTCAGTCCTTTCTAAGGCCTAGCTTGGGTATGATAGATGGTAGGAGATATAGTTGGATACTGAGATAGGGTCAACTTCCGAGGAATTTTTTACATCATGTCACTTGGATGTTTAAAGCTAACTGCAAAAAGCAGGGGTTGTCGTTATTTCTGTAGTCAAGGCTGCAGCAGTGGGCATAGTACAGGAGAGGCCTTGTTTTTTGCCATTTGATCTTCAAAGTATACCCTTGGAAAGGACTAATCCTCAACAATTATTCACCTGGGGACCAACTGGCTGGGGAGCAGCTCTCCCAAAATGGGTGTAGGCATCTTCAAAGACTCACAGGTCAACCACATACCCGACAGCATCCTGGGCTGCATCAGCAGAAGAGATAGGAGATCAAGCAAAGTGATTATCCCTTCTGCTTGGTACTTGTTAAACCATATCTAGATACTTTATCTAGTCTGGGTGGCACAAATATGAAAAAGACATGAACAAACTGGAGCAAATTCATCAGAGGGCAAACAGGGTGCTCAGGGCTGAAGCATTTGCTGTGTGAGGATTTGCTGAGGGACCTAGTGCTCTTTGACATGGAGAAGATGTGGTTTCAGGGCACCTAATAGCAGCCCATCAGTGCCCGTTAGAGGGACGTTGAAAGGGCAAAGCCAGGGTTTTCATAGTGGAGCATGGTAGGAGGATAAGAGGGAAAAAAGGTGTAAAACAAATCAGGAGCCATTTAGTATATATATAAGGAGAATATTTTTCACCTTAAGAACATTCAAGACGTAGAGCAAGTTTCCAATAGAAGTTTGGCTGTCTCTGTCCTTGGAGGTTTTCGAGATTTGGCTGGATAAAACCTTGAGCAACTTGGTCCAATGGCATAGCAGACCCTGCTTGGAGCATCGTATTGGACTAGGGATCTTCTGAGGTCCTTACCAATCCAAATCATCTGGTGACTCTATGATGCTTCAATGCTTGTTTAATTAAAAGATCAACATTTCTTCAAAGAACTTATTTTTACTTTTTGTGCACTCAGAACTCTTTTCCAAGTATGAAAATTCACTCAATTGCAGTGACCTACCCTACTTGAATCAACTTCTTTAAAACCTTCAGGCTTTTCAGATCTTCTCCTACTACCTGCTGCTCATCATGATATGTTCACTACGTGTTTGTACCGTCCTGCTTCAAAGACTGTTGTAGAGATTGCTCAGATCTGTAGGATTTCCTAAAATCCTGTCCAGTTAAACTCACAATTTGCTCACTTCAGCACAATTCATGAAGGTATCATTTCATTAAGCTTTGTCCTGGTCCGTTCCCTGGGGAGATCCATTACACTATCTCTGTGCCATCGCACTTTGCAATAGCAATACATTTCATCTTACATCTGACGGAGAGTTGAAAGATTGAAGCTTAACTTAAACCTAAAATTACTTTTCAGTGCTTCACAATTTGTTCCTATACAAACAAGAATGGAAGCCTGTGGATTGCTTTTGTCTTATAATTTTTATTACACATTATGGAAGAGTTCAGGAACAGTCAGTAAGTTGAACTAGAACCAATTCTCATCTGTTGTTATGGTTACCAGGAGTAGAAAATAATTTCCTGTAATTTATCTTAAGATCATTTATGTCGGATACAAACACAGATTAAGCTGAATGCCATGGTAATTTCTTCTTCAATTGTGTTAGGAACCATAAGACATTCATTTTTACTTCATAAATAAGGGTTACAGTATGTCATGCTCAGTCAAAGAAGATAAAATGAATCTAATTAAGTGCCATCAGAAGATCACTTTGCTGTTTTTATTGCGGCAATAAAAGTGCCCTTACCTTCTTATTCTTAGAGAAATGACAGGGATTATTATGGAAATAGGATGAGATCAAGTAAGTCTTGCTTGACCTAGACTTAGATACAACAATATTCTTGTGTCAGTGATTGTTGAAGTGAATAAGCAGTTTACAAAATTTGATGGGCTAAAGCTCGTAAGAGATACACTTGCTTTATTAGAATGAATGGAACCATATGTAAGTCTCAGACAGGTCTCGTTTATTGGCTTTTATATAAACAATATCATCTTTTTATTGATCTATAGGCCTCAGCAGTGATGATGGCAAACAAAGCTTTCAGATGGATGACTGCACTTCCCTAATGTTGATTAGTTGATGTGTGCACAAGTGAAAAGAACCATTTAGCATTAGTGGTATGTGTATACCAGTATAATAATCTGGAGGTTGCTTCAGGGCACAGAGAAACTCTGCAAGGAAACAAGAACAGTGGAGACCACTGAAAGAACATAGGTTAAGTGAAATCCTGTTAAACAATATCGTGAAGACATTTCTATCACGTTGCCAGAGTCTGTGCCAGCAGGGAGTTTAAAAAAAAACAAAACAGAAAACCAAAACCAAATCAAAATCAAATTCTGTGAAAAGCCTCTACAAACTTTGGAAAGTTTAGAGGAGGCCTGCTTTCCCTAAAGTAAAAGAGAGTTCAAGTGAGTAGTGAAAATACTTGACCCATGTACTTGGATACTGATAGAGAATAAGTTCAGGCCTCTATGTCTTCCAAAAGCCCTCATTTCAGTAATGTGGCCAGTGAGACTCAAACTCCAGAGCTACATGGCTGCACCCCACATGGGTTTTATCCTGCACTGAAACCATGGACCAGTCCATCTCTCTCCAGTGCCTGTGTGAGAGTGGCTTTGAGCAGTGCGATCTACCACTTTTGCCCACCAGCACCAAGCCGGGAGTCACCTCTCCTCATCTGAGAGGGTCACAGCCAAGGGATCAAAATCACGTGACTTCACTGCATTTCCCTTCTGGAAAATTTGAATGATCTTCTTTTGTTGAGATGTTCTGCAGAAAGTACTGATTTGTTCAAATCCATGATGATGAGGTTTTTTTCAGAAGATTTTCAGGAAAAGTTAGATTTCTGCAGTTTTCTTGGTGGAAGTAGGACAATTTTCCTCTGAAGGCAGATGTAGAAACAAAATCTTCCATTAACATATATTTTCAATAAGAGCCTGAATCTAGTCCGAATGAAAGCAAAAAGTATATGTGGGTGTAGAGGTGTGTGCTCTCAGCAGGCCTATTCAAGAGCTATGTCTCTAAACACCTGGTGCTCAGAAGAAAGATAACAGGGTAGCCAGGCATGCACAACATGTCAGGTTGATGTTGTGGGTGATGCTTGGGCTCCTCTTCTCTACATTTACTATTAACTTGAGGGTGTCTCCATGTGAGCTAGCAGTAGATGTATCAGCAGGACAAAGTCAGGTTGGTAGGTAAGTCTCCTACAAGAGAAACTGGCTGTCTTTGGGTAGTGAAGCGATGTCTGTTCTTTTTACATACCTTTTTCTCAGACCTGGCATTTGCTCTTTTGGTTGGTCGGATCTTCATCCCCAGCATCTAAAAGCTATACAGAGATGGTGAAAGATACCAGCCCTCTGTCTCTGTGGCACACTCTGGGGCTTGAACTAGGGCTCTAGTCATTAAGCAGAGTATGGGAGGAGCATTTTGTCCTCTGGGAGCTATCAAGAGTGTGATTATCTGCCTTTTTAATCAGAAAGGTATTGTCAAGAGTTCAAATCACTCTGCTGTGTGCTTTCATTGGGAGTATTATCCTTGCACCAGGACTCAAAGTACTGCATTTGCCAGAGTGAATCGCTAGGATTGGTGAAAGCTAACTAAGCAGGCAGGAAAGAAACCCCCACACAAACATGGTGTGCCATAGAGTTGTCTTCAGTTATACAGAGTTTCCTCTGAGTACTAGAGGTACCTTCAGCTGAACATCTGCACAATGTATTTTTTTCTGTAATGATACCATTGTACAGCAAGTTTTGAAAATCCTTGAGATCAATTCCATTCCGGAAAAATCCAGCATCTATCTGTGTGGCCAATGGTACATTTTTGGTGCATCCAGGACTGCACTGGTAGACCTGCTCACCTTTTTGTGTAAAGACAGCGCATTTTGGCATGTAGGATGAAATATGGTCCAAATTCTGTTTCATTTGGTAGCCAGCAACATATAGGATGTACAGGATGTAATTGAAATGGTAAATATGGCTTAATTATTAACCCGGAAAAGGTAACTAAACCTTGTCCCCATCCTCACTGATAGATGCTGGAAAGTTTGTTACTCAGACACTCTCCAGCTCTCATGTAAGAGAGAGCGTGCCTACAAGTCTGGGTTGTTTTTTTTTTATGGACTTAGGGGCTAAGTGTAGACATTTTTCTCACTCAGGATAATGCAGTCCTTGCCGTTTTGACTTTAGTTGACCTAGCAGAGATGTAAAGTGCCACAAAAATCCAATAATGCTAATTTATTTAATTTCCTGAGCTGGAAATGACAAGGAGCCAAGTGCACGCTATCCGGTTCACATGAAAGCTGATGTGTAAGTTAAAAATCAAAAATATTACCAAAGAGACAGTACCTTCTGTGGAGGTAACCTATATCAAATGAAGACTTATAAAATCCTTAATCTGCTTGAATAAATGACATTTCAGTGCTAACACAGAGGGAGAAGATAAAGGGAAATACTTAAGGGAAAGATATCGTAGCTGCAATTGCTAACCAAGATCTGCTTATGGTATAAACATTGTCGAAGTAAATACAAGATACAACAATTAGCATCAGCTAAGAAAATGCCCGTTAGCACTGTGCCATTAAAGTTCCTGAGTGTGGGAGTTAACAAAGGCAGTTTAAAGTGTATTGGAAAATGATTTTTCATTCCATTTTAAAAACTCATTTCATGCATTGTTATGTCATCTACTTTTAAAATTACAGTCCAAGCAGAAAGACCAAAATGTGGTACCGATCTTTTAAATCATGATCGCCAGGGCAGAAGTACATGATTGACCTGCAGTTATTTGTTAGGTCTTTCTAGGCCATTCAGCAGAACAGTATGCAGGAGAGTCATATGAGTACCTATATAACAAGTAAAAGGTATTTGATTGAGAACTATATTAGAGTAAATAAATAACAGTAAGATGGCTCATGCTGTGAAGTTGTGACTGAAAGTTAAATAGGCATTTCTGTTGCCTTGATGTAATTGGCGACCTACTGGAGCCAGTTCTTTCTTAGTAATCTATATCAATGCTGTGACAATAGTACCTTTCAATTCATTGTTTCCCAAGAGATTTAAAGCAGTCATAGAAACATTTTCTTTTGCTGCATGCCATTTATTTCTTCGAAGAATGGAGCAGTCTCTTCTAAACTCCCACTGTGCATTAAATATTATAAATTACAATAAACTACTCCCTATCTAAATAAAAGAGTAGCCACAGGGGCAGGCTGGCATCAGCATATTATTTTTTAACATTATTCTCAATCAAGAAGAAAAACTCTGGTAACTGGAATATAACACCGTGTTGCTTCTTATTAGCAGAAAATATACAGTGCATATATAAAAAAACAGAGTTCCTGAAAATGAGAATTAATTGTATTCCAATATTCATATTGGATGGGGAACACTCTACAACTTCTTATGCCTAGCTTTATTACTTAATCATATTGGCTGAGCTGCAATGCCTCTTGTGTATGTATTCATGATTAGACTGGCAGCAAGATATTGAATGGAAAAATTACAATTTATGAGAAATGAGCTTTTGCTGATTTCTTATGTCTTGTGCATGAGCAGAGAGATGTGCCAATTCTATTTGGATTTTGCTATTGTTCATAGCACACGGCTGGGAAGATATCATAAGCCATGAATTTCACTGTGTTAATGTAAGAATTTTTATGATATAAAGCTCTAGTTTTCTCCTTTCTCTCCATATTAATGTAGCTGATTTCACCAAGAACAAAGTAAATCTTGCGTGAGAGAGTACTGTCCATGTTTCGAGTTTGTTCCTTTGATCAGACTTATGGAATCAAACCAAATTTCTGGATTCTGCCAGGTCTAGCATATCTGAACCACAGCAAACCACTTTTTTTGTTTTGTTTTGAGTGTTTATCTGATTCACTTGTCCCTGATTATTCTCTCTTTAAAAGACACTCCAGTGTTTGAAGAGGGCTGGTGACATTGGCCTCTTTTAATTTTGATGACAACCTGCTGTCCTTTGCAGGAGTACAGATACAGCAGAGAGTATACAGAGACAGGGAGCTACTGTCCATCCTTGTGTTTCCCCTTGTCGTTTGGTGACAGCTTCACTGCTATATGTCAGAAGCATATGACTATTAAAGTACTCAAATGCCATTAACATCAGCTGGGCTGTATACAACCAGAATCCTTTGGAGTCAAGAGCCCAGCGCCTGTGCAGTTATTGCAGAAAACGAAATGGTTTCCAGCTGCCTAGCAGAGTCATAGTGGCTTGGAGGCAGATGGGTTTTTCTTAAAGACAAGGTAGTATGAGTATCTCTACGTGACATTCAGAGATGGCTCCACTTCCATTCTTGTGGTTGGTGCACATAGTACAAACAACAGATAGCTTTTATTTGGTTTTGACTGGTTTCGACCAAATTTTCTGTAAATGTATTTGGAGATTTTATGTGTCCATCAGATTTTTTGAGAAAAAAGCTATACTTTACCCCTTCATGCTTCCACAGCACCAAATGTCTAACTTAATTTCACCCCATCCCTACCAAACCGCCTTTATTCCACAGAGAATAAATGTTTTCCCTATGAAACAAGCACTCTAATGAGTGTTAAGACACACATATAAACCATTAAGCCTCAGTCTACATTCTGAGATTTTATTACTTATGTTTATTTATTATTGCAGATAATGGTAGATGATAGACACAGCTTAAACTGAGATTCAATCAGAGAAATACTGCATCAGAACAACTAACAATGGTACAAAACATCTTGGAGTTCCGAAGGGAAAACCAAGACATATAAAAGGGAGCTGTCCTGCGCAAATCCAGAGCAGATCCCTAGCTGAACTGGAAATAGAGCACAGGCATGCTAGTTTCACATTAAGCACAGTGACTACTTGATCATCGTGCTTGATCTAACTCCTCTTTCAGATCCACTTTGTGTGTCTCAGCACTTTGCAGAATCATTGCAATCCTCACTACAAGCAAAGCTTCATGTTTGCAAGTTTCCAGGCTGAATGCCTGTTTCCTCCACTTTAACAGATCAACAAGAGAACAAATATATCAGGCAGAATTAGGGCTGAATTTCTTCTCTACTATGGGATTTCTGTTTGTTTCTAATGCGAGGTAATGAACGGCTGATTGGGAGATCAGGGGCAGATTCTGTAATCATAAGATGCTGCATCTTTTGTAGCCCAAGGTGTTCTCTGAAGTAAAGCTCCTCAATTAGATGAAAGCATACATCTGAGGGGAGGAATTCTCAATAACATAATTCCCAAGACAACTTTTTAGCTTGCTTTCAACTAAGCAGACTTTGGAGGGAAGACTAAAAATAAAGGCAGTAAATACAATTTCATCAATGTGAGGTTCCAATAGACCTTTATTTTCTGCTATTTTGTGGTATGTAAAGGAGGTGTAGCACAAGGTAATAATGACATACATTACGTGTTTCTTTTCCCCACCTGGTGTGTACAGATAACCTATGGTCAAGCCAACAAATGCAACCTTCACAGTGTTGTAAAGATCACAATGGCTGAGAGGTTTCTTCTCTGGAAAGTCTCATTCCTTTTATTTATGCTCTGAGGCCATTCTGAGCTCAAATATCTTAATTACTAGTCACATGTGCTAGGTACTAGTCAGACCTGTGACTGAAATTTTCCTGATGTGTAATCAAAGTTGTGGATGACTTTTGACAATTAATCGGGACACTTCAAGCTGGAAGTGGGTAAACCTGCAGAAGACAGAGTACAAATTCAAATAATTGTTATTTCAATGGAGAGGGGATAGAAATCCACTATCTATTGTCTCTTGAAACTGTAACCTAACAAAGTTAGTAGGAGCAAGGTGCAAAATAAGAAAAATGGGGCAGTGTTTACACACTGCAGCAGATCTGTGGAAGTCTTGGTCCCAACAATTGCTACATTTGACTGGGACACTTGCAACTTCTGAGTAGCGTGTAAACACATTGTCCTCCTCACTGACCCTTTTCCACCAGCTAAACTTCCTCAGGGCTTGTTTTCCTTGACCTACCTTCCCACAGCAATATCTCTTGTGCTTCTGGTCATGTCCACACATATGGTGCAGTTTGTGAGAAACCATTCCACAAATTAAAATTTCATTGGATAAAGTTCAGTGAATTCCCACCAATCCTTTTCTCCAGGTCACTGTGGTTTTGTTTTTGAGGTACTGTTATATGAAGCAGCTTGTGAGTCAGTCCCTGTCCCCTTATGAAGCCTATAACTCTTTAATTTTAATCAGACACAACTTCAAAGCTGGTATCTGTAAACAGAGTTAGGTCCTGCATGGAAGAATGTCATAACAGTTCTTCAACCTCTGAAGATCTTGGTTTTTGTAGAAATAATTCACCTCCTTGTGCTTTAAAATTTTCATTATTATTTTTCTATGTGTAGTAGGTGAAACCTATGCTTTGGAAATCCAGAAAAATGAATATAGATGAAACATTACACAGAGGCTGCGTGAAGAAGGTGTGAACAAATACTTTTCTGCTATCTTAAACAGACCCTAAGGCTGCCTTCATCTGTGCTCCCTCAACTTTTCTTGCTGAAATTGAGTCATTGATAAAATTGGTCATTTAAATTCAAAAGCCTCCATTCTCTTCTATATTCTCCATTGCTTTGGATCTATGGAGCTAGAGATGCGTTGTTAAGCATATCTATGACTTTTAAAACCCTAATATCTTTCTGAGAGCACATATTTAGAACAGCAGTGATTTGTCTACTTAAATGGAAGAAATTGTTACATGTAACTGAAAAAAATTAATAGGGATTATCGTGCATTATGCTAGTTAAAATGTGATTTAACCACATATTGGAGGTTAGTGTTTTATTAGGAGTTTATGTTCAGAGGATTATAAGGGCAAAATCAACCTCTTATTTGCACAGTGACCAAAGAAAGACGCAAGAACAGGTTAATATTTGTAAATTTTTCTGTTTGTTGGGTTGTCAGTTTTACCTCTTTCTAGTCTGATTTATTAGTGGATTGGATACATTATCTGACATGCATATGTGCATTTGCCATTTGAAGAAGTTAAGAAGATGATAGGAAGAATCTATAGTTGCATTTTGTATACATTCCCCTTTTCACCTCAGGGCTAAAATTTCCATTTTAAGAGAAAATCCAAACTGCTCAAGATTCAATAAGAAAATGCCAAGGTCTATTTGTGTGATTGTTGTTTTTCAGTGGTCTCAAACAGGAATATCTCACTGTCCGGCAGTCTTTAATGTATTTACCTCTGTGATATTTTTTGGAAAGCAGAGGATGCAGGGCTGGCTAATGGAGGATCTCTGAGTCAGGGGCAAAGTAATGTAGTACTGGATATCACAACCATATATGACTGTCCCCAGGCACCATCCATCAATCCAGCTGCAGATCTTATAGCACACTCAAGAAAGAGACAAACTTCTAGTGCAGAATACGAACAAAACTGTGAGGCTGACTGAAAATTTAACAACCTAAAAGGATGTACTGTCAGCTAGAAACCAGCAGCCTGATTTACACTGCATCAAAACACGGTCAAAGGCCTCAATTCAACTAAGGAGTACTGAGTTTATATTAGTCCCTTTCTATATAGAGATTTCATTAATGAACCTGATGCAGTCAGAATCTCTGATACTGTCATGGCAGGAGATTCTGTTTTAATTATGATATGTGATTTTGTAATTTTAATTGTATAATTATTATAACATTTGAAGACACAATTACATTTTAAACCTTCTTAAGAACTCAATTTTATTACATTTTTATTACTTTTTAATGATATGATATTTTAATATTAGAAATTAGAAATTATTAGAAATTATTTTATGGTTACACAGTTTTAAAATATGATCTTTTTACTGTTTTGTCACTTTATCTTATGACCATCTTAAACACTCTGTGGAAAGCTAATGGCTGCAAGCATTTTGAAAGTAACCTAGATAAGACATCACTGATGATCTTGAAATTTTATTCACATTAACTGTTGCCTGCCTTACAGAATTAATGAGGCAGCTTACAATGACAGAATTTAGTTCAAAGTAGAACTCTAGTTATGAAAACAGCTTTTGTAGAGAGCTCGTGCTTTAGATGACTTATGCCACAACTGTCTGTGAGATCAGGAACTGTGCGAGAGGTGGTGATGAAGTTGTCTGGTCCTAATTGTTCCATTTGCTCAAAGCAACATGAATCAGAGGCAATCCTGTTGAAATCAGAGGCAACGCATTTTTTGTGGAGATCTGAGGCTCATTTCAAACTAGAACAAGACTCACCGTTATCCATCTTGCAACACCCAATGAACCAGATGTTTTCCTAAATACAGAAGATGAGTGAAATGGTCCGTGCAGCATATCAGAGCTTGAATCACCTTAGTCGACTTTGTTTCCTCTTCTATTTTTAATGATTTGTATGCATTTACTGTTTGCTTTCATATGTTTTCCTTTGTGTTTTTTTATTAAAGTGTCCTTGTTGAGTTATATTAACATTTTCTGTTGTTCCTCAGACTTTGATATTATACATAAAAATATCCATAATTTTTCTCAACTCAATGGAATAAGAAAGCATTCTTTGATCTACTGTAGTTAATAGAAATACAAAGGCAGAGAGGCACGGTGGGTAGGGATGTTTCCACCCTACTTTAAAGAACTACTAAGCTGAAAGATAGGAGGGTAGTAATCGTAACTACTACGCTGCCACAAGTGCACTGAAGACGTGCACTTGGTGATCAAGAAGTCTATGATCTTTCTAGTCTGTGAGACATGGCAACAAGAAAAGCATTAATCCATGGTGAGGATATACCTGCCCTCATAGTTGGATCCACAGAGTGAATGGCGAGTCTTAGCAGAACAGGACCTTGTGTCCAGCTGCCTTCAACAGTCTGATGTTAACATAGGTAGTTTGATAATTCGTCCCACTGTACATTTGTATTTTCTGCCTGTTCCCATTAAACTTGTCCAGAAAGAGAGAGACAGTAAAGCCTTTGATACTGTTTCCCACAGTACTCTCCTGGCTTCTCATGGTTTGGACAGGTACACCCTTCTCTGGCTAGAAAACTGACTGGATGGCCAGGCCCAAAGAGTTGTGCTGAATGGAGTTAAATCCAGTTGGCAGCTGGTCACAAGTTGTGCTCCCCAGGGTTTTGTACAGGGGCCAGATCTGCTTAATATCTTTATCAATGACCTGGACAAGGGGATTGAGTACACTCTCAGTACATCTGCAGAAGACACCGAATTTGGTGGGAGTGTTTGTTTGCTTGAGGGAAGGAAAGCTCTACAGAAGGATCTGGACAACCTGGATTGATGAGTCAAGGCCAATTTTATGGAGTTCAACAAGGCTCAGTGTTGGGTCCTGCACTTCAGTCTCAACAACCCCATGCAACGCTACAGGCTTGGGGATAAACGGTTGGTAACCTTCCCAGTGGAAAAAGACCTGGGGGTATTGGTTGGTAGCCAGCTGAATATGAGCCAGCCAAGGCCAACAGCATCCTGGCTTGTATCAGAAATGGTGTGGGCAGCAGGACTAGGGAAGTGATTGTACCCCTGTACTCAGGGGGAGGCTACGCCTCGAGTACTGTGTTCAGTTTTGAGCTCCTCAATACAAGAAAAACATTGAAGTGCTGGAGTACGTCCAAAGAAGAGCAATGAAGCTGGTGAAGGGTCTGGAGCACAAGTCTTGTGAGGAGTAGCTAAGGGAATCAGAGTTGTTTAGTCTGTACAAAAGGAGGCTGAAGGGAGACCTTATTGTTCTCTACACCGACCTGAAAGGAGGTTGTGGCAAGGCAGATGTTGGTCTCCTTACCAAGGAAAAAAAAAAACAGAACCCTTGGGGAAATGAACCCAAGTTGTGCCGGAGTAGACTTAAACCAGATATTATAAAATATCATTTTACCAAAAGAATTGTTAAGTATTGGACCAGACTGTTGCATGAAGTGGTTGAGTCACCATCCCTGGAGGTATTTAAAAGAGATTTAGATGTGTTGCTTAGGGACATGGTTTAGTGGTGAACTGGCAGTTTTATGTTTATGGTTGATCTTGATGATATTAATGGTCTTTTCCAACTTAAATGATACTATGATTCTATGACCTTAAAACATGAGTAAAAAGAAAATCACAAAAAGAAAATCATAATAGAACACCAGTGTAATATTACATTATGAGGAGCATGTACTCTTCATCCTAGGTGCAAAACATCAATTTTAAAATTCAAGAAATTTGTTACTCTCAGTTTTCTCTCCTCTGTTTTCAAATCTGTATTTTCTCCCACGTGTTCACCTCATTTATAGATAACCAGGAGACAAACTTCAGTGGTTCCTGTTATTTCTGTAAGATCCTAGGTAGTATTCTGTCTGCCTAAATGTCCCAGATTATTTTAATCATGAATGGATTGAATGTGGGTGTTAAAATTATTAGAAATAAAAAGAAAGCATACTGAATTTCCAAATTGTGAAGTTTGCTGTGGGGTGGTGTCTGCATAGAACACAGTTGCTAGAATTGCTGTGATTGTGTTCCTTTTTAGTTTTTAACTGCTAGAAAACATAATCTCTATTTATTAATTTCCTCAGAATGGTTTTCTCAGAGAGCATTTCAGAATGGTTTCTGAAGTTGTACAATGTAGTGCAGTACATCAGGTAGGAAAGAATACTTTGCAGGCAAGCTCAAATCACAGTGTGCAGTCCATGCTTCATCTCCAGACATTCTTTCAAATCAAATGAGAATTCACATGTCAGGACCTGAAATGCTGAGATGTTTTCTCTATTTTGTGTCACAGCTGACATACATGGGATGGCAGGAATATTCATATCCTTCAGAATTATGCTTAAAAAGCAGGGAGATTTCAGCATTGCATGTTACTGCTTTTGATCACAGTATAGGCCGATTACTGCTCTGCCCCGCTCTTGACAGTCCTTAGGTGTTGATGAAAGAATCCAGTGGCAAAAGTGAAAAATTAAAAGCTCTTCTGCTACATCTAAGTGTAAACATTCGGATCAGTACCTTTCTGAAAAATGGTTGTGCTACTTCTAAAGTAGAATTCGTTACTAAAGCAACATCTGTGTTTGCTACTTTTAAAGGAGAGGTATTTCTGTACCCTGAGAACAATAACAGTGTTTAAATGTGAAGGCTTAGTATTTTTCTTTATATCATCATTGCAGGTGATGTTTGGTTAAAGATAGAACATTTTTGGAAGCAATTCTGTCTTGATTTTCATCTTTCCTGACTTATTAACCTTTATGAGGAGGGTTGAGCTGAATTCTAAAAATAACCTGAAGGCTTTGTTACAGCTGTATCTGTGGACCTTACTACACTAAACACACATCTCAAACACACTATCTCAAGGGATGTAAAGCATCATATGCCATTACTAGGCGAGCAAAAGAGTTGCAGACATTCTTTGGATGACTCTAGTGCTCTGCCCGTGTGCGCACACACACAGAGTTGCACTATACTGGGCTTCATCCAAGTGCCTCGAACCAGTGCAGAATATGGTTAATAGAGTCAAAGGGGCAGCCTATAAATTGATTCCAGTAAGTGTTGGATCAAACAGTCAGAGATGGCTCTAGGATATATTGCATACACAAGCAGAAGTGAATCACCAAGGAATTTACTATCAGCAACATGGATCATTTGATCACATCCAGCTTTAACGCTTCTACAAAGAGCAAAATAAAAGAAACTAATGTGTGAAGTTGTTTTCCCACTAATCCCATGTGGAGAAATCAGATAAACTAAACATTGAGTCTGGAATAAACAATGATTCACGTCAAAGAAATTGTCTTCCAATGTTCACCTTTTTTTTTCCAAATCAATCAACTCAAATTATGTGTCAGGTCTCCTTGTTGCTATGGCTTTTGGTAGAGGAAGGAGATAATTTTGTATTTTTCAAAATATAAACTTTTGATCTTTTCCAATTTAGTACGATTAAAATTGCAAATTCTTTGGGGATTGCATTCCAAAGCCAATGCATTTCATGTTTAATTGTGTATACAAACTGGGGATATTGCCAGAAATTGTCTTTATTTAATAAACAGAAGCCTCTATCTTTTGAAAAATTGAGTAGAAGTGAAGAGGGATCAATAGTATTCTGTTTTCCTGATACTCTGAAGACATATCTCTTTCTATAATTGAGGGTAAGGGCCAAATTTTTCATTTGATAAAAATCAATATAGCACGTAGGGCTCATGAGGATCTCCAGCAGCATAGGTGTCTATGGGAAAAAAAGGATGGGATGGCAAATTTCAGGCATTCTTAGCCACATTCTCCCTGAACGTCTGAGAACAGGGAATTTAAATAGGTACTCTTCAACCTATTGCCACAAACAAAAGTGAAAGAATTGCATATGAATAGTCCTGGGATCGTGAATTAAAGGGTTCGATTTGTATGCTACTAAAACAAGGAATTGCTCATCTGCCTGTGTGGTGACATGAGTATATGTTGTCCAGAATAAAATCACGGTCCAGAGCACTCTCCTTCACTTGAGTAAGTCAAAATCTAAAGAAGGGATAAGGTAGGAAGATGATTTGAGTATGCCATAAGCACATTGTCAAATGCATTTCAGCCTCCCTGCCTAACAAATATGCATTCGCTGTCATGGTCCAGATCCTCAGGAATTGCTGTGGCAATGGAGCAGCACAGTGGCATAAGAAGTATCACAGTGAGGGGGGATTTGCCAGAGGACCAGCTGGTGGTGGAGAACTATCATACGTTGACATCTTCAAATTGCAGGAGGCAGCACAATTTAAAACTATGCATCTGAGCAATGGAAAGGTAATGGAAATACCTTCTCAAAACTTCTTTTGGATTGGAAAAATGTTTATCTGTGAAGCAATGGTGTTTATCTCAGGGCAAAGTCTCTGAAACTGAATTAGTAGTCATTGAATGCTTGTTAGAAGTTAGGTAGGGTTTTCAAACACCCTTGTGTCACTCTGCTCCATCTGAAATCACCGCATGTTGAACAGTTGCCTTCAGAACGCAAAGCACACTGTTAAGACTGACAAAGTCTGAAAATCTACTTCAAGAAACTGTCCTTAGTACTTGCTGGACTTAATTTAAATTGTCTGATTTTATTATATTCTTTGTTTTCTCCATGACTAATTTTATTTTTTTTCTCAATAGGTCTGCAAACTTTCAAGAACTGAGAGTATCTATTAAGGATTTAAGAATATAGTTAATATGTTTCATGAGTCATGTGCAGAAAGAATATGTCTTTATTTTGAAGACGATTTTGGCCTGCTGGAACTTGCTTTACCTGAAAGTCACAAAGATAAAACACAAGTAATTAAACCATCCTATATCCTATGTAAGGGGGAACTCTGTTTCCCAAGTGCTCTCCAATGGGGAACCAAAGTACCATCGCGTCGTGTAAAAGCCTTTTCTCTAAATAGTCCTTGTCTGGCTAGAAGCAGAAATTAACTGAAATTTCATGAGGCACCTCTTTCTCATGGCATTTTCAGACTCTCTTTGAAAGCTGATTAATATGCAGTGAGTTCCCTGCTGTTAAAGTTCACCATGTTACGATATTGATGTTCTACTTTTATATTTTGGGGCAAAACATTGATTTGAGGAGTTTAATAGATTGTAATATCCTGTTGTACTTGCTGATTGGAAAAAAAGATTTCTGATGCTTTAACAGATTGGAAAAAAATCTTGTTCAGTAAAAGACCTGTGCTTGACTAGAGAAAACTAAAATAAGATCTTTTGGTAAATGGCCTAATTTTACACCTTTCAAGAGGCAAAAGTAATGCTCTTTTTGCTTTGCTGTAATACTTGAGTAGGTGCTCTCATAGCTCCTCTGTTCCTAAGTTGGGTGATTCTCCTACTATTTACTTCCCTGTGTTTACAGGCTAGTCTAGAAGAACTGTACTTGTAAAAAATTAATAAACCAAATGTATCTTTCTGTGCTTCTTTCCAGAGTTGCAACACATTTCTCCTCTATCCTTTTCATTCAACTGAACAGTTTTCAGCAATCAATAATATTACTTTCATCTGTGGGGTTTTTTTCCCCCAGCAATGTCATTATCATTTCCCCTTTCAAGTCAGGAAAAATATGTGAAATAATCTCAGGCTTCCTCTCCTAATGTATTTTTTTTTCTAATTTTCCAAATGAATCCCTGTTTCTTGTTAAAGACTAGCACAGTGTGATGAGTTCATTAGTTTGCTAGTGTGGGTTCTCTGACTCATATTAAAGTACTAAAGGTCTTTGAGTTAGCAATAATTAGATGAGGTCATTAAAGCTACAATGAGATCACGATTGCCAGAAATGGCCTCACATTGTATGAAGTAAGGTCGAATCAGCTATAGCCATTATTCATTCCTGATTTTCTCTTCATTACATATGCACTAAATAACAGTAGCGGGCAATCCACAGCTTAACATGAGTGAAATGCCCTATAATCTGTCATATGCATAATGTTGTAGAGAGAATTGAAAGTTGCATGATGAGATCTTTCATAGTAATTGTCTCTTACACACAGAAACTGCAGCAGGGACTAGATAAGAATGGATCAAAAAGAAATGGTAGGGGGTGTCAATGGTAGGAGAATTAAGGCAGGAAGACATGGGTTGCACTGTTTACTGTTGCCAGGAATATATTCCAGGAAGGATCAAATTAAGATGTAGTAAGTGAGGCACACAACAAATACAGGCTCAGTTGCTTCTAAGCTCTATAGCTGAGAAAGCCATGGCTCCATCAAAGTCCATTGTTGCTGTGCATAGCAATCCAGCCTGTGTGGTCATCTTGTTGGAAGGTAGCACTGTTATTTGAACAGTATGAGTCACCTGAGTTCCTCTGTCACATTTGCCTTAGACCCGTTGCCAGAATCTCTCCAGAAACAGTGCAGCCAACAAGATGTATGGATTACTTTTCACGTACACATGAATGAGTGCCATGCCATTGTTTACGGACAGTCAGTTGTTGTGAGCACATAGTAACCTGGTGAGGGACAATAGAACCCTTTCCGCTTGCTTCTCATTTTCTGAACTGCTAAAAAGCAGCTTTAAAGTCAATCCTCTCCATGGCTATAGATAGCACAGATCAAGCTGAACAAATAGTTAAGTGGGAGAATAGTCAGAAGAGAAGATAATTAATATACTAATTAATGTAGCAAGTTCTTCCAGATGTGTTTATCATAGAAACATAATCCATTTTTGTATGATTTACTACTAACTCTCTACTTCTCTTCCTCACATTGCTGATTTCGCAATGGAAAAATGGAAAAATGGCCCTTTCCGCACTACAACACATCCCATTCCTTCAGTGTTGTGCAACAGGCAATGTGCTCCACAAGAGCTGGGCAACATACTGAGCACTTCACAGCAGCTCTCAGCTCTGACGCATTAAAGTCTGCAGGAAATTCAAGGCTCCATTTCATCTGCTTTCACTGTGAAATGCATCCTCCCTAGATTACAAGTGACAACCTCACCTACATGTCAAGGCTGAGGAGACACACAAAATTATATGTCCATTCTGGGCCATGCCACCAGAAGGAAAAATGACCTCTTTGATAACTACAGCTCAAATATGAGGTATAGACCAGAGGCTTTGCCTGGAAATAAAAATTAGTTGTGGCCAGGAGAGTGAGCACAGTATCCAGGGAACTGACTCCCAACTGCTTCTCTCACCCTCATGAAAGCTCTCCTGTCAGGAGTGGCTGGGCTCCATTTAAATGTTAAACTACTGGCTGTAAACATACAGACATAGAATTTGCTTTCAGGCAATTCATATCTGCATTGTCCATGTAACCAAACTCATTAATGAGCCTGGCTAGCACAGAAATCTGAATTTCATTGCCGTTGTATCTGAGTGATGAACAAAAATAAGAGTAGCACAAGAGCCTTTAAATTGCAAAGGCGCTTTTGTCTGCGTACAGAGGCACTCTGACCACATGAAGTCACACAACTCCCTTCTGAGCAGTCAGGTTGTGAAGTGCTGCTCTTCACTCCAAACCTCACTTTTTGCCTGTTTTAGGTAAGGAGTACAGTCTTTCCCTGAAATTACAGCTGTTGAATACTGATTCTAAAGCGTGCAGTGAGTTTTGGTCTGCATATGGATGCTGGGAGATCTGGGACCATGCAGTGCTACCTCCAGAGCCCAGATGCTATGGGTCAGCTTGCATGTGAGCTGCCATGTCCCCAGAGAGCACTTAATTAGAATTTTATCAGCAATAACCTGAAAAAATGCCTCACAAATCTATGTCTAGGAGTTTGTCCTTTTTATTTCTAAACTTACTTGACTGATGATGGGAAACAGAAGTGTCAATGAAACCACAAATAGAGGAGACTGAAGATTTGGCATGCTGATGCTTTTTTGACATTTCAGATGTCCTGAGGTTCTGCTTCTCTATGTTCTGGAGCCAAGGATTAGGTTTTTTCACTGAGTTTTTCTTTCTTTGAAGAGGAAAATCATTATCACTAACAGATCCCAAAATATCCACAATGATCGAAAAAAATGTTTTGCTTTAATATGTGCAGTAGAAATACTCTGCACATAAATAAGGAGAAAAGAGGTTCATTAGCACTGATGTGTTAGCCTGAAAGGAAAAAGGAGAATATAAGCAGCTAATGTTGTTTTTCCTGCAATCCATCCTCCATGTCACTGAAGGGAAAGAAACCTTTCCTAAATCTTCTATCAATCTTCCTAACCTTTTTACATAATTTGCATCTTCAAGCAGACTATGTTTTTGTTATGATTTTTTCCCTTAATACTTACCTTAGAGAAAGAAAGATGCTTCCCTTTAGAATTCTCTTCTTCCAAATGCCTCAGCCCAGACAAGGTTCTTTACACTTCAAACAGGAAAACTCAGAGACTGCAATTTTACCCATGGAGCACCGATCCAAAGCTCTACCTAAACTGGACCTGAACCATGCCCGTAGGACAACTTCACTGTTCATTCTGCCGAAAACAGAAGAATGGTCTGGGGGAACTGATGAACCCACACAGAGCTGCCCATTCACTTTTGTCCCCTCCAGGCCTGCCTGAGTGCCCTGCAGGCTATCAGCAAAGAAACGTGGGTAGAGGACGTGTGGGCAGCAGGAATCACTTGTACATCCATGTAGCACTATCTGTGCTCCCATAGCTTGAGTAATTTTTGTAGATACAGATTTTACTACTATGTAGGAACAACTATTTTTTTAGCTTGTTTTTTTTGCTAAGTTATGTCTTATTTACGTGGCCAATAATAGACCGTATTATGACATCTTTAACTAAAATAAAGGTATACTAGGTACACAGTAGCAGAACAAATAGAAGTAGTATAACAGAAAATATAAACACATTTACATATTCAACATTTGCACACAGCCATTTACAAATAGTGCACAGCTTCTGATGGCCAGGGAAATTCTTCAAGTATCTAGTCAAAAGCATAAAAATACACAGATGAGTTAAAGAGGCTCAAGAGTTACTTTGTCTGCTGCAGCAACTGACTGGTATTACCAAAGGCAATATAAGTAACATGAGTAAATAAGTCAATTTCAAGTATTTCTTAAAATTAATTTATGAGAAGAAAATTACTTAGAGTTTATTAGCAAGTAGTCAAAAAGCAAATCTGTCTAAAAGATAAAGCAACAATACCACTGCATTATAACAAAACATACCCACTGCCTCTCTGTTTCTAGAAGACAACAACCCTATCTTTCACCCTTTCCTACTGATTTCCATTCTTGCAGGGAATTTTGACAGGATAGCAGAAGATTTCCCCAGCTGAGCTCTCAGAAGCAGTAGACTGGTCTTCTCGGGAAAGAAAGCACTCTGGCTTGAAAGCTTTAGGAGATGCCTTTGAGGATTTCACACCAACAAATAGCTGTACTTGGATTTTTTGATCTCAGTTCTGCTACGTACATAAACAGCAAGAAATCCTCACCCTGCTACTCAACAAAGAGCTCATCTGAGTCCGTAAGAATTGTATTTGCAGTTGTAATTACTGGGGAGGGAGAGAAGGAGTGTAGAACTGCCCATAAAATCTAGCTCTTAAAACTACACCCCACGAAATGGTAGGAGTCTACTGAAGGACCACAGGACACGAACAAGGTGACTTATTAAATCATTCCTTCTATTTTTAGAGTCCAGGGCCTCTGGAGAGGGAGAAGCAGCTCACTGACAGACAAAGAAGAGAACACTGTGCTGTATTTGTGATTGTTGTCATGACCCTGACACAGCGCTCAGACATTTTTGGTGGTATCAAAGAGGGGGTGGAAGTGGGCAAGGAGAGCTGCTCCCGCTTCTGCACAACTCTCCAGTTTCTTCTGCGAGAAAGGAGACTTGGGAACCAGGTTCAAAAACATAACATGCAAAATGTATCCCATGTCACAGTGTGCTGTGGAAAATGATCATTAGTAGAATTATACATGCTATATTGTCTGCTGAATCTCCCAAAGCTGTTAAAGAGCCAGGAGAATATGAGACTGTCATTACTCTGTCTCCCACCCTCTGCTTCTGAGCATAAACCTCTGCCAGACACTCAGGCAGAACAAAACACTTAATCAGTGTTAAGGATGCATCTGGTCCCCCCAGAGAGATGAGCCGTTCATTTATGCTTGTTTACAATATGTTTATAAACATTAGTGGACAGGAATAGATTACCCCAGTTTACTGCCACATAAAGAAGTCAACTGCTTACGTTTTCCATCATATCTACGTGCTTTTCTTTTACATTACTCAAGTGGCACCTTATGGCAAGCAATCTTTGTGAATTAGGCCAGAAATCAAGAGCATCCCAGTAGAATTTATACTGTTTTCCTGTCATTATCTCAAAAGTATTGCTTGTGGATCCCTATGCAAGATGCTTATTTTTCCTTGCCATCTAAGTCGCTTTACTTCTATCTTTTTTTTTTCTGTGGTCCATAAAGAAATGACATTGATTTTATGCTCTAGATAAAAAGCATATTGCTTGGATATTAATGGAAAAGGTATTGTTGTGTTGGCACTGCCCACTACATGAGAAGTTCATATGCAATCAAAGAAAGCACTCTTTGTAAAGCAAATCATTACTTTTGTTGTTCTGATTTAAAAAAGAGCTTATCCATACATGTTCCCTTCAAATCGCAGGTTAGGACTTAAGAGAGCAGAGGGAAAATAGAGAAAATGTGCAGCTCTGGTCAAGTACCAAACCTCTGGGTCCTCTGAAGCAGGGGAAGGAGAGAGAGTTGCCAACTGGAAAAGCCCTGCTTTGTACTTTTAATTCTCACTTCACCTGCTAGATGTCTCTTTTTTTCTCTATCTTCTGTTTGATGATGAGATTTTTAAGACTCAATTGTTGCGTGTAAAGCATTTGAATGGCACACCATTATCCCTGATTTGAGTTTAATAATCAAATTCAGGGTAAGAATACTTATGGTTGCAAAACACTGATGTAATGGAGGAGAAATAAATTTAAAGAAGGCAGTGGAACAGATTTCACAGAGGGAGAATGTGATGGGCCAGGTGACCAGCTGGGTGTAAATCAATACCAGTCAATTTCTTTGGATGAGGATCTACTTCATTGGTAAGAGAGTGTAACAGAAAATATTTAAGGTTGCTGGGTTGTGTGCAAACCTATTTATAGGGCTGGAATAAAAAGGTGTAGCCACCTGTAGCTTCTTCTTCCTGATCACAGATTTATCACAGAGCTTTCCACAACAAGGTCATAATGTTCATTTTGTTGGCTGAAACTCAGGTATTGTAAGGAGCATTGTCACACCTCTCATTAGATCAGCATTTTAAATGATCCCTCAATCAATGGATGTGTGAAGCATGTCCATGAGCCTGCTCTTTTCTAATGGGATTCCCCACGTTACCATTAGGCATGACTTGCATAACAAACCAGACCTGAGAGTGTGATATGCTTATGGAAAACCAAATCTATCAAATTATGGAATAAGGCTATGTACCATATTGGAAAAACAAAATCCTCTCTCATACATACAGACAGCTCTGAATCACCAATATTTGCAAACTGACAACTCCTTTTCCAATAAAGTGCAGTGGTGCTCTGGAAGGCAGAATTTTTGTTTTCCTAGTGCAGATCCACCTTTGCTCTTCATTAGTTGAGTGCTTCATGTTAAAAATCAACTGCAAGCTGAACCAAAGGAATTTTCTGGGCTGTTTTCACTGACAGCAGAAAGCAGTACTCCTCATGCCAATGGAAGAGCCTTAAACATCATATTTTCATTATTCTCTGCATCATGGTATTAATTCATATACCCAATCTACTTCCTTTTATTCATTTTTCAGGGAGGGAGATTGAGAAAATAATATTTGTTTGTACTGCTTTTTGAGGGCTCTGTTTTTCAAAGAATAAAACATCCATTAAGGAGGAAAAAAGATTTGTACATCAAACTATTTGCAGGTGAAATAGTTTGTTGACAAGATTGATTGAAAAAAGATTGGATAGATTCTTGACTTATCATTATTATATATCACTAATGCAAAATAAGTTAGGGTGATTCATGTAGTGTTCCACTTCAGACTCGCTACTGAGATTTGCACTAAAAGAAGCCAAATAACCGTTCAAGAACAGATTATTTTCACTTAAAATACTATTGTATTCTGCTTCACCACATTACAAATTATATAGAGGGAAGAGACACTTCAGATTTCAAAGTCAGGAGAGTTAATTTCAGATAAATTGGCAAATTTCAAAAGATTAAGATAACAAAATGAAATTTAAAAATTACAGAATGATGTTGCAAAATTTCCGTTGGAATCTCACTTTACATGACCACCATTTGTGGAATTGATCATTAAAACGGAATAGATCAAAATTTCCAATGCTATCCACCTGGATAACATTAGATGTCTATGGATGTCAGCAGAAAGGTGTCTGTGGAAGACAGTAGGTTTTATATTGGGTCTTAACCATGACAATTCATATACGCCTTAGAAGTAGTTCTTGTCACATTACCAGACCAGAACAAATGAGTAGTAACATGCATCTTGCTCTGTAAGCAGAAGTTTCTGCCACTCTTAATTTAGAAGCAATGTCATTGATTTAGCTTTCACGTTTCATACATAATAGTGGCAGAATCTGACACTGAAGTTTGGGGTTTTTCTTTGCACAGGCTGACCCTGGACAAGTTTCAAAACAAGCAGATAAAATTATCATTTCAGATTACCCATGGTTGTTTTTACAAGAAATGTTCAGTTGGGGTAAGAGATTTCAGCCTGGAAAAGAGGTAAATAGTCTTTCAAGCTCTGGAAGCCCCAGGAGCTGACAATAGCTTGAGACTGAAAGAATCATAGAATCATAGAATCAACTGGTTGGAAAAGACCTCTGAGATCATCAAGTCCAACAGTACCTGTCCCCTTCCTAAACCATATCCCCAAGAAACTGATCTACCCACCTTTTAAACACCTCTAGGGATGGTGACTCAACCACCTCCCTGGGCAGATGTTCTAACGCCTGACCACTCTTTCAGTGAAGAAATTTTTCCTGATGTCCAGTCTAAATATCCCCTGGTGCAACTTACGGCCATTTCCTCTCGTCCTCTCACTTGTTACTTGTGAGAGGAGACCAGCACCCACCTCACTACAACCGCCTTTCAGGCAGCCATAGACAGCGATGAGGTCTCCTCTCAGCATCCTCTTCTCCAGGCTAAACAACCCCAGTTCCCTCAACACCTCCTCGTAGGACTCGTTCTCCAGCCCCTTCCACAGCCTCGTTGCCCTACTCTGGATACGCTCCAACACCTCAATGTCCTTCTTGTAGTGAGGGGCCCAGAACTGAAAAGAGTACTTGAGGTGTAGCCTCACCAGTGCTGAGTACAGGGGCACAATCACCAGGTAACTGGTGGGAGCAGCCCGTGTCTGTACTGTTCCTCAATGTTAGATTTAGGCCCCGGTGGAGAAAGGGCAGAGGGTTAAGTGAACCTGTCTTCTTAACACTACAATGCTTCTCAGGGCCCTGTGCTATGAAGCCCATTTCTTTTCTTTTGCAGACGATGACACCATATAATTCCTTCAAAGAAGTCATGAAGTCATGTCTTAAAAGTAGTTGTGCTTCCTCAGCCCCTACCCTTGTTCAAGACCTTCAAACCTTCATTATGAGAAATCTCCATTTACTATGCAATTACGTAATTTACCAAGGAAGAATTTAACCATGTCTTCTCTCCCATTTCTCAGCATTTTGTTTTTTAAGTTTAACCAGTGACTATTTATAGAATAAAATGGATGTGGCTCCAGCATTACCACAACCTCTGGTTTAAAAGAATAAGCCTTACCCTGTCTTACAAGAAATGGTGTAGGCAGCCATTTTCAGGAGAACTTTCCTATCAGAGTGCCAGGGTATATCCATGGGCTGTTGCATGTAGTGTCCTACATCCAGAGAGAGGCAGCAGCTCCCCATGCATCATGTTCCCTGTTGGGTAACTTCAGGCTGCTTCCTGGGCATTGTGCTACCTTTTCTGATCCTACTTCTCTGGGACTGTCTGATTACCAGGGAGTTAATTCAAATAGGCGTATAGAGAACAATGACTCTTTGAATCAGGATTCCCCAATTCATGTTTCTTATTTTGTGAGGCTCTCAGATTTTACCAGAGTACCCCTCATCATGGGTGGCAGGAAATTCACATCTCCTACATGCTGCTTCTGAATCTATTTTGAAATACACAGGATTAGTTGGGTATTCTAGTTTTGAAAATATATGTTAGTGTGGCATGGCCTTTTATTAATGAAAAAGTAAAAAAAAAATATTTGAAACTTCTTAATTATAATAACCTGCTTCGTGCAGTGTGAAGATAATTGAATAAATCAGACTACCTTGTGTGTAAGTCATTAACCATCTTACACATTCCAATCATAATGGCATTTCCTATTAAACAAACAAACATACTCCTGTGTTTGCTCTCATTTTCATCTAATAATAGTAATAGCAACCTCAGCACGGGGCATTCTCAGGGATTAATGACCAATCGGGACTAATGAAACCCTTGGCTATAACTCTGGCCATAAATGCCTGTCAGTCTACCATCAATCCTCAGAAAATGCCCTATGTCCAGGTCATTATTACTTAACTAGTAGTTAGAATGAAAATGAAAAGCAAATGTAGGGAAAGTTGTTAAGAATTTCTACCTTTTGTACATGGGAGAGTATGTTTGCCTTAATAAAATATCACAGCAATCTGTACTGACTAACATACATTGAATGTGCTTCTGTGGTTAGTCCTTGTGCAATTAACCTTCTTGACAACACACCTGAGGCCAAAGGAGGGAGAATTTGGGCAGAGAATTACTCTCAGTACTCCCTCCTAAGTGTTGGCAGAATCAAAACTAGTTTTGGTGCTATCACTAACTGAACATGGTTTTGCATGACTAGAAACATCCAGCCAGAATATAATCTTTTCATTCCAGTTCTTCTCAGGATAGCAAAATCTGAAAGCCTTAGCCTAGGCAAGTTATTAACATTCTATGGAAGATAGCACCACTACTCTCATTAAAAGAAAATCAATAGGAAGTCCAATATTAGTTCAAGTCAGTGGTTAATCTGGTTTCATGTATTTTTCATACTGGTTTGCAGAGGAGGTGCATATTGAAGATTTGACCCCAAAAGTCTCTATATGTTCTGTAAATTCTCAACATATAACAGCAAAAGCAAACCAAAACCTGTGTCTCCGAATAGCTGGAAGTGCCAGAAATGTTTGTGAAAGCAAATAAGAAAACATGGGTTTGATTAGACTGACAACCAACTGCTGCCATTTTTTCTTTTTGCTGAGTGAATGACCCCAGGAAATATTTATGCTGGCAAACTTGTAGGTGCAAAATGAGAAAATGCATTGAAGTTAGAGCTGGCAGGATCTCCATTCCCCTTAGGTATGTGTGGGTGTTCATATATTTAGAAATTTAATTAATAGCTCTCAAGGAACTTTCCCTGGCTATTTTTCAATGAAGAATGTTGCCAGTTGATTTCTTTTTTAATTTTTGCCTTTCTATACCATTAATTAAAAGCAATAAAATCTGGCGTAGAAATACTTAAATAAGGAAAAATATGATCTTTCATTTTCTACTTTTCAGATTGTCATTATCAAAAGGTATTTTAAGATAACCATAAATGCCGTGTATTTGACTTTCTATGCACCTCATTTCACCCCTAGCTTCCCGAGCTGCTTGTCTCATAAGCCAACGGTGACTGGGTCTGAGCTGTACTTCAGTCCTTAATCTGGTGTTTCTTTAACTGCACCTGTTCAACCTTACTGTTCTGAGAAGTTTAAATGGTCAGAAAATTAAGAAGATCTGGAAGTATTTCTGTAGTTAAGACTTTAGAGGAGAGTATGCCATTATGGCATTATGGAGAGATTACATCAGAAGAACTAGTGCATCAGAGGGACACAGTGTCAAGAGTTGACTTGGTCCCAGCAGGAGCAGAGATTGTATCCACTATGGTGTTGGTGTCATTTGAAGGTAACCGTCTGATTCTTCCCAGTCCACACTGGCTCTACTTCAGCGTGTAGGAACCACGTTGTTTTCAGGGGAAGCAAAATCAGAGGCTGTGCACTTGAGTCTCACCAAACACACCCACCCCTTCATGAGGATGGGTGGCCTCGAATAAACATTCAGACACATGCTGCCATCTCCTTTGTAGAGATGACCTAGGGGACAAAATTAAACCTAACCTGGAACAAAGCTCCTGAACTGATTACAGTGTAGGTGCAGAGCTTTGGGACCAGAGGCTTTGATCTACAGGCATCTTTTCTTTGTTGTCTCAGTCTTTGATGCAGCTACAGGACATCCATCCCTCGCATGTATTTTGTGCTATACTGCACAGTGAGGCTGGGGAAAAGGTGAGAAGGGACATCAGGGTCATTAATGGTGCTACATTTGGGGGAAGGGATATTTCTCCATTCCATTTATGTTCTCATTAATTTAAATTTCTTCACAATTTAATAGCATTCAGAGATTTTTTCTTTAATGCCTGTAAGTATTTTTTTTATTTCTTGTAAGTGTATGCTGCAGAGACTGCAGAAATAGCTGCAGCTTTTCTTCCCAGAAGCAACTGCATTTAGCAATGGCTGAATCAAATTCTTAGGTAATCTTGAGTCACTGAGCAATGAGTTGGAAGAAAAGACAAGGTTGCTTCATAGGAAAAAATCCATCAGAGTGGTGGGAGAGGGCCTCTCACTGATCTTTCTTCTCTTTTGCATGTGTCACTTAAATTCCCACTATGTTGCCTGTGTGTGAAGGGAAGGGAGGGAAGGCGAGATTTTTCTAATCATTCATCCTAGGATATTTGCTTTATTTTTTTCATTCCTGTAAATGTTAAATATAGATGAGATGGTGTGGGATGATATGAGCCCAGTGCAGAGCAAATACAGAAGCTAAACCAGCCTGCATTCTTATTGAAATTTACAAGGAGTATTCTAGATAAATCTGTCCCAAAGCCTCTGAATAGGAGTCCATCATCGCCATAGTTTGCATTCATTCATCTTTTCCTTTTGTGGCAAAGAAAAGAAATGAAGCTATCTAAATCAATGGGATTAAGCAGTACATTGACAATTTACACTGACACCTGGCTCCTTTTAGATAAGGCTCAAATGAACATTAACTCGTGCCAAAGCACACACTGAGACTGTTGACCTAACTGTTTAAACTATCATTCCTGAGATTTGGATGAACGAATGCTGGTACTAATCCTGTCCATTGCATGTAACCTTATGTCCAGGCAGGCGATCATAAAATGTTATCAACATCATGTGTCAAAGAAATTTTAAATGTATTTTTATGACTATTTTTAAAGGAAGAGACCAGAAATTAATATCAATCAATCCAATCATAATTCATGTGAAAGTACTGCACCCTATATACATGACAGGTCTTTAACATTCATTAAAACTGATGTAAGCATTATATTATTCAAGGAGCATAAAAGCCTGGGGAACAAAACCGCACTAAAACATCCCAAAAAGTAAAGTAGTAATCAATGATAGAGGAAAGATTGGCACATAATTACTTGCTACAGTAAGCTTTGTTATGCCTTACAAAATCTTAACTCTTAATCTATACCTGGGTGGCTGCAAAGATGTCCTAGTGCAGGAGGTGCAATCCCTCACTGAGCAACATTAAGCCTTAACAACCATGCCCTTAAATCACAATAGATTATTGCTGTTTTGAATTGATTGGGGGTTTTGTCCAAGCAAGTGGCAGCCAAAGGGACTGTGAATCATATCAGTAGCTATGAATAGCCTGCAGTGACTGGGATCGTCTGAGGACAACAGGGAAGATTGTAATCTCCCCAGTAGCTTAGTGTCAAATAAAACCAAGAACAAGAGCAGCATAAGCAGTCAGTGAATGTTCCTCCACTGCTTTTATTCTTTACAGCACCGTGTAACTATCGCTGTCAGCTGTTGTGTTGGTCTGAAGCCACATTTTCCTTTTCCCTGGTCCTCTTGCCTGCTCTCTGTTATCACGTTTGTTGGGAAAAGTTGTTGTCAGAGCAATAGTACAAAAATAGCTACATATACACAGAAATTTGTCCTCTTCTAGTTAATTACTCCTGCCAATTAAGTGTTTACTCAGGGTAGCATTACTGTAGGAATAAAAGCTCTAGTCCCCCTCAATCAGATGATATGTTCTAATCGAGCTAAGGCTTCCACTGAACAGCTGTACCTCAATTAGAAACTGATATCCATGAAGAAAGCACCATTGGCTAATTATGCTAATAAGACATTAGCCACCACCTCTACAAACAGCAGGCTTGTCACGTTTCTCAGTGATACCTTATTTTATTGCTGGCTATACTGAGGAGGATTATTTGCTTTCTTGCCACAGCTCTCATGGGAATGCTACATTTAACCTGCTTAAAAAAATCTGGTTTTAGAGCCCAATACTGCTAGGTTTTGGAAAGTTCAAACTCAGGACTGGTTTTACCACAACCTAAGAGGATTATTTGATTTGAACTATATTAAATGGAAATTTAAGGATAACTGCTTTTCCGAGGCTGGCCTGTAAGAACTGCCAGAAGCTTCACTGCTTCCAACCCAGTAAGAGTCCCACTTATTCCAAGGAATATTTTCATGTTCAGAGGGAAGAAATGATGCTGCCCTTTATATTAAAGAGCCCATTTTCGTGTTATTCATATAAGAGTAGTTTAGAGCTGCAACTCAAAGATTTTATTTCTTATTTGTTGGAGAAAGTGGTCTTCAAAAAGTACTTTTAATCTATTGTCTTGTGGGACTCCATAACGATTTGTTAACATTGATTAAAATAGCTATTCCTCATTATTAACCCTTTTAGAATAATACATGGATATTTAATATGAAGTGTGATTAGAGTGGATTTCTTCTTAAATCAAGTAGGATGTTGTTACATCGAAAATGAACTGAATGTCACAGAGGATAATAAAGCCTTTCCTTATTAGAATTGCTACCTCTGAGTTAACTAAGAAAATATATTTCAGATGCTTGGTTATTTGATTGCACTTTCCTGCTTCAAAGTCTGGCTGCAGTGGATAAGAACTTTTTTTTAGAGAGATGTTCCTACAAGAGTTCAGAGCAAGCTCACTGCTGGGTCAGGGCCTCTGCAGGTCACTGCATTCTGTGCATTACGTGGTTGCACGGCTGCCCTGCCCCGGCTGGGGGAAAGCAATGGAGCTCCTCTGAAACACCTCACTGCTACTCAGTTTTCAAGATAAGATTCTCAGAAAGGTCAAAGCACAGCATGGCAGTCTTCAGCTTCTTTGCTCTGGCACACATTTGCAGGTCCACACGAGAAAGTTGCAATAGTTATTGATTACAGTTGGGGTTTTTTATGGGACTCAGTAACACCTTGTTGGCACTAAATAAAGTAACTAGTCTTCTTTAATTGTCTTTTCAGAATTGCAAAGAATTATTTAAATATCATCAACTGATATCTCTGCTCATTCTCTGTCTTCATAGGATTCTTACAGCAATGGTTACTTTTGTTAGTTTTGTTAGTTCAAGTCTCCATAATTTCTGATAATTTTTAAGCACATATATGCATTTTATTTTTCCAGTTCACAAATGGGTATTACTTTCATTACAGTAATGCTTCAACTATAGAGTCTTCGACTATAACAAGTAAGAAGAGACAACCGTTTTCTTCAGAGCCATAGCCACCGATCACCATTAGTATCTAGTGGTCTAATTCCTATTTAGATACTAAAGTCTCAGTTATTTAGCAAGCTGTGAGGTAGATAAATCTTCAAACACTTTGGGCTTTATTTGGAATAGAAAACACAGACAAAGGAAGTGGATAACACAAAGCACCCAGGCAAGAGTGGGAGCAGGGCCAGACCTAGTATCATATCCACCAGGACACATGCTCTCTCCTAAGTCGCCTAAGTATGTAAGATGGGAATATTGCATTTGTACTACATGCCATGAACATGGTGCATAGAAACTGATCGTTCAGAGGACTCTGTTGCTGGTAATTTACACGGGGATGTCTGATACCACCATAAAGGACTGGAGATCACCTGTTTGTGTGAGGCCCACAAAGCTGGAAGGGACTAAAAGCTGAATCAGGCCACCATAAGGAAGTGAAAATCCTTAGTGCCACTGAGAGCTCCCAGAGCAGCTCTAAGAGCAGGATCTGGGAGAAAAAAAACTGTTCAAAACTCTATTTAGTCACAGAATTAAAAAAGGGTGGAAGCGAGAAGGGGTTTTCAATCCAAAAGTATTTGCTTCAGACAGGAGGCACAGCACCGCCACATGATTTCAATTACCAGTAAGAATTTGTTCTTGTCCTTGTTCAGACCCTAGCATGGTAATGGCCCTATCTCTACATAAAGAAGATTTTCATTATTTTTTTTCCTAGATTCTAAAACCTTTATAAAATGCTTTTTTTTCATAAGATTACTCTATTGAAATCTGAACACAACTACTAAATGTAATGTTTTCAAACCTTCTGAGTGAGCAACACTGAAGTGTGTACCTGCATTGTAAACAGAGAGAACACAATTATTCGTAAAGTTAATTACAAAAAGAAAAGCCATTTCTATTTGCATTCATAAAAAACTAACTTGACATCCCAAAAGTAGCTATTATATGTCAGCATGTCATGTGCACTGGGAATATCTGATCCAATTCACAGCTCATAAATGTCTAATTAAAAACAATATATACAACAATTTTAATTGGTTCATTGCATCATTTGTTTTTATTACATTTTTAAACTCTTGCACAATTGTCAGGGTTAAACCTCTCAATCTGCAGGAAAAAAAACTACGAAGAAGAAGGGTCTTGAACAATATAAAGATAAGTGGGAGTTCAATAATCACCATATGTACAGTGATGGGTAAATGGCTGAATGCTAGTTAGAATGTAAATCTGGATTTTAATACAACATAACATAGACTAACCAGTGCCAGGAAATCAGCATAGTATTAAAAAAGAAAGTGGAGCTAAGTTTTAGGTTCAGTCCAAAACTTTAGCTGAAGAGTGCAATAGATGTATCTGTGGAATTAGGTCTTATTAGAAAACAGAACAAACCAAAACAAAACACCAAAAAAAAAGTAAACCCCCCCCTAGAGATATAAATCAGAAAGTTATGCTTTAGCTGATTTTTGTCACACTAGATTTTTATAATCCTGTACGAAAGAAAAGGTTAAACAAGATGTCTTATGGTTAATTCAGTTTTTATCTATTACTTGATAAAGAAAATTCAATTCATAATTATTTATGAACCAACATCAAGGAGTTTATTACTTTGATTAGTCACTAATCATTTCCTGTAAACGTAGTGACCTAAAAATCCTATATAATCAATAAAGTAGTAAGTTCCAGATTTAAATCATTGCACCTTGTATTCTTGAGTAAACCTTTGGGTAATTTACAAAGGCTGTTGAATTTTATAGTAAGTGTTTTTCAAACCAAGCTGGATTCTAAACAATAATGACTTTTTAATGTGGATCTGTGATTACATTGTCATAGTGAAATACGACAGCCTTTGACTGCATTCGAAATGAGGCAGAGGGAGAATTACTCCAAAGGCATAGATTACCACAGCCTCAGGTAAAGCAATCTTCATAAATTAAACTCCAATCTAAAGTGACCCGTCAGTATGAACCTGTTGCTACTTCCAGTAACTTAAATTTCAATGTACAATGTGTAAACAAGTTCTTTTCTTATTGCCACAACGGGGTAGAGTTACTTTGCTAAAGTGCTTTAAAGTGAATGTGAGGGAGGAGAATTATACGTAAGTATTTTATGGGTTTCTTCTCCATAATTTCAAAAAAGCTGTTAATTTAGGAAATGCAACTTGTTGTCTGCTAAAATGTTTATGCTTTTAAGATACCTAGAGCTGTCATCTGAAGGAGTCATTGGGGTAAACAAGAACTGCAGCACTTTCTGAACATGTTTTTAATACAATGAGAGTATTTGACTCACATTTTCAGCAATATCTACAATTCAATGATATTCAAAAATGTTTTGTACATTTAGATCCTTGGACAAATATTTCCCAAGGGTTTTACTGGGTTCCTCATGTCTCACTGGGGAAATCTAGCTGATAATTTTTTTTCAGAGGTACAAGAGCAGCTGTTTTCTGAAAATCATATGGCTTGTGTGATAACCAAAAGATGTGGGCTTCGTTCAGGGATGGCTTTGGACAGCAAGGCTGAAAGAGTCCCTGTCCCAGCGCTTCCCACAGGACTGTTTTCAGTACTAAGGAGTACAAGGGGCTTGAAATCAAAGTCCAGCACAGGGCATTGACTCCGCCTTGTCAGCATAGCAAAAGTCACATGGGGAAAACCTGTCCTTTCTTCATTAAAGATTATTGCTCCCAAATTCCTACAAGGGGTTGAATTCTTCACAAAATAGGCACCTCAACAGTTGATTAAAAATTAGCAAGGCTACAGTGGTCAGAAACAAAGGAAGCATGGAAGAGGAGGGAAGGAGAGCAGAGAGTCAAGAGCCTCTTGAAATGCCAGAAAAGTTGACTAGGTACCACCCCAGTACTCGGGTCCAGATTTTCCCTAGAGAATGTTTGTATCTTCATTTGAGTTGCTCACTCACATCTCTTCCCCCCAGCTTTTATCCCACACATCACTTGGCCCAACAATTGCTCTGTCAGTACTCCTTGTGCAACCAATTGATCTACACAAAACCAGAAACTTATCCTATGCCCTGTAAAGAGCTGAGCTGATTCCATAGATTCAGATGTTTTGATTTTCAGAAAGAAGGACCAAAGTATGTCTCCTTCTACATGTTCAAAGAGGGGCTTAAGGAAACACCTTTTTTTTTCCTGCATTTGCAGCTATCCTGTGGGTAGCAAATAAGAAACTTTATAAGGTAGAGTTGGCAAGAAAACACGTAGTTTTGTTGATTTGAGAACCAGAAAGGAAGATTTTATGAAAGCAGTTTCAACCCCTTTTTTAGGCTTCTTTTTAAAGTCCAAAAATGAAAATCCCATGATTGTTGGGAAAGTCCAATACTTCTTGTGACTGCTTAATGATAGTTAATGGCTATCAATAACAAGCTCAATTTCTATTAAACAAGACCTTCATATTCATATAGTATGGCTCTTTTCTGTCAATATTTTTTTCATTGGTTTGCTTTTCAGTTTCATGGAAATCTCAGTCAGCCTCAAGTACATGATAAACATGATGCTCTCACAGCATGGCATCAGGGTTTGAGTCGCAAGATCAGTTCTTTTCTCCCTGGTATGACAGATTTATACATAGGAAGGTAATGAGGCAGAGAAAGGTTCCCTGTTCTTCCCCCACTTGAGGGTATAAAGCCTTCCTTATTAAGAATGACAGAGGACTGGGTCATGAAGACATTTCTGAGGAACTGAACGGAGCAGTTTGAAGAGGATTCAATCTAGTATGTACCTAATTTCATTAAATATCAAGTTTTCAGATGGCTCCCTTTAGGATGGATATCTCCTTCCTTAGCCTAATTAGATATTAATATCATGTCCACTTCTTGCTGTCTTCTTCATCTATGTTTTAGTCATCCTCTCATCATAATCATTAAACCTGATGGTGTCTTAAGAAAGCAGTTCTTATAGAGGCATTTTGTGTCTTCCAGGCAGTTTGCATCTCATGCCCAGCTAGTTTGGAGCCTGCCACCTATCCCATTTTTACAAGAGTAATGAGAACAATGAACTGGTTTTTGTGTCATTCCACAAATATAAAGATGCTGTAGATGTCAGAAAATCTACACTAAAGCTTTTGAGAATAAAAAAAATGAGCCTAACAAAGAAAGCTGATCAAGTTAGCTTACTGATATTGTATTGCAGTTCGAGGAAACTCAGCTACAAAAAGACAATTTTCCACTTCTCACAATTACATCTGTATTTGTAGGGAAGTATAAAGTCTTCTAGATGCTTTCAGGATTTTTTTGCACTTTGTATTTTGGCTGGGGATATATGTGTGCAGTTGTGAAAGGCAGCTATTTTGCTGACAAGTTTGACTCATGGTTCATTCCTGGATCCTGTCAGGTTTCCAAACATTGGGATTCTTCTCAGATTTGTCCCCACTAATTTTGCTTGAGACGAAATATAGCACTTAGTAGCAGGATTCTACATGTCATATCTTCATTTATCTGCTTTCAATACTGCTTAGACAATATTAATTTGCCCCTCTTATAGAATAATAGAATCATAGAATCATCTAGGTTGGAAAAGACCTTGACAATCATGTTATTTGAATGACGTCATACAACTTTTTCCTGCCTCACTCAATATACAAAAGGGGATGTGATCACAAAAAGAAAATAAATTAATGTTTTCGTCCTTCTTATCACTGTCTAGGGTTTGACCACAGCTGTACTCGCTGACTACTGTTTAGGTTGTGTCTGCCCACAGAATTGCCAGTTTCATTGTGGGGTTTTCTGGAGTGCTGCATGCTACAATATCTGTTTCACTGTTACCCATGAATTTCCATAACATCCCTGGGTGCAAAGGAATTAAACTTATTTCATAGGTGAGGAATTCAGACTGGGAGGGATTAGAATTTGGATTTCTGACAATCTAGAATAGTTATGGCTCTACACCATTTCCCATGTTCAAAGAACAAATTTGCTGGATGTCATTACAATCAAAAAATGAAGCTTGGTGCAGGAGTAGAATGAAGTTTCCTCTGCAACATACGAGAGAGAAGTGGACAGAACCTGGACATGAGGTCCCATGCTTCTCATTCTTATTCATTCCCCAAAATAGCCAATTCCAGTTTGAGTTCTTGATACATGGACTAAAGAAGGACAGACAGAGGCTAAGGAGACAGATTTATTTCAGATATTTTCTGGGTACTCGCTTTGCACTGTAAGTGGTCTTAGACCCTCTACTTTTTGTTTCTGTTGAACAGTCACATGAAGCCAAGGAGACATTCATGCAATGACAGTAAAGCTGTGCAATCTGTTTTAATGTATTTATAGGGAATTATATTTTCACATTAATGACATAAGAAAAATAATTAATAATAATTTTAACTTTCATTGGAAAACAAACACCTCTGAATAGCTTGCTCATTTTGCAATTCAGAGTGAATTTTGATCACTAAAATGCAAACACAGTATTTCCAACTTTTAAAAAGCTGCTAATGGAAAAATATTTTCAGTCAGAACTCCATGAAAATTATGAAAGAAAATAAGCGTTGAACACACTTCACAAGCAGAGATATCATGTCAGCTGTGTCAAATGGCACAATACATAAACCATGACAAAACTGACATGCTTTGGCAGGTTCAAATGGGGTTTTGTACTTCATGGCTTGTTCATTGCAGAAGTCAGTGTTTCTCCACCTTCAACAGGACAGTCAGGACCCAGCTGTGGAGGAAGCAAAGAGTATGAGAGAATCAAAGGAGAGGACAAGAAGACACTGGTGGAAGATAAAGAACAATAAGACTGTGAACTGCCCTGCTTTTAATGCAGTTCATCCATTGTTTTGGTCTGAAATTAGGGATTTTTAAAATCTTTTTTTTGTATGATTCATCTCATTATTTTTGCACAGATGCCTGATATAGTTTGGTTTGTTGGTGGATATTTCAAGCACCAGGTAAGACACAGGACGAGAAAAGAGGTGGCTTATAGAGAAAACTCCTTGGTTTATGAGTACGAATTCTATCAGCAGGAGGATACAGATGGGCCACATTGTAAGAAACCTCACAGAAAACCATCATCTGAGTGCATCTGCACCTCGGTTCCCCAAAAACGTGGGGAGCATTTTGAAGCATGAACAACCTCAATGTACCTAGGAGCTGTGAGATGTTTGGAGGACATCATGGGAGAAAGGACAAGGTTCTGGAGCTGTAGTCCACTGTGGAAGTCTCGCACACAGTGGTGAGACCTGATGGAGAGGTCCCTGGACAGTGAGAGAAACCCAATTGAGAGATGGCAGACAACTGCCCCCAGCATAACTACCAGGGACTTTATCCCTCGTTACAAACAAATAATTCCCTCATTCCCCAGTACATCCTCACTTTTTGACTGTATCTCAGCCTTTGGGGAATACCTGGTGAAATTAGAACCCACGTATTTTGTAAGGAGCAGGTAAAGGAGCTTCCACCTAAGGGGAAATCACTCTGCTGCTGTGGCTGCTGACAATTCTGACTGCAGGTGCTTGCTTATTTGTTCTGCTGCCAAGAAAATCAATACTGGATACCACTTGCTATTGATTCAAAGGAAGATTTTTGTTGTTTTTGCAAAAAATATGAATGCATTTTGCTATGTCATGTAATGCTATAAAGCAAAATAAAAGGTACAGGAGGGAAAGCAGCAGAACAGAATGACACCTTTAGTGCTGCAGATTTTCCAGCCTATAATGGCACATTTTGGCAGACAGAGAAAACCCATGACATATCTATGGGTATCTGAGTCTGGAGATGATTCAGTTCCTCTATTCCATGCCTTAATGGGATTGTCTGCTATGACTCGCATAGATCTGTGGGCCTGGCTAATGTTACTATTTGTGACACCTTAATTGAGAAATAAGCATACCTGAAGTTGCACAGAATGTTCAAGGAAGAATGTGGAGTGGGTTTCTCTGTCCTCTCAACTCCTTATCCAGCTCAAGCTGCTGAGTGGGCTTTGCGAACCCTTTGCTCACGCCATTTCTCTCCTCTGCTTTTTGAGAGGAAATCTCTCTGGGTGCACAATTTAGCCCCTGACTGCTGGGGAAGAGACCTCACACAAATATGACGCAGACGAGGCAGTCACAAAGCAGTGAAAGTTGCGTGGTTTTGTGAGAATGGGCTTTTGGAGGCTGGGATCCTGCTCTCCCTGCTGGCTTGAACAGCTGTTCTCCCAAGGGTGGGCGATGCCTCTCTGATCAGCCTTTAGTGTGTTTTGCAGTGACAGGTGTCTCATGTTGAGATAGTGGCTATGAAAAGCCAAGTTTCTGCACACTTGTAAGGCTGTTCCTGGCCAGTCACAAACCAGCCTCTCACAGTTTCTGTTGTATTTCTCTGACATACACAACAGTGGCTGCTCATGTCAAACCTAGTGGAATTGACTAAGATGCTTAAAAGCTCTATTTTCTGTTATCTGTTTACAGCTCAAAGTTGTAGCTTTATCCCTGAGATCTATAGCTTTAAACTGGAAGGGGAAAGATTTAAATTAGACCTTAGAAAGAAATTCTTCACAATAAGGGTGATGAGGAACTGTCACATGTTGCCCAGAGAAGCTGTGGATGCCCCCTGCCTGGAAGTGTTCAAGGCCAGGTTTAATGGGATCTTGAGAAGCCTGGTCTGGTGGGAGGTGTCCCTGCCCATGGCAGGGGGGTTAGAACTGGATGATCTTTAAAGTCCCTTCCAACCGAAACCATTCTATGGTTCTACGGTTCTACGATTCTATGATTCTATGATTCTATGATTCTATGATCTAGCTTCTCTTTCCGTGGAAGCAGCAGAGAAACAGCGATTCCTGGGGCATCTTAGCATATGATAGTCACCAAATGGGCAGGTTTCCCAGCTGGATGTTCACTCTCATGCAGAAGAAGCAACCTGAACTGTGGACCTATATGCTCTTGCACACTCTCTATGGTCATAGCAGCCTGTAGCACTGTCTTTCTGTCTACGCACTTAGCAGTATCTCATGGGCAAATGTTCTTAGTCTGCTACCCAGTGGGAAAATGAGTTAGGTTCAGGATTGAACAGACTCATAAGTACCAGATATTTTATTCTGTCTTTACTTTAGTCTTCTCACATAGTTGTTAATTTGTGTTTATGAAGTTATTGCGGGCAGTTGAATTACAGAAGCAAATCACTGTTATGGCGTGGCAAGAATTAGTCATGTGAATAAAAGCTAATATAGCTCATATTTCTGGCTTCTTTTCCTTGTGTTGCTCTTAAGTCTTCCTTCTCTTTAAAGCAGGGCCTGCTGCATCTGGGACAATTCACATGAACTCTTGGCTTCTGTGAAACAGAGATCCTGTCCTTTTGTCTTATAAAATCAGTTTTCTTTTTCCTTAGCTGTAACACCATTACTCCCACATCTTTTTCCTCTGAACTTGTGAACTTTTCCATCCATTTTTCAGAGAAATGCAAACAATCATGAGGACATCTGTCTGTATTTGTAGTATGTGCATGTATATACTTGGAGAAAGCAGTGTAATAAGTTACCCACTGAATGGAAAATAAGTTTAAACACTTGCTGGCTTACATCTAATGTAAGTATCAATCAGTGCGCTTCAGTGGATCTGCTTCAGCATACCCCCACTGTGGATGTGAGCCAAAATCTGAACAGCAACAAACAGCCCATTATCAATACATTAGTCCTCACTGACTGAACCATACACATAAAATCTTGTTTTACAGCATACTCCTGCCATTCCACAGCAGAGATAATGAGATTACATGTGCTTTATCACCCAGCCCAGAAACTCGTCACATTCTAATGAGTTCTTTCTCTCTGCCCACAGACACAAATAAAATACCTGCTTTTCCTTTTCCTACATAAGAAGTAGCCAGCAGCCAGAAGGTCACTCCTGAAAATGCCAGTGCCCTCTGCAACACCCAGGTAGCACACATATGATTTTATATTGATAATTTTGTTTGTCATTTTGCGTTACATGTGAGACAGAGTAGCACAAGATGTGTCCCCCACTGCGGCACTACATGTTACTGGGAAATTGAAGTATCAACCCTACATCTGCAGGAAAGCTATTTCCTTCCTCCCTCCCTCCCTCCCTTCCTTCTCTTCTTCCTTCTGTCCTTCCTTCTCCTTTCAAAACCTATGGGTATTCTGTTAACATATAATTAGGTGCTCATTTGTTCTCTTAAAGCAGAGTATTTCCCAGTAAGATGACTGTTGTTTATGGAGTTATTATGGAGTACAAAAAGAAGAATTGGATAAGGTGGGATAGTTTTCCAATTTGGTTAATACTGGTGTCATGATATCTTTCCTATCTTTGAGCTAGGTTTTCTGCGTGCGTATTTACCACTGACCAATGACCACATTAGTGTAATTCTTTCTATGCTTGTTTAAGTGTGTCCGCACATGTAGTCATAATGAGCCATGTACTCAGCTATTCATGTTACCCAAGACTGGCTCAAACCCAACTCCTTCTAAGACAAAGGGCTCAGTCTGGCCAAAAAGTTGGTGTTGTGCCTGCAGTTACCATCTACATCTGACCTGTGGTACCAATGTGCATGTTCTTAGTCTACAGCAAATGTGAAATATTTGGTGTAGTTTGACTCCCTTAGCCAGCGGGCAGCCACTGCTGAACCTTGCTGACATCACAGTGCACCTGAAAAAAATTGTGTTTCCCCACTTGGAAGAACATATCTTTCAGAAAAGGCTTTTTGGAGGGTTTTTTCTTTCTTTGTCTTTCCCACATTAACGTTCTCTCCTACCAAACAGATCCACTGGTGGCTCACCGAGGGAACTCCACACTGAACCTGTCCCTAGGGGCTGTATTCACAGGACGGTGACAGGTGGGTAAAATATTCCTGCAAGTCACACACAGTTCTTCTGCAACACTACAGTCCATAGTTTTTTATTTCATTGTGTCCAAGTGGAGTGTAACTAACTGGTGCATATGCCTTTTTTTTGTTGGTTCTCTTGTTTAGAATAATGCTTGCCTTTTGTGAAACAGGAAAAAGACTTGTTTGTCAAAGTCACTGGGCTAAAATTCTGCTCTAAAATGTTGCTGTGCAAATGGCATCCTTTGTTTCAGTGGGGGAAGCCCTGCTATAAATAAAAAAAAGAACCTAGCTGCTCAATTTTATATTTTGATGTTGGATAAGTCTACATTGTGCTGAAGAGATTCTGGAAAGGTAAAAAGATATACAAAGAGATGGCCAATTTATGCCCTAGATTTTAAAGCAGAATAGCTCCTTGATCTTATCTCATAGTTTTGTTTAAAATTCAGTGGTACAATAGTTGTCGGAGCCTGAAGAGATGAGTGAGGATCTGTAGAGCTCGCTTGAGCTGAGGAGGAAAAGGAAAAAAAATCTCCCATTACTGTATGGAGTGGTTGTCTTTTCAATTATGGATGAAAAGATGAGTATGACCCTGAGGGGCTGGATTCAGACAGAATACAAGGAGGGAAGAGCCCTGAAAACAAGCAAAATCTTTACTAAGAGATGATTAAAAGGGAACATAAATGTCTGGAAGTGTTTTGAAGAAGGAAGCGCCATGGAGGGGGAGAAAATGATTATGGTAGAACATGGAGTAATGGTATTAAATTAACAAAAGGAGAAAGTCTGTTAAATATCAATAAAATCCTTTCTGTTTTCCTGTAGCATCATCTCTCAAGGGAAGTTGCAGAAGCCTCATCATTTGAGTCCTGGCAAATGACTTGGGACAAATCACAAGAAATGGTGGTTTAAGGCATGTTACTGTGATGTACAGAGATGGACTTACTGACCTAGAGGCTGATCTCTCTCCCTCTCTTTTCTAGGTATCCTCAGCATTAATGAAAATTAAAAAAAAAAATAAGGCAATCACCGCGAAGTGGTTGCTCCTGCTTACACACAAGTGGCAGTGCTACAATAGCAGGAAGAAGCACAAAGGAGCATCCAAGCAGATCAAATGGCTGCCAGCACACAGAGGAGGGAGATACACAGCACAATTAAATTGCATCAGAAGTGAGAACAAGGTAGATGAATTTGCTTGCCAAGGGTAGCTCACACATGCAGACAGGCACTACCAGTGCTACATAAAGGCATTTATGCCATTGCAAGATATCTTCTGCAAGGGACTGCTTTCAGTCACTTTATATCTGTCATAGGGAGATGCTGTCTTAGTAAGCGACAAAGCAAGCAGGGTTTGCAGAATACACTCGCTGAGATTAGTCCACTCGAAGGTCTCATTCCCTTCAATAGGATGGAAAACTGAAGGCCTCAGGTTTTAATCTAGCACCAGACCGGGCAGGAGGTGTTGCTCACATCTTTCCAGGCCGCTTGTTCTACATCTCCCATCTCCTGTCTGAAACACAGAAGTAACTGGTGCTGCTGATGCTTGGAAAACCAGATGCTTGGAAAAGCCAATTGGAAAAGTGAAGGGGAAAAAAGGGTCTGGAAAATTGGATCAGGGTAAGAAAAGGCATGGAACTGCATCTTGGAAGTGGAAGGATGGAGCTCGAATGAGGAGAGTTTATAACATCTTCCTTTGAAAGATGTAGGAAGATGCATATGTGCTTGGTAATAGTGATATTGTCTATTTTGCAACTGTGTCTTAATTACCTATTAAGGATCTGAAACCATTTTTGAAACATTTGTGGGTTAAGCTCCGAGGCACCCTGGTGCCATAGAGAAGCCTCACCTTTTCCTTTTGCTGGGAATACACAAAACAAAAGGAGCTGTATCATTCAAGTGAGGCCATGGAGAGCATCAGCTGGAATTGCAAATGATGCTCTGGACCTTCCAGAGTGTTGCTCAAAGGCCGTATCTGGTCTTTCATTGCTGTTTATGAATAAGATCTGTGATTCTGCATGTATTTAAACTCCTTACCAGTAGGAGCTTAACTTTAAGCATGGGCTCTGAATGGTTTCTTGAACAGAATCTCTAACTACAAAATGGAGCATGATATTCCACCAAGTAAGCTCCATAATTACTTTAAAGGAAAAAAAAGATCCTTTTGAAGTGAAGTCCCTCAGCACTAAATCAGAAAGAGCCAGTGCTGGTTGAGTTTTGAAAGGAAACACTTATGGGAATCTGACTGTTGGTTTTGCTGAAAATTCAGCTGAACTCTTTGTCACTGCACGGAATAATGTCTCTACAAGTATGGGGGTCAGAAAAGGCACTAAGGGAAAATGTAACTGACCAACAGCTTCTCAGTTTTCCTGTGAAGAACCTTAAACATAAACATAACTTTTGTCATAGAAGTGTCACAAATAGCTGAAGACTAAATGCACTAACAAAAGCAAGAAGTCATACATTGTTTAAAAAGTAAAATAATAATAAAAAAGTCACAAGGCAAATTGCTTCTCATCAGGACAGCAGAGAAAACTAATTTAATTTCTGTAATATAAGACAACAATGATTATTAAAACTCATGAAAATAAATTCAACCACCTTAAGAGCGGGCTATAAATGCTAAGCATATTGTGTCAAAAATTAACATATGAACTTCAAATCTGTTGCACCAATTCAAAAATCTGATTTAACAAACTGCCGTTATTAAAGTCAATTGGAGAGCATTCCATTATAAAAACAAATGAAATCTTAACTCTACATGAAATAAATAATTTTTTCAAAGCCTAAGCATAATGCATTAACTTAACGTGCAATCATCTAAATTATGTATTAAACTCAATTATTTTTATTACTACTTTTTAACTAAGGTGACATGATTAACTCCGTTCTTATTACAGCCTCAGTTCTGATCCTACCTGCAACTCAACTTTGGTATCTGTTTGTGGAGGAATTGTTCACGAGCTATTTTAATCAAGTTTGGCTTCTGGACTTCTAACAAGAGATGGCAAAAAGCTGTGCTGTGAAGAACGGAGGAGCCCTGTGCTTTAGCAGGCATATTAGACATGAGATGCTTTCCACCATCTTTGGCAGCATTTTGAATAGAAGAGTATGAGTATTGAGGTTCTTACTCAGATTAATCCTATGGCTGTATTTTTTAAATTACCATTTTATTTTTTTGCAGTTTTTTCCTTAATACTCACTTAAGATCTGTCACAGTTTTAAACGGAGAACCTACTTCTAACATGGTATGGATTCTGAATCAGTAAAGGAGATCTTATTGACATTAGAGTCTGTAGTCATTGGACTAATTCCCTGAGTTAGTGCAACAAGATTTTGCAAAAATATTATTTTCTAGTCTTTTGTATCTTTGCACATATAGAAATCAAAATTAATGGCTCTCATTTTGGAACCGTATATTTGTGTTGTTTTTTTCACCTTGAAGTGTTCATCATTCTTCACATATTCCTTTTTCTAGTGTAGTTTCTTACAGCCAGAAATCATGTCTTTAGCATTTATAAATTTTCTAATACTAGTAAGATGTGAAAGTTCCTTGGGAATGTGTTGCTAGTCCTAGAGAGTCATGAAAGAAGTCCTCAGTAGAACAGCACATCTCCGGGGGTTTTGCTATAATTGAAAACCAGGCTTAGAAAATTTTTGAAAGATGTGGTCTGCACATCCTAAAAAAGAAATGCAAAAGTTAGAAATGTTAGTCAGATCTCTTCTCACTTGCACTGGAGAACTTGCCCTGCATTTCTAGAAAAGACTTTAAACTTTTGCTTGAATGAGGACTACTGTATTTGTCTCACTATCATCTCCTTCACACACAGAGCTCCCATTTGTAAATCAAGAACATAAGCACTTGTACAAAACTTGGGCTGTCATAGGCTGAGTGTTGTGCTTATCTTCTTGGAAGAATCCACATGATATTGTGTCTGTGCCTCAGCAAAAGCTTTTTGTTTATTCATTTGATGAATTCCTTCGAGTTTAAAGAAAGAAATTAATTTTACTTATTCCTCTATGTGATCATTAGAAAAGCTTTTAATGAACACAGTAAAACCCAACTAATTATCACAATGGCATTTAACTCTAAATAAAATTGACAGGAAGCAAGAATATGACACATATAATTTTGCACAGTTTATTAAAACACATCTATCACTTTTTTTTCTCCTAAAGTAACCTGATCATATTATTCTGTGATAATTTAGATAATATTTTTTTCTGCGCATTTAATATTTAAGTGTCTTTTACTGATATTAAAGTCATAATGCATTTTATGGAAATTACCTTGCATTCTAATTACTTTTCTTGGTGAAGAATGGTAAATAAATAGAATTATCTCGTTATGTTTGTTGTAGACGAAAGGGAAGAAATACTTAATGACAAGAGACTGGTAACAGAAAAAATCCATATTCACGTGGTTTTTTTCAAATGAGTCCATTTTCCCATCAATTCAGAGATGTGCAATTCCAAGAACCACTGGCAGGAACCAGGAATGTATACGAAGAACAGAAAGGCTCTGAATAGACAGCTGAATGCTTTTAACATCAGTAGCTCCATTTTATGGCTTGTGTTTCCTAAGGTAGGCTAAGAAGAGCTCAAGTAAGACAATGTGTTACCTCAAGAAAGCAAGAAACACAAACAACTCTGTCCTTGAGCCCAAACTGCCTGTGCTTTTAGTAAATTAAGCCACCGTTAGAAGGCTATAAATTGTATCTACGAAAATGGTGAGGTCAAGGCCTGTGTTAACCCCTTGCCTTGTCTTTTTTCCCCCAGTTCTTTAAACAATATATACTTGCTGACTGGAAAAACAGAGAAACTAATTGCTCAGAAATCAAATTTTCATGCCAACTCTGTTCTCAGTTACTCTGCTGAAGTCCAAGTGAGGTCACAGATAAGACTACATTAGTGTATCTGAAAATAAGATGGGAAAATCTTTTTTTTTGAGTGTTTATAAAGATGAAGGTATGCTTCAGGAGTGGGGTTGCCTGAACTGATTCACTTTCAGTAAGTCACCTTTTGGTGGATATGAGACAGAGTCCCCTGTTGTCACTGAAAACTCCACTGTAGACTTTAACACTGTAGTCCAATCGAGAGTTCTATTTATTCATTCTTACCCAAAACATCTTCCCCAATATCTACCATAGTTGTACACATGATAATTACAATAATATTTCACTGTTGTACTATGGATCACGTCATCTGCATAGAATATTTAGAAAGGTCAGTATCTCAATATATAATAAACCAAGATAAAGCCACCGAAGAATGTCATTAATATTTACTGCAAATGCACTATAACATTCTGAGTTTGCCATGCACATGTCTCCCCTAATAGAACATGTTTCTAAAATGGATTAAATTCTGATTTGATTTTACTACTGCACATATTACAAATGCATTTAATTTTAAGTGACAAAATAAAATGTAGCATATGACATCCCAATCTGAAGTATAGCAGTTTCACCAGCAGTTCCCTATGAGATATGTCTTCTTTTAAAAAAAACCATGAATTTTGCCCAACTTAGCTCAACAAAGACTTTCATGCCAGTAGTACTGCACCTCAGTGCTTTGATTCAACTAAACATTAGCTAACTGAAGGGATCTCAACAAGATGGGAAAAAGTGAATTGAAGGAAGTTCATTTCTTTCACAAGGCACAGTCTTGCTCTGCTCCACTTTGTTTGAATTGACACAGAAGAAAAATGCATGTGGTGCTTTTGAAGGTCCACTGGAAGACTTGCCATTGACTTTTAAAGATTCAGGATGAGCAACGGGGAAAATGAATGTGATGTAGCTCTGTGTCAAAGGCACAGTCTTGTTTTGGAGGTCACTGGGTATGTTGCTGATGAGAAACAAATAAATGAGTAATAGCATTAACTGAATGATTGGTTTATGGGCATTATTCTCTCCAGAATCCTTCAGAGGCTTCAATGTGTTGACTTCAGCAAGGCAAAATCCTCTCAGGGCATCATGACCATTACGACCTCTTTTCTCTCAAATTATGTTAGTCCTGAATAACAATTATGGAAATTAACTTATTAGTGCAAATTGATACATGATGCTGGGCCAGCAGAATTGACTGTTCTGTATTATTTTATTTATTTATGCTGCAGCACCAGTTTTGTGCAGTAAACAGAAACTGGCTCTTTCATTAATGCAGAGGAATATTTAAGTTACGGATAGACTGATGAACTCACCTCTGTGAGGTTTACCTCAGAAACTTCAAAGAATTTTCTCGTGTTATCTGCAATTTGCTAAAATTGAAAAGCACAAAAAAAAAGGACTTATACAACACAAATCCCAAGAACTAAGAAACATTTGTTTTATGAGCAACAAAATGAAATCTTGTTTTTTGTAAAATTATTTGTGCAATCTTAAATGAGTGACATATTTTTTCACTCTTGTATTTGTTCATATCTTCCTTTATTCACCTCTTATCCACCTAAAAATTAAGGTAGAGAAATTCAAACTGGGGTAAAAACTCGGCCTATAAGTCTTGGCTGGAGGAAGCTGAAAAAAAGACCGAACAGATGCAGGCAGAAGCATGGGACTGCCAGCGGTGCTGGGGATGTGGTCAGCAGGTTTTCTGGCATCTCTTGAGGTCAGGCACTGAAACAGGCTGCCCAGGGAAGTGGTTGCGTCACCGTGAGATGTTTAAAAAATGGGGAGATGAGTTTTTGAAGGACATAGTTTAGCAGATGATGGGTGTGGTTGGACTCGATGATCTCAAAGGTCTTTTCCAACCAGAAGATTCTACGATTCTATGATTCTATGATTGTGAGGAGACCTCCTCATGTCAAGGCAGGAGGTGTCCCATCTGTTCACCCGCAGGGAAAACCCTCGCATCTTGAGGAGAGCAGCAGAGAAACCTCTGTGAGCGCCAAATGCCACCCAGGAGACCTCCCATGAAAAAGGAAAGCCTACGTGCATGAACTGCCGTGCCGCTTGAGTGCAACCAGAAACCCCAGCAGGAGTACCCGCCGACACAAAAGCCATGGATAACTTGCTTCACCCTCTCCCAGAAAAGCAGGGAGAAAACTGAAGGAGAATTAAGAAGCTTTCCTTGTGGACAGCTGCATTCACATGCAAATTTTTGTCTGCAAGGCTTGAGATTAGTGGCACTGCCGTGCAACCAAAATGACCCATCCTGAGCCTTGAATAAGGCACCTCAAATCGGCTTTGTCACTGCTGCTGTCAGCCTTGCATAGGAGCCCTAATCTGCCCTGTATCACTCCAATTAATCTGGGGGCAGACCCTCAGGTTTACGTATGCTTACATCAAATGTCTGACAAACTATCACACACAATGAGGAGAAAAATAAAATTAAAAGTATGCTTATATGGGTGGAATGGCAGCTAAATTTTTCAGGAAAAACTGCTATTTCAATTTCCTTCACATTACCGAAAGGAAGTACAACAGCAGTAGTTATTAAGCAAATTTTAATGACATGCCTGAATGTCACAGTTAAATCTCAGACAAATTTTTACAATGGAAGCATTTTGATCTTCTTTTCCTTTTTCTTTCTCTTCTTTTTCTTTTGACCCTAGAGACAAAAATGTTCCTTTCTTTTTTTTCTATTTCACATTAAAATATTCAAACTTTAAAATTAAATCTTACCTGCAAATTAACAAAGCCAGTGTTTCAAAAAATGAAAAAGGGAGATAATAAGTACCTGCACTGTGTAGGTAAAAAGCTACCTTTTAGTTAAAAAAGAAGGAAGTATCTGTTATTTTCTTGTATTTGGATATGTTATGGAGTGTTTTGGGGAAAGTCTGCTAGTTTCCAATTTTGCCTGGCTGTCCCTAATGATTTCTGACTTCACACAGTCCCGACTGGTTATTTCAGCCTTTGGCAAGAATTTGGATGCAAAGATGTTCTGTGAATGCTCATTTTCCTCTGGCCATCTGAAAGCTACTTGGGAGGAAAGAATGGATTTCTAGGAAGAGCTGACTGTATCAGATTCCCAACCAAAATGTGCAGCTGGAGCTGTGAAAAAGATGGCTTTCCATCAGGGAACTGTATCTGTGCATCAGTGTTATATCAGGAGTCTTAAGAGCAAAAACAAAGCATAGAGGGGCCAGGCTCTGCTTGTTAGAGCTGCAACAGATTCACAGCCTCAGAGCACGAGGCAAAGAGGCAGACTTGCAATGACCACTGACTGGAAAGGTACACTGGTTTGAAAGACAGGGTATATTCCATAATACAGATATTAAAAACCTCAGACATATGGGAAAGACCCTGGAAAATACCGATCTGCTTCTTGGTGCTGTATGGGGCACTGAGTGCCCCTGAGTACCCTGTCTTCCACACAAAGCCAGCACATGGAGAGGGGACCATGCAGTGCCCCAAGGCCATACCTGTCCCTCACAGGTCTGGTGGAGCATGGGTCACAGAATGGAGAGTGTGGAAAGCAGACTGTAACGCTGTCAGCAGCAGCTTGGCAAACAGCTCCTTGCAATCTACTTGTATAAATACTCAGCACGTGGTAAACCTCTTTTTTTCACTTGTATTTTTTGTGCTAATCTCACAGGAGAATTATCTTAAAAACTCACCTCAGCCTCATAGACCTTTAAGGCTGATATCTCGTTCCCTCAGTGCTCTTTTCAGGGACCTAGGGGCATGAGGAAAAGACAGGAGCGGAAGCTTGTAGCTCATTTCACAGGCACCCACATCTGACCACAGAAGGAACGCTGCTGGCAATTCCTGCTCTCTCACTAGGCTAATGGCTGGCAAGCATACCTGTTCCCTCCAGTGTCCCATTGGAGGGAGCAGAGCTGCTGAAAGGAATCCATCAACATCACTAGCACAGGAATCAAGCAGCTGACTAAAACCAACCAAAATCCCCCTTCTTGCAGATGAAGGTTATGTAGAAAATTATTATCCCACTTCCCAGCTCCAGGATCTACTGGGTGCTACTGGTGTGGGCTGCTGGTGGGCATTGCTGTCCCAAACACAAGAGTCAGGACAAGCAGCCATATAAAGCGGCAATGTTCCATACTGTTTGGTAGCTGCACAAAATGATGTAGTGCTCTGAGCCTTCACACCTAAGCAGAAGGACACAGAAGTGATAGGAGCTCTAAGTATTGCTATTGTGTAGCTCTCAGATTGGTCTGTTTCATCAAAGGAAAAAAGGATAATGAAGTGTATAGCTCTTCTTGGGCACTTAAATCTGAAGCTAGCTTGGTGCAGCTGGAATCAGGATAATATCTGAAACTTTCCTTTCTGAGCCTTTTCTTTTTCTTCCCAGACAGCAGCTTTCTGAATAATTTTAAGCTGTCAGAAAAAAAAAAAAGCCATGATTCCTCCTTTCTCAATCTTGATAAATAGATGTGAGTCTGCTGACATAGTATTCCAGTGAGCTTAACTATCTGTTAAACTTGCAATTCTTCTAATATCTCACAGATTTCTGAGCCCTGTCTGATCATGGATGGACCTCAGTGAAGTTCCGCTAAGAAAAATAGCAACATAAAGTGGAAAGTGTGCCAGGAATTGCTTGTTGAGGCCTTAAGTACAAAACTGTTATTGTATTCTCTTCTTCAAAGAGATTTCTTGCAGTTTCATAAAACTTCCAGCCTCATCCAGTGAAATATGCCTTTCAAAAATATTTGTCCTCTTTAATGTTTGTGCCATTAGTTTAATGTTGGTTCAGAGTTTTACAGAGAGATCCATTGCTCTGTGTCCTTTCTTCACCTGCAGAGCCTGACGTTGGTCTTAACTTAAAGAGTACCATTGCAATTCGCTAAAATCTGTGGCAGAAGCAGCAAAGAAGCAGCCTAGGTTAAATTTTTAGGCTTCTCATATCATGCAAGTGTTTGGACAAATACTCAGTTCCTCCAGGACATCATTCCAGGCCATGTAAAACCAACAGTGTTACTTTCCCCATCTCTTTCTTTATAACTCTGAAATTTTTAGGGTCTGGATTGGGCATTAGCACGTGTTTCCATAATGCAGGAACCAAGTGGGAAAATGTTGATCTCATCTACTTGGGCTTCTAATCACTGCTCATGTATCACCCTTATATCAGCAACGAAGCAAAGCCTAACTCCTTTTAGGACAGCAAACGTGGGTTAATTTGTGAGGCAGAGATGTTTAAATGCTTTCCCATTATTGCTGATACCATATAGCTTACGTACCTGGATCTCACAGTGGAGTGATGTGGCTGCAGGGCAAGCCTTGTTGAACAGGGGTAGAAGCTGCCCTCCTGAGATGGCGAAAAAGTGATGAGAAGTTGGAAAATGAGAGTTCTGACCTGAGGACCTGACTTCAGTTAATGGATTTAGTACTAAATGTAAATTATTGCTAATATAAGAAAGTGGAAGACAATTCTAGCCATTAATGAGAACAAGTATGAAGTAATTATTTCTTGTCAGTCTTAATGAGAGAGAGCAAAGACTGTGCCAATGGATTACCACTTTATGCCGCTGCCTTCACTGAGATGAAGCTCCATGTTGAGGCGCAAAAGATAACACAGAACAAGATAGAAAAATAACATAAAAATCACTGCTTTGCGGACATAAGTAAAAGCCAATTGTTTAAAGAATTTAAGTTATGCAAATATTTGGCATTGGCTGTATTTAAGCATTTTTAACATGTTTAACATGATCTTGATTTGAGGAGGAACAATGAAATTATAGCAAGTAATTTGCTGATAACAAGCTCTGTCTGTTTTTTGTAATTAAAAAAGTGATTAAGAAAGGCTAAGTCATTAATGCTTGAACCACTGCTGCTGGGACATGCACAACAATACACAATTTATAAACTTTAGGCAGAGGGATTTATTTACTGGTTCTTTTTCAAGAAACTTCTTTACGATATTTAGAGAATGTGAGAAATAATTGATCAGTATTATGAACAGAGAAGAGCAATCATTCTGATAAATGCCAGGGAATTTGTAAAACTAGACCCATAACATAGAGGTTCCAATTGCTGAATCTTGCAGCTTAGGTACTTTGTCTTTTGCCAGAGTTATTATCCCAGGGGTAGATGCTTAGGCTTGGCAGGTGACTAGGTAAGCTATGGCAAAGCCACAGTGCTCCATAGCCAAGCCCAGTGCTCAAGCTCTGACTTCAGTCTCAGAAAACGGACAGTTTTTTGCATATTTTTTTTGTTTATTTATCCACTTTGCAGTTCTGAGCAAATGCAGAAGCACCAGCAGAGAATGGGGCAGGTCTTCTGATATAAATGGAAGCAAAGAATACAGGACCTTCTTTCATCCAATGTTACAGAAGGGTGCAGGTTGTTATCTCAACATCCCAAACACAACCGAAAATGTTTAATATTGCCACTTATCTCACTTAGGTCCACAAAGCTGTTGACTGTTTGGCATTATTAATTGGGATGTGCATACCAACCTGGGCCATGAGTCTGAAAGAGGGAGAAGATGCATCCCCTTCTCTCTCTGTGGCTCTATCTCCTTCTCTGTATGTGGCTCAGTGCTAGCATTCTAAATCAGCTGTAGCAGTTTCAGTACACAAATGTAGAATTTAAGAAATTACTTGCACACAGAACAGCACTCTTTGACTTTCATGTCATTTATAACTTGCAGAAAAGTAATTGAATATTGCTTTTAAAATTTTGTCACTAAGTTTACTTCAATTGCTTTGCCTTTTATTTCAATGCGTAAAATAAGGAAGAAAGCCTCTGTTTTTTGATAAAGGGTTAAACAGGCAGAGTAAATCAGACATTTCTCTCTATAGAAATGTATGAGTAAATTACATATCAGATATACTATAAATGCTTCTACTGTGTCAACGTGTCTCTCTGAGTACATTACCAGTGAAAGTCAAACCACTTTGGGTTTGGTTTTGTTTTGTTTTTCAAAGAGAAAGGACTTTTCGATCTAATCTAGGCAGAGATAGGGATAGGTTTAGGTTTGGGACTGAATTATTTTGGAACCAATGCTGTAAGTCTCAAAATTGGAGATAAAAATTATCCCTGCTACAGTGAAATCGATTAAGATCTATCAAACTTCAGGCAAATCACTTTCTACTTGGTAATGCCACTAAGAACAGCCAGAGGCTTTAAAATTTATTATTACCCTTGCTGAACAGCAGCATGGCTCCTAGATTACTCTTGTAAAAAATATGAAATGATGTCAATAGAGGTCTTATATTTTCCTGCAGAAGGATACTATAGGAGATAATGAGAGAATACCAGGATTCAAAGCTTTTACTTTAGAAAGATTTACAGCTGCTGCTTCCTACCATAAGTCAACATTGAATAATTAAAAGACTTGTAATTAAAGGATAGTTTAGTATTGATTGTGTCCTAGAGCAAGGGGACCAGTTCACTATTCTCACACCATCCTGTGAAAGCTTCATCAGCCAGACAATGAGAGCACAATTATCCTAAGTAGCCATCAGCAATGGCCAGCATCTCCTCCAGTCCATTCCTGTGTGCTTCACCCGTGCATTAACAGGAGAATGGAGCAGGCTGTAGTGAAAGAGTGGTTATCTTACAAGGTCTTCAGTATCAGATATCCCCTCAGACCATTGCATGCTCCAGAAGCGAACATCGAGTCTAATTTGGGAAAGTCAGGATGCGATACCTCTTCAGTCCAGTTTTCTTCTCATTTCTACGTGCCCTCTCTTCATGGTTCTCTGTGATGGACCACTTTGGAGTGAGCATCTTTCTCAGGTGTCTCTGGTTGCTGCCTCCAGAGCTTTTCAGAAAATATCTCAGAACTGCTGTCTGACTAGAGGAGATGAGAAAAAGAGAGCCATGGGTATGTGCTTTCCAGTCCACTGACTGTCTGCACCAACACAGCCATATGCATAATTTAGGTGGACTTTCCAAAAGCAGAAGACTTAATTTTTCTAGTGCACAGAGAGAATTTATTCATCATTGCGCTGTTGAACCGGAAAAGACCATGACTTGTAATATGGCAAAGGAGTCTGACAAAATTCAGGAAGTCACATTTCTTTCCATGACACCTTGATGATCCTCTGATTAAATTTTACTGCCCCTTAAGTAGTATATTGCCACCAATCAACTGATTTTTTTTGTTCTTCTAGGATCTCATATATCTCCTGTATGCATCTTATATCATAGAAATTAGGTCATATTTAATATACTGAATCATAAATGTTAGAGATGGAAAATCTCATTAAGTCATCAAATTTATTCCTTTGTCAGTACAAAAGAGTTCCCACGTAGAATAGAATTTAATTTTTAACGTAACATATGTTTAACCCTCAAATATTTATTTTTAGTGGTTATTCCACAGAACCAATTTTTCCTATTAGTGTTTTTATGATAATCTGAATTTCCTTTGTGAAACTTAGTTCCACAACTTTTAATTATATCTCTACATTGCTCTTCTTGTCTCTAGTAAAGCACTATTTGCAGATGATAATCATACACCTTCTATCCAACATTGTTCAAAATATGAAAAGATGGGGCTAAATATGGAAACAATCCTGTAATATCTATTTGCCAAGACCTCCAAATACTCTCCAGTTTTGTTTTCCAGTAATGATTTTTTTTTCTTCAGAAACTGAAATAATGACTTTTAATTCTGAAACCAACTTTTGCTTAATGGAATTGTTACTTATTATCATGAAAATTACTTATTGCCATGAAAATATTCTAAGCCTATGTTTTCTTATAAAATCTTTTGCCTTCTTTTTTTTCTTTTAAGATATGATACAAGAATATTTTTCACTTATTTAGCCAAATATGTGTCTTGGACTTTTCAAACATTACAAATCTCTTCTTTGCATCAGATCAGAAAAGCAAATACCTCCAACAGCAGGAAACACTCCATTAGGTATTGCTACTTTTGAGGGAAAAAGAGACAGACATCTGTCTGATTCAGGAGAGCCTCTGTGATTTTACTTCTCCCAGTGAGTACAAAGCCCACAGAAAATCTTTCTGCCATAGTCTATTGCGGTGGGTGACGTGGTAGGATTTATTCACATTTATATTATTCAACATAAAAATGAAACAAAGCTGAATCACTGGGTGGGACTGAGCATCTGTTAGGGGATTTTTGTCACTCAGAAACACCTGGGGACAGAGACAGGGGACAGAGCCATATATGATAAACCTTATCTCATTTCATCTGCCCTCAAGATAAGATGCTTCCTGACAGCATTTGGTACTCAGATAATGTAAAACAGCCTGTGGGACAAGAACAGAAAACACAGATCACAGAATCACAGAAAGGTTATGGTTGGAAGGGACCGCTGGATGTCATCTGGTCCAACCACCCTGCTGGAGCAGAGTCACCTACAGCACGGTGCCCAAGATTGGATCCAGAGAGCTTTTGGATAAGTCTAACGTGGGAGAATCCACAGCCTCTCTGGGCAATCTGTTCCAACGCTCACCCTCACAGCAAAAAAAGTGTTTCCTAATGTGAAAATGGCATTTTCTGTGCTTCAGCTTGTGCTGTTTGCCTCTGGTCCTGTCACTGGGCACTGCTGTAAACAGCCTGGCTCTGTCTTCTTTGCACCTCCCTTCAGGTATTTATATACATAGAGGAAATTCCCTTGAACCTTCCCTTATTCTAGGTGAATAGTCCCAGCTCTCTCAACCTTTCCTCATAGGAGAAATGCTTCAGACCCTTAATCGTTCTGGGGGCCCTTTTTGGACTCTTTCCAGTTCTTTCACATCACTTTTGAATGGAGGAGCCCAAAACTGGACACAGGATTCCTGGTGTGGAATAAATCCACAGGTGAATAAAGGGGAAGGGCCGCCTCCCTTGACCTGCTGTCAATGCCTTCACAGGATACCATTAGCCTTCTTTATGGCAAACGCATATTGCTGGGCAATGTTAACTTGGTGTCCACCAGGACCCCCAGGAACCTTTCTGTCAAGCTATTTTTCAGCTGGATTGCCCCCAGCATATACTGGTGCATGGAGTGGTTCTTTCCTAGGCGCAGAACTTCCAGGTGACATCCAGGTGCCCAGCTGGCAGCATGACCCTCAGGCACTCCTCCTGGTTTCGTGTCATTTACAAACTTGGTGAGGATACACTGATGAATGTAGATAACATTTTTTTGGTTTTTGGAATATGAAGAATGTGCCCAGAGAGGATACCATATTTATGAATTTTGATAATATAGATCACTTTCTCTTAAGGCTTCACACCACCTTATTAGAACATTTGTCTGCTAACCAAAGGGCAATTTCTGACCAGTTTCACTAATTTGCAGACTTGCAGCAATGTCACCATCATGCCTGACCTTTCAAATCAATTCATCTTGCGATACATTATTGACTAATTTCCTGAAGTTCAAGAAAAATGTACCATCTTTACCCTCGTTCTTTCCCTACATACTGAAATTACCTCATACTGTGGCACTAACATTGCCATTAGTAAGCAATCAAAATTCTTCTCCAAAGGCTTTTCGATTTTATTTGCTTTTTCCATGCTGATTTCAGTGATGTATTTCATCTAATCCTGGTGCTTTGTCAACTTTTTAGTAGTACAGAGAGCTTTAATTGCCTTATTATCATCTCTACTGCTGTGAGGGTTTTTTCTTTAGCATTTCTATTCCCCTCAAGGAAAACATGGACTCTGGCATATTACAGGTCCTCCATTTCCTGGTGGTCAGAAATCACTCAGATCCTTAAGGATATCTACTTCATCTCTCAGCAACATTTAATCTATCATGGCCCCTCTTTATCTTCCTAATAAATTTGCTTCACAGGCAGTAAAATCTTCATCATCTGTGCTCTTCAGACACAACAGTGTTCTGTTGCTTGGTTCCCTTCTTTTCTGTTGTATAGTCAGGAGAACTAAGACCTCAAGGCTTAAAAGTCAATGAGCATTTTGGGTCAGGACTCCAGTCTGAGAAAGATGGCACTCAGCTAGGAGAAATGAACCCTGGGCTCTGATGCTTGTTTTTCACGGAAAGGCTGAGAAAAGAGGAAATCTGCCCAGCCCAGAGGATCCTACGCTTTTAGCAAGCTGAAGTGTCTGTTGGCCTTTCCTTATGGGTGGCACTGGGGATCAGAACAGAAAAGATGCCTTGTTTCCAAAGCACACTTTCTTTTGCATAAAGCTAAGAATCACATGCCTCATTACATTATTCTCCAAAGCACAGACAAAAAAGTAAGCTTGGGTGGCAGAGAACAGCTCAGCTACTTCAGTGCTGGTGCTCTGTGTTACTGTCTTTGCTGTAGTCTGTCTCATTTTAGAGAGCAAAAGGCTTCCCTGGCCCTTCCTCTCATGTGCCTTTTACTGGGACCAGTGGTGGGGTCTCAGCTATTGTCCTCCTGCCTCCCAATTGTATGCCCTGCCCTGTCTTTTCTCTGGCTTTATCAAAACAAAATGAGCTTAAGAGTGTGACAGATGATTACCTCCCAGAGCAGACACTGCAAAGAAAAGGCAGGCAGGGAACTAGAGGACTAACATGTGAGAAATTGAGGATTAAAATTTCTACTACCTTGCAATCAATGTTGTTTTATTCACCTGGCTTTCCCATCATGTACTACAGATTATACAGTTGCTCTGTGTCATCTGCAGACAGCTCTGCTGAACTGAGAATAAGGGGATGAATAACATTGCCACCTGAATATAGCCATGAAAATCATACATGAAAAAAAGAACATATTCCTGCTCAGAGCTATATTAACTGGAACTTCTATGTTATTTATGTTTTGCCTCCAACACACACATATACCAGCAGGAAAAAATCTAGTACTTACAGTAAATCTACTGTACTCTGTTGCAAGCTTGAAAAAAAGTGTTGATTGATTTGCCTGTCTGAGTTATTTAGAAAGAACTGAAAGCTGGAGGGTTGTTAGTTTCTGCTAAAGTGAGTGCTTTTCCCCCTGAATAAAAACATTTAATTTAAGGGCTCTCAGTGTTTGTGCAAGTATTCATGTTTCAAACACAGGAATTAAATGTCAACAGAGACAGACCTTTAGCAATGTTTGATAGCAGCACTGAAGTAAGTACAGCCACATTGATTTATGCCACCTGAGGAACTGACCCAAAGTTGTTACTTTCCACTGGGCATCACATTAAGAGCCATAAACCGATTTCTGAGGGCACAGAAAGCAAAAAGCAGCATGGAGAGAGACTTGAAACCAGAAGCCCAGTCTGAAAAGGATGTTCTGCCCTATTGCAAAAACACCAGTCTTTATCAGACACTTCCAGTGGAAAGGATGTTATCTGGGCATCTAATGTCCCCTGTGTTCCAATGGGAAGCTGAAAAAATACCCTATCAATTCAAAGTTCAGACCTGTCTTTGAAAATTGTTCTCTTTCTGCTGTTACAAGTGATGTCTAAAATTGCAGCAACAAGAAGACTTTCCATTTTCTTGACAACAGCTATACTGTAGGTTGCAGAAGAACAATTCCTGTGCATTATCCTGCAGATACCATATCTAGGGCTTAAAATTTTATTCACCTACTTTTGTTTTTTTCAGTAGCTTTCCTGTGCAATGGATAACCAGTACAATTACTGTGGCAGTGAAGAGTTAAAAAACCTATAAACATCCCTTTTCTGAACTATTTGTCTTCTTAAATTAGATTTAGAGTTTATAGTTCAAATCTGGGCTGGAATAGATGTATTTGCATGTATTCTAGTAGAGCCACCATGGTTTGTAGCTGCAGGGGATTTGGCCCAGCTCAACTTTATGAATTTCAAGTTTTATAGTAAAACCTTGAGAAGATTTGATCATCTCAGCGACAGTAAATAACGCGAAGAATTTTGCCTGCCTTTCTGTCTCCATGAGATCTGGAAATAGTTGAAACATGACTTTTGACTCTGAAATAACCTCAGTTAGATGAAAAGGGTCCTACCTGCACACTCAATTTAAACCCAAATTGAAACACTGGGGAAGTACTGTATCTCAGTTTCTCAAAAATGTTTCACTGTTGACAAATAGCCTTCTCTAACCACACATCTCTTTCAGTGAAAGGTGTTACCTCCAGAAACTGTGCATGGGATTTAACTTTTTTTAGCTTTTTGAAAGGCATCAATTGTGCCTTGAAACCATGCTCACTGTCATGACATGTGAGTGCTTCAACAGGGTAACTCTGAGTGTCTTGAAATTTCAGTGAGCCCAGCGGATCAGGTCAGCATGTTCACAGGCAGCAAGCACCAATATGTTATGAAACTCAAAATATCTTACCTTTCTTCACGGAGATTATTTTTAAGGCACCAAGAGCTGCTGTTAAATAAAGGTACAGAAACATCTGTGAACAGACAGAAAACATGCTTACAGTTTCATATGAGGGTGTAATGGTTGATGAGAGGCAAAAATGCCCACTCAAGACTTTCCATCATTTCAATGATGTGTCACAATACAAAGGGCATTGCAGATGTCGGCTGATAAGGGAAGTGTAAGTAGAACTGACATAGTATTACAGGGAGAGAACACAGAAATTCGTTGGGCTGTCATATTCTGATGAGATAAACATCCCATTTCCTTTTCTCAGACACCTATTCCACCTCTGCATATGTAGCTCCTCCTTACAACATCCCGCAGCCAGAAGCATGGGTAGAAAGGGTATTCGTGCTTAGAAATTTTCTGGATTTTTGGTTTTGCAAAATATTTGGAGAAACAAGAAAATGGATGAAAAATTTTAAATTTCTGGTTTAAATATTTTTGCCTTAGTATTAAAACTAAACAAATTTTGCTGGCCATTGAAATGCCATCACAAAAATTTAGCAAAGCATTCTTCTTCTTTATTTGGAGGGTAGGATTCAATTATATATCTCTCTCAATCTTCTCTGACTTGACAAAAAGGGAGAATACTGTTATGATTTTGTATGATTACAGCAGCTGTTGGAAGGTGAACTTATCTATGATGCCAGTAATGTAGTTGCATGCCAACAAATCCAAAATAAAGCAAAAATTACTCTCCATGTTATGCAAATAATAAAAAATATGCATCCTGTCTGCCTGTTCAGCCGGGCCAGATCTGTAAAACAAGGACAATACAGGTTCACATATGGGAAAGAGTAAGTCTGATGCAAAATTGGTATGTGGGAAGTCCAGACTACAAACAAAAGGAGGCACTTGCTGCTGAAACAGATTGTTTAACAGAAGCAGCTCTGGCCAAAGGATGTCATGGATGCTGAAATTTCAAGGTAGCCTGGACAGAAGTCATACCCCTTGCAAATTATTAAACGCACAGAAACTGCCTCTGACTTGGAAGGACTAAGCTACAGGGGCTTCAAGTTAGGAGGAATTACTAAGGGAAACATTAACCCATTTTTATATTTTCTTCTGTTATTCTCTTCTCTTCTAGGCCTACTGGGATTGGTGGACCTTCAGTCTGATTTAGAAAAGCCTCTTTTATTCAGTTTCTCATGTAGTGCCCATTATCCACATTAGCAACCACTTTAAACCTTCTAATCCTCTCAGAGATAGAGCATACAAAGAGGCTGAAGACAGCCATGATGTTTCTGAGCTATGTTTAATTCAGATACCAGATCTTCCTGCTTGCTTTGGGATCCTTATCCAGTTATTCCAAATCATTCACTTGGTTTTCTATTGTTCACTTAATACAGGTCACAAAATTCAGACTGTAGAAACAGGATTCATGAAAACACATTTGTGATAGCTTTATGGATAGCTTATTGTATTTTGAAGTCTTGAATTTAGAATGGGTGGTTCACTCCACCACTAAAATTCAAAAGTCATTCAATACAAGGCAGCTATGAGACAGGATCATACTCTGTTATCTCAGTCGCAGACAAAGCAGCCTGAATTGGACAGCAATTTTTTAGCAAAGGATAGGGCGGCACAATGAGGACATCTCTCCTCCATTGTAAAAGGGGCAGAAGAGCTTCTGAAGGCTTCCATTTTGTAAGGCGTTCTGTTATTAATTCCCCTCTAAAAGAAAGTGTGACAGGATTTGTCACCTGCCAGGCCCAGCAATTCTGTAACCACAGCTCTCTCCAGAAGTTAATCCAATCTGTCACTATCTTGGGGAAAAGCAACCTTGAGGACAGAACGGACTAGTTCTGTTCTTCCTGTTTTCCTCTGTCTTCTGTATGGATAAATGACCCATCCTGCAAGATATGCCCCACTGAAGTCATACATACAGAAAACAACAAGTTTAGCAGTCATATCAAGCTGCCTGTTGTGTTCTCTTAGACAGGGTGGTTAATATTACTCTTCTTTTTAAATGTCATGCTTATTCAGTGCTGAATTATAGCTGGACAGTTCATCCTGGCTAAACTAAACGTGATAGTTGTATGCACTACAGCTTTTCTGTCATGGGTTGTCGTTATGATATTAACTGCCATCTGCAAGCAAAGTATACGGGTTGGGTATTATTAGTGAAAGCAATTTAGCCACTGTGCCTCTTGGTGACACGAATGCAGTTTAAATGAAACTGCAGTTGGCTACATCTGAAAAAGATTTTACTTAGGTCATAATGAGCAGATTCCAGTTTTCTCACAAAATCCATTCCTCCTGTAGCTACTCATGAGATGATTGTGGGGTTTCAAAGACTCAGTACCTGAATCATTTTTTTCTGTGTTGTTGGTTGAGAAAGTTCAGAAGCTTCCAGATCAGACCCTTTTGTCACTTTCATGAGAGTGAAATATGATTTTTGCTTTTATGTAAATCAGAGTTATGCTTGTTGTGATTAATTTATGTCAATTTGAATTAAAATGTTTCGCCATTTAATATTTTTCTCTTCTGAGGCCAAGATTTTTAAGCTGAAAAACTGATTACTAAAAGAGAGTCCTTTCACAGTAGTGAGAATTAGCCTTCCACCATGCAGCTTCGCAGCCAAGGGAAGACATAAGGCTGTTTTACAGTCAGTCTCTAGGGATATAGTACTCCAATTCATTCTGCTGTTTGTGTCTCAGAAATCCTCCAGAGTGCAATCCAATGACCGTTGAAGCCAACTGGCATTGAACTGTGTCATAAATCCAAATCTCATGATCGACAGGGTTTAAAAGTCCCTCGAAAGGGAAAACTGTGGACATTTCTGCTGCAGAGGCTGAAAGATCTAATAAGGGCCATGGCTGTATGCACTGGAGGACAGAGGCAGGGGCAAAGGAGGTAGTTTCATTTCTGCTTCTGGCACTAGTCAGGTTAATACCGAAAGACAAGGTTTAGTTCTAGCATCCATGATCTAAAGATAACACTGGAAAATCAAAAAGGGCACAGGCAGAACCAAGAAAATTACTTGAGGACTGATACAGAAACGATGCATTATTATGGCAAATACAGTTGTCTTCATTACATCAGGACAAAAACTCAATGCCTTCCCTGACCATAGGATTTGGTGCAGGTGAGAGGCATCTAGGATCTTTATAGGTTTTGTCCTCATGGCTTTAAGTTCTGTGAATCTGAGAGACATGACAGCCACACTACAGGATTTAGGAGCAATAAACCTATTTTTCCCAGATTTATGAGCAAAAAATACCCTGAATGAATCTGTGCTGGCTTGCACAGAAGCAATGAGACAGCCAGTTTTAGTTACAGGAGTGTTGCCTTGAAGCGTATTTGGGTAGGTTGTTAATAGACTTCTGGGATGCTGTCTGGAATGTCATAAGGATGGGATTTTTTTTTAAAAACAAAAAAGGTATTCTGGAGATATTGTGGGTCAATCTTTTTTTTTGGTTTTGGTTTGTTATTTTTGTTTTTGTTTTGTTTTGGGCTTTGGTTTGGTTTGGTTTGGTTTGATTTGCTTGTTTTATTCTATGGCAGGGGTGCCAAGTTCTCCACCTTGTTTTATCCAACCTGGTACCTGGTTTCTACTCAGTGGCATCATCGAGCTCCTTGCCCCTGCGCTCCTGCCAGGTTAAATATGCAGCGTGTGACGCACGTTACGCTGCAGGAGCAGGAGAATGACAGGAGCCCCGAGTTTGGCACCCCTGTTTTATGGAGAGACTATACCACCTTATACTTCTCCTGTTTCTTGTCTCAACATCTTACTCTTACCATTCCTGAAGACATTATTGGCCTGTTTTTTATTTTGACTCTTGGTGTTCCTATGCTGTCATGTCATTGGCTTAAGCAGTATAGGGTTACTAAAACACCCAAGACATTGAGGATTCCCATGTTTCTCAACCCCAGATGTGCTCTGCAAAATTTATTCTCCTCTGCTCTGATAATGTTTTCTTTAACATTTCTATGTTAAGCACAGAAAACAGTAAGCATAACAGGCAAAATATTGCCTGCATAATTTTTTTAGATAAAAAGTCCATAATTTACATTAAAAAACTAAATATATGTTGATGTTATAGTATTAGCTAAGAATGAATTAAATATATACAAAATATTTCCATGGGGAAAGTACGAATCTTCTCATTATGAAATTCTTTTACTCTCTGATCAGCTGGCTGGAATTTTTGGAAAGAGCATAAAAATTATTTCTGGTGTTTGACCAGCACTGCCACATATTAGAGACACTTAGTATAAAGTGGGCCCAGTGGGAGAGCAGTTAGAAAGCTGCCAAAATAAATGTCCACTGGATTTCTGGCCACCAGCTCAGTCTGATCATGATCAAATCCCTTTCTACTTGCTGTTGCCGAATATATATGCCACAGGTCTGTTTGCTTGGCATTATTGCTCTGGAATACTTGCTCTCTCAATAACAATGTTTGCCTTCACATGTGGAAATATATTAATAAGTGAAGTAGGGCATAAGCTACTTACTATGTTAGGTGCTTACCTTGTATTGTTTACTTTTCTTTAATCTAAAAGTCGGAGTAGTCTAATTGCACAGCAGTGAGTGCTTTCTTAGGTAATCAGCTACATACTCTAAATAATTAATGGGAATTAACTCCTGATAGGTTTGCAGAGGAAACATAAACCAGTACTTGTGCATATGGCAAAGTATAACAGTACATTAGCAGAAATCAGGACTACCTCTGATTGACATTTTGGCTGTCATCTGGCTTTTAAGTAACATGTTATCCCATTTTCCCTAATTTGAGAACACCTACTTTTGCTCACAACAGGCTGCTCACAACAAATTTCTTTTACACTGGCAAAGGAAGGGAGGTGAACCTGCAATGTTTGATGTTTCCTCTCCTGGTAAGTATAACTGCCTTGAGACTTCCAGGTCCAAAGTACACTGTTACATGGAAAGGGCCATCACCTTCCAGTGCTTGGGGAATCCAGATTTGAGAGACTGTCAGAGGAGGAAGGAATTGTATACTGATTGAAACAGCATGAAAAAAAAAACATTTTGCCCTCAATCACAGTATCACTACACCACACTTTCAAAGTCGCAGATCCCCAAATTTGTCCCACTTGCTTACTTTAGCCAGGTGAGGAAAGGTTTGTGGGAATGCACAACTGGAAAGTGCTGAGGAGGAGTCCAGTTTGCCATCCCACCATTTAGAAACTTTGTTAAGAAAGAGATCAAACTCTAAATTAATTCAACAGTGTGTCCACACATTTTCTAGTGTCAGCATATAGTTGCAGAGGTTGAAAGTTTCCTTGTAGTAGGTAAACTGTAATAGTTCATGGTTCATTGGTCTTGTGTTAGCATTGGCCTTTAGCTAAAATAATATCTTTTTCTGGAATCTACATCACCACACTAAAGCCCTGAGTATCTCTGGGGAGACTGAACTTACCCACTTTATTGTTGTGTCTCGGTTATATAGTTTTGCAAAATAAAGTCTATCTCTTTCAATCTCCTCTCATAAAATACATTCTCGTTTATCCAATCCTTTCAGGGCATCCACTGCTTAAATCCAGTCTTCAGGCTGAGTTCTTGTCAGTGCCTTGCACAATGGTGCACATGCTTCCTCCTTAATGTTGGGAATGTCCTAATGGATACTGTCTGTTATTTCAGCTGTTCAGAATGTATTAACAACTCATTAAGGAATGATTTTTTTCTCCTGAAATCACCGAACCTTCTCCTCTTTGTTGTGTTCAGCTCATGAACTTTCTAATCAGCTTTCTGATCAGTCCCAACATGCACGACATGCATTTTGGCTATGAAACAACATTCCATTTCTAGCTTTTTTTATAATACTACAATTCTTATCTTGTTTTCCAGTGTCTTAGTTATGCCTCTCATCCCTGTGTCATCAGCAAAGACTCCCGTTTTTAGAGCCAGACCACCTAGAGAAAAGTGGTCCCAAGACCTATCCTCATGGAGCTTCACTAAGAACTTCCTCTACTCTCTTTTCATCTCCTCTTCAGTATGTTCTTCACTAATTAAAAGTTTTGCTTTTTCTCCGATTTTCTCAGTTTAATTAGTAAATTCCCAGACACGAAGTTGAGGGCACATTTCTTCCTAAGGAAAAAACAACTGTCTTACTGAGAGAGAAGTCTGAGTTTGGTAAAACCTACTTGTAATAAGACTTTGTCTGTGTTTCATTTTTCTTCAGAATTTATTCTAAAACATTGGACTTACTTGATGAGAATATTTGACCTCTCACTGCTAGATTGCCCCTTTCTTTTCGCTGTCTTTATATATAGGGACCCTCAATCATAAACATACATTAATTCGAAGTTTTGGCTTTTGTTCTTGAAATTTCATATTCCAGTTCTCTGAGTTCCAGTGTGGGAAAGCACTCAGCTCACCCAAATTCCATCTCTAGACATTGTCATTCACATTTCCTTGGAAAGTCTATAGCTTCACTTCCTAAAATGACAGAGCTGGAGGGGAAGTTTCAACACTGAGTGACCCTAGCGTAATCATCTATACTCACATAATTCTTAACCCTTCATTGTCGAGCCTTTCCTATAACTGTTGTTTTGATGATTCAATAACATTGTTAGAAATTTATTCCAGAGTTTTTCTGTCCTTATTATTAAAGTCGCCCTTTTGTCTAACACAACTTTTCATTGTCTATAATTTAAACTCATTAGTTCCTCTCCAGCCTTCATGAATTTGAAAAGCAAATCACATTCTATCTGTAACAGTCTTTTGTCTGCTTAGGGGCTATTAAGCACTCCTCTGGGACTTGTCAGTCGCATAAATAGTCCCAGTTCTCTGGCTTACACAGGACTTGTATTAGTTTAGACCCTAACCACTCTTACTGCTGTCTTTTGGACAGCATCTTTTTCAGATCACTGTGCTTCAATAGAGCAAGTATCTCACAGAATCTTTCTTAGAGCTGAATCAAACATATGAATTATTTGAGGTCCTTTCTTGCAGCACTCCTGCCTGAACTTGAAATGTCCTTGCTGACTCATGTCCACCTTTCGATCTGCTACAACCCTGGTGTCTTTGTCCATAAAATTGCTGCCTAGCTGATCATCGCTCACCTCCGCTAAGTGCAGTTGATTGTTCCTGCCGAAATATTATTTGCTTTGCTTTTTCTCCTTAACAAACTTTGTTCCATTCAGTCTTCTGCTAATTTTCAGAATGTTCCTTCAATAGACAAGCTAATTTTGAATTTTCAGTGAGCCTCTTTGCTGCATATCCTCTGCAAATTTAATAAACATACTTCCTATTCCATCATCTCCGTTAATGAAAATATTGAATAAATGCAGACCTAGGACAGACTCCTGCAGAATGTCACTCAATACACCCTTCTATTTGGATAATGAACCATTGACAAGTACTTGGGAAGTATAGATTTCCAATCACTTTTTCACCCCTCTCATGCCAGTTCTATCAAGGTAATGCTTGCCTAGCTTTCTAATGAGAACGTCATGTCAAATAGTGTCAAAAGTCTTATTAAGGTCAAATACACCTATTGCTTCTCCCTCATCACACAACCCCTGATCTGGTCAAAGATGAAAGTTAGAAAGATTGGACACTGTTTGCTCATGGCAGATGTATAGCATCTGCCGCTAACCCAATTTTATCTTCCAGTGGACAGTGTGTTCCAGATTTTTTCTAGAAATCAAAATGATGATGGGTAGCCTAAATCATTCGCAGGATTTCCTTTTTATCCTTAACCGCCTCAAATTCCCTGTCTCTACTTCTTTCTAAATCCTCATCCATGACTGCTACTTTTTTTCTTGTGAATTCTGTGCACTTTTTATTGTCTACTTTCTCTTTTATTTTTTCACTTGATTGAAAAGATAAAGCAGAGTATTTATTAGGTTCGAACTTCTTTATTGTATTTCCTCTCTGTCATGGAAAATATTTTGACATTTTTAAATGTCTTCTATATTTCCCTTTTGTTGTGTGAGTTTTCACTTGACTTGGCTTTATCGAGGAAACAAAGGGCAACAGGAATTGTACAACAGGTTCTCCAACATATTGGTTTTCCTCTGCTTATGCAAGCATCCATTATGTGTGGGAATGACTTGCTTACCTATGGAGCAGGGCATGCACTGTGCACTCTATACACGTGTCAATACTACCCCCAAAAGACAAAATAACTGCACACAACTTTGCAAGACCAGACTAAGGGCAGGCTGCAAGTGTGGGAAAGGAATGAGCTCTGCCCATCTCTTGACAAGGACAGGGATTTATTAACTCAGCTGTTCGTCCTGAACCTACATCTGTGTTGTGGTTTGAACTAAAGTAGAAGCGTTTTCTCTTTGTTTTCAGCTAAACCTCATCTAAAGAGCTTAATTTTCCGAAAATTAACTTCATGATTTTCAAACAGTTTTTCTCTCTAGAAGTGATAGCATGGGGCACTGCTTACACTTGTTCCTACAGAAACCAAGGCCATCCTCAAGCTGGTGGAATGCTGTAAGCGAAAAGGACAAAAAAGGGTCACTCCCACAGGGAGGAGTAGGCAGGACATGTGACCCAACTGACCAGTAAAGTATTCCATTCTATATACGTCATACTCACTATAAAACTGAGGGATCACGAGAGTCAGAGTCTCTTCTTTGATGTTCAGCATCCAGTGAGGACTTTGTCTGTCTTTTTGCCTCTGATTCCAGTTATGTGTTCCTTAATCCAGTTCTTGAGTCCAGCTCCCTCCTGCTGCTGATTCCAGACCAGGACCTCTTCCCCATGCCTGCTCTGTAGCATTCATGGGGATGTAGCCATCGAGAAGTGTGTGTGTGAATTTTGCATCTTTTTATAAATTTTATTTTTTTATTAATAGTATTTTCTTTATTATTATTACTGTTTCATTAAATCTAACTTCCAACCCACAAGTCTCTCATTTCTCTTTTCCCTTCCCTGGTGTGTTAGTGGATTGGAGGGGACTGGGACACAACTGTTCACATTCAGCTACTAATCAAGACCAGGTTGGAGCTAAGCCATGACAGTCTGCTACTCTGTGGGTTCGTGCAATATTTACAGGGTATTAACCGTTATGGTAAAATTCTGGCAATACTGAAATCCATGGGAAAATATCAAATTTTGGTCTTAAAAATAGGATTTAAGCTTGAGAAATGGTTCGCCCCTTCAGCAGGATTTCTAATCTACTCTACTAGTGAATAATCAGTGTTCCTTTCTTTTGCTATTTTCCTGGTTTTGGCTGTTGTTTTGGGTTTTTTTCCCCATTATTGCAGCTTTCTGAAGTCTGAGAGCTTGCAAAGCCTCTGTTTGTCAGCACAGAGGACTGGTTAGTTGGATCGCTTTCTAAGCTCTCCATTCTATTATTCAGCTAATCCATGCACATTTGTTTTATTTTAGAGTGTTTAGACTTCCTGAAAGTGGTTTATGACACCATTTGAATACTTCTAGTAATTTTTAAAGGTCAGACAAAATCAACCAAACCAAATCAATTTACATTTTAAAAACGGTGTTAATGTGACACCTTTATGGTAACAGAGATTGAGAGACCCTTAGTTCCAGAGATAAATTAAAATAGATTCAGCAAAATAAATAACTGCTGTAATTGTGAGGACTAAACATAGAACTGATGCATCAAAGAGAAAGCAAAGGCGTTTAGGGCTAGGTCTGCAGCTGATGTAATTCTAGGAGTTAATGTTGGTTTTAAACCAAATGAGAACTAGTCCAGAGTCCTTAATTGAACAACATCATTAATTTCTGTAGGCTTTTCTCTTGGGTTTTTTCCCTCTCTGAATTCCTTTAACCGCTCCCAAGCAGTATTACCCACAGTATATGCATCTCCTATCTGAAGCCCAGCTCCATACTGAATATGCAGTATGAAAAATGACTGAACATATTCATAAACTTTCTTGCCTCCAATTGCTTTTCCCCTTTCCATTGACATATGTTTGCTTGGTTTTAGATCATAACATTACCCGTCAATCTTGCTCACAACTGTCTGATTAAAATTCAGACATTAAAAGAATATTATAGACCATGGCAGTGCTCTTGCACAGCTCTTCCCTGAGTCAAGACAGAGAAGAGCATATTGGAGGCTGAACATAGGGAAAAGAAAACGTCTGTCAGCTGAACTTTCCTGCTCTTTGCAAATTCTAAGGAAACTTGGGTGAGGCAGATCAACAATTCAGTGGCATCTCAAAAATGTAAGGTCTTGCTGCAGTTCTTTCCTGCTTCTTTCCCTGTCTACTTAAGAGGCAGAACAAGCCTTTAATTGGCAAAGTGGAGAACAAGTGGCAAGCTTGTTGACTGTTCAACATGTGTTGGTGTCTTTATGATTTCTTGCCTTTTTTTTTTTTTTTTAATTAGCCAGCTAATCACACTTACCCCGTTTATATATTAGAGAGGATGTGAAGGTATTTATCTGTGGCTTCTTTGTACAGTTCCTCCAGGGCTGGACTATAACTCCATTTTACCTCTTCAAAGGAAAAGAACTCTATTTCATGTAGAAGTTTGAGAGAAAGAAAAAGCCTACACTTTTCCTATTATATTTCCAAATGTCAGCTGGATGAGTTTCACCTGAAATATCCAATGGGAGGAGCGTAGTTGCACTGGTTTGGAGAAAGATTCAGCTTAGCAGCTAAGGATACCAGCCCAGGGATGTAAGGACAGGGCTGAATAAACCACTTAGAACAAGATGCCCTGGATTCTCCTGTTAATTTTTAGAAGCAAAAGCAACTTCAGCAGTTTAAGGAGCTGTTATAAAGTCTGGGAAAACCAGAAATACTGACACGTTGATGATAACCTGCTCTAAATCTTAGTCGGGATTACCAGGAAATATGCCAGAAATCTCATTAACAGTAGCTAGTTTTACAGCCCAGCTGCTGTGACTTCAGAGAGTTGGAGATCATTGTCTGAACTTGCAGATGCTTTTCCCAGCCAAGTCCCTATCTTTAAAGATTTGTCCATTAATAAAGCCCACCTTAAATCCTTCAACTGGCAATATTCAATAGTAGGCTGAGTAATATTTAACTGTTCAATGGTTTTCTATTTATTTCTTAGAGTCAGCATTTCTGTGTTAAAAATGCTTAAAAGCATAAGGAATGAAAAAAGTCTTAGAACTAAAACAAAAGCATTAGGTACCATTGATTTGGTGACAGCTTGGAAGGTTTTGTGAGGGCTGCATGGCAAAGCCAGGATGATTTCTGCAGTCCTTTCTTAGAAAAAAAAAAAAAACAAAAACAAAAAGCCTTCTCTGTGTCTCAGGAGGAAGGAAGGTCTGGTGGATATGGCAGTAGATCAGGGGTCAGGAGAGCAGGCTTTTCCTGCCTGACCTTTCCACTGCTCAGTTAATCTCCCTACACAATTAACAGGCCCATCACTGGAGATAGCAGTCCTCCTATCTCTTTGTCTCTCATCACATCTGCCATGTTTGTTTTACTCTTTGAGGGATATACTTTCTCTCTTCTATTACACTTTTATAGCCTTCTTTTTCAACCCTCCAAGCCCTGATCCATGCTGGTTTAAAGAGCAGGTAAGCCTGTTTGATCTGAGCTCTGAAGTTTTGCCTCACAAAGCGGTTGCTTCTGGACCACACGTGTAGTGATGTGCTGGCAGTGCAATTATTTTGTGGCCACAGCAGAATAGGTGCTGGAAGGGAGAAAAAAACCTGGAGGGCAAAGTGAGACTGTGAGTAAGGGTGGGGTACACAGACCCATTTTCCACTCTTCTACGACTGGACTCGATGATCTTTACAGTTGGACTTGATGATCTCAGAGGTCTTTTCCAACCTTATGATTCTATAATTCTGTGCTTCGCTTTGGCTCTAGTTTTTATCTCTTTATGTATGAAGTACACAGTCCCCTCACCCTGGGCAGCTACTTATATTGCCTATACCATGAGCTGTCTTTGGCTGATACAGCTTCAAAGGGTTTTTTGTTTTCAGAAATCTATAGCTCCCTTTGCTAATGGAAAGCAAACTGACCTCTGTTATTACTACAATGGCCTGGGTTTTCCCCTCTCCTTTCTTTCTTCAACTAGCCTAAAATAGCCATCTCAGTTATGACCATCAGGATTACACAAGGATTCAAGGCGAAATTATGCTAGTGAATGGAAATTTTTTTTAATGCCATGTTTTAACAATTACTGTGTCAGGTTCCAAATCTCTGCAAAATAGCATTTCCTAATGGAAACTGACCCTCCCCTCACTGTCACTGAAGCTAATATCATGTCTCGAGATACTGACTGTCAGCCTAAATTGATTACCCAGGACATTCTTCCCACACTCTGCTGTAAGATGTCACTACTCATATTTATAACTGACCTCTATCTACATATCTAGCAGACTGCATATGCAAAGCCTTGTCCTCACTCTCTTCGTAGACGTTTCCTGAAGAAAGAGAAAAATAAGATATTCATGTTTCTTCTCCACTTCCATCATTTCTGCCATGAAAAAAATTACTAGTATCGTAAAATAATTTATATGTTTGAAAATTAATTGTAGATTTTTGAACTTTACCTCAGCTCCACGCTATAGTGTTATACAGGTTTATATTTATGAACTGGATAGATCTGATCAAAATGACAAAAAAAAATCAGCTGTATTCAAGTGGCAATTGTTACTTGAAGCGCAGGCTTACATTTCTTGTAAAGGTTGTTTTCTTGAACACTAGAGAGATGAAAGATTGAAATCCTTAGTTCTAGGAACTGCATTTTTTATGGTTCCTGGAGATGTCTCCCTGAGGACCCAGAACATGACGGCATACATTGGTAAGGATATAAAAGGCTGTCTGCTTAGTAAGCATGCTGCCTTTTCATATTTTAAGATATCTAAAGAGTACTTGCTCTTCCCCAGTCTGGCAAAACTTCTGACAAACATCTCAAGCCATCAGGTAAATAAGCAAAGTGAGTGTTTCCTTACTTTATGAGAAAGGTGTTTTTTGATGTCTAAAGTACCATATTCCATTTAAGGAGATCATTATGGCAATGCTGGACAGACTTAATGAATGTTTTACTTTGATCCTTGTGATTTGATGTCAGGAATATCAGATCTCGCGAAAAGCAGACAGATTTGTATCTGTATTCATCACATGTTTGTAAAAGGAATGGAGGATGAATAGCTGCGCCTTTGAAGGAGAGAAGATGAAGAAGAAAAAGATGCATATTTTTAACTAACAGCCCTTTGGCAGAACATGAGCACATGTTAATGGAACATGGCCATTCCAGCTGCCATGTTCCACATCTGCTGGGCCCAGCAGATGGATCTACATTGAAATAAAATTGAACTCACCTCCAGTGTACAAACTAACTGCTCCCTTTCCCATGCAGTCTGTTTTGCTGCTTGAAAAGGTTTAAGAACGCAGGCTAGATATTTCTCCTGCTTTGGAAAGTCATTCATACAGTTGCAGTGCTCTGGGATCTTTTAATATTTTGACAAAGAAGCTGAATGATTCAACACGAGAGAGCGTTTCCTGTTCTTTCATTAGTGTGTGAAGCTAAATGAATAGGAGTGGGGAGGACTATGAAAGGAGGCTGAGTGTACGTGTCACAAGATTCTAAGCTGATTTGTTTTCAAGGAAAGTCTAAAATATTCAGTCACTTCAGATGCGGTGCATTGTCTCACAAGTAACTTGATAATTAAGATTACTTAGATGGTTTTACTACCTTTTGTGTCTTGTCAAACCAAATTACTTACAGTTTTTCTACATGTATGAAAAAAATACTTTTTAAGCTTTAGAGCTGGAAAGCGAGGAGCTTTCATTAAAAATTGAAATAATTTATTATATTTCACAATAAAACTGTAATGCCCAAGAAATTGAAGCCTTAAGAAAATAATTATTCTAGTATCTTTTCATGCAGATTGCTAAAATATTGCAGCTTCACAAAAATCTCCTCACAAAAGAAAGCCAGCCTTTAAATCATTATTAGGAGTGTACAAAGAATTTCATCACAACCTGTTTAAATAGGAAGGTCTCAAAAGGAAGCAGTCACTGAGGTTGATAAAAGCAGTTAATTACTTCAAATGGAATAAAATATATTCCTATTGTGAAAAGGATCACCTTTGGAGCATGAGAAAACAACATTCGTAGAGTCGTTATGTTTTTTTCTGGAGGTTGCTTTTGCAGTCTTTGATTATTTTGCTACCAAATTTGCATGTCCTCCAGATGTGGGGGCTTCAGGGTTTCGTTTTTTTTTCTCAATGGTTCTGTTGTCATTTCACTTAGTGTCGAGAGAGGAGAGGATGCATTCTCTTCTCTCTGCTGGCTCTGAAAACTGCACAAGACATTATAGAAAGGGCTGAGCAGCACCTTGAGAAAAGAGCTGGTGTGAGCTTTCATAAAAAAGAGTGAAAATTGAGAAGAAGAGGGGAAACAAGGACAAACAGGAAAGGAAGGTAATTGTCGAAGAGTGAAATGAAATGTGAATTGTATCATAATATCAAAATTACTTTGCTATCTATAAAATGAAAAATGGCATATAGTAAGAAGAAGCAATAGCTGGTTTTCCCTTCACACTGAGAAAGCCTGTGTAATGTTTTCAGCACTAGCTACCATGTTTCTGAGTTTTATAAAATACCCTCTTACATTGTGAAGTAGGTGTAGTTATTGATTTAACTGTGCAGTCAAACAGTTAGGTAGATAAAACATTCAGACCTCTTGAACTTTCTCAGGTCCTTATCTTCAGGAATTTTCCATCAGAAATTTTTATCAGATCTCGAGGGAAGAAGCAGATATGCAGACAAACTTAGGTTGTTTTATTAGTGAAGGACAATTCTATTTTGACCATAGCAAAAGCCTGGAAATGGCAGAGTCAGTGCTCGTAACTGAAGGTATATTTCCATAATAAGATATGCCATATTATTTGTACTCCATCCAGCTGGCCCATCGGAGCAGTATTTTATGTAATTATTGTATAAATTTTAAAAGATAAAAAATGTAAATGAAGCTGAGTGGTAGTAATAGATGATTTTAATTACCCAGACACAGACAAGATTGCATTAACTAGAGGAAATCTATTTTTAAATCTTGAATGAGAGTGCTCTCTAATTCAATCTGGACATCAGGCAAAGAAACAAGGCTGGGTTTGAGTGCAACTTGGAGAAGAGGCTGATGAAATAATGTTAGAGGACAATTTGGACTTCTGTATTTTAGATGGGATCAGAAATACACTATAGAGGGAATTAAAATGACAGTCAAATACACAGATAGGGAGGACCCCAATAATCAGTTTCAAAATAGTAAACTGGGATACTATGTAAAACAAATTAGATAAAGTATTAAAGAGGAAGATGACAGAAAACAAAAGGGCTAAATTGAACACTGAACGCTTAGTGACAGCTAAACTTGATAAACAGCTTTCTGTACATCTGACTGTATTATCATTTGTCAGAGGCTAGGCAAATAATCCTGTCTTCAAATGTAAGATGAAACTCTTGTGTGCTGCCTGGAATTCATAGATCTACAGATCACTGAAAGCAGAAGAGAAGCCCACAAATTTTTGTAGCAATTCTTAGAGGCATCCCTTCATCTCTTTGTGTGTGCAGTTAAACTGTGACTTGGAGGAGCTCTTCAAATTCCCTCTTAGTACTCAGGATTTAGTTCAAATTTATTTATTTTCCTGTGCCTAACCATTTTCCCTTGTGTTCTCTGCACATTTCAGCAGTGCAAGTGCTAGAGATCAGTGAAAGTATAAAACTTGGGAACTGTTTGTTGATAGAGGAGTCAGAAGGGATGGTTCCTGGGAGGGAGCATGTAGGATGCCAATTCCAAACTTATGTAATTTGGACTTCAGTAGTTTGATTTAGTTCTGTAGTTGCAAGTGGGTGATAGATGCTTACACACTGGAAGGGCTTAGAGGATGTCTGTATCTTATGATATTCTATCAGCTAAGCCACTGAGCTCTCTTCAGCACCTTGAAAAGTAGCTAGTGAAAAATACATGGAAAGAGGCTGAAAGCTGCACAAACTGTACTGTGCTATAGAAAGGGAGCAATTGAAAAGTTTGTGAATGTCACTGACTAGGAAAGGTTCCTAGATGACACCAAGAAGTAGCCTTCCCTGAAAATGATCCTCATGAGAAAGACCTGGTTCTCCAGACATGCTTTGTATAACTGTAGACGGGTAAAGATCATCACCCCCAATTTCAAATTTTCTTGATATTTAAGCTATATTATGTAACTTTTTGATGTGATGTAATGCTCAAGCTGAGATTTCCTTGTTGTTTCTGTTGATCTTAACAGCTTCTCCAAAGCCACTTGTAGACTTAGCTGCAAAAAATCTTGTCACCTGTTGAGGAAACTTGAAGCGAATTCATAAGAGGAGGGTTAGCTGTAACAGATCCCTTAAATCATGGGGATCAAAGTAGCCTTCTGCTCACCAACAGCTTTTTGATATGACCACACATTTATACCCTTAGAGACACCACCATCTACGTGAACAATATTGGGCAGGTACTGCCCACACTGCAGCCCTGTGCTTTGCTGCACGGCCCTCCCCCATCACATGCTTGTGGTCTCAGACCCATACTAAGCAGTGCCTCTCCCATTCCCTCCTCTCTGATTGCCTTGCCTTGACGGTAACTGTTACCAGCCGCAGTCATAATACATAATAACATCATGTTCTGCATGTTGTCTGCATTAATGGTCTGGAACAAGACTAACCTAGCTGGTTTCCCCCCTTGCTGCTTGATGGGGAGATCAAGAGGGATCTTTGACTCCTCACTTGTTTCTTTAGAAACTCTTGATCAGCTTCTAAGGGATACATGAATTTTGAGACTGCTTTAAGAGCAGAGGTGATACATGAACCTGGCTCTGAATTATTACAGTGGTTGAAATCCATGCTACAGGGACTGTTTTTATTATGTTATTTATTATTTAGCTACAAACTAAATTTTGTCTGAAGATCAGTCTCTAATCACAATTTGGCGTTGAGAAGACACAGAAGCTGAGGAATGCAAAAATGGTTAGTCCAGCCCTAAGGTCCAAGGTCTGCTCAAAAATGGAAACCTGAAGGTTTACCAGAATTTCTGATGTGAACACAAGAAATGAAAATGCCAAGAGAATTGAAGATAAACACCCTTATTTTCTGTCCTAAGAAAGCTGAAGTAAACAGCAAGGTAGTGAGGCTATCTAGCTATTAAAAAGCATGACTGGGAAGTTAGTGACAGTTGGGTTGATAACGTTTGCTGACAGTCTGAATGATTTCTTTCCTTCAGCATTCACAAAAGGAGCTGAAGGTCACATCCCTGTCACTAGGATACATTTTCCTGGGGGGAATGTGAAATGTTAAAAGGCTTTATGATTATACCAGAGCAGATAGGCAATTAGAAGTATTAAAAGTTGACAGGCAGCAGGTCATTATGAATTATATCCCAGAATTCAGAATTCAGTAAGAAGTAGCAACAGAAATAACAAAAGCCTTTTGCTGCTGAATTTTGATAGGTCACCGCAGACAAGAGCAGAGAGTGGAAGGAAGAGCAAAAGGTAGACAGCAGGGTTAAATGCAACAACACTGAGTGAAAACCAACTGGTAGAAAGAAAGAGGCAAGATAGGACTGTTTGGCTTGAACAGAAGATGTAGGAAATATTTTTCAGGAATGAAAGCAGCAAAGCATATAGTGATCTTGCGCCTGTAATGAAAAGACCTAGGAATACTTTAGCTGGGGAAGCAGTGAAGAGAGATTGAACCAATGAATGGTTAAGATTTTCCTGTTCTACACTCAACTCAGTCCTAGGACAGCCTGCCACTGAGTGGTTGTCACAGCAGAAGGATGGTATTCGCAAAACTCAGTCTCCAATTCAGAAATGGTCCTTCCAGAAGTAACAAAGCTAGTCCCTGTCCTCTTCTTGCTGTTGCTCTCTATGTTTTCTGTTGTTGTGCTCAACTTTTCACTCTTCAAAGACCTTTACCTAAAAGTAGAATGAATCACAGCTGACTTCAGTTGACCATACTGCTAGATACTTTTATGGTTTCCATGTCTGAAAGTACTTACGATCCTAACAAGCCTGGCGAGGCACTGGGGTAAAGAGCATTTTGTTTCTCTTAGAGAGTAGGAGATGGTCCTGAAAGCATTTCCTGATAGTGCTGGAGAGCTGTTTGGAAGAATGACAGTTATAGCAAGACAAAAAGATTGAACTGATGTAATTAACATACTGTCATAAATGATATTGTGATAGAGAATAATCTCCATCCCAGCATTAACTACAAATAGTACAGGGGATAATGACCAGTCCTTTAGGCTTCTTTCTACTCTGTTGTGGGATTTGTGGTATTGTTTCCCTTTGATTTGCATTCATTTTTTTTTAATCTCATTATCACTCTGTTACGGCAGTGTGTAAAGACTCTGCCAGGGAAGAAACATGTTCTCTTGCTGCTATAAGCTCTATACCACCAAGCCAGATGGGTAAAATGGCGAGAAAATTGTTCCCCAAATGTAAAACAGGGTTAATGCTGAGGTAGAGAGAAAATAAGTGATTTGCTGATGTTAAGAAGGGAGTTAATAGAGGAGCTTCAGATTGAATAGGGTGGTCAGAAGAGCTAATTTCAATGCATTATCCAGCAGTGGACTCTAGGTTTATCCAGAATCTCCATGAGTAACTAACACAAAGACTGTAATAAATAACAATGACAAATAAAACTATACAGAAATTTATGGAGATATTTTTTCTATTTGCATTTTTATGTATTTTTAAAAGCAATAATTTTTTTATTAAAAGCAAAAAAAATAGTTTGTAAGAAAATTCTAAAAAGTATTTTTGTTTGGTTGAAGAGACATAATAAAGCTATTAGCAGGGGATGAGTAGTTAAACTGACAGCTTTTAAGTCGAGAGAATCCTTCTTTCTAGTGTTACCTGAATAACTAATTTGTGACCTTATATAAATCATCTGATTCCCTCATATCTCCACCAGACTTGGTGAAACATAGGAAAAAAAACCCAGCGTCTCACTTAGAAACAGATTTCTCAGCTGATTTGTCTTCCCTTCAGAAGTGAACCATGAAAATAAAAAGGACAACTATTGTTTAAATGCCTGGAAAAAAAGTATGGAAACAAGATGGAATACTTGAAATAGCTGGATTCTGTAAGTCACTTTGACAATGATCCAAGAGTAAGCAAACTCTAGGTGTCTAGCAAGAATTACCATGGCCATTATGAGCTTAAACAATGTACACGATTGTGTTCATTGCTTCAATTGCGTAAGTCTGTTAAAAACTTCAGCTCTTGACTGCAGCTGACTTCAACAGAGATGGATGAGGGATCTGAAAAGCATGAGGCAACTCAGTCTGTTTGTAAGGTGCTGAAAATATAACCTGCACCTGTGAATTTGAGGCAGATATTTGAACCAATTCTATCTTTCAAAACCATTAAGTATTAAAACACAACCTTATTTGAGCTGAGAAGCAGAGCAAAATCCAAGTGAAATTCTCCCAATTTTGTTATCATTTTCACCCAAAGAAGGTTTTCTTAAACAGAAATGGACCTTATTTGTTCATCATTGGTTGTAAGGATTTCACTTCTTTACATATTTTTTTGCATTATTTACATGGTTACATTGGTCTGGTTACAGCAACACAGCTACTGCTCCTTATTTCTGTTTATAAATTTCATTCGAAATCAGAACTTGTTTATCCTGACATCCAGTTATGTGCCAGGAGCAACTTCTCTAAGAATAACAATGAATGTATGAGTTTTCCACCATTTACACATTTGAAAAACAAACAAACAAAAAACCAGGTCAGACTGTTGTTCTGTCAGGCCCCATCGCTGTTCTGGCCTCTATGTGAAAAATTGGTTATTCCTCTTCATCCATATCTGCATCCATTGACACCCTTGGTTAGAGTATAAGGGCACAGAGAACTTGAGCAGCTTGGTGTGTTGTATGTTAACGTGAGAACTGTCGAGCTAGTGAATTATAAGGCATCTGAAAGCAGCAAAACAGTTGCTGAAAACCAAAAGTTCCACCTGGCAGTGAGCAAACAAACTGGTAGTTAAAATAGAATTACTAAGCTTATTCCCAAAATTCAGCTTGATCTATGTTTAGTCACAAAGGAAAACTCGTGGAAACATTAATCAAGGTAGTACAGAGACTGTATCAAAAGATTAAGTAATCCTTGGATTAGAAAAGTCTGAGAAATAGTGGGCAATATTTTAATTTCTTTCTGAGGAAGGAGAGCATATAACTGAATCATGGTGCTGATGTCCAGAGAGTGTTTATGTTCCTGCTGCAGGTATTAGTGAAAATACACCCCATGTTATTAGTGAAATATTAGTGAAAATACACTCCAAAGGACCTGCCTACATACCTGCATGCAACTACAGCAACTGCTGCTCTCCTCAGCTCCAGGTCATGAGAGACTGGGAAGTGCTGAGTCTCAAATGAAAGGCAGTGTCTACGTCCAAAACTCCTGAACTCAGGTCAGAGTGAAGCCAGAGATACAGATGTATTTTGAAGTTTCCTTTCTACTGACCTTGTTGCAGTCAAAGGGAATCAATCCTCCCAACAGTTGTGTACAAGTCCAAAGGAAGCTTCTCTGGAAGTACAACATCATGGGGTAGCTCCTACGTTTCTCTCTCTTCACTCTAGGGTTTTTTAGATGATTCTTCCCATCTTTTGTCAGCTCTGACTATAGGAAAGACAGAGACTTAGTAATGCTCAAGAAAATGGGGTCAAGCAAGAACTGCTACATTGATTCTGCAGCTTCAATGGTAAATGCTCTTCAGGTTTACTCTTAGGTAATGATCCATGAGGATAATTTGTTTCATTTTAATTTTTGGCTTGTCCAGGTTTTAACGAACTGGGAAACATCCACCGAAACTTCATCATCACTTTAACCACATCTTGGCTGAAGTTCTGCAGTTCTCATAATCCATTCCAGACAGGATGGTTTATTGTTTTCCACTTAAGACTCAAAAATGGTCTTTGAGAATTGAATATAGAATCAGAAGTTCTCAGAAAATCTGGTCTAAATTTTGAAACTTTAGAAAGAATCCCCAAATACTTCTATGTCTTGAAACAGTGAACAGCGTTCAGCAAAGCAATTGCTAAACATACACAGAAGTTTAATAATTGCCCTTTCTAAATCTGTTTCTGTAACCTACTTTGGATGTTTCACTTTGCCTACATGATGCTATTGTTACTGTGCATTCTACTGCTTCCTAGACTATTGCTTTTACTTCCTGAGAAGGCTGCTGGCCAGCTGAACTTGAGAATGAGTAGAACAGTGTTGCAAGTGGATTCTGGCTCTATCCTTTCTTCTTCCTGCAATGTTTGCCAAGAACTACAGGTGAAAATGTCACTCCCCTTGTCAACAAGGACAATTCGGTTGCAATTGCAGATTGCAGAGGAGGAATAAGCTGCCTGCTTCTCTTTGCATCTCTTTGTCAGTATATAAATATCAGAGAATGTTTTCTTCCTGCCACAAGCATTCAGTACTACAGTGCTATTGTTCACATCCAAAAAATTATGCCCAAATTTGCCACAGCCATATAACATGCATGGTTGAGAAAGGATGTGAGACCTTCTGACCTTCCACTGCCATCAAACACATTCAAAGTGAGGGCAACAGGTTTAGATCCCAGCAAAACTGACCTTGATTCTCTAGAGCTATGTGCAGGACTAATATCCTAGATAACAACACAGTATCACTGGATATTAAGTATATTTAGAGCTGTGATGGCACTCTAGCACTAATGTATTACTCATCACCAACACCCAGACCCAGTTTTCAGGGTCCAGCTGCAATCTACTCTACGTGATTCACAGTTCTGATTCAATGCCAGATTCATTTAAATTGTTCAAATCAAGGGTGATGCCACAGTCTAACTTTACAGAGACTCCTGCTTCTGAAGAGTGCCAGCAGGCCTATTGCTGAAGCTTTTACAACCATCATCCACCAGCCTGGCAGGACAAATCAGTTACATATGTATGTATTTTGCAAGTATTTCCAAGTGCAAGTTGTCTTTCTGGAGAGTCACATTCAGAATGGAAATCCAAGAGTCCTGGCAGCTTAATCTACCAGTTTTTGAAACTCTAGTAAGTTTAACATCTGTGTTTTGAATTAAAATCATTTTTCCAAAACACTCAAAACCTGATGACTGCATATTCCTTTCAGTGCCTTCATTATTCAGGATTTAGCCATAAAAATGGTGCTGTGAATCATTCTGTCATCATGTAGCTACTTTTTCTACCAGCTTGTGGTCTGTGATCCTCCAAAAGCCCCAGGAGCTTGCATAGACATGGGAAAAAATTGCAGAGTTCTCCCTTGCTGTATCTGAAATGATGCTTGGATACTTACGCCTGATGTGTGTCTACTCATGACAGCTAGAGAGACACATCTCAGATGGAGCAAAGTCTGGACCTGAAGGCTTATGCCACATGTGCAGCATTATACGTCGCTTCAGAAGCCAGTGTTGCTGCTCAGCAGAAATATACTTATGGCCATTAAAACAAAACAAAACAAAACAAAATAATAACCCAAGAAAAGGAGACAAGTCTAATAACAGATCAAAACAAAGAAACATGCTGGGAGCAGCATTGTTTTTCGTGGTGATCAGCTTGTCAATGAATCACAGAAACTCCCAATGAGCAGTTGTCATATTGAGATGCTCCAAAACTCCTACCCCAGCTGCTGTTCACCCGAGGGCTTACAGGGAGGAACTGCGCACAGTTGTGCGCTTTAATAACCTGACTCCCCTAACACAGGTCCTGTTGTTACTGGTCCTGCTACAATTCTGAAACATTGAGACTTGCTTAAGAATGCATATAAATCAGACAGAAGTCCACTGAGCTTCAGACTGCAGCCCATTACAGTCTGGAAGACAGGAGAAAGACATAAAATATGGGTTTGTTTGCCCATATCAATTGCCTTTTTATCTCCTGTCTTCTAGGCACATAGGCATTTGAAGTGAGGAAATGTCACTTTTGTTTTGTATGTTCACAGTTTCATTGTAATAAATTATGACTTTGACACATTTTTGTAAAGAAGGAAAGAAAAGAAAAAAACCTGCCCAAACCCTTGTAGTCCCAGATACAGAGAAATCACATGTATTCTGGCAATGATTTTTGACATCTAGAGAAATGATGTAACACAGGTGTCTAAAACAAGATATTAGAATGCAGGCTTCAGACACCCTATGCTTTGCTTGCAGCAAATTTAAGTCTATTGCCCAGCTCTGTCCTATTTAGGTCCCAAGGTCAAAATCCTGGGAAGAGAGATGGAAAGACTGGAGCCTGTGGGAACTCAAGTGCACCACTCAACCACATTTTGGTGCTCACCTGAGTGATACTCAAGAGACTCCATGGGTCTCACTAAATGGGGAGAAAGAGTTAACATGTCCACTACCCACACAGGCTTGAAATTGTTGTCTTTGCTACCTGGCACAAAAAAAATCTGAGAAAAATCCAGCAGAAAAGTCACAAAAGCAGGGGACAGCTGGAGTCCCACGCCTGCCCGACATTCGTTCGTTGCATAGCCATGAGAGGCACTCATACCTGCTGCTTCTCCTTGCTTGCTCAGCTGCAGAACGAGTCTATCAGTGCTGCTCACAGTGGGGGATTAATTAAAGTTTGTAAAACACTTTGGATATACTGAGATGAAATATCCTAAGGAAGCACAAGATATTTAATCCTTTGATAATATTTATTTGGCCGATGCACGTGCTAGGAAGGGAAGGAAAACCAGGACACGTCTGTTTGAAAACATCCTTTCCCATTAAAAAGGGCCAAGCTAAATTAAAAGGTTTTTGGAGTGTGTTTCCTGTCAAACCTCGGACCTGAGGGGAAAAGTACTGGATGAGGATTTGCAGCTGTAGTTTGTGGCTATCTGAGCACAACTACAGGGCTTTCTGTGATTTGCGAGACTGACTTATTTCATTACCCTGTAACATCGCATGCTGTTAATACCTGCATTAGTGTGTCATTCAGTTCAGCTAGAGCAGGTATTAATTGCCTATCCAGATAAAACTAGTTTATGCTGGTCTTGTCTGAATTTTTTAAATTTACATAGAACCTGGTGACTTTATATTATCCTGCAAGACCCAGCTGGAATCTTTCCTGAAGCCCCTGATAAAAATTAATGTGCATTTTGTTTCACTATCTGAAAATCTTTAATCTTTCAAAACTGACATAAAATACATAGTTGCTCCTCTCACTTTATTAATTTTAATTTGCTGTGATCCCTTTTTTGCTGCTTTAAGAATCCTCCCAATCTAACTTCAAGATTCAAAGCCAGACAAACTGCCTATGGCACAAATTTCACATCTGTATTGTGTTACACTTGGCAGGAGAGATAGGTGCACTCATTTACTGGAGCTCAGCATGGGGTGAGAGTTCAGAGGTTATCATTCCTGATGGTTTACATCTTTACAGATGTTTTCCCTCTATGAACAACAGAACCGCTTGTCAGTCAGAGCTGAAACCTAAAAACCAGACTCCTATACTTTGTTTTCATAATTATTTCCATATTTTGCAGGGTGCCTTTTTTAGGACTCAGTAGTGGGGAAACAGTTACAGATTAACAGTTACAAGAGATTAGTTAACATTTTAAATGTGTGTGGAGTATGATAAACTAAAATAATAGTGAAAAATATGACCATAGTCAAAACATATGTGAAACCTAATCTGCAACAATCTTTACTTAATATTAGAGACTGTATCATATTTTTCCAGTCTTGCCACTGCGTGAATACTGAATGCACATGTGTAATTTACATTGCTATGGAGTTTAGAATCTAGGTGATATATTGCAGTAAAAACTAATTTTGACTGGATCAGATTTAGGTACAGAACTCATCAGAGTTGTGGCCTTCAATTTTGTTTTGGTTCAGTTTCTCCACCCATCTACAAAAAAACTGAAGAATAGCAACTTGGTTAAGAAACAACACTATTTCACAGAGTTATTGAAACAGCATTTCAAATTCATAACCTGAGGTTAGGTCATTTGCTCAAATCTCATGGGGATCCTATGAAACAATTAAGAAATTTACCTGTTTTTATCTCCTGAGTAGTCCAGGTTAGCCCAAGAATTTTTTTATTGCTTGCATTGAATAACACTTTAAGATTTGTATTACAAATCCAGCCTCAATCTAAAAAAGGGGTCCAATGGTAACTTTTACTGCAGTAACTTTCATCCAACATTTGAAAGTTTGTTTTAAGCTTTTTGGAATTCTAAATAAGTGAACTGTGGTCACTGCGAGATTTGTGTGTGTTCAGAAAATACAGAGATAGTTTCAGATAACAATGAGCAGGTCACCAAAAAGAAAGTTATTTAAAAGGTTGCCCCTCTTTGACTAATCTTCAGTAACAAACTTCATATGAACTCCTTGTCATCAGGAGCACAAGCCATATGAGTGGTGTGAATTTTACACAAAATTGATGTTACTTTGCAGAGCTACAGGCATGTGAGTCACACAATACTAGCTACCTTAGCTAAAGAGAAACCTTAACTAGCTTCCATTAAATCACTGGAGATAATTTGAGCCTCCTTATTTAGACACTTAATTTGGCTTTTCCATTTGTATAATTTTATAGTAATCTTTTTTTTTTTTGTAATGCTAGAAAGAAATGGCATTTTGTCTGTGTATTATTTTCAGATTCTATCAGTGATTATGTACGCATAAGTTCTTTGTAATAAAGAGTAACTACAGTGACACAGACTTGAAATCTGCATTATTTGTCTGGAAAGACTTAGCGGGGATGGGTGACTTGTCACAGGCAATAAATAATATCAGTGGTGCATGTTTGTATGTAGTCTGTGAATGCTGTTTGATGTACTTATCAGTTCCTTCCTACAATATGTTGTAGCTACCGAACAGCACAGCTTGGCTATTGACGGGTAAAAGAAGTGGAAGATAAGAGAATAGGCAGACAGTGATTTGGATTCTGCAGATGATATTTTTCAGGTTGGAAAGGACAAAGACAATCTGTGAGCACCAGCAGCTGATACAGCCTCAATAGAAGATAATTCTGGGCTTGGAGACAGAAAAAACATACACAGTAAATCATGCAAATCAAGTCTAAATGGTGGGACATTTGACAATAAGACAGAAATTAATGGAGTTGGAGGTTGTTTCATTTTTTTAACACCAATTTTGTAATAAAGTTATCATTGCACTAATTAATAAGCTATTAACCTCTTGGGGCTCAAAACATTGTGATGCTGGAGCATAGTGGGATAACAGCAAACTTGAATTGGGAAGAGAGAGAATGGAATAATTGTGCCTCTAGATCTTCTTTACTGAACTCCCTCAGTCCTCTGAGAAAGTCACAAGGGGATAAGAAGAAGTCAGTTGGTGGTAGCAAGCGGGGGCCAATTTCAATAATTAAGTGTGAGAGGTTTTTTTTTCCCACTTCATTATCTATAATTGACTGGTCCTTCCGTGAATATTTAAATCTAAAAAACCCTGAAACAAATAAACAAACACAGAACACAGAAACAGTGAGTGTGCTTTATACCTGAATCCTTCTGTAAAATCCCTGGAGCACTTCTCCTTGGAGTGGATGCTGACCAGATGAAGAAAGCTAAATGGAGCCAGCAGTAATTTCTTTGTCACTGCAACATCTTGCAGGAGAATGCAATACTCAGGGACAGAGATAACGACCAACTGCGGCACCATGCCATGGAACTGTCAAATTATCTTGAGAGAGGATGGTAATGAATGTGTATCACTGCTACATATGATTTGCTTTTAAGCAGGTAGGTAGGGTTGTGACTGAACACAAGCCATTAAATTATGAACAGAAGGAGAGCTATCCAATTTTCTTCCTTGCTAAGGAAATGAATAGTTTTAATGATAGCTGAAGACTTTGAGTTTGCCCTTCCTTATGTAATCTTCCTCAATTGTTTCCTTTAAGTACAGTGATTCTAATTCTCTAGTTCATACCATGAATGTTGTCTTCGTATAATTACATAGATGTTTTTGGAGAAGCTGTGTTTAGTTTTAGTGCAGAAGGAGGAAAAGTGAAGTTCATTGTTTTAAAGCCCCTCTGGCAATAGGATGAGTGGAATACATAGTTTTACCTCCCTTCAACTCCATTACTGGAATGTCTTCTGAAAGGAGAACTTGGGATAGGGGACCCTTTCTCAATCTGTGCTTCATCCAGACTTTCTTCTCCACTTCCATGTAGAGATTTCATTCAGGACTAATTTCACCAATGTTAAAAGAATATGAAAATGGGGCAAATAAAAGAACAGATCTACTCCCAGGCTGCTATAAAAATAAAAACTATCCTCATCAACAGGTTATTCTGTCACTCACTGGCTGAGGACATGCAGAACTGCAAAAACTTTTAGTCTGATCTTATCTACAATGTTGTTGTTCGTATAGATTGTGGTCACTGTAAGATAGTATCATAGAAAAGAAGGTGCTGTGCTCAAATGCATCTTTAGTAGAAAGGCCTATATTTTAAAGCAGGATCTGCTTATGCAGCTCAAATAATACAAAAACCTGTTTATAGTGATTATTCTGTCTGTCTTGTTTTTAAAATTTCTACACTGCTGAGTCCTTTCTCCATTTTGATGAAATATAACTGAAAAATTTATAAATAAGAATTTCTTACAAATATCAAATATGCCTTTCTGCTATTGCAAACTGACTTTAAGCTCTTTGCCTTAAAGTGTAGAGTTAAAAAATGTATGTGTTAAGGGTACTTTCAATACATAGTACATGTCTTCTGAGTACCTTTTATCTAGTTCTGATTAAAAGCATTTAACCAAGACAACTTGATGGGTTTATGACTTATTGACTGTCCCGTTACTTGTAACATGTTTAATTTGCTCTCTCCTTGCTTTAATCTCCGGTGTTTTATTCTACTAAATCTTTAAAATATGTTTTTAACTGCATCATCCTGTAAGTCTTTAAGATAAATGCTCCTCAAATGTATTTTTTTCTGTTTTAATAAGTTGTATTTAACAAATAAATGTGTAAAGGAGTGGGGAGAATGCATTAAATATTCATAAAGATCAAGACGATATAGTCAATGAGGCTTGTTAAGCTAAAAGCTTGTTTTACAAGACATTCAAGTCTGGATTCTTGGGTAGGACAATCTCAAACAGTTTTGTACATATCACACTTCCCTTTTTCCTTGTACTGACAGGAGCAGAGCCAGCAGAAGGAGGGAAAAATTCTCCCTTTTCTTTTTTTCTGTTGTTTGTCTGCAACAGTCAGGAGAAGTGAGTCCCTTTGGAGCTCCTGCATATTTACTTTAGATGCTAAAACATCATTTGGAAGAGGTTGACAAAAATGTGGATAGGGCCAATGTAATTAAAAGTAAACATTTGTTTCTGTGCATCTGTGCACATCCGTGCATATCAGACTAAGTTGTTCTAAACGGAGTTTGCTGTGGGGTTGAGAACTGAGGGGGCATCTGACCCTCTAGTGTCCTCCCTCTATAGTGTCCTGAAGTGTCCTAAAGACCATAGACATGGACAGAGGTGTATGGCATGACAGCCACAAATACACCTCTTAAGAATAAGTTAACAGGTTAGAGGGGTTGAGAACGTAGTGAGGGCTAGGCAGAACCTGTGTGTTCCTCTGACTGCTGGTCCTAGTAGCCTTTGATTTAACTAGAATGCAAGAGGACTGGGTTGTCATATTCTGCTTCGGCTACTAGAATTTTTACAGCACATTTAGCTCCCTCCAAAACTCCTGGGGACAGCATCGGCCTCAGCCCTTCACCAGGACAAAGGCATTCCCCTCTGCAGCCAGGGACCAGGGGAATTAGTTTGTTAGCACCGTGTCAGAAACCAGATGTCTTGAGTCAAGCTCCTCTGTCAAGTTTGTGGCCATGTCCATTAAAAACACAACCCAAACAATTAGCCATGTAATTCTGGGGGACTCTGTGTCACAGAGGGATTCTCCTAGGTAGCTCTGAGAAGTGGAGTGTGATTTGAGCAGGTAGTGGCTCTCCAGTAGTGCTTTCTGCATCAAGGACCGGGAGGGAGTGTGACTGAACCCTGCACATGATGCCTGCTGGGGACCAGGCAGTGGCTGGGCTCTCTGCATCTGCCTGACGCTTCATACTAACCTTGTGTAGAAAAGGGGGAAACACAGTACATGTGCTTTATTTTGTTGGTTGGAGACAGGACTGAAATCCTGATGGAGTGTAAAAGTGTATTGTGAAGGCAGTGGGAAATGATAGGGAATGTTAGAGGGATTTCCCTTTAGCAGCTTGTTTTTACACATTTGAGTCAAAATGATAAAATCTTGGGGCACTGTCCCTGTTCAACCAAGTGAGGGGTTTGTTGTCGCCAACATATTTGTGGTGACTTCTTGTAAGTTCTTACCAAAATTAAGTCTCGGAGAAAATATTTTGCAGAGTTAGATATCTGCATGGATTTGTGCCACCTGAAACCTTGCCTTTTCTGTAGAATAATGTCAATTACAGCCATTCCTGTAACCTGTCGCTAGAGGGATGTGAAAACCTGGACTAGATTAGCTCCTGTTGTTCTTAGTTATGACTCTTTAATGTGGAAAAATACAACAGGGATGATTTAGGGCTTTCACTTCTCAGACTGAATGGAAGAACTTTAAAATATGATCTTTAAAGTGCTTGGTGCTTGTTTAAAAACAAAAAAGAAAGAAAGCATATACTAGAGCTGAAGATATTGTAACAGTGTAGTGGTACAACAGCAAGTTTTCAAACATAAGATACAAAGAAACAGTGCCTTTTACAGTACTTCAGAAATTAACTTCCTAATAACAAATATTTATATTAAGCTTAACCTCAGACATGCACGTTTCTTTTCATAGTGCAGATAAATAGCAATAGACCAACTTTTCATCCAGAGTGTGAGCACTACCTGTGAAGCTTTCAGTGTCATTTGTGGGTTGTGTTTGGCCGCTCTGCAGGAAAAAGAGTCTTCCTCATGGGCTGCAGCAGAAATGATGTGGTGCACAGCTAGTAGGCAGCAATAAAACTGCTTCTTAGCATAGGTTGGTGTTCTGTAAGCACCTTTCCTCCACCCTTGTTCCCTAACGAGCCCAGCTCCAATTCTCCAGTGGCTCACACTAGATTGGAACAGTACCAATCTAGCATTGGTCTGAGCTGGGAAACAGCAGGTGCAGTGGACGTCCATGTGTGAAACCTGCTGCTTCCCAACTGAGACCTGGGATGCCTGCCCAGTGGGGATGCTGTGGGCACCTTGGGCCACCATCCAAGCTTTGGGTTTGCAAACACACAGCAAAACCACAGCCCAGGGAATCCTGCTCGTTTATGCTTAATGATATTTTTTTTCATATTTCTCCTGAAATAAATCTGTGGGCACACAAGACCAGTGCAATCAAAGATCAGTAGTAACCAGTCTTTGGTTACAAGTAATTTGCAGGGAAGAAAATGTGCCACAATTCCCTAAAACCTCTTTTTTTGAAAACCATTAAGAAAGCACAGCTAAGACATACCCTCTCTTTGCAAGCCTGGCTTCCAGACAGCTCCAAGCACGTTTTGGCCCTATCAGGCTCAGAGACACGGGGCTTGAAGCCGTTTTGCACCACCTCCTCTGCTTCTCATCTAAGTCTCCTCTCACATCCAAACAGCCATTCTAAAGTGAATTCCTTTGGTGCACTAAAGGAGTGAAAAGGTTTCTCAGTTTCTGCTTAGGGGATGGGAGGAGGAGGCTCTGACAACTGTGTTCCCTGGTTATACTCCAGGCAGGGAATTTTACTTACATACCTTTGTCCACAGCAACTGCAAGAGTGCTCAGTATTGTTTTCCCATCCAAACAACTGCTTGAATTGCTTTTGTTTTGCATGTAGTAATTAAGGCGAGGAAGCTGAGCCCTTTCCTTTCATGCCTTTGTTTCTCCTGTGTATCACATTACAGGTGCAGAGAGGGATGGGGGTCATGGTTCGAACGTGTCAAAAATTGGTGGCAATAAATAGCTCCAGAAGGGGATTTGTGTTACTGCTGTTTCAATGAAAAAGCAGGCAGTGGCTTGCTCTTTCTTTTCTTTCTTTCTTTCTTTCTTTCTTTCTTTCTTTCTTTCTTTCTTTCTTTCTTTCTTTCTTTCTTTCTTTCTTTCTTTCTTTCTTTCTTTCTTTCTTTCTTTCTTTCTTTCTTTCTTTCTTTCTTTCTTTCTTTCTTTCTTTCTTTCTTTCTTTCTTTCTTTCTTTCTCATTGACTCTCGAGTGGTTACACATGTAATGAGATTAGATACATGTTTTACCTGTCACTGTCTCTGCTGTTTTTTTCAGTCTTGCTAAAATACACATAGTAGTACCTCATTTCAGTAACGGACCTGACCTAGAGTAAAATGTGCAAATTCCTACAGAAAGCGCAATAATTGCAATTGATTTACTCTTCTATGGGGAAATAATGCCTGTCTCAAATAATAACATCAACTTTTTCTTAATTGCATTACGATAATACCAAATTAACCTGTACTCATATCCACATACAATGTTGTGAAGCACATTGGGATTGTGGGTTATTTTTTCCCTAGCCTAATGACACACACAACTCTCAAAATACGTTACCAAGTCTGGGAAGCCCTTTTTTTCTCATTCCAAAAATGCATTAAAAAAATAAATAAAACACTAGCTCAGAAACAAGAAAGCCATATTAGTCTTGCCACAGCTCAAAGCTCCCATGTTTATTTTTACAATTAAGCCAATGGTGGGAATGATGCCATATTAATGATATGTGGGAGCTCTGAACTGTTCCTTGTTCCTGGTTCCAGAGCACCTGCTTTCTACAAATGTCTATTACACATGTATGTGACCTTTTGGCTACCTACACTTAAGTCCACCTGTCAGGATGGCATCATGCCTGCTTGTGAATGTGGTCTCACTGCCAGGGCATGGAGGAAACCAGCCTCTGTGGCCCTGTAAATGCCATTTCCTTGAAGAACACCTCCCTTTTCTACCATCCAGGAGGCTCCTGGCTTTGAGGAGCAGCCAGCCACCTAATTTCCATACACTTCCAGTCCCAGGCAGCTGGTTGGGATGTCTGAGGGGATATAGTGACAGATACAAGTTGGCACTGAGAGAGGGAGATGCCCTGGCACAGCAGCCCCCCAGAACCTTAAGGTCTCTGCAAACACCAGCCACAGAAAGAGAGTCCTTAGCAGGAGGCTGTGACAAAGAAGAGAACCACCCTGTAAAACCAACACTTTTGAACACTTTTCAACTTTTCAGCAGGGTAGAGTCATGGATAAAATCCTGGTTGCTTTTCTCCTTTCTGAGATTAACATACGCAATGTGGAGCACCTTGTGAGAAAGATTTTACTAGCATCGTTTCCTTCAAAACAGATGTATTTTAAGAAAGAAAGTTGTTTGGTTTTTATTTGGAGTGGATCAAATTTCAATTCAGAGTTAAAAATTTCAAAGTTTTTAATGTTGTTAAAACATTAGGTTTCACAGTATAGGATTTGGCGTAAAGCCTTTTTCCCCCTGTTTTTCACTGAGAGACGGCTGTTTGAAAGGCAGATTTTGTTTTTCAACTTTCAGGCAATTGGACACATTTGCTTACTTGGAACACAATATGCTGAACTCTTCAAAGTGACTTGGTGTTTAGTTTTTTGCAAAATTTACACCTGTTCTGTTTCAAATTGGAAAAGAAGTCAAAATGACACAATTTCCCGTGAAATGGTGAGTCTTATTCCTCTTCTGTTTTGGCTGGGTTCAGAGCATCACAAGGAGAATTTTCAAAAAAAAAGTTATTTATAACCTTTTGAATATGGAAACATTTCAATGTTTTCAACATGAAGTGTGTGGAAACCAACAGGGAAACAAAATATTTCCATGGTTTTTGATAACAGAAACAGCAGGTAGTAGAGCTATGAATGATGAAAGGGGAATGGGAAACTACTTTTCATCATATAACTCTCAAGGAGGCAGTCAGTGGAATTGCCCGAAGAGTAGGGTTAGCACAAAAACAGAGAAGAACTTTTCACACCCTGCACTAATTATACTGGTGGACTTCTTGACACAGGATGTTGCAGAGGCTGAAAGTACAAATGGGTTCAAATTGGGATCAACAAATTTGATGTAGTGTGTCTATCAGGGTCTATCAGGGGCAATTATGATATTCCAGGTGTTACCTCCAGCTCAGGAAGTCCCTGAGCTACAAATTGCTGGAAGAATTCCCATATACCACCTGCTTCCTATAGTTTTTCCTTGATTGCTATTGTTGAAGGAAGGAGAATGGGTTAGAGGATCCTTGGCCTGACCTTGTTCTTATGTCACTGACTGGTCAGACAACAAGGACAGCAACCACGGCATGCTCATGCAAATGGAGACAGAGTCGAAAGACCCCAAATGAAACAAAACAAATAAAAAAGCCCAATTTCTTTGATTTGTATTTCTCTGAAAAATTCTATATTGTATACTTTTGAAAAGTACATGTATTTAAGCCAACTCAGTTTTCCATCCTCAGTGATACCTCAATAGCTGCAAGACACTGAGCAGGGACTCATTGCAGGGACCTTGTTAGGAAACTGAAAAATGCAAATCAATAACAAATAGAGAAGATGAGAAAAGAGAAGAAAAAGAAGATGAGGATTTTAAGATGGTAAGAACACAGAGGGCACCATTTGGTAGCTATTTAGTGCTTATCTTAACATTGTATTTGGCACCAAGTAACCGTAGTGATTGGCAGTTGATTGTCAGGATTACGTAGTGGAGCTGTCTCTGTAGAGCAAGAACCATATTTTTCTGGGGGAAAGTATCATTTTACTATTGGTGATGGGACCAATGCACAGTATGCTCGGATCAAGGGAGAGTTTTGAATAGAATCTTCTGTTTAAGCAACCAAATATTAACAATTCATTCCCATTGAAATGCGAGTGAAAGATGAACAGCCATCAGGACTTCAAGACTGTCTAGACATCTCATCATCCTCATGATCATCTGACAAACCCTAATGCAGCTGCTAAGCTGGCAGCGCAAAGTGCCTATTGGATTAGGGGGGCAGTACCCCAGCCACAGGGTTTAATGTAGGCGTAAACATATTGCTTTCAGAATGTCTTAGAAGAAAAAGCTGTAAATACAGAAAGCGGAAATTAAGTACAATGCAAGGAGCCAGTGGATATTATACCAGTTTTCCTTTTGGATATTTCAAATAGCTTGGCTTTATTAATTGGGGCACAGTGGTGGGCATGACCCAGTCTTGTTTTCTTCTGAAGGGCAAAAGAAGTGGTTTCCCCACAGGGCATTTACCACATCAGTAAAAAGGATCTTATTCGTACTGGTGCTGCTTCATACCTAGCACTTATATAATATCCCTTCATGTCTGAGAATATGAGGATTGCTGTTCCTGATCAGATAATCCTGGGATTTGCGTACACATTGGTGAGATTCATAGGCACAGTGGGGGATTTTTGCTACATTGGGAGAAAGGGAATGAGCTCCTTCAGGAATTTAGCCCACATATCATGTGGCTGAAGTGCTCCTTATGGCTCCCTGTCCTCCAGGAGATGTTCCCTAACCCCGTTTTCCTTCCAGGGAGATCTGATCCTGAATTTACTTTTGTCCTATGTAAATCAGACTGTGTAAATCAGGCTATAATGGGTGGCCAAGACAGTGATGCCAGGCTTCTCAGCCCTCCTGCTTAAAAGCCAGTCAGCCAGGAGCTCAGCCGTACCTGGAAAAGCTCAGAGCAACACTGTAACAGCCTTTCTCTCTGTAGAGGTAAGACCCTGGCGGGCTACTCTGGAAGGATAAGGTGCTAGACGGTGGGCATGCCACCCAATCACCACTACCCCAGGAATCTCCTCAGCTACTGTCAGACAGCAGCAAAATTTGCTCCCATCTGCTTGATGGAGAAGCCGTTGCCCTCTGTGACCCCAGGGGCAGATTTAACACTGGATTTCCTCATGACAGAACTAGCCTCTGGTGGGGCAGAGGTTCTCTCCCTTCAGTATCTGAACAAAGTACATATTCTGCCTTTCCCTGATAGTATTTATCACACTCCTATTTATAGACCATATTAATATGCAACATATTTCAAAGCAAGGAAGGCAATGCTGCAGGGTACAGGTACTTGTAGTATGGAAAGGACACACATTAATGCACGTACGGATGTGCATATTTTGTGAAATGCAGCCAAGATGAGATCTGCACACCAGGAAGTGACACTGCAGGTGACAGAAGGGGCTTGGATGCACTCTGGGCATGTGAGTAAGCTACCCTCAGTACATACACTGAGTAATTTCTGTGGGCAGCAGGGTCTTTTGCCATAACACATGGTGGGGTCGTCTCTAGTTCTCCCTATGGGGACAGGAGGTTTCCCAAGTTTCTCTCCATACAGCCACATTACTCACACAGGACAGTGGGAGGGTTGTGGGAAGGTCATGCCTTTGCCAAGCAGGCTGGAGTATAGATGCAGCTTGTGACCTTGGAATATGATTGTCCCAAACGAACACTGAACATGGTGGGGTGGTGAGGGGGGTTTATTTTTCTAGATAGGAAATCGTTTCTCTAGACCCTGAGTTTTACATTATCTGTTGGAGATGATAAATCTATTTTCACATGACTCTAAAGCATCTTGGAAACAGAACACAGTTTTTATGTCTCCCTGTATTCATCATGGTTTCTGTCTTTTCCAGCAGGACCTGGAAAGAAATGGACTAAAGCCAAGGCAAAGATTCCCACTGTCTTCAATGAGAGCTGGATCTGGCCCTTTATGGGACTGCTTTACAGGTCTCCATGCTCACAAAGCTGTTGTTAGAGAGTAGCAGTTCTCCTGGACTACATGCCAGAGAGAGATTGTTTATAAAGATGCTTTCCTTGGGACTTCCAGCAATAACAACAACACCTATGCTCACACACACGCTCGCACAAAAGCCACGGAGAAGTCATCCATCTTAGAAAACGTGTTATGCCTTCTAAACATTTCTAAATCAAAGACTGATAAATAAAACATGGGTTCAGTGTTAAAAGCAAAAAAGTGCCCTTTTAACAGATTAAAGTGCTCACAGTGCCTGACACTGTGAAATAGGAGTGTTGAGCAGTACGGCAGTTAAGAAAAAGGACTGTTTTTTTTCTGACAGGTACAAGCTGTTGTGTGTCTTGTAGCAGCCAGGAAAAAGCCCCGAAAGCCACAATTCCAGCAAAGCCTTCCTGGAACGTAACAGTCTGTAGCCCTCTATAACTAAAGTTTTGCATGTTCTCCAGGTGAACATTGTGAAACAAAACTTCACTGTCTGAAAGAAGAGGAAGAAATAAGTTTTTAATACACAAATAAGTAAATAAAATCAGCATTATTTTTATTGCTATCATGGTTTATTCCAGCAGACTGGAAGCCTTGCAGGTTTTTGCAGCTTTTTTTTTTTTTACCTCAGTGTCCTCATTCTTCTTAAAGCCCAGTCCACTGGGTCCTTAACTATATTTCGAATTGCTTCTCATCGGTTGCAAAAGCAGGGCCAGTAAAACCCTGTGCACTTTCTCGTTCCTCCAGGACTGTGAATAGAGAGGCCAGAACATCTAAAGACTGCGTTTGTACAGATGGGAACATTTCTCTGCATGAAGAGGCATTAACTAATTATCTTTATTTGGCTGATCAGAAAAGCTGATCGTTAAGACTGATTTTCCTTTCACTTTTCCCTCCTGAGCCTGTGGTACCTTGATGGAAAGGAGTCTTATAGCAGAGGTCACTGAAAATCCTCCTGAATATTTTATCAGTTCTGCTTCTTATGGCTTAGTCTACAAAGACAAACTCTTATGTGTGAAGGGCATGGAGCTGAGAGCAGGGGGAGGAGGGATAAACCTGTGTCTGTCCTTGCTTTGCTTTCTGACCAGAACACAAGAGTATGTTAGCTGTGAAAGTATGAAACAGAAAGAATTCATGCAGTATTAGCATCACTCTTGATTTGGAGTCTTATTCTTATTAGCCAAAACAAGCCCCAGTCAATGTGAATGAGAGCCAGATGATTTTACTGTCAGGCTGGTAAAAAGTAGTTTCACGATGCCAGTTGGCATCCCATAACTGCTTAGGACTAACTTGCCTACTGCTCCCAGGGATTTGAAACGTTACAGAAAATAACAAACCTAGGTTAGAGCACAACCAGGCAAAACTATGGTGCTCTTTCCCTAACCCAGCAGTACAACTTGGCCATGTAGTGCCCGCTGTGGAAAAGCCATTTTGCTGCCTCTACGATCTGAGAACCATTTCCACACAGTCGTATAAACAATCTCCAAAATGCCCCACACAGCAAAATACGTGGCTAAAGGCAAGTGAGGGGAACATATAAAATTAAATTGCATTATTTATTGGAGAGAGCTAAGTTCTATCTTGCCTTAGGATGCCATTATGCACCTCTATTTTATGCTGATAATAGTCATCTGCAATCTGATAATAACCTCAATATCTTTCTGAAATGAAGATAATTTAACAACTTTATGAAAGAAATGCCTTTTTGACATACTGATGACACCCCTGACAGATCATGGTGTTCATGCAGGGACTGAATGGGATCAGAGCCTGGCAAACCACACTTGGTATCCTCTCAGTGAGGCAGCCTTGGCTCTGTCAGCAAAGGGAATCACTAACCTCCCTGGGATGATGCTTATGTTGAGTTTGGGGCCATACCTGATGTTTGATCAGAGGCAAAAAGGAAGAGAACACAAACACCGTAACCATATGAGTTTGTCCACTCAGTATCTACTGCAGTTATGATACTCTGTCCGCATGCTTCAGCAGTGAGCACTTCTCAGCCTCTGCCAACACTGACAATTAACACCAATTACACTGGCAGTTTTGTAGGGTGAACATTGACCCACTGGGAGTCTAAAAGAGACCAACGCACTTCATATAGGCTACCTGATAACCGTTAGATAATAATGATTTCATGACCACAGCTGGGCTCTGGCAGATGACTCAGATTTCATCAATCTCCCCTGACAATTTTAGCCTACTAAGCCTGGGACTTTTGGAGGAGTAAATGCCATTCACCATTGAGATTATTCCGTCCTTGTTCTAAAAAATAACAGGGTTTTGTTTTTTTTTAATCCTTCCTTTGCCCTGCCACAGATGTACCTAATGGGATGTCAGATCCATATCCTGTGGAAATGACTGTTTTGCCGCTGCACTACCTAATCCTCTCCAGTTCCCTACAGTCAGATCAGTAGCAGGAGGAGTTGTATGGCATTAAATAAAAGCAACAAAGAATTGAGCCTCCATGAACTAACTGTAGCACAGGCACAGTTCTGTTTTTTTTTTTTTTCATAGCCAGTGAAAACCAGGGTGAGTAGAGTCCAAGAACCTCAGGAAAAAGAGCCCTGATTTTAGGTGCATGCAGAGCACCAGTGCAATGTAGTACTGCCAGTGCTTTGGGATAGTGGATGCTAGTACCAATAAACAAAAAAATAAAAGTGGTGTTTCTAAGTTGTGATGAAAATGTTATTAAGGTTTGCCTGACCACTAAAGCAGTAGCAGCTTACAACGTGTGCCTACTTCTCTGTAAATCTCAGCTCTCTAGAAGGAGAGCCTTTTTGCAGCAGTTTGGTGGTGGTCAATAGAAATCCCACCCTGTGCAGAGAATTCCTTCTGGGAATAAGGAATTGTCAAAATGGCTCCTCCCTCTAATTCTGCAAAAAGGGAGTCCTGTTTTTAGTACTTAACTAACTTATTGAATTTCTCTCAGTGTAAAGATAGTGTAAAAACATTAAGGCATTTTGAGCTGTGCTGGCAAGTCTCCTTTCCCTAACACACCACTGTTTCTTGACATTTCCCTTGCTCTTTCCCCAGGATAACATCTAGCAGGCTCATATGCCCAGCAGAGGTTGGGAAGTCTTTTTTGAGGTGCCAGACAAACCTCCACTATGTGCATCTGGAGGGGTTCCAGACCATTTCCTTACAGGTTTTGGTGTTTTTACTTATCAGGCAGTGATGGTTTACGACTTCTTTCCCAGAAGCAATCACTGATACTTTAGGAGTTGATCTCCAAAGAGATGGAGTTTTGGGAGGATGACAAACAGGAGGGGACCCTGGGGGGAGTGAATGGGGAAGCTGCTCCAGAAGAAATGAGACAAAGGTGAGGGGCTGGTGTAGGGAGGAGGAGAAAGGGCAGTGGGAGGAAAAGCAGAGCCACTGCAAATGCCTCAGACCTTGAAAGCCCAGGGACTAACATTAGTGAAAACAGGTTTGGGTTTTGTCTGTATCCTGGCTGGCTCTGAAAAGAGCTCACAAGAAAACTTAGGGATCTCCTCCAACTGAGGAGAGTAATTTCTCCTTCACACTGGTTCTTCCTACTCAGAAAATACTGAGACTTCTTCAAGGAACAAACTGAAAGGTATCGCCTACAGTCCAACAAACTTAAGTCTAACAGAGTTGACAGGGAATAATCCTGAGAGAGACAATTTTGATTTCTCAAATCAATTTGTTTTATGCTGCTGCTTAAATAACTTCTTGGAAATTTTAAACCTAGGAGAGGAAAGTTTGATCTGCAGCAAAGCCCATGCACGTCAAAGCACTACATAGCCCAGCAAAGCAGATAATCACCATTGTTCCATCTTGGATCTGTTCTTGAAGTTTGCAAGTTTCTTTTTGAAGTCTGCTTTGTAGCTGCCATCATAGTCCAAGCTGAACAGGCAGATGTGGTAGGAAAAAAGGGTGCAAACTAGGATGGCTATGAGAAAACAACTCTGCTAAAGAGAGGCAACGTTAAAGCCAGCTAAACCAGCATATTCATTCCTCTTTGCATTTCTATGTCTCCCATAACAATTTCCTCAGCATGTCTGCCCTTCCTTTTTTCTTATTTCCAATAAATGCCGTAGACTGTGCCATTCTATTAGCTTTTTTACTATCCCCTTTTAAAAATTAATGTATTTTAAATAAAATCTCCTGACTGCTCATGCAGAGAAAATTACTGGTTAAGGTATATACTGATGCAAAAAGTAACTTTCTGACATTTCTACTACTGGGCAGCAATTTCTATTTTAAAAATTGTGTTTCCTTTGTTAGCTACATTCTCACTTATTTGATGTAGAAATGATTTATAGCAGAAATGTATACAATGGTGACATTGTTATATTTAACTGTCTATTTTATGTCTAAGCCAAAGAGCTTTACATGTTCTTATTGTAACAATACTGTTTGGCTTGCTCTTCCGTGGGTATTCTCTTATTTTGGGGTGACTTCCTTTGCCTCCCCTCACTCTGTATTGAACATGCTTATTTTTACAGCTAGTTACTTAAGGCACTGGATAATTTCTGCTGCATAGAAATGCTGAAAGTTCAGCAATGCTTACAGTTCCACATTTTAGTTCTGCAACTCAATGAGCTATATGTGATATTCTGATCTCTTTTTTGCTTTCTTTCACAACTATTTGCTGAAATGAAGCTCCAAATGGGTTGATTTTTCATGGCAAGGCTGAGGCCCAGTACCTCATCTTCCTCAAAAAGAATTTAGGTGCAAAGAAAACTTTTTGATCTGAGAGCTGTGATTCAAGCCAGTTTATAAATTTCTCCTTTACAAATGGAGGCATTTCCTCCACCACTGTTATATGAGACAAGTGGCACAAGTCCTGCTCCTGCTATAAAATATCCTGGTATCTCAATTGCAAAGGGAAGAACAAGTGGGCAGATGAAAGAAAGTAGCATTGTGTTATATCAGAAGAGAATTTGTGCCTTGAAAAGGAATTGTAGACAATGACTCAGAACATCCTCAGGGTTCTGAGGGGCACAGAGGCATTCTGATACCAATATACTTCTCTGTTTTATTCTTCTGGTTATAATCTGACCACATAATTTGCTTTATTTTTAGAAGAAATCAATTTTGGTTCTTACCATTCAAAAAACTGATTTCTCCTCTTTATGTATGTTCCCTTAGACTAAGCAAACTGAAATTCACTCCAAGCAACCAATTTCTGAAATGAAAGAAGCCCGAGTTAGGCATTATTCCCAAATCTTGAAGGAGAAACAAGAAAAAAAAAAGGGGGAAAAAATGTCTTTGCTTTAAGTAAAATGGGTGATGCATGAAATTGAAACTAGCTTTACTGCAGGAAGTTATGAGTAAAGACGAAACACTCCTTTCTTTGTCTCCTGAGGGAACTAGCAAGCAGATCAGTAAAACTGACCTCCTGAGATTGCTGATAAGGGCACCCTACCAAAATTATCTTTTTCCTGCTTTCAGCTTTCTCTGTATGACACTGGATTTGTAATCTTATCCAGGTTATAGGTAAGCAGCAAACTCTTGTTTGATTGACTGTACAAACTAGGGATTCTTCAGGCTGAGATTCAATTGCTGCTCTGGGTATCAACTTGCCAGGTCAGTTATGTGCTGCATCAGCCTTTTGGGATTTTGGATGAAGCTCTTTTCCCTGGGGAACATCTCATATTATGTGATGATACCATGCTTGATGCTAGAAGTTATTAAAAAGTCTTCAGATGAGGCTCCCTTGATATTTACAGTGTTAATAATACCAATAAAAACTTCCATCAGCTTCCACCTATACCCTTAAACATTAATACCTTATGCTGGACTATCATCTGTTGCATAATGACTCCACCTAATTTGCTCCACCTAATTAGAGGCTGCTCTGCAGATCCCTACCTAGCCAACCAAAATTGTACAGATTTTTCTTTTCATCCAAAAATAATTTATTTCAACATGGAAAAAATGGAAGAAATCATCTGAGCCCACTAACAGTCCCTTCTGCTATTGTCTTCCCAAATATATAAACACTATTGTTGACATCCAACTATTCCAGTTTCAAACTCATAATTTCCTCTGAAAAGACTCATACCTAAAATATTGAAAAATTTCTACTCTAATTTGGAGTTTACTTATGCTACTGATTCTAGCTGAAATTGAAGGTCCCTTCATGCTTAGGCATTGTTCAGTCATAGCAAGATTCAGACCCTAAGCTTTCAGGTTATTAACTTTTCAGGTTAATAAGGCAAGACAGACCAAACAAGTAAGGTGCGGAGGAGAAACAACTTTCCTGAGCACACACATAAAGCAGGTCACTGCCAGGGCCAAAGACAGAATCCTCAAGTCTTCAATATCACTCTCCTTTTCCCTTTCCCATAATCACTCACAGTCAGGGCGGTAAGAAATGTGATTTATATAGTGTTGGGTATTTTCTTCTGCCAATGCAGTAGGATTAATATAAAGTTAGTAAATTCCACTTATCCATACCAATGCAGTATTCCAGACCAGCATACAACAGCAACAGAACCTCCAACACAGAAAATCCTTTTAGAATGCTTGGGATGCTTGCATGAATAGGTTTTACTTATAGATCCTTTGTGCTTTTATTTGCTTTTTGAGAGAAATTTTACGTTAGCAGATTATAACTTACACTTCTTCCTCAAAGGACAGAGCAGTGACACTATTTCTACTTAGCTCTCTCCAAATCCCCATCCTCTTTCCATATTCAGTTATTTGTTGAGCAGGCAAATGACTGCATTTGTGTTAATTAGCCATCTGACACACCCCTGACTTGCAAATCAGCTGCCATCCCTTGGCATGAACAAATAAAGTACTGAGCGGTTACATATAGCACTAATCTGAGCTACTGATCTTTGTCTGAGAGCCAACTTTCATAATCCTTTTAGGATGTTTGGTCCATCTGACAAATTGACTTGAATATGGCCAAATGTTGCTAAAGAAAGGACTGGCAGAACACAGTGGCCATGTAGATGTTTTTGTTGTAAAAGCCAGGCGAAAACTATGCCTGATAGCAAGTTTAAAATACATTTTGTGGTAAGGCAAGGGTCTCCCCCACTTGAGGTAATAGAACAAAAGTCATAGCCAATCCAAAAGCCACATTGTGTAGTTTCTTACAAGGTTACATTTTAGGCAAGTGAGTGCTGCTGAGGGGCTTTATAGGTAAAAGATATCCCTGTTGAACACAGCTAGAAAGGGACCTAAGAAAATCAACACTCATGTAGATCACTAAACTATCATCTAAAAGAAATCAGACTTCACCAGTTTAGGTTTGATTTGACATCTCGTTCCTTATATATTTGCTTCTTACAAATACATTTTGTTGTTCATAGAAAATCAGTTTCTGGCTTGCCAATGACATTTGTTTTTTGATGTAATTTAAAAAAAAAAAAGATTTGTGGATTTGTGGCAGTGATGGTAGATTCTGTGCTGGAATTAATCCCGGCTAATTTCTCTGAAACAAACAAGAACGAACATCAATATTTTTCTCAGCATCGCTCATTAGTCTGCTATAGTCATAATTACTATGTTGGGGGAGAGAGGGAAGGTATTCACGTTGTCACCTTGGATCTGAAACAGGATGCTAGACACCATAAATTCCTTTATATGATCAGTTGAAAGAGAGATTCCTCCACAGGCAAGTTCAGAGCTCCCCAGGGTATGGCTATGTGAGGTCGAGTTAACAGATGGTTGGTACCACAGCAGCAACATATGCCCCTTCCTACCTATTCCCAGTCAGGCAGTGCCTGATGTCAGCACTGGTGCTCAGCATCTCCCTCTCTGAGGTACTCCAGTCAAGAGAAAACTAAGCCACAAACAGGACAGATGAGCTGTTTTCTGAGTTAAATAAGCTATCAGAAGGGGAAAGGAAAGAGTAGTGGCTGGAGGAAGACAGCCCTCCTCCTCTGAGTCAAATCAAGGTCTTGCATCATCTGTAGGTCTGCAACCTACCAAGGAAGCTAAATGAGACCAGATTTTAATTCAGACATCCCAGTTCATAGCCTAAAATTAAGCATTCTGAACATGTCCTACTACACCAATGTGACAGAGTCACTAATGTTGTGCCAGAGACCAAAAGTACCGCTCAGTTGACCCTCTCTACATCAACTTGTCTTCTCCACAACAGCCCCCATTCTTCCCCTTCCTGGCAAATGACCCACAAGAGAGTCTTTACATCTTCAGACAGTTCTCGTCCTGGCCTTTGTGTATTTTAAAATACTTTCTTCTTCAAGCTTGTTTTTTGCAGTTGATTATATTCTAAAAAGCATAGGTTTGATACCTGTTCCCTTTACGTCTCATTCTTTGGTGATTTTGTCTTCCTCAAAAGAGACAATTAATGCTGCACAGGAAGTACAGCCTGGAGGTACAGAAAAATCACCACAAATCTTGACTGGGTGTGTGGTGACAGTGTGTTCAGGGTTAAAATTCAGTGCAAGAAAGGACTCTACCTTTAAGTGAGACTGGCAGGTTCAATTGTCTCCTGTTCTTCCTCTCTTCAAGTATGTCCATCTTTTGAGCTCATGTGTCACTGAGTAGATTTTATACTGGTATGAACAAAAGCAATAGTGAGAGTGTTGCTTACTCTGCTCTCTTCTTGTAGCGTGTTATTTCTCTGGGGTTTGATCTTCCATTCATTAGAGGGCACTGGGGGCTGTGTAGTTGTTTGTGCAGGCAGCATTTCAGTGAACTAAACAATCTACTCTGTGCTTCCAGAGACCTGGCCTCAAGAACCCTATCAGTCCATTTCTACTCTGTTTTCATGTGCTCCCAAGAACTTCTAGGAGGTGCATTATTCATGCTGAGCACTGTGCTCACACATCACTTACCTGTGCTCTCAGTCACTTGGAATATAAGTCTGGTACTCATTGCACTCATATGTTAGTGAAAATACAGGCTAACTCAGCAATGTCAGGAGTGATTCTGGATCTCAGCTATGTATAAAACCTGAAGAGTATTCTGCCTAGTTTGTAGGGTTTTTTACATTGGACCTTTGAAATTTCTCTGTGTAACCCGAAAGGGAGTCCAGAGTACCTTATACATGTGTGTAATCACAGCTTCTTGCAGTCAGGAGGAGAGCAATCCAAGGGTGTAATCTCATGTCTTAGAGACTTAATGGTGCCTAACACATCCCTGAAGGTTAGCTAGTGCAATCTGCCTGTGAATCCTTGTCACTTGCAGGATGTGGCAGAATATCCTAGAATAAGACCCTCAAGTAGATCGAGACTCCTGCTCAACTTGGTGTCATCAGCAACTTACTGAGGGAGCACTGGGTCACCTTATTCAGATCACTGGTAAAGACATTAAACAAGACTGACCCCAGTGCTGAGACCTGGGGAACACTGCTTGTGACCAGCTGGCAACTGGATTTAGCTCTCTTCATAACAAGTTTCCAGGCTTGGCCATCCAGCCAGTTATTCACCCAGTGAAGAAAACACTCGTCTAAGCCATAAGTCGCCAGCTTCTCTGGGAGAATGCTGTGGGAGATAGTGTCAAAGGCTTTACTAAAGTCCAAGTAGATAACATCCACAACCTTTCCCTTATCCACTGGGTAGGCCAACTGGTTGTATAAGGAGATCAGGTTGGTTAAACGGGATCTGCCTTTCATGAAGCTGTGTTGGCTTGGCTGGACGTGATCCCCTGGTCGTCCTGCACATGCTTGCTGGGCCCACTCAAGACGAAAAACTCCACAATCTTCCCCAGTATCTAGGTCAGACTGACAGACCTGTAGTTCCTTGGATACTCCTTCCACCCTTTCCTGTAGATGGGCATCACATTGGAAAGCCTCCAGTCATCTGGGACCTCCCCTGTAAACCAGAACTGCTGATAAATGATGGAGAGTGGCTTGACAAGATCCTCTGCCAGCTCCCTCAGTACTCTCAGGCGGATTCCATCCATCACCATACATTTGAGAATGTCCAGGTGGTGTAGCAGGTCATTAACTTCTCCTGGATTTTGAAGAGTTTACTCTGCACACCATCACCATATTCCAACTCAGAGGGCTGAATAACCTGCATGTAACTGGACTGACTATTAAAGACTGAGGCAAAGAAGATATTAAGTACTTCAGCCTTTTCTCATCCTTAGTGGCAATGTTCCCATCCACATCTAATAAGGATGTAGAGTCTCACTTGCCCTGTTTTTGTTACTGGGTTTGTGAAAGCAATTTTTGTTATCTCTTAAAACAATGGCCAGATTGAGTTTGAGCTGGGATTTTGCCTTTCTATTTTTATCTCTGCACTACCTAACAACAACCCTCTACTCTTCTTGAGTTGATTGATCCTTCTTCCAAAAGTGGTAAACTGTGCCTTTTTTCCTGAGTCTCAGCAAAATCTCCCTGTCCAGCCAGGCCACTCATCTTCCCTGCCTGTTCATCTTACGGCAGGCACATGGGGACAGCCATGAGAAGCTTACTCTTATTTGTCAATATACTCGTCTTTCCTGAATAAAGGCATTTTGTGTAGCAAGAGAAGGTTAGTTCCCCCCTCCTCTTTTCATTTAAGGGCTAATTCACACACTAGCTAATTTGTTCTGGCTATTATCACAATTTATTTCCGTTGCCACAGGGCAGCCAATAATTTTAATAAAGGAGGTTCCAGTTTCCCAATCTTCCCAGTTAATAAACTTCATTGAAATACCCAGAATGAATTGGCTCCCACATGCTACAAATACAGAAAATTACTATGCTGTAGTGTTATCACTACCACACAGGTACAATTAAATGTGTGTTATGCATGGAGTTACACAGAACATTACCACTAATGTCAAATGCAATTAGAAAGGAACTATTGTGTGACTTCATTTGAAAAATCAGCCTGCTTGTATGTACTTTACGCTGGATTACTCGCTGGATAGGACAATATTGAACCACTTGGTGCTCGGGATTCACAGGCAAGAGCTAAGTAAACAAAGGAGCACAGCCTGCCAGAGAGATGGTTAATAGTGAGGAGCTGAAGCCTTGGATGAAAGCATGAGATATTTATTTCCTGCATCACTGGAACGCGATTTGTTCATTAATGTTGACCTTACTGGGTATAAGCACTGTTCAGAGGGTTGCAGGTTTTATTCAGCCATGTGCTCTATCCTTCTCCTACAGAAGTGACAGTTTTATACAAGTCCACTGCTCTGTTTAATAGATTGTCTTTCCATCATGTTATGCTCTAGTTGCTCTCCCTTTATCTTTAAATCTTTAAGTTTCAACCCTCTTTTTATTCCCCTGTCAGCCTGAAGACACTCCCAATCCAGACAAATAGTTAAAGTATAACTGTAGCTACCTTCCTGTAACTCAGCCCTTGGAAATAAAATCCTCTCTTGAGACCTATCAATATGTTAAATAAATATGAGCTCAGTGTTTTTTATTTTTATTTGGTGGTTTCTTTTACTTATAATGCAACATTGCAATGTCCTTGGGCCAAAGCGAATGGTGACTGAAGGCTGAAGAAAGCTGTGCTAAGTCTCTGTAAGTTGCACTAATCATCCTTATGCCAATGTGAGAGACTTACCAAGTCCAGCCAGCGTTAGGGAACCTATGAATCACAGACGTCTCTAAAGACAGGAAAAAACAAGGCACTTTTTGGTGGTGGGTTCAGTATTTTACACATAAAATTTGCAATCCACCTACACTATATTAGTGGGACACAATAGTTCTTTGCTTCGAAGTTAACAGGATAAACAGAGCAATGCTCACTGAGAGGAGGTCTTGGCTGCAGGTTATTGCTCCTCAGCACGTTACTGACCTAATTGCAGCAACTGTGTGAGTTCTTCCTCTTGCAAAGCAAAATAAGCTCAGGCACAGGTGTTACTCCATTTTTGTTTATTAATCCAGAATGTTTCCCCTCCCCTTTTTCAACTGATTGATTTAAACACTCAAATAAATACCAGAGATGCACTAAAAGCACAGTATGAACCTGCTACTGACTTAAAATACTGCACTGTGTGTTGGTCCTGGCACCAGACTTTGCCAAAAAAGGAGCATAAAATGATAAAATACAACATTTCAAAGGCCATGTCCTCGAACAGAACAAATCTGCCCAACTCCATCCAGACTACTGGAGCTGCAATGCATTGCTCAGCATCAAGCTTGTGTATTCATTCTTTCATTATAAAGTCCAGAATAATGATTGCCTAAATGTCAAAATATTAGCTGTTCCATTGAATTATTTAAAATGTATTCCTTTAAGAGATACATATTTGAGTACTTTCTCAGCACTGCAGAAGACTATTGTTCCCTTCCCCATAGGCTTCCTGGGGAGCATTCCTGGAGCCAGAGAAGCCTTTGTTGGATGTGGGTTTGGTAGCTAATCTTAAAGCAATTCATGTAGAAGCTGTCAACTGAAATTTAGACTGAGAGCTCATTGCCCCATCCCTGGGATAGCGTGTTTGTTATGTAGCTGTTGCAGCCACTGGTAAGCAATGCCATCTGTAAAGCAGATGAGCTCTGTGTGGGGAAAGGCAGAATGGGGAGGGATGTGGGGGACTGCCAGTTGCAAATCATGTGCTCATGTTGCTTCAAATGTCATGCTACTGTGAAGTTACAGTCATACTGAATGCATTGTGTGCCATAATATTGGGTGGCAGCAATCACAGCATGCGTAATTGCTGCCTTCCCTTTCCCTCGCCTTTCTCCTCGGCCCAAGTTTTCTATGCAGATGTTATCCTGTGGGTGAAAGGGAATATACTACGAATTAAAGAAAATTGCATGATTCCCTGAAGTTCACATCACACAGACTGATTTGCATTTATTTGTAACTGAAAACACATGGCTAGTCACGGTTTAAGAAAAATAAAAAGGATTACAGCAACCCCAGACCATGACTGAAAGGAGTTATTCAGCCCCTGCATTGTATCATTTAGCTTCACAGTGGAGCAGATACCTAATCTAACATACAACAGACCATCTATAATCAAAGAGTTTGCTGCTCCCTGGCTGTCCTGGAACGATTGCTTAAGCATTTGACATGACAGATATCTAAGACTCGTTTGGTGAGGGTAGAGTAGCACCAAAGGGAAAACCACATAGGAAAACCTTTAGGATACTGATTGCAATTGCAGGTGACAAGGGGATTGATGGCAATGGCAATTAGGTGGCCCCTGGGAAGTAGATAACTGTTACAGATACAAGAGCATGGTTCTGCGTGGGATGCCACAGTCATTCCTTAGTTGAGAGAGTGACCCACTCTCTTCTCTGAGACAGCAGAGTGATTTCCAGCAAGGTTCCTGCTCTGTACCTCGTTGTAATTCAGGAATGCCCAGCACAGAGTATTTTCGCTCCTGTCATACCACAATGAGATCGTTCTGCCACGACATAGTCAGTACAGTGCCTGAGAAAATTACTTTGTGAAATGCTGGGCTTCAAACCATTACCTTAAGTAGAATCCTTAGGCTGAATTTAAAGCACAACATGATGCGTTTTCTTGTGTCCTTCCCTATCCTTTTCTTTCTTGCTTGGTTTTGTTTTATTTTCTTGTAATTTTACTTCTTTTTAAAAATTCACTCAGACAGTGGATTGTTCATTTTTCTTAGTTCTGGGCTCATCAAACTGATGTATAACTCTAAGTAATGAATCCCATGACCGCACTACTGAAATTATCTCAACCACCAAAATGTCTGTTTAATCTACATCAGGGTGCGTGCTCTCCTTTTGTGCCCAGATAAATCAGCTAAGCATGACAAAGTGTCTCCAATATTCATTTCCAAACATCTGAAAACTGGTTGGCTTGTCTTTGTGTAGTTCTATGGTTGATGGCTCTCTGGTAGTGTTTCTGACAAAAGGAAAAAGTGGGAGAGTAGGGGAGAAAACTTCTCTCTCTAAAATAAAAGAATGATTTTATTAAAATTGACTTCTGGATTTTTCTTATTTTGTGTTAATTTCTGTTGCCAGTTAATCAATATTCTCACTGAATGAACTGAAGATGCTTTTAGGAAAAGAACATTTTTCTTTCTTCTTCTTTAATTGTCCTTCATTTTTGAGTGGACAGTATCCATATTTGGCAGCCAAGACATCACAGACGTGGGCAAACTTCCAGTCTTGCTAAAGTGAGATCTGAACAAAAAGAGGCAGAAAAAAAGCTGTGAAACCAACAGCAGTCCTGGTGCCAGCGTATGTGCCTGCATGAGGTCATGTTCCCATTGGGAGCAGCCAGTATCTGGGGTCTAATTTGAAGCTGTGGCTGCCAGGAGAGAACAACCCAGCCTCCCAGAGAGTGTTCCCTCAACGATGTTGAGCTAAAGATGGGAGGACCTCTCCATTCCTTCTGGTGGCGGGATTTGGGGTTCAGGCTCACCCAAAGCCATGCCATTTGACCTGGCCACCAAGTTCCATCTGGGGGAGGAGGCTGGGGAGAGGGAACCCAAGCATCAACTGAGCCAGTGCTCCCCAAGCTCTGCTGACCTGACAAGACCATTGCGCAGCACTCACATCCATCCTCAACTCTCAGCTACCTCCTTGCAAGGCAGCCAATGTGTCAGACTTGCATAAATTTGGGAGAGGTTTGTAACATAAAACAAATGACATTTTAATTCTTCCAGGGGGCTGAGTGGAACTAATAACAATGTTAAACTGGTTTCCACCAGAGCTAAGTTGTCTGGGACTATGTTTCTGGATTCCATTACTAATATTAAACAGAAAAAAAAAATAAAAATGCAATGTTTTTTCTGCCTTTCATTCCTTTAAACAATAGAATAACATGTAATTGTCATTCTTTAAACAAATGTCTCCATACAGGATATAAAGGCACCACAAAAACTGACAGCCCTGAATGAAGAGATTCATTAATCATGAACACAATGAATAATTATTTTTAAAAGAGGAAGCACAAAAGGCCTCAAAACATGGCGTGTACGTGGTGGGACATAGCAGCTGGAAGAAATGCAGCATTACCAATGATGCCTGTCCCACTCAGAGCAATCTTTCCTGGAATATGTCCTGTTGGGTTTTTTGTTTGTTTCAATATACTGTTTGTTTGTTTGCCACTTAGAGCAGTCCAACTGGCTGTATTACTCAGTAGGATGCTAATAAAATTTAATAGCAAACCTTAAAAAATGTTTATTTAATTGTACCATAGAAATGTTTGGTTAAAGAAAAAATATTCCCCCCACAGCCGTATGGTTTCTATTTGAAGTGCTTTTGGATTGGACTCAAAGCATTTGGGAGTTTGCCAGTAAGGCGTGTAAATAAGGGAGGCGTGGAACTTTTATTCTCGGATAATGTATGGCAGATCCAAGGTGCAACAATGCCAGGATATTTGTGCTTTAAATTCAAATCAGACACATGGAAAACAAACAAAAATCTATTACTTTTATTTGAGAAATAAATGTGCTGGGATCACCTTGTTGTAGAATTTAGATAAGAAAGGATTTACTAATTTGTGTGGTTTCATCTGCCTGTCAGAACATGGTTGATCCCTATACACCTTCAATCCTGTAGTCTCTGGACTAAACTGAATAATTTCTAATTCCACCATTTTTTTCTATAATATTATTTTTTGCTATTAAATAGCTGATTATCAGGAGGATTTTATTATATACAACAAAAATAATTCTACTTTTCTACTTTTATGCTACTGATTTTATAAGTAGCTCTAATTCAAACAAATATTTGCTGAAGTCTTTTTTTTTTTTTAAAGAAGATATGTTACACTGTCAAGAAGTAGGGCTGGAAGGTCCTGTTTCAGATTGTCTTTGTTTTCCTACTCTCAAAGAATGATCAACTCACTTCTTTTGTTTATCTTGTTCTTGAAAGTCTCGAATGGTGGAAATTTCAGCACCGTCAATGGAAATCTCTTCTGTTGCCCAGCTATTTATCACCTACAGCTTTTTCCTGATGTTTACCCTACATCTCCCTTTCTGCAAGTCAGGCAATATCTCATTAATATTTGTCAAAGCCAGAGACAACAAAGAGAACAGTTTTCCTTTTGCAGCAACATTTTATATCCTTGGTATGTATAATCATCTCTTTTCTAGTTCAAGCTACCCAGTATTTCCGAAAGTGACCTTTTTTCTTGACAATTGAACATTTTTTTTTTGCTCTTTATTTGATACTCTTCAATTGGCCAGCCTCTTTTTTAAAGTACAGTGCTAAGGATATCAGGTGAGAAGCACTGTCTTTGCCTAACTACATGGAATGATTATTTCATTTGACTTTTACGTGCAACTGTCTTGTTTACACAGCCCACTATAATATTTTTTTTTTGCAGTCATGTGACAACGTTGGCTCAAGTTCAGCCTGTGAACCTTGGTAACCTCCAGATCCTGTTTCACAGAGCTGATACCTAGCAGACGTTTTGCATCCGGTGTTTGCACAGTACATTATCACCACTTAGAAGTATCCACTTTTCTCTGTTTTCATTGAACTACATCCCATTTTTCTCAGCTCATTTCACCCATTTGTCAAGCAGATTTTAAATTCTAATCCTGTCCCTCAAAATGATTGCAGTTTCTCTGTGCCTCTTATTCATCCATCAAAGACCTACCACCATGCCTCAAATTTGGAAGCAATCATCCTAAACAACAAGCCGTTTAACAAAGTGTATGTCCAGGAACTATAAGACACCTGTTCATGCACTGGAAAGCTTAAAGGAAGGTCAGCTTCAGTCAAGGCTCTCCCATGTTCTCAAGAATCCCAGTATCTCATTGTCAAGATGAGTTTGGACATAGAGAGGTGTGGCAGCATGGTCTAGGAATACGTGTTACCTAGGAGCCACCATACAATCACAGCCCTGCTGCTGGCCATAGAATGATAGAATGGTTTGGGTTGGAAGCCACCTTGAAGCCAATCCAGTTCCAACCCCACTACCATGGGCAGTGACACCTCCCACCAGATCAGGCTGCTCAAGGCCCATCCAGTAAGGCCTCAAACTTTTCCAGGGAGGGGGCATCCACAACTTCGCTGGGCAGCCTGTTTCAGTGTCTCACCACCCTCACTGTGAATAATTTCTTCCTAATGTCTAATCTAAATCTTCCCCCTTCTAATTTACAGTCATTCCCTCTCATCCTGTGACTACTTGCCCTTGCAAAATGTCCCTCCCCAGTTTTCCTTTACTTTTCACTGCAAGTACTGGAAAGTCACTAAAAGGTGTCGCTGGAGCCTTCTCTTCTCCAGGTTGAGCCACCCCAACTCTCTCAGTCTATCCTCATAGCAGAGGTGCTCCAGCTCTCTGATCATCTTCACGGCTCTCCTCTGGACCTGTTCTAACTGTTCTTACGTTGGGGGTTCCAGGACTTGAAGTGGCGTTCTCAGAATAGCTGAGTAGAGCAGGAGAATCACCTCTCTTGGGCTGTTAACCACACTTGTTTGGATGCAGCCAATGACACAGTTGGCCTTTAGGGCAGTGAGTACACATTGTCACCTCACGTCGAGCTTCACATCAACCAACACCCCCAAGACCTTCTCCTCAGGGCTACTATCAATCATGTCATTCCCCAGCCTGCAGTGAAACCGCACATTGCCCCGAGCCAGGTGTTCAATCTTGCACTTGGCCCTGTTGATCTTTATGAGATTCACAAAGACCCATTTCTTCAGCTTGTTCAGGTCCCTATAGATGACATCCTGTCTTTCTGGAATGACCACTGCCCCACTCAGCTTGATATCATCTGTAAACATGTGGATGGTGCCCTCAATCCCGCTGCCAATATCATTAATGAAAATATTAAACTGCACTGGTCCCAGTATGAACCCCTGAGGGACACCACTTGTCACAGATCTCCACCTGGAAATGAAGCTGTTGACCACTACTCTCTGAATGCAACCATCGAAAGAATTCCTTACCCACCAAACAGGTCACCCCACAAAGACACAGAGTGGGAGGTTTGAGCTGAGCTCACAAGCTGTTTCTAGCACAAGAACAACTCAGCAACTGCCATACATATATGTGAATGTAATCCAGCATGAAAATGGACTCAAACACACTGTCTAAGTCAATTATGCCTCTTTATGCTTCTATCTGCTCAATATTACAAATTTCCTTTCGTCATATTTTTATACATACGTATATATATTTGCATGTTAGGAAGAAGAAATTTAAAAGCCCTTCTCATTTGGCTTGAAGAAAATTGATACTATGTTATCTATAACTGCTGTAAGGAGTTTGTGGTATAAGAGACTCCTTTTCTAACTCCAGCCAAATGCATATTGCATCTCCCTCTAGCGGCTTAATCTACGTGTCCATCCTCCAACAACAAGTCTATGTATTGATACTAACTCTTTTTGTTGTCATGGACAGGAATGTAGCTCAATCATACAGAAAAGAGCTCATTTATAAGCATATATTTCTTTTGAGGGATTCATTTCTTTACTTTCTGACGATTAAACCTGCCTGAATTCTCTACTACAGGACAACAAAACTCTGGCTTTTGTGTAAAGATTATGATAAAAGAAAGAAAATGTGAATTTCCAGTCTAAAATTGCTTTGGCGGTAAGCTAGCAGAAACAATGAAATAGAGTCCAAGATTCAAGTCTGTCAGACAGCTTTCTAATATATATTTGTATTTTTCTTTAAAAGACTGGAAAGAAAATCACAGAGTAAAATGGTATTTAGGGGTTTGGGCACCAGACATGTTGGGAAGCTTTACACAGTTGCATCCAAAACTGCCTCTCTGTTGTATACACCATGTATTTAGGTGTCATATTTTGGAGTAGTATCTTGTGCTCAGCTACTTGTCTAAAGCTACTCAAGCTGCTTGCATTCAGAACTGTAAGTAAGTCATCATCTAGTTAATCAGCTATAAAATGAGGTGGTCATGACTCTGAGTCATTTCTCCTTTCTCTTCCCATCACTGAAACGTGCTATACACCTCCAAGCACAACATGACCATCCCAGCTGGAAGCCAACAACTTAACTACCCTTTGTGTTCATTAGACATTCTGCACCTTTCTCCATCCCTGTGTCCTTTCTCCAGAAGACATATAAAACCAAGGTCTTGGGTACTTGTTTTAATTAACATTCCCATAGTCCTTGTTGCAAAACTGGAGATAATAGTCCTGGTGTGCTGGCCAACTTCCAGTGTGCAAATTGCATTCGGCTTACCTCAAATTCCCCTGGCAGCTGGAGGTGGCTGAGGTATTTGGATGCTCTTTGTCCTTCACTGTGCCTTGCACACAGAATGAGCCAGGCTGGGAACTGAGCTGGAAGGGGAAGGCGAAAATCTCCCCTTTTGAGAAATGTACCAGCTAAAGGTATAGTCAAAGACAAACACAAATGCAAGGAGCTTATCGACTGCTAATATAGGAAAAAAAGAGTTTATTTACTTCCCTCTGACTAGTCCCTGGCAATAAATTAGCAGGTTTTTCCATTTTTCTTCATTTTTCAGTACACAGCTGCTTTTATAAATCACTAGCCATAAATCTAAAAGAGAAGTCTGTAACAAAGCCATAATTAAGTCTTAAAATTCAGATATCATTTTATTAGTTTCTGGTTATATATTCATATTCTCCATGGTCCTAGACAAGACAGTTTTCTTCTTATTCAAATGTGTCATGTACAGCTAGCTGAAAACTAAATGTTCTTATTTAACCCCTTTTTTCAATGAAGGTTGAGGCTCAAATATCTGCAGTTTAAATGCCTTTTTAATGTTCGTATATATACGAATTCTGCTCATTTTGGGCCCTGAAGCTGTTGATAAAGGCTTGTCACAGAAAACTTGCTTATGTCAAAATGAGAAACACTGAACTAAAATTTTGTGGAGCACTTGCTCCATTTTAGCTTTTCCTAGTCTGCTTCTACTCCATAATAATTCTCTGTTTTTACTGGGAATGAAAACAGGACTTGAAGGCTCAGGATGGACACTCCAGGGTCCTTTTGAATGCTATTACACTCCATACGTGATGAAGTGATTCCCCCACAGCTGTATGGGGTGTGTGTAGATGCTTCCCTAAAGTTTAAGCATCGAAATCCAGGGAGTCAGATCACAAAATTCCAGCAACACTGCCCTTTCTCTCACCTGATTTGGAAAACTCAATGCAATTGCTAGATTACAGAAGAAACATTCCTTTGATGATGGATTTATAAACATCCTGGTTCATTTGCGTGCTGCAGAGGTTCCTTAATTGTAAGCACTTCCTTAAAGGCTGAGAGAGATGTGACTCTGTAGCCTAGAGAAGTGAAGGCTGAGCAGAGGATCTTATTAATGTATATAAGAACCTGGAAGGAAGGTGAAAAGAGGAGGGAAGAAGACTCTTTTCAGTGATGCCTACTGACAGGACCAGTGCACAGTGCAAAGCAAAGTGCACAATCTGAAATGCAGAACATTCCCTCTGAATACTCAAGAAACATTTTTATACTGTGACAGTGACAGAGAACTGGCACAGGTAGCCTAGGGAAGTTGTAGTGTCTCCATCCTTGAAGGTACTCAAAATCCAACTGAGAACAGTCCTGGATAGCCTGCTCCAGGTGGCACTGTGTGAGCAGGATGTTTGTACTAGATGAGCTCAACCGTGCTTTGATTCTGCGAATTTTCACATCATTCGATGCTGTTGAGGCTTAGGGACCAGAAGCAAGATCGAGACGTATGGCTAACGAAGAGCCAGAAGGTGATAACATGCAGTTTTACTGTCAACGTGATGACTTTTGTCTAAGTGCATAAGCAATAAACTTAATGTGGGCAGCATTTCAAAAAGTATACCAACTGGTCATATCAAATATTCATCTAACCCAGTCAATTGTCTCTGTTGGTGGTAATGATGATGCTTTAGGAAGAGATAATAACAAAATAAGCATAAGACAGTGTTTTCTTTCTCTCCTTCGCTTATAAGTCTGACTATTACATGCTTTGTGTGGGGACAGCCTGGCAGAGAGGGAGGGAGGACACCATCCAGCACAGGGGAGAGCAGGGTGCAAGGATGCTCATATTTCCATAAATTCTAGCAAAAAATTATTCTGCAAGAAGTCGGAGTGAGTATTCCAGATTTAACCCTGAGCTATTCTGAGGTTGGTCTGTCAAAATCATGAAGTCCTTCTGCTTCAAGGCAACAGATTGATCCAGATATAACCAGTTCTGTAGTTTTTTAGATTAACAAGTGACATTAATGGATTCTAGAGACAGAAAACTCTTTCCCAGTGAAATCCACAAGGCTTCCTCATTCAATGTTTAGCTCTTTCATTAGAGTCTTACCTGACATCTTTTACTCAGAAGCTGGCAGGAGAGGATGCTCATGAACTTCTTTTTGGTTTGTTCATTAGGCCATCAATGAAGACTAGTACTGCTTTTCTTGGAGTTTTGGATCACTGCTTATTTCAAACTAAAATGAAATGATCAGTCCGTGGTATTAGCTTTTCAAACAAACTAAGTGATATTTATGATAGTCATCTGATTTGTCACTAAGATGACTTTGTACTAGGCTCTATATCTCTACTTGATCTTAGATTATTATGATTTGTTTGTTTTATCTACTTCTCATAGATTTATGGTCTGAAACTAACAAAGATTTGATAACCCAGGTGATAAACCAGTTCTGCTGTTAAGTTTCTTATAAAACTTCATTACAAGTGAAATTAATCACTGTAGATTTTAATGCGAAGAGAAGACAGAGGCGGTTATTTGATGGACTGTTCAAAAAGCTGGGCAAGCTTTATATCACTCTGTAAGATAATAAAAAATTACAATGTAAGACCAAGGTCATATCATAACACATGAACAATAGCACCACGTGTTCATGATGCACTGACAAAGGATGCTTGTTCAGCTTTATAGCTCACAGAGTAACCTTGCTTTACTTCATACGCACTCTAATACTTTTGGCTACCTACCTGAAAATAGACAATATTTTAGGAATAGATGGTTTCATTTAGTTCCAGTTCCTGTCTTACGTGCCTACATGAATCTGTGATTTTCAGAAGTACATGGACTGTCCCAGATTTATGTTCAACTAAAGTGATGATGCAGTTACTTGTATATATTATCATTTTTATTCTTATCTATCTGTCTTGCTCCATGCTTTGAAATCCCGTGAAATCTCCAGAAAAAAAGTAAATTCTGCAGGCAAGACTTACACTGTGGTTTGTTATGTTCAGAAATCCTCTTTCAATAGGAAAGAGTAATCATATTGAGAAGCTGTTCTGCTTGGTATTGGAAATGAATGTATCTTTTTTTTTTGTGTTGTTGTTAAGAGCAGGAAAATACATATTAAATAAAATATTTCCGGCTAGTATTTATTAGTGAATGAAAGGCTGTAATACAAGCTTATCTGGAATGAGCTGGAGGAGGATTGTGCCCAAATGCAGTTCTCAGTCAGAGAAAGAGGCAGTACCCATATTCCTGCTTGCTCATGGAGCACTCAGGCACTAAGAGCCACTTACAGTTTTACATAGTCACCCATATACTTAATTCTACTCTGCAATCCTGGCAAATGAATTTTACACAGCTGAGACCTGAACGAAGGTTTCCTGGCCCAGTAAGTAGAAGTCATTGGACCATAAACATAAACAGATGTTCGCACATGTGTGTGATTCATTCAAAGTAGCTAGCTGGGTTTGTAGATGTAGCTTATAAATACGTAGAGGATGAAATGATGACATTACAGTAGGAAATCAATTATCTCCAATTCCTCCAAAAGGCATCCTGTTCTTCATAGTTTTAAAGGTCTTGAGTTACTTATTTTGGTAATGTTAAATTGAGACTATACTAAAAATAATGATTATTTCACTCACTAAACAACTAAATACAGTTTCACAAACACAGTGAAAGGACGTCCACTGTCCCTTTCATCATTGCCACCAGGGCCACATTCTAAGCACCTGGAAAAGGTGAATCTCTGATTACACCACTTTCTGACAGCAAGTTTGAGCACTTAACGCTGTGGAAATAAAGTGTGAATCAGCAATTAGAGACAAATAAAGCTATATTTAGGTGATTTAATGCAACACACATACTGTATTTTATCTCTTTAAGTATGATGAAAGCAGATTTGAGGGTCTCAGTCATAGAACAGGAATTTAAGTGATAAAAATATTCCACCGTGAGCAGCACCAAAGTAAGTGTATACAGCTGCTTTGCAGAGTAATTCCATGCAGTTATGGGTGAATGCGATTCTTTTTTCCCCCGAACATGCAGGAGGAGATGACAGATTTAAGTGCTTTGTGTGATTAAGTAGACAAGGTGGCCATTTTTCTGCATTTATGCAGAAGCAATAAAAAAGCGTGGTCATGCACCAAATCCTGGGGTCAAAACTGCAGTTACTACTCAGGCAAAACTCCCATTGACATCTGTAGTTTTATTGAATATGGGCAGTGAACCTTCTTTCATGCACTTGGTCTATCCTCACATGTTCTTAAATAGCACCATCAGGTGGCTAAGCAGGACACAATAAAAAAGGCAATGATTCACGTAGATAATTCAATGCCTAAAAAATGTAGTTACCCTCTTATGCACCTCTAAACCAATGAGGATTCAGTGCAGCAGCAGAGAGGGTATTAGGACAGTCTGACTCATGAGCTGGAGTCTTGAAGGAGGATGTCTGCTGATACAAACCACACTACTCTATCCTGAAGGCATTCAATGGCGTTTTGGACACGTTTAACTTTCTGACCCATTTGTGACTTAAAACAGCAAGGAGCTAGACATAGTGCAGCTGCACTGTGCATGAGCTGGAGTTCTAAAGTTTGAACCTTCAGATGATCATGCGAAAACCCAAGGACGCATACTCTGTGGTGTTACATGCCTGCCCACTGATGCTGTTACAGGTAGTTCATGAGTAACGGAGGATGGGGTTAGCCCATTATATTCTGTTTCATGCTGAACTTTTGGCTGAATGAACTCTATTAAGATTAATGTTAGAAATGGGAAATAATTTTTTCACATCAAACCCTTTTCCATAAGCTCAATCCTCACACCAGAGAGAGCAGGGAAAAGAGAGCTTGCTCTCAGCAAAACATGCCCTTCCCTCTGTGAAACTCAGCAGTTTTAACCAACTCTTCACCACCCAAAGAAGTCACACCCCAAAGTATTGCATGGTGCTCTCAACCTGCCAATGCACTGGCTAAATTCTGATTTGAATAATAACAATGAAACATTATTGAACTGGTTGACATTTACAAAGAGATGCTTGTTAAAAAGAGTTCCTCCCAACTTAATTAACACTAAAACACTTTAGGTGTTCCATCAAGTACACATTAAAACAGCTGTCCTTTCCCCTGAAATGGAAGTAAACTAGAAGTGAGTTTCAATAAAACCAATGGACTATGACTTCTTCCAAGCACAACTGTAATGAAATGTTACTGCTGTAATATCCAGCTAAATAAAGACTGGTGAGCTGGCTAGGCCAGCTGCAGTGGCAGATGCAGACAGGATCATGGGCTTTAAACAATGCTATCCTTGAATAAACATAGACGAGGAGATAACATTTCTACACCTCCCCAGTTTCCATAAAATTAGTTTTTGTTATTCTAAATCCAAAAGCTGATAATCCTCTCAGTATAAAATCAATAGCGGTAATTTTTCCATAAATGGTATCATAAACTACCATTAGTCATTAGTTAAGAACATTTGGAATTATGTGTCACCCAACACTGGAAATTACATTGCATATTTGAGGAGATTTGCTGCTTTGGTTGGTGAGAGAGTTCATTCTCTGTTTTATAGCATTTTACCTGTGTGCTATGCTTTCCTTCTTAACTTAGTTAATGCATGACCTAATGGTCACATCCAAAAGGAATTATGGAAATATCCCAGTATATACCGAGTTAAAACTGACTAAAGAAGTAAGTTAATCATTTCAATACAAATATGCTTTTTCTGTTAGACGTGCCAAAAAGAGAGAATGTGCATCCTATATGATATGCCAAAGTTTCAAAATAAAACACCATACCAAACTATGGTCAGAGTTCCAAAATGTCTCCAATTTGTCTATTGCATATGTTATCATCTAACAGCATGACAGCATTATGAAAAAGATAAGAAAGATTAAAATACATAATATCCATGCAATAATACCCTATGGCAATAATATACAGGAAGCTTTTTAAAAAATTGCTGTGTTGTTGTGAAATATTTAATTCTTAACAGCATTTTCCAAAGGAAAAAAATCTATTTAGTGTTACCAGTCACTTGACCAGGTGTATCCAACAGAATGTAAATGTAAAATAAGTATCAAAATTTACCAAAATAAGTGTCCAAATGTATAACGGTTCAAGCTCAGAGCCTTCAAGCATCCTGTATTCCCACTAGTGACTGAATTTAGAGACGTTTGGTCTTCTCAGCATTTGTTTTCTTTTGTCCTCCTTAAAACTGAACCATTAGAAATGGTTTGTCGAGATAAGAATCTACATAGTTATAGGATATAATAATGTGCTTGATAATGATGGGATTGATTTGATTACACTTGTTTGTATTAGACAACAGCATTTTATCCAAGAAAAAGTTCCAGTAAGGTCAAAAGACTACTTAGCACTTGAGCAATAAAATGCTCCCATGCCATAATGAAGATGACTCAGCCCTACCTCTCTGCATTTTATTGGATACTACTTGGCCAGCATCTGAACAGATTAAGTGCTACTATTGTGGGAGATAAATCATTGCAAATTCACCACATCTTCTAACCTCATTTTTATAGTATTTGCAGGGAAGGAGCTTTAAACTCAGATAAATATTGAAGATGACATTTTCACTAAAAATAACCAGTAACTGGGAAATAAATGAAATGTTCATAGATACTGCTTTTACAGATAAACTTGGTTGCCAGGTTTTCAAGGGTGCACTGAACACAAACCATTGAAAAGTTTATCCTTCAGGAATTCACAAGGAGCCTGTTGAAGAATGATGTGAAGATTTTTGCATGCCAATGGGACCCTCAGGCTTCCCCAGAAGTTGACAGCCAAGCTCCATGAGCAAGAGCAGGTGGAACCTGCATGTTTCTGTTTCATATCCTGCATCTTCACCTTCTTTGTTTGCATCAAAGAGATTTTACCAAGCTGTAATATCCCCATCTTCTGCTGAGGGAATGCCAAATGTGTTGGGAAGTATTAAGGCCTTTTAATTTAAATGAATGGGAGAAAGCAGTGAGGGAGCAGAAGTGATCCCATTGTTTAACATAACTATGCTATAGCAATCAGTTTGGGAAAATAGGCAGAAATACTTGAAGAATAAATGTATTTTCTTATCCTTTGGGGCAGACATGACAATTTATCTGCTAAGAACGAACTCAGGGGAACACTTCCTTCCCTCCCTAGCATCCTATTACTGTCTTATAAGAGGGGAAGTGGTTGTTTACCATTGCTTATAACATATCACCAAACAATTAAGCCTCCTTCAACTAACATGATGGATTTGCAATGAATCTGCTTAGCAAAGTAATTCACGCATAGATCCTTACTAGATATCAGTTACCTATTTCACAGGATCCAGGCCATCCATCAACCAAAAGGACCCAGACTGTTGTTAATTTAGAGGCACATATTTCTACTTAGGCAGAGTTTTTTGATAGAAGAATTTACAAACACCAAAGCAAAGTACATAGCCCTGGATTTTCAACAAGATCATAGAATGTTTTGGGTCAGAAGGGACCTTCAAGGATAACCTAATGCATTCTTTCCTGCTTTAGGAATCTGCTTATTTGCTTGATCATATAGTAAAACTATAATTCTCAATAGCAATATCACAGGTTTTCACCATAGAAATGACTATATAAATTCTTCATCGCAGGCTGAAAAGCAACTGACATTTCCTTAACCTGTTTGCAGAAGAGTTATTGGCTGTGTCAAGAGCAGTGATTAAGAACCACGTAAATGTAATAAAAAGTTATTTATTTCCATATGCTATAATTTCTTAATCTACTATTTCCAGGGAAAGATGACCTGCTATTGAAGAAGTTAGCCTGCATCTTATGAAAGACAGATTCAGTTCCCGTCTCTTTGTCCCCGATTCCAACATTGTACCCTATCTGCACACTTCTGTGTTTTTAATTCTTTTTCCTTAATAAATCAACCAAAAAATTAGAAATAAAATAGCTCTCAATTTATGTTAATCAACTCTAATTGTACTGCAGGATCTTGCACTAAACTGTTGCATTCCCTGTACTGTTAATATTGCCTGTTTCCAGTCAAGAAGAAGTACTAATAAACAGAATGATCACTTCTTTCCATCAGTCGTTACAAGCTAATTTCAGGCAGTTTTGGGCTGATTTCATATGTGCATTACCTCACAGGCCAGAAGTTGATTTACATCTGCAGCTGTGCACATGCATATCCTCACAGCTCAGAGCAGAGCAAGAGGATTATCTTCAGCAGACACATACTGGGATGACTATGCTGATATACTGGAAAACCCTGAACAGCTTTGCTAACTGGGGAGAGTTTAGTAAATCACAGGTTATCCAGCTTCATCCAAATTACATCAAGGAATCATGCAGAGTTGTCAGTTTAAGAGCTGATTACGAACGACTATACTCCCTGCATTGCTGATAAAACCTAAAAACATTTTTTTATTCTTGGGCTATAATCATTTTCCAATTTTCATGATTTTTTTCAGTAATTTATCAGGGCTGCAATTTTTTCTGCTTTGTTTTTATACACAGATTGACTGTTTGCTCCTCCCAAGGACATTTTCCTTGCTGTCAGACAATGACAGGATCAAATAAGGGAGGTGGGGGTTAGACCATTTCGGTTCTTTACAATTAGCAAACAGACTGAAAATGGAAGCAAAGCATCTTATTTATGCCTTTCTTTTTCCCCTTACAGCAGCTTTCAGACAAGCCAAACAAAGAATTTTTTCACACACATAATTATCATTGTACTTATTGAAATTATGGAAATTTGTTAAAGAGCTGGCAGTCTCTGGCTACTGTAGCTTATATTGTTAAGTGGTGCAGTTCTGTGTTAGGCACCTCTGCTCTGGGACTAATTTTCAAAATGAGTTTGGGATATACAGGGTACATGTTGCAAGTGTTCAGTATGTACAGGAAGGGCCAGGTATCTCTAAGTACTTGTCAGTTCCATTTATGCACCATATGAGGAGACTTTGATAAAGTATTGGTATCCTTTCAATAAACTCTTCTGAATATCAAACACATAATTTAGGCAGTTTCGATGTGACTTGGGCCATTCTTCACAACAGGGGCAGAAAGACATTTTGCAAAGAAGTAGATACGTGCAAGTACTTATTCCAATATGGGTTGCTCTGGGATGAAAATACCACAGAAAGCCAGAGCGCCCTTAAGTGAAGTTCTTTGCACTGACAGCACAATTCTCCAAATTTTGGAATGGGTACTGTATTGCAGGAATATTATTATAAAGCTGAAACCAACGACATGGCTGGAAAGTTTGGGCTCAACATGCCTAAGCCTGTTATTTGCCACACAGTTTGGGAAGACCCAAAAAAATTGGTGTTACAAAAGTGAGAGCTGCTGAAACATTCTTTCCAACTCCAGTTTCTTCACCTTATGCCCTCCCAGGTATGTTACTTGAGCATATGTAAGTGGCACATCAACACGTAACAGAAAGTGAATTTATTTCTATATGATGCTCCTGAGACAATATCAGTAATACTTCTCTTTCTTATTTAATTGTACTGGTGTTGTGTTTCTTTATATTGAACTTACCATGAAGTATGGAAGGGCTCATCTCTCACAAAATAAGTAAAATTATGGCTATATTTTCCTTCTGATGTCCCTCACTAAAGGGACTGTTGCCATTTTGAGTAATGAGCGTCTACTTTAATTCCTCCTTCTTTTCTGCAACAACAGAAGAAACTGGACTATAAATCACTCAGAAAAATAAATATATTTTTGGTCCGTTATGCTTGACTAAGTGTTCTTTATGCTTATGCCCTTCTCAGGAAAAATAAAATAAAGTCTGGATTAGTGCTTGAGCCAAGTTCATAATTCGTTTTGATTTGAAAAGTCATGAAAAGAAAGGGTTATTGAAGAGGAAACCAAATTCCCTTGGACAAGGGTCAGGCTGTAGGCCTCTCCAGTCCATAATTCAACTAAGGAGTACCAGAAGCCAGTCAAACAAGCAATCAAACAATAGTTCTGAGAAATATTTTTGCAATTCAATATGATCAATGTATGTAGAGAAAATACCCTAAAAAAATATGAACAAATAAGCTCACAAAATGCAGAAACTTGATTACTATGAAGGTAAGGTGTTACAGTTGTGCTTCAAATCATCTCTTAAAAGTTGCTTGGGGAAAAAACAAGAGTGTTTATAGAAGACATTTCATCTATTATACATCTAGCTACATTGATCTATTTCAAGTTCCCAGTCATTGAAAAAGAGGGATCAAAAAAAAAGAGAAAAACACTTGATTTCTTTCTTAGACCAGCACTGAGTTTCTGTTTCAAGCTCAATGCCAAATCTGAATTTTCAAGCACTCAGGTCTCCAAAAGGGTGTTTTACCCCTTAACACTTTAATTTACTCCCTCAGATGTGAATTTTATGCATCTGGACGGTATTTTCCAGCATGTCACACTGGGAAAGTGGCATCAGGGTGTTCACTGCACTCCCTGATGGTACAGGTCTGAAATGTGACTGCTGTATGCATGGGTTTGCCACCTCAGCAGGAGTAACACCATCACCAGTGTGAGGGGGTCTCCTCCAGTAATGCTTCCCCTGCTGTACAGCTGAGTACATCAAGGTGATGTTCCTACATCTGCTCTGGTTTGATGGTGCACAGCCCATGGTGGAAGAACATTTCACTGAATCCATAGAACAGCAGCCCATGGCAGTGCAGCTTGGGACTGACACCAAATGAGGAGTCCTGTAGCCTTAGCTAGTTCAAAGGAGATTAAAGAATATTGACATACATTCATTGCACGTAGTGAAACAATAATAGAAACAGCTGAAAATAGATTATCCCAGGAGATGGCAGAGACCTTTTTGCAACCTCTTCCTCCTCTCTTCTTCAGCCATCTTGGTTGACAACAACATGATGCTGACAACAAGTAAGTATGCTCCCAGTCAACCTATAACCTAAATACCATTGCATTATTTTCAGTTTAGTGCTGTGTAATTGATGGGTTTTGAAACCTGTCCTGCATCCAAATTGCTAGAGCTAGAACAAATCCTCATTGTCCCATTGAGGTGAATATTGCACAGCTTGCCTGCATCGCTGGAAAACTGGTACAGTGCATACAGGGGCTGAACACACACTACACACTGACCTGGCTGTGAGACTGGTTTTATGGTCAACCTTTGTGGCCATTCACATGCCAGGTATGCAAATACAGGCTCATCCTTGGTCAGTCACGCAGGGCCCCAAAAGTCTGAATGTACTTGAGGAATTGTTTTTTGACATCATCAGGCAGGGTAAGTCTGATGATTGGTCATTTGTGAGGCTGTAACTGGAGAGGAGGCAGATCATGCAATGCCTCCTGCCCTTCCAGAGACAAAACTCTGAGCCACATAGTCACAACCAGAGACTCATAATTCTCCACTGTCAGCCTTTGTGGGCAATCTTCTTCTGTACACTTTTCCTGGAATATGGTTGATCAGCCTTTTACTACACTTCGAGGAAGTTTTTCCTTCTGGTTATTTGTAAAAAAACCCACATTGAATATTATTCACTAATCACCTTTCTTTCTTTTTTCTTTTTTTTTTTTTAAAAAAAAAGACCTTTGTTTGCTGCTTTCAGTGAGCTATTATTCCTGAGATGTTTCATTTACCAGGTATGTGTCTGATTGGCCTGAACTTTGATAGAGCCAGGTTCTGATCATTATTAAGCTTTCATATCCAAAATACAGCATGTTTTTGACAGGTCCTGTCAGTTACTGAGACAGAATCTTTCCTGATAAAATATGCAATGAGCTTTGACAATCATGTGGTCAAATGTTTACCTACCTGTCCATATATCAGTTCGCTTAAATGTCTTCATGTTCATTCTATCTCCAGGCATGTTTGTTAAGTAGGATATACTGCTGTGCAGATCCACTATTCTATCATCTGCAAAATATATTAAAGGATGTAGGAGCATTTAACCCATAGGTTAATGAATAGCTGTAAACTCTGAGAGTCAGTTCAAGAGCTTAGAAGGAAACCCTTGGCCCCATGGCGAAACATATGCCTAAAGCAATATGAAGTCAAGACTAAGAAAGCTTAACCGGTGCATTCAAAGCCCTAAGGAAAGGGCATTGCTGCTGTTTGCACTTAAAATGATCCTGTGAAGGTTGCTATTTTCCCCAAATTTCATGAGTATAATTTAGCAATTTACTAGTGAGGGAAGAACCTCATTTTCACCACAGTCGCTGCTCTGCTCATGCTAAGTATGTTGTAATTTTAGGCAGTCACTAAGTACACAAAGGATTAATTTGGTCTAGTTTCAGACATAAATATCAAGAAACACTTAAAAAACATCATAAATTGTGTGGGAATAAGTTATTCTCTCAAACTAACCTCTTTGCTCATGCCAAGTATTAAAGACCTAAGAGTTTCAATAAATGTGAATATTTTCTTGGATCAACTGAAAATAATGATATTCCAGTAAATGTTGTTCAGTGATATTTCTGATCACCTTTCTCTTCAGTTGCTCAGTTTCTGAGAAAATTTGTATATGCAGGTTGACTTTCTATAGTTCCACATGAAATTGAGATGGAAAGGGTGACTAATAGAGGAACTATAATAGAGGAATTATAATGCGGATAAGGGAGAGGCCAAAAGAGAGAGAGAATGTCATTCTTTCGGAGACAGAGACTACTATACTGAAGAGAGGCCATCAGTGACATTCCTGAAAGGAAGATTTTTTCGATCTCAGATTTGTTGTTTTATTTGAAATTGTTGGCACAGAACTGAAATTGATGCTGATATTTGCTGACAATGGAGGGACTCTTAATACCAGATGGGAGATTTGTGTGGTCTCTGGAATATACTGAAATCCATTAGGGAATATGACAAATTGCAAATATACCAAGTGCAAATGCTTGTACGGAAGGATGAATTAGAATTTAACAGTGATCTGAGAGCTCCTTATCTGGAAAATGCAGAAGACTTGGATGAATTAAGGATGTAACAGGAGGAAAGATTCATAGGAAGAAGTAATATTGGAAAGTTGTTAAAAATGACAAGTGTTTGGTCCCATATACTTCTGTTGGTCCGAAACAGAAACAGGAAGCAGGAAGCAAGAAGCCTATGCCAGCATTACTAAAAAAAAGGCAGAAAAACAAATGCCTAAGATGGTAAGAAACTCTTAAGTCAACTCTGTCATTATATCAATTAAAGCATGGAATTACTTCCATCTATTATCTCTCTTAGACATGTCAGTCATTAATAACCATATAGACCTTCAATGTAGCACAGCTGTGAAGAAATACATGTAACTTGTTTACTCTGTCTCGGGCTGAGTACTTAAAAACTGGCAATTATTGTTATTTACAAAGAAATGTTGGGATTTCATCTGGAATAAAATTTATGACAGGTATTCCAGAGAGAAATTTAATCTGAACTAGATTATTAGAGGAGTTGCTGAAATGGTAGAAACCCCTCTTAGAGAAGTAGATTGTAAAAATATTGGAGAAGTAAATGCAAGGAAAGAAAGGGAGTGATTTAAGGGCAAAGATAGTGGTTGAACAAGAAGTGTAATCATGAAATTGAAGGAAGCAGGCTAAATGAAATAGACTTCAAACTGAGAATTCCTCATCTGTCCAAGAAAGCAGATTCCTCAACAGGGGTGTAGTGGGATGTGTGGAAGAACCCCTGAATCCCTGGTGTTCTACCTAATCCGTTTATAAATGAGATTCAATGACACAGCTTCTGAAAGACCAGAGGATGGACTCAGTGATCCAAATATTTTATAGTTAAGTTCCCAAATCTTTGTCCACCAAATAGAAAACTAAACATATTAAAGCTGCTCATGTTTGCAGGGGATGGGGCAAGGGTTGGGGGTCGGAATCTAAAGAGAGAACAGAGACAATCAGCAATTATTTAAGTGACCAGATCCACAGTGCCAATATTGAATGCTTGCACAAAGACTCAGAGGAAATGGGTTTTGTATCAGCTATGTGTGCAAATATGCCCTCACAAAAGATTCATCTTGCTGTGTCAAATAACTTAGGCAACTATTGTAGTAACCTTAACACTATAAATTTAGTAAGTAAATTTAATTCAGTGTGAATTGTTCCTGAAACTCCTTTTGTTATATGTGAGAAGAGGGAATTTAACTATTTTGAACCATAGAATGCATCTTTTTTAATCAGTGAAGTTCCAGAAATAATAGAATTTGTTAATGAAATTTACATTTCAGTGGTGTAAGAAAATGGTACAATATCATAAATGTAATATCTCAGAAAATATTGAAGCAAGTACTAGCCCTTAATTCACCTGAAGCTTTTGATTACTTTGTAAGCTGTCATAAACTTAGAATACAGTTTCTGTATCTCAGTGACATGGGGTAGCATTTGGAGAAGCACACATTGCCAGCTCGCTATTTTACAGAATGACTAGTGAAACCACTGTCCCAGGGATCTCACTTTAAAAGGATGGCCCATAGACCAGTGAAGAAGATGGAAATTCCCAAGGGCTTTGAACAGTGCCTTAATATTATATGATAACTGAAGAAATTTTATTGTATTTCAGCAAAACTGTTCACTTCTGTAGAAAGATGGACATGCAGGAGTTACTCTTATTTAAGATTTAAAGAAAAAAGACTTCTAACACCCTCAAGATTCATAGAATATGAATGAAAAAGCATCTTGCAACTCGGCCTTGAGCAGAATACTGGCCATGGACTTCTTGTTTGACCCAGTCCTTTAGATGGTATTTTTTTCAGTGACAAGGAGTCAAGAACATGCCATGCAAGATGTTACAGTGACTAATCCACTATCTCATCATAAACCTTACTTTAAATGTCAATTTACCTGGTATCCACCTGGTTTACAAGAGTATATCTAGTATTTCAGAAATCTCCAGTTACTCTATGTACCCTGGTGGGTACTACTCTGTCCCTTTTGCCATAACCTGTCCAGTTGTCAGCTGGTCATTTTTTACAATCGTGGAGACATTTTAAGGACTACTTCCCACTGTTGAAGCAGATTCTTTATTCTTCATTACTGAATATCTGGTTTGCTTGTAGTCTGTATCAAAACACTTAATTTTTGGTGGGAATCCACTTATCATGCTATCCAGATCACTCCCTATCTGTAATTTATCTTTTGTTTTTCATCATGTCCCCATTCTACATGTCATCTGCAAGCTTTATAAGCATTAATTTGAAGTTTTCTTTCAGATAATCAACAGTGTTCAAGAGTTTAGGAAGATGAACTGCTCTCACCAGAAATTCATGTACTTTCTAGTGATTTCCTATCCATAATCATAGGGTGAGACATCCATTTATATCCATTTTTAGGTGAGTCAGGTGGACTTCAGTCATTCTTTTCACTTATGAACTAACATGAATCCCAAGCCAAACACCTTATAAAGCCTGAGATCCTGATACATGACAATACCCTGATACAGCAATGTTAGGGAAGGGGTAACTGAAGTCATATTGTAGCTACCATGTGGCATGTTTAGCTGTGTTACTGGGTGGGGGATATACAGCCAATCTACAGTCCTTTGAGCACCTGCACATGCACGTTATGTCAACATTGTGATATTTATCAACCGAGTTTATAGAGTCATATGCTTGAAGTCAGTTTGACAAGACTCCTTTCCCACTAATGCAGCCATGTTATTTTAGCCTCCTTTCTTTCTAAGTTAATTGAAACCAATACTCCTCAGCTGTTGTTTTGCTTGGGACAAATGTCAGGGTCACATCACCTACTTATTCCAAGTATTAGACCACTATTAGTCTCCTTTCAGCCTCCTGGATTTTCTCAATCAACAATATAACGATCTCCTCGAACAGCTCTTTTAAGACTTTTGTTTGTATGTAATCCAGATGCAGTATTCAACTTTAATTTAATTTAATGCCTTTTTTTACTAATTGACAGAGAATACTTTCTTCCTCATTGATTAAGATTATCGTTATCACATTTGTATCTAGTAAAATATCAGCACCATTTTTAGTATTTTTTGTTCTTTTTTATTCGCCTTGCTTCTGCGGGCAAGGTGTTTGTTCTTTTCCTCCTCTTACCAGTTTTGCACACTCCCAGTTTCTAATTTCTATTGTTTTCTAGCCAAAACTTGATGTTTCCATCTGTTATAAAAATTTGTTCATTCAAATATATATTTAATTCCCAACTAACAGATCGTGTATTGTTTTTTAGTAGAGGGCCTACACTACGCTGTGAATTGCATAAACATATTGGAGAACAGTTATTACTTTAAAGCAGTGGGGTTCTCACACTTTTTATCAGGTTCTTTGCTGAGGTTATGTTCAGTTCAGTTCCCAACTCTTTTTCCTCCATTCTCCAGTACTGGATAAGCAGTTCTCCCACTAGGGTATGTGCAACATCACCGGAGAACAGAAGCTGAGGATTGCTGGGAACAGAGTAGGAAAAGAGGCTGAAGGGATTGTGGAGACAGGACTTCTACTGGGGTGCAAGAAGCAGAAACGGGAGACCAGGGCTGTGATAATCTGTCCCACTAACAGTTTTAAGCCATAATCCTGTAAGTTTCTCCCTTACATACTCCTGCCTCAGACAGTTCCTACTGCCTGTATCCTTGCTCTGCTCTCTGTAGCAAATAGCCCCTAAATATCTTGAGACAGAGTCACTTTTTGATTTGGCATGCTGGTTACAATTAGATATGAAAGGGCGAAGCTTCTCCCAAGGCATTCTCTCAATACCAGGAATAATTTAAAGCCAATCACAAAAACTAAAGAGGTTTTAAAACCATGTGACTTGAAGCCAAGGGAAATGTTCATATAAATGTCTGCAAAAGCAAACCACTGTGACTTGTATGAGACTTTTCCCAGCTGTTCTTAAGGGAGTAAGTTTTACATTTGGCTTGGTTTTCTGTTGTGTAGGAGGAAGTTGTTCTCCCTTTTTCTTCCTCCAGATTGCCTCTGTAGAGAGAGACAGAATGTCTCTCTGGGGATGGAGAGACCTGTGGGCACAAGGGCAGCTGGAGTGCAGGTATGATGTCAGATGTGTTTTAACACAGCTGGCAGAATGCTATAAAACAGGGCTTTTAGCGTTTGATTGAGGAGGGATTTGCATGAATTCCAGATGTTCACTATATGATCAATCTTGCTATATACACAAGTGTGTCCCCATGCACGTGTAAAACAATGCCTGAATATCCTACACAGTGTGTAAGGGCATTCTTGCTTTCCCAAAAGTCTTTTGTTTGCTTTTCCATTCAGGTCTCATGTGTCAGGTCATACACAGTTTCTGTCAGGTTCATGAGACTAATATGGGGCTTTGTGGCTACCGTGATGATGTAATACATTGATTTCACTGAAGCTGAAGAATCTGTACATAAGAAAATTAAGTTAAAATGATAATCAGTAAAAGCAACTTATCTGAGCATTTAAAGATGGACATAGATCCTCGCCTTTCAAGGCACAAACCAACATTTGAACTGGAGGTTAGGAAGGAGTCTTCTCTACAGGCAGGTCACGCTGTAGTTGTTTCTAAAACCTTTCTTGTCATGTCCTCTAATGTAGCTGGTGCTGGCCAGGGTCGTAAACAGTGCTGCAAGAACTGGATTCCTGGCTTGAAGTGGTGCTGCAATTCCTAATTCCTGTCAGTCACTATTAATTTACTTCATTACAAATAAGATTGGGATCAGGCCCTTCATATTTCGCAGAGAGCAATGGTTCCACTCTTTGCAGAGGTATCAGCATTTTACTGTTAAAATGCCTAATGTCCACATGCAGTCCCAACAAAAGCTGTACATGAGGACTATTCTCTGCGGACTAAGCCTTTTATTTTCTTTCTCCACAGGCAATATTACAGCTTAAAGCTACTTATAATGCAGAATGTTGACTCATAAATAAATGAAACAGAAAATGGGAGCTGGAAAGTACTGGGAAAAAGAGCCACCAGATTTGATTTGTTTGGACTCACTGACTGTGAAGTTGGAGCAGAGAGGAAGAGGGCATTGGGTTTGTTCTTAACTCCCACAAGTTATCATACTCGAGGTTGAAAGTCTTTGTTCTTTGAAACCAAATATTCCAACTGTTGAAAGCTTAGCATTCAAAAGTATCTTTATTGGCTCCAGATATTGTCAGATTTTAAAAGCATCACCTTGTCTAATGACATTACAGCAAAAATTATCATCAAAGCCTGGAAATGGTGAGCCCTGTTTGGGGACTGACTCTGCTGTGAGTTGCTGAGGATCACAAAAATGGTAAGTCTTCACACACATTTTAACCTTGGTGTGGAGGAGGACACAGTTTGAGAAGTCATTCAAAACTCCTCTGAAGTGAAGCCCACAATGCAAACCAGATATCTTCAAGATAGGTGGGACATTGATCAAGACAGTGTTAGTGTTAAGCTGGGCATCTGGACACCAGGCTGGTACCAAGCCTGCAAGCCTTGCTGAGAGTCTGATTCAATTATGGGTGCATAGCACCATACTGGCACAATTCGGCTGCTCCTAATGCAGTGGCCAAAGAAATGTGTGGACAAACCATGGGCTGAATCTGCATGCCATGCTCCTGCTGATTGCCAAGTGCTGTAGGTATGGCCTCAATTTCATCTTTCTGAAAGGGCCATAAATCCAAAAAGCAATCTACTGAAACAAAGAACCAAGAATTAGGCTTCTTGCACTTATTTCATCATGGTTTGGAGTAACTTGCTGAAATGGTATGATTCAAATTATTCATCAATAAAATGCAAATAATTGTTCTACAGGAATGCAATGAGATTTCACTCACCCTTTTCTATTGCTTTTGATCCTTATGTCAAGGCATTTATTTCAGTGCAGATACTTTCCAAGTAGTTATTGCCCTAATGAGATGCAAGCAAGACGTGTTTTGTTAAACATTCACTGTCATATTATTTGAAAATCTCGGTCTGGCTTTACCAACTGGCTATTTTTTCTCTTCATGCAGGAAGAACATCCTGAATACCAAATAATCCGTGAAGTGTGTTTAAGCACAGTATTACTGGAACAAGATTGCTGCATCATTTGTGAACTTTCCCATGGGGAAACAAAAAGGCAAAGCTGCAATAAATCTCCAGGTAAGTCTTGCTTTAGTGGAAATCAGTCAGAGGCATTCTTCATTCAGAGGCAACTAATTTATTCCTAAACCCAGTAGAAAATATTGCTAGCAGTGCCAGGATTTTGCAGAGATTGAGGAAATTACTACAGTTGAATGAAAGTAATTTTTTAGCACTCTAACGACAAAATAAAATTGCACTGTTGTTCTTGTTGGCTGTAAGGGAAACACTGAGCAAGAAAGAGACCCCATGGTGTCTCTATAAGAGCAAAACATTCCTTGTTGTAGGAGGATGTATGCGATTCCACACAGTGATAAGGAGGAGAGTCCTACAGAGAAGAGCTCATAGGGTGACATCTAGATGGTCTCTTCTCTCTGTGGGTAGTTGAATATAGGCATTTAGCAACAAGGTAAGGGAAAATTGCTTAAACTGAATTATGCCCTAAAGGAGAAAGGTTTGTATTTAATGAGATTTTTCATTGTTGATTTTTAACATAAGATAATATAACTGGTTCTGAATAAGAAAATTATTTTTCTTACCAGATTTAAATGGAAAGCACCTGAGCCAAAAACCTGATTTCCAAATGAAAACAAAATAGAGGACGTTGCTATGCTTTGGACTCCCATGAAGAGCTCACTTTACTACTGACTGCAGTTGCAAAGAGGACAAGACTCAGCTCATCTGTTTGTGAGTGCCTATAATACAGCTGTCTGCAGCACAGCTGGTTTCCTGAGGTCCCATGTAGTCAATTCAGTCAAAGAGGAGAGCCAGTGATTCAGCTTACCCCGAAGAAGGCATGTGCATTTCATTATGTGAATCACAATTTAACTCTCCTGAATATACTGGCTGTAATAAAAGCTCAGAACAATGCGTTTGGGTCAGACACCTTCATTGCAGTGTCCTAGATCTCAGAGAGCTGGGTTGCATCCAAAATGCCTGGTACTGATGATGGTGACAGACTAGCTACACTGAGGGAGCTGAGAACTGCCCCTTTCCTGCAGAAGCCACACAGCTGGGCCTGTCTTGAATGGGAAATGGAGGTAATCCAAAGCTTCTCAATATATTGCACCCAAAGATAAAGAGCTGTTTTGGTACAGAAACACCTGTCTACAAAAACACCATGGAGAAGGGTCAGAGCTGAAGAATCAGAAGATTTGCCACCACAGGTCCAAGGCACAGAGCGTGGGAGATGGCTGCCCCTCCTGGGTGGGATCCTTCCTCACATCATGAGGTGCTGATGGTTTACACACCCCAACCTCTCCAAACACACACACAAAAATACAGTGTGTCCAAGATCATGTTCGCAATCACCACCTATGCCTCAGAACAGCTCTACATGTGCCTTCCTGCCTTGCTCCTGCTCGGTGCTGGCATTTTAAGGAATACTTAAAGTGCTGTGGCAAAGCAAGTTTCAACAGCTATTTCAACATATGCAGCTTAATGGCACGGGAAAAGGTGTGCATCAAGTATTATCTACTCTGAGAAAACACCAAACCCAGCATGTTCTTAGTATTTCCATTGAGGGGAAAAGAATTGAAGTAAAAAAAAATTAAAAGTTCAAAATAATTACGATGTTTTCCTGCAAAGTTTCGTATATTCTGTGGGATTTTGTGGAGAAATCTTCTGACTTGGATCTTTTTTCACTGGGGGAGATGGGGAGGGAATTAAATCAGAAGAATTGCACCTGAATCACAAAATCTTGTTCCTTTCCTTCATTAGCTCTCTTGTCTTCTCCTACTTCAAGAAATAGCCTTGGCAAAGCCTCAAATTATCATAATCATTTCCTTTCACATTGTCATACAATTTAATTAACATCAAAGAACCAATTTGGATATCCTGGATAGCAGGATATACACAACAGTGTATATCCAGGATAGTTTCTCCAATTTCAATGGCATTGCAGCACTTTATGACTACAGTGAACTCAGAATGAGCCCTGAAGCCTCTGTTATTCTCTGAAAAACGTCATTTATTCTCATTTATCTCATTCTGAATTTCAATGAAGTCTTTAGTATTATCTCTGAATTCCAGTTTTAAGCATTGATAGTAACCTGCTGGGTGATGTATATAGTACCCAGCATTGTCTCTTGCACCATATGAATCAGTTTCCAGCAAACAGCAATGAGCTTGAAGTAATCTGTGAAAGTGTATATTCAGTTGGGCTAGAGGGCATTTTGTCGTTAACGTCTGTAACTATTGTAGACTTGGATTCAAATACAAATGAATTCTGCTTCATACCAATCCCTTCGGTAATTTATTAATATCATAAGACACCAGTAGAAAAAAGATTTACGACAGCACACAAAGAGGAAAGCCTAGAATCCATGTGTTTTGTAGAAATGGTGGATTTGGTAACTATCTAAACTAAATTCTTGTTTAGGGGTTGCTATTTCATAGAATCATAGAATCATAGAATCATCTGGGTTGGAAGAGACCTCCAAGATCAACAAGTCTAATCCTTTGCCCAACGTCCTCATGATTACTAGATCATGGCACTAAGTTCCACATCCAGTCTTATTTTAAAAACCTCCAGGGATGGTGAATCCACCACCTCTCTGTACAGGCCATTCCAATGCCTGATTACTCGTTCTGTGAAGAACTTTTTCCTGATATCCAGCCTAAATCTTCCCTGGCAGAGGACTGCTGTTACACCAAGCACATGGGCTCTTCCTCTGCTCTTATGATTATGCTTTCATGAAAGAAGGAGTTGTGTGGGAGGCTTGGATGCACAGAGCATAGACGATCAAGCCTTGACATGGTATGTAGCTGTTTAAAATGCTTAGTGCCATAATCAGGTCAGCTTTTGAGAGTTGCAACTCCATTAGTGTCATGTAAGAAGGTATTTAAAAGTAGAAAGTATCTTCTCTTTGAACTGTGTTTTTAACACAGTATCTTGATTTTAAGCAGTATTTTGGAGAACCAGAGGGAATCCACATCCAGAATTACATTGCCAGTAGGAATTCTCAGAAATGTCAGTAAAGATAACTTTGAATTTGACATATTTTTAAGTTTGAATCACTCCCGTATCAGCGAGACTGAACTTCTTTGCAAAACATCATTAGCTCATGCCTAATTCTGTAGGCAGGACCAAGGAGAATTTTATACTTTTCAAAAAAAGAAAAACAGTAGTAATGACCAGGAACATTTGTAGAAAGAAACAGCCTAATGTGTTTATAATAAGAAATGCTGACTCCTTTGGTATCATACATGATCCTTTAGAGACTTTCAACCTCTGCAGACAAGCCCATTGCTGAAGACAGCAACGTCTTCAGTTTCTGCATCCTGGCTTATCTTCTCATTCCCTTCTGTTGCATTGATCAGATCTATACATATCAAAGAGAAGTTAAAAAAATACTATGTAACCGCTTCCAAAATGTGAACGGCATCATAAGTCCTGAAGTAGCGCAGCACTGTCACCTCTCCAAATCAGTGAAAATGAGAAGAGAGGAAGCGACACAGGGAAGCAAACAAACAATAAGAGAAATAAATGAAGAGGAAAACATCATTCTACCTCTCTGCTTTTAGCATTTTTAAATACAGAAAATTCTTCAACTTCAAATCTGTAAGTTTGTATCCTGACATTACTGCCAGCCATATCTGTTCAGGCGAATATTATACTAAATGGATACGCTTAAATAGTCTGATGCTTTTGGTAGTAAGTGTGACTGAAAGAGGAATATCATTATCTGTTGATTCATATTTACCGTTCCTTGTCCAGGTTCTTCCCTTCTCTGTTACTTATATTGGAGATTATATGCTGAATTGCACAACTTAATGGGCTGAAGAAGTTTGATGACAACACTTAACTTGTCACTTTTTTTCCAAGGTTGCTCTTGCAGGTGATCTGTTATCATTTACAGATGTGTTTTCTAAGAAACCAATTGCAGAATTTCTAAACTTTGCACATTCCTTCATAGCATGGGTAACTTGACAGTTTTAGGAAAACGGAACAACGCTATTGTTGATATTTTGAAAGGGAAATAAAAACCTGAAAGGAAAAGAAATAAAGAATTCTGGCAAGTTTGTATGTATTTCTATGTATCAAATGCAACTAAACAAGTGGAGAACTGATGTTCTTGTCTTGAACAAAGACATGTCTCATTGCCCTCAAGGACACTCAAACTCATCATCAACAGTTCAGGACACACCCAGATTCCAATGAAAGTACTATTTTGAATTGGAATCCCAAGGTACTAAGGCTGCAAGCAATCAGCCCAATGTGATTTAGTCAAAAAATTAAATATACTGCCACAAATCTTCTGCAAGTCTTCATGTACATCCTTGTAGCCTGCCCCAGTCACAAGGTAAAATACAGCTTGAATCTCTTTCAGTGATACGTAAAGGAAGTGCTTGAGAAACTGTTGAGATGATGGGCAATGATCTATCACACACCCATAATTCAGTTGCTTTTACTAGTATGTTCTAATCCCAGAACTTCTTTAGCTGCTATTTTCAACCCATTCGTGTTGGGTTACTCAATGGCTCCACTTTCTGTTTTGTGCATAAACAGTCAGGACTGGTCACTTATTTTTGTCTACTGAGTGTTAAAGCACAAAGGCTGCATAGGAAGCCTATAGCATGGCAATGGATAAATTCAGGACTGCTTTGTGGAGGAAATGAGACAGGTGGACAGAGCCACTGAGTGATTCAGCCTCCTGGAATCAATGACAAAGTACTAGCAGAAAAGAAATTAAAGCTTCAAAACCCCTTCAAAAAGAGGGATCCAAATATAACCACATTATCTCAGCTGGCTCTGGTGATGTATGGGTGAGCAGTGATATGTTGCATCAGATTTCCACGTTCCAGGTACTGGGTGTCATATGAAATAAGTGCAAAGCAAGGTAGCAAACATCAGACTTTATATGACTCATCACCCTGAACAACCAGTATGTTGAAACTCTCTGCAATCTGTGCTTAAAAATATGCAAGTGGTGGAGATTTTCCTCTATAGCTGGAGAATGGAAACCAACATCTCAAAGGTGAAATATGTTAGAAATAAGCCAGATGGTGGATAGGAAAAGAGGTTTTTAAACAAATAAAGTCCCAGAAATTCTTCACTCTTTAGGAATAAAATTTAAATATTTATCTTTCCAGGTAGAAGGATAATGTGACGTCAGCTGTGGCAGTGGAGTGGAAGTGGATGTTTCCACAAACGTCCTATATATGCCTTAGTTTGCCTGAAATGAATATAATGTTTTAGTGTATCACAAGGAGACAAGGAAAATAAATACGTTAGTGAATGTGAAGCACTTTGATTCTGTGCCAAAGGCGGCACAGGAAAACGGGCAGAAATTCAGGTGTAAGACTGAACATGTGTGTCTTGAGTTGTCTCTTACTCTGAGGTAGACAAAAAACCAAAGAAATAAACAAAAAAATCCTAGGCTGGCACTGAATTGGTGTGTTTCTATCAAGTTACAATGAGCTCGTGAAGCAAATAATGTCTTCATCTTCTCATGCCAGGATCAATCATTGGGTTTGAGTGATTCAACAGCAGCATCAGTTCAGGCCAGACAAACCAAGATGTTTCCTCTTCCCAAGGTTGCAAAAAATGTGAAACGTTCCTAACTAGAAATGATTCTTGTGCGAAGAAGAAGATTTTTTGATCACTAAAGAGCCTACATGGGTGACTGTTTGCTAAGTAAGCTGTTCATCAATGTTAGGATTACAAATGGAAATTACTAAAGATTTACTTACATTATAATGTCACTTTAGCCTAGTACTAGGATAAGTTTCTGGGACTACACAAGATACAGGGATGTCTTTACTTCTTGAATATTTTATTTAAATGAGCTGATAGAATACGCTTTTGCAACAGTTCTATAGCATATACTGATATCTATAATCATTATTACATTTTCATTATTAACTTGGAGAAATAATTAGCTAATTACTGGAATTAATTTCTTAATTATTTGTTATACTTAAAAATCCTGAAGATTTTAGAAGTAGGAAAAGGAATAAGCTTAATTAAGGATCTGGAATCAGGTGGTGCAAAGCTAGATTAAAGTGTGTGCTAAAGAGCACTGCATAATTTGAAGTCAAAATGAAAGGAAAGGAAACCAGAAATCATTTCCTGACTCTGTCTTGCAGCAGATCAACTCATCAACTATGAAGATTTGCTAGTATATTTTAATTAAGATTATTTTCAAAGAAATACGAGTGCTGAGAGTCACATAGCTATCTCCCACTGTTTACCATGCGTGAGAATACTCTGTATTCAGTTGCCTTTGCTGTCTCATACAGCCTATGTTAGACAGATTCTCAATATAACAACTGACAGTCTTTCCCCTTGTAAAGGACAGTCTCAGTCACCTCAACACTGCCTGTAGAAAAGCACAGATCCAGAAAGGGAATTTCAAGACTGAACACAAAGTGACTTTTAGTGGAAGCTAGACCTCTTTTTCACAGGCCTAGGGATGGGCTGTTGCTTTGGTACAAATGAGGGCACGAGACAGAGTTAACCACCTCTCAGTGATGAGTGTCACAGATGTCTCTGCTGCGACTGAGCCCTTTTGGTCTGGATTATGTGAGGTTTGTGAATATCAAATACCCCACAGTGTTTGGGGACGTAAGTGCTGTGCGAACACAGAAAGTCATTCACTACAGAGTAAGAGTCACGCACAGAGTCACAAAACAGACCAGAAGTATTTTCTGCTCTCTGGGTCTAATTGTAATAGCAAAATAACAGCTGGAGTCCACTTAGCAAACTAGGGATAGATGCAAAACAACGTCATTAAACAAACAACAGAGGAATCAGCAAATCTGTTCTCCAAAAACTCTTTCCTTGTACTGGGTTAGTGCACAAGGGAGACACAAGAACCATATTAATGATTTTGGGCAATGTGTTGTACTTCCAGTAATAACTTGTACTGTTATCTTGGAGACTTTGAAATAAGTGCAGCAGCTGTATTTCATGGTACCCATTGATACAGTATTGCTTCCATTTATTATCCTTTATGTTACCCTTATTTTGCCTTTCTTTCACATTTTTTTGTGTTAATGTTTGTTCTATCTTGCCTTCAGAGGGTATGGCCCTGGTTTTGGAAACCATGAGATTCATAAATTCAACTAAGACCAGGACTTCCCTCAAACCCAGTTGCTCCCTTGATTTAGCACTGTAAAAAAAAAGTTGAATAAAAAATCATAAAATAATTTGGTTTAATGGGACCTTTGGTGGTCGTCTGATCCAGTCTCATTCAAAGTAGGTCCAGGTTTGAAGGGGAATTCACCTAGATCATGCTAGATCAGGTTTGTCTATGTCAATTTTTGAGCATCTTTAATTAATGAAATTTCACAATCAATGCCTGTCAATGTCTTTCTTGTACTGGGGAGATGCAAACTGGGCACCGACACCAATTCTGCAATTTTTGTGTGTGGCTAGAACACACTGGCAAGCTTTAACTCTCAATGTTTTCTATGAATGTCAAAGTAAGTTTTGACTGACCTCTAGAGTGACATTGGAATGCCTGTAGGTAAAAAATGGGAATCTTTAACTCCTCTGAGGTGCAAAAGTATTTGTGTTAGAAAGAAACCTGATTTATTGTTTTTTTTTTTCTTCATGAAACCAAAGATCTTAGTATTGTATGAACTTACGAATGGAAATCAGATCCCAGGAATTTGAGCTGCTCAACACTAGAGCACAGAAGAAGAGAAGAGATGAGTACCAGATCACAGTGATTATTGTTTTCCTTTCCATTACCAATTCTTTAGATTGCTTCTAGGTTTTGTAAACCTACAGCCAGTTTGACACATTCTGTTTTTCTTGTCTCCATAACAGTGCAGACATACAAGCAAAGCTAACTCCAAAAGTTTAGGTCACCTTCATGCAAAGCGCACATTCAAAATCCACCTTGAAAAATGTATTTACTTTAACGTAGCTGTGTGAGAATCCTGGGGACTCAGGTGAGAGATTGCCTCCAGAACAACAAAATGCCACAGCAAGAATTTGCCCCTTTCTTTGTTTAAAGCACAGAGTTGCAAATATACCTTCAGCAGCCCATGGACCTCCTTTGGAATCAGCATTCTGAAGTAAAATTAAAAAAAAAACCAAAAAACTTTCTTCGATGAGTAGATAAAGTGGCTGAATAATGAAATATTGAATAGCAAGACCAGAAGACCCATTAGCATTTGGGATACATTAGGTAGACTCTCAGAGCTCTCTTGGTTTAGTTTTCTCTGGAGAGAGTTTGATTTGCAAGCTGCAGTTCTGCTCTGTAGTGTAAACTAGGGTACATGTAAGTGGGGATGATGGGACTATTCACTTCAAAAGCACTCTCTGATCCGAGCTGAAGTGCTAATATAAAAGTACCAAAGTCTGTCCTTTCCAGCTACAGTCTAAGGATATGAAACAAGAACAGCAGAAGGATCTTCTGATTCTCTTAAGAACAGAGTTTTCTGACAGCAGATATCACGGTTCATATCTTCCTTATGAAAAGGATGAAAGTGTGCTTTGGAGGCTCATCAAGTTTTTTCTAATCTACTTTCAGTGTGCAATTTAAACTGTTTTCTGCGGTAAGCAAGATGATGCGATGTCCAAGTCTATTCCTTACATCATATAAATCTCTCAGCCTTTGGGATCAAGTGTAAAATATGCCTTACAAATTTTACTTGCTGCTTGGGGTCAATAGCTGGGTAGCTGTTTGTTATGCAGACTGAGAAATGGTGAGAACTTGGAAAGTTTTGGGTTTATGTTTTTACTGTTCAAACAAGCGCCTACACAGATAGACAAGCACAGTACATATTAAACATCTCTTCACAATGTGGTGTTGTCAAATATAAAATGTCACCCATTTAATTACCTACTATTAATTAAAATTATTATTGCATTAATATTGCTAGAAGCTCGAATTGGGCTCCTGTTGTTGCAATTTATTGACTGTTGCTCATTTCCACTATGTGAAACAGTGTAAAAAAAACATAAAGCAATGAATCAAAGCTGTGATATAAAGGACATACTTTTTATCATCAGATACTGTACCTGTTATATAGACTATTTGTTCTGAATAGTATGACAGACTCTAGAGACAAGATCAGTGAATCATTGAGCTCTGTACTTCTTTGAGTCTCTCTCCAGGATGCTAAGATACACCTGTATGCACTTGTAAACAACTCTGACATCAGCTCAGTTCTTCTCAGGGATGGGGATAAAAAGAGTGAGGACAGATGTCAGGAAACTGTAGCTATCACTAAAGGACTACTGAGACAGGGAAAAAAAAAGCTCTGATTCCCTTTCTAGAAATGGATGAATACATCCGCCACCAAGAGTCTATGATTCTCTCAAATGTTTTCATTCCACTAGACACAAAATAATGTCTGTGAATAATTCCTATTCAGTCAGGAGAAGTTCACTGTGGTGGCTGCTTCAGCTGCTTTCTGTGGCACACAGGTTAGATACTGTCTTTGTGTACCTTGGACTCTCAAAAGGCTTCCCCTCTGCAGATGTCACCACCAGTCATCACACTTACTGTGTTCCAGGACACTTCCAGTTGATTTACAAGGCATATTGAACCCACTGCAAATCCTGTTCACGGAGGTCTGCTTTCTACCTGCACATGAGTAGTACTTAAGTTTTAGCAGTGGTAGCTAGCACAGGTTTTGTGGAAGTCCCTGCATCGTGGTTTTGAGCCTCCAGCTGGCAAAAAAAGAGACATTCAGCTGCTAACCCAGGGGTGCTCAGAGCACCTGAGATTCTCCTGCTCCTGCAGCATAAGACGTGTCACACACTCTGCACATATGACCAGTGCTGGCAGGAGGGTAGGGTCAAGGACCTTGGTGCTGTTTCTGGGTAGAAACAAGGTTCCAGGCTGGAAAATACAAGGTGGAGGGCTGGGTTCGGCCCACAGGCCGTGAGTTTGACACCCCTACACTAAACCCAGCAGGCAACAAAGAACCACATAGTGGTTCTCTCCACCTTCCCTCTTCTGAGGAGGAAAATAATAAGAAGTAAAGGCCAACCTCTTGGGTTGAGGTAATAACAGGGTGGGATCACTCATCACTTACTATCACTTGCAAAACAGACCCAACTTGTGGAAGAAAAAAATCCAATTTATTACAAATCAAACTAAAGCAATATACTGAGAAACAAAACAAAATCCCCCAAAAGAACAATTTTCCCCTACCCTTTCATTCCTCCCAGGCTTACCTTTTACTTCCGATATTCTCTGCCTCCTCCCCAATGCAGTGCAGGGTGATGAGGAAAGGGGGTTGTGGCCAATTCATCACACTTTGTCTCTGCTGCTCCTTCCTCCTCAGAGGGAGGGCTCCTCACCCTCTTCCCCTCTCCAGAATAGGGTCCTTTCCACTGGAAACAATCCTCCATGAACTTGTCCAACAGAAATACTACCCACAGGCTGAAGTTCTTCATGACCTGCTCCAGTATGGGCTTCCTACACAGTCACAGCCTCTTTAAGGCATTTCCATCTGCTCCAGCATGGGGTCATCCATGAGCTGCATATCAGCATCCACCAGGACTTGACAGTTCCAGGTTAAGGGCTGGACTCAATGATCTTAATGGTTCTTTTCCAACCTGAACAATTCCATGGTTCTATGATTCTATGAGTCTACGGTTGTTCTCCTTCCTTCTTCATTGATCTTACTGTTGTTTGCAGCGCTGTTTTCCTCACATTTGGGGTCTGCAGGGCTGCTTCTCCCATATGTTGCTTCTCTCTCTCCATTGTCACATTGCGCCAGACTGGTGCGACTGTTCACCTAGCTCTGGCAGCCCAGCCACAGGCTGGGAGCAGTTCCAACCAGGAGCCAACCAGCTCTGGCTTCTAGAAGCTTCTAATAGCCTCAAGCAGAAGACACTCTGCAGCCCCCTGATACCAAATTCCTTGCCACACAAACCCAACACACCCTGTTTAACCAGCAGATGCGGGATACCCAGCAGATGATCTTTCTGTTTCCGCACCAGCTTTACCACCAGTTCCAGTTGATCTGACAGTTATAAACCGAAGTGGTAACCGTAAGACCAATGCACCTCTGATGACTCTGAGCAGGGCTTTCTGCTACTGCTATGCAACATATAAGTCTAAGTCCTTGTTTCTCTGAGCAGATGCTACATTTGAAAGTCAGACAGTATAAAGTCTAGAACTCATATAACAAAGCAAATGGTTGTATTTCATAAAGTTAAAGAAGCAATAATGTGAAGATATCCAACCAGGAATAAATCCAAATAACAACCTGCATTTGAACAGAGATTCTTTGGGCTTATCTGTTGGCCAGATTTTCCTACTTTAATATCTTTCTTTTCCTATTGTGTAAGCTACTAAATATATTGCAGTAGATTCTGTAGCTGTCACAGGAAAGGCAGGTGGTTTTGCTCCTCAGGGATGATCTTCATCCTTCTGTGTATCTCTTAATGTAATATAGCTCCATTCATACTGTACCTTGTAATATTTAGTGTAGTTCCCCTTACAACATCCCTGGGAGGTAAGCGAGTAGTAGGAGGGGAGAAAGCGCTTTCTTTCCCCACTTTATAGGAGAGGTGAGACAGGAAAAAAATAGAGGACAGATGGGTTTTTTACAGAACACAAGCATCTATTTCTCATTTAGAAGAAAAATAAAATCCTTGCAGAACCTTTTCTGATTCATGCATGCAGGCTGTGGCAGATCAAGGAGGTAAAACCTGACATGCCATTCTCAGCCTCCTGAGTGGGCCTCTCCTGGGAACTCCTCAATGCTCCCTCTCTGGGCAGAATGGAGTTCAGCCCTAACTGGTAATCGTACCAGTCAGTGGTTTTCAATTTCAGCTTGACACATCTTCTACAACCGACCTCTAGTATACAAAACATTTCCTCCTGCAGGGTTTAGTTACATATCACTTTCTCTTCATAATAAATCAACTGATTTTTAAGGCAGGACTACCTTCTCTAGCTAAAACTAGATAATGAAGAAATTAACAAGAAGAAAGAAGTAGTATAGGAAAAACGTGCAAAACCATTCAGAAGTAGTCAACAGCATTCAATCCTTAAGTGAAGGGCAACCTAACTTTTTTCTCTTTTACTAACAGATATTTTTAAATGTCTAGACAAGTCATAGTTGTGAGGAGAAGCAGGTGTTGATCTCTGCTCTGTGGCAATCATGATAGGACCCAAGGGAATATCATGAAGGTGTATTAGGGAATGTTTAAGTTGGATATTAGGAAAAGGTTCTTCAGCCAGAAGGTGGTATAGCACTGTTGGCTCCCCATGGAAGCAGTAATGGCACCAAGACTGGGAATATTCAAGAAGCATTTGGACAGTGGATTCCTTCCAAATCAGGATAGTCTATGATTATATGATAATCATATAATGTATCTTTAGATAAAGAGTAGAACCAGTAAAAAATATTCTAATGGTCTGCTTTAGCAACAGAATATGTGTGGCTTTTGAGAATGTAGCTTCCTGTAGAAAAATCAAACATTTCTCTACCAAGTAGTAAAAGCATTTTGATAGACTGAAATATTCTATCTATCAGCTCAAAGCCCTTCTTTGTTTTGATTCAAATTGTGTTATGTGGCATAGATGCTGAAAACAGGAAGATAATAAAATAGATGAAGGTGAGTGCAGCCGTTCTGCATTTCAGCTTTGCAGGTTTTGTGGTTTAGTTTAAGTTCTGTTTTGATCAAGGCACGAACAAATATTGGAGTGAAATAATTTCCCATTGGATAGGAGAACCTTGATTTACAAAAGCCACTAGCAAGAAAGAAGGGTTTTCTTCTTCTGTGATTATTCTTTTATCATTTAAGTTTGCCTCTGAGGATGTTATTTTCAATTGAACTTAACCTAAAGCACAATTATATATTAAATAAAATTCTGCCTAGGGGAGATTTTCAAGTTTTCACCTTTCTCAAAGAGGAGTTTTAAATTCCTCCCTTCACTATAATTATTTCTAGATGCCTGGACTCCAGTCACACAACAAGGTTTTCTTTTCTACCCATCCCTCTAAGTGACCATCAGCTTATAACTTCTGTCTGTTTTCTACATACTGACTCTGGCCCAATGGACAATATAGAAAGCCCTTTGTCCCCCTGCCCCTGCTGTTTCACTGGGATGGCTTGACAACTATGGTGGAGATATTGCCATTGCTTCAGTTGCATCCCATCTCATCCAGGTACAAGCATGGCAGTAATGGTGTTTATTAAAAGTTCACATAGTCGTATAAATCACACAGTTCCCCTGGGATATTTCTGGTTTTGTGGGTGTATAGTGCCATTGCTGAATACATTTATCCCATTTATACAAATAATTGTGCCACTACAGTCAGCAAATACATGATTACTTTCTAATCAAAAAGAAATAGTGATACGGTACACCTCATTTTTGTGTTCTACTGTAACAGAGTGGTAATGACATCTGAAGATAACAGTCAAATCTATTAACAATTCAAAGCAATGAGCCAAGTTGGATGTTAGTTCTCAAAGTTAGTGAATTCTTGATCTTTTATCCCAGTTAAGGTGGTTTTATTTCTCTACATTCTTTCAACAGTTGGTGACTCCACTGTTCTTTGCATTATAAGGAAACAGCACATGGCACTTAATTTTCCAGAGACTTTACACTCTGCACAGTTAACAACAAGAAGAAAAGGAAGGATGTTTCTCTACAGATCCCTAAGGGAACACTGATCTTTACATTAAGTGACTTTAGCAAATGAGTGAAGGTGAGATGGGAATTTACTTTTTAAGTAGAATTGAACCCAGATCAAACTCTGTACCTTAATTCCTGTATCAATTACGTTGGAACACTTAAGTAATTATTTTGCTAAGACACGGGACATCAAAACAGTACATATTAAGTGTGTTTTAAATAATATCTGAAGAAAACGAAATTCAGGTACTTGCTCTGCACTTGGGTTATCATTGCCTATAGTTAAGGCTGCCTGACAAATTCCATTAAAAGATCTCTTTTTTTGGCTTTCAGAGCAAACAATTTCAGGATGCAATTTCTCTTGCCAGAAGTGTCCTCAGGCAGGATTTTTTTTTTTTTGAGAAAGCTTTAGCTAAAAATAGTTCTTACATCTCTGCAAACAAAGGGAAAGAGAAAAATATACTTTAATTTTGCCTGTGAGTAAAAAACAATTTACATCTGTTTCACTGGTGAACTGCTGTACTGCTACAGGTCGGCAAAGGGACTTGAAAATTAGCTTGGATCCTCCAGTGTCAAGAGTGTAGCTTTTATTTACCTAATGATTATTGATTTTTTTAGTTCAGTTAATACATACTCAAAAAAAGGCTTGCTGGAGTTTGGAAGCTGAAGTATTTGAAGAACCCATCTGCCTTGAGCATAGTCACTTCTATCATCTGCTAGATAAATGCACAGGCGGCTCCACAGAGTAACTGAACATTGTTATCACGACTGTAATAGCTGAGCAGAATTTCCTCACAATTTGTTTCAGCTCCCAGCTGGAGACCATTGTGGGAGAAAGCTTAGCAATTGAGAGAAAAGAGACCTTTATTCCCATGCAGTACAAAAAAAAAAAACAGGGAAAAATTATGGGCAAATGGAGAAGTAGGAACTTTTGCAAGGGGATGGGAAAGAACAGGGAGGGATAAAAGCCAAAAACAGAGAAAAGTTGATATGTGACTAGGAGAGGACTTCACTCCTAGGTAAAACTGATGCAGCTTTTCTTGATGTGTTCATGTATGACACAAAACGGAACAGAGCAGGATTTCAAAGGCATGTTTCATCCAAATACTTGATTGCAATGTTAACACTTGTTAATTGATTGCTTGGGATGTTGGCCTGTGTCTCTGTCTACAGACTTGCTCCAGTGATTCATCCTTCTACAACACAAAAAGAAATAAATAAAAGATCTTCAAACAAAAAATCAGATGCTAACAATGTTTAAGAAAAACTTCTCATATGTTTAGTTTTGAGTACTAAATAAAAACAAAGCTGTTCAAGAAAAACTACTCAGAAATATCTGGGGTGTTATTTCAAAGAGAAATGGTAACATCCTCTAATTTAGCTTTCATCTTAGCAAATGCATTGTTTGTATCTTGCTGGACCAGTCAAATAGATGGCTGTTCTGAGATTTTCAGTGTTCTCATTGTAATAGTTTATGAATCAGTTACACAGTGAGCACCAATTAATTTAAAACAACTGTCTTAAATAACAATAACTTGTAAAATCTCAGTGGCTGTAGCAACAGATCATCTGCTTCCTAGAACCTTAAGAATACAAAGGCAAATTCTGGTTTGTTGGAGATAAAAAAAAAACCAAAAGAAAAATACAGCGCTACATGAATTTCTTCAACAAGTTTTTTTACTAGATCATGGTGGTGTTACTGGTGCCTGCGGATATTTCTATTTCTATAACTTGACCATTTTCTTTCCTTTTTACCTTTGTTTAAAAATCCTGGGCAGTACTTTAAATCTGCTCTTCTCCAACTGTACTACTGCATTTTCTCCTGCTCAAGCCACCATAACATCGTGCCTTGAAGATAATGCTGGGTGAAAGCACTTGATGCTGTCTTGTAAAATGACTTCACTTTTTTTTTCTATCCTTTGACCAGCTCTGTAGAGGGTGTAATAAAATTTATTATGGATGTTGACATTTTCCTTGCCTGTTCCATATTCACAAATAAACATTTCATTACATTATCAGTACAGAATACATTGTAAAAGCTCATCTTACATAATCAAAGATAGCTCGTTCATGCAAAGGGTGCAACAGCCTGACAATGGAATTGTGCAAGTCTCTTGCTTTGAGGTAATACCATACTGGTATCAATGCACATTAACTGCCACCTGACTAACAAGCCCTCCCACTTGAAACTGCTAAGATAAAATATTTGGCAGATTTTTGTTATTTTGGGCATGCACTTCTCCATGTGACATGGGTATGTCAGAGATTGAGGTGTGTGCTCACACACACTGTTTACTTCTCTTGATCCATGCAACCTGTCTGGTTTTCCAAAACGTATTTTTTTCCTTTAGTAGTGGTAACAATATTGGTCACCCCAGAGGAAGCATTTTATGAACTACTCTTCAGTTGCTTCTTGTTATTTTTCCTGTGTTTAAAACAGCAGTTTAAGCTATGTATTGTCAGTGGTCAGACTAAGAGGGCATGTCCCAATGTGTCCTACCCTCATACCCAAAAGCAACATAAGCATTTCCCATAGAGCACAGCACCTAATAGAATAAGACGACTTTTTTTTGTCTTTTTGCTCTTAACAGTGTTTTAAAACTCACACTTGTACTTCCAAACACCCATTTTGACCATTCACTGTAGACATACATATGCAACTGTCTGAAATCTCCATTAAAATGTTTGGCAAAATGCAACTAGGCGGTTTCCCAGATTACATGGCTGTGTTTTAGCCAGCTGCTCCAGGCTAGATGTATATCCAAAGGGCACTGCTTTAAATTTCACAGCCCTCAACAGCTTTCCCTCAGCTTGCCTTATGCAGCCAACCAGTTACAAACTTAGAAAATGCTGTCACGTTGTATTCAGTGTAAATCCCTATCTCAGTCTCCTTGCCTCTTTTTCCTGCTTCTAGAGAACACAGTACTATCTGTCCTAACTTCAAGAAACTTACCTGAAAAACTGACTTGTGTGTACCACCATCTCTCATGTTTCTGCTAGTTCCTATGCATCATGAAGTCTAGAAAATACTAAAGATGTTGAGTGGCCACAACAAAAGATCAATCCTTTTACTTACCTAGTTCCAGTCACAGTTTCTCATGATTTGCTCCGGAAAGTGGAATCAGAAACCTGATGGATTCTCCTGTCCCCGAGGTGAGCAAGCCTCTGTAGCGCATCAGCTCCAGAGAGGGGAAAAAAAAATCCCAGACTTGTTATCTTTCTTCTTGATTACAAAAAGCTGTTGCATGCACTGGGTGATAGATCTATGCCTTGGCTGCCTTTCAGTTGTCATCCACAGAGATGAGGGTGGTCTAGGACATCTGTGACCTCTGGCACAGGGAATGCATTCTATTTGCAGGTTTAAGTGCTCACCCAACCCCTTCCAGCCAAGAACTTAGCTCAGAAGTAAAGTCTGGTTTCAAAGTCACATCCACATATCCAATTAATTCTCTTGCTCATCTGAGGCATATTTAGCATTCTGTGCCCAACTTTCAGCCTTCACAGTTGTTAAAAGTTGTTAAAAGTTGTTGATGTGAAATCCATATCACTTCTTTGCTTGCATTTCTGGACCACAGAGTCTGCAAGCAGATCCTGTTGTATGGACATTGTTACTCTTTGTGACTCAGGAGTTGCTTGATAGCATTATTAGAGCAAGTCTTCAAATGCCAGTGGTATGATTATGTTCCTGCCATATAAACCATTCTGTTCAGACCCCAGCTTGCAGATCAGCTGCCAAAACTGAGTAAAAGCAGGAGACACTGGGTCAACAGCTTTATCTTGATATGTTAGCAAGTGTTAGTCCATCAAATAGCAAATTGCCGTAAGGATAGCTACAAAACACCTTCCAGCCATGATGGACTTGTGCTTGCCAGCATGTCTCACTTATTCAGGACCTGTGGCCTGGGAATCAGAGTAGGACAGCTTTCTGCAGTGCTCTGTGGACCAGCCATGAGATAATCACCTTTGACCACCCCTGAGGAGTCATTAAGAAATACAAGGGTTCCTTGATTTCCATCCCTCATACCTGCTTAATAACCTTCTTGACCAAAATCAGAGTCTCAAATCAGTTATCTCCACTGGCCTTTCTTTTGAGCCTAACTTGGCTAGCAAAAGGATAATAGCTGTTTGGATTTTGCAGACTTCTAGGTTACATGGGATTTTGTCTATATATACACTTCTCTTCTGCGTTTTCCAGAACTGTTGGGTTTCACCTGGTTGTTTCAAAAAGCTATTGTATTCATAGGAATACTCTCCCTACTGTCCATTTCTCCACCCATGGCAGTCTAGATTTCACTTTGTGCTGGTTGGTCCACTCCTTGTTCTTGGTGTTCGTGAAGAAGGCTTTCCATAGGATGACTGAGAAGACGACAAAAGTGGTACAGACTACCATTAGCTTTGTTTGGCTATGCTTGTACCCAGGCACAAAGAACATTTGTTTTCCTGAGCCTTCCCATTTGGGTTCTTCTGACCCTCTATCCGATACTCTTTAATGTTACCCTCTTTCTAATGGGTCATTTCTATGTTAGTATCTTTTACTGGGCTAAGACATGCAAACAAGTTTATACTGAGCAGATGAGTTATCACTGACATCCAGAATAGAGAACACCTGAAGTCATGGCATTACACTGTAAACCAAATACTATCATGAGATTCAAGCATTTTGAATTGCACAAAGCAAGAGTTGTTCAGATAAGCACCGAGATAGAAAAACTGAGATAAAGGCAGAGACCTAGGTGGCAATGTTTCCTTCTATAAAAGGAGTTTGAAACAAGAGTATTTGACTAATGTTTCGAGAGATGAGACCAGCTGAATTCCAAAATGCAGTTTTCATAACTTTTCAACTTGCACTATGTGATTGTTGCATGAATCGAAAGAAAAAATTGACAGGTATGAATAAAGAAAATAGTCAGTTATGTGGAAAATGGAAAGATTTATGCTGCAAGTAAGAGAGCAAAATAGTTGGGGGGGTAAGAATGAAGCATACTAATAATAATAATGTTTAAATTAAATTATTTCCCTAGGTCGAAAAGAAATTTCTCTTATAATTAAAAACCCTATACGCATGTGACTTCCTGTCATCTAGAAACAATTACAATCCTTCAGTGGCTGAAGAAACAGATGCAGTCCCTCTGTATAGCTAAATTAAACCCTTTTCTTTCTCCCTCTTTGATAAGACATCCCAAAGTGAGCTAGCATACACAAATATTGCACTCTAATTAGTGAGACAAGCACAGTCTCAGATTACCAAGTGGCCATAGCCCATTTCTCTGACTATCTGCCCTCCTGCAGCTTTACACCACTATAGAATACTCAAGTAGTAGTGTAACAGCACTCACAGTGGTCTAAAGAAGAAAATTTCAGAGAAAAGTCATATCTATATATATATATCTTTATATAGCTGGAAAAAAAATAACAAACTTTCAGGCTCTTTAATCTTTCCCAAGGGCTTGTGTGCCTGATATTTTATCCATTTCCCAACTGTGACTGTTACTTTAATAAAAGATTTGGTCTCTCTCCACAACCTTACCTCCTTTTTATCAGAGCCAGGACAGTCTGGGGCCATTCACTCCCTGATTAATCCATAGCATAGGAGTAATTATTACATAATTTTAGCAACCAAGATTATAGGAGGAAGAGAACTGAACTACCACTCTACATTTCTTGCGTTTCGAATGTAAATGTCTTGCTGAGCTCTGGCAATATTAATACAGCCTCTTGGCTGTCAGAGGCTGCCCATAGGAGTATCATTTTGGAGCACAGACTGAGAGTGAGATGACCCTGGGAAGGGAGCAGGGGCCTGAAGTAATTTCTCTTACATCATAAAGCTTCTGAAAAGGTTAGTAATTGGAAACTGCACTTAGGAGGTTGTTAATAGGATTCACCTCTCCAACCAGCATGGTAGCTGGTAGGGTTAGCTCTGAAGTCATTAATTAGTTGCTGCTTTAAACGAACCTTACTCCCTGTGACTTAATCTCACTAAACTTTGTAACCTTCGCATTGTCTCTGTTTCAGGCTCATGGCTTTCCCTCAAGGAGGTTATTACCATGATAATTCCCCCCTTCCCAACAGCAATCCAGAAGTAACAAAACTATTTGGAATCTTTATTCATACATTAGGCTTTCCTATCAAATAGATACATTTGCACCTTAAATGTAGATTATTTAAAAGCTACTGTTTTCAGTATGATGTTAAATTTAGCAAAGACACGGTGCACTTAGATCTAAGGCTCATCTCTGCTTTGCTTCTTTTCCAGAGGCTTAGAAAGACAGTTGCTTAATGAGCCTTTGTTAATATGCACATTTATATGATCTGATTGGCCCCTGCAGCAGCCTAGGAAAACCTGTGAAAAAGCAGGTGCCGGAGTTACCAAAACCCCCCACTAATTGGCATTATTAATTGTTTACATTTACAGCAAAGAAAAAAATAAAAGGAAATTATAGAACCCCCCTCAACTTCTAGAGACAGGCAGACTGGTAACAAAATGAGAGTAACAACCATATTTGGCAAGTAGCTTAAAAGCCATGTGATCAAGTTCCAATTATGTTAATTTTTTTTTATCAGTCTGGCAGGCAGGATCAAAGTATGTACTTCCTACGAGGTTTAAAGTTTTCTGTTTCAGAAGCCTTTTCTGCGAGATGTTGGACAGGAGGATAGGTAGGCAACTGCAGAAAGTGCAATCCAGATGAGCAATGTAGTTATCAAACCAGCTGTGTGACACTTAAGAAACGTGATTAATTCCACAGATGTCAGCATTTGCAAAGCGTATCTTTAAGTGCTTCGTTGTCTTGGAGCCAAGGGTCTTTGGAAAGGGCCTGATACAAAGTAGGAGAAGACAGAGCCAGCTGTGCATCTAGGAACCACAGCCAGGGCTGTATCTCAGGCCAGTCACTTCTTCATAAGGTTTCCCTTTCCTCTGCTCTTAGTGCTTGCTACTGAAAGCACGAGGAGATTAAATTCTTAAATGAAAAAGGAAAAGCAGATGATGAAAAAAATGGAAGCACTGTAAAAAGCTGCAAAATTCACATATAGGAGACAGGATTGTGGCTGCAGCTGGGCTTGGCCCAGAGGATAAGGAGGGGATGCTCTGAACTGCCACTCTAGGATAAGAGTCAGAACTGAGAGAAATCCTCTGTTCACTGGAAAGACTGCCTGAGGGGGAAATGAATGTTTTGCATTGCTTTTGAGCTGGGGGACCTAAACCTTGGAGTGCTGAAGGCTGCTCTGACAATTTGCCAAGAGCCCAAGGGCTGCCCCTAATCTACATAGGCATTTGCATAAGTGCTTTTGGTTGTGATTTATGGGGTTTGTTTTGTTTTGTTTTAATCAACAGTAGATACACTATCAAGATATACTACTCCTCTGGATTTTTCAAAATCTGAAATTCTTAGAAATGCTTTTAGTATGTTTGCATGGCAGCCACCCTCAGTGCAACTCACACGTGTAGTTTTGAGAGGAAGAAAGCAGTGTACAGGACCAGTGTATTTCACCCACTGTCAGGTGCCAGCCTTCTCTAGTACAGCCTCTTTCCAGGGAGCAAACTGTATTGTACGTTCCAAAGGAAGGTCTTCCTTGGGGTTTAATGCGTAGGGAATTACTTTTCATGGCAGTAGAATAACTCTTAAACACAGGGTCTGGAGTGAATATTGCAAAATGCAACTCAACCTGGAGTGGTATTCCCTGGTCTCATGAATAATAGGGAAGGGTATGGAGCTGGGATGAAGTTCAGACATTTCAGATGTTTTGGCAGTTTTTGTGTGGTTATGTGCCGTAAAGGAAGGAGAATAATTCTCATTACATCCATGCTTCTAAAAATGTCCCAGCATATAAAACAGCTATTCTGGCTGTTTGCTGGAGATAGGATTTGTCTATTTGCTTGCATTTGTTTTATCTTTGAGAACAGATTATTAGAAACTGCTTGTTGATTGAATGTTTAACCTATCAGCTTTCTCCTCACCACGTAATACAGGGACCAGTTCAAGAAAATTGCCTCATGAACTTTAAATACTAGGCAAAATATGAAATGTCTGTTGGATTCATTTGAGTGTGATAAGCACTCTATAGGAATTCCAGTATCACTGAAATCTGCTCAGGCTGTGCTGAAGTCAAAATAAGTCTTCATTTCTAGTTACTCACAGCAACTGGGCATTTGCAGGCCCTGCGATGTAATGGCAGAGTAACTGTGTGGGTAGGAAATAAGGCCGAAGAGAGCCTTAACACTTAGTTCTCAGTTCTACCATGGATTTCACCTATGACTTTGAACAATCTTCTGAAATGTTTGAAAATTACTGCTTCCATGATGTGCCTGGCAAAGAAACTTCAGGTTCCTATGGTTTCATAGGGGATATCTTGGAGTTTCTGCAATGCAAGGGCCCTTCTTTGTAAAGGGAGAGGCCAAAGGAAGGACATTTCTGGGCAGGGTGGTAGGAGCTGGAGAGTTTGGCAGTGATGGGAACGAGAGGGAATGTGACCCAGTAAAGTTCAGTGACAAACCACATCCTTGCCTCTCAAGCAGTATAGGAAATTCTCCATGCTTTTAAGCTACAGCCCAAAACCACTGTGGTTTTACTTACATGTGGCCAGTGGGGGAGTTACGGATAAGGCAAGACTTCAATGGACAAACCCTAAAATCTTATTAACCACACAAATAAAGAGTAGAAGTGACAAAACAAAAGAAAATCCACCTGTGTGTATATTTCAATGTCATGTTCAAGACCAGGAAGATAGTAATGTGAGCAAAATCTTCAGGCTGGCAACAGAAAGAGTTTGGGTTTGCTTAAAAAAATAAATCCAAGGTCATCCTCCCTCTGTTGCTTTTCAACAGTGGTATATTCAGGTTGCAAGACCCACCTGCTCTAAGCATACAGGAACTCTGTGGACTGCCTGACCTTGCTTAAGTAGAAGAGGAAAATCCACAATGCAAGAGGTGTGGAGCACAGTTGTCTGAGAGAGCTCCTGTGCTCCCTGAGCAGCACCATTTATACTGCTGGGAAACCGTATCAATGAGACCTTCACTAGCACATGACCTTTCTTTGGAATGGACTTGCACATTATGGGCTGAGCACTTGTGTATTTCTGATGCTTATGGCTCTGAAGACTGTGACTGTTTTACGCTCCAATCCTGACTGAATTTCAGGCTTGAACCTCTCATGAAGAAATATCACTAAACAGTGCCAGCCAGCACTGTGCTGTTTGTAGTACAGATACTATCCACCTGGGAGTAGGTCTCAAAGTCCTGATTTCATTTTGAGTTGGACAATCTCACAAAGAGTTTTAATGCAGGTTTGTGTTCAATTCTTCTTTTAAAGCACTTTTATTTTAAATGTTACATTTTCACATTTCCCAAATGTGATGCTTTAATGCTGTGATTATTGTGACCAAGGCAAGTAGAACCAAAATATTACATTACGCAAGGTTGTGGCAGAGTCCCAGGGGAAGGTACTGAGTGAGACACTCCCCCTCCTTCTCTTTCTGCAGACCTTCCCAGAAACCCTTCAGTCTGAGAATGCTCATTATGCATATTCAAGGCCAGGAGGGCCTATGCGATTGGAAAATAAATGCTTTTCCTTACATCAGAAGTTCCCTAGAAATGCACAGTTAAAACCACCCAAGCTGCAGTTTCAGGGAGGCTGGGGTGCAGAGCGGCTCTAAAAACTGATTCAACATTTGGCATGAGAGCATATAGTTGAGGAAATATGTCTTTAACATGTAGAGCTCTGTTGTGTGTTTGTATCTTTTAAAAGGCCATTTCGTAACCAGCTCAGAATGAAAGTGCTGGAACAGCCCAAATATGGTCATCAGTGACTTTAGGTGCTGTATTGCTTATGTCCCAGACACTGGCACATGCAGACAGTCTTTTCTTTCCTACACAAGCTGCAGGCACAAAGCTGGTGTGCATGAGGCAATGCACTGTAAGCATACATGAATGACAACATTGGTGACGAGTCTGACAGTCTGGAACGCACATAAATTTGGATTGTTCTGCCAGGAGGGATGCCAGTCAATATCATTTTTTTTCAATTGCCTGTGCCTTCCTAAAGACCAGACTCTGATAGGCCTGAGAGGTCTCTGGGGGCGTTCTATGTTTCTGTGCTTTTTGACCCTTGGAAACCCGTCTTCTTTACATTATTACTGTCTTAAACATTCCTCTCCAAGAAGGGACCAACTGAAAGATGTGGGTGCCTGTTCTTCTTTCAGCACAGGCTCACACTGCTGTGGTGCACGTGCAGTGAGGTTACCTGATGTTTGTTAGGGAAAGGACAGTTCTTTCAGGTACATTCCATGAAACCACTCTCAGTGGTAAGCCTTCCTGTGCAAGCTAGAGTTAGGCATAGCTTTACAACAACAAGCACAGTTCATCAATCTACAACTCATCCAGCCCTAAGGAGGTTTAAGATCCCATCTTGGTTAACTCAAAATACAGGGTGATAGAGACAGGAACTCACTTTACTTATCCTGTTATTTCCTCAGGGGTGCAATGACATCTGTCACTCCTGAAAACCTGCCATTCCTTGTTGTTTATTCCTTAAAATAACTATGACCTCATGAGGTTACCTGCCACATTCCTTCTTTATCTGGTACAGGGTCTATTTTCCTCTTCACCTCCTTCTCTCACAACTAGGAACTGCTTGTCTGTCTTTCTCACAGATAATAACCTCCTTATCTTTAATGGTATACCTTGTTTTCCTAGACGAGCTGGGGCCTACAGCCCTATGTATTTGTACCTCTCTTGTTTACTGCTTCCCACATATTCCTTTCCTACAAGTGGTCTGAACATCCTAACTGGATCTTCTGTGTTTACAAAGCTTCAGGCAGTGTGACACAGGATTTTAGCCTTAACAATACGCATACTTTCGAGAATTAAATCCTATTAAGGATCATAGTCCATCTATAACGACAGCATGCCATTTTGCATACAATTGAGCATTGTTTTCTTTGCAAATTAGCAACTCAACACTGCAATCTATGTGTAAATCAGTAACAGATTTATTAGCCATCCACCTTGCCTTAGATTGTAACGACTCTGATCTCATCGTTGGAAACCTTAAAGAATAAATCACGGAGGTCTTACAAGTTGTAACTTCACTTTTTCACTGCATTTAGGGGATGAAAGAGATTTATGAATGCTTCAGTAGTCTAGATTAAAAGCTGGAATTCATTGGTAGTAAGGATTGGTCTGTTGTATAGGGCCATAATGTGCATGGGAATTTATTAAGAATCCAGACAGTATTTGTGTTTTTTCACATGTGTTCTAGCAAAAATATACAGAATATCTTTATTAACCTATTAAGATGTCTTTCCTATGGTATTAACAATGCATTAGCCTCTGAGCATGAACATTTAGTGCACCTTAGTAGGTAAGTTGCTGCGAATTTTAAGTTTCTCAACCAAGATCAGGAATGATCAACTCCTGGTAGAAACAACATATGGTTTATTGCAGTTAAGCATACCACTGTTTGTTGTTATTGGGAGGAACCTTCCAACCCCTTTAAATTACATGTTAGAGGAGCTGCTTTGAATTACTTGACCTATTTAAAGAGAAACTGATGTCTGACATTATTATCTGGTATCTGCATACACAGTATCAATCAAATAGTCCACCACGAAGGAAATATTTGTCCTACCCTTTAACTGCTTTAGTATATCCATATTTTTTTTACTCTAATATGGTCAAAATGTATCCATAATCTCAGACTCAAGTAAATACCTTTTCAGAAATTACAGCTTCCATGTCAAAAGTTTAAATTATGGTCCAGTCAAACAAGCAAGTAAAGTCAACGAAAAGGTGACTTTGATGGTATTCATTAACAGACCTTCATGAGTGACAGACTGCCTCGTGGGGTGGGAACATTGGTGCTTCCAAGTGCAGCAATAGATGTTGCAGTGTATCCAGTAAGAAGTAGACAGCAGAGCAGTCCCCGCTATTCTCTATACCTGTCTAAGTAATACATGCTCAGCTCTGCTTCAGCAAACCTGTGATTTCACGTATAAGCAGAAGAGCCTGTGCCCCTGTGGCAAAGAGAAATCTCTTGGAGTTCAGAGGCAATTCCATCTCTCTGTCATACAGTCCAACCATATTTTTTCTGGGATCTCTTCTTTTCCCTGGCCCTTTTGCTTCCAGCTCCACATTGGTCTTGTTTTCAAAGACTTTTGGTTAGAAAAGACCCCTCAGGAAAAAGTAATGTTTACTTTGAAGTCAATTATTCAGCATCGTGATTTTTTTCTGCACCATCACTGAACAAAAAAAAGACTTAAGTGTTAAGGTACAGTTTGCTGCATATATCTGAAAATTCTGTCTCACACTCAAGAGAAAAAAGTTCACCATCACAATCTTAAATGATTAAAGAGTATTTCATCCCAAATGGATATGTGAGATTTTAACAACCCAAGAAATGCAAAATCTAATGCCAGTAAAAAGGAAAGGAAGTAGAATAAGAAGATTCATGACTTTTAATAGTGCTTGTGTGGGTAATGATTCAGCTTTCATTGCTAGAGCCATTGCAGGCTTGTAAAGACCCTCTGGTAGGCTGCTTCATCAGTGTAATATTTTCATGCTTTTATTACCTTCAGTGTATTTGTTACATTTGCATAATGGATATACCCCATGCACATTTTCTGTTTCGTAGTCTTTCCTGTTGCCACAACGTCACACCAGGGTTGTGGGAGGGTGGTGACAGGATGGACTCTTGCATGCTAGCCATAGGATTGTCTGACAGTATTTTGTGTAACACTGAAATCCTGGCTGATTGTGTCACTGACTGGTGGAAATAATAGCTCTGGGGTTGCACCCCCGTTTGGCAAATTCTTATTGAATTTATGCAGAGAGGAATAGGGCTACAAGAGCTCACCCAGTGCATCCCTCTGCCTCAAGACAGAGAGAATTGCTCCTCAGTCATTCCTGATAGCTATTTGTCTCATCTATCCTTAAAGACATCTGATGCTGGAGACTACACAGTCTTGCCAGACAATCTGTTGCTTTGATTCAGTGTTGTTGTCACTGAAAACATATTATCTGCCAGGAATTTCACATGGGACAGTTTCTTCCACTCTTTAATTTAGGATGTGGGCCAGGGTTGAGAATATCACTCCAAAATGTTCATTCCCAAATATTCTGGGTGCTCTAGATGTCATTCTGCTGTCCCTTGGTGAAGCTGAGCATATGCTGTTCATTCTGTGAACTCTCACATGCATCATGGAAAGACCAACAGCACACTGTTAGCAGAGCCTCTGGTCCTTTCCAAACATTGCCCAAAGGAACCTTGAATAACTGGGAAAACTAGCAGACTGGAATTGCTTCCACACTGCCCTTTGCTAAGCATGCCACATCAGGTTCTTCTGCACTTTCCTATGTCTGGCACCAGATCTCTTTTTCTTAGGACGGCAGTTCTACCTTGCCATGAGGCTGTGGCTGCTCAGCTGGTTACTTCTTGTCTGCACAAGCCTTTCCTGCCAAGAGTACGTCTTTGACCTCATGTGATTCTGCAGTTCTCAAATGTGAGGTGTTGGTTTACTTGACAGAAGTCTACTGACTGTGTTTTTAGGTTTTGGATGGAGAAAGGACACAGAGACAGTGCTGCATGGTGTCTCCACTCCTCTCTCTCAAAAGCCACGGATCAAGCCCACTAGAATTACTGTAACTACACATACAGTTGTGCAAGAATTAACACATGAATGGGACTTAATTTTGCTGGCTTTATATGCGACTCTGTCACTTTTCTTCCTGCAATTACAGTGAAATTTTTATAAAAGTGCCAGCAATTTAGAGGTCATAATAAGCAACAGAAAGGTAAGAATTTACTAAAGTCTGTTTCAAAATGCCATGGATCCCATATGAATCAAAAATGTTCCTCTATTCTAATTTCAAAACTGAGGGGATGGGTATTAAATTATGTAAATCAACCACAATTTTCTTAACCTTTCCATGAGTGCGCCATGACTGGGGAGGATGGAATAGGCCCATTACCAGCAACAGAGCACCAAACAGTTTGGGGGAGCTCCAATTGATCCTGCTCTACCCCATAGAGTGCCGTTGTGGAAACTGCTATTTGTAAACTCTTTCTCTCTCAGTGCAGCTCATCTCATGCCAGTGCTTAGAGCTGCACAAAACATCCAACATGCTTCAAAGGCATCAATGTGGAAAGCACCATATTCCCTGCATTCTGTCACTGCATCCACACAGCTGTGCATTGGTAATTAGTAATGACAGCCAATAAAATCAAAAAAGCACATTAACAAATGCTAATGGAGGAAAATAAAACCAAAAAATGCCTTAGCAGGCCCTGATTACCTTGATCTTGCCTTGAAGTCACACTAGCCTGTCCTCATTGGGGAAAAGACATAAAGTTCCACAATCTCTTTAGCAGGAAAGGTATGCATGAAGGTTTCTTCATAGCTAATTATTTACAAATTCCCTGCAACCATGCTGCCTCTGTCATTTTTATTTACCTAATAAAATATATTATCTGGAGAAAAGGTTGGTGTATATAGCAATTAAATTTATATATGTTATTCTTGTATGACAAATATTTTGTTATGGTTTGCTAGCAATTATTCAGAATAAGACAAACAGCTTGGGATGATTGTAGCCTTGTGAATTGACATTTGAAATATTTATAAGTGCAGCCGTCCTGCCATATGGACCCTCTTTGGAGTTATCAGTCACTGCATCCTACTGCTTCTGCAACATGAGTTCACATTCTAATGCTATATGATTCTGTAACTCCAAGGACTGCAACTACAGGCAGTACAATCCACACCAGTCTTTTAACTATACCTATCAGCTTCAACAGAAGAGATGAAGGCTGGTATTGCACATTACTTGCTGAGGCATTCTGTAAACACCTCCTAAATGCTTGGTTGTGCTGTTTAATGTAATATGGTTCATACAACATAATGGATCTCGCTGAAAGTGAGTTTTAAATGTAAAACCACCCATCACTGATCTTTCACTCTGAATGGTGTTATTATACAGTGAGGAAACAGAGGGCATCTCTCCTTGACCTGCTGGTTTACAGGGTCTCTCCTTATCTTGTAAAATGCATACCATGCCTTGGCTAGCAAAAGCAGGACGTGTTGTGTCATTGTTTTCCCCTAAAATGAACCTTTCCTCTCTCCTATCCAATGGCTTATGAACAAATAGGTGGTATTTACCCATTCAACAGGGACTCGCATCTGTGCAAAACTCCTATTACCTTCAGTGAAATTACATTCAAGGAAATCATGATAGGTTATGTCCTGAGCAGAGCCAGCTCTATTCTTTCTTTGACTAATTAGTACTACATATGAAATCTTTTATGTCAAAGCAGAAGGCAGAAATTCCTCCCAGTGAATTCAGTAAGGTTACGGTTTCAATCCTGGAAATTTAATCAAGTGCAAGTATCATTGGAAACTGTGCTGAGGCAAGCGGAAGGAGGAAAATAAAAAAAAAAAAAAAAGAAGAGAAGAAAGGTAAAGAAAGGAGGAAAGGAAAAAAAACCCTAGAAATTTAGAATTTTTTAGATAGATGTACTCTTTGCATTTTAAATTCTCATTAGCTTAGTAGAGAGTGGTATTCTGTGAGTGATGCATTTTGTGTGCATGTAAGAGGACAAACCCCAGAGGACTTTTAGGCTCAGTTTATCTACAAATGGGGGCAAGCAGGGCAGGAAAGAGAAAATATTTTTTTGCTAGCTCTGGGGAATTTCTTCAGGCAAACTGGGTGAGCAGCTCAGAGAATTCAGTTCCCAAAAGCATATTGTCTCCTCTTGGTGCAAAGGATTTTACCACAAAACTGACAACTTCATCCTGTTGCACAGTGCTCGCATCAGCCCAGAAGGGTTAACGTAAGCAATATGGATCTGTGTTAGATAGACAACTTCCTAAACAAAACAAAGAAAGCAGATGACAAAGTGCAGTTCAGTGACAGGGAGCCTGAGTGACTCCACTGAAGTGTGGACTTTTTTTTTTTTTTTCTGTGCCATGTGGTTCTGGAGTGTATCAGGAAGCCACAACCTCCGCATTTTATGGTTTCTTATCTTTATTTGATGATAAAGTTAATACTCCTTAATATGACAGAATTAATCAAAACCTAATCAAAAAGTCTTCAGCTATGGAGCAGTCAGAGGGTGTAGATCTAGCAGGAAACAGAACTTCTCTTTTCTTTTCTTTTCTTTTCTTTTCTTTTCTTTTCTTTTCTTTTCTTTTCTTTTCTTTTCTTTTCTTTTCTTTTCTTTTCTTTTCTTTTCTTTTCTTTTCTTTTCTTTTCTTTTCTTTTCTTTTCTTTTCTTTTCTTTTCTTTTCTTTTCTTTTCTTTTCTTTTCTTTTCTTTTCTTTTCTTTTCTTTTCTTTTCTTTTTTCTTTTCTTTTCTTTTTTCTTTTCTTTTCTTTCCTTTCCTTTCCTTTCCTTTCCTTTCCTTTCCTTTCCTTTCCTTTCCTTTCCTTTCCTTTCCTTTCCTTTCCTTTCCTTTCCTTTCCTTTCCTTTCCTTTCCTTTCCTTTCCTTTCCTTTCCTTTCCTTTCCTTTCCTTTCCTTTCCTTTCCTTTCCTTTCCTTTCCTTTCCTTTCCTTTCCTTTCCTTTCCTTTCCTTTCCTTCTACTTTGCTGCTTACCTTACGCTCAGTGTCCAAATCAAGCCTCCAAAACTTGCCAAGAAGTGTCCTATTGGACCTCAAAGATCAGGAATATTTACTTTTCAGGATGTATCTTGAAAGGAACATGTCAGAAAAGCTGCTATTACTAGCTGTGGTTTATGGCCTTGACCAACATTGTATTATAATCTTTTGCAATTTCTCCATCTCTAATTAAATACAAACCATACTTAGGGCAGTGAAAGAAAGGAAACAGGATCTTCTCTTCAGGGAAACTCTCCAGTCTCTCTGGCCACACTACAAATCAAAGAGGCCCTAAGTATGTCTCATGAAACAGAGGAAACAAATGAGGAATATGAACTTCGTTCAGAATAAAAAGCAGATGAGGCTCAAAGTCACTAAGGCACAAAAGGATTAGGACGCAGAACATTCTTTCATTTGTTATAGACCGCTCAGCTGGCATTCAAAAAGCCCTGAAGTTGCCTCCTACTCTTCACCTTAAAGGAAATCCCTCCGATTCATATGTAAAAAATGTTGACAGAGAGTCATGTTTGGACACCAGTGGGTTTCTTTGTCCCAGATAATTAATCCATTTTTACAGGTTGACTGTCACAAGAGAAAGGACAAATTGAGCAATGTTTATCTTCTTATGTAGGCAAAAGGATCTACTACCTAGATAGGATGCTGGAGGGTTAAGGGAAGAGGGGAGGTTGCAAGACAGCTGGTAAAACACTGTTAGATCTGGGTAAGCTTCATCTGCAAGCATCTCTGGGCTCCTGCTCTCAGGCAGAGAGGTAATTTTGAACCGAAACCCCACTTTAAAATTCCCCCTTGTTTTGCCAAATAGGGGCATGTGCCAGGCAACATGTAGCATGGTAGGGCTGCCTGCAGGATAGACTTCAATCAGGCTGCTGTGCTCCAAGGCTCAGCGAACACCAGGGAAGCTGCTAGCTGGCTCAGGCCTTAAAACTGTTCATCCTACCCAGGGCCCGGACAATAAAGGCCTCTGGTGCTCATTACATTGGCCAGCCAACCTGATCTCTTCTGATTGCACAATAGACCGCACAAAGCAGCTTAGAAAACGAGAGCCCCAGGAGGCGGTTTTTACAGAGCTGACCAATCAAGAACCTCTAGAAAGATCCTTTGCTGGCTTAAACCAGCATCTGCCCTGCTGGCACAAAAAAAAATACTTCCACTTGCTGTAGATCAAACCCTTAATCAGTTATACTTTCATATCATACTACATGCATAGGAGTTTACAAAATCTATGTTTGTTAATTGCTCCCTAGATCACTTAGACAGAAATGTCTTGATCTTCACATTTCTTCTCTGCTCTGAGGTAGGAGCCATCCCAAAGAAGCAAGTGGAATTCCAGTGGTGTAAAAATGGTGAAAGCCAAAGAATCAAGAATCACAAAGTCTCATTGATTTTTGCTGATAGTGATCTTTCAGCTACCCTTATCAAATATTAACAATAATGACTTATTTATATAGCATCAACTGTGAGCTAGGTACAAGAGGATAGACATAGGTCCCAGAGAAATAACAAAATAAATAATAAATACTTAACAATCTAGAATAATAAATAATAAATTTCAAATTCAAAAGTTGCTTCACTTTTTTTCTTCAGAGGTGTTTGCCCTCACTTTTTCTAATCAGCAGGAAGGCTTGGTTAAAAAGATAAGATTAGAAATGAATCTCTTTGATGTTTACAAAGGCAATAGGGCCTTCGCACCTTTCCAAGTGCAATTCAGCTGCAGGTAAAGAACTCTGCAGCTTGTGGAAGTGCTAATTAAAGCCAATAAAAACATGATTCACCTTCAACCCTACCCTAAAGTGCCCCATGTTTTTTTTTTTCCGGAAGAAGTTACATCTCCAGGGCAATATATTTGAGGAGTTCTCTTGTTTCAGGGATCTGCAATGTAGCAACCATTTGGGTTAGAAGAGAAGGGAGCAAAGTCATTTAAATCAATCCTTGTCATAGGATACCACTGTTTATTGACATCCTGAGGGTGAAAGGTTAATGTTTTACTCAGGAAACTGCTCATCCTCCGAAGCACTATTATTGTTTATCTTGTTGAAATCTGCTTTTCTATTTCCCAAGACATTTTTATTTAATTTCTGGTCCAGGTTGTCTTTACTGTGTTTTCATAGTATCACTGTACAGACTTAATCCTCTTCCGATCTGATATTACAAAGTTGTGATGGAAAATGCCAAATGTCTGGTATTGTTTTAAACAGGATGATTAGCAGAAGGAAAAATTATTAACTTCAGGCTACTTATTTTAGCAGAACATAAGTTATCAGGGACTCCAATCAAGCACTTTCAATCGAGTTGAAGGTAACAGATCAGCTAGAGTAAACACTTGTCCCCAGGAATAATATGTTGTCACTTTAGCAGCTTGGACTGTGTTCTCATTTATCCAGCTATTTTCTTGCCACAGAATTTGTAAAGTAGCCAGTTTGAAATAAGACCTCTTTTCATTGATTTTAGTCTCAGCATCTTTTTTTTTTAAAAAAAAATCTTTGTACCTTCTGACTAATAAAAAGAGTAAGGAAGTGAAAGGTACATAGATCTGCAATGTACACAAATAGCATTTCATGTTGACAGTTTAACTGTGGTATTCAATGTTGAAGGAGCTTTAGATGAAATACTGAATAACTGGGCTGTAAATAACTCCTAACACATATGATAATACCAGTAAGTGACTGTGTTGCTTCAGAACAGAACAAATGTCAGTGTTGCAGATGCAGCAACAATTGTCTTGTTCTCTGTCCATTTTCAGCATTTTGGATTTTCCTGTCCTCTAGTTTTTAGTAGCTACTGGAAACAGTCAATAAGTTCCTGGTCTGGTGTAGGTCAGCAAATACTCTCCACTTATATTCATGATCCTGGAATTACAAGAATACAGTAATCAGAAACATGAATTGAGGTTCTCAAACAAAAGGAATCTGGGAGAACTCAAAGAAAATTATTCATTTGTTAGAGCTGACATAAATCATATGTCATTAAGACTACAGAAAATACCAAGGTCCAACCATAAAACTGAGAAGTTATAGAGAGTCTTTTGTTGTATGATCATTTTTATAACATTGTCAAAAGTGAAAAAAACCCTTAACCTTCTGTATTTGTCAATGCCTACTGATTTCTCATTTATTAAAATGGAATCTGCAAATGTTATTCAGACCAACTAAGAAAACTCTTCTTAATTAACATCCTTCATTTAGGAAAACTCCCTGCATCCTGAAGGATGCTTATTCCACACTGTTCAGCTTGGACCTATCACTTGACCGTGTCTGTCAGTATTTTAATCACCTAAGGACAGTCAAGAATGTCTTTACCTCAAACAGGTGTATTTCCACACCCAAGATCAGAGACCTGCCAGACCTTCTGGGAAAACACAAATGTTCTTCAACAAATTTTGCCCAGACAGAACGCTCTGGGGAAAGCCTTCTCAGAGGTGGCTCTGCTGGCTCTTTCCCTGTGGGAATCACAGGTTCAAATGTACTTGGAGATTTTTCATGACTGGAAGGTGATTAAATAGTCTGATCTGTATAATTCAGGGAAACAGCATCTGGCTCTGAATTAGAAGCTGCTATTCAGTCAGTTCTGTTAGAAAATACATCTTTTAGATTTTAATGGGAACCTCAAAACTGGGCAGGTTCATGCCAACTTAAATTAAACAAAACAAATTACTTGTAAGTGCTCTCCTGACTTATTCTCTAAAATGTGATGTATAGCCAAAAACTCACAGCTCAGACCTCTTTTCACTTAGTGCTCTCATCTTCTTTGGCCTGCTCACTCACACTCTTTCCTCTTCCACTTCCTAAGAGACTGCCATCTTTTGAGCACAGGGATGCAAGTACTCGCCTTCCTGAAAATGGTAAATCCTTAAAAAGCAGCCTGTAATATGAGTCTTCTCATATTTACAGGAGGCAAAAAAATTTCAGTTTGGGTGAAAAACCGTGGAAAGGAATGAAAATAAATCAGATTTTATTTGTCAAAGGGTAAAATTTTACCTGCAAGTCACTGGCCCTGAACTGATGATTTATGGAGGGCAAGTGCAAAGTGATACTGTCCTTGAACCAAATCCTGTCGACCCCTAGAATCTCAAAGGTGAAAAACAGTCAATGACCCTCTTCTACGTCCTTCATTTGATCACTATGCTGATAGGCATAAGCGTCCCATGGAAGCCGTGCAAGCAATGGTTCCCTGGAGAACTGCAAGGACCTGCAGTCTTTGTTCATTAAATTAATTTCCACTGCTGAGAGACAGCTATCACTTCTCCTTTCCTGCAATGTTAGCAATCAAACTTTGTTAGTCCTATTTCCAGTGGTTCTCAGCCACTTCCTAAAAAGGGCAGTTCTTCTTTCTTGTTTGTGAAGCAGATCTCCACTGCTGTGAATGTAAACCTGAGATGTGACCTTGATCCAAGGCAGATTCAGGAAAAACAGCTGTTAAACTGAGAGATACTTTCCATACTGGCAAGGTGCACTTCCCCCTGCTGCTGCCTCTTCTTGATCCTGGGCATTGTCCCATGTGTTTCTCAGTTCAGTCAAGGCTCTTCCACCTCTCCTTACTGCTCAACCTCACATCTGGATGTGTGCACACATGGCCCCAGGTGCCTTCCCAGAGAGCTGAGTGTCAATAAGCGCAGCATTAGCATATGCTTTTGGACACTTAGAGTACTGCTGGGCATGGTTAGGCACTGGAACAGGCTGCCCAGGGAGATGGTTGAGTCACTATCCCTGGAGGTTTTTTAAAAAAAGATAGACGAGTTTTAAGGGACGTGGTTTAGCAGATGATGGGTGTGGTTGGAGTCAATGATCTCAGAGGTCTTTTCCAACCGGAAGATTCTATGATTCTATGATTCTTAGCAGAAAGGGACCTTCCAAAATCTGAATCCACAGAGATCATATAAAGGACAGTAGAAGTTTTACCTTGTTTAAGGCTTGATGCTAGAGGGCTTGCTCCTTTTGATTCTCATTCAGTTACTTCTTACAGGCCTAAAGGAGCTGCCTGCATAATTGATTGTTATTAGACATTAGTTTTGCTGTGTGTTAATCTCTAACAATACAACTCAGCAGCAAAACACTCAGAGCATAACCAAGGAGGCAGAGGTCCTGAGCAACAGACTCTGCTTGTGTTTCAGGAAGATAGAGTCCCCCAAACTACCCAAAACAACAAATCCTGCTGTCTGCTGGACCAATAGCCAACATAGCAATCCTGCACTCTGTGACTGTTGGTCCCAGAGGACTGGCTGTATGTGAGACAGAAGTTATTTGCAGTAGCACTTGGGAAATGAGGAATGAGGATAGATTTAGATTTGGCGTAGTATGGGTGGGATGTGATCAGGGTCATGTGTCCAAAGGGAATGAGTGAGCAGGTCAGTCCCCCTCCTTTATCTACATCTTTCTCCACCCATCCTGATGAACTTTCCCACCTTTCCCTATACTTCTCAGCTGCATCACAGCCTACTTCTGAACCTTTCTTTTGCAAGAGAGCCAAATTTTTCCTTTCCAAATGGTAGACCAAATGATGATTTCCAAGAGTTGAATTATTTCAAGAAAACAAATGTGTATACATGTTTTCTCATTAGAAAAGAAAGAGGTAACAATCAGCTCCTAAGAGTCATGTACAGATGCTATTCTAATTCAAGCACAGCATGGAATACAAGTGGCTGTGGTAGGCTATAACATTATAAATAACACCCCATTGGTGATGGAGACAAATCAGATTATGTGTGAGTACGTTATTGATTGTGCTTAGATTTCTTAATCTCTTAAATCAATGGAAGAACAGCCGACAACAGAGTGAATGTGTGCTTTCAGAACAAAGCTTTTTTTAATACTTGCTTTTTAATGACTGTTTTTTAATACATGGTAATACCTTAACGGGAAAAAACACTCAGCCAACTTGAAGTAGAGGCTACTATCTATTACCAAGATGACTCAATTTAGATATCCTTCTCAGTGTTTATACTAGACATCAATCCTGATTTACCTCTTGTTGAGTTAATGAAAACATGTTATGCGGCTTTATTAAAGAAAATAAAGTCTTCAATTGACTGCCTCTGAAACAGTACAACAAATTCAGAGGAGATTTCCATAAGGATTAAATATACAGATTTCATTGCAGGAGTTGTTTTCATGAATACAGTCTTAATTGATTGTAGCAAAACAAATACGCACTTTGGTAATGCATGCTGAGTCTCCCATTCAGCATTATTTTAATTAAGTCTTTTGAATGATGAATTTCAATACAACAGATGTTCTTGAGTATTCAGGTATATAAATATAACTGGCGTCAGTATCTGATAAGCCCACAATTTGAGAGTTTAAGCACATGAAACTGGGCCAATTATTGAGAGTTGAAAATGGAAGGAATTTGCTAAACCACTGCTTGCACCTGTTTTGAATTATGATGTTGTTCTCCCCATTTTAACCTCAGGGGAAAGAGTCTTGTGTGCAATGCCAGAACACAGGGAAAGAGAAGTGTTTGCTCCCAGTCTGCAGTTTCTCATTAACCAATTGCAGCAGCTGAAAATTCTGAAGAGGGAATTTCAGTATGTTTTATGTACACGGGCACAACCACTTCATTAAAGAATTGAAGGCGAATAAAAAAGTGGCAGACTCTGTGATCAAATAATTTTAAGGTTGCAATTATGTCTCCTCACAAATAAAGGTATTCATTTGCCTTTCAAATAACATCTGATTTGACAGGAAGCGTCTAATGAATTTAAAAATGTTTGATATATCAGCTTGAATTTTAAAAGAGATCATAAACATTATTGGTCTTCAAAGTATTAGAGCATGTTCTCATTAAATTTTCATATAGAGTTTTAATCAGTGAATACACTCCTGTGCATGGAGCTCTTGTGCCTCAGCTCCAGGTCATTCAGAGTCATCACTCTTTTGCTGCAGGAAATATATTGATGAATGGACTTGGCTTTCTTCAGTAACTTGGCAATTTTATTATTCTCTATCTTTAAAGACATACAAGCAGAAGAGCCCTCTCTGCTTTTGGAATGTCCACACTTCCATGGAAAAGAAGGAGAGCCTCTGAGCTTTATGCTATAGACTGAGGAAAGACAAAGGTGAAAAGTAAACTTGAAAGACACGTAGGTCTTCTACTGAATAACAACTCCTTTCAGAAAGCCCTTCTCTCCCAGAGGACTTCTAGGTGCTGAGACTTACAAGTAAAAATCATTTCAAGTCACCAGATAATGCAGCCACTTATGGGGCAAAAATGGTATTTCATACTTATCAGAGTTGACAACACTGTGAAGGAATGTGAGAGGAAAAACAGGAAGGATGGTGTAGCTCAGTCATTTTAGGAAGGAAGGGTATCAAACATGTTGTTATCAGAGTTTAGGTTGAACTGCATATATCATATTTGCTCACAGGTGTTTGATCTGGAATCTGAAGTGTGACACCAGGAACCTGAGGGTACGGGTCATGAGGAAAAAAGTTACCTCACCAGTAATACCACACACAGCACTTTACATTGCCCAGCAAATTTCTGTGAGCACAGCATTGCCCCTGAGATGTCTCTGAGAGCTCATGTGAATTCTGGATACTGACCCTATTACCTGCCCTTCTCCCCCTTTCTCTGCCCCCTTTAGTTTCAGAGCTTCAGATTTATTTTTGGAGAAAACTGAGCGTGCCTTTCATAGTCAGGAACAGCTTTTCACACAGACACTTTCTATACTCCAGAAGCCATGTGAGCAATGGCTGAGATGAATAAATTGGTGCAGCTTGGCAGGACACAGCTTCCCAGCCTGGGCTTTGCCTGGGGCTCACATCTGGTTCACCACAAGGTATAGAGATCATATTTGGCTTTTCTAGTTCACAAAAGTTAGGAAACTTAACCTACCTATAGCTCTGAGTCCCCCTCCTCAGATTCACAGATTAATACACATCTTCAATGTTTCACTAGAAACACATCAAAACCTTGTTTTGTATTATGTCCTGCTTCAGGACGGATTTCAGGGCCTATGTGTGACTGAAAAATCTCCCTTCCCAATATTCCCTTTCACACCTTTCTGCTTCCTTTTGCCACTATCATTCTCGTCCCTGAGCTTTGCTGGCTCTGGAAGCCAAAGACACCCATCCATCACAGATCATTTTACATGAAGGCAATTCATCACCTCTCAGCTCCTGGCATGTGGACAAGTGCGTTGGAGTATGACCTAACTTTTAAATAATGATTCACCATTGAATATTATGGAAATTGGCTGACAATTTCAAGGTAATACCCCTCTGAAAATATACAATATTAATCTTTACTACCATAAAACTGTGCATTCACTTGGAGAATCTCAAATAAAGTTTACACTTCACAATTAATTTAGTGAAATCCTGAATTAAATGACTTGCTATAAAAAGTATTAAACATATTACAACTGTCTGGACACGGTCTTCTAAATGAAAGGGAGGTCTAATTATTTTCAAAGAGAAATATAAACAGTGTCAAGATTTAACCATTGCTCAATTTAATATAACTTCTGCCTAAATTTACGAATCATTATTTATACAGTTAACATGCATAAAAATTTAATAAATGACCTCTATAATATCGCTTTTGGTATAGTTAGCAGTGTAGGCAATTATTACAGTAATGTTGAAAAAATCCACCAGGGAAATCTGTACTTGCTTCCCAGATGCAAGGATCTCAGTGAGAGGAAGAGAAAGGGAGGAAGAAATGTACAAAAAAGAGCTTCACAGAACAAATCTTAGCTGTGAAGTTAGCCTTGCATCTCTCCTCCAAAATGAGGGGAGAGAACTTGAAATGGGGCCTGGAGACAATGCGGAACTTGGAACCAGAGTGCAAGGTGAAGCTTTCTGTCACCTCTCTGCCTTAACAAAGAGCAGCTCCTGGACAAAATTATAGCAAGAAACTACTCCTGGCCTCCTTGCTGCACTTAATGGTAGTGAAGCCTCCTGAGGCACTGAGAGCTCCAGCCAAAAGCCACTCCAAGCATTAATGCTACAAAATGTCTTATATTGGGGAGTACCAGAAACCATCAAATACCGTTTCTGTCTAGCAAGTTTCCATCAGGAGCCATCTCACATCCCCAGAGAAGTGCAGACACACAGGTACGGGATGGAATGGGCTGCAGATACAGAACTATTTCTCTCCATTGCCATACTCCAGCAGTTTCAGTCTCTGATTCCTGAGATGCTTCTAAGGGTCCAAGGAAGATAATTAACCAATCATACAGTCAGCAGAGTTACAAGTATTCTGAACACTGTCTACACTTAGTGCAAGAGTCCATAGATCAAGCACACACGGGTTAAAAACCTCTATTAGAGAAATAGCTGTTACAAGAATGCTTCCAAAGTGCATCCTGCTTGTTTCCAGAGGCTGTACAGGACAGGACAGCAGCAGCTTTAACAGGGCACTGGTACGGCCAGATACATTAAAACAGTATAAAGGAAATCCCAGCCCTCCTGAAGCTAGTGGCAGTTTCAGCAAGGAAGGACATGTCCCTCCAGCTTTGCTCTGAAATCCATGCTAGATTTTCAAACAGAGGGAATTTTTAAGTACTGCAAACAGTTCAAAACTTGGCCTCCACTGACAGAATACTATCTTCCCTTCCTTCCTTCTTGCTGACTTTTATGCTTAGACAACTGCTGATTTACTTTTGGGAGTGTTAGCCGTAGTATTTAGAGGCACCAACTACACAATAATTATTTAATTGCTTTCCATGAAGAAAGGAAGGAGGTAGGGAAGACTGAATGCAGATAACATTTTGAATGTTTCATTACAGCAGCACACTCAAGTGATCCGATCCCATCCTTGTTCCCAATAAGAAATAGAGAGAATGAAAGGAAATTGTACCTCCCTCTGAAGCATGATGTAAAATAAAAATGATCAGAGGTAGGTACTGAGCTATCACAGGGGCTGCTTCTATACCACAGTGCTTTAAAGACGCCTGTCCGTCAGAGCCCTAGGTTGTACTTCTCTGTGTTTGGAGGATAAATCTTAGCCAATAAAACAACTGTGCAGAACTCCTTTTTTCTCCTTTATTAAAAGGCTTCTCACAGATAGCAGAAAATGATCTCTTCAGACACTGCAGAGGGGTTTTACTACTGTAGACAATCTAATAAAAGATATTCTCTCTTCTGTAAAATTATTGTGCATATTTTTAAATAGTCTTTCAGAAGGTCAGTAGGCTCAGTCCCCAAACATTCCTAGGCAATTTTATTTGCAGATTCATCTCCAACTCCTTTTAAGAGGAGGAAAAACTCTCCACGCCCATTAATATCGAAAAGAATCAAACTGTTTCCCCGGGAAAAAGAAAAAGGCTGGTTTTTGGACTCTAACCTGCATCTTTCTACTATGTTGATACTTTTGTTGGCTGAGTGAGCTGAACAGACTTGCTTAGTTGTCAAAGAAACCAGAGCACCAGAGAGGGATGTGCACCAGGGAAAAGAGGAGGAAGGGGCTAAAGGGAGGTATCCAAATACATAGAATCTCATCTTAAATCAATAGATTCTTTACCATTGGTTTCTATGGATGCCAAGGGTGCAGGAAAACATGTGGAGAAGGAAGTAATCCAGGAATCTCTCAGTTCCACATGGCGAAAAACAAATCATGGAAGTCCTTGATTCCCCTACTGTCTCTTCCATTCCTTACATTAACTTCCCAGATCCAATCAGTATTCCTCTTCACTGCTTCTTCATTACTGAAGGCAGCTGAGAAAGTCAAGCAGCAAGTGTGGATTAGTGAGATTCAGAAAGGCTTTGCTTTAGTTTATCAAGAACTCTGACACGTGCTGGGCTGTGCTAATTAAGACCCAGCCATTATTCTTAATTGAACCTGGCAATAAACTATCAGGATATGCTCCCTGCGTTCCTCTGTATACACAGGAGAAAGAGCATTTTCTTTCGTAAAACTACTGTGCACATCCCAGCTCATCTACAGATGATATTTATGCACCAAAAAGCATGTTCTTAGCCTGGAAAACCATGGCTACATGTGATTGCTCTCTCTCTGTGTGAACTTATAGTTCAGCTAAGCAAGATGCACTATTATTTAATGAACTGCCTGATCACTAGAAAGACCAATATCTCTTCATATTTTAAGTTTAGGAGGGTATATAATCATCACAATTTGACAGCTTTTTGTATCATCGTGGTTAACAAGCCAGTTTGACTTGAAATGCTCTCTCTTTGTACCTTTAAGTGTTACTTCTGACACTGACTACTGAAGTCTGACACAATGCCCTGGATCCAGCATGTTTGGGAGACTTGGAACCCAGCTCAGCTCCACATTTTAAAACTATCCTTTCACATCTTCAATAGCTCAAAGCAGGGCCACAGATCCTCTTAACCCTTAAGCTTTGGCACGTTTTGATTTCACCTCTTGATAAGTGCGTTCAGCCTGTGAGTCAAATTAATCATATATGAGGCATAGTTTGAGAAACTAAGTGGGTATTGTTAAGGTTATTAGGAGTCCTTCAAACTGGACTCTCACTGCAATGATAATTGTGTTGCATCTTATTCTTTTATTAGCTCCAGTAATGGGTTTTTTTTGTGCTGTTCCATGTAATGGAAATGACTGTAACTACCAAATATGAATATAGTGTCAGCAACAGTATTCTGAAAGCTTCCAAAGTCACTGCTGTAGAAAGATAGTATCCTATCTTTAGGACATATAAAATACAACAGTAACAAATCAACCTTCTCTGGCATCGTCTGTTTCTTGGCATTTGACTCAGGTGTCCTAAATGCGTTATCAGACGTTGACAGTAATAAAGTCTCTGTGTGTGGACGGGAGGGGTTACAATCCCATCTGCTTTAAATTTTTGTGGTTGGGCTGCTTCTAAGAGAAAAGGAAGGAATTAGGTGACAGAAGTAGACCCTTCCGGTTCCATGTTCTTTATTAAGAAGATCTCACTAATCTGTGTGTCATAAAGGAGTCACTTGGTTTTGAGTACTCTTCCTAAGGACACTACTATTTCCTGCCTAAACTTTGCCCTAGTTTGATATTTCTTTTTAAGGAGTTTGTACTTGTTCCCTCTGCAGCTGACTTGATGCCTTCAGTTTGTGCAGGCTGCTGATCAATGACCACACAGTGTGGTACTTCTAAGAAGGCAAAGTTGGCTGACGTATAAAAACCCACAAAAGAGTGCACAGAATAGATCATTGCATGTATCTGTGCCTACTGGCATGTGAATTCAGCTTTGTCTGCACAAGTATTTGCAAGGATTTGTAAACAGAAGGAATGCAGGAGCCTTTGGGGTACAACTGCCCTATTTTCATCTTCGTTTGCTACTAATCTGGCCAAGACTTGAACTCAGGAATGAGAAAAGAAGGCTACAAGTAATGAAGCATCCCCTCTCCTATATTAAAATTACTTCTGCCTTACCTTGTCAAAGTTGTATAATTTGTATCACCACATCACCAGCCAAGCCACAAAAAGACCTTCCAAACTATGAGCTCAGCCCACAAATCACACTCATTAAGGCTTCAAGTTTTTGCAGAGTACAAATAAGGAACTTTCTAACTTCACTTATGGCTGTATATGAAACTTCTACAATTCAGTCTTTGGTGCAAAAGCTGTTGCAGACAGATTTACAGAAGTTGGCACTTCTGCTATCATAAATGAATCACCAAAGATAGCCTCTTTATTAAGTTTATACATCTTGGCTGTAAAACAGTAGAGCTATCTGTAAAAAAAAGTTCTCAGAGAGCAATAGAAGTATTTTCGTTGGATTCTGCATGCTCCAGGAGGAAAAGGGTGATCATAACACCAATAATGTTCTTCAGCAATGGCAAAATAAAGAGTGTTCTTTAGACATGTACATTGCTTGCACTTCCCCCAGTCAAAAACATTAAAAATTCTATGTTTTTTTAAATAGGTTTCTGCAGGCAAAAATGCTCTACTCCTTATTAGGAATGAAATATTGGAGTAAAACAAGTAAGTTTAGTATGAGTTAGCATACACAAATTCTCCTCTGCCTAGTAGGAAAGGTTAGTTAGACAAGTCTAAAGACTGATAAAGTATGTAATCATGGTGTTGCCATGTTAATGGATTTGTTTGTTGTATTATTATCAACAAAATGTTGAGCAAATCCTTACATGAAAGCTAGAGGTGAAACAATCTGCTAGAGAAGGCTCTTGGGTAGCAAATCTATGTATTATAATCATGTCTTTGTGGATCTATGATTGTTGTACCGGGCACTTTTATCTTAGTTCTCACAGGTGGCGAAACTGTAGACATTGAGCAATTCTGCTTACAGTTAGTGTTGCTCCTTGTATCGACTCGATAGAAGAAGGCTGATTGTTTCTTAGAGCTTGCTTCATCAGTTAAACCACTGATCAAGGTAGCAGGAACATCATCTCACACAGAAAAGCATATTTGGCTAAAGAAAGAGCCTTGGGTTATGTAAACCTTTTTTAATACTTCAAGCCTGAGAGCTCTTACAAGCGTGGCCCACTTGTGCTGGACTTGATTAAACTGTGTGCCTGGACACATTTTGAACACATGGGAGTCAGACGTCCCTCTTCTGGGCTATGGGCTTGCTATTACACTGCAGGCAGCTCTGCCTGAGCAGGTTGCTGTGCTCAAAACAGCCTCCTCAAACCAGACATGTAAATGAGGTGGGTGGCTAGAGGGTTTGCAATGAATTACCTCTGCTCTATCAGCATGCAGCAAATAACTCAATCCCATTTTTGCAACAGTATGCAGCAGGCCAGGAGGAGAAAAAAATGTAGTTTGCATTATGATGTAAATGACGTGCTCAGACTCTGTCTGTGGCATGATGCACATATCTTACAAATATTGATGTCTTGTGTCTGTTCCATCCTGACATAATCCACTGGGATTCCTCAGAGGTTTGGGGTTTTTTACTTTTGGGGTCTTTTTTTCACTTTTTTTTTTTTTTTTGGCTTCTTCCTACACCTGTTCTTTTAAATCTTCATGTTTTAGAACTTGTGCCTTGCAGAATACTTCCTGCAGAGGTCTGGTAAACGTAGCTGGGCAAATGCCTGGGTATGTCAGTCTGCAATTACATAAAATGTTGTGAGAATGATGGGTTTGAGTGGGAGTTGTTTATTTACCATTATGGTTGCCCTGAAGAACAAATAAAAATTTGGACTCTTTGGCTGTGTAAACTCTCATAGCTTTCTTGAAATCATTACAATGCCAAGATTTGCAAGGTCTGAATCTGATCCTCAGTGCTTACAGACTAGATATCAAAACAGCTTCCCACATGGCAGTGTCTAGAGCTGGTCATGGATATTTCACAGAAAATACCATGTCACGGAAGTGGACTTCTCTTATAGAAATACTTAGCCATTTTACTCTGGGAAAATAATAAAAAAAAAATTGGGGTGAATTTGAACCTCAAATTTAGACCTATTTCATAATATTTTAGTTTTTGATAATAAAATTGATTTAAAATTCAAAGTATTTTGTATTTTATTTTACAAAAAAAAATGTGTCTTGTTCTATAGAATTTTTTTCTGAAAGAGGAGAATCTTAAACACTGGGAAATGAAATAAATATCAAAAGTCGAGCTGGCCCCTTAAAGAATTCTAGCTCAATGCATGCTGCAGACCTCATCTATGTATCATGATATGAGAGAGAAAGAGAACTGTGTAGTGAACACAGACATTGAAATAACCATGAAGCTAATTATATTATCTCAGTGGGATGTAAATGTGTTTAAGTATGCTATCTAGGGGCTTTGCTGAATAGGCAAACCGAGTAACTTGATGAATATCTGCAAGCTCTAAATAAACTAACAACAAGATACTAAAAGTAGGAGGACAGGCATCACTAGGACCTATTGATACCTGTGTGATATCACCGAAGCAATAGTCCCAGACACAGTATGTTTTATTTTTTTCATTCCAATGACAGCAATAGCTTGAAAGACTCACAGTACAATGCATATTGGATCGACCAAAAATGGTATTTAGCATGCAATTTTCCATCCATACCTTAGTTTTCAGTCTGTTTCCAGTTCATTTCCATGTTCTTATTATGAGGCTCTTGTCAGTCCAGGCTGGAACAAATTTGAGTTTGGTTTGGGTAGATTTTGATGATTTTAATTCAAAATCTTTTATCAGTTATGTCCCCATGTAGGAATGCCAGATTTGTAGAGACTGCAAAACTTGTGGAAAGTGGAAAGGGAGATTGTGAAAGTTGGCACTATCACCAGTGCAAGCCAATCCCAGACCTCTGGGGAAACTGCGAAGAACAATGCCAAGTGCTTTGTGGCTTTTAGTGTTCATGTTGTATTTATAAAGCCACCAGGCCACCTGCTCAAGTGCTTAGGTTGATGCTCAGCCAATTAAAACTCAATAGCCGGGTCATAAAATATGTATTAGAGGAACCAGACAAAGTGTTAACTTGTGGCATGGAAAAGGAACAAGTCTGACCCTTGAGAAAACGCAAGCAAACAGAAAACCTATAGATTGCCATAAATCCGGCAAAAAACACTGTCATAGGACAGAGCATGCCAAATCAAAGGGTGAGTTGGAGCTGTGGATGAGCAGGACTCGAGCTCTTAGATGGCCTCTGGCAGGATGAGCTGCCAGCCCCCCACATTGCTCTAGGGCTTTCCTCGAACAGTGGTTTTGATGGTTGATGGTCTGCACTGCATTTGACTTGCTGTGAAAGGTCTCTTGATACTCCCTCACCCCAACTACAAATAGTCTTGGAGAATGTATATGGTACTCTGCTGCAAAACGATAACTTTTGATCTTTTTGCCCAGTCGTCATAGCTGCCTTTTCTTCTGAAGGAAGGAAATTGTACTGTACAGAAGTTTCTTTCGTGGTGTGGTTTTGTTTTTTTTTAAGGAAACTCAATCAAGACTAAGTACTTGCTCAGTTCTGAACTCAACCATGTCTTTCCTACAGGTCATTAAAAGCCTATGAGATCTTCCCAGGAATTTCTTTCACTGTACATTTAGTAACTGAAAGCTTTAACAGTTATTAATGAATGGTGAAGTCTTGACACATTTTCCCAGTTTTCTACTAGGTGCATTAAGTGCAGGAACAGTTGTTCAGCCACGAGTACCCTACATTTTCCTGAGAAGCTAAATGACTAGTTTACCAGAAAGTGCCATCTTAGTATTCCCAGATTTACTCTAAGGTCAGAATTGACTATACCTCTGTGCAGACAGAGCATTGACCGTGAGCTTTATTTCTTCAAAGCACTGTCCATTTATCACAGTATCACAGTATCACACACAGTATCACAAGGTTGGAAAGGACCTCTGAGATCATCAAGTCCAACCTATAACCTAACACTAACATCAACACTAACACCAACCATCATCTAAACCATGGCACTCAGTGCCTCATCCAGTCTCCCTTTAAACACCTCCAGGGTCGGTGACTCCACCACCTCCCTGGGCAGCCCATTCCAATGGCCAATCACCCTTTCAATGAAGATTTTTTTCCTCATATCGAGTCTAAACTTTCCCTGACGAAGCTTAAGTCCATGCCCTCTGGTTCTGCCACTGGTCACCTGAGAGAAGAGACCAACCCTGCCCGACTACAACCTCCTTTTAGGTAGTTATAGAGAGCAATGAGGTCTCCCCTGAGCCTCCTCTTCTCCAGGCTAAACAGCCCCAACTCCCTCATTCGCTCCTCATAGGGCTTGTGCTCCAGCCCCTTCACCATCTTCCTTGCCCTCCTCTGAACACATTCCAGTATCCTAACATCTTTCCAAAACTGGGGGGCCCAGAACTGGACACAATATTCAAGGTGAGGCCTGACCAGTGCCGAGTACAGGGGGACGATAACTTCTCTGGTCCTGCTTACTACACTATTCCTGATGCAGGCCAGGATGCCATTGGCCTTCTTGGCCACCTGGGCACACCTGGGCTCATGTTGAGCTTCCTGTCCACCAGCACTCCCAGGTCCTTTTCTGCCTGACTACTCTCCAGCCACTCTGTCCCCAGTCTGTAGCTCTGCATGGGATTGTTGTGTCCAAAATGAAGTACCCAACATTTGGACTTATTAAACATCATCCCATTAGAATCGGCCCAGCTCTCCAATCTGTCCAGGTCCCTCTGTAGGGCCATCCTACCCTCTAACAGATCAACCCTTCCTCCCAGCTTGGTATCATCTGCATTTATGTGGTTATCATCTCATGCCCTTCATAGTTCAAAGTCATTCTTATTTTTTGTCATGATGTTGATAACTATAGTTTTCATACACAAGATTTCTCTGGCAGTTGGTTTCCTCAAGTTGCCTGCAGAACCGTTAATGTAGTAATAGAATGAGATAACTGAACCCTCAAAAACTGAAACTCTAATTTAGATCTTGCCTTGGCAGAACAGAAGATAAATCCCAAATCTGTAAACATTCTTTAAAACCTCTTCCTCTGTCACAAATAACCACTTGAGGGATATTCATGTATACTCACATCTGTTCCCTCATCTACTTTACTATGTACAATAAAAATTACTGAAAAACAAATCCGATTTCTGTTACTGAAGTAGATAATCCTTTTTTTTCTTTAACATCTAATGTCAAATTGTAGATGGACTGTATTGTGGCATTTTCATTTGCAGTGTGCTGAGTAGATGATAGAATTATGTCGAATACGGAGTTGAATTCAAGTTTCTACTTAATATAAAATTACAACAGTGGAACAGTGGAGAATGTTGCCTACAGAGCCCAGACAACCACAGCTCATGGAGGTTTTCAAGAGCGGTTTGGACAAAGCCCTAGGGAGGTAGAACTAGAGTCCCTTCCAACCTGGATTATTCTATAATCCCATAATACTAGGTAGTTAAAAAGTGTTTCACATAAATTGTGGAAAGTGGTAAACGAAAGAGTAAGACCTGCAAAATACTTTGCATAAGAATGCATAAGAGTATTTAAACAGCATTTTAAATAGGAAGTGATTCAATACATCATGACAACCAGGTGGCACTAATACCCAGGGGTGCCACTTATTGCTTAACAGTTGGCTAGAAAGTTCTTTGAAGAAATGCTTTTGTAAATAAGAGGAAAAAATCTTTTAAAAAATGTAGAATATGATTACATAAATACTTGGAACTGGAAACACAAATCTTAGTAACAGAGGAACATAAACTTCTAAACCAGAAATGACGATCACTCCAGGATTATTCAGATCATTTCCATGGTTATTAAACCAACTTCCTTATTCTCTGAGATAATTCCATAAAACTATTAGTGTGGTAGACATGCACAAAACTGCATCTGCCATTACCCTAAGCGACTCAATTGTTTGTTTTTCAACTACAAAAGTGGTAAAGAAACTGTATGAGTATTCCTTAATGTAATTTACTATCCTACCACCATCTGCTACATTTGGCACTGAATGTGTATCTGAAATCCCTTTTATAAGTATGCCCTGAACCAGGAAGCTGATTTAGACCAAAACCAATTAGCGCTCCCAGCCTTTCTCAAAGCATAAAGAAACAGAAGCGCACTCACTAATTGTGCTTGTATTTTACAAGTGTTTGTCTTTTGTGAGCATGAATGTGTTGAGGAATCTGTTTCAGCATATAGCACCTCTGTCCAACACCGCAAATCACTGATGCCAGTAATAAGAGGTAGGAACACAGTGACTGTAGACATGTGGGGACCGCACGGCGTCTCATTTGTGACCTGCAGCTGGAGATGGAGCAGTAGCTCCATGGCAATACGAATTCCTGTGTCGTGCACTTATGTCACTCATTGCTGCAGCTGAATGTGAGCCAGAACTCAGGTGAACACTAAAGAGTTCGTTTAGAATTCAAGGCTGGATCTCCAGCTGCTGCAAATCAGTGATATTCTTGTGTTTCCTATACCTCAGTAATCCCCTCTTGGATGGTGGGGTCTTGCCCTTTTCTATTCTGCTCCATGGAGCACTCAGCAGCCATGCCCAGCTAATGGCATCTTGGATTTTACAAAATCTGTGGCAAGTAGTTCCAAAAAAACCTAAAGTGAAAGAAATGTGAATGCGCAACCACAAACTCACTCCAGCTCCACTCTTCTAAGTGGTTTGTGAAAAGAGCTCAAGGCTTTGATATGGCCATTTTACAGAGAATATCTCTTGCTTTCCTGGAGGGGTGTTAGGAAATGTCTCCCGAGGCTGTGGGGTGAAAATAGATTTGTACATCATTCATGGTGTGATTCCAAGAAATCTCTTGCTGTAGAAAACTCTAAGTTATCTTTCAAACAGACTCCTTTTTATGAGACCACTGCCTGACTGAACGTGTACCTCCTGGTCACTGATAACATGGAGGTTAAGAAAATTAGAAGAATTTTTTTTTTTAATCTACTTTGATATTAATTATGTTGCCGTTTTTTTTCAATTCTGCCATACAGTGGCTAATCACCAGTGAAAACACTTTAGAGTTCTGTAAAATATCAATTAAACCTGGGAACTTCACCATTTTATGAGAGGTAAATATTTAGGGAAGGGAAGGGAAGGGAAGGGAAGGGAAGGGAAGGGAAGGGAAGGGAAGGGAAGGGAAGGGAAGGGAAGGGAAGGGAAGGGAAGGGAAGGGAAGGGAAGGGAAGGGAAGGGAAGGGAAGGGAAGGGAAGGGAAGGGAAGGGAAGGGAAGGGAAGGGAAGGGAAGGGAAGGGAAGGGAAGGGAAGGGAAGGGAAGTAGCCCAAGAGAATATTACCGCTGGAAAGAAAAAAGAACATGCTGATCTGCTATTTAACAAGCAGCAGAAGCGCAGAAATCCAGGATCTTCCCCATATGCTAATGCTGAGGAAGAAATACAAAGAGCAACAATGATCAAGTCTGAAAACACTAGAGTCCGAGAACCTTGTTAATGAAGAAAAGCCATATTTATCTGCTAAGGAAGAGGCTTTGACAACAGAGGACAGTATCAATAGACCAAGTGATTAAAGAGAGAATTGTCACAGTGCAGTGCACATACTGCACAGTGGGCTTTTGTGGAGGAAGAAGGGGCACCAGGCGTATGAGGGATTACAATCTAGACAAAATCACTACAAAGCGAATACACAAATGCTTGAAAAACCTCATGCAAAGAGTAGTTATCAGTAGTCCATTGTCAAACTGGAAGTTGACATCATGCAAACCCCATAGGAGCCTGTCATCTGTCCATTGTCATTCAGTATTTTTATAAACAACTTGGATCATGGAATGGAGAGTACTTATATAAAATTTGTGATGACATCTTACTGGAAAACTCATGAGAACTTTTGAAGACAGGACTACAAAATTATCATAATAAATGGGATAAATAACCTGAAATCAATGTCCATTTTTACTCAGCACTGAGGGTATCTCATCAGTCCAGTCTGTGTTCTGCATGTAAATAACACCACAGACCAGTGACAAAAATGACAAGTAGATAAAAAAAAATAATTAGAGTTTAGCATTTTTAATCAAGAAAAGAGAAATATGAGACCTGTAGGGAGGTAATGGAAAGAAAAGGTGTGTAACAGCTTATCATAATAAGAAAGATTATTCTGAAAGGTGTAAAAATAATTTGTTTTCTATTTTGACGAGAGACTGGCAAAGAGAAAGGGAGTAATTTTGCAAGAATGGAGGCTTAGTTGAGATATTATGAAAACAATTTCTCTAAGGGATCTAAGGATCTCTGTAACATCAAGGGCAGTCAAGAGAAGGAATCCTCAGGAGGGATAACTATTAAAAGCAAGAGAAAGTTACTGGGACTGGGAGGGAAGGGATTTGCGTGTCACTGTTTTTGCTTGTAGCGATTCCATCCTAATGTAAGTATTATTAGGATTTCACTGTTGGTCTTGGCCCTGCTGGTTTAAAAGCAGCATCTCCATGCATTTCAGATTCTTATGTTATTTCACCTTGGTGGAGTAAAGAGTAGCACATGGGCAGGGAGAAATTAGCTCCTCATTTATTCTAGCACATATTTGTGTGATTAAAAGAGCCTTTGCTGGCAGGTGTGCTACTGAGTACCTTTGTGCTTTGCTTGGTGACTTACAAAGATGAGATGGAGATTTCTGAAGGTTCAGGTTACCAGGAAACACTAGTGTCAGTATGGATTCTTTGGTCATTGTGCTTCACCATCTTTGTTGGACTGCCACGGAAAGCTCTCATCTCTTTGGGATTAATGAGACCCAGACATTTTATCTGACCTCATTATCCTCCTATTCTCCACCTAGTAGCCTCTTTTGGTCATTCTTTTATTTGCCTGCATCACATCTACTGTAATAAATGAGATGTCTTGAATAGGGAGTCATCAATTTAGGCCCTACTGGCGTTTCCAATATGCAAGAGTTTTGTGTGTTTATGGGCTGTGGATAAACATTGATAGCCATCCCATTGTTCTGCTATTTGGAGGAAACATTTATCATTGAGATTTATTATCTCATGAATTAAAGAAGTGAACACAATTTGTCAAATATATTTATCTTTTTAAGACATCAGACTTTTCCCTCTCGTCACTTCCATTGAAAAGACTTCTGCTTGGATTTGTTCTGTTGCAACCAACAATCAAATCCGCAGACTTATACCGATGGTCACCTGAACATCAAAGACATATGGAAGAAAATGTAGCCAAAATATTTATAATGTGTTCTGTACTTTAACATCATTTTCTCAAGATTTGCATCTTACCCTTTTGCATGCAAACTTTTAAACTTTGGCTTGGTCTTCACTATATATGCTGGATTTCCGCCTTAACTCAACAAGATCACGGGCATCACACCTTCATTTGGACTTTGCCATGAATTATTTTATTATCCACATCAACATCCACCTAATTACAACTCTCTCTCTGAATTTCAAATATCCTTTCATTGAAAATGTACAATTACTCTCCTGTAACAGCAATGTGATGGGGAAAAGTATGCTAGCACCATTTGTTGTATTTATACTCTACTGACTCCTTTTCTCCTACATACAGAGAACAGAATAGTCATTGCAATATACAGCATAGCTGTATTTTTTCAAAGTGGCACAAAATGCCACTGCTTTAGAGGGCAACACAAGAAAGGACTGCAAAGAATTATTGCCTCAATTAATTTATGACAGCAAACTTTATTATAAATATAATGTTATTCCTTTAAAGGAAAGAGAGCAAAGGAAGATTTTCTCGCCTAAGGAAAAGTAAGAATGCTTACTTTGAAAAATACTATGAAAAAAACCAAACCAAACCAAACTAATAAAAAAAACAGATTCAGAGACTGAATTTCAAAAGGTGTAAGATTTTGCCTTTTATTTGTATGACAATGACGGCAAACCCTCTTTGATTTTGACAGTAGGAATTTAGGCCAAAGGAAAAGTTTTCCAGAATGTCACCCGAAACACCGTTATATTTGCTAACTTTCACATATATGGAAACATGGTTGAAGGTAGCATATTTCAAGGCAAATAAAACACTCATTTGCTGTGATATAGAGCAATACTTACAGAGCTAGGCAGTGTGCAATATAAGTATCTACATAGAATCATATAAATTTTTAGGTTGGAAAGGCCTTTAAAATCATCAAATCCACCTAAAAGACAGAAGAGCTGAACCAGTCAGTGCATGTTCAATAGGTGAACTGTTGAAAGCTATAGAGATGCATAAGTGAACATGTACAAAAACATGATACTCTAATGGGAAGGCAGACTGAGTGATCTTCTCTGGTTCTAGTGGTTTGATAAACCTTCCTGCTTCTCAGAAGACAGAAGTTCTCCAAACACAAACAGGATTTTATTCTCACATGTGAAATATTTTTTCTGGAAGATGAAGAATTCTCTATGCTCTCCATCCTAAAATCATTCTTATAAAAATCTCTAAAAAACTTCCAATAGTTCATTTTCCAAATTCATCTTTGTAACAAAAATTGATCAAAAAAGTACATTTTGGAAAAGAAACAATTGAGGCCATTTGTGACATGCTTTGTAGACAGTATACTTCTATTTTCATCACTTATGCCTCAAGTGAATTACCTTTTCCTTAAACGTAATTCTCCTTTTAAAGGGAGAAGGCAGAGGAGGAAACAGAGAAAGATAAGGTAAGGTAAGGTAAGGTAAGGTAAGGTAAGGTAAGGTAAGGTAAGGTAAGGTAAGGTAAGGTAAGGTAAGATAAGATAAGATAAGATAAGATAAGATAAGATAAGATAAGATAAGATAAGATAAGATAAGATAAGATAAGATAAGATAAGATAAGATAAGATAAGATAAGATAAGATAAGATAAGATAAGATAAGATAAGAATGTTAGGGAGCACTGTTGCTCAAGCCAAAAAAATGTTAAGGTAATTGCTTTATACGCAACTAGCAATGAGAATCTGGTGGTTTCAGCATTCTGTTTCTGAGAATAACGTGGTCCAAATTTTCTTTAATTGCCCTTCAAACATGGAAAGAAAGTTTTTCTTCTGCCCAAATAAAGCATGGTCTCAGAGGGAAGATTCTGTTTAAATTCAGGGTCCAAACCTTATTAAAGAGTCAGATCCATAAGCAGAAAACATCTTGAATCATAGGAGGACTCTTACTCAAGTACATGGAATAATTCTCTTACTTAAACTTACGTCTATTCCAAACATCCCGGGGAAGGAAACTTTTGACATTCAGTTGCCGAAGAGGCTGAGTAGCATCCTGAGGCCTCCACTCTCCTTGGCTTCACCAGAGCTGCCAAGCCACTTTTGCAACGTCTCAGCACTTCGGTAAGGCTGACTCACTGTTCCTGTGAATGCTCTGCTGTTCCATCTGGCCACTTCAGCTAAGCTTGGTGCAGGACCCAGTTATCTAGCTAGATTTATGTATGTTAGAATTCTTTTTCCATTCTGGAAGACATACAACATTGCTGACATTTTATGATGAAATGTCATTACCCAAACCACATTTTTTTTTCGTTAGATGATTGCTTACTATATTGCAATTACCATCAGATACACAGTTCCTTTACTACGTTTCCACAGTTGCAAGTTACTGAATAATTTAAGTCACTGTGCTTCATTTACTTCAGAATTATTTTATGATCCACTTGAATGTTTTAATGATATTATGAAGCTTTTGTGACAATTCAAATGACGAGTCACAGAATGTATTAAACAAGATCAAGTGCAGTGTGTAAAGAAAATAATTGTTTAAGGGCTGAGCTTAAACACACAGTGATGCACACCAAAAATTTAAGTGAATTGATGGAGCCACCGTATTAGTTCCAGTAGGACTATGATGATTTACACCTGCTGAGGAATCTCACCAAAACAACTTACTACATTTAATCAATGGCAATGCAGGTGAATGAAGGAAGGGACAATTTATTGTCTTCACTGATGCTTAGTCCATTCGTAGTCCCTTCTGATAGGGATTGCTTTAAAAGTTTCCAAACTCTGGGGAGGAGGGGAATGCAGATTCTCATCACGTGTAAATCAGCACAGCTCTGCCAAAGCCAACAGAGCTGCACCAATTCATAGCAGCTTATGTTAAGTAAGTTTGATAGTTTTAATATTCTTTGACGTGAAGTAAGGTTCATGGACACTTTGTGATATCAAGTATAAATTAAAGTTTGCTCAGCTGCACTCTATAAATCTCATGCTATGACAGTGCTGTTGAGATGCACTATTGTTTTTTTATTGCATGCATCAGGCAAGGGATTACTGTAAGTAATTTGTTTTGGAAGGCTGGCAACCCTAATGGGGCATGCCTGATAGTGTTCAAAGGTTCTGATTAGGCACAGTCCATAGAGATGTTCTTTTAACTTGAATCTCCAAAGAAAAAGACTTAATTTTTAACAAATCACTTTCTTCACAGCCTCATCAATTTGGTTTCTTTGAAACTCAGTAGTAAGATGTATCAAAGGAACAGATTGTTTGCCCAAAGCCTATCAAAAAATGCTTTTTGCCTGAACTGAATATACCTAATCTATTTTCACAACTCATTTAGAAACGATTTTGTAAAGACTATTATTCCTATAACAGTTTTTGAAGCTGAAGCCCTAAGAAACCAGCAAGGTGCCTCTGTGCAACTGGAATGATATGAGTACTTCCTGGTCAGCTCTTCCAGAAGGACTAAGCAGCAGGAGGGCTCCAGCTCTCCCCGCTGTGCTGTCGAAGTGAGTCCGGGTTGCTCCCTACTGGCTCTGAGAAAGTGGTGGAGAGCCTGCTGGAGATGATATGCTTTTCTGTGATGCCATTGACTTTATGTTAGCTGCATAGTCACTCCCCTTCTATAACAATCCAGAAAGTCACAGTTATCCAGTGCTTCACCTGAACAAATAAAAGCATTGAGATGGCTTCTTGTCTTGTTTCACAGCATGGACAAAGCATTAGAGGACATTAACCGTACCTAATCGAAATAAGGTGAACCTTTCTGTTGTTAAATCTGTCATTAATCTCCCCAATACTTCAACTCCCAGAGAGACAAATCAGAACAGACGACAGTTGGAAATAGGTCTAAAAAGATATTATCTCATTGATTTTTGAAACAGAAAGCTCCTTTAAAAAGAATATTGTTCTTTCAGTGAGCTCAGTCTCTTTAATGTTTATTCATTTGGCTGCTTCACACAGGAACGCAAATCACAGAAATGTAGGAGCTGTACAGTAGTGTGCAAAATGAGCACCACAAGGGATTCAGGGCTTTATCTCTTCCTATCCAAGCTTCTAAGGCAGAGAGCTTTGTGCACTGAGGACTTGGGAAGAAAAAGCAACCTAAAACAGGATTATAATATTCCCTTTTCTTGCAAAACTTGAAATTCATGTGATTACCTGGGATTCATGTTTGAACCACTGCTATGCATATGCTAGTTTGTGAGACAGTCTGGCAAAATAATTTATTTATAGTTACTGCATGGAGCTTCTGTAAAGCAATGCCTCTTACCTCTCTATTGCTTGATTTTAAGACATGGGAATGTGTAACCATGTCTTCAAAACTTGGACATTAATTTAAAAGTCTAGTCTTTTGTTAGAGAAGATTCACTATGTTTTGGTAAACATAGTGAAGAATCAGTCTTAGGAACAAGCCAAAGTTAGGTATTTGCAAGCTAGGAAATCAGGCATCTAGAAGTTACTTGCAGAGTTGTTCATCTAGAGACAACTACAAACTGCACCAAAACTGAGAAGTTCCTTCCCCTTTGTGTCAACTGGCTCAAAATGAGACTTCTATTCAGCAGAAAGTGATTGGCACCTCCAGAGATGTTTCCTCCCATCTGAGTACAAGTTGTTGAGGTAAATAGAATATGTCACCCTCTGCAGGCTCCACTGGTAGTCTTTCAGCACATGCATTTCACAGGTACATATATTCAACACAATGTAAAGAAGACTCGAGACTCTCTCAGTCTCCACTGCTATGAACTTCCTGTTGTCAGTTCAGCTTACAGAAAAAGAAAACAATTTCCAGAAAATAGGTTTTAGCTGCAAAATTATTAAGTCCTTGGCTGCTAAGCTAAGCACATTAAACTCACAGTAGTTGTATGTTGAAGTTGATAACTGAGTAAACAGATATTTATTATGTACTGTTTACTGTGTTCTTAGCACAGCAGTGCAAAAGACTTAAACAAATTAATCAGAATCAATAGGGAAAAGGAGACATTTTCAAGACAAGTTTGGCCACGTAGAGCTAAGTGCAACATGTGGTTAATGCATTTACTCTTACTCTGTGCTAGCTGAAGAAAATATGAGAGAAATCCACTAAACGTTATATGTTCCTCTGCACTCTCCCTCCTGGACCTGCACATAGTAGAAGCAGCTGAGGTATTGTCCACTGCTGCCAGTTTCATATTGATTGGAAATTTCCTCATACCCAAGGCATCCTCTGCTCAGTGTTTGTGGACAAAGTTCATTCCAGTCCACATATTAGGATAGCAGATCTGGACTAAAAACCAAAGTTAAAGCCTGCAGTGATTTTACCTAGGGAAAAGAAATTAACATAGATGCACGTTCAGTTACGAGGTCAAAGGAGCGTCTAAGGGATTTAAATGAAACACCACATGTAGCACAGTCTATGAAATCAAACCTGGTCAGCGGAAGGACATGGAGTATCAAAGGGACTGGTATTGACTCTGGGTCTATTCACTATTTTCATTACTCGTTGAATAAGAAGGTGGAGGATGTGTTAATTAAACTTGCATTTGGCACTTCACTAGGAGGTGTCAAAAACACCAAGAAGAACCAAAAAAAAAACAAACAAAAGGACTTGAAGAAGCTGGAGAATATGAAACAGGATTTACCTTAGAAAAGCATGTGTTAATGGCTGAAGGAAAAATAATCAAATCTAAAAGGAATGATGAAAAAATAAGCCTATTATTATGACACTAGAGAGCTCTGTGGTTGTAATCTCAGAATGTAGCTCAGATCAAGTGGAAAATAGCCATTTGAGGAAGTCAATTGACGTGGGCTCTACATACAAAGGGCTTTAATTTTATAAATTCAAGAAGAATCAATTTCAAAATGAACAAGAGCATATCTCAGAATCAATCTTCATTTTTAAAGGCAAGCTGTTAAAAATGAGATTTATATTAGTCCAATTCCTCTAAAAGATGAGCATGTGAGGGTGTGAGGTCCCTCTTCAAATTATTTAATGGCTAAAATACTGTCTTACATGAGTGGAGAGTTTTTGTTTGTTCCTCTGCCTATCACTGATCTTGGATATTTTTAAGAAGGGGGAACAAGGAGACAGTAAGGCTGCAGAACAGCTGGGTTTCTCAGCCCTTTTAGTTTGGATCTCATCCATGTGATCAAGTACACTATCAGTCACAGAGAAGTGACACATGGGTCTTGCTACTCTAATTTGTGACATGGTGGTGGATGAAAGACATTTTCAAGGAAGCTTTCTGTAGTGCCCATCTATTGAATGTGTTTGTGAATGATAGGACTCGAAAAACCCAGCAGCATTTGTTTTGGTACTTGCCACATGCCTACAGCAGCAAGGTGGGTTCCCTGTGCCTTTACTGCTGTCGCACCCTGGGCATGAAGAAACACACCAAAAGAACACACACAGCTGGTTAGCCTGCTTTTAAAACTCACCATCCGGCAGCAGATGAATATCACTTCATTAGTACTTAATTACAGGTGTTAAATTGTCAAAGGCTTTATTTAATAGAGCTATTCCTTCCTAATTTGTATCCTGCTGTTTGGCCCTCCAGACTTGGTGGCATGTACCATAGAGCAGGAAGGGACCACCACCAGAAGCTGGGTGAAGTAAGCTTCAGAGACCTATATGCCAAGAGGGTGAGCAGCCACGTGTGAGTATTTCTCCTGGTCCAAGCGAGATGGGTGATTACCTTATGCTACAGGGAAATTTTTGCTGTGGATGAGAGCTAGACAAGCTGTTGCATACACCCCTGATGTACTCCGCAGGAACCTCAGAATTCAGGGATGTCTCAACTTTTTCCTGTTTTTGACTACCCTAATCAGTTGCAGTGGGAGGTGTTTTCTTTCTCTCAGACATTCATATCTTATACATACCCTGTAAGTGTGCACAAGTACTTCCATTCCAAATCGAGGTGACTGTATTTCAGATGCTTTCATTTCAAATATTTCATTTGGAGTTTCAGTCCGTCTGTCTCCTAAATCTTTCAGTCACCAGGTACTGTAGGAAGGCAGGCAGGGAGATGGTCCACACTGAGTAAGAGAATGAAAAATAAGTGAGGAAAAAAGGATATGGTGTTCAGTAGCCTCAGGATTACTGGGTCATCACCCTGTCTTCAAGGCCCTGCTCCAGCAGTGATCTATTCTCCCTATTAAATAGCTGCCTGATAAAACTCAGAATTGAAAAATGCTAAAGTATGCTGTGCAAGAATGCATCTTCTGCCCAGTTCTTGGGTGGGAACAGCTACTATCTGGTGTTTTGTCAGGGCAGGGTGTGTAAAGGGACTCTCTAGTCTTTGGCAACATAATGTCTTACGCATATTCTTTCCTGGTTTTAAGATTCTCTGTGGGACAACTCAATGAGGACTGCTTTCTGTCACAGCAGGTGAGTGAGCCCACCAGGAGTGAGGCTCTTCTTGACCTGCTGTTTACAAACAAAGAAGGGCTGGTGGGTGATGTTATTGTCGGAGGCTGTCTGGAATGTAGTGATCATGAGATAAATGAGTTCTCTCTAAACAATATAACAAGAAAAGCCAGGAACAGAACACCGATGCTGGACTTTCGGCAGGCAGATTTTAGATTATTTAAGGAACTGGTCAGGAAAGTACCCTGGGAAATAATTCTTAGTGGCAAGGGGGTCCAGGAAGGCTGGATGCACTTCAAGAATGAAATCTTGAAGGTGCAGGAGCGGGTTGTCCCCATGTGTTGTAAGAAGAGTCGTAGGGGCAGACGGCCGGCCTGGATGAGTAGGGAGCTTCTGAAGGAACTAAGTAAGAAAAAGAGGATGTATCACCATTGGAAAGAAGGGGACGTAAGCCAGGTCATGTTCAAAGATGTTGTTAAGTTGTGTAGGAGGAAAATCAGGGAAGTAAAGGCCCAGCTGGAGCTCAAATTGGCCACTTCTGTTAAGGATAATACGAAGAGTTTTTATAAATATATCAATGGTAGAAAGAAGGGCAGCAGCGACCTCCACTCCTTGTTGGATGTGGAGGGAAATGTAGTAACCAAAGATGCAGAGAAGGCTGAGGTACTTAATGCCTTCTTTGCCTCAGTTTTCAACAGTAAAGATGTCAGCTCGCTTGACAGTTGGCCCTCTGAAGTGGTTGATGGGGGCAGGGTGAAATATGGCACTCCTGCAATCCATGAGGAGGAGGTTAGAGACCTGCTGAGCCGCTTGGACCCTCATAAGTCTATGGGGCCGGGTGGGATCCATCCTAGGGTGCTGAGAGAGCTGGCGGATGAGCTTGCTAAGCCGCTCTCCATCATCTTTCAGCAGTCCTGGCTCACTGGAGAGGTCCCGGAAGACTGGAAGTTGGCCAATGTGATGCCCATCCACAAGAAGGGCCGTAAGGATGATCCAGGTAATTCCAGACTTGTCAGCCTGACCTCGGTCCCAGGTAAAATCATGGAGCAGATAATCCTGGGTGCAATCATGTGGCACTTGCAGAACGGCCAAGGGATCAGGCCCAGCCAGCATGGGTTTAGGAGGGGTAGGTCCTGCCTGACCAACCTGATTTCCTTTCATGACCATGTGACTCGCCTGGTGGATGAGAGGAAGGCTGTGGATGTGGTATACCTGGACTTTAGCAAGGCCTTTGACACTGTCTCCCACAGTAGACTCCTAGGGAAGCTGGCAGCCCGTGGCTTAGATGGGAGCACTCTGTGCTGGGTTAGGAATTGGCTGGATGGCCGAGCCCAAAGAGTGGGCTCATCCAGTTGGCGGCCGGTCACCAGTGGGATCCAGTCCCCCAGGGATCGGTGTTGGGTCCTGTCCTGTTTAATATCTTTATTGATGATCTGGATGAGGGGATTGAGTCCATCATCAGCAAGTTTGCAGATGTTACCAAGCTGGGAGGAAGGGTTGATCTGTTAGAGGGTAGGATGGCCCTACAGAGGGACCTGGACAGATTGGAGAGATGGGACGATTCTAATGGGATGATGTTTAATAAGTCCAAATGTTGGGTACTTCATTTTGGACACAACAATCCCATGCAGAGCTATAGACTGGGGACAGAGTGGCTGGAGTGTAGTCAGGCAGAAAAGGACCTGGGAGTGCTGGTTGACAGGAAGCTCAACATGAGCCAGCAGTGTGCCCAGGTGGCCAAGAAGGCTAATGGCATTCTGACCTGCATCAGGAATAGTGTAGTGAGCAGGACCAAAGAAGTTATCGTCCCCCTGTACTCGGCACTGGTCAGGCCTCATCTTGAATATTGTGTACAGTTCTGGGCCCCCCAGTTTTGGAAAGATATTAGGATACTGGAATGTGTTCAGAGGAGGGCAACCAAGATGGTGAAGGGGCTGGAGTATAAGCCCTACGAGGAGCGACTGAGGGAGTTGGGGCTGTTTAGCCTGGAGAAGAGGAGGCTCAGGGGAGACCTCATTGCTCTCTACAGCTACCTAAAAGGAGGTTGTAGTCGGGCAGGGGTTGGTCTCTTCTCTCAGGTGACCAGTGACAGAACTAGAGGGCATGGACTCAAGCTTCATCAGGGAAAGTTTAGGCTTGATGTTAGGAAAAAGTTCTTCACTGAAAGGATGATTGGTCATTGGAATGGCCTGCCCAGGGAGGTGGTGGAGTCGCCGACCCTGGAGGTGTTTAAGGGGAGACTGGATGAGGCACTGAGTGCCATGGTTTAGATGGTGGGTTGGTGTTAGTGTTAGTGTTAGTATTGGGTTATAGGTTGGACTTGATGATCTCAGAGGTTCTTTCCAACCTTATGATACTGTGATACTCTGAAGGGTTTTTTTCATGCTTTGTTCACCCAATAGCACTTTCGGCAGACGAAACACATTGGGGTGAAGAGAACTGGATTTTCCTTCTAAGCTATATGGAAATGATAGTGTAAATTATGAAATTTCATCAATAAGGAATTACAACACTGCAAAATTGCTATACTGCATGGCAAGTGACAAAATTCTACCAAGCTCAAACACACAGGGAAGACACCGTGTTTATGAAGCACACAGGTGTATGAATATCTCTGTAGGAAACCCACAAATCTTGGCATGATGTTACTTGTTATTTTAAAAACAAAGAAAAACACTGAATAAGGGTGTTAACCATCTTTTAATTCAAGGTTTTTATATTGTGCATGAAAGACATTCTTTCCCCTTCTAAGAACCACATTCCCACTGTTTCGAAAGGGTACGGGAAAATTTCACAAAGACTATTTTTCTTGAAGGAATATTTTGCCTAAAATCAATGAAATTCAAAGTCACACCTTTATTTCCTAATGATTTCGTATTCAAATACTGAGCATAATGACAACACTTAGCCAACCCCAAGATGATAAATACTGAACAGCTCTTTCATTAGTCAGGAAATCTCTTTAGGTCCATTTGCTTCTGTTTCAGTTTCATCAGGGCCCCTTTACATTATGCTGCTGGACTAATGCAGTATCAAAATAATGTAAATTACAGTTATGGCTTTTCACACTACAAAAGAGGCATAAAGAGGATACAAAGAAGTGATTCATACTTTGAAAGTGTCCCAGTTCCAGTCCTGCCATACTCTGTTAACTGGAGCATTGTATTCCAAAGTATGTAGTTCTTTTGCCTTCAAAAGCCAGTTGAGTTGTTCAGTAATTATGTAGAGTAGTTGTCATGCAAGGACGCAGAATTCAGGCATCTCCTTTTGCAAGGGCTATAGATTTCACTCAGCTCCAAGTTCTGGATACTGTGAGAGTGGTGTAATATTTACACATTTTTTCAAAATATGTTACATGCAGACACTCCTCACTGAGAATACAATTTTTTGCATCACCTGGGTCCTCTAAGTAATTGACGGTTTAAGAAGGTGACAGAAAAGAAATATGCAGAGACTGCATTTTCAAGACCTTCAGCAAATGGCATTTCATTTTCTCTGCTGGTGTAATATGTCCATACTGGGTGCTGCAATCTATGGGGTTATCCCATTTCCAGCCTCAGGCAGGCCACAATGGCAATGTCTCACACTCTAACATCCCCTTGGAGTATAGGGTTTAGTGTTCACAAGTGTCTGAATATATTTACATACATTTGTATGTGGGTTTTTTTCTTTTGTCTTTATGATGAATGGCTTTTGGATTAAAAACTTTTCAGCAACAAGATCTTTTACTCCTGTGAAATTTCTCCAAGCAGCAAATGTCCTGCCTAGATCTGTGCAGTTTTAGGAATGGTGCGTCGTTGCGTAGTCATGCAAATATTCACTGTAGAATATACTTGTTTCTACCATGATTAAAAAAGAAAAGAAGACAGTTTCAGTCATTTCTGGATGCTATCTTTTTAACAATTCTACACCACTTTGCAGTGCAGACATGGAAACCTCTCATATAAGGGGAATCTTTCTAATCTTGCATTCTCTGTAAAACTATGAACCCGTGCCCTTCAGGAGATGAAGCCAAATCAACATGACTTCAGATCTGGAAGTAAATAACCAGAGAAACCATTTAGCAGTTTCATTGTCACATTTATACAGTAAGTTGCTCTGGGGTAATGTTTTGTCATTCATTTTTACACTTGACAAATTTTAATGATTATATTGCCAGGGTGGGTGTACTGTAAGATGTCATTAAACTCCTACTAGGATTCCTGTTTGAATATTGCCTTGTTAGGTCTGTTTAACTTACAGGACACAATCGGCATTTTGATTTACATTTTGGGGAGGAGAGAAAGAAAAAAATAATGACTTGTATCTTGAGATTTAAGGATGTTTTCCTCCTTTTCTCTTGACAGTCACTGAGATTTTGTGCATGGTTAATGCAAAATGGATGTCAGTTGCGCATACATACGTTCACACACATGCACACATGAATGGCTTAGACATAATCACAAGGGGCACTGAGTTAAGCAAGTAATTCACATTCTGAGGCTGGTCTTGCTGGCTTTTATCACTGTTCTCATACCAGGACTGCTAGTTTCAGCCCACTTGTAAGACTCTCATTAATCTTAATTCATCCTCCATCTACCTTAAAACGTGCCTTGAAGTCATTTTTTTCCCAGCCCTTTTAAACCATGCTCAATCTGCCAGGCTAAAGACAAATCTATCAACCTTTCACACAGCCATATCCACTGTCTAGGAATATTTCAGCATCTGTGAAAATTTCTGTGGGTCTTCTCCCTGCTTCTTCTTCTACCTTCCTTCTAACATTCCCCCAAAATCCAGAACTCTTTCATTAATTACTAGCTTTGCCACCATTGCAATATAAATCTCCAGCCAGGAGGACTAAGTACAATTGTTTTAGAAAAGATGACTTGTGTCTGCACATACCGTGTCAGTTCCTCATTCATCACCCTCAAGTGATCACAACTGAATTACTCCCCACCACTGCCACTCATTTTTCAGGCCTCTTGCTAATTCATGGAAGCTTGTTAAAATGCTGCAAGCAAAGGTGCCCTTCTGATCTTTCCAAACATTCACTAAATGGTTTGAATTTATTCATTGGACTGAGCTCATCCTGGGTCATGCCTCTTTTTTGTGTGTGTCTCATTGACTTTTAAATTTTCATTAAAGCTGCAACATCTTCTTTTGTTTGAAGCCAGATCTGTTGAGGAAAGTTACTGCTTTGAAGGGAAAGAGGTGGGAAAAAATCCACACAAAACAACCACAGCCACAACAGAAACAAAACACAACAAACAAGCAATTAGCTTTGCACAGAGTCATCAGCAGCTTGGAGTAGTGGGAATTTGAATTTAGTCTTACAAGCATTTGGGGAGCAGCTGGTTCCTCTTAACAGCAAAGAAGATGTTGCTAAAGGAAGAGTTCCAATAGCAAGTCCTGCCTTTTAACTTTACCTACATTTTGAATTCAATCTAAACAGCATTTCCAGAAGAATTAGAAAAATAAAATCGTTGCTCATGATGTGTCACAAAGCTCCCATCTGACAAGACTTGATTAGTTTAGGCTTCCAAGATTTCTTGCATTCCTGTTTCTCGTATATTGAATTTCAGAGCTGTGGGACTGAGGAGAGTCAGAGGAGGAAATGAAGAGGTCTCAAAAGTCAATACAGGTTAGGGAAAATGCCAGCCTGATTGAGGGACTGACACAGTGCCGGCCTCCACCATGGTAAAGATGAGACTAGCAAAACCAGTGATATAAAGCAACCACAGTAAGGAACAAGCTCCTCCTTTCCCTGACCTTGACATCATCTCTGCCTATCATGGAGATGCTGGGAGATATAATATTTAATCATCTGTCTCAGAAATCAATGCAATGAAAAAAAGTTCAGTAGGTCCACTAGGAGAGAAAGTTTTAATAGCCTCAGTGTTACTCTGACAGGCTTTCCTCATCCTGCACTGACTGCTTTGAAATTATGGGTATTTCAGTGGCCATCAAGGGCCATAAACAACAAGGGCAGCAGACAGGAAACAACATCCAAAGAGCTGTTCTCCTTGATGCTATCATTCTTACCACCTCAGGATCAAGCTAGATATGTGCTTTCACATTGTGTGCAGTCGTTACTGCCCACGCCCAGGAAACGTCCAGGGTACCAGAGGGAAAGTGATAGTGGGATCAAGTGCACCTTCAGCAAGTTTGTGGATTGCACCAAGCTGAGTAGTGAAGTTGATACTCCTGAGGGAGGGGATGCCATCCAGAGGGACATTGAGAAGATGTAGAAGTGAGCTTGTGAGAACTTCATGAGGTTCAAAAAGGCAAAGTGCAAGGTCCTACATGTGGGTTGGAGCAACCTTCAGTATCAATACAGGCTGGAGGATGGAGAGATTGAAAGCAGCACTGCTGAGAAGGACCTGGGAGTCCTGGTGGATGAGAAGCTGGACATGAGCTGGCAATGTGCACTTGCCGCTCGGGAGGCCAACCATGTCCTGGGCTGCATCAAAAGAAACACTGCCAGCAGGTGTGGGAACTGGTTCTGTCCCTCTACTCTGCTCAGACCACAACTGGAATAGTGTGTCCAGCTCTGGAGACCTCAGCACAGGAAATTCACAGACCTGTTGGAGCGGGTCCAGAGGAGGGCCACTAAAATGTCTGAAGGCCTGGAACGCGTCCCCTGTGAAGAGAGGCTAAGAGAGCTGGGATCATTCAACTTGGAGAAGAGAAGACTCCCAAGAAGACCTTATTGTGGCCTTTCAATACTTAAAGAATTATAAGAGAGACGGTAAAAACTTTTTAGCAGGGCCTGTAGGAATAGGACAAGTGGTTATGGTTTTAAATTAAACAAGAAGAATTTTATTTTACTGAGATTGGTGAAACATTGACACAGGGTACACAGAAAGGTGGTACATGCCCCATCCTTGGAAACATTCAAGGTCAGGATGGAAGTGGCTCTGAGCAACCTGATCTAGTTGAAGATGTCCCTGTTCACTGCAGGAGGAGTGGGACTGAATAACCTTTGTCCCTTTCAATCCAAACCATTGCACGATTTTATGATTCTATAATTCTATGAAGTGATCTGTGCTTCCCCCACACCTCACCTGTTTCCAGCCAGCAGCACTTCAGGGAGCCCAGGTACAATATATTTCTACGTTGTACTCGGCTCTAAAATCTAACTTAATACTGAGAAGCCTCTGCCAGCTCTGGTATGACTTGTCCAATGTCTGTCCCTCTGTCTCTTTTCTGCTCCATGGAGAGTACTAGGAGTCAAGTTACTAGCCCTCATAATGCAATTTATTTGTTTCTTCATGGACAAAACTCAGAATGTCCATTTCCAGATCCTCCATAACAAAATGCTGATTAAGGAGACTTTCATACAATAAAGTGAGAAACTGGCATCTTTTGTATGTATGGTTTCAAAACCTTTCTTCAAATGGAAAGTTTCGAATCTTACTGCTTTCTAAAAATAACAATAAGGTCTGCTACACCAACTCAATTACTTTGAGCCTTGGCTAACCAGCAAAACCCTTCTCAGGAACAGCATTGACTTGGAAGAAATCTAATAATCAAACCACTGACATTTCAAATGTGCAAAGTCAAAGTGATTTTCCAATTTCCAGTGTGTCTCTCTCTAATTCAATATTTATTTATGCTATGCTCAACTGAGTTAAGGGAGATGGCTCCTTTAGGATCCATTCTCTTCCCCAGGGTAAAAAAAAGTCAAGACCTGCTCTAACCTCTTTAAATGTTCATGGGATATTTATAATATGTAAGCACACCTTTATGCCATTATTTGGCACTAACAGTGTTTCCACAGCTCATTATTTCCTGCCTGAAATAGTGCTTAATTAGTGCTGAATTACGAGAGAATTGCAGTGGAACTACACAAGCCATCCTTGTAAATCCCTTAATGAATTCAATGTGATTGTTGCTATTGCTTTGAATTCTGAATGGATTCATAATGATTAGAAACCTTAGGCATACCTGCCTGTTATTGATCCATCTGTGACAATAGGATTTCTTTATAGAGTCATGCAGACAATATATTAATACCGATATCTGAAGATTTTTAGTGCCTCTTTGGGAGAAAACTGGTGACTGTGCCATTTAAATCCTAGACTACACTGATTGATCAAATCTTATTAGTTTTTCCCAGGCCTATTTGGGTGGCAAAGTTACCAGCCCTGTTGAGTGTACCAATAAATTGAATTTAGTTATTTGTACTGAAAAGAGGGATGATGCTGAATTTAATCAGAGGTACACAACACCTGGTTTCTTAGCTCAGGTACGGTGACTGTCCATGAGCCTCATTCAACTGCCTTTGGAGCCATATAGAAAGTTTCTCTCTTTTTTTTGCTGGATGATGGATTGGATCCCAAGTTCACAAATTTGGTCTTTACAGATGGCTTCACCCCTGAGATGGGAAAAAAATCTGCACTTACCCGTTGTAACCCTAAATTAGAATGTGAGGAACAAGCTCTCACCCTGTGCTACAAAGTGCTAGAAGCCTGGTGATGTGTGCATAAAAATCACCCATCCCACAGTTGGGACACCTGCATTTGGTACAAAATGGGAAGAAACTTTGCCTGCTGTTTCAGCACTCTCATTCAGTATTTGTCCAGTCACACTTAGGAACTTGAGGAAAGTATACTGAAATTCAGCTCAGTACCTTCTTTCACTGGTGGGTTATTAACTCTCCTTTTCTAAAATTCCTGTTATTGTGGTCTTCCATGAATTGCATCCTGCAATCCTTGAAGCCAATGCCAAAATCGCTACTAATTTCTGTAGGAAGAATTTCAGGGATTTTTTTTTCTCTCTTGCAATAGATCTTCCCAGTTTGTTGTATCCTTCAGACTTTGACATTTGGAACAGGTTAGGCTGACACAAACACTTCACTTTAATACTCACTATGTAAGATTTATTCCCACACTTATATTGGTCTGTGTTCGAATTAGAAGTGGTTCCAAGTAGTCTGCTTCCTTGGGCTATCCTGGCATAAATCTACTGACTTGGGAGGAGTTACTTCTGATTCTCAGTGATAAATGCAAGAAAGGACTCAGTGCTCTCCATCTAAAAGACTTAAGATTAGATTCCTCCTGGATTCTTTAGTATTACCACTGGTATTTTTTCTCTATTTCTTTTGTTGTGTATATTAGTGCTTTTCCTTCACCTTTTAAAATTCCTTTAAGACAACTGAAACTCCTTTCCTTAAAGAATTCCCAAGCTGATCTCTCAATCCGAAATATACTTGAACGAACATTGGAAACAACTCTCTGTCCATGAAATACATAAAAGGCTATAGAGTTGGAGAGGACAATCTGGGTCTTGACCCTTGTAATCTCAGTAAAACATGTAATGAACACTTAGTCCAGACTAGTCTACAGAAAAACCCCTTCCCATATGCTACAAACCACAATATGGTTCTCCTCTATTCAAAAACAAACTCAGGATAATTCATGAGCCACACATCACCACAAAATAAGATCTACCTGTATTACAACAAACATCAGAAGACGTAGTGAGAAATAGATTGCATTTGCAAGATATTGTACTTTGATGGAGAAGAAAAGGGTTTGAGCGTAGAGAAGGATGTGTAACACATCTGAGTCCACTATCAGTGCATACCAGTGTGGTGGCACAGCAGAGGCAGTGCAGTCATGGCACTGCCATCAGTCACAAGGACAGACAAGGGAGAGGAAGAATGGATAAATAGTTCCTCCAACTCAGTTGTCAACCTCATACAAGGCAACAGGATTTCAAGAAACAAAACTTCCATACATCTCCTGGCCATGAAATTGGAACTGGGCCTTGAATTTCAATACTCAGTTTATCTCAGATTATCTCAGTTTATAATCACACTCCCAATTATGGGCTGTGTTTGCACAGGTTGTCCTTGGCAAGATGCAGATAGCAGTCTTATTGGGTTCAAATGGGAACTCAGTGCATCTGAATGCAATTGTGAGAAAAAACAATTGGGTAAAGAATCCTTTTGACGTGCTTTAACCAGGTCAAGACATAGACATGCTGTGTGTCGCTACAGGCAAATGCTGAGGCAATTACACTCCCATTTAACTTCTGGCAGAGCTGATCTATTTCTACATCTCATTAAAATGGTTTGCTTCTGACATGTTCTGGTTTGCACTAAGTGTTCAGCGCTTTAAATGTAATAACATGGTGGAATATCCTCCCCACAAGCTATTCTGCTCTCCTTTCAAGAGATGTAATCTGAGGCTGAGATGAGGAAGTATTCATGCCTTCTGAGCACAAGTCTGTTCTGTCCACATGCCCAGCAGCTATGTAGACAAGGCCTGATAAGCACACACATCTTAGAGATATGTGTGTGAAGACATCAAGAAATGTGCCCATCAATAGTCTGATACAAGCATTTTCTACCGAGCACTGTCACTCTCTTGTTATCTGGTGTGGATGCTGCTGGTCCCTCTCTGACAGCATTCAATGTTTGACCCTTCCCAAATAGCTGTGCATACTTGACCCTCCCATGAGAGGTGAAGAAGACTGAATTGAAGTCTAATCCCCAATTGTGCAATATGAAGGATAATAAGTCCCAGCAACTGGCAGGCAGTGACTTTAAGTAGTATGAATGCAAAATATGCAGCTACATTAACCAGTCAGGCAAGGAAGCAGAGATGTTTCCTGAGGTAGGAAACATATTGAAATGCTAATAGACCCCGGCAGGTATTGTTGTTCCTTTGGGAAAAGATACCTAGGAGGAACTTCTTAATTGTATGTTCACCAGATCTTTTCAGAAGATCAAAAGAGAGTACTGATATGAGCAAATAAACTTTGATATGTGCCTTTCACTGCTGGTACTAATTGGAAGGAAATTCCCTGGCCTGTGGACCAAGGCACTTAATTTAAAAACATTGAAATGTTAATTGAATAAGGGGGGAGGGTTGATTAGAAGCATGACCTCATGTCTAAAAAGATAATGAGGGCTCTTGACACCTGAACAACAAAAGGTCATGAGAGTATAAACAATGAGATAAGAAAGAACCATCAACTAGAGCCCAGACAGTGATATATGAGTCTCATGTGAGAAAGGCTGTTGGGCAGAGAGGAAACTGCCAGCTTCATAGCTGAGATGGTCAAGCACACTCTAAAATGGAAGACCTATATTCTGTGCTCATATGCTTCCATTCACCTTCATCAGAGTTTCAGGGCTACAATTGGAGAGAGAGAGTTTTGCCCTAAATGCTTATTTTTTCTGCTCATCAAGAACTATCGGGTCCTTTCTTGTGTAGCCTTGTACCTGAATTACTTGGCAATATACAGGTCAGAGTAGATTACCCCCATGATGAGGATTTAGAGAGGCTGACAGATAACCCTCAAATAACTGGCTGGAGGAGGTATGCAGAGATATGCAATCTTCTCCTACTTAGAAAAGGTCAGTCCCTCGCCTTGAGCAAGGAGAGTCCCATAATTAGGTCAATAGTTGGATTTCTGTTGTTGGGAGAAAAGGACTTGGGGGTATATCTCATCTCCTTGACAGAATGGAGTTTATGGCTTGTATACAGGCATGCAGCTGGAGCAAAGTATATGAGAAAACAATCCATGTATTAGTTTAGAACTTCATTTTGGGCAATAATTCCCTACATAAAAACTGTGTTCGCAAATCGCTGAACTTCTATCAAGTGTATATTCTTTGTAGATTTCTTTTTATTTCTCTTCTAATATCTCTGTTACAATATTTGCAGAGGATGTTTGCAACATACAAAAAGAGATCAGGAGGAAAGATGCCTTTTGGGGGGCCAGAAAACAGTTCCAAGGCCAAGGAAGAGATGCATTTCCACATCCATGTCATAATTTTTCACGATCAGCTGCATCTTAAATTCGAAGATTTGAAATCAATTGACTTTGTTGGTCATGTGAAAGTCACTGACAGTGTTGCTTAGAGATTTGGACAGTGCAAAGTCATTTGAGGATGGGTTTGGGGTGTGAGGTTTTGGGGTTTTTTTCCTCTGTTGGGACATTCATAAAGACCAGTAGAAAACTAAACAGGGTCAAATTATAGAAAAGAATATACTTCTTAGCTTGGCATCTTTCCACCTGGAAGAATCTGTCTGTGAGATGACACATTTTTATGAACTCTTCAATATCACTGGACTTCCTAGCCTCATTTTCAGTACAAAAGCAGCAGTACAGTGTGGTAAGAGAAAACTTCTCTGAGTAGAGAGATGATGTGTGGATGTCTTTTGAGAATTTGTGTTTGGTTAGTAATTACGTTCACAAACTGCTGAACCTCCACTGAGTGTATATTCCCTCTAGAGTTTCACTCTACCTCTCTTCTGAAGTCTCTGATATTATATTCTCAATGTTGTTGGCAGTCTTCAGATTTCACTTAAAAATTCTTCTAGCCTCATTCTTCCTTTATTCCCAAACCTTATTAATATCTGACCTGAAGTGCATTCAGGTTACAGTTTTTCCTTCATACATGCTTTACCAGCACTGACTTTAAGTCTTATGGCAATACAAGAGAGATTACTTGTCAGCTTTCTTCTTCTTTAGCCAGTTAAACAAAGTTCTCCTCCTGATAATTCCCATTTACTGTTACATTAAGTTAAAATAATTTGTATGGTTTTGGGGTTTTATTTCCATTTTGATGATCCATAGTTTTGCATTCCCAAAAACCTGCCAGGTTCTTATGCATATTGAATTAATTTAATTAAATACACTGTATTCTAATTTTTTTCAAAAAGCCAAAAGAAAGAGAGAGGAAGGAGTGACAAAAAATAGTAGGAAATTGACTCAATGTGACAGATCATACACTTAAAATAACCAACCTGTAAATAATCTTAATACAGCTGTCCTCTTTCCTTACTAACTTTCTTAGCAGTTGGGCACACTTTCACAGCTACCCAGGAATTAAGCTCTACATGGATAGATTTTACTTTTAGGATATGCCATAGGAGTATATTATTTTAAGATAAAAAAAAAAAAGTTATTTCACTTCTGGGCCTCCTATGGAATCCCAGAGAACTTGATACTTTCACAATTCAGAATGCGCTGAAGGAAAACTTTGCTTGGGGTGGTTCCATGACACATTTTCAAGCTGAACCCGTGCTGGCCCCTAAAGCTGCTGCAGCCAGCCAAAGTGAAATCGTATCTGGGCTCTTAAAAGTGAATATTTCAGCAGGGAGCCTGTCACTCACGTACCAGAGCTGAAGAGGCCAGCAAACACTCCAAATCTTGGCATTCAACTTCTGCATCTGTCCAGCACTTCTCTAGGCAAATTTGTATTCTTTGGAAAGATGAAGGGAATGAGCAAAACAGAGCACAATAAGTGGTGACAGTGACAGAAGACAATTAGTATTGTCAATATATCTCCATGCCTGCATGCTTCCTAATTGATTGCCCGTGTCTTAAAAATGTAATTAATGAATGTGCTTGTACCATGGACGCATGTTTAAACTATTGTACTTGACAAAGATATTAGAAATAAGCTTTTCATTTAGCCACTGGAAACAACCCTAATATAATGAGCTGGGAGTAGGAACAATAATGCTATGAAAGTGGACATCATGTCACTGTACCTCTTTCGCTCTGGGTCTGGATGCTTTCGATATGCTATATGTCAAAGTATCCCAAATACCAGAACGACCTGCTTATTTTAAAAATCTTGAGTGACAGAGGGCTCCAGGCCCTGTTCTTCATAATAAAAAAATATAAGAAAAGAAACATTCCCAAATCAGGGGAAAAGTTTTCTTAGAATAGGCATGATTTATTTGAACTAAAAGTTAGAAGTAGGCTGGGTTTCCTTGAGCAATGCAATGGCATTTTGTTCGTCACCCAGCCCTACAATTTCATGCCATGCTGCCCTGCTGCAAAAACTAGATACCAGATCTGATATTGGACAGGAAACAACTCCATGTTTTACTGATTGTGGTTGTGGATGCCCATTTCAGAGCTTTGATGAAACACTGAAGAAAAAAGAACAGCAACACCCTTGAAAAGAAGAAGGCAGAATCAGGAAAACACATTAAGGGCCAATATTTCAAGACCTCAGCTCCTACTTTTGTTTCAATGCATCTTGTCAAGTTGTTGGTGGGGATGGTGAGGGGGAGAAAAAAAAAAACAACAACCAAACAATCGTGTTTAATGTAAAGGCAAGAAAGACTTGCCCAGACAGTTCCAGCCACTGTTTTCCTTCCATACTCATGATGCCAGCTGTGACTGTAATTTCTCTATAAGGTCTTGCTAATGATAATAATTTAAAACTGCCACTCTAGATTAACAGACTCTTTTCTCCTGACCTCTCAATGTATCCACAGTAGGTAATGCATCTAAGGAGGTGAGGTTGTCCTCCTTAACATGTCCCAAAATCAACAGCAGAGGCTACCAGGCTGCTTCCACTCTCCTCTACTCTTGCCACTGTAAATACAAACTGTCACTGGAGAAATAACAGTGTTGGGCTCTTCTTTTCATCTGCTGAGATAGTTCAGACACTGTTCAACCCTTCAAATGGTGGAGAGAATCTGCCTGATACACCAGTCCTACAACCCCCAGAGCACTTTGCAAGGGTCCTAAGAGGAGCCCTGTTTGCAAAGGCTGCTCCTCCTCCAGTGATGATGCTGATATTATTGTCCCCTTAATGCTGGTGTTTGTACTCCTTAGCCTAGTCCTAATAGCAGGCTGACATTTTTACAAGTAAGATTTTCTGTTGATTGTTGTGGAAAGGTCCTGTATTGTCTGAGATGCTGTCTCCGAGGAGAGTGCTAAGAACCCCTTTGGAACGAAGTTTAAAATCAGACAATAGGTTGTTCAATGTACAAATAAGGATTAATCTTGCTCCAACGTAGAAATGGGCTAAATGGTGAAAACTCATCTGCCTGTAACTGTTCTTTTCCCCTAGACTGTGCATCCCAGGTGGTGATCAAAGTTGAAGCTGACAACAGCTGCAAAATGGATTAACCAAGATCTTGAATTATTTTTGTCTCTCGTATTAGTTACTGCTTTATAAAAGACTTTGTGGAGAGTGGCACTGAATGCTTGAATAATCTAGAATATTCCAGAATTTTTTTACAGGGTAAGAGCATTTGTGAATAACTGCAATCACAAGAAAACAGTTGTGGGTTGGAGAAGTCCCAGACAGATTGCTTTTGTCCTCATGATATACATCCTCTTCACACCACTTAGTTCTGTTTTTTTCCTTCAGTGCTTTTTAGGATCGCTGTGCTGGTGTGCCCTGTGGAAGGGAAGAGAAGCACAATGCATAAGAGGTATATAAACAGCATAACCATAGCTGTTTACTGCCTTCTCACAAAGGAGAGAGGTGAAACAGGCTTTGATCTCTTCTCTCTTGCAACTTATGATAGGACTAGAGGTAATGGCAGGAAGATATGCCAGGGGAGGTTTAGGCTTGATATCAGGAAGAGGTTCTTCACCCAGAGGGTGGTGGAACAACTCCCCAGGGAAGTAGTCATGGCACCTGGTCTGCCAGCATTCAAGAAGCATTTGGACAAAGGCCTCAGTCACATGGATTCGATGATCCTTTTGGGTCCCCTCCAACTCGAGTAATTCTATGATTCTATGATTCCATGATAATTTTTATGGGCTTGCTATTCAGCAGGTCTAAGCCTTTGAAGGCTAATGAAGTTATTGGAGTACACTGCTTATATCTGAAAGTAGAAAAGGTCCTGAATGGCAAACAGCAGCTTTTTTGCTTTGTTTAAATAAATTACATGGGCTTAATGACCTCTAAAAAATGTTACTAAACTCTTTCAAATATCTTCCTTCAAAGTTCTGTTTAGAAATTGGCTCAGGTACCAATTACACTCTTTTTCTTGTTTGCATGGTTGTGTTTAGTTTCATGTTTACTTAATCAGTCTTTGGTGATTTATCACTGTTTAAATCCTATGAGATCACCTCAGGAATTCATTGCAGCTCAGCACAGGATTCTAGCCCTATACACTGCAGGGCTGTTTCTACCTTACCTGCATTTTAATGGCTCCTCCAGTCCATCACACACTCTTCAGGCCTTCCCCATTTAACATTAGTACATTTTTGCCTCAATTTGAGAGGAAACAAAGTGCTGCAAATGACTTTTCCATGACTGAGGTACCAGATAAGGTTTTACAAATGGAAAAGTGAACTGCACAGTATCATTTATGTTATACCCTACTTAAAAAAAAAAAATAGAAAAAGAAACAGTCAGTTACTGTAGGCTGTCCCACCCCTTCTGACACTGCCCCACATTGCTTTGCAGTATTCACTTTCTTTCAAAAGTAACAATTAAAAACTACCACTCAGTCTTTCAAGATTAGGAGCTTAGAAATCCTCTGTTCCAGAGGATATTCCCAACAGACTGGCCAGGCAGGCTTTCTCCATGCTTGAGCTGGTATTTCTTTGTACATGACCACTATATTACAACAAGCTAAAACTCACAGGTTACCCATTACTAGAAGCAAAAAGCCATGCATTCTTCCTCCTACAGCATTCGCCACTCCCTCAGTGCACAGGCTGAGCACAGAAGCAGCAGCGTTTTTGCTGTTGGTGGCACAGTTTCAGAGGCTGTATTTATAACTGAGGAGACATGATGACTTGTACGGACATTTATATTCACATCAAATTCCAAGATATTCCCAGTGTCCTTGACAAATATGAACAACACCATGATTCTGCCAGGGTAAATTTCTCCCTTTAGCATTCTCTGCTTCCAGTCCTTAAATGTTGTACAGTCTGGCTTGTTCGCTATTTAAAGTGAAGCCAGGCTGGAAATTCAGAACTTCTTGAAATTTTATTATTTTAGTCTTTTTGTAGTGAGATATTTGGAAATAGTCTGTGGAAAACAAAAGAGTGAGTATAGACCCCAGCACAGTGCTTTGTTCTTTCTTATTCATATTTTGGATTTTAATATAAGATCTAGTTTTGCATCTCATTTCTTTTGACCAGCAAGTCGCTGTGATCCTGAAAAAGTTTCAAAAGGAAAATTTCAGCAAACCTTCTATGTGCCTGTGAAAAGCAGCTTCAGACAGTTTGCATTTTCATCAAAAGGTTCCTAACAGGCTCAAATTAATAAAGGCACACTTCCACTAGAGGTGAAAATATATTCCATTCCAATTCTTAAGCTTGTAACACAATTACATGTATTTTGGATTTATGATGCTTTCAAAAAACTGAAGTACCATTTTGTTGTAATTTCTAGGTGATATGCACACAGAACAAATCCAAGGGCTTCTCTAATTGCTTGTCAGCTGTAGCAAACTCTTCACTATGAGCGAATCACGTTTTATGTGTTCTTAGCATCGATTTCCAACCAAATGTCCATGCAAGAATTGAATTACTATTCTAGAGAGTTGTGGGGAGCTTTTTGTCTTAGATTTAAAGAATAAACTCAGGTTCAGAGTATACAAAGTTCAGGTTGCTTAAGTTTTTATTAGAAACCAAGACAAGGCCGAATAAGGATCACCGAATTCAAGTGAATGTGGGATGGCTTCTCTCACAGCTGAGAATCTCTCCACTAATTTGGCTTTTGATTTGCAGTTCTCTTCTAAAGAGAAATTGAAGAGACCCCCAGGCCCACAGTGCTAACTATTGTTCTCACAAGCCAGCAAAGAAATCAGAACTTCAAAGCCTTATAAATCTGTTATTAGTTGTGAAGATCGTAGAATTATAGAATTACATGAGTTGGAATGAATCCCAAAGATCATTGAGTCAAGCACCTATCCCTGCATAGGGCAACCCCAACATTCACACCATGTGTCTGAGGGTATTGTCCAAATATAAGAATAATGATAATCATACATGTTACAGAAGTGCCTGTGGGATAACTGCGATGTGGCCTCTTATTGTTGTGAAGTAGCAGATGGTCAAAGCTTCGTAAAGTCTGTAACCCAAGTGGACAGTAAAAACACTGTTATTCTAAGCTTTCTTTAAAGTTGTGTCTCTGAGTTAAGAAGTAAATCAATCATTGTAGAAGTTACTTCTGCACCAGGAGCCTTGTACAGACAGCTACAAAGAGATCCAGATTTTTCAGATAGAATCCAAGCTTTTTGGAAAACATGTGTTTCTTGAGACAAAATGGATTAGCCAAACTTTCTGGGTTTGATGAACTTTGATCAAGTACAGTGCAAGGGTCCTGGCATTTTCTCATCCATCACAGAACAGAGAACAAAATGTTCCAGCTTACCTCCTCCATGCTGTCTGGATCACAATCACACCAGGGACATGGATGATCCCTCTGGCTCAGATCAATGAAGTTGCCCTTTCCAATCTTGCTTTGATGATTCAGAGCACATGAGTGATTTTTTATTTGATTTCTTTTAACTTCAATCTGATTCAAAATGCAAGGAGGAAGCATCTGTTTTCCACACACCCTAACCATGAACTTTGTTGAAGAGGTTGAGGGTGCAGCCAGTTTTTGCTGACCTCAATGCAAAAAAAGTCCCTGCGATGGCAATACTTGAGCCAATATTTGCTCACCATCCTTGAATCAAAATGGACATGAAAATACGTTGTGATTCTTCTTGAAAAAGCAATTCTCATAAAAGAACTTAGAAATCAAATATCCTAAATACTATTGGCAATTGCAGTTTACGTCTAGAAAAAAATCCATTTCTTGGACTCTTGCTCACCTGTAATTCATCCACAACAGCCTAAAGCAATATGCTTTATTTGAAATACAGGAGAATGTTTTTCTCTGGCTATAAGACAGGTGAGGTACCTGGCTTAGAATAAAGATTATCTTGGCCAGGAAAAAGGAGGAGTTTTGACAGCAGAGGACTGAAGATGAACTGGACTGTGCTGTATCTCATGGTTTGTTTATAAGTCTTGCTATCAGCCATCAGTGCCTGAAGATAGAGGAAGTGTGGGTTTCAACCAGCTCTTTAAAGTGTAGATTGAGTTACTCCCGTTGTTGAGGTTTTATGTGGATCATTTAATTCATTCCACAGAAACTGTGAAAATTACATGGCTAGAGCAAGTTAGCCCAGCAGCAAGTTGTCTTGAGAGCTTAGCTTTCTCTCTTTTATTAGGAAGCACTGTAACATGTCCCAGTGGCTGCATCTGTGGCTCCACTGATGTTTCTGGCAGAAAAGTAGTAACCAGTGCTTCAGGCTGCAGGAGTTTTGGATGGTATGTTCAGTAGTTCCAGATGACACACAGATAATACTAAGTCTGTCTGCGAAAATGTTTTGAACCTCTCAATGATAAATAAAAAAAAATTCTTTTTATCACTGGTTTTGCCTGCAGATTAAGAAATTTAACCATTCAGACTAGAGATCAGGTTTACAACTGATATTCCCTTTTATGGCTTGAATGACTAAAGTAAATATGTCATAGATTAATTTGCAGAGCTCCTGTTATAACAGTTCCATCTCCTCTCCACCAAACTCAGCTAAAACCCCAGTAAAACAATAAGTTTGAATTATAATTACAACAAGCGTGCTTTTTCTTAGAAGAAAAACTTTACATTACTTCTTCTTCGTTTAGATGCCACTGTACTGGCATCATTTGTGTTATCAATTCTTCTGTCCAAAGAGTGATGGAGGTACAATTAGGGTTGCCTCTGCAGCAAAGGAATGAGAGGTTAAGTGGGAAGCTAAACCTGTCCTATGACTGTTGCAGGGAACAAGGTATGGCTCCAGTCACTGCAGGGGAACAAGAAATCTCATGAATGCTGGTTTGTATGTGCTTGTGCTTTGCTGTTGTCTTTTGGTAAAGGAGATGAAAAAAGGTATGTGACCCTGATCCCCAATGGGGAGTTCAATTCTCTCAACAGTGTTCTGATATTTCATGTATGGTATATGCTTTGCTGAATTTCAGGTAGGTCCTCATCCAGGTTTATTTTTCTGCCCCAAAGCAAAACCAGTCTTAGCTACAGAGGGCCTGGGGTTCTCTCCTCCACATGTTTCAGATCTGCTTGTCAGTATTAGTTAGTCTAAGAAAATGTACTGTCCAGAGCTAAGTGGAACAAACAATAGAGTTCCAACACTACCATCTAATAAGTTCCAAGATGATAAAAAATAATAGAAAAATTGTTGTTTTGCACTGTGGTTTCCTTTTCTGGTGGAAAATCACATTAAATAATCATTTTCATGTCATATGGAAAATTCCACCTGCAGTACATGTGTTGTATTATTGCAGAAGAGGGAAGTCCCAGATGTTGTTCACAGTGACAAACAGCTTGCTTATTCAACATTGGTTAGAGCTGGCCAACCAGCCTTAAATTAAAGCTTTGTATGAAATGCTTATGGATTACCATCAGAAATATTCATTCATTCAACAAATTCAGATAAATCTTGCAAATACAGTTTAATGGAAGAAGTCAGAGAGCTGTGCTTTAGCTGGGTTTCAGGATATTGCTGATCACTTATTTTTGATGGGTGGGAGGGATGAGACTCTTCTTTCACAGCAGAAGAAAGTAAAGCGTTCTCTTTAGTAGTTCCATAAAAGAACATCCCAGGGCAAGTGAATGGACAAGGTCATTTCTGGTGTGACACTAAGTATTCTGTGAAAGCTGTTGCCTTCAACAAGCTCACTAACTTTTTAGCTGATAGGAAGTAGAGGTTAACTTTTTTTTTTTGGCACGTATGTCAAAACTCTGCAATCAAGTTACAAAAACTGACAACTAGGGTGTATTACCTCCTATGCACTCTGCTGCAGTCAGTCATCTAAGATTTCATCTCAAAACGTTTAACTTTTTCTTTATCACTGTCCAATAAAACACTTCTAGACAGGAGTTTTTCTCTCACCTTTATCATCCAATCCTCTTCTTCCTGTTGCTTAAGACCCTTTTCCTTCTCCTTTCATGCATTCAAAACTTTCAGCTGTGACCCTCTTCACTTGGCCATGTACTCTATATTTGATGTTTTAAGACCACTTGAAAGAGAGGCCACCTCACCTTTTTATTTATTTACTTACCATATTTTGAAAAAAAACTCCACAAGCTCAAGGTATTAGAGTATTTTTCAGATCAAATTGTAAAATAAACCCAACATACTGCAAAGGTCAGGACAAGAGCAAGCTTGTCTCAAAATCCCCAATACCCTGGTCAGGCAGTCATGATTTGGCCTTTATAAATAAAAATGTGTTGAAAAAAGAAATCAATGTTGATGGGGACCATTATTTGTGAGGTCTGGAAAGACAAAGTTCACAAAATTCAGCTTGCTCAGCCCCTGCACTTAAGGACAATCCTGTTGGGAGCATGTAAAGCTGCTTTACTTCTGCTCCTCATGATCATCACCTTTGTCAAGGAAACCAAAGAGGTTATGAACCTGTGAAGTATTGCAGATTCATGGCAAGATGGGTCCTTTCTCTTTCTGCCTGACCTAGCAAAAAGCTTCTAGGGAATTTTCCCCTTGATGCCTCCCTGTGGGAGGCAGGCAGTTGAGGAGATTTCCACAGAGTCCCTCTACAAATGGCAGTGTCTTGCATCACCTTTCATTAAAAAATAATCTGCCATGTATTTGGCATGCAGAGGAGGGTATCTCAGCAATTGTGGCACATTGGGACATGGTTTAGTGGCAGACATGGCAGTGTTAGGTTTGCAGTTGGACTTGACGATCTTAAAGGTGTTTTCCAACCTAAACAACTCCGTGATTCTGTGATTTTGTATCTATATGGATTCTCTTTGGCAAACCTTTCAACTAACCATGCAAGCTACTTACAAACCACCCACTGTCAATATATGTCTCATGCCACAGGTTTATTTTCCTCTTTTTTGACAGCTCAGAAAGAGTCAGTCCCCTGGCATGCTCACCCATACGGCAGCTGGGATGAAAGGAGGTGATGTCTCACATTTTGGGGGTTAGAGCGGATTTGCGGTCTTATTACAGGGTATTTGCTGTAGCTAGGATTTTCAGCTTTTCAGCAGCAGCCAGTCAAGCAGGGAGCAGGTCCCCTGGGTGGCAGCCAAGATAGCATTAACTCAAAAAACTTGTCATTTCAATTTCTCCTACATTTCCCTCTGCATGCCTATGTTTTAAATTTTGCTGAAGTCTCACCTTCCCCTTTCTAGGCTGTTGATGGGCTTCCAGCCTAATGTAAAGCCGAATCACCAACAAGGACCAGCAGCTCAGGGAGGTAAAGCCAGCTCCAGGGCACATAAAGATTACTCTGTGCCCCAGGACAGACAGTTTGGTCTACACCAGTCTGGTCCTTCTTGTTGCTTAGAGGGGGGACCTAGGGTGTGCTGGGTTGGAGGCTATTCTGGGAGGGAAAGTGGTGCCCAGCCACTTCATGCCCCACTTCTGCTCATAAAAGTAAGCTCTCCTCCCAGGTCCATCTCTGCCTTTCCAACAACCAACGCACCTTTTAGGGCAGAAAATGTCTGCTTCGCCCCCACCCCTGAAAAGCTTAGGTCAAGCTTTGTCCTAAGGCTACAAACAGGAGCTTTCTATTGCTAACTGATTACTCAGTATTAACTCTGCAGTTCTGCTGTAAAAAAGATAAGCACTGAAATCCCCATTTCACAAGCATGGAAGAACCATAGAAAGCAAGTTTCTTTGTGGTCTCTGTTGCCAGAGAAAACACACTTCTGTATTGCACTGGGTGTTGGTGCAAGCCAGATCTCAAAATCCGCACTAAAACCCCCTCAGGCTCACCTTTGGAGGACCTAATTGGAAAGGAAAAACCCAGTAACACTGCAAACCAGCATGCAAGTCCCATTGTGGGAAGAGTGGACACTAGCGGGATCACAACACCTTCAATAGTGGGGGTTAACATAAAAGCATAGGGTAGAGCCGTTTTTTCAAGTTAGTATTTCATTCATCAGCACCCTTTAGCACACTACATCATAGAACAGAGATGACATTTCTATCCTTGTGTATGTGCTGCACTCTTTTAATCAGGATGTGTTGTGCAGATGTTGCTGCCTGGTGACACAGTCTGGCCTACTGCAGCGATCTCATTTGTAATATCTTGCCATCCCAATGGCGAGCTGTAGAGCTTTTTAAACAGGGCTGTATTGATAAGGAAGGACTATCTGGTAAACATGTCAGGTTTCAAGCACAGCTGAAATATGAAATGTAGCAGGGATTAGGAACAGCTCTTTACTGTTTACTTGTCTAAAAAAATCATTTTGTGTTGATTTATAATCTAATTCATCCTACGTTCTTCATAACACCAACAGTGATGTAGCAGATTACCGCATTCCCCTACCACCCTGCACACTTCAGGTTGGCATTTTCACTGTAATGGGTTTTGGAGCAGTACAGTAAAGCACATAAGTGACAGTGGTTAACTTGGGCCATACACTGATGCTGATACAGGAAGAAAATGATTTTCAGTTTCTCCAGTTATCCTAACTGAGCGTACTCTGAAAAGAAACATCAGCTACGTTTAGACCACAACTCATGGAAGATTTTGGTGGTTTGCCTCGGAATCTGGAAAGAGTCTGGGAGCTGGGTTAGTGTACAGTGAGGCGAGACCTGTGCATTAACTGGATTTGCATGAAGATTAGTTGACCCACTTTAGACTGGCTGGCTTTTTGCTCATCAGTCAGACTTGCTCTCTGCTTCAGCACTTTACTGAGCTCCAAGCAGAAGGTCAAGGATGACTGCAAACCAGAAGATACTTAGCATATGTAGTAAAGCTATTTTGAGGCACTGTGGATCTGCTGCATCTAAGCATGTTTCACTGGCTGGAGGCAGGCAAGGAGGCTTAGAGCTTTCAGATATGCAAATACCTCAAATTGTTGGTGTTTCAAATGGGTTATGAGTTTCTTGAACAACCTGCCTGAACACATTCACCTCTTTGAGACTACATAGGAGGTGTTACTTAACACTCAATCATTGGTGAGAAAATCCATTGGGGCTTATTAAATACTAATAAAGAGCTGACCTCTTCCAGTCCACAACTATGACTACTGAGCACAACAGATGATTCCTCACTTTCTATCTAAATAATATTCCTGCCACCATTGCCTCTATTATGAAGTAGACACAAAAAAAATCAAATGACGTCAGCAGACAAAAAAATAACTACAGGGAAAAGGTAGATGGGTAATACGTTTGAAAAATAAACAGAGAAAAACAGCAGGATATACAGATCAGAGTGACCCAATATTTCCTCTCATCTCTGCCCATGCACAGGGAGCTGGTGGATGCTGACCAGATGCTGGGATTGGTGCAGCTTTGGCCTGACCTTCTATAGCCTTTCATATGTTCTTTTTGATAAGTAAGGAAATATGCAAATCAGAGAAACTGATATCTTAAGAATGGCTAATTTCCCACTACCATCATTAATACCTAGGTCAAAAGGAAATTCTGAGACACACTTCAGATCTTTAGGAAACTTTATCTGGTCTCCAACACTCAGACCTTGTCCTCCTTCTGTCTTTTCCAGGGGATAATATAGTACACATGTGAAAGAGTAGGAGGGGTTATGAAGAAAGATATTAACCCTAAAATAGAAGTCAAAATACAACATTAAAGGAAAAAATATGCAGCATTCAGAATAATGTTTTTCATTATTGCAATGAAAGAAGATTTTACAAAGCCAAAGATTGTAAAAAGAATAAGGCATGGTTTGGAGTAACCAATTTCTAGTTAGCGTTTCTACATCTGTTTGGCAGCAAATACAATGAACACAACTAGTGACCACAGCATGCTTTTTTGAAACATGACAGAGGTACCCAAGAGACCAGTGACTTTAGATTGCAAGTCCTAACCAGTGGAAGTCTGTCTCAATACTGAATACTATATGTAGGCTTAAGCAAAGCATCCTCTTGCAGAGATTTAAGACTCTCTCAGGTCCCCTCTGATTGCCCTGGGGATATCCACCAGCCATCTACAGTACTGACAAGGAATTTGAGGTTAGATAACTGATGTTTTTGAAGGCTGGTAGGGAATAAAATAGTAAATGGTTGGCCATTCATTCATTAATTTACTTGCCAGAAAGCTAGCATTACACCAGCTCAGACCCTCTGGAATGTCTACAGGGGACAGAACCTCTTTCTGTCTAACCTAAATATGCCACATGAAGGAATTAAAAACCTGGTATACTCCGATTTTCATTGAAAATTGGCACCATATATATGCAAAACTTTGTATTTGGAGACTGCTACATAGTCTTGATGAAGTGGCCCTGAAATCAGTGAACCAGTATAGCGAGTTCTTGGGTTTTGAATCAAATTCTTGTCATGAAATATAAAATCTTATTGTCTTCTCTCAGAAACAGATTTTGGTTAAGAGTTGACACCCATTTGTCTGCCTCCCATTCTTATTCTGTCTTGACGGAAGTGCTCCTAGGGTAAGACCACAAGCTGGGTCACGAGAGCAATATTTTATAAATGTATTGGAACAGTACAGAAAGATCTTTTCCTCATTGCAGTGAAGACAAGAGGGACAGATGTCTGATCCACTTGTGAGAGCATTTGGGTGAGTCTCAAAGGATCTAGGCTGCATTCAAGATCCCTTCTAGTAAGTCGCTTCACATTTTGGTTTTTTCCTTTTATAGTATTAGACATGCCATAATAACCTAACTTGAAAACAATAGAAAGAGCATCTCAGTAAAAAAATGTGGGCTTAAGCCAGAATTCAGAAGCTCTAATCTTCCCATAGCAGTTTCTAGCACCACATTGAGCTGCTGTTCAGCAGTGGCTTACAGTATTATTTAGGAATTGACCCCAAAACCTGTGTTTGCTTGCTCTGTCAGAATAGAGATTTACAGTGCATGTTTTTCCACTAGAGTGAAAGAGTCAAGACTTCCCTATTGAAACTGGATTTCCCTTGAGGGTTTTGAAACCAAGTACATCCTGACCTTACTCACTGTCTGTCAAAAATACTGCTTGTGGTGCTTTGTTTCTATGATATGTCTCGAGAAATGCTGCTACACCTCTTAATTTTTTGATTATAGTAATTGGAAGAGTTCTCTTTTGTACTCTATTTGCCTTCTTCCATGAACAGCCAGAATCCTGAAAGCTGTTGTATTTTTCATGAACAGATAAACTATTTTTTTCCAAACTCACACCTGACCTTTTGTCACCTGATCTTTCTGGAGGGTTTCCTCACTCAACTGCAATAGTAGAGTGGACAAATGATATCTTGCTAGTCCAGGAGATCTGTACCTGGTTTTAAGGAGTGTGCAAGAGGTTTCTTGCCTTCTTGATTTGTTTTAGTACGCAGTTTCTTGAAGGTAATTTTTCATCAATCATTGTTGCAGCCTGTAGCCATTTTTTTTCTAATTTCCCAATCTTTTGTTTGAAAGATAATATATTGCCTAGTCCTGCCTTATTGCAAACATATTTCTAAGAATATGTAAGAATACAGTGAGCTTACACTGAAGCACCTGAATAAATGCCAGAGGTGAGGACAGTTTCCTGTCAGTGGGAAGATCTGATCTGACCAGTCATGGCAATTATATTGCATGCTGTAGGACAATGTAGTAGATAATGAAGTTTAGTACTGTATTGTACTGAACTAATATTCATTCATATCTAGATGCAACATGTTGGCAAGAGTTCTTCTTTCTGGACAGTATTGGTGAAATTCCGTTTTCAGTGTCAAAACACCCTCTGTTTTCAAAAGGACCAAGATTTTGTGAGTCTTCTTGCATGGAACAAGTCCTTTGATGAAAATGAAAATATCAAGAGTTGCAGGCACATTTTTCCACCTGGAGCAAAGGTACAAAGAATTTCCTTGCCATAGATCATTCCAGGAAGCCTTCTAAGAAGTTCACAAGTCTCTAGAAGTGCTAAGTGGGCTTTCTGCTTTCAACAATCAAGTCATTAGACTCAGGTAAGTCTTATACTGTAAAGGAAAAAAATCCTTAACCACCTACATGGATTTACTAAATCAATGAGAATGTTACTTCTTGGCAACATACACATCACTTTTCCACCTTAGGAATGAGCACAATATCCTCCACAATCTACTCCATTTCAAGGTAAATTCAGGATAAAGCTGGCATAACCCCAGTGAAGAAAACAAAGCACTTCCAGATTTACCAGGGTGCTGTGGAGAGCAGCTTCTGGTCCTCTGGTTTTATAGTTGAGAGAAGTGAGGCCACAGACAGTGTGTTCATCATTGAAGGGAAAACTGCAGTCTAATTCTTATTGGTCTTTAAATGCTTGGCCTCCTCCTGAAACAGTAAATAGAGGGAAGCCGTATGAGAATTATATAAAGTACATCAATTATTGGTACTTGATAGCTGCCTCATAAATCAGAGAGTCATCTGTTCATACTGCACAGGCTAGCTAAGCCCCCTCCCACTTGTGACGTTTTTTTACTGATATTACGAAGTGCTGAGAGACTCCAACCACAATAACAAACTGCAGAGGGCATCATTTCGGGCCACAGTACAAACTAGGAGGAGCTTAAAATTTAGGGTGAGGACCAGGTAGAAAACAAGAAGTATACTCCAATGTTTGCCTTAGGAAAAGTGTAAAAAAGGAAAATGATACTGGAAAAATAGAGACAGTAAAAAAAGGAAAAAAAAAAGCCCTCAAAAGCAAATAGAGACTGATGAAAGAAAATCAAAAGAAAGGAAAATTCTATTTGGGCCTATTTTGTCTTCTGAACATTTTTTTCAAGAGCAAGTATATGAGGCAATCCATATTCTTAAGCAAAAAGAAAATCATTCCAGTGCAATCTAGATAATTTCCCACTCCATTTGATGATATAATGCACTAAGAGCAAAAACTCTAAATCATCTACCAGTCTCGCATTTCAGTAAAAAGGAATATACTTTATTCTAAACGGTTTCACTATCAGAGCTAATGCCTTTTCCAGTTCCTATTGCGTATTCAGTATCTACTGCATTCCTCCCAGGTGGTGGTGCAGGGGGAGGTGCTGAGTAAGTTCTTCAGACAGGTGTAGCTGGTCTAACAAGGCTTTGCCCATACATACAACAAAGCAGTTTCTCCTTTCCAAAGACCTCCCCAGGACCTTTTCAATCATCATGGCAATAAGCAAGTAAAAGGAAACAGAGATCATGTTAAATACATCTAGCTATGTTAAGCAATGGTTTTTAACATCATTCTGCCCTTCTTCTGCAGTAGCAAATTGCTGGGGGGTGTGTGTGTGAATTCCCCCCCCGCCCCCCCCCCCCCCCCCGCCCCCCGCCTTTGTAGAGTGCTAAATTCAGACAGAAAGCTGTTATGAAAAAATACCCAAGGGAAGTGTGATGGGGAATTTCTCCTCACTGATTTCTCTTCTAACATTATTTCCTTCCTTCCCTCTCCACCCTACAGGCTCCATCCGCAGCCCACTGATGTCAAAGGAAAAACTCACACTGACCTCATGTGGCTTTGGATCACGCTTCCATTCCTGGGTCATTTGTTTTTATAAGTAACAGTAGCGCTAAAAAAACCTGTCAGTGGAGCTCTGAAAGTGCCATCCACTGCCCTAATGGCTGGTGTGAGTTTTCAATGGAACTGCATCATTTGAATCCAGGATAATATTTTATCTTCAATATACCACTATTATGAATTCATTTGACATTCAGTGTACAGTAATAACAATGAATTTGCTGGATATTGAATGTCACATACTTTCTCAAGTACAGCATTTCATTGTAATGCACAGCAGCATTAGTTTAATGATACCAGGGTTTTTCTAGAAGCCTCTCTTCATGCCTCTCCTTTCTCCAGGAGAACAATAAATATTCCTTAACAATGCCTGAGAAAAATAAAATTATACTTTGCTTTTGGAGAGAAATATGATCTACATGCAAGCCTCTAGTGAGCTGAACAACAATGCTTCCTGGGACATCACGAGCATGAAATTTTTTACAGAGGCTTTTTCTAACCGTAAAATCAATAGCCTGGAATATTAATCAGGGGTTGTTTTGTTTTGTTTTGCTTTGCTTTGTGGGTCCTTTTTTTTTTAACTTAATTGATTCCAGAATGTAAAAGGAAGTAACCATGATTCAAACCATCCTGTGCTAAAAAATGAAATGATGTAAATATGTTAACCTAAAGGATGGTCAGGAGATTAGTTTTAAAATGAGCATTATAGAGCTGCATGCTGAATATTTCAGGAAGTGAGGAACAACATGGATTTGTCTATTGCATTTGTTCAGGGCCAACCCTACCTCTGTTTTTAACAAGGATTATCCATAGGAGATGAACAAACCACACTGCAAGAGTATGGTAAGCTGGGCTGTATCCCACTGCTGACAGAGTAAGAGGCTGGGAAGGGAGGGAGGAGTGGATTCTTCCCACTTCAGAAGAAGGAAAGGCATGGAGTGTTCATCTAGCACTGGGGAGAGGCAGTGGCAGTTAGGGGTTACAGCCTTCTTAGATCACTGGCCAAACCTGCACCTTTGTGAGGAGGATGTCACCCTTGAGCTATCTCTCCCAGACATCACCCCATCACTTCAACTTGGTTGATCAGGTGGATACCTCAGTCCAGAGAAATTCATAACTGTGCACCCAGCTGCTTTTTATAATGAGGATGCACCCATGCAAGTGCTTCTCTGGATGAGTGAACCCATGCTACTTATCTACTATTTTTGTGAGATAGTCTGCTGGCCACCAGCTGGTCCCATTTCTACACAGTTGTGCAGATGCCTTGAAGAGAGAGAGATATATACATGGAAATGTCTTTTACTGTAGAAGGAATGATCACCATGTAAATGGACTTGCTTCTAACCTGTTTTTCTGCTAATCATTTGGATAAACAGTGTCTGTAAATGTCCATGATGAAACCCAGATAAACATTCTTTGATAAACTAATCTGTTTTCTGAAGCAGTATTTTTTTGTAATTTTACAGGAAAAATAGTAAAATTTCTGATGATAAAGTATTCATAGACATTAACTCTACTGCTAATAGTGAAGTTCCTCAAGCACTTTGTTAAAAGGGGTCTTTCAGTAATTCCTAATTTTATGCTCAATTCCACTGAATCACAGAAAATCTATTCTTCTATTTCTTGAGCAAGAAGAAAATAATGTTGAGTGAACAAAGCTTGATTGAGAAAGACCCCTTAGAGTAGCCTGCAATTAGCATTTTTTTATGTGGTTTACTGTAACAAGAGTGTGCCAGTCCTCTCTTTATTTAAAAGCTCTTGGAGCTGCAAATTTTGACGCTATCTCTTCAGCTTTATGTCTGCTTGTATGTATTCCAGTTTTCATCTGAAAGTACAGAGACTGTTTCCAAGGCAAGGTGCCCTTCAGTTTAAAATACAGAAGCATGGTGAATATATTAAACAGTGAAATGAGTAAGACAGCAACTGTAACTATTGCAGCTAATGCTACATCACCCAGCCTTCTACAGAAACCATGGAATCTACACAATTTTTTGCAATGAATATGCTCCAGAAAACCAATCAGCTTTCTGAATGAAAGAGTATCTGGGGGAAAAATTTCTCATCTCACAAAAAATAATGAGGGCAAAAATCATTGGATTAAGGTAAAATGGATGGTAAGACCTGCTTGTTCAATGTTAGCTCTTCAGGCATGTACAACAATAGAAAAGAACTGCATCTTAAATGAGATACTGTTATGACACCTGTCATGGATGTTTATTCATGTCTAGACAATGTTATTCTTTCCCATTTATCTCCTAGTGTTAATATTTTATTGCCATTACTGTATATGGGCTTTCAGGTAGCTGTATATATGGTAGTTTTAGAGAAGGCTATGTTAGGAGTAAGAAAGTCTGAAATCCAGGTTCCTCATACTTAATAACTGATGTGACATTTCTATAACCAACTCTCACACCACAGAATGGCCAAGAAAAAAAATTTCACTATAATTAGATCCTGTTGATGAAATGTTGTAGACAAAAGGTCTCTCTTCATGGGGATGAAATGGGCTTGCCTCAGATATTTATACACCTTTTTTTAATGAGATGCTGAAAGATAACTTACCAATTTCTGTGTTGCTTTCTGTAGTGCAAATACACCAGTATGTTCAGATATACAAACAGATAAAAGACAAATAGAAGAAGCAATGATCAATCCAAGAAATGTGTTTTTAATGAAGAGTTACAAATAGGTAAGTGATTCTAGATAATAAATACACGAAAGACAAAGGTTTAGATCAAACTACATGAATAAATGGTGACTTGAAAGAGTTCAAAGCAAAACACAGGGATGTCTCAGGAGGGCGTTTTACCTGTCGATCCATACAATTGCCTGTTAGATCAAATCACATATTTCACTTGTAGAGTCCATGCAGTGAAAGAGCATAGACACAGAGTTTTTGATGCGTCAGTATGTCAGTGGTGAGACACCAGATACATGACATTGCACTCACGATGAGCTCTGCTTCATGTGCTTTGCTTCTTAGGCAGCAGTACAACAGCAGGAGACTGTTCAGCTGTGCTACCTGGCCATTGGAATTACCAGCTTTGAAGAGAACCGGTCTATGAACAAGATAAGTGCAAACCCAAAGATATAAATCACAATGATACCTCAATTGTGTATAACAATTTTCCTCCCCAAAGCACATAATAAAGAAAGAGCAAGGACTGTTTCATGTACCACTTCAAGGAACATGACTGCTTAACAGCACATAGCAACTCTGCCCAAGAGCTTTGGATCAAAAAAGACGATGACTAGCCCACCTAATTGGAAGCGTAAGACAGTCAAACAGGCAGTAATCTTTCAATATGCAATGCAAAGAGGAATTCCATTCTTACACTGTCATTAAAAGTGCAGTTTAATGCTTTGTGAACACAGGTTACTGTGGTTTGAGTTTTACATCCTTGCTGATGGCAATCCCAAAAAGTTAAACCTGTTAAATTCATGATGGAGAGGATGCTTAATTTTATTTTAGAGGGAAAAAACAGAGTAATGCTTACTGAATTAGGTATATCATTTCTTCTAGCAATTTAGAAGCTTTATGGACATTGAGTTTTTTGTTATGGAATGTGACACGATAACAGTTTCAAGAGAGGCTGCTTTTCCTTATGATCAGATAGAATCTGATCATTAGTCTAAAGCTCTCAGCTATATTCACTGTTTCTTTCAATAAAAAAATTATTTACATATATATTCCATCTAGATATATTCATGAACTGCCTGAACACACAAACTGAGACATCTTTCATTTTCATCAAGTTCTGTGTTATTCTGTGACGTTTTAACTCCATAATTAAGGTCGTTTAGTTTCCTAGAAAGAAAATCCATCATAAGCTATGTGTCATTATTGCAACGCTTTAATTCCCATCCTTTGCTATAACTTTTACTCTTGTAATCTACGTTTCAAAAAAGGCATATTTGGTCACATGCAGATTCCAAACTCAGAAGCTCACTGGAGAATTAAAACGCTTAGGAGGGAAGATGTGATATTTGGGTTGAGCCTTTCTCTTAAAGAAGCTGGAGGAAACTTAAAAGCCCGAGAAATGAGACTGTTAGAAGATAAATGAAAACATGAGTTTGTGTTACTGAAATGTTTTAATATTTTCCTGGATTTTGTCCTGTACTATTAAGAAAAGTCTTTAAGCACATGCCTAAATCAAAATCTTTCTAGCTTAGACTCATTTCCTCCCACAGAGCTTATTTCTACAATCTTGCCTTCACACACATCCCTTCATTCTCTTCCTCACCGTTCCTTTTCCTTTCAGGAGCTTTGTTTCAAAAAAAGTTGTAGTGTGCTCACTCAACCTGTTATTCAGTTCCTGAAACTCACCAGAAACTTCTAAATTGCTTTCATAAAGTCTTATTAAGCGTTGTGACATCACTCTAAAACTAACAGTAAATCCCAAATTAAATCTTTGGTAGCTTCAGTTTTGTGTGTGTGCGTTCTTTTTCAGCAGCTAATCAGTAGGCTTGGAATATCTGAAACATGTCTCCCTTTCTCTACCCCAGTCACATCCCAAATAAAAAACCCACCCATAAGTAATTATTCTGCGTTGGCTCCAGTTTTGATAAACCCAAACCCAAGTTTTATACTTCTCCTGTGCTGTTACTGATCTGGTTTTTCAGGTACTGTTGGACTTTCAAGATCTGACTTGTTTCAAAATCTTCAGTGCTCCTCTTCATGAAGAGGGACATCATCGCTGTCTACGGCTGCCTGAAAGGAGGCTGTGGCAGAGCGAGTGTTGATCTCTTAAGTGACAGGTGATAGAAAAAGAGGAAATGGCCATAAGTTGCTCCAGGGGAGGTTCACACTGGATATTAGGAAAAAAATCTTTACTGAACAGGTGGTCAGGCACTGGCAAAACTGCCTAGGGAGGTGGTTGAGTCACCATCCCTGGAGGTGTTTAAAAAACAGGTAGATGAGTTTTTGAGGGGCACAGTTTAGCGGATGATGGGTGTGGTTGGACTCAATGATCTCAGAGGTCTTTCCCAACCGGAAGGTTCTACAACTTTTCTGTGAAGTCCCATTGCTTCTCACACACCTTCACCTTAAACATCTGTGCAATACAACCAACTTCTCTGGAGATATCTGTAACTTCTCTCAGTTTCTCATTTTGCTATCTGTCATATCCATCAATTTATCATTTAAAGTCCAGTAGTTTTCCACATCCTATTCACTTAGCTAAACCTCAGCTCAGTTAGCACCTGGTCATCTCCCTGAAGCCCTAAGACTTCCCTTGCAAGAACTTGCAGCAGCCAACGAGCTGTCTTCTGAATTCCTGTTACCTGTGTCACTGTGCACTGAGCTTAGTGAAACTGTCTGGTTTTGCATTTAGCTGCCTAGTGCTTTCTTCATAAAGTTTCGTCACGGTGATACTTTATTAAAAAAAAAAATCTTGTTTTGGTGGATAAACCATCCTAATCTATTAACAAAAATAAAACCCCAAACTCACTTGCAGCCCTGATTTCCCTACTGTATGGTGTCACTTGATTTAAAATCTAATAAAACAGAAAGCCTTTCAGTTCTTATTCCCTGTTGCACAGCAATTTTCAGTTATTCATTTTCACTTCGGGGTGCTGTATTATTTTTGCCTAAGATGAGGAAAAGGAGAGGGATTCAATTTGGTTTCATCATTGTTTCACTTTTCACTAATTCATATGCTGGGTTTACTCATAAGGGAGCACTCTGCTGCACAAAAGTAACAGCTGTTTAACCACTAAACTCCTGCTTATACCTAATATCAGATACAATACGCAAGACTTTGCTGTTAAATTACCAGGTTGTTGGAGAAAAATGGAGGCTATGCTATCAATACAGGGTATGTTCTTCCTTGCACTGACTCACTGATTGCCTCAATCTGCACTGAGCACTTCCACCGGACTCCTTCACCCTAGCCTTTCTCCAAATGACATTCCCAGCCCAGCTTTCTTGTCCTCACTAGTCTTGGTCTTTTTCTGCCTTTCCACCTATGAAACCTCCTCCCAAAATCCAGGCACAGCACAAAGGCTGAAGGCAAGTGGCAGCCCAGAGCAAACTGCACCGAGGAAGGATAACATCACCCAAAAGCCAGTACTGTCTGTGGTCCATGTTCTGTCCTTGACCATGCCCAGGACTGGTATGTACAGACTAAAACCATGGAGGCAGCAATTTAATGGCTAAATAAGAATAAATATGGATGTTTGGGTGTAGTTGAAGTAATTAAATACTGAGAAATCATCCTTCACTTTTCCAGCTCTTTTCGTTGCCAATATATCAGTTCTGAATATGTCATATCCTTATAGTTTGTTGCAGACTGATGATTTGGTTCCTTTCTTTGCAAAGTAGGTTCTTGGTAGTAGGTTGCATCACATCACTAATGAGGATATGGGAAAGAATGGGAAAGAAAAATTATGTAGCTTAGTAAGTATGTTGGTTTAACATTTATCATTGCAGTTACAAAATCTCTTAGTAAATAGTGGGAGGAAGGGAGAAATGGGGGGGGAAAATCCCAGGGAAAATGAGATGGTAGTAAGTCACAATTTGTCAATTCTGTGTACAAAAGCTGAGGCAGTGAACATGTTCCATCAGCTACTGCAAGATATTACAGAACATTTGATATTCTGGTCCAAGTATTTTTTTGTCAGCAGCTTGCCAGTCACCATGCAAATTTGTCAATTTTATACCAAGCATTTTTATCAGTTCAATATTACAGTACATTCTTTCTGAGCTTAACAGCATCAGCAAAATAAATAATGCAAATAATGTTCCTGATTTAGCAACAGCATCAGTCAGGTAGATCACTGTCTCTTTCCATTTAAACTGAGGGAGTATTTTTTGAATTTTGAATATACTTTTCCTATCACTTTTCAATAAATTAATTTATTTTTCTGGCCCAAAATGCCTTGAGCTGTGACCACAAAACATTGATGTAATAGGGACTGTCTTATTTCCGGCCACAGATAATATAAGAATGACCCAATCATGTCATGCAAACTTTGACTGGCCAAAAAAGTCTCCATTTTGTCAAGACGTAATAATGTTTATGCTAATCTGTTTGCCAGCTGACCTCTGTTTATCATTGTGTACCTATTGAGACCTAAGCTGAAAGTATGTCTGGGGAAGAGCTTGAAAAAACAACTCAGAATCCCAGCCCCTGCACGATACTAAAATCAGCAATAAAATGTAGGTGAAAATTTAATTTTAACATTGCCTTGGTTCAGTTGCAAAGACAAGGGTCTACAAATAATGTGATCCAGATTCTTGCCTCTATCCTGTCCGTTCTTCCAATCATACACTCACAGGGATTTTATGGAGATTTAAATCCAGACCTTCAGGAAACAAGAGAACCGAAGTTGTCTGTAAGCCACCAGCAAGTACATGTCCAGTTCATGCGCATGACAACTGAATGACCTACTTGAAATTTTTCATTTCTTTTCCATTTGTGTGTTCTCCTTCTGCCAGTTGTATATTGCTTATTACAGGATTGATATTAAGATTAGAATCACCATAGCTCCTTCTGTCATTCTGGTTTTTCCTATTTAATTTCAAGTTAATTAAAATAAAGCCGCAAAACTCCCTGGAACACACTTTTGGTGTTGTATTGTCCCTAGGAACCTTGAAGAAGGCAGCAGAGTTATCCAGAAGGGCATTACCAATATTGCCAATAAAGCTGGAGTCCACCAATCTGTTCATGCAAGCAGAGAGGAGAAGAGGGAGTTTGTCTTGTCCAACAGTACAGGCACAGTCTTTGATCCCTGGCAGAAGAAACAGAATTTGCTGAACAATGACTGAGCCAGACTGAAATGGGAAGACAGCAACTCTTAGCACACAGAGGGCACATTTCCTTTGCAGTCAAAGGTGTGATTAAGGGATTAATAGCATTAAAAACCACTGTAGTATTTCTGAGGGTTCCACAAAGGATAATGCAGGAAAACTCACTCATTTTTCCCCTCCTCTGCCAGAAGATTTTCAGGACTCTGGGCATCAAAAGGAATGGGAATTTACTGTGCGAAATCATCTCTGATGAAAACACACTTGAACATTGCAGACTTGCAGGAGACTCTGGGAACTTCCTTAAGCAACAAGTCAATGGTCAAGCCACCGCTATCTATTTTTCACTCCTGAGGTGCAAGAAGAAGATAACTTTAAAAAGCCTACTCATGCAAACACTTTTCTCCACATGCAAGCATAACTTTGTCTTCTTCAGGAAAGAGATGATCATGTTCTCAGTTGATATAAATTGACATAAATAAATGCTATTACAGAAATGTATATCAGCCATGACCTTGCTCCAGGGTTGTTTGATTGAATGAGTATATTCTTTTATGGTGTGGGTTGTTAATAAATCTGTGGATGCTTCAAATTCATCCATAAAAGAGGCTATTTGAGATGCATTTGTTCAGTGGTACTTAGATCCTGGAATCTGAGGCAAAACTGAGCACTGTCTTTGACGGAAGTTCTTGCCAGAATGGAGATCAAAGCATCTGTCTATTTATATAGATTTTAAACCAACATTTTGAAATGTTAAAGTCTTTGAATCCTAGGCACAATAATAAATATGTGGTTTCAATAACTTTAAAGAAATTATTTCCTTGGAACCTAATAAAATCCTATATAGTTTACAAAACAAATCCAGGTTATTTGGAGGTAGGAAAATTCATTCCGGTTACATTTCCAAGAGATTAAGTTTAGCAGGGTTAAAATTACTACACTGGAATCATTCAAATGGAATTTTTTGGCATTGCCTTATCTTTATTTAACTTCACTGTTTTATCAGCTGTGTCCTGTTTTCTGCTTCATTGACAAATCTGTTCACACCTAATCAGATAACATTAAATTCTGGATTGGAGGTTCATCTAACAAAAGCTTACATGTGGGGGGCTCTATGTGCTTTGCATCATTAAGGCTTTTTTAGCATTCACATGCCTGTTTATAGTTAGAAGAGATTTTACAATGCCAATTTTCTTTTTTAAAAATCTTCCTGAATAATGATAGCCACGTACAGAACCTGGCAAAGTGATTTTTGAAATAGGGAAATTCAGGCTACTGAGTTTATCACATGTTCCCCCAGAAAGGTATATGTCTAAAATGAGTAGAAGAGTTTTCACAAGGGCATTAGGTCACATTTAGAAATCAAAGATTTGATAGACTCCACAAAAGTGGAATTCAGTTTAACATTTATGGACTTCTAAACTGGAAATAAATCTTTCCAGATACTTGCCCCATAAAATGCATCCCCAAGCAATGTCACAGAATTGCACACACCTGAGTAATTTCTTTAAGGAGTCACATGGGAAAAAGTTTGTCTCTGAAAATGAGTGCTCTCTTTTCCAGCTATATAAAAGAAGTCACAAATATTTATGTGTGGAAATTATAAACCTACTTTTTTCACTGACGATAATCTTTAAATTTCACTATAGCTTTTAATACTGTAAAATTCTAGAGCTGCTTAATTGTCTCATACACTTTATAGCATTTCTAAGCCCAGTGTCACCAGGAGTGCAGGACAGCGAAAAACAGTTACGAAGTCTATGTTTTATATCAAGTGCCATAGTTTGAAGAAATTGGAGTAAGTGAAATATAGGCTCATAATAGCCTGATAAAATAAAAATCATGGAAAAAAATTCATCAACTAGGGAGCTCCTGGGCAGATCCTTGGATGTTGCTCTGTTTTCCCTGAGACAGCCCTGATCAGAATTTCTCTCTCTCTCTCTCTTCCACCCCCATATCTCATTTCTGGTAAGTCTGCAAATAAGATTGTTCTCCACTAATTTGACTGCCTTACCATGAACCATCTCCAACAGCCTGGCTGACTAGGAGTTTCATTTGTGTAAAATAAGACAGAAGATCCGATGGTAAAAAAACTTTCCAAGGGCTATTTAGATCAGATAAATTCACTCATATCAGATTGTTCCCTGCAGGAAGGAAAATTGATTATTTTAGCTGTCCAGAGGAGAGCAAAAAAACCAGAATCAAAATATAACAAAACTTGGATGGAAAGGGAAGAAAACATGGCCACCTGAGAAAGGAGAATATTCCACAATAAGACACACTTGTATCTCACAAGGAGGTTCCTTAACAGCAGCTGCAAAGCATTGTGGAGCCAACAGGAGCTGTCAAGTGAGCTCTGCTGCTCTGCTGCTCAACTCTGAACAGCACTCCCTGGCAGGGATGCTTGCCTCTTTTAAAATGTAGAATTTGGGGTTTCCTTAAGAATATATATTTGAAATAGGACTCATATAGTGCATTTGGAAATAGTTTTTCTTCCCTTAGTCTACTTCTAAAAGCCCACAGATTGAGGTTTGATAAAATAAAATATAAATCTTGTTGCAACATAATTAACTCAAAATTTAATGAGCAATAAAAGTACAATTATGCTCTTGTAATGCATTAAGCTTATGCTCCTGCTTAATCCATTTAAAAGGGCTCTCTAGGTGTTCACTTGGCAAATAACAAAGTAAGACAAGTCAGAAATTACTCTTAATAAATGTAAACGTGTATCTTTAGCAACCAATATCTAACGTCATAAGACAAACTTGCCAAACTTAATTAAATGAATAAATGTAATTATGCACTTAATACCTCCTTAATTACAAGGCTAAATTATCTTTTACATACCATGCTGTCAGCTAGAATGTTGCTTGTTACCTCACCAAAACAGCAGCAGTGAACACTGAGCTCTTGACAGTGCTGGGCTCCTGGTGTAGTTGGAATTATCTGCACTGCATTACATTGTCCTGCAACACAAACTTAAATTTCACATGCAATTGCTACTTTATCAACCAGCTACCAGTCTTATTACTGTAGAACACATTTTTTTTTTGTTGAAATTTGACTATGTAATTGAGAAGAAAATAAGCTATAGTTTCATTTCATTACAGTAGACTGTGCCATGAGGTCTTCCAGCTTTTGGAATTACTTGCTGTTTGTAATGTATTTTCACATAGTGGAGGTGTGCAGGAATTTTTCTTGATGGATGACAAGCAATTCTGTCCAGCTCTATCTGCCAATATCTCTAGGTGCTGTTATAAGTGTCCTTTCAGTAGGAAGACATATTTCATCTCTAGATGCTTCTCTTTAAGGCCAACATGACTTACATGAACCCTGATAGTCCCATGCTGCAACTGCTTCGCAGCAGGACAGGCATGCTCTCTCTCCAAAATGCCAGAGAATACAGCCAGTAAGGATGTAGGAAGATCTCATTCATAAACAAGGTGTAACCTGTCATGAGAAACTGTGCTCTAAAGATCATGACTCATCATGTGAAACTCTGTAGAAATGCACAGGGATAGATAGATACAGAAAAGTTTCTCATCCTCTTCTGAAACGGGATATGAAATATTGCAAGATTACATTTTTTTGTCACAATCAGAAACCAACAGCAGACACCTCCAAAAAAACCCTCTCAATTCACACAAATCTTAGTTCATCACTTCACCTCTAAAACAAAGTAATACCAAATGATGAAAGATCTCATTGGTAAGCATATCAGCTAGATTAAAATAAGACTTTGCCTTAGACAACTGTTTCATTTACAATTTTCAGTGTTTTACTTTAGTTTTTATCACATCCTAATTATAAGCTACAGATAACTGGAAATATTCACAGGATATTTTTAAAATGTATTTCCACTCAAACTGACTACCCCTGCCTCCATCTCCCACCACTCTACCTGAATAAAACACACTTGATGGGAATTTACCAGTGGTGTTCACTTCCTAAGTAATCAGATCAGATTCCATTTTTTTTTTGACTAGTGTTTTTCCATTCCAACTACATCTGTCTTTTTATATTCAAATCAAATTTTGAAGTCTGACTGAAGTGTTTCACCTTTCTCTAAGCAAACTATTTCAATGAAACATCTTGATATTTCCAAACTGAAGTTTTTGTGCAAAAATTTGAAATTTTCATTTCTTTATTTAGGTCAAAAGAAATGTCACAATATTGCAGTTTCTTCTGTAAAAGCAATTCCAGACTTTGATCAGCCCTGTAAATTAGACCAGCCCTCAACTTCATTTTAAGTTCACAATAGGTAAATGGTACTGAGAATTTGAAAGAAAACTCTGCAATATTTTGCTCTTGTAATCGTTGTGACTCATGGCATAATGAGGATGGCTCTGAACTTTTAAAACCCATCTGGAAGAGCTGTTGTGTTTCAAAAAAAAAACAACGTTCTCATCTTTTCAGTATATTTTACTAGTTCTTGGGAACCACCAACAGCCCTTCATGCCCATATTTTAATATGACTACTGGAAACGATATGTTGTCGTTTTCTCTGTTTCTCCAGGAATCTTTAGAAATTCCCTTCCTACTAAGCAGGCTGTTTTATCTTACATTAAAGGCAAAAGACTCAAAATACAAAACAGAAAAGGCTGCATATTTATTGAACTATAGTGCACCAGAGATTTGAGGAACAGTTAACAGAGGCCAAAAGGATTAGCAACAAATGCAATCTCCTTTCAGGAGATTCTTTTTGAAATGCTTTTTTCATTAAAGAAAAAGGAAAGTTTCCGAAGTGTCTTGTGAGTGATAATATGCAGCAGATACAATGTGTTTTAATGTAGCTAAATGTTGCATTTGGATTCAAATAGATTTATCGTTAAGAAAGTGTCTTTAAAGTCTGCCACAAAACCCACCCAGTCTTATAAGAATTTATACTGGGCATTTTATATTACTCTAACAGTATATAAGGGACCTACCAGCAGAGGTAAATACATTTTGATTGTTTCAGGTATATAAATGTGAATGTTCTTTTGAGATTTTTAGAAATTTTGAAGTTGAGTGTTTATACCAGTGACATTATATTCAAAAGAAGCTGTAGTGTTGCTGTGTTAGGTCAATGCATTTTCACTGTTTTTTAGCTAATATGCCATTGAAACAAGAAAGATTTAGATGGGTTGTGATTCTGAACAGAATTTGGCTCCTAGAAGGAAAAGAGTAGTCAATTGAAACTAAATCCTAACCATTTAAATTACATTCACCTCTGAAAACTGTGTTTAAAATGGTGAGACTTTTGGCTTAGGGGATCCCGTTATGCGTGAAGAGAAACACATGGCATTCACCTTCCCTGCTACATTTCCTGAGATATTAAATCCATGTAATGGTTCTAATAGGTGGCTTGAAGTAGAGAGAATTCATGCATTTGGACAAATCTGCCCCAGCATATACCCTCAGACATCCCTCAACCCAAGCACTTAAGGACCTTCTGGTCCCCTTGTCTCTTTTGAACACCTTGGAGTTATTCCTGTCACACATGAATATGTGCTCACAAACCGGCATATGAAAAAGAAACAAAATTTCATGTTCACAAGCACAGCATTGGCAAAGTGATCTGACTTGTGGAATACAAAGAGGTTGTAGAGATATCTCTGTCCTGTTCCCTACTCCCCTTCTGAGATTTATGCATTATGCTTTCTTACTATTTAACACTGTAGAAAAGTTTTTGTGAATCTCAGAAAGTGTCTTTTACCGCGTCAGTTTTCCATAGCAGGGCCACAAGATCTCAGGATCCACCATTTATGATTTATGGAAGGTAGCTAAGGAAAGTGGACTGAGAGGGAGGGGGTGAGGGTGGGGTAGTGGTTTAAATTTACTTTGTAGAAATTTGTGTATCTATCAAACAGTTATTAACGCTTCCACAAACTGAAGCACAGCTGATGTTCTCCAGTGTGTTAGCTATGGATATTACATTTGATTTGGCAGTAGATGGATGTTCAGGAGATGACTGGCCTCTCAAGGTCCATGATTTTAATTCTAACCTCATCTAAAAGTAAGGCATCCTAGTGCCCCAATTTACCATTCAAAAATGAAAATGGTATATCTCTTCTCCAAAATGACATTCAGAAGATAATTTCATCGATGCTACGAAATGCTCATGTATTAGTTTAATGAAAATCCTAGAATATAAACTTATCCCCAAGCTACAGTTGAAACTAAACAAAAAAATATTATCAGGAAAAGATTACCCTACTTGGAAATGACGAGCCATTTCATTTTTCACACGTGACGCATTTGTTCAAGACACAGGAATCCTCTATTGAAACAGTAATATGTCAGGTGAAATTTTAATCAAGCTGTCAGGCTTCATTCTAATTCTCAGGCAGTCTATGTGGAGGAGAGAAAGGGAGAGGAAACATTAAAACTGATTCTCATAAAGAGATGGGGAGACAGAGAGCAACAAGCTGTGCTGATATATTAATTATCTATTTATAATATGTAATCTTTTCAACTTCTGTCATGTTAAAATCAACAAAGAATTTAACTGAAGACAGCCATAAAATGAACTGATTACAGCTTGCGTACAACAGCGATGAAAGAGCAACTACACACAGCTATGCAAATGTGAAATATAACATGACAGTAAGCACAGCCATGGTGATAACAGCAGGTAATTGCTGGGCTCTGTAGCTCTCCCGCCAAACAGACTCTGTGATATTTACTTTGTTCTGAAACTGGCACATTTTTGGCACATGGAGGGGGCGGCAGAGGAAGCAAGCTGAGGCTGAACTCCTTGTGAAATCTGCTGCAAATGTACAGAGTGCCAGAGCAACAGGAGGGCAGGGTTACTCAGAGCTGAACCTTCAAGGTACGACTACTTTCAGCAAATAGTACAAATCATGTCCAATAATCATACGCAGCCAAATGTTAAAGGCTGACTTTTGCCTTCTTAATTCTACAACAAACTCTCCATGAAGACAAAATGTCAAAGGTCAGATCCAGCCCACTGGAGTTAATGGCAAGATCCCTTACCCCCATGAAACAGCCCAGGGTCAGGACCAAATCTGAAAGCTCACTGGGTTGCAAATTCATTTCATTAGTATATTTGCATGCGTGGCTACATAACGGTGCTTCTCATGGAACTAGAAATAAGTTTGAGCTGTGAGTGAAAAGTCAGCTTTTGTGTGATTGACATGTATATGTGGGAGCTGTATTGTTAAACACAGTCATCTCATGATAAGCATAGCATGGAACATACTTCTAGCTGCCTTTCTCCCTTTCCATTGATATATACCAGCATTAAAAGTATCCACTGGCACTTAACAGTTTTCTAGTTAAACCTTGAGTCATATTTTTGTAAATGTTTGGGTGGCTTTGTGTATGCTTGCGTTCCGGGATTCCAACAGATGTAATCTCAAACAGCATTAGATATACCCCAGCCAGAGGCAGGCTATGCTACTGTGGGCTCAGAACCAACCTCATGCAATAACAGGTATTCTGTATTGGAACTGGGTGAGATAGAATCGGCAGACTGGGCTCATTGATCTCAATGTCCACCTGTGCAAAACCCCTCATAAACCCTATCCCCATTCTCACAAGTGACAGCAGCTCTCAGCAATGGCAGCTGCATCTCAGCAATTTCATGGAAGTCCATAATAGACCTAAGGTGGTTATGCAAGTCCCTTTGGAAAGCAAAGTGCCTGAATCCACAAGCCCAACTTCAAAAGTGTTACCCCTTTCCATTCTGTGTTTTTTCTTAAGCACTACAACTACACCTGTAACAACAATTTGCTACTATTTCATTCAACACGAGCTAGAAACCAGCCTTTCCGCAAGACTGTGGTCTTGTCAGTGATGTATTTTCTTCCTTAACCGTCCCTTCTTACCTGCTTCATACCATAGGATCTGGTCTGAGATCAACACTCCCCATTTATGATAGAAACATAGAATCATTTGGTTGGATAAGACCTTGGAGATCATCAAGTCCAACTGTACCTGTTCACTACTAAACCATATCCCTGAGCACCTCGTCTACCCATCTTCTAAATACCTCCAGGGATGGTGACTCAACCACTTCCCAGTCAGCCCTTTCCAGTACCTGACCATCTTTTCAGTGAAGTTTTTCCAGAAGTCTAATCTGAGCCTCCCCTGGTGCAATTTGAGGTCATTTCCTCTCATCCAGTCACGTATCTCCCTTCTCAACAGATGGTCCTTTGGAGTGATTTTACTGCCGGTATGAGTGACTACTAAACATGACAATACAGTCTAAATCCCAGGGCAGAGCCCAGAAGACTCCAACTCCATCATTTCTAAAGGAAAAACATTTAAAGTCCTGCTGCACACAGAATGTGTAGAGTTGCAACACATCCCTGTTTGCAACAGACTTGACTTTCATCTTTGACTAGTCACCAGATCCCCCCACCATTCTGTGCTCAGTATTAAGCAACCACACAACATGGGAACTAACAGGAGTAAAATGATATACTCGTTTGATACCACAACGCAGTTGGCCCCTAACTTAGCCCTGTTTAATTAAAATTTGTTACTGTGACAATAACCTCATTATGTACAGCTAGACCCAGCATAAATTATCAGTGATTTGCCACTTTGATAAATAAACATTAAATGTGTGTCAGGGCCTCTTGCTATCAAACATGAAGTAATTCCTGCAATAAAAAAGTAAAAGGAGTTTAATTATAAAATTTATGTTATCTATCTAAAATAAATGCTTTGTGTTTCTAACCTTGAAGCAATAAAAGTTTCCAATGAACCAGTACTAAACAAACACAATACAATTTCTGGAAAAGCTGAGACTTGAAAAAGAACAGTTTAATTTACAAAACAAATACTGCACTTAATAGAAAGAGGATCAGGTTGCAAACCAAAGGCTCATGACTGTGTTTATAACTCCATAAAGTTCACCGTTCTTCATGCTCGAAGCTGAGGTTCATCTGAAGCAGTCAGTCACAGATTTAACTCTATATAGCCAACAGAAGATGATTAACGTCAGTAGAACTCAGTCTTGTTCCAGTACAAAGTTGAATATGCATCATGTGCTTGGACAGGGAAACTTTAGAGGTTGTTCACTGTGGTGAAGTCATTAATTTCATAAACCATATTCTTGTAGGTTTGGGGAATAAAATTTCCACAATGAAAGGGTAATTTATTCATTTTTTGATATTCAGAACACTTCTTTTTTGAAAAGTAACTTTGAAGTTCTGTTTGCTTGGGTCTGCCCTGAATAAAAGCAGGAGCTGTGTGTTCCTGCTGCTATACCTTTCATACTATCTGCCAAAATCTTTGTTATATCTATACCTCATCTTCATTTGATCAGACACTGTCATCCTGACATCAAGCATTTCAAAAAGAGCCAAACCTAGACTATCTCTGATTTCAGTGGCATGTGTATTTTTAAGATTGTATCACATGGGACGAAGATAGCCTTTGACAGAGAAATCTTAACTTAAGTAGTTGGTGTTTCCCAGAAACATTAGGTACTGAATTTCAAGTCTGTTACCAGAAGGATCTGGGCTCGAGTCTTGTATATCCCAGGTAGGTGCAGCAATCTCTGCACTATAGACAAGTGATGGATGATGCAGGGATTAGTTTTAGGTGATCCTTCTTCATGCTAAACCGCATTTCTTGATCTTAGAAATCTTCTTTGTATATACTTTCCTTAAACTGATATATTTTTAAAAAAGTTTTTGGTGAATAAACTCTTTCAAAAAATACAAAAAAAAACCCATACCATTCCTAGCAAATTTAGTGAGATCTGAGGGTTCTGGATCTTAGGAATCCATAAAGTTATCTTTCTGCAAACATCGACAGCACCTTAATGTACTATTTGTGTTTAGCACCATCTAAATAGGAATGTAGAACCCTGTTTGTTTCTTTGGTTTCTTTTTTTTTAAAAAAATAACATTCCCACATCTGTATTCCTGACATTGGAAAGGCAGCCCAAGGAATTCTAAGTTCCTTTACTGTAACCAGAACGAACAAGAGAATTCCCGTTTTCCTCTATTTCAGAGAGAAAAAAGTCTCTTTCCTGAAAAGATTATTTCTTTCACATGTTTTCCCAGCATTTCTACTGTAGACAGATTGAAACAGGCCTCTTGTTTCTGACAGAGACATCTGCTAGAGGGTTACACTTGGGGTCCAGAACTCAGCTGTTCTGAAACAAAAGTTTATTACATCAACCCAGTGGACCGTAATTACCTTGCTTTATGTCAGCTGGAATTTTTTATGTCAGGATGCTGACTTCCTATTAGTCTACTACAAATAAGCCTTTATTACACAAACATCAAATTAAGCTGATGTGCAAAAGACTAACCAATAGGTTTCTGTTTCTCTAACTTAGGTTCAAACTCTATTCTCCTAAACCTTTTTGGACATCATAAGTCACTCTAACCAGTATCTTTTGGGAAAAAACTTTTACCAAGCTTGGCTGATCCAGCCATTTAATTTTAAAGCAGTCACCTACAAATTGGCTCCCTCCACGTGGCAAGAGGGAGCGGCACGACATTAACAGATGTCCGCTCATGGTGCTACCCTGAGAAGGGAGACTGGAATAGTGCACATCATCACAGGCTATCAGTGTGGCTGTACAGGACTTTAAATGTCTGGGGCCAAGGCTGTTAAAGGACTCCTACATTCAGGCTATTTCCAAACTCACATCTTTCTTGCATGCTTCACCAGCTGTTATTTAGCTTTCTTCCTTAGGGAAGTTTTTTCCAATGCACAGTCTGCAGATGCTTTTCCCTTTCCAAACTCCTTCCATGTGTAGGCTTTTGGTTTTTCTCAATATTGACACTTCCATGTTTTCAGGGCTGGTTCTACAAGATTTGCAATGGGAGATCAGATGAATTCACAGCCTTATCAGCACCCTGTCTCCTGAAGGAATGAGATGCACTAGGCAGAAACTCAATAATCTTCTCAAAGAAGGAGAGCTGGGCATTTTGTTATTTGGGGTGAAAAAGAGGGGAGTAGTAAATTCTAATCTCCTGCCGATAGTGGTTGACAAACTGATTCACATGGATTATATCGATTTTTATCTGAAGTAACTTTTTGGTTTTCGTCAGGGAAAGTTTAGACTTGATGTGAGGAAAAAATTCTTCACTGAAAGGGTGATTGGCCATTGGAATGGGCTGCCCAGGGAGGTGGTGGAGTCACCAACCCTGGAGGTGTTTAAAGGGAGACTGGATGAGGCACTGAGTGCCATGGTCTAGATGATGGTTGGTGTTAGTGTTGGTGTTAGTGTTAGGTTATAGGTTGGACTTGATGATCTCAGAGGTCCTTTCCAACCTTGTGATACTGTGATACTGTGATACTGTGATACAAGCACACATATTTTCTGATTTTTTTTTTTTAAATTCAGTTTTAATAAAATGAAACACAGAAAAGGGGCACAAACAGATGTGTCCTTGCAGACCAGAAATGTATTTAAAATAATCTGGCTGACTGTGGACTGCTAACAACACTTGACTGTGAAGGCAACATCATGTAAACAGAAGGCAATAATATCTTAAATCACTATGCAGCATGAAAGTGTTTGCACCATGGCGAAAAAAGTATCTACAACATGAAGTCTTTACATTCATCAACTTCTTCATCCTAATATGAGTATTCTAATCACAAAGGCTTTTCCCACCCTTTAATGTTCTTCACTTTTCAGATTTGTTTGAAAGCTATTTCTATAAATAGGCTTTCTGCTTCTCGTTTTGTCACCAGAAAAAATGCAAATATGTATTGAGGAATGAGTAAACTGTTATTATGCACAAGAGAAAAACAAATAAGTTGTACGTTGTAACAACTGCTTATAGTCTGCAGATTGCGTAAGTATGCAATGAGAAATTATATGAAAGTTAACGAGATTGTTTGATTGCAAGTAACTTCAAAGATGACATCTGAAGAAGAGAGATAGTTCACCAGCCTACATGATAACCAAGTCATACCTTCATTCCTTCAGTTTCAAATGCCTATCAGAATATTAAGTCACCATGGGAAGGACAGAGATTGCAAAGTTATGATATTTTTGGCCATTTTTCCTAAATTAGGGAATTAGTATTTTACAAGATACCTATATGTATGACTTCCGTGCCTTCTGGTAAAAGTCTTACAGTCATAGGTTGAAACCTAGAAAGGGGTCTGAAACAGTGCCTAGACACATCTAGAAAAACAGAAGCATACAGAAAATGTCTGAATTTGGGTTTTGATACAAAACTCGGATTCTAGGAAAGAGAATCTGCTCTAAGTAGTCAGAAAACCCACAAGGTTACCTGAACAGTACAGTCTTCAGAAAGAAGGCGGGATGCACCTTTTGCCTCATTTACCTTCATATGTAATCCCCTCTATGTATCAAGCTAATGACTAAAGCATTCATCCAGAAAATGGGAAACGAACATTTTAAATCCTCCCATCTCGTCTTTTTCCAAGATGCCACCAGCACCAGACTAGCCAGGGGGAATGGTGTGAGTTCTCCAGTTCAAGTGGAGCAATAGGGAACATGTCAAGTCTGCAAGTTGTGGAAAACCAAAAGAAGTCAGGCAAGAAATAGCCTTATTTTGTCTTTTAGTGTTTAGGAAAAGAGAAAAAAAATACATGTTTCTGGTTCACTTTTTTTTCGCTTTCCCAGCTGCGCATCTTAACCATGAGCAGATTTCTTCTTTTTTTGTTCTCAAAGCCGGGAATGGCTTTCCAAGCCAAAACAGGAAATCAATGGGATTGGCACCATGCCTCAAGTCACGAGCACAGGAGAATGGTGTGCAGAGTACTGAAATCAACCCATTCCCATTGGGGTCTGTTGGGGTAGGAGTCCTATGGCTCCTCAGTCTTGCTGAGTGCAAGTCCTGAACAGCTGTCATGCCCTGCCCTTTATTCAGCTGTGAGTGACTGAGATAACCCAGATCTGAATACCCTGCAGGCACTGCTCCTCTTCGTTTTGTTATTCCTTATACTTTTAAGTGTGTATCATTAAGCAGCGAGTCTCCAGAGAGCTGTACTTAGTCCTTTTACGTTTCCCTTTAAATCAAATTATTTCCTAACCGCTATATCATGAAATTGCTCAGCACCACAAAATAAAGAGCTAAGTTGTTGGATACACATTTTTAGGAATGAAAAATTATTAAGAATGGAGGAGAACTGTAATCATTTCCAGTCTACATAACTAATGATGGTGTTGTCCTTTCCCAAGGGCCCTTGTCACCTGTTCTAATTCACTGGCTCTGACACTTTGCGTGCAACCACAAACAACTGAAATCAATGGGAAATGGAAATATCCTGACAAGGCCAAATTGAGCCCACCTAGGCTGTCAATGATTTCTTCACCCTTATTAATGCTGTGTGAATTGCAGGGCAATACAGAGTGATACAATGCCTGGCTCTGATGTGCCTACTCTCTGGAGAAGAGTCCTGAACTTGGAACCCCTACAATACAGCAGGATAGGTAAGGACCTGAGGATGGAATCTGAAACAACCAACACATTGACTGCAGAGCTGCCTTGCCATTCTACAGGTGATTACTGCAGACAAGGGATTACCTTATACTTTGCTTGGAAATAACCTTCTAACCTCTCCCTGCACCCTACTCCAAATGTTCCTTTGAAGCTACTTTAATTTTTTCTTTGCAGCCTTTGATGTGCTGACATTTTAGGCTTGTTATTAGGAAAAAATTTTTCACTGAAAGAGTGATTTGCCAATGGAATGCATTGCCCAATGAGATGGTGGAGTCATCGTCCCTGGAGGTGTTTAAAAACAGATTGGATGAGGCGCTTAGTGCCATGGTTTAAACGATGAGTGGGTGCTAGTGTTGGGTCATAGGTTGGACTAGATGATCTCAGAGGTCTTCTCCAACCTTGTGATACTGTGATACTGTGACTGTGACATACATGAAGAGTTTTCTTATGAGTATCCACAACAGAAATAGGTATCCATTTATTTTTATTTTATTTAGGTAAGACCCAAGCTCAGTGAAATATAGTCGTTTAGGAAGGTAGAGCTTGAGTCTACTCTTTATTGTGCCACATGGCATCTCCATATTCATATTTTTGAAAAATTTAAAACTTACTAATTTGACTTTCAGATTTTTTCTAATTAAAAATGAATAGTTTTAAAAACCAGATCTTTTACACTTCTCTAATTAAATTTCCACAGGATATTTTTTGGTGGGAGAATTCAATTAGGTTTTAATTTTAGTAATCAAAAAAGCATTGGTGCTTTGAGTATTTGATTTTTAATTTAAAAATTTGACATGGCATTCCAATTAAAATGTTCAACAGTTGCATTGTAGCATAAAAAGTCTATTACATCTGATAATCAGGAGAATCCAATGACCATAAAAAATGCAAACAGTATTTCAAAAACCCTCAGGTAATAAACATATTTAGCAAATACTAAACACTTCAATTACTGCTGCCTATAGCAGCTCTGATCACTTAGAACCCATGGCAGCAAGTGGAAGCAACTCTTTATCTATCTAACCTTTGATAAGGTTGTGCCTTGAAAATGTCATCTAAACTCAGGTTCCAGAAATATAACCAAGCGTGCCAGAGAAAGGAAGTGGGATGGAACTGTTGACTCTGCTTCCTTATTCGTGCAAGCTCCTTTCTCTCTCTATTTAAGCTGATTGACGTAGTATATTTATAAATGATAGAAGCTGCAACTTGGAAAACTGAGGTATCGCTGTGTTCTCCTTCTTATCCTCTTTTGCTGCTTGTGTGTAGGTTTAAGTCAGAAAAGTACTAAATATCTCAGAAAGATCCTGAGAACCCCTTTTGGGAGAAAGAGATATACACTACTTCTATTTCACAAAATTGAGCATCTGACCCACTCCGCCATAAAATAAAACTGTAAAACAACAAAGCACAAACCTCTTTGCATTCTAGTAAGAGGGCTCTTTTTTTTGAATTTAAATCTCTACATATAAAAATTTCAGTGTCACTTACTATTCTACATCAAGAAGTGTACAACCTTTCACATAAATGTAAAGCAAGAGCTTGGATGCACCAAATCCACAGAATGAAGAAGAAAAATTAATGCTATATAGTGAAAGCAAATTAGGAATACAAAAAAATTGTTTCAGTTTTCAGCAAGTATATCATAAATATGAAATATAAAACAGTACCTCACCAGTGCCCAGCACAGACTGGGTTTGTAGTAATTGTGTACAAAGCAATCCAAAGACTATTTTGGCCCCTAAGGGCTCAGTCATTGTCGTAATGGATCACAATTGGCTCCATCCAGTCTGCTGACCTGCATCTGACAATGACAAATGCCACTGAAAGATTCTAATATTATCATTGCTCCCAACAAATTATATGACATTTCAGAAGAATTGTAACTCTGTCTTGGCTTTCGTATGTCCTCCATTGCCAAATAACGTAATATTCCTGTGTTAAATTTTTCTATTTTCCTTTAATGTCAACTTCACCATGTAGTACTCGTCAATCACATGATTATTATGCATTATTTTTGAAACTCCTTTGCTACACATGACATTGCATGATACAGACAGCAGGGCACAAGGTCACCTGGACCTGCATACTTAAATGCGTGCTATGTTTCAGTGGGGAAAAAAATATAAGTGAAAAATTTGTCATGATGGATCATTTTTCGTTTGAAGAATAGTATCATACACTAAGAGAGAAATTATGCTTCAAATCATGATGACAAGTGAATTCAGAATCCAGTTTTGTACCAGACCAGGGTGATGTTTGAGTGGTGTCTGCTGTGAGTGTATATGGCCTTGTTGAATATACTGAAGAGGGAGCTGAGAAAGGGAGTTAGATTGGCTCATTGGCACTTAATAGACAATATTCAAAGATAAAAATGAAATTGAGAGGGATTAAGATGAAAACAAGACAAAGGAGAACACAGAGCCCAGTGGAACATCTCTGCAATTCTCTGTCAAAGGGTGAACACCACAGTGACAGGCTTGGGGAAAATGGAGAGAAGTAATGCTAGCAAGAAGGCAAAATTTATGTTCATTAGATCTAAAAGCTATCTGGAATGAGGAGAAAAGGCTTCATGAAAACAGATAGAGTCAATGGCTGATAAGATATGAGACAAGTAAGACAGCAAAACAGACTAAATGGAATTTTACTTCAAATAAATGTGATGTGAAAACAAACAGGACCTGATGAAGTAGTCAGCCAAGAATAAGTGGGCTCAGCACTTGCCTGAGTACACTCTTAAGACTGCGATAGCTTTTCTGGAGTCAGCACATTTACACCAAAATAGAGCTATTTACAGGGAATGAGAGTCTTTGCCCTGTTGCAGTAGGGATGGGAAGACAAGACAAACTTGCTGCAAAGCCAATGTGTGATGAGAGCACAGGAACCCTCCAGCCTTAGCTTAGGTATCTGGAACCCGGATAGTACAGAGTATACACTTCAGCAGATGTCATAGCAGCCGTAATCACAGGTCACCACACCGAAGTGTAGAGCCACTGGAGAGGCCAATGGGAAGGTGTGGAGGAAAAAAGAACTGAAAGACAATTTCTGGGTTCAAAGCCTGCCTTGAGATAGCTCCTTTAGGGTTGCTAAAATGATGCACAGTGTGGTTTCTCCCCACCACTTGAACAGAGGCATTGTATGACAGCACTTGTTTCTGCTTGTTACAATGACAGGTCTAATGGCAGCTGTCACAAGGGGTGAGAAGCTAATGGCCACACAGCCCCTGCCCTTGTCACCTGAGAAAGCTTGACCAGAATTAACCGTCTGTAGCATGCTGAAGAAGCAACTTAATTTCTCTGTAGTCACACAGTCTCTGTAGAAGGGAAAAAAAAAAGGAGCAGCTGGCTTTTTAAGGAATGAATATAAAAAGGGATAAGCTTAAAAGTCTAATTCAAAATTTAATAACAAACAATAAAAAACCACCAAGAAGATTAAATAAAAGTTGAAAATGGCCTTAAAAATAAAGGAGCAAGCAAAGGAATAATTTACAAACCAAATGAAGAGGGGAATAGATAAGATAAACTCTGAATATTAATGAGTAATTAGAAGAAGGGGAAAAAAGAAGCTAAAATAGGTCTATTTTACCACAGGCAAAATAGCGTACAATATTTCAGACTTGCCAGCTAACTTACAGAATAAAAAGAAACCTTAATAAAATATCAGTGTGTAAATCTCTCTCGAAACCACCCACATACTGACTGCTGCTGGAGACAAATAGGTACAATAACAGGTAGAAGGCAAAAAGACAGTTCCACAAATGCAGCCACATTGATTTTTCTTCTGTGTACAGTAAGGGTATTTTAATATGCCCAAAATAGGAAAAACAGAGCAGCTGATCTGACCAGCAGAACAGTTGTAAAGAAAGTGAGAATACATTGTCCTCCAGCCAAGCCCTGCCTGAGGGGTTGAATGTGTAGGAAAGCTGCTAAATGGTCTTGCTAACTGTTTTGATATTTCGAGTCAGGAAGCTCCAATTAGCTGATGAAGCTGAAAGGTGGTTGTTACATTCAGGGTCCAACATAAAAAGCCACTTTCCTGCATAAACGTGACAGGGATTATCTAAGAGGGGATGAGACTTTGAGAGGAAAAAAAATATTTTTACCCCTTTCATTATTTGTCTGAGTTTGGTTACATTATTTAGGATGTCCTGAAGGCTGTGGGGATCTTGTGAGTTGCTCCTATTTGAAACAATGGTCTGTCTCATTTGTCATGGGGCTGAAGCAAACCCTCAGCTTCACAACTAAACTGCTCATGAGGCATTCTGCTGTTCTGCTTGTTATATCCTCAGGGCACCATATACACTAATAAGACAGAGCAAGAGAAGAACCTTTATGGAAAGCCTTTGAAGTCTTGTGCTGAGACTCAATGTACAATCTGATATGTTAATCACAGCATTAGCCATTAGAAAGAAGGAAAGGGGAAAAAAAGTAATTTCTACTGTAATGAACATTTTGTTTCCTGGAAGTGATCGCACAATGTGGTTTTTTTTCCTGGTCCTATCAGTTCCACACTGTTTTAATTTGTCTCACTGGTCTATCCACCTATTCCTCACTGTGGGAAAGCAGGTCTCTCCCTCCTCAGCTGACAAAACAGCACTCTGTAAAATAAAAGGATAATTGTCAGAGTCTGCTGGCATCTTCTGATCTCAGATCATCATGGTGAAAAAAAAAAGCCAAACAAACAGGTTTTCTCATTGCCAGCATATCCTTGTCTATTGCCTTGCAACCTAACAGAGACCAGTGGAGAGCTCTGAAGTTCAGTCTTCCTCTCCTGAACAGAAGTTTTGCAGCCTGAACTGAATAAGAGATGACATTTGTTCTGCTTTATTTTTTTCTTGTTGCTTTTCAAAGATAATTCTTACAGAAGGTCACAGGTGAACATCTAGGAAAAATTACCGCCTAGTGGAATTTTCCCAGCTTCTGAGAGCCGAGGTCTGGTCTCAGTGAGCTCTGCCATCTCGCCAGTTCTACACAACCATGAGACTTTCCAGTGGTGCAAGGGTAACCCCATACTCCCACTGAGAGGTTTAGTTATTTTTGATCTGGGATCCTTTTAGCTACTATTAGAGACAGGTTGACAGACATTTTGCAGGGCCTTAAAGTTCATACACTTAGATGAGTTCCCCCTAAATATTGAGGAGCATCTTATATTAATTTCTTTTAGACTGAGCATTACAAGATCAGTAATAAAGAAAATAATCCTACAGAGGATAAGGGAGCAATCACCATACATTGTGAAGTGAAAAAGAAATACTTTCATTCTTTTTATCTTCCTGAAATTGTCTCCTGAGGACTCCATCTCCAATGAAAGACTGCCTTCTTCCTCACAGGAATTTCAAATTAGTAAAGTCAGTTAAACTCTTAGAGCTCCTGGGAATAAACATTTGTTTTGTTTATCTCCAGCCAACAGCTAATAGCACAATAATGACCCAGTCCCCAGATCCCTTTGGCTGGAAACTGATACCTTAATCTCTGCAATGCAAGTCTTATCAGCCTTTGCTCCTATGCAGTTTGAACATTTCCTTTATAACCCTGATGCCCTCTGCAATGAAAGGCTGTTGCAGATTCTTTATCTTTATCTTTACCATTAATTACCTTTCCCTGACTTCATTCACTTCTTTCTCACTAGTATCTCCTTTGAACTACTTTGTTCTGGCCCCTGTAACCAGTATCCAGTATCCCTGTACCTGGTCCCTGAATCCCAGTGCTATTGTCTTAATTTTGCTTAACTTTCCCCATTGTTCACTAACCCACAGAATGGCATAATGTTTGACTCAGTGATCAAGACAAGTAAGTCTCGCTGTTATCCTGCCTTTCACCCAATGGTAATCAACACAGATTGTAAAGCAAACACAAAGTGGACATTTCTTTTGAATCTTAAACTGCATCAAACTTTTCCAGGCTATTAGTTAGATCCACTAACATGTTAATGAAAGAGGAAATTAATATTCCCATAGGTGGTCTTGTGGCATCCCTTTATGCCACCATTTCTTTATACTAATAAACCAGACATGTAGGGACCAGGTTCTAGTCACATTTAGGAAATCTATCAGAATTGGATCAAAACTAAGCTTTCTGTCAACGTTTACTCATCACATATATTAAAGCATGGAAATAATTTTGTGAAACAGTGAAATCTCAAGCACAGCAGAAGGAAATCCAAAACTAAAAATGTATTTATCTATCAGGAATATCCTCTATTCTTTCGTTTGTACACACAGACATAACCACTACCTTACCCTGTACATCTTACACAGCCTAAACACTACGCTTTACTTACAGGGACCACCTGCCTTCCTCCTGTCCTCCTGCTCCTTCAGGTGATGCAGCTGTTTGATCTAGCAATTTGTTGCATAAGAGAGAAATAATATAGGGTAGAATAAAAGCATAAATTTGCCTTACGCAAGGTACCTAATCAGTTTAATTGCTTTACAGGCACTCCACTAATTCAAGCCTCTAGTTAGAGTTGACTGGTCAGAGAAGCAAAGGTTAAATAATTTTTAATTTACCTCCTTCAAGTTATTTCTTGATTTGAGTGCAACATATATTTTTGTATACATGGTCATTCAGAGTACATCTATAGCTGTGGTAGATGGAAAATATCGCTGCTTGTAATAAATAACAAGGATTTTATTCTCTATATAAGCTTCATTTGCTTGCAAGTAGGTTTAGATTTTCCAAGTGTCTGTATCTCAGCAATAAAATTACATACAGACAGGAGATGTGGCTGTATTTGCCCCACAATATGTCATGCCTGCTTCTGAAAACTAAATATCATTGGAGCCTAATTCTGTCTAAAATTAAACATGATGAGAAGAGGCCTCTAATGGAAGCATAAAATTTTGCAGAGACCATGAATGAGTCACACACCAGACAGTGACACTGTCCAGGAATGCAGATAACTGCATGATAAAAGATTGCTGTTCATTCTTCCTTGTTTTGCCTCAAAAGGAAATGTACTCAGAAAAATAGTTAAGAGCACAGAGACTGCCACCCTGATGTAAAACTTACGATAGTTTTCCTTAAAATGCAAAATAAGCCCCAGCATACTTAACCAGGTGAAGGCCATTTCTAATTACAAGTTTACCATTTTTATGGTAGTCATAGGATTATTAAGGTTAGTATTTTTGGATCAAATATTTTCTCTTGTTGGAGGAGAATGAAAATGAAATTGCAAGGGAAGAACATAACAATCTTTTCTTTGCACCACGAAAAGGTAAATTTATTGCACTTCAGTTTGCCTGAGGAGAAGCAGGCAACTTACAGAGTGCCCCAGTGCTGTTTGGTATTTTAAAATTATTTCTTCTGCCTTGTGTAGAAAAAAATATCATCAAAGCAGGCTGCTAGAAGCCAATTTGACCCAAAAATCTGGCACCAAAAACTCTTTGCAAAATACAGGAAAAGCAGGAATAGTTTAGAGATTTTGACATTCCCCTCTCTCCCTTTCTTCTTCTCCTTCTTTTTTTCCCTTCATCATTTGTGGCCCAGTTATTGCTGATTTGGGTCCAAGAGCCTAGCAAAGCACCCTGACTAGAAACCAACTCTAAATAAAAGTAAACCTGACTGCTTTATTTTTACAGCCAAACCTGATAGAACTGCAAAGAATATAGAGCAACAATCTAATGGAAAATAGATTAGTCGTTTAAAGTCCTTTCTGTTTTAGTAACTGCAAGTTTTACTCATCTGTGACATGGATGAGGACTTTCTTTTTAATCGTCCTATGTCCTCATAGCAATTTGGCAAACTCTGTGCTGGGTCTTTTGCTATGTTCCATGGCTCCCTGTCATTCACACTTGTTGTAATTGGTGTAAACTGGTGTAAAACGGGATTATGTTCTTATTTACTCTGCATGCTGCAGTCAGCCTATGGGTATCTGAGCTGTTTCTAAATGAGCTATGCGAGGAACCAGGATCAGGCTGAAAGAAAAGGGGAAGTAGCCTCTGATGCATGGCCACCAGCTCAGCAAGGCAGCTCCCACAGCTTCTGCACAGCTCTGCCCTGCAATGTGGGTATGCACAGGGACCCTGCTCTCTGCAGAGAGCTGGCTTGTCATCTACATGAATCTCTCTGGGATAGAACAGTTTAAATAGGGTTGGCTTTGAGTCAGGTAGTGGGTCAATGCAAAGCCAAACAGCAGATTTCCTGCCTAGTGCCTTAGCCACATGCCTTTCCTCTCATGGACCCTGCACAGTTCCACTATTGAAGAGATTTTTGTTGAAATACTTTTCAACATCCAAATAAGAACAGCTTGACACGTATTTGGTGGGGGATGTGGGCAGAGAGAGATTCGGAAGGGAAATAGTGGGTGGTGGAGGAAATGGAAGAGCAGGGCAATGCTGGGAGGATTTGAGGGCATGAACATGACACCAGAATCAGGGTCTGCTGGGCAGGCTGTAAGGTGTTGGTGAATGGCTAAAGGGTCGCAGGAGTCAGAGTGATTTGCCTGATATGCATGTCCAACTTGCTGGGACAACACAGCTTTGATCAGGAGGATTCTGCACTGACAGAGGAACAAGAGTCATTGGTCAGATCTTGCACTGCTGCCCTTCCATTTAGAACTCTACTGCTCTGACAGCTGCATGTTTTTTCTCACTTCTTGACGACTGAGAAATTAAAAAGTGGTCTACAACATTCATTGAAAAATGCTGACATCATAGGAAAATAAAAGCGGTAGCCCTCAGATTCCCTTCAGTCACCGATGGGCAAGGTCGGGATGTACCTTTACGTCAGTGAAAGCAGGTGTAGGAGTATGGAAGAAGAAGGATTAAAATGCCTCACTCCAATTAAAGTATTAAACTCCATCCTTGTCTTGCATTACTGCAGAGTTTCTTTGTGAACCCAGCTGTTCCAATGCCTCTAATCATTCCGCCAGTGGAAACAGAGGTCTCTGAATGTTCACTGCGACGTAATCATAGAAACTGATGTGCCGAGCCATGATAGTTCAATGGACTTTCTTGTCTCAGGGCCTACGGGCTCCATAAGGCTTCTGCACAGAAGTACAGAGAGCCAGGAAGTAAACAAGAGGCCAGTTCCACTGCTGATAGACCTGAAAAAGGTCCCAACATGGAGCAAGGAGGTGAGATACCAAGAAACACTTTTGTTTTAAGGAGAGTGAATTAATTAAGAGCACTCTTTCCTAAAGCACAGGATGGAATTCTCTATGAACTCATTGGAGGTTGCATCAGCATTGCACATAGGACAGCAGAAGGGTCTTGTGCTCTACATGCAGGAGCTGCCCTGTTTCTACATCGTGTCTATCTGTAGAATAGAACCTGCCTGAGAGATGATTTATCAGCAAAATAAACATTCATCTCTTGGGCATATAGGAAACCATGCCTCTGACTCCTTGAAGAAGGGGGACACAGAGGATCAGATGGCAACTGGAGTGTCTGGATCACACTCCTGCTCTGTTTCTGAGACACTGCAGCTGCTCTTACTGTCTTGCCTTGACATTGGCTCTATTTTGCAATTCTACCTCAGTTACATATTTCTATTCCCAGAAAATACCGTATTTTTTTCTGTCAAACTTAAAAGCCAAAGATATCTGTTCGTCACTCCACAGGATCAAACTTAAGACATGAGTTTCTGGATCATGATCCCCAAATTTGTAGTCCCTCATTGACACAGTCCCCTCTAAATCAGTCAAGCAGTTTAGTTGTGAATTAAAGATTTCTGCAAGCCTCCAACATTGCATCTGCTGGATCAATGGTCTGTGGGAGAAGAATGTCAATAACTAGCTTTAAGGTCAGACTTGTAAACAGAGTTTTAAAGCTGGTTGAAAAATGAGCTTTTGCTGAAATTCCTAAATCTTTGCCCCATAACTTGCCCTCCAACCTCATACTTTGATTTAAGCATTGAGCACTTTCAGGGATGACTGTTCCTCTCTGGAAATGTGGTCCTCCTGCTTTTTGCTCCTGTCTTATTGCTTCAACATGGCTTTCCCTGTATTTCATATGCCACAATATAATCCCTCCCCTCTTAGGAGAAAGGAGGCAATTAAGTTTTACAGAAGCAAATGTCATTTGAATGGCAACTCCAGTCTGAGATGGCTGTTTGATCTGGATATTTTTCCCCATTGTCCTGCTTTCCTGATGGTCAAAATGATTTGTGATATACTGGAGTCTTTTCTCTCAGGGAAGAAGAATGATGCGTTATGAGATGCATACTGTAATTAAGAAATATACCCCATAGATACAAACGGATCACCAAATAGCTAATAAAATTAATGGTATAAGACAGTAATAATTTCCAAGTAGCCAAATTATTTGGAGATTTTTAAAATTGCTTCAAAATTCTCATGGTGAATAGAAAATCTTTCATGTTATTACATGGAAATGTAAACCTAATTTCTGTCAGAGAAGGCTTTTAGCCAAAGAAAAAGAAAAGAAAAAAAATGCTGGTAATCTTAACAGTTTCCTTAGATGGCAAATCAAAGAATATCTAACTTCCTCAGAGGGGAATTGGAACCATTTTGTGAGGAGACTTTATTGAAATGATAATGTTAGTGACACAATGAAACTTGCCTACTTGAAAACAGAATCTGGCATGTTCAGTGAATAAAAGAGATTATACCTTAGAGTTATATATACAGCCTGTATCACAGATATTTGCTCATAGTAGAGAAATGAATTATAGATTGCAATATAGTAATACAATTCTGAAATGAAATCAGCTTTTCCTTTCTGAATGGAGTAAGCAAAAAATTGTACTTTCTTTATAGAGGGACAATGAACCAAAATTAGTCACAGAGTATCTTCCATTTCTGCTTCGTGAATGGTGCCAGGTCAAGATTGTGGGCCTCTGGTGTATTCACTTGTTCCTCTACAACTGAACACTGAGAGCCTGCTCAGCAACAAGGTGCTGATATTGTGTGTAACACACATTGTACTGAGCAAAGTGCAATAGATAGAGATTTTATATACAGTGAGTGAATTGGAGGCAGTGTGAAAGTGTTTAGAGCACAGACTGACAAATCTTTCTAAAAGTTAGTACAGGATAATTTTTTTAATCAATTAAAAGTCAGATATGACTGAAAAATTTTCTTATAAAAATGAAAAATTTGGATTAAAATACGCAGTCTGGCAATTTCTTAACTCTTAATGGAGATGATCTTTGTTAATATCTCTTTGTGGCAACTACAGCTTGAGATTTTAAGTATTGGGCTGACAGACAAGAACTTCAGTGAAATTTATTAGGATCAGGCTGTAAACCGAAATTAGACAGACTAATCTATTTCCATTTCCCAAACAGAGAAACACCAAAGTATTGTCATCTGGCAGAGTGAATGGAAAGTAGTGGAAATGGAAAGCACATTTGAGTTGTAATTGAGTAACTCAGTATCTATACCACTTGAAAATAAACTCACTGTTCAGGGACAGTTTTGTTTTTTTAACACATGCTTCAAACTGACAACATTCTCTGAAAGATCAAAATTACCATTGTACTCAGTTCCAGGTACAGTTCAGCCACAGAGACTCTGCAAAACATAGATGCATTTCACTGAAGGAAAGTCAATGCAACTTAAGCATTTTTTGCTGAACTGGAGCCATAACTGCACCTAAGTCAGAGACCCATCAACCTCACATCTTGGAACACTTCCACAGTTCATAGAAATCCTCTTTCCCAGCTGAAACATTACCTGTCCTGCCAAAGAGGTGTGCAAGTCATGCAGGGACCTTGAATAAATATGTTTCCAGAGAGGTCTGTTTCATTTATGCTAACCATGCACGAAACTGATGCTACACTTCTTGCATGCTCTTGTTTGTGATCTTGTGAATAAATTATTTGATTTAGCGAGCTGCAGCATATGGCAGCAAAGAACCGCTCTGTCATGAGAAACTCCCAGGTGACAAAAAGAAATTAAATAACTAATTGAACTTCGTTGTTGCTATGAGTTTGTGAGCACTCTCTGATACTGAGCCCTGGGTCTCCTATGAGTGTGCATTTTATTCCAAAGACAAGAGTGAGGGAAAGAGATTTCAGACCTGCTATAAATTGCGAGGCAAAGGACTGGTTGAGAGTGATCACCTGAGAGACAATTTCTATTGTTCTTCCTTGTAGCAAGAAGGATCGCTTTATTTCAATTATAAAAATGGAAATGGTGTAACTCGTATAAGCAACTAAGTATCCCTCTCCAGATGATTTACCTTACTGTGCTACAAATAGAAAACACCAGCTACAAAGTTCACCTCAAGTTCTGGACAGTGCTTTGTAAGATGATTTTAGTTTACCTTGCTGAGAAGGATGGTGAAACCAAGACACAAAGTCTGAACTCCTGCAAGTTGAAATCTCCCTCTAATTTGAATTGGACTAATATTTTAATAGATCTGAACAAGTGAACTTCTTGGCTCACCAATATATTCACCAAGATGTATTTCACATACATTTAACCATTAAGTAATGGAATAGAATTCATTAGCTGCACTGTATCAGTGTTTTGGTGTTAGGTTGCTCTTAAACTGCTGATGCAGGTGCTGGGTGGATAGCAGTCATAAAAGATAGTGAAAAATTATGCTGAGGATATATTACTTGCAATTGGCTTTTTTTGTTCTTTTTTTTTTAAAAAAAAAAAAAACAACAAACAACCCAACAACTATTGATGCACATGAGCATTTAGTACTTATTTAGTGCCAAAAGTACAGCACAGTAGTATCAAAGTGACCCCAAATCATTACGATCTGACAAAGAGACACAGGGGAGACAGTGTGCTTAAAAATCCATCAGAAACCTTGTACTAATACGTTTTGTTTTTGTTTTAAACTCGCTTCTTGTAGTGCTGCCCTAAGAGTGTAATTATCATGGTGACTGCCTTTATAATGCCAAATGCCTCATAAATTTCTTTCACATGATGGAAAAACTCTGCATGTAGGATAGTTTCCCTTCAACATTTAATACCTGCGATGAGTATGAAAACAGGATCTTCTGCTTAAGAGCTGCTCATTCCGTCACCTGAACCTCTCTCATCATTGAATTGTAACTTGATAATGCTTTTTCCAACAAACAAATGTCATGTCAAAGGAAGTGGATTATGACCTTATGTGAGAATCATTAGCAAGAAATGAAAAAAAATCTTAAACCATAGAACTGCAAAAATAAAGATGAGGAGAAAATATGTTCCAGTTGATAATCTGTACCTTTGATCTTACTCTATTCCCTTAGTATTTGTTATGACTTTTCCTCATTAACAGGACAGAAACAATTGTTCTTGTTGATATGGGAACATAAAACTGGGATTTTGAGAATTCACATTCATATACCTAAGCATTGGTATGCAAATATTTAAAAGCAAATATTTTCTTAATCAGCACTGAAAGTCTCCCAGTCATATAAATATCAGTCATTCACAATGTTTACTCAAAAGATGTACTGCAGAGTCCACACACAACTGTCCTTCACAGGAGGTAAGTTTATTGAACCAGCAAAATGCGTCATTCGTCTCAACACACCCCTTGAATTCCAGGATGTAAGATATCCTCTTAGACTAGGCCCAAACCAAGTGCTGAAGATCTGGGCTTTAGTTCCCGCTCAACTTCTATTTTCTTCAAATTTGCCTCTGAATTCCAGCTCACTCAGTCTTACTTCCTTTTTGTAGAAAGGTCACTTTTCCCATTTCAAAATAACATGATGGTCTTTACTCCTAACCCTGCATATGACGGGGAAAACACACTGACCTTTTGGTACAATCCGCTACAGAGTTATGTGCTGGAGAAGACAAGATGAATCCATGAAGAGGTATTTCCTTCTCTAATGTGCCTTTTCTTGGAAGAACAAAGATTTAGAACTTCTGCTGAGAAGGGTGGGAGCATGAAAAAGGAGCAAATGTTTGCCTTGCCAATAGCTGTGAGAGCCCATCTGCTTCAGGAGGTGAAAACTCATTACTTAGAGTACAGCATGAATAGGGGACTACAGAGCAGACTCCCAGCCTGGCAAAATTTTACCAGACCAGGGCTTCAGTTCCTCAGTAAAAGTTTCTACAGAATCTGAAGAAGCACCTTGAGAGTTGCCTCATTTTCAGATGCCAACATAGCTTTTATGTTCACCAGATCTTATAAGATTGGTGTGGACCAGGAAATTCTTCGGGTCTCAGCTAAAAAGGATAAGCTAAGTTTTCTTTCAGGTTTTCTAAACCTGTCTTCCCTTCCAACACTAAGCTGAAGCTTAATCTGAAATAGGACACAAAAATAACAGGGTTTGGTTAAGAATTTTTCTCTGCATCAAATTCAGATTTGTAAAGGGTCATTTTTTGTGAAGTTACTCTTGATAATTTGTAGTTTAAATTTACATACTCCTCAGGGGCTCTTTAGCAGTGAAAAGCAAATACCTGACAGAATTACAATGATAGAAATGATATCATCATGATGGTGCAAACATATACTATTCTCAGTCTGTTTTCATTCTCCTCAGACACAAATTATGACTCATGTCTGAAAGAGTGTTCAGGTTTGGGGTTTTTTTCCCAGTAAGCTGATACTTATACTTAGAAATCTTGTCCTGGTTATTTGACATTCTCACCACAGTGTGCGGGAACAGCAAGAGCTGGCTGCCTCCAATACTAAAGACCTGTTCTCCCATGGGCAATTTCACTTCAGTACCTGTATTTCAATGGTTTCCCAGTTCTTACTGCTCTCTTTCCCTTTGTCTTAGTCATATAAGGCTCTGACCTGCAGATTATAAGCACACGGTAGAAGTTTCCAGTGCTCAGATCTAATGACTGCTGTCACAAACATTCAGGGCAACTCTCAGGTTATTGCTATTCAATACACTGATCAGAAGAGAAAAAAACTGATTTTAGACAACCAACAAATTCAGAGGCGATATTTCTGTAGTCTCAGTGCTATACATTCCTCTCCAAAAATGAGTTATAGAATTACATTTGTAGTAGTCTGGGTTCAAGAATTGTCAGGACAAATCCATGAAAGAAAATAACCTGTTTGTTATTACTAGTTACATCTCTTCTGCCTCAAGGAGGCCCTTGACAACAGGCCACCCGGAAGATATTCTGGAGGAGTGTCAATAGATACTGGCTTCAGTCTTACATTGCTCATAAGGTATCTGCTTGCTTTTAGACACCGTATAACACAGAATACAGAGCTGGAGACTGTCCACAGTATCTATTCTGGTGCTTCTGTATAAAGTAGATAAAACAACTTGCAACATGAGTAGAGTAGAAGTGTTCCTGATAACAAACAAAAACAAACAAAGATTGGAATCATTTCTTTTGTAGAGGGATTAAAAGCTGCAAAGCTTTTAGTTTGAACTCTTAAGGAAATTTAAAAAAAAAAAAAAGAGAATAATCAGCAAAAATAAAAGTGCAGGCTTATGAAAGTTTGCCATGATCATTCCTAGTGAAAACTATTAGAATATGGTTTGTGCAGATCCTGAGTAACTCCATGCTGGTTGCTCTGAGATATCTGAAGATTGAATTCTGTCAGATCAATATAAGAAATGTGCTTTCAATACAATGTCAACATTTATTGTAATAGGCAGCAAAATGCTGCATTCACGTTCAGTTCTGTGTTGCCATTTTAGATTTGAGTTCAAATATGTAAGGCATTTTAAGATGTGCAACAGAAGAGGAATATAGTTTCTCCAGCAGAAAGTATTATCCCTCTTAGATGTAATGCAGCTGTCTACCTCTTACTTGCATTTTATGTGTATTTAATTTTTTATTTTTTAAAAAAAAAAAAAGGAAATTTTAAGGCCTTAATCTTCCTGTCTGCTGAGTAGGGATTTTCAAAACCAGACCCTGAACTCCTGTAGCCCAGCAAAGCCAGGAACAGGCACAGCAAGCCTGGTAAAAAGAGAGTCCTTGCTTGTATAATGAGTTTGTTCTGACAGAAATGGATGTCTCCTCTCTTCAAATTTGGAATGATAAAAATACTGCTGAAAGAAAGCAATGGCAAACCAAATTAATTTTAAGCTCTGACATTTACAAAGCTATTTTCAAGACAAAAATGAATAGGCTTCATGTGTTGAAAGACTCACTGTCACTTGTGTCAAGTTTAAAAGTCCATGTCACTTTCAGACACCTTTCTTCTTAACAAAGATGCCTGATTCAAAGACCCAGCTTGATCTGACCAGTCCACAAATACAGAAAAGCCCTTATAAGGCAGGTTCTTCCTAACCTGAAAAATAAAAACAGAATGTCAGCAGTTTTTATTATTATAGCTCTAGGGAACTAAATTGGAATTTTTTTAAGGTAAAAGCATCAGACCATTAAAGCATATCTGTTTATGGTTATAGAAAATGGAATAGAAGATCTTTAGCATATACTGTATTCATGGTATCATCAAAATGTTCATTTCAGGTCTGGAAGGTTTATTAAGTTGCCTTTATGGGTTGAGGTACAGGCAGAGGTTTCAGAAACAAGGTCGTTTCAGAAGCCAAGCTGCCCTGTAAGGGAATGGAGATATTCCAAAACCAGTTTTTAACATTATATTTAATTACACTTAATGTTTCTCTTGCCACATATCAGTGACTCAGAGAGATGTCTTTTTTCATGGTTATAAATTCACACTGTACTCCCAAATATAGTTATCACTTTTCAGCAAATCTTTGCCTTATTCAATAGGGAGTTAATTTATCTTCCTATTCAACAGAATGAAGTAAGGGGATATCATTTTCCTTTTTTCCTTTCTTTTGAGCCTTCATATTCTGCATTGGAAAGCAGGGAATTATTAGGTCAGGAAATGGAGTCAGAGCTACACATTAATCAATCATGCCTTGTGTCGTGATATTGCAACACACAGACTGATGTCATTGGGAATTGATGAATGCCGCATCTACATGTAAAACTCATAGACAATGTCGGGAACTCATTCCACAGCTGTTTTGTGGTTACCTTCAACTCTGATTGATACCATCTTCTCACTGCTTCCTTCTGTAGTCCCCTGTGTTCTGTGAAGGAAAGTAACTTACTCCTACCACTCTACTGCCGTTAATAGATGGGAATTCCATCTTTTTTCCCCTCACAAACTCCCTCAAAGTTGGATTCAAGAGAAAAAGAAGTTGACACTTAAGATCTAAATTTTGCCCAAACACAGTAATGTCTGCTTGGATACTTTTGTTCTAACTCATTTCTCCTTTACCCAGCGTACCTAAGAACCTGTCAGGGTCCACATACCACAGGAGGTGATTAATGCTCTGGTTGCTTTGTCTGAATACTGAATGCTTGCTCATCCAATATGAGTGAATTGAGAACTAAAGACCACATGCATTAAACTACTAGAGAAGAGTTCACTGTAAAGGTTTACCACCTTCAGATGAGGGATGGGAAAAAAAAACAAAACCTCAAACCAGTTTAGTTATGATAACATTCAATCTGAAGTTATGCCAAAAATTAAAATTAAAGGAAAAGACTGGGAAAAAAAATAAAACTAATTATTTTTATTTTCTTTAGCACAAACAACTTTCCTGCCATTTGGAGTGAGAAAGGATCAAATGCTGAAAAACTTTCATCATCTTATTAAAATCCTATTCTTTTCTGCTAATGAGTGCCACAAGTTGTGATTTGATCACAAAGATGTTGAGAACAGTTAGAGTATGATTGTCATTCTTTTAGACAGGCCATGCAGCTTTCAGGAGGGAGCTTGGTACCTTTGTAATCTGGATAGGAGATCTTCATCTAGACACTCAGCTAAACCTGTACATTAAAATGTAATCTTAAAAATTGTATTTGAAACTCTAAAATGTAAACTTCATTACATGGTGTATTCAGTTGTGTTCACATGGTGAGTGCAAGTCAGTTCATGCCATTAGAAGTGACTTATCTATCCAGTCACTGGGGAGAGCCGCAGTACATGATAAATGCTTTCCATAGCACTGTAAGGAAATTAGGGTACAAAAGGCAAACCATGAGCTCACAGGACAATCAATCCAGCAAACAGTACGTTCATTACATATATCCAATGGGCTTTTAGGGAAAATGACAGTCAGGAGCGTGTTCAGAAGTATTAATGAGAACAGCGCCAACTGTCTGAAGCACAAATATTCGTTATTTGCTGGCATGATTTGTTTTGGAATCCACAGTAGCTTTGGATATGACACCTAAGCGTACAACAAAAATAATAAATATGCTTTGAAAGATAGGGAGAGGGGAATCACTTCTGGTAACTGAGCAATGTGACATGTCTCTGGATCTAATTTTACTGAATTTTTTGAGAAATAGCTAATTTTAATTACTGCTTTTCAAACTAATTTTAAACATTTCTCCAAAATACACAGGCTGCTACAGAGACTCATGTGCATAATGAACATCTGTACTAAAACTGCTTTATTATGGGTTGTTTGATGCTATTTATTGTATGCCATTGGTTTTTCAATGGCATTAAGTGAGCAGCATTTTGAAGATGGATGCTAAATTTTCCTGTGGCAAATTAGTGACAACTAAGAACATATTAGCAAATAAAAGTGCATCTGCTCCAAACAATGTTTTTTCTTTGTACTGTGATGATGATTGAAAGACCATAATAAAAAAATGATACATATACTGTATCTCCCAAACTACATTAAAAAGCTGGTGAGAGTAATCAGTAATGCAGTAAGATAGGCAACTGCCTTGTGTGTAAGTAGCACTTAGTGGCAGCACCCCAAACGGTTTTCATTGTGTTCATGAGGAGAACACCATGCTTAGTATCCAAATGCATTCCAGTAGAAAGTGTTTGCTGTCTCCCTTGCCAGTACTTTCTTGTTTCAACTATCTCCCATCTGTCCCTATTTCCTGGATATCTCTTTGTCTGAGTTTGTTCCCCTTTCCTCCCCTCTAGATTAATACCAATTCCAGGCCAGGGCATGCAAACTCCCTTGACGATCATTACAATAAAATTTAAAAAAACCCTTTCGGAGATATGGATAGCAACATATGGGGACAGTTTGCTTTATGTCTCATTTTTCATACTAATGTGGTTATTTTATAGTACTGAATCACATCTCCTGCCTGACTAATGCCTCAGTTGTGTCTCATTCAAATAAAGTTCCAAGGTTCATTAAAATGCAGGAGGTTTAAAGTTTTATCATACATCCGATGTTGTGGTGAATATTTGCTTAATATTGCTTAGCAGTGAATAAGGTCCTCTCTTCAACCTCTTGAGTTTTGCCATCTTGTTGACAGAGTTCAGCTAAAACTGAAATGCTGTGATACACACATGAATTTCTTTTTTCTTTAGTAGGAGAAAAATGTGGTTCAAATCACTCATGTGGTTTAGGTTTTCCTACAACTGGAATGACAGTACAATGCATGAAGCTCACAGTCACTTGGCAGGTTTCTTGTGGGTGTCAAAAATGTTCTTGGCTAGAACTAAATGTCTAAGCAAGTACATTTCCTTGAGGGCAGTGCTAGACACATCAGACATCATCCAGTGGAACTATTTAGGAACAATAAAGTTTTTCAATGGGAGCTTTGCAATGAAATTTCTGTTTCTAATTGATAGATCAAGGGTGACAATGGAAGGAGAGGATATGTCCATTAGGAATGTAGAAAACAAAAGGGTTCTTTTTCTTTAAAATTCTCACTTTAAATGGCTGGATTTTCAAATGCAAATTCATTTTTAAGCAAAAAGAAAATCTGTCAAAAAGATGAGTTAAAAATCAGTCGAAATATCTCAAAACTATTCATGTGAAATGTTTCAGTGAATCATATCTGTGTTTGGGGACGTGGTTTCTGGTTAAACACATTTACAAGATTTCCACTTTGTCTTGTCTTGAGTTTAGATTCTTTTTTATCTTAAATTTGTTGGAAGGGGAAAGTGGGTTTATGCCCAAATCTATTTCTGATAAACAGTTCGTATTACAAATATTGTCACGCCCATAAAAAATGCAGCTTGAATGAACTCCCAGGTGAAAGTTAGGGGGATTTCAAGTGTAATTAATGAAGTTGAAAGCTTCATATGTTAATTAATGTATTGTGCAGCCCTTCCTCATACAAAGTTTGTGATATTACTTCAGCAGCTCACATGCCAAGTAATTACAGTCAAGAACGTTTACATCTTGACTACCAGCTCTGATCATGAAGATTAAGTCTTTGTGGAAAACCAGTGGCTGTCTGGTTCAGCATGAGCACTCAGTACTGCAAAGTTCCACAGTCACAGTTGTATCTTGCCACCTCTGAGTCACTAGGACATGACTGACTGAGCTAGAACTTCCCTGGTAAGTGACACTCCCCAAGAATCAGGCTCTGGTTCATAATGAGACATAAGAGGTCTTCACAAAACTCAAGTAGAATTTAGCTGCCAAGAAGGACAGTACTCAAAATCCTAGCTGAGGCCCTACGCTGTGCACCCGTAACTTCCCAGGTGCCTGCTTAAAAGATATTTTGGGGGAAATCGACAAGCAACCCTGGAGCAGAGACCAGGTCCAGCCTCCTAGCTGCATGCTCCAATCTCACATTTTTTCCTCTGGCTTCCTCACTCTTTAACTTCCTACAGAAGAGAACAGTAAGCCCCTGTCAGCAGAATGAAGGAGCGATGGAGGTGCTTCCCCATCTCCTCTCCTTCACAGCCTTATTAGGAAAGGAAAGGCTTGATCTTTGTCACAGTTCCTTAGAGTACAGTGGTTTGGGCACCTCAACAGAAGAGGAAAAATGGGTTTAATTCCCATATTCAAAAAACTGTCTTAAAAAACAAAGATTTCATATGATCAAAGACAAAAAATGTGTGTTGCACTTTCTGGCAACTCAAGTAGCAACAGCCTTTAACATAAAGAGTTAAATATCACCTCCTTTTTCTCCCACAATGCTTTAAAAAAAGAGTAAGACATTCACCCAAAACAACAATCTTGGCACCTAAATGAGGAAGGGACTGAATTATACATCCTAGATTTACACAGGTCTTGAAGTCATGCTTAGCTGTAGACATCCAAATCCTGGAGAAACATTGGATTTCAGGCATTTTATACTGGCTGGTAAGGACACCAAGAGCCTCAGGACGGGTAATGAGAAGCTGAGTAGGGAAAAAAAACAGCAACCAAAAGAAATTACCACACTAACAGCCTCAGTATACAGACAGATGGAGGTCCTTCGTCACTCATGGAATAGGCCATACCACTCATTTACACACGCAGTTGTAGGTGACAAAAGTTTGTATGGATTTAAAATGTAGCAAGACAAGTTCATAGAATTAAATCAATTAGGAGGCACTGAGCAAAGAGATAACACCTCTGATCTGATAGCAGTTGTGGACCAGAAGACTGCAGCAGGAACATGCCACTGCATGCTTGCCTAAGTCTTACATACTTTTCTAAGAATCTCTAAGCAGTTCACTGATAGCGACAAGCGTTTAGACAAAGTGGACCTTTGACTTGCTGATGTCCCAGTTTGCCTGCCCTTCTGGATCTTATCTTAAAATGCTTCCTACTTGTCTTTAAAAAATAGAACATCTCTTTCCACAGACTTTGTCTTTCCTAAGCTCTGTTGGCTATGCATGACTAGGAGTTCAACTCTTGGACATAGGACGATGAAGGTTTTTCGTATTATGATGTAGACTTCACTGGGTGAGTAGGACAGAAATCAGACCACTGAGTTTTATGCTTTCTTCTGAATCCAAAATTAATTCATAAAATAACTTGTTTAACTCCTACTGTTGATTTTAATGGTAAAAATCACTGTCAATCCCAAATGGGACTTGTCCTTTACTTTTATGTCTCACATTGTAAGGTATAAATTACAAATTCCTTTTTCTCATGTCTCCTATATCTTCTATTTTGAAAATAAATCTTCCTAGAGTATTTATGTTCCTATATGTGTGAACCTGGCATTATGTACAATACAAACATGAGAAATACAAAAGTTAGCTCGAATGTGGAAGCAGCCACTCAGCTGCCGTTTCTTCGCTGTGTGATAAACTGATGTGAGATAAACTGAGCAGCAGACAGCTATTTCTGTGCTATTGATAAGACTTCATTTTCTGTGACGTGCCCAGCTTATATTTTCTCATTTCTCTTTTCCTTTTTAACACAGGGAGAGACTTGGAGCCAAGATACCATATTTTCATTAGCTGAGTAAAGCTGCCATGTAGCTAGTGAAGAGTTAAAGAAAAATAAACACCGCCTCAAGATGTTCTTGAAAATCTCATGCAGATAAGCACATGGGAAGCTCAGACAGCTGGCCTTCTGTTAAATATGTGACAGAAATTTCACATCTCGAGGTAAGGAAGATAGAGGCACTGTTAAATTATGTTTCCCGTGAGTGTTGCTAAGGCATACTTACACATATTATATGAGGTAGAAAATTAGTACTTTGAATTGTTATGGTTACATTTGCAGTAAAGTGTAAGTGTTTGCAGTTTTTCAGAAGTTGGCCTATGGTTTGTCGTGTAGTTCACCCACTGAGAAGAAAATTTATTCACTTTAAAATAGTGAAACAGATCAACGGCTACAAGGAAACAGTTGCAAACTCTACCCAGAGTCCTGTTTCTGAAAGAGGTGAACACCTAGAGATGAAAACAACAGCTCCAGGCTTCACATTTATCCACTGTTTACCTCTAGGAAGATTTAGACCTGATCCTCATTACACACTCAATAATTCAAGATTCATGCACATCGATGTGAGTCTCTGCTTCTTGGGGGTATGAATCTATGAATCAAGGCTCAATATTATAACACACCCAAAATAATGATAGGATTTCTTTGATAATGACAAGTGTCTCTAGCAATGGTAGAGAAAGTGTGGTACCCAAGAATTTGAATTTTTTACATATATATATAATCATAGAATGGTTTGGTTTGGTTTGAAAGGGACCTTAAAGCCCAACCAGTTCCAGCCCCCCTGCCGTGGGCAGGGACACTTTCTGCCAGACCAGGCTGCTCGAAATCTCATTCAACCTGGCCTTGAATACCTCCAGGGCCGAGGCACCCACAACTTCTCTGGGCAGCTTGTGCCAGTTCCTCACCACCCTCACAGTAAAAAATTTCTTCCTAATGTCTAAATTTAACCTCTTTCAGACTAAATCCGTTATCTCTCATCCTGTCACTACACTCCCTGATACAGAGACCCTCCCCATATTTCCTGTAGACCTTCTTTAAGTACTGGAAGTCTGCCATAAGTTCTCACCAGAGCCTTTTCTTATTTAAATTAAATAAGCCAAACTCCTCAAATTGTCCTCATATTAGAGGTGTTCCAGCCCTTTGATCATCTTTGGGGCCCTCCCTTGGACTAGTTCTAATGGATCTTCACCCTTAGTGAAGCCATGTTGTTTGTCACCAATCACCTCCTTATCTACCATGTGCCTCAGCAGAGTTTCTAAGAGGATCTGCTCCATGATATTGCTGGCAGAGAGGTGAGACTGACCAGCTTGTAGATCCCTGGGTCTTTTTTTTAACTTTTTTAAAATGAAGGGTTATATTTCCCCTTTTCCAGGGAGTAGGGACTTCAATAGGCTTCAATATCTGAAATATGATGCCTTAGCAACTTCATCCACCAGTTCCCTCATGACCTGTGGATGCATCTCTTCAGATCCCATGGACTTGTGTGTCTTCAGTTTTCTTAGATGGTCTCAAACTTGATTCTCTCCTACAATGGGTAGTTCTTTGATCTCCCAGTCCCTAAATTGCCTTCTGGGACTTAGGCAGTGTGAACTTGCCAGTGAAAAAAGTCATTGAGTACCTCAGCCTACTCCGAATCTTAGATAACCAAGTCTCTCATTTCTTTCTGGAGAAGGCCCACATTCTCCCTAGCCTTCCTTTTTACACCACTTAACCCATGGATTCTTTTCCTGTTGTCCTTAACATCCTTGGCCAGTTTTAATTCTATCAGGGCTTTGTCTTTCCTAACCTTATCCCTGTCTACTTGAACATTTTATCTGTATTTCTTCTAGGCTACCTGCCCTTGTTTCTATCTTCTGTAGGCTTCTCTTTGAGTTTAATTTAGTCCAGGAGTTCCTTGTCCATCCATGCAGGCCTCCTGGTGTTTTTGACTGTCTTCCTCCTTATTGGGATGCATTGCTCCTGAGCATGGAGCAGGAGATCCTTGAATATTAACCAGCTTTCCTGGACCCCTTTCCCCTCCAGGGCTTTACTCTAATAAGCAGGTCCCTGAAGAGGTCAAAGTTTGTTCTCCTGAAGCTCACAGTAGTGAGTTTTCTCTACATTCTCCTTGCTAGCTTAAGGATCTTTAACACCACCATTTCATGGCCACTGCAGCCAAGGCTTCCCTTGAGCTTCACGTTCCCCTCCAGCCTTTCCTTGCTGACGAGATCAATTCCAGCACAGCTGCTCTCCTTGTTGGCTCTTCTATCACTTGCAGAAGGAAAGGGAACCTCCTGGATTGCTTATGCCCTGCTGTACTGTCCCTCCAACAGACATCTGCATAGCTGACATCCCCCATGAGGACCAGGGCTTGTGAATGTGAGGTGTTGCCTGTCTGTCTATAGAGGACCTCATCTGCTCTCTCTGCCTGGTCTGGTGGCTTGCAGCATACCCCCACTGTAATGTCACTTGTCCTTAATGCCACTTATGCCTTTCGCTTAATCCTGACCCATACGCTCTCTGTCAGTTCCTCATCCTATCCCCAGGTGGAGTTCCATGTACTCCAGCTGGTCATTGGCATAGACGGTGACACCCTTTCCTTATATCCCCTGTGTGTCCTTCCTAAAGAGCCTGTATCCCTCCATACCAAAACTCCAGTCGTTGGGTGATGCCAATGGGATCGCAGCCCTGTGTCTCTGACTCCTCTTGTTTATTCCCCTATTCCCCATGCTACTGTGTTTGTACAAGATCACTTAACTTGAGCCCCGGATGAAACTGACTTACTGGCTGGAAATCTTCTGTTGCTCTTCAGATGTTCTCCTGCCGACCTGTGTTCCTTCTCCAGGCTCTGGGTATCTATTGCTGGCACTGGCATCAAAATATGCGTATAACTATATGTGTATATACTTCAGTGTTTTATTTATGTATGTGCATCTGTATTTAAATACCTATATGCATATATAATGTTTTTAGGTTAAATACTTAAATTAGAGAGCCTCAGTATTGCAAGAAGTGTGAAGAAGGATGAGCTCTGGCAGCTCTGGGCAGTGTTGATAGGAATTGCTCCCTTTTTCTCTCCTGGACATAGATAACCAAGGCACCTATGGTAGACAGGCTGGGCATGGCCCAATAGCAATTGCAAGGGATTTGGAATTGAATAATAAACTCTCATGCATGCAATAAATTACATCCTTTTTCTGTATCTATACAGCACACATGTCAGGATGCAAAAAAAAAAAAAAAAGAAAAAAAAAGAAAATAGAAATCAAATCAAAATCTCTGACTGAGGGGAAGTATTTCCTAACTGTCAGTCCACATATCAGAGCCTAATATCCCCATCCTCACCTGGTGTTCATGTGACAAGGGAACTAATTCAAGGGAACCAAAATTTTTCCTAGTCTTGATACTTCACTAGCACTGAAGAAGCCACTGCACTGTAACTCCTTTAAATCCCTGCTCTCTTTTATAGATCCTATCTTTCCTGCCAAGGAAGGAAACAAGCATAGAAACTGTCTGGTACCTATGAACCATCATTACTGCTCAGTCACTTACCTGAGTGCTGAGCAGTCAAGAACGCTGCTGTCATCACACCACAAACTAGGACAAATCCCAGGAATAGTAAACTGATGTGTCTAAAGCCACACTGAAGTCTGGGTCACAGCAGAGAACTGAGTATTTGTGTACCTAAAGACCACTGACCCATTCTTCCCCTACCTGTAGTCTTAAACAAAAGCACTTAAATGTTATGGTGTGTCACCTAATGCAGACTTGGTACGCACGTGTGTGTGAGAATAAATTGTCATCAAATTCTCACATAATTTTCAGTTCCACTGCTGTGTGGATGAAGTTTGGCAACACCATGCAGGAGTGAATCAAAATTATTCTGGCAAAGGAGACAAAACTAGAACTTCAAACTTGAAATTCTGAAGTCAGTAAGACTGAAAGTAGAGATCCTGACACTAAGCTCAATGAATCAGGGTAATTTTGTTGGCTTTACCAGGTGTGGTTTTATCCCTGATGAAGATGCTGACCATTCATTCCAATTAAATACTCAATAAATTATTCTTCCCTTCCTGTTGCAATATTACACACAATTGCTTTGAAGGAAAATTTTTTTTCAGTATCTTTGTCACAGGAATTGGTTTCTTAAAAGCTAGATGGGACATCTCCATCCAGATCAAGTGGTTATTTGCTCTTTGAAGATGCTCTGCACATCCAGTGTAGGGACAAGCTGAGTAAAATGAAATAATCATACAGAGAAAAATCACAAAAAGTAGAGTTTAATTTCTCTCAGTGACTCATTTGTTAAGGGTATTTGACATTTATTTTATAGGTATAAACATAAAATGGAAGTGCTGAATTTATCGGATTTCTGTTAAACAATAAGCATTCTTGACCGAGTATCACTTGTTCTCTATCCAATACTGAAAACGCTCAGAAAAGGATGCTCATTGGTGTAAAGTAATTTACAAGAGAAAGGTGAAAACAAATACCTTATTTCCAGATTTTAAAAAAAAAAAGAAGTCTGGAAATGTATGGGGAAAAAAATGTTAAGGAGATAAAAATGCCTGGGAGGGGAGAGGCTGCTTGAGGAGAAGAGGAAGGGTATGGAGTTCCACTGCTCCTAACTATTCATCAGAAAATGGCCTATGATTGAACATGTCCCTTTAAGGCAGTTGTAAGAGGACAAATTCATCACAGGGAAAGGAACAGAGATTAAGGGAACTGGTTCAGCATGAAGAAGTTCTCCTTTCCTGGGTTGCTTCTTTCTGAGAGAGCTACTTCTTCACCTCTAAAACTATCACCTACCACCATAAATGGTCACCTCAATAGGGTTTGTACAATAAACACTGATACTTAAGTTTAATCAAAACTTTTAAAAATGACAAAACCAGTTGGCTGCATTGCCAAGCACAGCACACTGAGGCTACACCGTTAGTTAAAAACAAAGGTCACCATTTTCCTTTTGTTGTCTGCTAATATGATTTTGAATATTACTGCTTTCCAGCTATTACTATTTATACTGAATGATTGGCTAGACTCATTAAAGTGAATGAATGCCAGGAGATGACATCATTTACATTTAATTGTCTTGTTTATCAGCAAAGTCTATACTGTTGTTTTAATAAAGGGCAGGGGAAGATAAAGGCTACATTTGCATTCTTGAAGGAGCCTTTGACAAGGGTCTAGGATGCTGTTGACATTCATTATTTGCAAATAAGATAATCAAATAACGTTTAGTTTTGCAATTGTTGATTCCCCCCCCCCCCCAGTAAGTAATAATTTTTCATTATTCTTATTATTCCTGGATTTTAATGAACAGATACTCAGTTTCTACTTCCTAGCTGACTCTTTCCAGAATTCAGAACAACTGACATCTGTTCAGCTTGCTCAGATTCCTCCTGTTTGCAACATAAGACAAAGCACTAATGCACTATTTTTACAGTAACAAGAACAAGAGTTTAAATGTAGGCACAGATTATTGGCTTTTGTGAATCAGGGCATTCCGTCTTCCGAAATAGGGTGTTCAGCATTTTCTGAGGGGGCTGTCCTTTTTCTATCTAATATTTCCAGACAATATAAATTAAGAATGCAACACATATTGCTAATTTTACACATTTTTTCATCCCATATGTGACTGAAATACAAATTCTTTGATGGGCTGATTGGTGTAGATGCCATAACCCTTCCTCATGTGACCTCACAGCAGAACTATGTCAGATTCTGGCTGCCAAATCTCTTGCTTCAAAGCTTCCCCATTATTTCTCCATTTCAGTTCATCTTTTTTCCCATATTTTCTACCCTCATATTCCCATGAGGGTGCAGCTGTGCTAACTGCTTTTTGCATTTACGCATTCAGTCCCAAGTATTAACTTTATCAATGATAAAGCCAAGCATGCCATTGCCAGCTATGGAGCCTACTCCTTATTTAGCTTTTAATTTTGTCTTTAAGGAATTGTTCTGTGGTCAAAGATATGACAGTCTATTTCCCTTTCCGTACTGAGGAGGGGAGTGCCTGTCCTTCTTCAAAGTGGTTCTGAGTGTTTTGCTTTTTGGTTCACTATGTGACTCAACTACCAGTCGCGTGCCCACTCAGATGCTGCTGTTTGGTGAGGGAAGCTAGTACTGAATGTACACAACAGAAAGAAGAAAATGGAAGTATATATAGCTTTCTAAATTATTCAGACAGTGGCACCTAAGGCAAGCTCTAGGTTTATGTGATGTCTACGCAAAATATAATGATAAAGGACAGAGATTGCCTATTTAACCCTAACCTGTCAGGAGTGAGGAGGTTGGACCTCAGTTCAGGAAAGGTCCCTGTGAGGTGCCTGCAATCCCTGCTTCTCACATCAGCTGTGTAATGAGCTGGAGTCCAGAAGCCAGTCTGAACTGCTTGTGGCTGTCTTGGATCTAAGTGCTTGGTCCATGTCCTGAGAGAAATCTGAGTCCATCTTAGGCTTCTACAGCAAACATTTTGCATAAGACAAGTAAATCTTTTGCACCCTTTCCAAACTCATCAAGAATTTTCTTTTAACTTGTAATCTAAAGGAGGAACAGTTTTCTTCATCTTAAAAATGAGCGAAAAGGATCTTTGTGCTGGAGAGTGAAAATTTAAGTCTTATCCAGTCTCTGACAGGGACCAGTCCCTGGTCGTTTTGTGCACTTCAGACCACAGCCTTCACCTGTTTTGCTGAGAAGCCCAAAGCAGCAAAAGGGGTATAAATGCTGGTTATATGCATGCCTGCATTTAATGCAGATAAGAACATACTGGTTAGAAGAAATTCCATACCAAGTATAGATGACTTTTACTATTCAATTGCTAATAGCACTTTGGACTTGATTCTGTGCTCCAGTTTTAAACAACTGTGACTTCAATGGAATTACACTGATTTAGAGTCCACGTGACAGAGCAAAAATCAGTTATTTAATTTGCAACAGGACCTAAAATCAGTTACAGGTATATACTTGTATAGTTGCTCTGTATTGTTAAGGAACAAAAAAGATACTCTTAACAAAATGTATTTTTTTATAAATGGTGAATAAAACCAATTGCCAGAGCAGCAAAGAGCTGCTGCCAGTGGGCCCCTATATTTAGGGTGATCTAAAAATAACCCATCATTTCTTAGCTGGTATTATGAAACCGTAGCAAGAAAAAGAAGCAGAGTACTGCTTCACTTTTGTCTAATTACTCTGTTGGATGAAGGTGTGGAATGATTAGCTGGTAACATATGGGCTTGAGCTTGGAGAAGTTCCCAGTGAGAATTCTTTTTATTCCAGGCATATTTTATCATCTAATTTAAGGGTGTTAATCCATGGGTGAGCCTCTGCCTACTGTTCTCTCACTTTCTTTCATGCACTTATGAAGCATATTCCTAATCTTAATCATACTTTCTTCTGCTTACTTACAAACAGCCTGATGCTCATGCCACTGGTGGGTGAGGAGTCATATTGAGATGTGGAGCCTGATCTTCACACAACAGCTATAAAACTGAGAATTTACTGTTTGAGTACAATAAGAGGGTTTAACAATGCTGATCATATCTACCAGTCCCATAATGAAAAGAAGATGACCTTTGCTTCCTCTCAGAAACAAACTTTTTGGTGCTGTGAACAGAACTGTATCACTACTGTTTTTTACTTGAAGACTGAAGCAGCATTTCAGCTTGATAAATATAGACAGCATGGGAAGGCATACCCACGCAAACACCATTTTTCCACTTCTACTTTAGTCTCAACATTCCTAAGTTAGCTATATTTAGCTCATATTTGAGGTGCCTAAAATACTTGCATTAAAACAAGCAAGCGTGTGTTCTCTTCATCCAGCTTGTCAAGACCACAAAACAATTTGCCATACGTCATTTGATGTCATAATGCACAACCTGACATGTTTCATTTATTTAATCCACCAGTACTCTGCTTGCGCTTACTGAAGCTCCATAGCCAGCAGAAAACAATGTGTAGAGTGAAAAGACAGGGTTTCAATTTTCAAATATGGGAAACTTAATGCCTAATCTGGATGCTCCAAATTGCCACTTAGAAGTGTAAATGTCAATTTTATGCACCTAAGTGCCAATCTGAGCATCCAAATGCATGACTTGGACACCACATTAAGTCACCTATTGGGTTATATCGCTTGTTTTATCTATCTGAGTGTACATTATGCACTGTAAGCAATTACGTTCTGTTCCATACAAGTAAAGCAATTCATTCAAGTAGCTTTCCAGAAGGAAGTGATTTCAGCACAGCAGTGAATATTAAAAACAAGTAGTTGGTCACGTGTCAGTGTCACACTTATCTAGGTGCCCCCTCTGTTCCCCATCAGCACTAAATTGTCAGTGCCTGAGAGCCTCCATTTACGATAATTTCTAAAAAGTATCTTATTCTGAGCATGGCCATTTGGGAACCCTGTTCTTGCTGCTGCACTGCAGTGCACCTGCTGTGATCCCTGAACTCACTGGATTATTCAGGGTGCTCACAGGCAGGCAAAGTGGAAGCTGAGCCGTGTTATGCCTCGGACAATCATGAAGCCTGGACTGTCGGAGAATCCAGGCACTGCTAGCTCTACACATTCCAGGGCACTAATGGATATCTTAAAAAAAGATTCTGGGTGTCACTGTGTCCATCCCCCCCCTGCAAAACAGTGTTTAAGTGGCCTTGAGAAAATGAGACTAAATAATACCTACCATGATTTTCCTCAAGATGCCTTAAAATGCTGCAGTCAGAGAGGCACAGATAGAGGCCACTTTAACCCCAGCCTTTTCTAAGCAACAATGTCTAATATTTCTTTCACATCACAGCAGAGGTTGTAAAATGAGGTGTAATTTGCAGCTTTAAGAGGGTGAGGAAAGCGCAACCAAAAACTGGCAGCGCATTGTCCTCACAGACAAGAACTATACAGTGTGTTACCTGTTTATTTTCTACATTCTTTGCCTGACCGAAATGACCATTTCAGAATGTTCACATAAAGAAAAGATGCATCTTGAAATCACACCTGCAACAAGTCTGTACACTTTGTCTGAGGATTTGCTTGAGTTTTAATAGGAATTTTTTTTTACAGAAAGCAATGCCCCTCTTGCTTTCTGTAGACATGCCATTGGTAAAGCCTTGTTCACGCGGGAACCACAGTATCACAGTATCATAAAGTTGGAAAGGACCTCTGAGATCATCAAGTCTCACCTATAACCGAACACTAACACCAACACCAACATTAACACCAACCCATCATCTAAACCATGGCACTCAATGCCTCATCCAGTCTCCCCTTATACACTTCCAGGGTCTGCGACTCCACAACCTCCCTGGGCAGCGCATTCCAATGGCCAATCACGCTTTCAGTGAAGCACTTTTTCCTAACATCAAGTCTAAAAACAAAGAGAGTTGACATGGCAAATGAGAAACGTTATCCAGTAGATGTAAGACTGCTTTCAGTGCCAGGAGTACTTCTTTGAGTGCTGCAGACCCTTACAGCTTTACAAGGAAGCTGTCTCAGCTCCTGCACCTATGAGGTGTGAATGTCTTCAGCATAAGTAATGCCTTACATCTTTTACCTGGGCAGGTAGAGTTTGTGAAGACTTGAAAGTGAGTGATCCCAGCCCACTGTTAATGTTTCCTGAGCTCCCATAGACACTTTGAACTCCAAAGCACACATGGGCTGAAAGTGGTCAGTTCTTGGAGTTCATTGTGCTTATGCCCAGCTCACTCTTCCTCTAATGAAGTAGATCTACTTAAAATTCACGCTACTTTCCTATTTCATTGTCACTGTGGGTTTCGTCCTGGAAAAGTACTACCTATACTGTAAAGTTACTCCTGTCCTGAATAGAGTAAGGAAATTAGTCAGACGAGGGCTGACTGGACTCCCTCACAGAGAAGCCATCACAGAGGCAAATAATTTGTGTCCACAGTGATGAAAGAAAACTGCAGCCTAGTGAAAGCAGAAATTATGTCAGTATATTTTTTGTTGAAGGGAACCATAACACTTAGCTTCTCTTCCTAACACAGTTCCTAGGATCCTTCAGCAAAGTCCAGACAAAGACAAGATCATACATAGCAAAGTTATAGCTGCACATGCATGTGTGGTTACTTGTTATATATGAGGGGTATAATGGAACATAATATATGTAATATAAGTGAATAGTAGGGAATCAAATTTCATGTAAATGCTAGTCAGTCAATAAGTCTTTACATCACTTAATTTTCATTTCCTCTTATACAAACCAAAAAGGAAAAGATACAGTAAGAGAGCTGTCATTCCCAAGACTTTCTTTACTTCCTATCCTTCCTCAGATATTCAGGGCCTTTGCTTATTAAATTTTTTTCCTTGCATGTGCTTCTCCAATTCCACATACAGAATCAATACAGTATAAATTATGTGACCTATCAGAACAAACAGTTCAAGCTCTCATTATCAGACATTTATGGCAACCAATTTTTGGGTCAATACTCTGTGAAAGGGTACTTGCAAAACGCTGTGTTAAAAAGTTACAGATAATTTTAACATTCTCATGGAAACGTCTTTAAAATATAGAGTACGTATTTATCTAGGAGCCTATTCTGCGCTCAACATTCACATTAACTTTAATATAAAACTGTAGAAATCTTCCGTCACTTCAGGTAAAACTGAGATGATTCATATGCACTGAAATTACAATAGTAAAACACTGTGCCTTTAGTTCCTCCCACTGTCTCGTTCACAGGAATCGTTAGAGATGTAGAGTTTCTAGGGTAAACTTACTGAAGTATTCTACATAACATGAAAAAAAATCAGAAGTCTGCTGCTGCTGGGATGGAGCAAGGGGTTCTCCTCCTCTTCCTGCAGCTAAATTGTATTCAGATGCAGATAACCAAATGAGGCAGGTTAGCAAAGGAAGTCAGAAAAAGAATATTCATATTTGTCTCGTTTTGAGGGCAACAGTACAGTAAGAAAGCATACTTCTTCCTATGTTAGAGTTGAAAGGCTTAGTGCAATCTGTGAAAGTTGTCCACTACTGTCTGTGTGTTGAAATAAGATTAGAGACCAGTTTCAGTAGTCTTCAATCCTGAAGCAAATGGCCATAATTCCTCGGAGAGATTTTGCCACCAAGTTTTATTGCTCTCAGATTAACTCTGAACACTTACAGACACAGGTTTGAATACATACAAATTTAACTTATTGGTTTGAGCTTAACAAACAAGGTTCATATTGGCACTTCATGAAGCAATTTAAGAATGTGACATTGTCTGAGAGGTTTACTTAAGCATTGCAGAGAATTTAGTAGTTCCTGTTATTTCTGCAAGGCTTGGCTGGGAAAATGATGAACAGCAATCGGAAGCTATAACACAAAACTGACATTATGTTTTCCAGTAATCTTGATCTTAACATGCAGCCAAAGATTTTAGAAGTAAATGTATATAAAATGATGCAATTATACACGGAACGTGTGCAGAGGCTTTCAAACATACAAATGAATGTCCATCCGTGTCTCAGGGGCTGAAGTCACTTTTCTCTTTGAAAAAACTGAACATTAACTTGTTCAAGGCCAGAAATTAGTCACTAGGTAAATTAAATAAAATTCACTTGAAATGGAATTAAAATGATGGAAAACTGATGAACATAGTTTTTGTAAAAATTAGAGTTTCTCTACAAAAATTAATGAAAAGCTCCATCTTAATCAAGTCATAGTCCTGTCAGCATCCCTCTTTGTCTATCTCTATTGTCATTTAAATAGCTAATCTTCCACTTTTCCTTGCCAAAATTTCTACCCTTCATGTCAGCTAGAAGTGGTTTGCCTCTAAGTTCCATGACAGTTAATTAAACAGGAAAAACAGCTGATTTAGGCTTCCTGTGGCTGAGGGAAAGAGATACACTCATCAGGAACAGAAAACATATAAATGAGTTGATATGCTATTTTTATAAAAATGTGGAAGATAAGAGATCAAAACAGCCTCTTAGGTTACCTAGTGCATGTCATCACTAGGGCAGAATCGTTTCCAACAGGAATAGTTTTTATGTTTTTAACTAAACTGGTTTTAACCACCCCAAGTAATGATGCTTTCATAATGTAGGCAATTTATTCTGATTACTCCTTTCGTAAACCATATCCACAAACTCTTCTCCTTTTTCTTATTTTATCTTTTTTATCTTGTTGTAAATAGTATACATAATACTATTATAATTATTTTAGATACCAGGACATAAGTTGTGTGAAATATAAACATTGTGTTCAGTGAAAACATGTTTTCAAATGTGAGCAAAGGCAATTTCTGAGACATCCATCAACATATGTCACACTTCATAGATTCTTTAGCTTTGCTCTCAGTGAATGCCGTTAACATATTCAGAGGCAGCTTTATCAAGAGAGAAGAACAAATTTCATGAGTGATCCAATTAACTTGAATCTCTCTAGGTTTCTGCAGCAAACTAATCTGTACTGACCTGCTACAGAGATACATGGATAAAAGTAAAGCTACACCCATGCTGATAACATATTGTTCAAATTACATTCATCCCCAACTTAGAAAGTTAGTATTTTCTTTTCAAATACAAGAGTAAGATAAGGATACTGGAAGGAGGGAGTGAGTCTTCCCAGTAATGGGAATAGATGGTCTTTAACATTTTTTAAAAAAATAATCCAAGAAGAAAAATGTTCTGTCTGCTGAAATTTGATTAAAAAAATTTAAAAAAATGAACTTGCAAAACCATACATAATGCCACACCTTTAGAAGATTCTTTGCTGCTTTCTTGGCAGGGGAGCACAGTAAAGAATGGAACAGGTTTCCTATCAATGGGCCAGTTTCTCAACTGGGACAGGAAGTACTTGAAAAGGGGTCTATAAAAGTGAACCACATGGGCAGCATTTGCTCTCCCTACAGTAAATATAACAGGAAGCAGAGACACGCAGAAGGACTGGGGGTGAGAAAAGTGCATAGTTAATATAGACAGTTGTGTGTGCTCAGACTCACACCTGCCTAAGCATGTCCTCAAAGCACAGCGACAGCTGCTGGTGGGTTCAACAACTACTTAGAGAAACTTTTGCTCTTAAACTATATGCACAGTTAGCTGCCATAAACCAGGTGGACTAATAAGAATGAATGGATAGAGAGAGAGTGCTTTTACACAGAAATACTATGAGAACAATACCCTGAGAAAGATGCCCCGGTATTGTTACGGTGGGAATCACAACACAGTAAAGCAGTAAAACCCAACAGATGACACCTGCCTACATCATCATTAGGCATGTCAATATGACATCCTCTTCTCTTATTTATCACCTACTTTTTTTTATTTAAACATGGAGCCGAGACTGTCCTTTGTGAACAGCTTAGATTCTCTTCAGTTTGTACACTGATCTAGGTAGGACTCCCTAGACATTTTTCTCACATAGATAAAGGTTAATGGCAAAACCGAGCAAACAATGCAATCATCATAAACCCCTCCCAAAAAATCCAGTCCTTCCATCTCCTTATAGTCCATCAGAATTCAATGTAAGTATAAAGTCCAGAAGGCCTCTCCTTATTATTATTACAAAACAGCATTTATATTCATCAATGAAACTGATAAAAACCTGGCTTCAAGGAATTCACAAAGGGTCTCCCAGTCAAGATTACAGCAGCACAGTACTGAAAATTAAAAAGGATCAAGTAGTTAATCCACACTACTCCTACTCACTCCACCCCAAAGGACATGTACTGATTGTAATTCAAGTATTCTCAGAGACACAGAGATCAAATCATTCAACAGAAATTCTTGAGAACTGTTTTTTTTAATGGAGACTATGTGCCTTTAAACAGATTACTCCGGTCTTTGAAAGTCACAGGACAGGGCCAAACTGGACATTCATTATATACTATTCTTTTCTAAACCAGAGGATGTAACAAATGATTAAAGAGGATTCATTATTGCAATTTTGTAAAGACTCAATTTTTTAGCTGCTCAATCTTGCTTTTTGCAGCCATGATTTTCCATTTTCAAACACCATGCCTGCAATTTGGAACCAATAGAAATAGTAAATTATTGCCTGTTTGCTTTGTAGGTACAATCAATCAATCAGGACAGCCAGACACCAACCTTGTGGAATTATTTTGCTTATTTTCAGTATGGATTCCAAGTAATGCTTATCAGAAACATTTCAAGAAGTTTGGGTCAAACCCATTATCAGTTATTTCTGTCTTTCCCAGTACTGTGATATCTCTACCATTTTCCCTATTTTCTCTCAATTTTTCTTCTTTCTTCTCTTTTTTATTTTCTTTCTGAGCAATAAACTTATTTTCCTTCCCTCTTCAGGGGCTATCTCATCAGGTACTTAGTCAGGAAAGTTAAAGCACAGCTAGGTTTTTGTCATAGAGGCACAATGGTCCCAAGAACAGATATTGCATTATTGTCTCTCTTAAATACAACTCTGAATCTGAAAAATTTTACACGGGCTTACATTTTGTTCAAATGTATCATTGTGATTTTTTTCCCAGAAGTCTTTTATGTATCAAATTGATTTGTTGTGCTTCAGAGGTATGATTACAAATCCCTGAAAACTAACCAGTGAATATCAGTAATTTGGATCTATGAAGCACATCAGTCAATACATTCACTCTGAAACCCTTGTGACATGCTCATAACAATGTTTTATTTTTATCAGCTTCCTTCCAGATCAATATTTATAGTATCATTTAAACATTTATTATCATAGAACAGTAATGCTCAGAATCCAAAAAATAAAAGAAAGAAAACATCACATGCAGAGCACACTTTTACTGCCTGCAGATCTCAGTGAGTTTTCACTTGTTTGCTTTGCTTAGAGTTCAGACCGGAAGGCTGTGGTCCTTTCAACACAAGGCAACAGAAAAGTTTGCTGAATCAAGGTAGTAAAATGTTGCTTGATATTTCAATCGTGTTCAGGCTGGGCTCCTCTGTGGTGCTGAGAGTAAGGAGAGGCTGCACAACAGCCTCTTCCCCCCCAGTCTGTATTATGTTGTGCCTCTGCCATGGTTCCTCTTGGTCATGACAAGTACTGAAGCTCTACAGCCCTTCCCCTCTAACCCCAGATATTGCCTCCTTCCCTTCATTCTCCTACATCTTAGGATCTCAAAGCCATTTTCAACTGTTAAGCTACTCATTCTAATAACCATCCATCTGTGCAGCAAAAATATGAGGAGACGGGAAGAGTAAAAGGGAGCACAGCAATTTATGGGACATGATTCTGTCCTTCCCCATCTGTCCTTATAGCCACTGCTTCATGCTGCAACAATGCCACAAGCTCATCACTCCCATTCCCTGCCCACTGCAGGGCTCCAGTTCCAGTATAAGTGGTGAAGTTGAATCTTTGGGAGTGCTGTTCTAATTCACATTCAGAGACTCCTTTCCGCGCGCCCCCCCCCCCCCCCCCCCCCCCCCCAACACTGTCTGTATGTTAAACTCCTGACCTGGGAAATTTCACTGGGAGAGATTAAAGACTGACAAAGTTGCAAGTATTTGAAAACAGGATCTATCAAGAGGAAATGCCAGGCAACCTTAATAGTCTGTCCTACCAGCCTCGCCTATAACGTATCTCTCTATTTACTGAGTAAGTAAAGTATAATTATGATCAGTGATTCAGTCTGCTAACTAGCCAGAGCTGTCAGAATTTGGCTGTCTGCACAGCTGATGGAAAGAGGATCATAATAATTTCAAAATGTGATTGATAATGTGGTTTACATTCTTCACTTTGTTACTTCATGTACATTGGGATTTTTGTCTGGTAGGGAATAGATGACATTTCTATTACTTTCATCTGGTTTTATCTCAGTTCTTAACAGTTGGTTTGCTTTGGACTAGGGGTATTAGCAGCACCCTGGCATTCTTTGTTTGTCTGGCACTTTTCTGCTTTTATTCCTGGACAGTACACCAAGGAAATATATTCTGGCATGTGGTCTTTACCTCTTCCTGGGCCAAGTTAACCGATCAACGTATGTCTAAACAGAGACATTTGCAATATTCGTAGCTGTTACTGCTAAAGAACCAAAGTAGATGCCAATGTTCAGAGAGTTTACATTTACAGAGGCAGAGGAAAAAAACCCTTTTGAGTGACTTGTGGTATGCTTGCAGCTGCAAAGAAACATTCCTAACCCAGCACAGAGTGCTCCCATCTAAGCCACGGGCTGCCAGCTTCCCTAGGAGTCTACTGTGGGAGACAGTGTCAAAGGCCTTGCTGAAGTCCAGGTATACCACATCCACAGCCTTCCTCTCATCCACCAGGCGAGTCACATGGTCGTAAAAGGAGATCGGGTTGGTCAGGCAGGACCTACCCCTCCTAAATCCATGCTGGCTGGGCCTGATTTCTTGACCGTTCTGCAGGTGGTGCATGATTGCACCCAGGATTATCTTCTCCATGATTTTACCTGGGACCGAGGTCAGGCTGACAGGTCTGTAATTACCTGGATCATCCTTATGGCCCTTCTTATGGATGGGCGTCGCATTGGCCAACTTCCAGTCTTCCGGGACCTCTCCAGTGAGCCAGGACTGCTGAAAGATGATGGAGAGCGGCTTAGCAAGCTCATCTGCCAGCTCTCTCAGCACCGTAGGATGGATCCCATCCGGCCCCATAGACTTATGAGGGTCCAAGTGGCTCAGCAGATCCCTAACTTCCTCCTCATGGATTGCAGGAGGGCCATATTTCACCCTGCCCCCATCAACGACTTCAGAGGGCCAACTGTCAAGCGAGCTGACATCCTTGCTGTTAAAAACTGAGGCAAAGAAGGCATTAAGTACCTCAGCCTTCTCTGCATCTTTGGTTACTATATTTCCCTCCACATCCAACAAGGAGTGGAGGTCTTTCTGCCATTGATGTATTTATAAAAACTCTTCTTATTGTCCTTAACACAAGTGGCCAATTTGAGCTCCAGCTGGGCTTTTGCTTCCCTGATTTTCCTCCTACACGACTTAACAACATCCTTGAACATGACCTGACCTACATCCCCTTCTTTCCAACGATGATACATCCTCTTTTTCTTACTTAGTTCCTTCAGAAGTTCCCTACTCATCCAGGCCGGCCGTCTGCCCCTACGACTCTTCTTACAACACACAGGGACAGCCCGCTCCTGCGCCTGCAAAATTTCATTCTTGAAGTGTATCCAGGCTTCCTGGACCCCCTTTCCACTAAGAGCTATTTCCCAGGGTACTTTCCTGACTAGTTCCTTAAATAATCCAAAATCTGCCTGCCGAAAGTCCAGCATCGATGTTCTGTTCCTGGCTGTTCTTATTACATTGTTCAGAGAGAACTCAATTATCTCATGATCACTACACTCCAGACAGCCTCCAACAGTAACATCACTCACCAGCCCTTCTTTGTTTGTAAACAGCAAGTCAAGCAGAGCCTCACCCCTGGTGGCCTCACTCATCAGCTGTGACAAAAAGCAGTCCTCAATACACTCTAAGAACCTCCTGGACTGCCTCCTCTCAGCAGTGTTAAGTTTCCAGCAGATATCTGGAAGGTTAAAGTCTCCTAAAAGAACAAGGGCAGCCAATCTAGAGGCAGCCTCCAGCTGTTTAAACAACAGAAGATCCAAATCCTCCTCCTGGTCAGGCGGTCTGTAACACACTCCAACCAGGAGGTCAGACCTGACTGCCCCTCTGACTCTTACCCATAGACACTCAACCTGGTCATCACCGATCTCGACTTCAACAGCATCCAGGGTTTCTCTAGTGTAGAGGGCCACCCCTCTTCTCACGCCTGTCTCTCCTGAAGAGCCTGTAGCCTTCCATGGCAGCACTCCAGTTATGACAGTCGTTCCACCACGTTTCCGTGATAGCAACTATGTCATAGCTCTCCCACTAGACCAGGACTTCTAGCTCCTCCTGTTTGTTTCCCATACTGCGTGCGTTTGTGTACATGCACTTCAGTTGGGTTACTGATGACACCCTATTGCCTCTCCCTTCACCAGCCTTTGGAAAGAGTATGGCTTTATTCCGTAATTTTATTTTGATTTTGTTGTACTATTTCTGCAGAGGTTTATTTATTTCTTCTTTTCTTCAGAACAGTCAGACTTAATCTGTGCACAACGCCAGCTTCTCCAACGATGACTACCTTATGCATGCATCCTCCCAAGGCCAAAAGCACAAGCAATTTATCTTTCACTGTTGGGAACCTCCTCTGCCTGCAATCTCATTTCTCATCCTGGAGGGTCTGATGGTATCACTCAGAATATTTCAGATAGATTCAGGATCAAGAGTTGTGAAAAGAAGAATGTGTACAATGGTAGATTTCTTTTAAATGTTCAGTCTGCATGTAATTGTGTAAGCAGTTAGAAATGCTTGAAGCATTTGCTATAAGTGAAAAACCGACGGATTTCTTGCATGGGGACCGGTTGTAAGAAGAGACCAAGTGAGCTGGGGATGTCAGTGCTGGAAGTAGCAAAGGAGCATGGGGACAAGCTGCCCCCAAGTGTGGGGCAGCCACTGCTACAAGAGCCAAGAGGCAATGATCACTAACTACTCAGTCTCAACACATGCAAAACTGACAATACTCGTAAGAGGTTCTTCATAGCCTTCCACCACTGCTTCAACTCTTTATCTTCCCAATTTCTCCCTTGGCAAAAGAAACATGATCCTCAGGTCCAACCTAAAGCTCTGAATTCAATTTTTCATGTGCTTTTGAGGAGCCTTCAGCTATAAAGTCATTATGCTTCCAATTTGTGGTATAAATGCCACATACCAAGAAAGGAATATCTTGATAATTGATATGCATATATATATGGGTAAAAAAATATAACACTAATTTTTCCTGCATAATTACGCACACATGTACAGAGCTACATCTATATAGGTGTTTTTTTCAGATAGTAAAACGGAATTGCTGTGAATTTACTTTAATATATTAAATAGTCTGTATTTAAGACTCTCTTAAACCCCATATCCTAACTCTGTTTCAACCCTTTCAGAACCTTTGTTTGGTTGTTTTAAGGAGGAAAAACATCCTAGTAAACACTAATCGGTGATGCCTGTCTTATAAGTAACAAAATAGTTCTACTAGGGAATAATTTTATATTGTCAGACTAGTAAAAAGTGAGTTAAATGTAATTTTGATTCATCCATAATAATTTGTTTATAACTATGACTTATTTCTGTTTTCTACAGAATAAATCACGTGCTAGATAGAATGGAACTGTAGTCTTATCACATATATTTTTTTGCTAGCAGCCAGCTGACTGCAGTAAATATCCCAGTCAGAACAAAGGTGCAAATAATCAATACATCTGTTCCATTTACACCAATAATGGCACATAGTAAGATTTATAGGCCTCAGTATAAAGGAGGTGCACTACTCAGTTGATTAGTCTTCAATAGCTGACATGTATTTGAGTTTCACTTGTCTGTAAATATGACAAAAGACTAACTATTCATGGAAAATTATTGAATGTACCACCAACACACTCTCATAAAGAGTTTTTACCTCCTGTTCTTTTAATGAAATTCTCTTTGGAAAAAAATGCCTCGCTTTCCTTCCATGGGAAGAGATTTCAACTAGCTGGCTGCCTACATTCGCACCCTACAACGGGCACAGGCCCCATTTTAATTCAAAGGCAGCTGTATTGTTTGCTACAGAAAGGAATCATAGCTTGTGATGGAAAAATTTGCCTCAGCTGTCTAAAATTGCTCAGAACATTAAGGGCTTTATTATCTAAATGCTGATGTGATTATCAATACTTCAAATTGCAGAAAAAAGACATACTGACACTGATTAGAAGCTGAGTAGGCTGAATGGAGAAAATTTCTGATGAAGAGAGCAGGGACATGCTGAGAAGGAAGGCAATTAAGTGTTTGTTAATGAAGCAACTTTTTATATACTCTCTTTTGATATCAGATGCTACGTTAAAAACAGATCATAGTCTCTGAAAATTATGTCACTAAGAGTTCAAGGCAGGAATATTCGGAGAACTTGTTCCCTATCTTAGTTTGCACTGTTTTTTTAATGTGTCCTGTCCAGGAACATTTTATTTTTGCCACAGAAATGTAAAAATGAACAACAATTCTAAGATAACAGAAGAAGCCACAGAGCATGACGTGTTTACATATCCTTTTATTTTTCTAGCAGCTGAAAACCTGCAGTAAATAACTGCTGGGACAAGGGAGAAAATGGCCAATAGATCCATTCTGTTTAAATCAATAAAATAATTTCTTATACACAAGGAATGATATCATGCACATTAGCGCAGTACTCATGGTGCTCCTCTCTTCTTCTAAGGGTAACCCTTATATTCAGCATTTTCTAAAGCAAATTCCACTTTATAGTTTCTCCACACTTTTAAACCCCAATTTAAGACACTCATTATCATCAGTTAGATTTGGAAATCTTGGCCCAAGGCTCTCCACTGATCCCTGGTACACAAAGATAAAACTACATCGTGGCCTGTAGTGGTAGTAGTGACAAAGAGTGGGAGAACAGGAAGCAGTTCTTAGGGTAAAATCCCAGTGGCTGAGCTGAGCAGTGTGTGGTCTGGCTGCCAGCCCTTCATATGTGGAAAAAAATAGAGGAAAGAAAGTGATAATTCTGTATTGTCTTTCCATAGATTTATTATCTCAAGTTTGCAAATAAGACTTCTAGGTCTCTTTCCACGGGTCCCCACCCAGCACACAGCTCACAAGGTAGGTAGGAAGGGAATATATGAACAGCACAGTCTTCAAGAAGATGGTTAAACACATATACACACTCCAGCAACAAGTACAGTCAACTGACATCTGTGCTTTCATCAGCAAAACCCCACCAGGTGACATGATGCGGCATGGTTATGGTTGAGGTTACAGCCTCAAGGCAGCTCCTGATCCTGCAGTAATCAAACTGTATCATCTAACAGTCCATTGAGTAGGAAGCAATGAGGAATTTTTATCTCATCTAAGCTATGGTACATCTAGGTGTGCACAGTAACAGAATTACAAAAATGTCTCACCATAGCCCTAAGATGATAGGAGCCACAGGCCAGGAAAAAGGGGAGACTGATGGTCCAGTCTTACTGTTCTTCCTTTGTACTCAACAGAGAAAAAGGCTTATTCAATTCCTATTTCATCCAAATCCATTAGCTCACTATACTCTTATTCTTACCAGTTACAGTCTTCCATTGCTTGAAAAGGCTAGACTAACTATGTACTATGGCATATACACAGAACTGTACTAAAGAGAACTAATTTAGAGGGCATTCAAACATTAAGAAATGTCAGATTTCTGCTCACCTGCAATTTTTTCCTTCTGAATAAAAGAGCCTTGTTGAAAGTGTATATCATCTAAACCCAAGCATGAGGCTAAAACTTCGTCGACAACTGGATAATATTTCTCCACTTAAATTTGAAAGCCCTTGATTTTACAACTTTAAAACTTTGCTTATAAAATTGGCATTTTAGTTTGATTTTTGTGATGGTTCTTTTATACGTTTCCTGTCATGTATTGTCAGTGGTGTTTGAGCCTTTACCTCCAACATTCATATTTTCATTATGGGAGCTAATTAACTGCAAGAAGGAAAGTGCTGCTTTTTCAAAAATGGGATTTACAAATCCGTGTACCCTGTCCAGGCAAGAGGCCAAGCCGTGGGTTGCAGCAAGAAGTCCACCTCACCCAAGCTCTTTCTCTCCTCCCTTGGTAGGTGCATTGTTATGAGAGACTCATAGAAACAAATAAGGGGATTTGGACATCGGGGTCTGGTGAGATGACAGAAGCATCTTGTGCTCTTCTCAAGAAACAGCGTGTTTAAAAACTGCTTTAGAGACTTGAGATGGAACCCTTTTATCCCTGATGAACCTGAGCCTAACACCAAGGTCCATTCTGAGCAAGCGTGACACACACATGCACACACCTCTAACAGCATTAAGGCTTCAGAGAAAACCTTATTTTAGAAGTCCCAATCAGGAATTCCCTCAATTAGATTTTTTTTTTTAAATCCATATCTTCCCATTTTCAACTCTGAGAAGATTCTTCTTGTGTAAATGCTGCTACACTGTGTATCTAAAGCAAATAAGAATACTTTCATGAAATATTAGAAGAAATGTTTTGCCTCCAGGTGTAAAATTAAGCAGTATTGGTACACTGCCTTTCTGGTTCTTTACAGCAGCAAGCAACACTGACCACCAGACTGTTGCAGTGCAAGAAAGTAATCCTATGACATTTGGGAGCCAGAGGCACAGATTTAGCTCAGTCCTCAGTCTCTATGCACCATGGTTTTGCCAGAGAGAGATTAGCCTTCCTCTAAGTCAGAAGCTTGGCGTGTCTTTTGGACTATTCTGCTCCCGCTACATATGCAACAGACACCAATCAGGCAACAGCAAATTATTTTCTGTGAAGTTATGCTGAAATACAGCTATGGGCCCAGTTTGCACTGCCAGAGCACTCAGACCTCCTCAGAGAATATCAGGGCCTGAGCCTAATGTGATCTGTGCTGTCTATGGGGTTGCAAAGTAAATTTCTCCAGGAAGACACGTCTGATGGTTGTTATCTACAGACTCAAATTCTGGAGAGGCTGATAAATATGAATGTAGTGGGACAGAGGAAAAGCCTCCCAGACTTTGAATATATTTATTCCTGAGTGAAGCAGCATGTCTGACAAGAGCTCTCAGAAATGTAAAGCTTTATTGCCTCATAATGGAATAAAAGGATTAATTTAGAATAGGTCTGTAGCCACTTGTAAAATATTTCATTTTAATAATTTATACTAATGGAATATATGATCTAGGGAGAGTCACACGGGTTGCTCCTGGGCAGTTGTTGACAAGGAGAATGTGGCTGGGGAGACCTGGGCTGGACTTCTATTTGCTCGTCCCCGGTGGACTTGTAGGATGTGAAAAAGAGAGAGTAAGAACAAGCAGCAGACAAAGCCTTTAATGCATCTGCTCCTTGTATCACTGTAAAGCGCTGATCAGATGGCAGAGCTGATCAGCTCAGCAGGTTCCTGATACGTTCATGAGGAGAAAAAAACAAAGCTTTTATCTCTGTAATAAGAAATTAATCCTAATTTCCCTCTCCAACATGAAAAATAATAAATAAATTAGTCTTCGTGTGTGAGCACAGAAGAGCTAAGTAACAGCAACGATCTCAGCTCCAAGAGGTGTGCTGAGATTTAGGGGTCACAGAGGCAGTTGTGAGTCTGAGTCTGAGAGATGTGGCTGAAGGATAGGCAGGAATTATGCAGTCTGTACAGAAAGAAGGTTGTATCTCTATCCACACATGTGCTGTAAGTCTGTTATCTCCCTTTATCCATCTGAACTGTGCTTGTGGTGGATATTTCTGGTATTCGGCCCTGTCCAAAATCTGAGAAAGGACTTTAGGAGCTCAGTGTTTCCAGGGACTCTTAACTGAGAGATTTGCAGAAATTCTGCAGTTCTGTTTCATCTGTCTCTTGTTTTATAAATCCCTCTGTGCTCTGATGGTATCATGCAGAGACCAATGTCTCAGCAAGACATTTCCTTCAACCCTTCTATATGATCACTAAGCTCATACAAGAAAAGGCATCTCATAAATATTTTTCAACTGTTTCTGTCAACATCAATAAATCAGAATCAACAGAACTTGTCCTCACTTCTGTCCTTATTGAAAAAAGTTACACAGAAGTTCCTGATTATTCAGTTCTGTTTCATCTGACAGTGTAGAAAAACATGGGAGTTTTTCCTACCTCCTCCACATCTATAAACATCAAAACTTGACCTCTGCTTACTGTCTACTTCCTCATCTTTGCCTTTGTTAAGCTGCAAACATTTTTCTTTCATAACTATTTACATATGTAATTACTACAAGTACTTCAGGAATTGTTTGCTAAAGGCTCTATGTAAATACTAATTATCAGTAATTAAAAATCCACAGCTATTAGGAAGATACTGATAGGGAAAAAATACTGCTTAGGAAGCATCTAACATTTGTCTAGGCAAAATTAAACATCAAATAACTTTCTATCTATGTAATTATATGATGTGGCTCATCATCTGCTACATAAATGAAAGTGCAAATGAGAGAAAGGTCTCCCCCACACACACATGCACAGACACCCTCGCCTCCTAACAAACTGTGCATCTTTAAAATCACAAACTCCTCTTGTGTAGGGAGGAAAGAGCATTTAGAGGTCTCACATTAGAGTTGCAGAAACGTAACAGCTGCATTGAGCGTTTTCTATGGCATGCTAAAATCAGGTACTTCCAGGCTGATGATATGCAAATTTAACTCTCCACGTTGCAAAATACACTGGGATTCTTTCTTGTGCCAAGCAAGTGGGAAAATATCATGTGTAAGCAGTAGAAAAAAGTGCAGGAACTATGACATCTGCTTCATATTTTTACAAAACTTCTACAGTGGATTTTCACCCTCCTTCATGTACTTTTTCACTGCTAATGAATTTGTTTCCTTATTAACTGTGGTTCAGAATCCATGTATTTGAAATGGAATTTTGGCCCATCTGCAGAAGTCAAAGGGCCCTTTGTCACTGTTGTACACGGAATTATATTTTCATTTTAGTGATTTATTACAGATTTCAGCAGGCTTTGAATCAGCCTTAGTCCATCTAAGATTAATCAACTTTTTGAGCCTGGTGGGAAAAGTATCAGGTCATCTATGTGCATTATATAGCAATCCCAAAGTTTGCTTTCTGCTGTACCTGCTGATGGTAGGGGAGAAAACCCATTAAGTAAACAGACAGGCAAAGGGGGCAGCAATTTTACAAGGGGCGCAAAATAGATTTCTGTTCTCAGAGCACAGTCTCCATCACACTCAAACCTGTCATTGTAAGGGGATGGCGTGAACGCGCCTGGAGCACAAAGATGTTGCTGATGCTCACCTCTGACAAGTAAACGATGCAGCTTCGAAAAAGCCTCTCTTCCCGTAATAATGCTCAGACTCAGCAGACTCAGCAGCTGCAGCCAACAACCCTCAACAGAGGGAAAAAGCTGCCAGTCACATCAAGGCAGCTGGGCTGAGCTACCTCCAGAATTCATTTTCAAATAAGTTTTTATTCCCTTTCGTGGAGTTTATTTTTCCCTTTCCGGACCTGCCATTTTAGGCTTGGATTCAATGAAGGGAAACACTTCAATTATCTCTGGATCAGGCCCTCGGATTGTATTGTGGCTGAGTCGTTGACAATTGCTCTTATCAAAACTATTAGCTGACTGGCCTGTGCTGTTTTGAGCTGGGCTGAAAATGACTTGATGGGACATTGAGTCACTCACAAACCACAAGTCAGACAGGAATATCAGGAGTTTTGCTGTCAGGTTTTGACTTCCAGCTTTCAAAGGGTTTCTCAAATAGCCATCCTGCTACCTCTTGGTCAGCTGCTATACACAAACTCCCCCAAGACTAAGGCAAAGGGGCAGCAGAAAAGCACAGTTGTATGGGCAAAGTCTGTCCTTGCCTTGGCTTGGTTTTCTCTTGGCAACAGGACACCACTATCCTGGTGCTGAGGACTCTCCCTCCTGGGATGCAAGGCTTGCAGCCCACCAGCTCATGGGGCAGCTCCAGCAAACCCATTGATGGCCTGACTCCAACTGCTGTGGATTTGCATTTGCTTCTGGATATTCCTCGTCTTGAGCACAGCCTGCCTTCAGCACACACCAAGCACAGGAACTTCTTGACATCTGGAAATTTTAGCTGTCATGCAGCTCCCGAAACAAAGTTTTCTAGCCTATCAGTAATAACTAGCCTCCTCAAGTCTGCCAGTAACTAATGCTTTGGATCAACATTTTGTTAGTCTACAACATTTCCTCAGTCTTAATTCTCCATTTTTATTCTTTCCCCTCCTACTTTCACTCTTTTTCTCTTTTGTTTCAACAAAGCATGAAATCATTGTTTGTCAAAAGATAATCTGCTTGTTGTTGTATCTAGCTGCAACTAATGATACTTTCTTCAGTCTTCTAGATTGCTGGGGAGACATGTAACTATATTCTAAATAATTTGAGATCAGTCAACCCAACTGTTGTGCTTAACCTTAATTAGGAACACATCAATCAGACCCTCTTGGTCTTATTTTCTTTGGCTTAATTTACAGAAAAGGGTAAGTACAGTTTTCCTGAATAGGAGGAGAGGCCCCTTTCCCTTCTACCAGTCCCTCTCCTCCTCTAGTCTGGTGTGCTATGGAAAAGGAATTGGACAAAAGACTGAGACAAACAAGGCACATTTAAGTATTTAATCACTTACCCAATTCAAGCTCATCAAGGCCTCCTCACAAAACGGACAAGAAGATTTAGGCACTGAAGAGAAGGACTGCATGTTACAAGGAGTGAAGGGGATTCATCTGTGGGGACCAGAAATAAATGTTTGGGGCAGGAATGGAAAGGAAAGACCTTTTGGAGTATCTTTACTTGATTTTGGATAGAAGGCTTGCACAGCACTCAGCAGCAGCTCTCCCTGAAGGAAGGTCTCTGTCTTCCCAGACATGACCAGGTCTTTCTCTCAGTTCTCCAACCCATAGGCTAAAACCTCAGTTAAACACAAGATAGAAGAGTTCAAGTTGTATCCTGCCTAGGCATATCAGAACCTGTGGTATCCAGCTACAGGTGGGCAACTAGGATGAGAGGAGTTTGGAGAAGGGAGGAAAAGAACTTTTTTTGTCATCTCTACTGAAGTAAATTGACTTTTCATGGAACATAAAAGCATTCATTACGTATTTAAACAATGTATAACACTGTGTGTAAGCTGTTAGCAACAGCATAAAGGATGAAAAGATCTGGCACCCTGTTTCAGTAAAATACAATGTCATGGAGTGTTATAAGTGACTTAAGGGGGAAAAAAGAAGCATCATGTTTCCAAGAACAAGAGCGAGATGAAAGCGCTTGTCATCCTTTGGTGAGTGTTGTGTCATTGTAATGGCTTGCAAAAAAAATAACTGCTGAGATCCGCATGGCAGTGTATCACTCGGGATTGGAGTAGGGTGGAGTATGCAGAAAGGGAAAAAAAATGGCAGCAAACTATCAAATTTTATAATGGCACCCATCACATAAACAACAGGAACTCTAACTACGTTTAATGAGATGTTATCACCAGAGCATCCCTCAGTAAGTAGTCAAGTCCGGAGGGGACTGATTGGTCATCAGCAGACCAGGTAACAACACGCCCAGGGTGAGGGTCTCTCCTCTAGCACAAAATGTGGGACCACCTGCTCTTGGTCGGGCAGGACTTGGACCCAAACTCCAGGTGCTCTTCCCTCCCACCTGCTTTCCTTTTCTTTACCTGATCCCTTCAGGTCATTCAGACATATTCACAGCCTTCCTCCAATTAACTTCTATTTTCTTTTTCTTTGCTCTAATGTGGAAAGAAAGCAGGTTTCAAAACCTCAAGAATTGCTTGTTGGCCTCTGATCAGCTTGAGCTGGGACGCCAAAGCGCATCACTTATAATAGTGGGAAGATCAAATAAGCACCTCAAAACGTGGTCTACTCATTCCAGGGCTATCACTCAGTTGTCTAAAGATTGCTAAAACCGAGATGGAAGCACAACAAAAACAGGTTTCAGGCAATATTTTCCTTATTTCCAGCTTCTCTCTGGACTGTAAAACATGAGCAAATCCTTTCCTGTGGCTTCGGATCATCTGCGTGCCAGAGACAAGCAAATCCCAATAAGCAAGGGGACAGAATTAATGAGGGTAAAACTGTTTTGAGTCTGATATTATATTCAACTCAGAACCGGTTTCCCTTGTTATGGCAAGAAGTGGGGTGTGTATGTGTGTGTTTGTGTATGTTTATGAGTGTTTACCTTGTGGTAGTTTCACTGGTGGTGGGAATTGCAAATGTGCTTGCTCATTCCTCATAGTTTCACTCTACAGGACAAATGCAATTGATTTAGAAGGAAAGAGCCTTGCCAAGCGCAGTAGTAATGGCTTTGTGCTAAGTAAATTTAATGCAATGTTCTTTGGCCAACAGCTGCAGCTTTGGAAAGAAGCAATTCACCTTCTCCCAAAAATAATCACGAGAAGCTAAGTAACTGGCAAAGAATCTAGTTTATGCACACAAAGATTAAAAGGCCTGCAGTGCTAGCTAGTTGAATCCAGTGGCTATCAAAAATCATGGCCAGCTAAGGTGCTGCGTCACAAGAGGGTGGAGGCGAAAGGGGAAGAGTTAAAAATTCTGAAAGATGGTTTTCTCTGTAGATTTAATATATGCTCTTTTATTCTGGGAAAGATAAAATTGCGTAAAAGTGTCAGAAACTGCCAGTTTTAGCTATTAAAATATTTAAAGAAATAATTATTATGGTATTAGTCCAGAAAGTATTATTTCATCTATCAGAGGTTAATACATTTTATAGATTCTAGAGGCAGAAAAGGCTATTAGGATCACTTAGATTAGATCTAATATAATACAGGTTTAGTAGTGATGCAGAGACCTGTTCTGCCACGCAGACAGTAAAGCGCAAGGTTGTTCCCAAGGTCCTTAAGGGAAACAGGAGAGACCCAAACACAGATCTGTCAACCAATTCTGCAACAGAAGTGAGTGGATTTTGCCTGTAGGAATGAAGTTTTTTAATGACCAGGTCCAACTGCTTCCCTCAAGCAGTAAGGTCTGCTCTGCAGGACTGACCTGACCCCAGTGTGGTGAGGACCAGAGGAATCGCTTTCCGTCGCCCACAATATGTTTTGCTACAGGTGCACAGCACCTCATCAAATCTCAGCTCTCCTTTTGAAGCACATGGTAATCTCCTCTCTCTCCCATCCAGCTCCAGCCTGATTTTTGGACAAGTTACTGCCAAGCAGAACCTCCTGCTGCCCTGGGCCAGGCGCTGTCGTTGTCTCATGCAGACCATGTGATTTCTTCTCCCCACTGCCCTCTCCCACCCAGCTGTGGAGGACTGGAGAGCAGCTGGGCTGGCTTCCCTCACAGCTCTCTCAAGCAGCTGCATGATAACCAAGTGCATTAGCTCTGGTGGGTGGTCTGGCTGCAACCTGCGGCTCCTCACAGGGAGCACAGAGCAAGTTAAGTGCTTCAAAAGGTGGTTGTGTAGGAAGCTGCCTCAGACACTACCGACTGCAGAGATGGGTAGATAGGACATGAGCTTTCCCCTGCCCTGGGCTCCAGCACCTCCCCTGGAATTGCAGGGACACACCGGGTATTTTTATTTCCACAGCAAACTTAACATTGTTCACCTCGGGCTTAAACAGAGGAGTGTAAATGGCTTTCAAGTTTACTTTTTGGGTTGTTTGTCTGTTTTCTAAACCTACCTCTGTTTTGGAGGGAAATAAAAAGGCTTTTAAAAAATAGTGCCTGGGAAATTTGCCCTGGTTTATAAATTAAAAAAAAAAAGTAAATACACAAACAAAAATAATCACTTTTATTTTCACCACAAAAGATATTTCATCATTCCTCCCCCCAAATAAATCATTGCATTTACTATAAAGCCTCCTCTTTTTCTGAGAGTAACAAAGGGTTTCTTTGAAAAGCTTTTGTTCGATGCTGGCACACTGGGCTGTGAAACCTGGGCCTTGTCCCAAGCTGCAAGTACTGCTGGTATCCACTATACTTTTCCTCCTTTCGTCTTGAGGCAACACAGAAAGAGCAAAGCAGACAGTGTGGTCACTTCTGAACCTTATGCATTTGCATGTCAACCCTGTAAGAGAGCTCAGATGACTTTGTTCTCCAGCTTCATTTTTATGCTTGGAGCCAATCCTGCCATGGATCTAAACCCCAATCATTCCTATTGATTTCATTGTGAATTTCCCATGTGGAACATCAGTCAGGAGAAAAGGTTGCCTTGTAGCTATAAGCAGAAAAAAACAACACCCTTCAGTATCTCCACAAAAAAAAAAAGGGTAAAAAATGAACCTAGAATTCTCCTTTGTATTACATAAGCATCTTAGCATGTTAAAATCACCCTTGAGCATCTCCCACTGAAAATTAAAAGAAAGCTTCTGTTTTGTAACCAAAGCTGAAAAATATTATTATTGTTTAACAACTGGTTGGACATTGTTGATGTTATAATATATCTCATTTCAAATCATAACAGATGAATGATCTTTAAATTGTTCGTTCAAATGAGAGATAATACTTCATCATGCTATCTTTTGCAATATAAATCCATATAACTAGTACAGTACAAATACAATTGATGGCTGATATAAAAGCTTCAAATACTATTTTAAAGCCTGCAAGTATGGCTGGTGCTCAAATTGACAGCTCAATGCTCTGTCAGTTCCCACTGCCAATCTCATTATGGAAGTAAAAGGCTCTATCTTATTTTATCCTGTTCTACACAGGATGCATTTAAAAGGACTTTAAAAAAATCTTGTAAATGGAAATATATGGTACAATGAACAGTTAAAAATATCAATTGAATTAGTGGTTCCCTGATATCTTTTCGCATACAATGTGAACACAGATGCTCCCTTTTGTAGAGGTTTATGCATACAATGAATGTGAAGTGGAACAAATGAGATTTGAATTTTATTATTCTTTTATAGCATTGCATTGCAGATAGCTTTTTTTAATTGGCTCCTATCTCAACACCTTTTGCAACTCTAAAAACTTTAGCAAATCCCGTCTTTTGTTGCTGTGGTGGTGGTTTCTTTCGCAGAGACGTAGCCCTTGTGAAAGACAGGAGGATTATCTGTCACCTAGTTTAAAAATGCTCCTACAATAAAATTCATAGGGAGTGTGTTATGGTAAACTCAGATTCTGAAATCCAAATCTATTACCAGCTGCACAGTGACAAAATCTAGCCCAGCCCCTAAGAGGTATCAGGATCGCTAAAATTTGAGATTTCCTAAATGCCCCACAGAGTTTGTAGAAGTCAATTTGATGGAGCGAGGCTCAGGGACCCAGTTCCTCACCAGCCCCTCAGCTCACCCAAGGAGGTGTAGGAGGGACCCAGTACCACCACACAGCTTCATCAACCTATTACTGCCTCCTGGCCTAGCATCACATCTTTAGCAGTAAAACACAAGCTAAATATAAAATAGGCACGAAACCTAAGACTTCAAAGCAACAGGCGGAATTTTATGTCAAAATAAATAAACAAATGCATGTAAACAGAAGTTGATGTTTATGCAACATTGCGGGCGGGAGGGGAGAGGATAGTCCCATCAGCCTCATTTCTAGACAGCACATATTTTGCACAACTTCTTTGTTGAAAAACTTCGGGGACGTGGTGTCTTATAAGGATTCCCTCAGGCTCCCAAGCCTCTCCCTCACTTCACAATGTGTGGGCAGGATACAGCTGTTCAGCTTCACTGCATGGTCCTCTCACCCAAACTGTTCACATAATGCAAAAATAACATCCCTCAAGGCACTATGGAAATTCACATCTTAACACAGCTTCAAATGCCTATTTATTTCACAGCCTAGTGCAAATACTACATCTGCTTCAGAGTCCACTCACTGTTTCAAACAATACCACAGGTCCTTAGATCAAGTCTATGAGATTTCTTTAGTACCTGAAAAAGACAAGGAATTTCTTACTACTTGCAGAACAACAAAAAATAATTATTTCTTAAAAAAACCCCACAAACAATCACAGTGATGCATTTCCCTACTGTCTCTTTTTCATTCAAGGTAAATCCAAACTTCAGAAAATTTGTGAATTGTGAAAAAGGTCATTCTGGATGCTTAACTCACCTCAACAGAAATAATTATTTTAGGTTAAGTATTGCACTACAACATATTTATCTACTCCACCTGAGTACTCCCCACTCACAGGAGAAATAAAAGGGATTTCTGCTGCTGTACATCATATAAATGCAACATGATATGAAATGTTTGTAGACAGGGATTTGAGAAACTTCTAACTCAAGCTCTCAGAAATGGCATTAGTTTGAAAAAGTAGCCCTTATGTTTTCAGCATCAATTCCACACCTGGGAAGCAAGAACAGCAGAATGAGCTTGGATCAAGGAGTCTGGGCAACCTCTGCCCAATAAGAACCCTGACCTGAATCCCTGTGTGGCCCTGGGAGAGTCACGTAAAGCCACATCCACAAATGAAGGGGCTCATGTATTCTTCCACTGAACCCGGATCCTGGCCTCACCACCACACTGTGTCTGGGTGGATTTGCAGTATAAAACATCTTTTACTGCCATGTACGTTCTGCCCACCTCTCCTGCTAATGTCACTCAAATCTGTTTGCACTTTAGAAATGTTGTTCATATGTGTCCTTTACCTCAGTTGAAGAAGCAAAAGACATTTGCCAGGTTATGCAGTAGGGAGTTTGGTAAAAAACGCAATTGTAATCCCAAGCTGTGTGAAATGGTCAACAGAGAGCCCTGGCACAAGCACCCTCTGTTAAGCCCTAAATTTAATTCAATCCATCAGAAAAACAAAAGGAAAGATGTTAAGAGGTTGACATTTTGGCAGCATCTGCCTCTTCAGAAGGCAGCAGGTGCTGCCAAAATATTAGGTTCTCTCATCTGTTTTCTTCATTGTTTTTGTGATGGTAGAAATTGAATCCTACAGTTGCAATTGATCTAACTTGCCAAGGCTCCTTTCTGATAATTGATGATTTTCTTGATCTTCTTTTTTGACACACACTGTCCCTAGATGCCCATTGTCCCTCCAAATCTCTCTGTTTCCCCTAGGCCTTAATTAGGTCTTCTAGGTTCTGTTGCCGTGGCGCTTTCACTGCTGCAGTTTTGTTTCCCCTCCAGGTCTGTCTTTCCTTCAGGCTCCAGGTATAGGCCAAAGATGCTCCATTGTTCCTTGCCACTGCTTGTTTGCCTGAACTACCTTTTTATTACAGTTGTTGTAGTCACTGCCACAGTCCTCTGTGAATGGCTGCTTTTCACCTCAACACTCACCAAGAGTTACTGATGGCAAAGGGTGAATATGAAACAGGAAGTCTGGGTTAAACCTAAGGAAGGAACTTGGGTTTCATGATACAACACAGAGTTCAGGTATCTGGTTTAGGAATGGAGCGGAAAAAAATGACTTAAATCTCTAGACTCTGTTGCATTTATATACCAAGAAATGGCTTCACAGAAAAACAGTGCATTGCCATTAGCAAGCCCAGCTGATGGATATGCAAGGTACTGCATTTCTTCCAGGCAGGGGGACCTAGCCAGGGTCTGAGGTATTAATGACTCTATGGCTTAAATTCTCCTCCAGTTTAAATACCCAAGTCATGCATTTAGGGGCACAGGAAGCAGCATGGATATTTCATACTATTGCCTACCTTATGTTTAAGCCATGGCACAGGAGGACAACCTAGAGGAAACCCAAGACCAGCACTTCAGGCCAGGGTAATCAGTTAGAAGAGAAGAAGCTGACTTCCCAGCTTCTGCTCTCTAAATTTTATAGAGATTAGGGCCAAGGCAGAAGTCCTTCCTCTCCCATATGGCAGCTTTACTCACTTATCCAGAGTTGCACTCTCTTTTGCTTGCTCTTCAAGTAGTCCCATAACTGTTTCCTATCTGGCTGTAAAGCTTCCTACCATCAGTGCATTATGCAAAAGGTGGTTTTGAATTGTCAGCTCTCTGCAGCAGAGTGATAAGTGTGTTTTGAGCATATTTAGTTGAACTAAGACCCACAGGGCAGGGGAGTTTGGAACTGAGAAGCCTATATTTTTGTAAATCCAGCCAAGTATGGATTAAGAGGCAGACACCCTCCTCTTGTCCAACATGGCAGTGCTCCTACTCTGAAGTATAGGTGAGCAAACCTATAAAAGGCTTTGGAGGAACATTTACACTTATTTAGATTATCTTAAGTTCTGAGATGCTCAGGCAAAGATATGCTGAGTTTGAGTGAGGATCTTGAAAAGATCTTCTGTCTACACAGAACATCAGGTATGGTACACACTTGTGATGAGGGAAGAAAGGTAGACGTCTCCATTGGAAGATTGAATAAAAGGCGGCACATTGTGAGGTGGATACTGCTTAAAGCAACCAAACTAGACAGCAGCCACAAAACTCCCCTGCAACTCACCAGCCACTTATTAACAGTATAAGACAGGGTTTAACATTTGCTTCTCTGCTCCAACCCCCAGCAAGGAGAGCACTTTGACTGCTGGTTGAGAGCCCCTTTGAAACTGCTAGCAGCTTCCCTTTTGACTTCCTTTTCCTGGAATACCCTGCCCTGTGGTTTTTGGCAGCAGAAGCTGTGATTTCAAAGCAAGCAGTGGGAATAAACCTTTTAAAAGGTGGGCACTCAGTAGCAGCCACATTAGCAGCTGACTATTTCAGAGAACTTGTTAAAAGACAGGGGCCTTAGTAGCAAGGGATACATTAACAGCTAAAGGTTACTTAAAGTGCGAGAGAACAGCGGCCTGTTCTTTATTTATCAGCTGCCATGCTGGTAACTAGCTTTGGCAGAGTGGCAAACTAAGTCAGGAGTCCAGGGAACAGAAGAGGCAGATTTTTTTCTGAAGTGCTTAGATTCTGCATTTACAGACTGTTTTTCTAAAGACTCGAAGAGAAGAGAGAGATTATGGCTGTGATGATCTACATGGCAATGCAAGGCCTAGGGAAACCAGACTCCAGTTCACCTGGGAGAGGACAGGCAATACCAGAGGGCACTTGGATAGCACATAAAGTGCCAGTTTTTAATGGAAGCACACAGGGCATAGAGGGGCAATTAATCCTATGGGAATGACATGTACTTTGGAAAGGATAGCGCAAGAGTAGCACAGTGGCAGGCTTTTAACATCTCTGGGTGCTCTGGGCATACCCAGTTTTTCTAAGCCATTCAGCATAGCTCCTAACACAATTATCATAACCACATTTTCAAGCCAATGTTATGTCAGAGGCACTCAGTATACGGACCTCTTTGGAAAATTGGCTCCTACTTTTTGGCAGTAATTGAAAGCTGAGCTCTTAGGAAAAAGGGAGCTCTAAATGCCTGGATGACATTTCTCAACTTTGCTCTCAAATAGGAGAACTTGTGAACCACAAGGCAATGCCATCAGACAGACTATTGTTACATTCACTCTTCTACTTTGTCCTCATAAGAACTATGAGGCAAAGTTATCACAGGCAGAGTGACAGACAACTACAGCATGCAGATTCAAATATCCATTTTAATACACAGCTATATCTAAACAAAACCAGCACTGATGTGCATGTAGGTAACAGTTTGTGTAGTGTATGACTGTTCCTTTAAATGGAAAGAAATGCCAGGCAGTTGTCTCCATTAGATTTTATTATGTAACATAGGATAAACAATTACATACTGTGCAATAAGGTAAGTGAGGTTTTAATTGCTTCTGCATTTATGGATGGTTTATCCTGACCTTTCATAGCCTTAAAAACTAATAACTGAAGCAAAACTAAGTTTACCGGCTCCTCTCAGAAACTAGTCATGTGAGCATAATCAAATCCCAGGCATTAGTAAAGCCTGGACTCCTGAGCTGGTGAGGAACTGAGTCACTTCTCATGTCAAATGGTGCTGGACAAGCAATGTCTTTTGTTTTAGATCAAATTAGAAAAAAGGGTATGGATTTTATGGCTAATGACAAATCATCACCCAAAGAAAATTGCACCAAGTTTGCAGCTCTCATTGTCTACATACTTCATTCATGAGAAAATAATACTGTGATAATTTTAATGAAGAATACTTAATCTAAGAAACGTGATGTATCTAAGAATACTTACATAGAAATTATGCTTCATAAAGGTCACAGTAAAAAGAGAGAGCTCTGTCTTACAGAGATACGATTCCATAGAAAGATTCTCTTAGGCAAAGAGAATTGATGAAGTTCATGTGTAGGTTAGTAGCAGAGCTATAAACAAAACCTGAAGTCTCATCTTTCCTCCTTCTTCATTATAGCACCATGACTTTCTGGAGAGGTAAGATGACAAGGAACAAGAGACAGAATTTAACACTGTTTTCACATGAACATTTTTTTTTTGCTGTCCCCTGAAGGCCCACTGCTGTCAATAGGACTCTAATCCAGAATTTTCTCCATTCCAGAAAACTTGGAATAAGAGTAGCCTCCAATGCATGCCATTGATGTATGGGCTTTCATGCCTTTTGCAACAGAGCAGTACCTTGCAGCCCTAGTGCATCTGGGAAGCAATCATTTGAAGCAAAAGACTTGAAGAATTACTACCATGAAGCTAACTTTAAAGATAATGTCTTTTCATCGTAGCCATGTTAGTAAACACAGGAATGTGGCTTATTTTAGACATTAAGGAAACGTGATGCTGTGATTCTCCCTTTCCCTTTCCCTTTTTCCCTTTCCCTTTTTCCCTTTCCTTTTCCTTTTTCTGTTTCTTTTTCAAAATAGAAGGCGTATTTGCAAAGCCTACCTGCAACAATTCTTCTCCATTTGTGATCTATTTCAGAAGAGTGGCTTCCCAAGGCCTCTTGCAGGCTGCCTTATTCCAGGCTTGGTGACAAAATTGCCTACAGCTCTACTTAGACATTTTATTTGCCACCCTCAGCTACAAGTGCAAAGAAGAAGACACACCTTGGATTAAACTCACCACAAACATTCAGAGAAGTTAATTATTGTGATCTAATCCACAAATGAGAGAGAAAAGCACATATTAGGTGAGTTTGCAGGCATCACTCCTTGCAGCTGCATGGCTGGCCTTCACACATGAAAGAAACAGGTCCAGCTACCAAACATCTCTTTCAGCTTTTCCTCCTGTACAGCTACATTCACTTTTCTCCAAACCACAACTCTGCATAACACTACAGTTGCCTGGGCCAGATCCCTGGCAGCTGTAACCCAATCTGCCTCCATGGATTTTAAACACCTTTTCCACCCTCTGGAGGATCTGTCTGCAAGTTGAAAGTACTTCCCTCTCCTTCCCTGCCTGCCACGCAAATACATACACATGCATCCATACACATACAAACATGGTAAATGGCATGAGTCTAGAATTTTTTTCCCCAACTCTAGAAGTATCATTATTTTATTTTTTTTTTCCAGACTAACTCGGAAAGAAAACTTTGAAAGCTTTCCAATGCAAATGTTCCTGGGGAAAGAGAGACACACCAGAGAAGCATCGCCTGCTTGTCTACATGGGTGTGAAAGGTTCTGGGAAAACCAGAGAGAAACGATCATATCTTGTGATAATTAGGGCAAGGGGAAAAAACGGGGAGCAATAGACGGTGGAACCTTTGGTCACTATTTTGTAATTTCTTTGGGCCTTGAAGTGACTAAATCAAAGAGCTTCTGATTTTCAGAATTGTACAATGGCAGTCCTCACAGGACAGACAACATCATTACAGTGGGAACAATTGTGTAATAGAATGCTGGGAAAAGGGGTCAAAAGCCAATGAAGACTTCTGGTTTGATACTCTAAAGAAAAGGTATTCACCAGAGTGGGTTTGATGGAGTCAAGTTGGATAGACCTACCTTTACTCTAGCAAGTGTGTAGCTTTCCACTAGAGGGTCTCCAGTTGATCTTGGTGAGGTGAACAAGCCATGAAGAGGTCAGGAAAAGACAGCAAACTTTGGCCACTCCATCCTCTGAATACTTGGTGATCTCTGTATGCCTCCCTGCTAACCATCTAGGTATGAACACATATAGAGGCATTTTTGAATTTACACAGGTCTGAGGGTCAGGATGATCCTCTTATGATGCATGAATAATATTGAGCACATGGACACTCTTAGTGACTTTGCAGTACAAACCACAGTAAGACTATTAATGAGGCTCTATCTTCTAAATTAATCTCTCCAGGATAAAGTTGGCAGTGATGGGCTATTAATATATTTCAGATAAACATATTATCTGAGCATCTTCTTGGTAAATCAAACTCATGCAAAGTTTTTAGCTGATTTCATCACCCTACTGCCTCCCTTCCCTTTGCAAGGCTTTGACGCTTCTTGGCATATGGGCTGTTGTTGTTGCAAAAATTTTATTGCAGTTAGTTTTTTTAATTGGCTGTTCAATTATGTTTGAAAGATGCAAGGCTGATGGAGTAAAAATATGCTCCTTTGACTAGATTTAGTTTTCAAATACACTACTAATCCCCAAAGATACCTGGGTGAATTGAATCCTAAATTCATATATGGGATTGTTGACGCTGTTGATTTTTTAACCTCTAGATCCATAATGCCCTTTATGCAGTGGATAAATGTAACCATACTTGTGGAAAAGAAGACGGCCTGTTGGAAACTCCACCCATCTGCAAGGCTGATTTTATATCTGACTCTTTCCTTTCTTTGATAAGCAACACAGGGATTTCTAGATTCAGCAACTCGGCATCTTCCTTTAAAGTATGCACCAAATTTGTAACATACCACAGTCTGGCTTTATTAGATTAATTAAAGAAACCTATTAATTTCCAAGTAAATGAAGAATATTTTTAATCATTGCCTGTGAACCACTTACCACATTAACTTGCCCCTCTGAAGTCATTTACTTAAGTATGCCCTCAGTTTGCTTAATCCATAACTGGTCAATAGTATATTAATATTACAGTCTCATTTTGGAACTAAGCATGTCTGAGCCTATTAAACTGTCACCCTGGATTTACTTGCAGGGAAAAATTATCTGCATTCAGAGATAGAGGGAGAAAAGTATTAAAGTGAATTGAGCACTAATGAAATTAATCATAATCATCGTAAGTACTTTCAACTGCTATCACCCAGTGGGAAATGCTGCTACAGGAATGTCTTCCTTCTCTATTGTTCTTATGGCTGAGCTGTGGAATATACTTTAGCTTTTGTTTGTTCCAAAGAGACTGATAATGCTTTAGTGATCATTTGATATCACTCCTTTTTTTTTTCCCCCACTAAGAGTCAGCCTTAGAGACAACCTTGAAATACAAGCTACTTCATGTAAAGCTTGTTCTACTGAACTAGTTTAATGTAGGTCAGACCTACTGTAGTTTGTGCTATAATTCATTCAAACTGTGGGACTCCATTTCTTGCTGTTTATTTTTACTGCATTGCTTGTGAATTTAATGCGTATCATTTACATGTCCAAGACAATAGGAAAGAGCAAGTCAGGAGAAAAATGATCTATGTACCTGCAGTGTAACATATATTTAGATATACAGAGTCAGATCCTCAGCTGTGTAAAGCAGAATAGGTACATGGTGCTTTAAAGCCAGTAAAGTTATGCAGATTTATATTAATGCTGTAAGATTATCCTTTATAGCACTCCTCTTAATTCATGCAAAAGTTTTATAAGCCTTTAATAAATAATACTTGAATTTTAAAAATGGGGTTTCTTTTTGCTTCCAGCTGCTGGGATCTGTAGTGGCAAGGCACTAATCTGTATCCTGTTTAATACTCCGTGAAACTTTTGAAGGGTTCTCCCCACTTCTTCTTTGAATTCTTCACTTGTCTAGAAACTCTGGTGTTGTATGGATTAAACAGCTGAAGGAAACCTCTGATGAAGAGGAACACGCCAATAGGAAAGACAAAAAAATAGCAGCAGATCAAAAGCAGTTATCTCTAAAAACAAACTCGGTGCTATCCACAATTAAGAAACATTTGACATTTAAAAATGTTTTACCAGTGTTTTCGCTTAGAGAATTGCTTAATGGGCACTGTGATGTGTAAATTCAATTCAAATGTTAAATACAGTTCTTTGGGAAAGACTGCACAGTTTAAATTACCTAATAATTTGGACAAAATCTGTTCCTCTATAATTAAATGTATACAACAGAATGTCTTTTTACTAAGTACATTCAGAGAGGAGATGCTTATCAGTAAATGGTTACTTCCTCTTGAAGATCATAAAGATACTGTCATCTCTGAGAACTGTATAAGGAAAAAAGTTAGTTTATATATTTGTCAGAGTTTCTGCTGAAGTTGAATGGATGTGAGATAGAGCACTCCTGTGTTTTCCTGTGAATAGTCCTCCAGGCCTTAATCCTTCAAAGCCCCTTAATATATGCTTTGCTTTAAGTCTTTCCCTACAGTTCATACCTATGTAGGAAGGCATACAGCAAGGTGATGCTCCCAGACAGTGCTCTGGTAACGGAAAGAGATGATAATTCATCTATCTAATCCCTGTCTGCTAAGACACAAGAGTGCCATTCGCAACCCAGGACGATGTTTCTGCTGCGTTCAGCTCAGAACCTTTCTTTCCGCAAGTGTTCCCAGGCTTCAGAAAGGTGACTGCTGCAGTGAGTTATGGCCCCATGTGAGTAAGGGTCTGAGAATCTGGATCGCTGAGGTTTGTTTAGTCTATTTTTAAATGTGTTGAGTGAGGCAATTTTGCCCTCTTTCTGAGTGAGACGACTCCTGAGCCTAGCAGATGTCAACAGCAGGATATCTTCTCCATGATAGTGGGTATGAACTTTCTCTTCAACTTTTCTATTCCTCTTTATTATGTTCTTTTTCACTTAGCTCTACCTCTACAAATATTCACAGCCTTTGGTATTTCTACTTCCATTGCTCACTCTCATAAATTCTAGCTCTTTTATTCTACCTTTAGTGTCACTCCATTTGCCTCCTTTCTTCTTTGGGAGGGCACTCTTTTTTACACTTTCCTGACTCCCTCTAGTTTGTCAATTAAGATCAAATCTGCTGTGTGTGGCTGACAGACAGAAATGACATCCTCGCTTAGGGCTCAGGGTTCTTTTGCTATCAATTCAATATTGCAACATAGGCATAATGCACTTTGATTGTTCAATTCCTGCTAATGAACCAAAGTCTCGCTCTCCAAAAGGCTGGAAATTAAGTCTGCACGGTGTGCCTAAGCTTCACAATGTCGTTCACTGCTGCAGATCTGTTATATGCAACAGAGCATTGGAAAATAAAATAAAAAGCAAGGTTATATTGCTTAAAATTCTGAAATTTCTAGTATGTACTTGGAATTATGCAAATATTTGTAGATTCCCAGGTAGGAAGATTATCATGGCTCTGCATGTCTGGTCCCCAGTCATAATACCTGACATAATTATATTGGAAAAAAAATTGCATGCTCACTAGAAAAAGTGCATTGGTGCATGGCACTTGTGTCTGGTGGGCCCAGATCATCTGAACTCCATGAGGAGGAAATGTTTGGGTTCCACACATGCATCAAGGAGAGATTTTTCAAAGTGAGTAGGAAATTAAAGGCAGCTCTTCAAACTTTCCCACAAGTTATTTTATAATCTACTTTCTTTATTCACATTCATTCTGCTAAACACTTAGAGGAAAAGGAAGAGAGAAAGTGAAAGAAAAAAATTGATTTATTACTAATGGTCATAAAGGGAAACCATAAATCTACTGGGGCCATGCAGTGACTCTAATAGTGAGTAAGAACACATGTAATCAATATGAATGTATTCATTTTTATTTTCTCTCAGCCACAATCAATATGCATAACATCTCACTGTTGAATAGGAAGGCACAGCTTTTGCCTCAGTGAGTTTACAATAATTCAGCAAAACTCCTGCTGAGTTTTGATTGAATAATAAGTTTGCCTCTAGCTAGATTAAAAAGTGCAGGCAGGCAATATGCTGATAGGTAGGAAAACCAGGAGGCAGCAATTCTAGAAAAGACCCAGGTGCAGGAAGGCAAGGGAAGAACAAGGCACTAACGGGTGACTTTGACGAAGAAAGACAAAAGAACTGCAGTTGTTTCTCTGGGTGGTGGAAAGATTGCAAAGCAGAAGGAAACTGTCCCAAAACTTTGGTGTAGCATAAAAAAAAAGCTTCAAAGGTGACCTGCACAGCATTGCAGGAAGGAGCTGCTAACACATAAGGAGCTGACCTCTGCAGAGCTTCAACATGCGATTCCTCCAAATACTCATTTACAGTCTCACCCTTAACTGTCTTCATAGGACCTGCCCCATGGTTATATACACCCAAAGAGCATAAAGCTGTAGAGGTGGAGTTGCCAATGGCAGAGAAGGAGAAGGCTCAGGCCTTGGGGAAATCTGGAAGTGCACTGACTCCCACTGAATCACTCTAGGATATCATCTTTGAGCAGGCACAAAAGGTGTAGAGGAGGCGTCCTCTCAGTTCCCCACAGCTAACACTGCTGAGCAAGCAGCTTGTTGCATCCTCCACTAACTTTGATTTGCAAACAGCCTTAAAGCATTGCAGAAAATAACATGGGAAATTTTAAATGATGATAACAAAAGCTTGGCTGTGTAATGCCTGTAATTGAAGGAATGCAGTGATGTCTGGATCGGTATTGCAGAACAACCAAAGATTATACAAGGTGTCACAGAGAAACAAAGAAAGAGATCACTCTAACCAGAGCAGAGAATGAAATCAGAGAGAAACATTCATCTTCATTGAACCCAGCTTCTGCACTATCATGTCTGGACCTTGAACCTACTGAGGCACTAATGAAAATCCAAACAAGTAAATATAACTGTTCCACGTGCTCTTGAGCTTACTTGCCAGAGCAGTGGCTGTGTCGCTCGATCCCCCCAAGCAAGCAGCCTGAAAACATTTTGAAGAGCAGTTAACTTCCACTGGAATTCAGGAGTGCTGGCTGCTCTTTGAAGACGAACAGACAAGATTTGCGCTGCTCTGTGTCAGACAGTATTTTTCTCAATGGCCTCTCTCTTTTCCCAGGGAGAATTTCTAGAAGCACTCTCTGACTATGAGCTCTCCAGAACTGATCACTGTACACTTCTTACTTATTAATTTCCCAGGTTGGCGATATTCTAGTTATTTCAGTGTGTCCTGTCAGGCCTTCAGTTTGTTAGCCTCCTAATGAACAGACCTAATTCCTTACATGACTGGTTGAAAGGTTTGCCTAATGGTGCTGTGTAAATGAAGAAGACAGTTATTACGATGATCATGATTGTATATTAATAATAACAATGAACTCTGGTCAGGTATGTCAAATATACAGGAAATGAGAGAAAATACCTACTTAAAAAGAAGATTGAAGAAACAACTGCTTCTCAGGAACTGAGGAAAGAGATTTGGATGTGAAAAAGAAAATTATGAGCTCAGCAAAAAAGACTGTACCAGTATTAATTTCAATTTTAAAATTATTTAATTTTGCCATTAATTTTAGCCCAGGGAACAGTGGCTTCCTGCAAGCATGCAGGGCAGCTCAGGAACTGTTCATGGGGAATACCTGCAGGAAGGGAAGATTGAGCTCATACACTTGATGTGTGAGAACTACACTGTCCTGAGTGAGCGAAGGACTCAAAGAGAGAGCTTCTCTCCTGTACCATAGAGATCAATGTCAAAGGAAATGAGTAGAAGAGTTAAGGATGTTTTTTTCCTACTCCATCTTCACAAGTTTTGGCAATCAGTATGTTTTTGTCTTCCTGAAGAGGTGCAGACGACACCTGAACACAGTAGGGTTGACAGCCCCATCAAATTATCTGTCTCACCTTTTTGGTTGCCCTTGAGCTATGGTGTACCAGTGCATCTGGGCCAGATGCAAACATATTTCAGACAGCAGAGTGTGGAGAAAAAGAGTGGTGTAAATCCCACCCATAGTCCTGAGTAAAATTCTCCAAGGCAGAGACATCAGCTTATACGCCAGGTGGAGTTAGGTCTTGTTTAGCTGGACAAGGAGAGCTCTAGATGATAGTAATTTAGTTATCTCCCCACCAGTGGTGTGCAGACCACAAGTATTTAAAACATGACACAGCAAATACTTTCAAATAGTGATCTGCTCACAGCAACTTTCTTTCAAAGTAAGAAGCAATATTTTTATCCAGGGAATGATTCCTTGCAGCTCGTGAACCAAGCTGTAAGTGAAAAAAAGCCTCACTCATACCATGATAAAAAGTCTTACCAGCTGCAAGGGGTTATCTGTAAAGTCATTTCCAAAAAGAGCAAGGTAATGAAAGCAGTACATAGCAAATACCGATCCAGACATCACTGCATTCCTTCAAATGCCCAAGATTTAAGTCAGAGAAGTGCTGCTGTGTACCACTTAAACATGGATGGAGAAACCAAACACAACACCAAATACATCAAATCAATCATCTACTGTATTGGTCTGTTTATTCTTTTCCATTCTGATGTTCAACCAAAACTCTCGTCACAATCCATCTATGCCCTAAACACTGTCTGGAATAATTTTCCAGAGAAAACCAGGAAGCTCATTAGCTTCCTTTAGAAGATATATATCTGCAGCTCAACATAAAAGTCATGAAAACATATTTAATTTCCCATACTGGAAGGTAATTTTTGCAAAAGTAACAGCAGTGCAGTTGATATATCTCCAAGAGTCTTGTTTGCTCACAGTCTGTACAAGGGGCACCTCAGATATTTGAGCACAGAAGTAGCTGTACTTCATGTCATCTCCAAAGCCTTGGAGGAAAAAAATACGGAAAACTGAGGGTAAGAAGATAAATTTTATAAGAAGTAGCAAAAAAACCTACAGACATTATTTCAATTAAACAGAAAAAGTACCAAAAATAATATGGATGCAGTTACTTCTTATTTTTACAGCTGGCTAAAGATTTAATAGTAGCAATTCATTGCATGTACAATGGCATCTGCAGAAACAGCTGTAGTTCCCTTGTGTAAAACACACTGGATACAGCAGTGAATTTGCTTGAACTTGCTTTCACAGGCAGCATGGTCTAACAAAGGAATGGTTAATGATTTCTGCTAAATAATAGAAAGCTTCAGACACATGGCTGTGTAGGATGTTCCTTATTCTCCCTTAGTGCACATCTTAAACCTTGCACAATGAAATCAGGAATGGGGAGTGTTTGGGAAGTGTAAGGAGAGATGGTGAAGAGAAATCTTCATTCACTTTGCTTGGTTGTGAAGTAGACCACATGGATTATCTTTTTATTTACGTTTACTCTTCTCTGAGTATTTGTGTTTAAAAAACGTAACATGCCCTATCAAAAAGGATTATGTGTAATTGGTTTGTGCTCATCTCCTTGAACTGATGCTGGGAGGCGTAACCATGTCTTCAATATAGAAGTTTGTATATAAGGCAGCACCCAATTGCATATTACACAATTTCTCTGTTGCTCTTTTATTTCTTATTCTTTAAGCAGAGAATAGGTAGAACAATTTGTACTCGATTAAGACCAGTTAAAGGAGATTTATTAGCAAGGGTTGCAATGTGTTTTTGGTATTAGCCTCTTAGACCACAGAAAGTGGCTTCTGCAGTTTGCTGGGGGCTGGAGGTAAGTTCTTTGTCAAGGGTTGTACCACACTTGCCTCCTTCCAAGCGAAGGCTAAGGGCAGAGGAGGAAACAGGAGGGTCACTAATTCTGCCTGCCACAAATGCAATAAACGTTAACCAGAGATGATTATTGAATGCAGAGACAGCTCTTATAAGACTTACAGATAGTATGTATCTTGTTAGATGATTAAAGAAAAGCTGGGTTGGGAAAGAATCATTCTGCCAGACGAAATCTCGTGTTCTATTCCTAGCTGGGTTGCAAAGAAAGTGAAATGATTTAGGGCTTTATATTCCCTTATTTCTCCATCACCTTCTGATTCCTCCTAACTCCTTTCAGCATTCCTGTAACCCTGTTCCCAGAACCACACTGCCAGGCCCCCCATCAGCAGCAATAGATTTTTCTCCCTGCTGGTTAGGACACATAGAACATCAGTGCTTTCCCAGTGGGAAAAGCAGGAGAGGACAGCAAGTCCTCTCAGTCCCACAGGCCAGGTGAAGAGGTACTTGCATATTCCCACAGTCCTAAACTTGGCTGCTGCAGATAGACCTGAAAGAGAAAAACAAGCATATGGAGATATGGAGATTATATTTCTCCAATTAAATTTCCCTATTAAAAAAAAAAAAAAAAAAGAAAAAGATCAATATGTCCAGTACAAGAGGTCAGAATCAGACCGTGGGCTTCACCCCAGGCAAGAAGCAAACAGATCTGCTGCTTTATTTCTACTTTTATTATGACGTAGGCTAATTGACAGAATTCACACCTTAGTGTAGTTTCAGGTAATGAATGTGCCACAAGATGCAGAAAGAAGATGTTTAATTGACAACTCTTCTAATTGTACCACTTTAAATGCTGGAACAAATAACCAAAGAAACTATTTGTAAGCCTCTAGAAGATAACGAGGAGGTACAGCCACCATGGATTTGTCAAGAATAGATTATTGTCACACTAATGTAATTTCTTTCCCCCATAGGATAATAGACCTTGTGGACATGGAAGAAGCAGTAGATGTTATATGTCTTGGGCCTAGTAAGTTTTCTGACACTGTTCCATATAACATTCTGATAAATAAGAGAAAAAAATGTGGACTGAAGAACCTGCTGGACTGTGAGTACACAACTGGTGAGAAAGTCATATTGAAGAGAAAAATTATCAATGATTCGTTGTCAAAGGCTGTATCAAGAGGATTCCATAGAGGTTTCTCTAGGCCTGATACTATTCATTGCTAATGAACTGGTTGATAGAAGATATTGTAATGCAATTAAACAGCACATCTCCCATTGTTGGTAGAGGTTCCTCATATGCTGCAGGAAAGGACTAGTGTTCCAAGGGATCTTGACCGTTTTGAAATAGTCTCAAGAAATAAGATGCAAGTCAAACAAAGTGCCTGACCCAGTAGTAGTCTGCTACTTAAATTAAAATTTAGGGATAGTTGACTTGGTGCTATAGCTTTGTAGGTAAGGATCTATGTGTTACAGTAGAACAGAAGACGAACACAAAAGAAGAATATTTTTTTCCCTTTACCCAACACTTGTAAGACCTCAGGACATTGCATCCAGACTCATTTTTGGCCACCTAACTTTAAGGAACATACAGGTCGACAAGGTCCAAGGCAGAATAACCAAAAATCTGAGCATCTAGGAGAAAAAGCTGGGCCTGCATAGTCTAGAGAGAAAAAAGTGACAGTTTCATAGTTTCACGGTATCATAAGGTTGGAAAGGACCTCCGAGATCATCGAGTCCAATCTATAACCCAACACTAACACCAACCCACCATCTAAACCATGGCACTCAGTGCGTCATCAAGTCTCCCCTTAAACACCTCCAGGGTTGGTGACTCCACCACCTCCCTGGGCAGCACATTCAAATAGCCAATCACGCTTTCAGTGAAGAACTTTTTCCTAACATCAAGACTAAACTTTCCCTGATGAAGCTTGAGTCCATGCCCTCTAGTTCTGCCACTGGTCACCTGAGAGAAGAGACCAAGCCCTGCCCGACTACAACCTCCTTTTAGGTAGTTGTAGAGAGCAATGAGGTCTCCCCCGAGCCTCCTCTTCTTCAGAATAAACAGCCCCAACTCCCTCAGTCGCTCCTTGTAGGGCTTGTGCTCCAGCCCCTTCACCACCTCCGTTGCCCTCCTCTGGACACACTCCAGCATCCTGACGTCTTTCCCAAACTGAGGGGCCCAGAACTGTACACAGTATTCAAGGTGAGGCCTGACCAGTGCCAAGTACGGGGGGACGATAACATTTCCGGTCCTGCTCGCCACACTATTCCTGATGCAGGCCAGAATGCCATTGGCCTTCTTGGCCACCCGGGCACACTGCTGGCTCATTTTGAGCTCCCTGTCCACCAGCACTCCCAGGTCCCTTTCTGCCTGACTACTCTCCTGCCATTCTGTCCCCAGTCTACAGCTCTGCATGGGATTGTTGTGTCCAAAACGAAGTACCCGACATTTGGACTTATTAAACATCATCCCATTAGAATCGGCCCATCTCTCCAGTTTGTCCAGGTCCCTCTGTAGGGTCATCCTGCCCTCTAACAGATCAACCCTTCCTCCCAGCTTGGTGTCATCTGCAAACTTGCTGATGAGGGACTCAAACTCAATCCCCTCATCCAGATCATTAATAAAGATATGAAAGATATTAAACAGGACTGGACCCATTACCGATCCCTGGTAAACACCACTGATGAACAGCCACCAACTGGATAAAACACCATTCACCACCACTCTCTGGGCTCGGCCATCCAGCCAATTCCTAACCCAGCACAGAGTGCTCCCATCTAAGCCACGGGCTGCCAACTTCTCTAGGAGTCTACTGTGGGAGACAGCGTCAAAGGCCTTGCCGAAGTCCAGGTATACAACATCCACAGCCTTCCTCTCATCCACCAGGTGAGTCACATGGTCATAAAAGGAGATCAGGTTGGTCAGGCAGGACCAACTAAACCCATGCTGGCTGGGCCTGATATCTTGGCCGTTCTGCAGGTGCCGCGTGATTGCACCCAGGATTATCTGCTCCATAATTTTACCTGGGACCGAGGTCAGGCTGACAGGTCTGGAATTACCCGGATCATCCTTACAGCCCTTCTTGTGGATGGGCGTCACATTGGCCAACTTCCAGTCTTCTGGGACCTCTCTGGTGAGCCAGGACTGCTGAAAGATGATGGAGAGCGGCTTAGCAAGCTCATCCACCAGCTCTCTCATCACCCTAGGATGGATCCCATCCGGCCCCATAGACTTATGAGGGTCCAAGTGGCTCAGCAGACCTCTAACTTCCTCCTCATGGATTGCAGGAGGGCCGTATTTCACCCTGCCCCCATCAACCACTTCAGAGGACCAACTGTCAAGCAAACAGACTTCCTTACTGTTGAAGACTGAGGCAAAGAAGGCATTAAGTACCTCAGCCTTCTCTGCATCTTTGGTTACTATATTTCCCTCCACATCCCACAAGGAGTGGAGGTCGCTGCCTCCCTTCTTTTTACCATTGATATATTTATATATAAAATACAGCAGTGATTTTTGAATGTGTGGTTGTTGTAAAGAGGAAGCAGTTTCTTGTCAGTGTATATGTTGCATAGGTCAAGAAACAAATGGTTTATAACTTAGGAAGTGAGTTTAAGGTTAGGCATTAAATAAAAATTTCCTGCATTATTGACAGTTGAAAAATGGAATAGGATACTTAGGGATGCTGTGAAGCCTCCATCACTTAGAGAAGATCCATGTATATCTTGATGTTGTCCTGGAGTTGGGAGTGGACTAGATGACCTCTAAAGACTCCATTCTAATCCACTTTTCTATAATCCTGTGAATTCTGTGAATATCACAGTCCAGCTATGTTTAATAAATTAAAACATAAGGGAGAAAAATAAGCCCCTAGACCAGAGCTAGGTCTGAAAAGTCTGAACATGTTGTGGTAATAGGCCATAAATTTGCTTTCATTGCCTGAGGAGATTTTATTGTCACAAAGACTAACATACAAGAAGTCTATTCTAATAGTTAAGCACCTCCAAAACATGGCAGATTCTTTGATTCATATTCTGGAAGAAGTAGTTTATGTTTATAGAAACAAATTTGTTGCATAAAAATACAGGTTAGGTCAATCTTCTGAGCTCTATATATCTCCAAAATGTCTCTCTATAGATCCTCATTTATCTTGAAAAGCAAAACCACAATTCCAGACCATTATTAAAGAGCACTTTGAATTACATTCATCCTATTCCTATACTCACTGCATCTCACAGTAACATTCAAATACTTTACCACCAGAACAAAGAAAAAGACAATACAGACACAAGAGTTGCTGTATGGCCTTATCAGCTAATCAGAAAACAACACAAAACTGTGCTTTTCTTTAGTGTCAGACATCTATATTTTATGTGAAGCAGAAAGCACTGTACCTGTAAGTCAATGGAAGTGACCCTGAGGGGCTTCTTTCCAATATCATGAGTACAACAGAGAGAAAGAGAAACTTTTTAATTAAAATCTCCATAAGAAAGGAATAATTACTGCTACAAAATGTCCTACCAGTAAAGCAATCCAAGTTATCAACTAGGGTTTTCATTTTTTTTCTGCATCACCAAGAACATTCCATAATACATTTTCATGTAAATGCCTAGGTTTTATTCTTTTTCACTTGGGTTCACTATTGCTATATAGGGGAATGAAGCTTCTTGCTCATTTCAATGAGCAAAACCAGGTGGAGGGAAACAAAAAACATTGTCTGCTTTCTGTCTGGAGTGAAACTACACAGTTGACTCAATGAGTTTGATCTTCAGAGAAAATAAAGTCAAATTGAAACACCCTTATAAAAGCCTGTCCCCTAGGAGTTCATGGGGTTCACCTAAGACATATTTTTTTCAAAGAAGTCCCAAGAGAACAATACAAGCCCTATTTTACTACTACAGGATATAAGGTGACATCAAATAATGAATCTAAGTATTCCCCTTCTGAACTCAGCCCAAAACACTTTTAAAGTTTTCTAATATAAAATAATATACCATGAACTGGAAATCTTTTGGCTATTTTGTCAGTTTAAGCTGTGGTAATATATTTTCCCTTGGAAAAATATAACTTTGTGCTCATTGTGTGCTTTTTTGTTTTTTATTTAATCTGTGATGCATATCTGAATGGAATTTCTGCCCGTAATTCTATAAAATTTACTCTGAACTGCTGTTTATGCTCTACTGATCACAACTCTGTTTTAAGGATTGGCTCTTATTTTTCAATCTTCTCTTCAGTGCCCTTTTGCTGTATTAGAATATGAGGAGTAAGAGGGAAAAAATTTTCACACATTTAACACTTTGTTTCCCCTGGACTTCTGTATAGGTCCATGGGGATCTTGCTACCTCACACGAGCAAAACAGGAAATCATACTACTGGAGTGACAGACTTATTAAGGCTGATAGACACACATGCGTGTATTGGCTGTTATTTTCCTCTCCAAAGTTTTTAGTTATCTGCTATGTTTCAGCTGTGACAGTTATGGCAAATGTTACAAAAACAGGAGGCTATATCCTTAGCTAGTGTACATCTACTTGACTGTGAAATCCTGGTTTTACATACTCATATGTCAGGCCAGATTTAGTCATGGCTTTAAACCATAATCTCTGTCCATTGCCCTCCAATGGTCACTGTCTCTAATGAGTGTGTAAAAATGATGCTAATTGAAGAAGACCCATGTCATTTGATTCAGCTTCTTCGGGAAATGGCTTGATTGTTTTTCAGTCCAAATGAAGCCTAAAATCACTTCCAAAAGTTATTTTAAACTGAAAATTGTGACGACTATGCCAAGGCTAAATTGGACTCTGCACTTACTTAGCATCTTCCCAGGTTCTGAAGTACAGTGTTTCATTAGCTGCCAAGAAGATTGTGTTTACACAATCTGTTGAAGCTGCCTCAACTAGGACACTTTAAAAGCAACCAGGATGTTTTCAAAGTTCAGAAATCATAAGGGAAGTCCATGTCCAAAGGATGCCAGAGAACAAGTAATTATACTTCTAGCTCCTTTGTTGATATAATAACCACAGAGGCACTGCACATGCTGCAGTCCTTGTAAGGTGCAGCACAAGTGAAGAATGACTGATCACTAGCAGGAAAGAAAGTGAGTGAAGTAAGAATAGATGAACAAAGCAATCTCAGAAAAATGTGCAAGCTTCAAGCAGGTCAGTCAGTGGTCTGAGTTAATGCCCAGCTCCATGGGAAGAGAGCAAACGTGGTGTCTGAAGTAGCCTACCAGAAGTAAACTCTGCCTTTGAAGTAAACATGACTTTAAACATGAATACATAGCACTGCTATTTATAGGAAATCAAATGTAAATGTAGTGGGATGAGCTTCCATGAAATAGCAAGAAAACAAAGAAGACAAGGTAAACAGGAATGTAAGGAAAGCACAGTCAGCATTTGTATAACAGTCATTAACTGTGCTTTGTACTTCAGAATGCCCTTTATTTGCTGATCTCAGAGTCTGCAAACATTAAGGATTTGTCTGTAGAGAGACTGTAGTACCGGATGATTTATTTATTCTGCTGCCACTTATGCCTCTGGTTACCCTTCTGCTTTGTCAAGTCTATTTACACATTTTTATGGATGTAGTGTGATGCAGTGTCTCTGTGTGTGTATATATATGTGGAACCAAATAGGGTCAGTCCCAGAGCATGCCTATTCATAAGCAAAAATGCTCTGTCTGCAACACACACAAGGCACGTCCACACCCAGCACTGGCACACAGTGCAATCCCTGCAGACCGAGTAACGACAAATTCCACCTACTGATCACCACCAGCACCAAATTCTGCTTCACTTGGGTTTTTCTCTAGACCATTTCTCATGATCATCCATCAAACTGCATGGGAAACCTGGGAAGATCTGCCCAAGACACTACTACTGGGAGCTACCACGTTCTGTGAATATCTGTATTTGGGTCTTTTGAAAAGTCTGGGCTCAGTGCCTTACAATGTGGCTCTGATCGGGTTGGGACACTTACCTGGGGAGTTCTCCTCGTCTTCACTTTCCCCTTTGTAAAGACAGAAAATATTTATTACCTCCTGAGTGTTAGGAGTTGCTGCAAGGATTATTTGTAGACAACAGCGATCCAGAAAAGAACATTTCTAAGTGATAGCAAAAAGAAAAAAAGAAAAAAGAAAATGTCTTCTCTTATTTGTGCTGGTACTTTTTTTCCTCCTTTTGTGGCAAGTTTAGTGCCTGTGAGAAGTGCCCACAAATTCTGTTTTCTTAAAAAGCAGCTGGAGGAAATCAAGTTTTGCTGTCATGGTACAGTCAATCCCAACATGTTGCAAAGGCCTTGTCACTTTACATTACACACCCTGATGAGATACGATTTGAGAGATCTGTATCTAAATGGTTTCATGGGTGGTAAGAGGGTCACACATGAAAGTGGCCCTGCAGCCTGCAAAGCAGCAAGTTCTCCTAGGAGATAATCAGGATATTCTTCCTGAAAGAGTTAGTGGACCTCTCTGGCTAACCGCCCATCACATGCAGGAAAAGAGAGGGAAACATTTTGTAGAAAATTGTGGAGTCTAGGTGATTTGGTGCATGAGAACCTGGATGTTTCTATTCTGCCACTACCTTTTTATTTGTGCTTTCTCTCCAAAACTGATGGATTCATTATGCCTCACCGTCTGCTTTAGGCATTCTGCATCTGCCACAGCAGAAAATGGACAGATATTATGTTGTCAATGAACTAACTGAGATATCACTCACTGCTTCCTTCCTACAAAGAGCAAGATGATAGAACTCTTTCCCCCAGCACGTTTCTTACATAGAGATGATGCTTTGTTAATAAGCCAAGCCCAGTATTTTAACAACTGCAAGGTGAAGGGTTGAAGCAGTAATATGCCTTAAGGTCATGTGGCACACGGTCATATTTTAATTACTACTGCCTGAGGCTATCACCACAGGTATGTTTCCTTCCTGCATAAAACATGAACCTGGGAGTGCTTTCAAAAAACAGGATGTACACAGTAACAGCCTTTAAACCAAGGATAAATTTTATTTCAGTATTTTATCTTGTAGGCTCAGAGGGGTGAGAGAAAGAAATGCTTTTCTACCAGTAAACTCATGTTTAGCAATGCAAAATGTATCATATATTCTAGCGATCTTTCATTTCCTTAATAAATGCCCAAGCATAGCAAGCTCTCAACACCAATATCCTTTCAATAAAAGGTAACCTTATATGGTCACTACATGATACATGATTTATAAGATGCCATGTTAAAGTAAACTCAAACTCACCAAACACAGTGAAGGAAGGAAATGGTTGTCTGACTCCATATGGTGTTTTCATGTTTCTATTAAAACCAGACTATTCAAACACTGTGGATACCAGCACAGGTATCAGCTCTAAAGGAAGGATAAAGAGTCTTATCCACACCATCTGTATCAATAGCATAAAAATTGCTGGCAACACATGAATGTGGTTAAAACACTCAGGGTCATCTTACTGTTGGGGATTAAAAAGACATTGCTCCCACAGATTGGTTTGCTCAAAGAGCTATCATGAAAGTGGATCATTGAAACCCTTTGCTAGGCAAAGGATCAGGGATAGTTGAACTGTACAGACCAGCTCCTTTGAGACAATCTCCTTTAAAGTAACATTACAGAAACTGAAACTTAATCTTCACTATCATAATTGACACTTAAATCCAACGCCCAGATTTTTGTGGAGTCATACTATTTCAACTGAAGATATTATGCTGCTTTAGCAATCTTCAATCTAGGAATTTGTCATGCACCTTAAATAAATAAAAAGTTGCTAATTTATTATGGATGACCATAAAAAAAATCTAGAGCATTGAAATAATTTTTTTCTGGCTGTTCCCTCTGTTCCTACTCCCTGGGGAATCCTAGGAGGTATGCTCTTACAACATGCTACTTCAGAGACTCCCAAACTCAGCCCCTACCAGACTCCACCCAGGCATCAGTAGAAGAAACCTGATGTAAATAGAAGGTAGCTGAATTATATTTTATTTCCCTATAGGGGGCAACCCTTCACCACTTCAGTGAACAAGGGGCCACCACGTGTCTCTGTTCAGACCCAGGAACATTCTGCATCACGGCAGTATAATGAAATCAAAGAGAGGAACAGATTCCAACACACGTCACAGCAGGTCAGTGCATTTGCTCGGTAGTGTGCTGCATAAAGCTCACATAGTTGCTTTTTAAGTTGTCTTTAAAACTGCTGCCAAGCCATGCCGTTGTAAAGCCTAGCTGAGTTGAGAACCTGCAATAAACTCAGTGAAGTAGAAGACCTCCCAGATTTTGTAGAGGAGGCCTCGTCACATATATTTGCAAGGCATCCTTTCATACTCTACCTGAAGTTTCAGTAACCCTTTCAAGCATTTGACTTCACTTGGAGATTAACGTATTTATCATGTACTTTTGACTCAGAGAGTTTTGGTTCATTTTTTCTTCAGTAACACAGATATCTTCAAGAACTTCTACTAATGAGAATGGCAAGGACCCAGAAAATACTCTCAGTTCTTTGAACCTCACTCACATCATGTTACAAGGCTAATAGTGTCACTACTCCATTAAAATGTTTAAGTATTACAACCTCTAGAACCAGTAGTACTTAATGATATAAACAACTCCCCCTTCCTACTTTTCCTCCTACTTAAACACCCTACCATGCTGCAGCTTTTAACTCAGTAGCAAAAACCATCCATGGCTCTTGTGCATAATAGTCCAAATGGTTTCCATTTAACTTTCCATATGCAGGACACATTCCTTGCTCAGTTAGAGGTACCTGTGGAGCCCAGAGGGCAAAACACCCTCTTTCTCACTGCCCTCTACAGCACACAGGCGGGAGAGCTGAATATGATCAATATATGGGGACCACAGGATCGTCTTACTGGCTGCAGCAGGCACAACATTCCCAGCTGCCTTCTTATCAGATCAAGGGACTTTCATCCAGCTTTTTGTCTTTCCATCTTCCTATGGCTCTTAGGAGTTTCAGAAAGATAGACTGAAGTTGGAAGAGAATCAGAGAAGCATCTTTAGCATCCTCAACTTCAATAGCACAGTATGTAAAGTCAGGCAGCTGACATCAACAGTCATTCAAGGGAGTGGAGATTAGTACATGAAGCATATCATAAAGCCAACAAGGGGAGCTTGAAGCCTCCTCAGTGCGATTCACAGTATATTGAGGGGGGAATCAGAAGAACGAGGAACTGAGGCAGAAGTTGAGCTGGTGTTGATAGGCAATAGGAAAAGTTGAGCACAGGGCATATCCGAACTCCTGATGGGTTTTAGGAACTCACTCTCCCTTTCAGGCTGCCCAATAACATCTACATAATGGCAATGCTGCCTGCTCTCCTTGTGCTGGAGTCAAAGCCATTGGGTTGCTTCACTCTCAACCTTCGTCAGTTAGAGACTGAAGAACAGAAGGTCCTGTTCTTGGCATTATTCCTCTGATAACAGTGACAAGCAAACAGATCTAATCCACAAGGCAACAACATGGTATCAAGAGGCCTCCAGCCTCATCTTGAGGAGGAAGAGGCCTGTTCACATCATACTCACGCTGTGTGTGTTATCATAGGGGTTTGGAGGTGGCTCCAACATGTGTAGCAGAAGGAGAATATGAAAGGGAGAAAGATGCAAGGAGGCCCTTTGTCCAAGAAGAAACCTGAGAACAAAGTAAGAATCCAGGAAACTCTTTTTCTGATCTTTCTCTTCAGCATGATGGTCTGTCAGCCCAACAGCCAAGACCTGTCCTGGTCTCACTCAAGTGATGGAAGTTTGCCACTAATGAAAATGGGCCCCTTTCCTGGCAGTGTTTTTGGGGAAAGGATGTACCAGGATTGAGGGCACATGCTGCCGTGTTAACAGTGAAACCTTTACATCTCAGTGAACCCAGCCCTGCCTCAACTGCCAGCATAATTTTTCACTTAATTATTCTGTGGGCTGACTAACAGGGATGGTCATTTTAGGTGGACATTTTTTTTTCAGGCCAATTAATTGCTATGGTTTGTTGCTACTTTGGAGTGGGTTTATCGGTAGGCTGTTTGTGGAAACATATGGGGAGGAGAGGGGGCATAAGTGAAACAACAAAAATTTCTACTAGCTGCTGATACCGTTATCCTTATCATTTGTTCCTGGCAGAACCTGCGCGTGCTGTGAGCTGCACTTTCAACTGCGCTCACCCATCCAGGATTTAAGTTACACTAACACTTTTCAGCACAAATGAATATGTTCATGTGAACTTCAGGCCAATTCCATTGCAGTGACACAGAAATAAAGTGGCAGAAGCATCTGCCAGCAGTCTCAAGCACAGGGCAACAGTATGCACAAGCATTTGAAAGGCTTTTAAAGAATACTACTCTTCCTTAGCTTATTATCTTGCTGTTTACTACATTGGAAAAAAGATTAAAATGCTTTAGTGTTTACTGAAGCAGCATATATAGTATCTAACAGCATGTTATTTTGTGCACACTGTTTAACATTCTTTATTGCTCCAACTCATAAGGTTTATTTGAAATCAGTAGAGGAATTCATCCCATCCACCATTTACTCAGCTATTATCAGCTACAGCAAAAGTGCCATGTGGAGAATAAACACCAGTTATTTACAAGCTTTTGCAAGCATGCAAACTCCTGATAGAAAACCATGTTTTTAAGATCCATTATTATTTATGACATGTATGTGTCACTGTATGCAGTTGCATTCTGTATATAGGTTGCTCCAGAAGTAACCTGAGAAGAAATGTAGATACCTGTTTTTTCTTGCCATTTTATGTTTGATTCCAGCCTCCTCTTCTCCCACTCAGTCCCCTACCCAATCAAAAGTCTTTCTTCTTTTCCTAGTAGCTACAATGAACAGGGAGTTGATGGAGGATTAAACTCTATCTAATGTTTTGATCAAATTATAGCCAAGTCAATGGCAAACCTTCCTGTCAGAGAGGAAGACTGATCATTGAATACTCTCAAACATGAAGTAATTTCCACCACAGAAGATAAAGAAAATGTTAGGCAGACATTGGTCAGCAATAATTCAGATCCCATTTACACAGACATGATCAGAGAGAGGAAAGGTTCCCACTCAGTGCAACATGAGCCACTTCACAAGTGGACATCATTTGACTTGATCTGAGCCTTGGATCAATGCACACCTACAGGCAATTCCCGGCTGTCAGCTCAGCGAAGGAGACTGTTCTATATTCTCCAGCTAAATATAGAAGAGTGTTTTATGTTTTTCCAATATTTCCACTTATTTCACTTGGCTTGTTAAGTTTGGTGCATTAATACAGTTTACATTCTCCTCCTCCACCTTTGTGAAATTCTTCCTAGTCTTGCTACCTAGATAGAGACAAGGGTGTACTTAATAGCTAGTGAGTGCTTCAGATGAACAATTTGAGTGGAAATGTTTAGTGCAGCTTCACGTTTCATCTTCCCAGAACCTCAGTGACATCTCGTCTGGAATACATGGTTTACATCACATCTCTGTATATCTCTTCCCAGGTTTGATTATGTGAGCTCTCAGAGGAAATAAATGCCAAGAGCTATGTACCTTTGCTAACTAGCATTCTTATGCTGGTTTTGCATAATCAAGCAGCACGTTTCATCCAATAATATATTTAAAATATCTTTTAGACAAAGCTCAATTTGATGAGGCTGACTCTGCAGCAGCAGGGAGCATGCATGGTACATTGGGCTTTAGAGTAATGGTTTAAATCTCTCTACAGCATGTAGCACACATAAGCTTTGAAGCATAAAAATCATAAATGATTAACCTACTTGATTTCACATAAATGATAGAAATATGCTCTTCATGGTTTATTTTATTGTCTAAAAACAAAAGAATTATGTCATTATGTGATGTGGTCTTTTTATGGTCTTCAGCAATGTTAATCCATTTAGTTTTAAGTGCGAATTTTTCACTGTATTAATTGTTAATTATTATATATTTGTATATGTGACACTTCAATTATAATCATGTGACCATAACTGTTTAGATTGCATATTGTTTCATCTCCATGAGTTATTTCCACTACAAACTAGACAGCCTTCAAAAAATTGTATCCAAATATTTTTCTTTTTTTTTTTTTTATTTAAAAGTCTTTTCAAACAAGAAAAAAACTTACTAAAACATCCAGTTTGCAAGAAAATATGAAGGGCTTTTGTAAGAAAAACTAAATTGACAGTTGTTAACTTTTCAATCAGCAACATTTCAACTCAAAATTTGGGGAAGAGATGATACCACAAAAAAAAAAAATAATACACACCAATATAGATGTTTCCAATACCAATTTAAAAAACCCAAACAACACTTCCCAAAAACTTCTCTAAGATACAGAAGTATCTTAAAAATAAAACAGTGCATATGTTTATCTTTACCTATATCAAAAGTTCTTCAGAAGCCTCCCCTGGATTTTCTGGTAATGTCTGAAAAAAGGAAAACATCTTATGGATTGTTCCTTTCCATAGGAGCTACTGGCTGCTTGCTATGTTTGTTTTTTTTAAAAGATAACCTGTCAGGACAGTATATCCCTGCCTGGTTAAAATTAGCAAAATCAGACAACGTGCAACACGTGTCAGAAGCATAATTCATGTTGGATTCATGTAGGAAACAGAGCATTTGGGGTTCTTTCCAAATTGGCTACTTCATCCTCATAGTGTAATGAAATAGTTTTCAGAGAACATGGGATTCCTGAGGAATTTTTGAAGCTTTACTTCAGTTGATTTTAATCCCAATTGCAAATTGTCTACAATGACTGAAGAAATTATGAAGATAAACTGTCTATTTAAGCTCTAGTTTTAAACACCCTATGTATGGTTCATCAGCTCATCTCCTTGCTGGGTTAGAAAACAAGTGGAACTTGCTTGAAGAGAGATGAGGCAACTGGGAGACTCTGGAGGCAATCCATAACATGCCCCAGTGTCACACACACATGAGCTCATCCAGAGACATTATAGTAGTGTCACCTACAAAACAAGTTCAGTAGTGTATTGGTATACCTGATCCCTCTCTGGACATATAATCTAAAATATGCATCTCCTGCAAACTAAGAGGCAAAGATAAATTCCCCCACTTTGTTTGAAACGCTGTTGTTCTTGATCTCTGGGATATAAAAAGATTTATATAAATAGAATTTCTCTTTCTGTTTGCTTCCCTGTCCTGGAGAAATATGTATAAATAAGAGATCAAAGATCCTGTACAAACATGCAACATAAAGCTGACAGACTGCAAAAAAAAGAGAGCTTCTTCCTTGGTACCTCACAGAGCGGTGACTTAGTAAGCCCCTGGGACTTTGCAAAACTGCTTCCTCCACTAGGCTATATCCTGCAAGAAAGGCCTTTTTTAATTTAATTTTCTTTTCAGTGGTGCCCTTGAAAATATAAATATGTCAGAATGATTAGGTGGTAAATGGTTTATATTAGCTACTGCAAGACATTTTTGCAGCCTTTTCAGAATCACATAGTGCTGTCTGCGGGCTGATCCTGTCACCTTTCCAGAGGCTGCTGAATTCCTGCACAGCAGAGAAGACAGAGGACTTGCAGTCTTTGGTGTTGGATAGCCCCTCAAAGGCCCCAATAAACTTTTTATTTATTTATTTATTTGTTTGTTTGTTTTTCAGTTAAGATTCTAGCAAGAAACATGGCATTTCCTGGTTTATCTTTATTTTGTGATGTTCGATTGTCTCATCACTTACTTATTGTCTCATCAATATCCCAGTCAGTTCTTCAGATTCAAATGAGCAAATAAGGTCCAGTAGAAAGTTATTGATGGCTTTATCAGTATGAAATACTCACAATGCATCACCTGCATGCTTAGGAGTGTAATGCTGACAATAAATATGATAATAGTTGTCACATACCAGTGAGAGAAATGTTGAGCTTCCAAAGAACTGAATAAATTGCATTTCCCTTTATTTATTCAGTGCAATAGATGGCACAAAGATGGTAGAACCAACCAACCATTTTGACATATTTACAAGGCTTTTAAATCATGAAATGGATTATTGCAGTGCTGAAAGTATTTGGCAAATGCATTTTATGCACAGCACATTCTGCTTGGAGAGGCAGGCTTTTTAATTTACATTTGTTAGAAGCATCTATGACAAAGACGGATTCTATGTCAATGAAGTTACAGTTTTGGTACTAAAGACACTACCCGGCACAGTTGCATCCAAGCTGCTTCACACACAACCACACAACTAAGCAGAGAAGAGGCATGAGAGTCAGAAGAAATATGCAGGTGAACATGAATCATCTTGCTCCTTGTAGCCTGATATAAGATAAATACATAATAGCATGGCCAAGATCTCTCTATTAAGTGGGTTCACAAACACATCTCACAGTGATTTTAGTTCCATAGATCAAAATCTACAAACCTTTGTTATTACTGTCTAAAAGTGAAGCATTTCTAAGCAGATCATCTGAGCTCTTAGTAACAAAACAAAACAGGTGCATGCAGGAGATGACTCAATCCATTCATTTCCTTCACATGTCCTCCTGGATATGTTTGTTTGTCTCTCTCTACTGGCCACAGTTAATCTTGGACAACTAGCTCAGCCTCGAGTGGGATTCAGGTACCATGGCAGTAGAGAGCTCTAACACTTTATCAGCGCTGTCCAGGACAGCCTACAGCATTACACAGCACTCTTCTGGGGTGGCCACTGCAAGGCAGGAATGCCATAGGCACCTGTGACAACACTGTACGCTGTTGTCTGGTTAACAGTACTACTTTAATAGTGTAAGTTTTAGATAGCCAGGTAAAGATGAATCAAATCTGTATATGGTATCATTCCAGTACTTGGAATCCTGTCCCTTACAGAACAGCAGTTGTGCAAAGAGATTCCCCAACACTGGACACTTTTAAAGTTCAGCTTGTCTAGGCCATGCTTTTGCCAAGATAGTTTGGACCAGATGATCACTGATGTCCCTCTCTAACCTGGCATTCTATGATTCTGTTCTTTTATGACCCAAGAAACTAATTATGCCAAAATCTGATGAGCAGTCTCTAAAGAAAACAGTTTATCTTCAACAATTCCTTTTATCCCTCCATTTCTGGATTTGATAAACCAGATCTTAAGCAGCTGCAAGCCAAACCCATTTCAGCTCTGCTGGTATAGAGCAGCTGATGGCCTGGTCAAAGCTTCTAAACCAGCATTTTGGCTTCACTTAATCTTTGCTGCAGTGTTCAAGCAAGTGAGCAGTTTACATAAATGTGAATTGTTTGAAGAAGTAAGAAGCAGAAAAGAAACCTAGTAAGGAACAAAGGGTACATTGAAGGCTGTTGGAAGACCTGGGTTTTGCTTGGGTTGTAGTTACAGGGTAAATAACCATGGCATTCAGCCAGTAAAGCTGTGTCTTTACAGAAGTGTTTTGGTTTTATTTAGAACAAAACCCCCCAAATATCAGAGCACCTTACAACAGGGGGAAATAATAAGTTCAATATGAACTGGAAGAAAGAGGGACCAAAATCCTTAAAATTCAGTTTATAAAATGAACCAAGAGAAATGGAATATTAGGGATAGGTTAAAATAAATTAGAAAAATAGCTAGTTCTTTTTTCTCATAAACCTGAAATTAATAACATGCACATATTTAATGTTCTCCAAGTTTAGACATGGTACTGTTCCCACTGAATTCAGCATGTACACACTATTAACACACATCAAACTACATTAAAGTAACATGAATGGTTTGATTTAAAATACAAAAATGCCTGGCAATAATATATCTTCACATCAAGGAAAAAAGCAAGTAGAAACCTTTCCACTAGTTTTTAGTTGCACTGAATAGTGTTGCATCCTTCACATGCTTTAAAGGCACATTAAAACAAATTTATCCTCTCAATATTTGTATAATTTCTTGGCCTTGGGCTTTAAGAAAGGGGAAATAGTACCAGGAGAAGTATCTGCTTAGAGACCACATACCATCCACAGGTCAAGGAATAATGGTTCTGAGCAGTGCCAGTGGCTGCTAAAGACACTTTCTTCCACTGACTATTGATGCAGCAGAACAGTGCATATTTGGAAAAACAATGCTTTGTGCAGTCTGTGCACTCTGCTTCCTGTGCACAGTAGGCCCTTATGCCAAATGGTCTCAAGATAGTATTATTTGTGTGTATGTGTTGTACATCCATTCAAGGCTGATACTTACTTGGGTATATGAAGACACATAGAGAAATTTCCTTCTCCACATACTCCTCTTAGCACCACTTGCTACACACTCCATTTCACAGCAGAAGAGAATGCTCTCTTCATGGCTGTAGCCTATTCAACAACTATTTCATAAATTATTCTACAACACCTTTTTGTTTATATTGTGGAACACACATACATGTACACACACTCCATTACCAGACCTCTCCTGACTATTGGCTTTGTTACATTTGGTACAAGTCAGATACCAGCCTGCATTGCCCTGTGTGCTAGGATGCAGACCAGGCTTCACTACCATTCCATAGTCTATTCAGCTACTGATCCACAACCAGAAAAACTTATTTCACTTACAGGAAAATTTTGCAGGAGTGTTCTGATATGGACAGCTCTTTTTTTCATCTCTAATCCAGTGCGTGATGGTGAAGTCCAAGGAACACAGTAGACATCTTTTAGAACAGAGATATGGTAACTAACAGAATATAACCAGAGCATAATTTTATCTGGTTCCTGTAAGGATGGAGGCTTGTTTTATTATCTCATCTGCACAAGCATGCATGAATTGTCTTTTCCCCACATTGAACCTACCAGACATCTTTGAGCAAATTTGCCTAATGGGTAGGGATCTCAAAGATAGTCTTCTACCAGTACAATGGCCAAAGGTAGCTGGCTAAAGAAAAGTCTCTTCTACACTTCCACTGAAGAAATGACAAATACAAATTAAAATCTTGCTAAACTACAGAGAATTCTGAAGGGAATATGGCTTTAAGTATTTTCCTACAACAAACAGTGATTCTCTAGGTGATAATCTTGGAAAAATAGCACAGAATTTATCACAGAGATGCATGTAACCATGCTTTGTCAATTTTTCCAAAGAAACTGCTTTTTTGTCTACTCAGAGAAATATCAGAAATAAAGGTTTCCAGCAGAATATTAAATTCCTTTAACTAATTTAGAATATTGCACAAGGGAACAATTTTGCAAATTTCTGTCTACTGAAACAATAGCACACTCCTGGAAAACACAAAACCCGCAACCCACTCTCAACAAACTGGTCTTTAGGTTCAGTGTTGACTTGCAGTATCCAAACGTAAAGCTTACCATTCTTCCCTTGGTGTAAACTAGCATAAACTCAAGAGAATGAATAAAACTTCACTTGCCTACATTAAACAAGGCCTTTATTTTGAGATATTTGGCAAGGAGTCCGTGAAATAATGTGGGAAGGTCCTTGACATGCTGGAAATCAGTATTAATGACTTCTTTTGCTTTAAAAATTGTGATTAAAAAAAGGCGAAAACAACGAATTCCACCCTAAACATGAGGAAAACTAATCAAAAAGAACAAGTAAGAGCAATCTAAATTGCTGCAAAATTATATAGAACATATGTTGCATTCTACTTCTCCCAAAATCCTCCCCTGACGGCAAAGGTGACAGCTGTCCTAAACCCTAGTTTCTCTTCAATAGCGTCTTGTAGCAACAGAGAATCAATTCCTTATGTACAGTTTCTTCAAGTTTTGATTCAACACAGATGTCTGGTTTTCCATTGTTTTAAAATCCTCTTCCCCTTTGGACACATTTTTATTTTCCTTGCCTTCTATGGTGTATCTTGAAGAATCTCAATTTCTTTTCTTTTTCAGTGGCTTTATCCTGTCACTTAATTCACTGATTTTTTTCCAGGTTCATTAAACTTTACTTTCAGCTGCCTACTCAGGCTGTGTGGCAAGGTGATAACAACCAACTGAAGGAATCTGGATGTGTCTAGTGCTGTCTCATGTAGGAAGTTGGAGAAGATGTCTTGAGATTTCTTGCAGATTTACATTTCTGCCTTTTTACTGTCTTTCTTTCTTGGCCCTGATTTTTTTTGTTTGGCCACATATTACATGATCCCAAACTTTTAAGAATATGTCCATGTTCATCCTGTCTAGAAAAGTAGTCTGGAATAAACTTGTATCCCACTAGAATGACTTCTTGAGAATCTCAGTAAATTCTTTTCTCCCAGTTCCGTCTTTTCTTCCTGTTCCTTCAAAACACATCTCATCCATGCATTATATCAAACCTTTCAGTTGGTATTGTTCCCAGCCACTCTCCAGTTCTTCCTTTTCCTCAGACCTCCTCTCTTTGTCTTCTACATTGCAGGATTATTAAATTGTACCCTAATAGCTCCACTTATGTTCTCACTATCCAAATCCTATAGTTCCAATACTCAGAGCTACTGGTGAGGGAGTACTGGGAATTAATGCAGCTCCAGCTACGCATCTGCTACCAAGCTGCCCTTCCAGCTGTCTCCCTCTTCCACAGCTCCTAGCACAGGTTCAGGTTTGGTTATTGGTGCAAAGAAGAGAAAGAATCTGCAGTGGCCTTCAACAGAAATATCAGTAAAGACCAAGAGGCCGGAAAAGGGTCAGTAAAAGACCGAGGTCCAAAAACTGAAAACTGTGAGATAGGTTACCCTGTAGAGATGCAGTGAAATAAGGAGCAGCAATCAGCCCTAGAGTCACCTCCCTCTGTCTCCAGCAATGAATGACAGTGGTTCAAATACACATAAGAACCAAACTGATAATTACATAAGTCAAAGACTTGGGAGATACATCAAAAAAAAATGGGCAGGTTTCTTTGACAAGAATCTTGAAAGACCTTTTTGTTTTTTTTTTTCTTTCGAAATATTTAAGGTTATAGGGACTCAAATCTAGTAATAGTAAATAGTATCCCTGTCCTTTGCCATTATGTAATAAGCATTTCACCCCAGAATCAGCTTTTGTGATTCATTGTGAGATGCCTGGAAATATGATTTATGTTTAAAAAGGTGGGGACGGGAGGGACACTATTGATCATCATTATAATAATGAGGCTTGTGCTTTCAAGTTAGATTTGTTTGTGCGAGGCAACAAAGACTTATTGAAGAAGAACCTGTATCTCTGGCATAAATACAGGAATATTAGACTGGTTCCAGGAAAGACTGGTATCTGGAAATAATATTCATAATTTGTGGGTGTATTTTGCTGCATCTGTGGGTTTAAGCTCTCAGTTTAAAATAGCTATCATTAGGTTCTTTCATTGTGTGGATTTTTTTAAATATGAGAGGAACAATTAGTGATCTTTCTATCTAGCAAAAATGGACTCGTAATAGCAAAATATCAGGAAGATGATAATGTTTTAAGCTAAGTGACTGATTTATCCTTCTTCATGTGGGACAATTTATTGTAATTAAAGATTGCCACTTCAGCACAGAGGTCAAAGACTAGAGCTTGTACAATCATTTTCTAAATAAGTTCTGAAGAGACAGAAGAATGGACTCTTTGCTCCCTCCATCATTTTATTCTGCCTCTGCATTGTTAGAAAAGCTTACTAAAATGCATAATTTTCACACAGACAAGGATCTTAATTTTGATCTGAGTTACAGACTTGTTATTCCAACCCAGAGCAAATAAAAGCTGCTTTATGTAACCAAAGAATGAACGAAGTCTTTAGGGCCAGTCCTGCAGGACCTTCTTTGTGTGTATTTAAATTCAGTTGACCTGTTCACAAGGAAGTACATAGAACAGGCCACACAGAACTGACTGCACAATTGATACAAAGGAGGAAAGTATTCTGATTGGGTTCAGTCCTTACATGAAGAAGCAACTACCTTACCTACAGGGAAACTACTTGTGAGGCATGGCCATCCTGGCCCTTTTATTGCTTAGTGATGAGTCAACATTATTTGTTAAATAGGGAAAGACACACAAACAGAGAAATGGCTCTGCCTTGGTTCTGGGAATTAGGGGCAGTAGGAAAAAAATAATACTGACAGTCATTCATGTTGCTGGTGAAGCAAGTGGGGATGAAAGGAGTAGCAAAAGCAGGAGAAGACCTGGGGAAGGGAAAGATGAATGAGAAGACCTTATGCTGATAAGAAGAAACAGAGAGAATATTTGCAAATAATGTCTTGCATGCTCAAAACATGAATCTGCTCTGTAGGATGTAGTCAACAGAGTCAAGCAGGAAGTATGCTTCCCAATTGACTTTCGGTATTCCAAAGTTTAGGGTTTGTTGTGGTGAAGTCCTTTCTTGTAATATACTCATTCTATGCTGCCTTTCTAGTACTTGTAATCTGATATGCATTTTTACTTGTACTCTTGGTATAAATTTTCTTACTCCAACATTGTCTTCAGCACTCCTTAGCATTGCCCAAGAAGAAATTTAGTGGCAAATTATAAGAGAAACAAAATACACTAAACACCAGATGGGCACAAGCAATATTTTTTCCACTGGAATAACAAAACTGCATAACAGAACATGAAAAACTGTATGATACAATTCAATTTAAATTAATGGACAGAGAAAACAAATAAGGCTGCCAAGTTCTTATTTTCCAAAGGGTTAACAGCAAGGAAAATAGGGAAAGAGTGAAACTAACAGGGCATCAGTATAAAAGAGGTGGAAAACAGCGAGTAGGTCTTTGCACTAGAGGCAAGGATGTATCTTCTAACTTCCCTGACAGAACAAATATGGAAAAGGGGGAGCAGGAGGCAGACTGCAGAAGATAGCAGGCTCCAGTGCTCACCTAAAACGGCTTATCTCCATTCTCCTCTGCTGGATACATAGCCTTTGGCAAGATAACTGCAGCTCAGATCTGCTTCCTATGTTCTTAAAAATCAACTCAAAGGGCATAAGAACACTAGTATTAGAAATTAAAATGTGTTGTTGATTTGAGCCCACTGTAGAGGAAGTCATACTTGCCAAAGTCACTCTGAGTCAGAGCTAGAAATGTAAAGGAAAACAAACTAGTCTTGTTATTCCTAAGAGCATAGAAACAATGTAGAGGTTAAAAATGCAACAGCTGGGACTGAGGATTACTTTATCAGCCACAAATGTGGTAGGGCATATGAAGACCCTTGTAAAGGACAGTATATCCAGAAGATGCAGTACTACCTTGTGAGGCACAGGTGAGACCTATATTCAGCTGTTCTCAACCTTAGACAAAAAGAGATAACTTAAATGGTTATATCAGGGAATGAAGAGTCTAAATTAGGAGGTGAAAATAAATAAAGAAGTATGTGTTGGTAATTAGCCAAAGAAAACCTGAGAGGAGAGATAATTTGTTCTCTATAAACATATTAGTGAAGTAAATGTCAGAGGAGGAAGATGAGGTAATTAAGCTAAAGGAAAACATTGTCACAGGGACTAATGAACAGAGACTAACCAGAAATATCCTCAGGCTGGACTCGCTAATCTTCAGAAAAGTTTGATTCTGGAAGAGCTTTCTGTTATGAGTAGAAGGGTAAAACCAAGTAGTTTTAACCTGGTCCTTCATCAGCGTGTGAAAAGAATAACACAAGGAAAAGATCTGCATAGAAAAAGATCAATCTTGACAACTCAAGAGACCCCTTTCTTTACCATGTCCCTTGCTCTCGGTGTACTTTAATTGTTGAGCAAGGACACCAAATAAGAGTGGGAAGTCCTGTGGGATTTCTCATGTCAGAGACCTTGAGGAAGAGAAGCAGCACCTGCCTATTATTTTGCATGGCCTCACCATCAGGTCAATAGTACCTCATGATCTACAGTATCAAAGGTGACTGACTAACCAAACATGAGGCTTTGAATCACTACTTATTGCACCCTAAAATGGGGCTCATTAGCAGGAGGTTGCAACAGGTGGTGTGGATGGGGTGTGCTAAAGACACTGGACATCTGTATTGGGTCTGGCTGCGATGGAGTTAATATTCCCCATAGCAGCCCCCATAGTGCCACATTTTCTATTGATAGCTAGAAAGATGTTGATAACACACTAGTGTTTTGGCTACAGCATCAAGGCTGTCTCTCTAGCGTTCCCTGATCACCAGTAGGCTGGGGGTGGGAAAGATCTTGGGAGGGGACAAAGCTGGTACAATTGGCCCAGGCTCATCAAAGGGATGTTCCTTACCATATGATGACTTCTCAGCAATAAAAGCTAAGAGAAAAGAGGAGGGAGGAGGAAGCATTCGTTATTACAACCAGAGCAACCTCTATGCTTACTGAAGGGCTACTTCCCCAGAAGTGTCTGGACATTGCCTGCTGATGGAAGAAAAAATCTTCTGCCTTCTTTTGCTTTCACATGTGGCTTTTGCTTTGTAAAACTGCTTTCATATTGATCAATGAGTGGGTTTTTTCTTATTTTCTCCCCCGTCCCCATCTTGCTGAGGATGGGAGTGACAGAGCAGCTTGGTGGGCACCTGGCCTCCAGGCAAGGTCAACCCAGCACAACGTCACATTGTATGCCTTTTCTAGACACAAGGTCACAAGTATGTTTATTGAAAATGTGCATTGTATTTTCTTCTGGCCATTTCACTCTTGTCCTTTCTAGTGTTTTGGTGGTTTCTTCACTAAAATCTTGCTTTCCATTCTGTGTTATTACTTTTTCCTTTCTCTGTTCTTTTTTGCCTGAACTGCTCCCACCTCTCTTTTTATTCCTACCGCTTCTGCATCCAGAGGTAAGAAGAGATGCAACTTTTGTCACAACCTTCCTAAACTTTCATATTTACATGTCAAGAAACAGAGGGAAAGAAACAGAGGGAAAATCTGCTGGTGAGGTTCTTTAAGTTTCCACTACTTAAAAAGAGAAAGCACAATATATAGACTATTACCTATATTTTTATGTAGTGGTAATTGAAACTTCACTGCTGTCTCCTCCTGTGTTATCTGGAGCATTCAGCAATGCTACAAGGATTTCAAGTTTTTGCCATTAAAGCTGATTGTTAAGTATTTTCACACTCAAGACAATAGTTTTTGTGTCTCTCTTCTTTCTCTGCCCCCCCATGAAGTTCTGATATTTCCAAATCACTGAACAGTCTCGTGATTACTGCTGTTTAAATATATTCTAATGCAGAACACTTAGGACTATACAGGATCATAATAAACTCAACCTACAAAATAGTGCTTTGAACACCAGAGAGTTAAGGGATAGCAGAAAGGTCACAGGTATATAACTAAATAGCTGATTTTAGGAGCCTAAGAAATCTATTTAATCTTACAGCCAAAGGCCTAGAAAGCCATGTTTTCACTGCTAATGTGTCAGCCTTTCCAGAATTCCTGTGACTTGCACTGTTACAGTCCCAGGAATGACATATGTGCAAGTCTGCCTAAGGTGTCCCTTGAAACAGAAGATGTGCAGAAGATGTTCCAGCTGACTATTAGTCATTGCCTTGCAGTCCTAGCTGCTCTGCTTCTCCTGGGCAGGAAATGAATGGCCTAAGGAATGATCTAATGTATCTATCACTGATGCAACCTGTCAAAACAAACCAAAGACTGAAAATTTGCATCTGGTGCCATGGTTTCTATTCAGGCTGGGAGCATGTGATCAGAAGAGAAATGAAGCAGATATTGACATGTAAACCTTACAAGTCCCTCCAACCACTAATAAAAAATGTATTATCAAAGGTGTTGTTAGATGTATGGATCTAAAAAAGGAAAAACCTTTTACAGTCAGCAAGTAAAGCAGATACAGGAAAATTACCAACAGGGGAGAAATTCTATTTCTTTTGCCTGACTTCATACAGGAAGAGATCTGTGATGCAGCTGTTTTCAGCTCTCTGTCAAATTGCAAAACGAAGTTGTCCTACCTTTAAGGATAAAGAGAGTAACAGCCTTTTAAACTCCACTTAAATTGTCAGGGCCTCACCCCCTGCAGCCACCCCACTTTTAAATCAACAGTAAAAGGTTCAATGATTTCCAGGGTAATAGGAATTTGCTCTTATTTGAATGTGACATTAACATGGATATACTGTTCTCAGGAGAACTGACTACTATGGGCCAGAGCTGGACATTGATTTCACACCAAATTCCCCATTGATCAGCATGGTAGGAAGTCTATTCATGGAATTGATAGCAGGATATAGCCATGTAGTATTTGTTTTTCTTTTAATATACAGCTTCAACAGCAAGCCATGCACGAATTTAATAAAAGAAGATAATAATCTATCCATTCTAGGAGCTATAGACCGAACCTGGATGGTTATCAGACCTGTCCTCACTACTATAAATCATGTCAAATAGGAAACTTTTTCTACAAATGAAAAAATCTCATGTTTTAAATATACAGAACCCGTGCTTTCTCCTCACTCATATTCAGTAAATCTGTAATTATATTCAATTTTGTTTTAACAGTGTAAAATGGTCAACAGAAGATAATCAGATCTATTGTACTCTTAGAAACCAAGCATTTGCAGGTAACAAAGTAGCTCTAAACAGTGAATTAAAATATTTGTAGTATCTGTTGCAATGATCCTTAGTTGTTCAGTAAGCTCTTTCAGCTGTTACTTCACATTTTAGATTGCAGGTTTTGTTAAGGTCATTTTACAAAACAATAACAGGAGATGCTTTCAATATGCTAATGCCTTCTATTCCAGAAGAGCTAACACTGGTTAACAGAGCAAATGGGCTGGTGAAAGTCATTGACAACTATAAGGGAAGCTGAATGGGTGGTATAATTGTTAGCAGAGTGCTGTGTCTGCAGCTCAATCTGGGAATAGATCCTTAGCAATCATTTTCTGCTAGAGCTTGTAAATGAAGGAAGTTAGCCAAAGAGGAATTATACCTATAATACTTTTCAAGAAGAAAAATCTGTACTTCTAAAACATAAGTTACTTTCAGAAGTGGCTCAAATTCAGCTCTTACTGTTCTTCAGGGAGCATCAATAAAGCCAAGAAAAAGACACTGGGTGCAAACTGGAATAAATAAGATTAAAAGCTGGACTGGAATGTGTAAAGAGTGCTGCCTAGCAGACAGTATTCACATTTCATGGCAAAACAGGATGGCATAGCTGTTCTTACTAGCATAATTAAAAATCAGAGTTTCAGTATTACAGTATCATAAGGTTGGAAAGGACCTCCGAGATCATCGAGACCAACCTATAATCCAACACTAACACCAACCCACCATCTAAACCATGGCACTCAGTGCCTCATCCAGTCTCCCCTTAAACACCTCCAGGGTCGGTGACTCCACCACCTCCCTGGGCAGTGCATTCCAAAGGCCAATCACGCTTTCAGTGAAGAACTTTTTCCTAACATCAAGACTAAACTTTCCCTGACGAAGCTTGAGTCCATGCCCTCTAGTTCTGTCACTGGTCACCTGAGAGAAGAGACCAAACCCTGCCTGACTACAACCTTCTTTTAGGTAGTTGTAGAGAGCAATGAGGTCTCCCCCAAGCCTCCTCTTCCTCAGACTAAACAGCCCCAACTCCCTCAGTCGCTCCTTGTTGGGCTTGTGCTCCAGCCCCTTCACCATCTTCGTTGCCCTCCTCTGGACACACTCCAGCATCCTGACGTCTTTCCCAAACTGAGGGGCCCAGAACTGTACACAGTATTCAAGGTGAGGCCTGACCAGTGCCAAGTACAGGGGGACGGTAACATTTCTGGTCCTGCTCGCCACACTATTCCTGATGCAGGCCAGAATGCCATTGACCTTCTTGGCCACCCGGGCACACTGCTGGCTCATGTTGAGCTTCCTGTCCACCAGCACTCCCAGGTCCCTTTCTGCCTGACTACTCTCCAGCCATTCTGTCCCCAGTCTACAGCTCTGCATGGGATTGTTGTGTCCAAAACGAAGTACCCGACATTTGGACTTATTAAACATCATCCCATTAGAATCGGCCCATCTCTCCAGTTTGTCCAGGTCCCTCTGTAGGGCCATCCTACCCTCTAACAGATCAAACCTTCCTCCCAGCTTGGTGTCATCTGCAAACTTGCTGATGATGGACTCAATCCCCTCATCCAGATCATCAATAAAGTTACTGAACAGGACTGGACCCAATACCGATCTCTGGGGGACACCACTGGTGACCGGCCACCAACTGGATGAAACATCACTCACCACCACTCTCTAGGCTCGGCCATCCAGCCAATTCCTAACCCAGCACAGAGTGCTCCCATCTAAGCCACGGGCTGCCAGCTTCTCTAGGAGTCTACTGTGGGAGACAGTGTCAAAGGCCTTACCGAAGTCCAGGTATACCACATCCACAGCCTTCCTCTCATCCACCAGGCGAGTCACATGGTCATAAGAGGAAATCAGGTTGGTCAGGCAGGACCTACGCCTCCTAAACCCATGCTGGCTGGGCCTGATATCTTGGCTGTTCTACAGGAACCGCATGATTTCACCCAGGATTATCTGCTCCGTAATTTTACCTGGGACCGAGGTCACGCTGACAGGTCTGGAATTACCCGGATCATCCTTACAGCCCTTCTTGTGGATGGGCGTCACATTGGCCAACTTCCAGTCTTCTGGGACCTCTCTGGTGAGCCAGGACTGTTGAAACATGATGGAGAGCAGCTTAGCAAGCTCATCCGCCAGCTCTCTCATCACCCTAGGATGGATCCCATCCGGCCCCATAGACTTATGAGGGTCCAAGTGGCTCAGCAGACCTCTAACTTCCTCCTCATGGATTGCAGGAGGGCCATATTTCACCCTGTCCCCATCAACCACTTCAGAGGACCAACTGTCAAGCGAACAGACTTGCTTACTGTTGAAGACTGAGGCAAAGAAGGCATTAAGTACCTCAGCCTTCTCTGCATCTTTGGTTACTACATTTCCCTCCATATCCAATAAGGAGTGGAGGTCGCTGCCTCCCTTCTTTCTACCATTGATATATTTATAAAAACTCTTCTTATTATCCTTAACAGAAGTGGCCAATTTGTGCTCTAGCTGGGCTTTTGCTTCCCTGATTTTCCTCCTACACGACTTAACAACATCTTTGAACATGACCTGGCTTACATCTCCTTCTTTCCATTGATGATACATCCTCTTTTTCTTACTTAGTTCCTTCAGAAGCTCCCTACTCATCCAGGCCGGCCGTCTGCCCCTACGACTCTTCTTACAACACATGGGGACAGCCCGCTCCTGCACCTTCAAGATTTCATTCTTGAAGCGCATCCAGCCTTCCTGGACCCCCTTGCCACTAAGAACTATTTCCCAGGGTACTTTCCTGACTAGTTCCTTAAATAATCCAAAATCTGCCCACTGAAAGTCCAGCACCAATGTCCTGTTTCTGCCTTTTCTTGTTACATTGTTTACAGAAAACTCAATTATCTCATGATCACTACACTCCAGACAGCCTCCAACAGTAACATCACCCACCAGCCCTTCTTTGTTTGTAAACAGCAGGTCAAGGAGAGCCTCACCCCTGGTAGGCTCACTCACAGGCTGTGACAGCAAACATTCCTCAATACACTCTGAGAACCTCCTGGACTGCTTCCTCTCGGCAGTGTTAAGTTCCCAGCAGATATCCGGAAGATTAAAGTCTCCTAAAAGAACAAGGGGAGCCGATCTAGAGGCAGCCTCCAGCTGTTTAAGAAGATCCATCTCCTCCTCCTGGTCAGGCGGTCTGTAACATACTCCAACCAGCCGATCAGACTTGACTGCCCCTCTGACCCTTACCCATAGGCACTCAATCTGGTCATCACCGATCCCGACTTCAACAGCATCCAGGGTTTCCTTAGTATAGAGGGCCACCCCTCCACCCCTCCTCTCATGCCTGTCTCTCCTGAAGAGCCTGTAGCCTTCCATGGCAGCACTCCAGTTATGAGAGTCATTCCACCACGTTTCCATGATAACAACTATGCCATAGTTCTCCCGCTGAACCAGGACTTCCAGCTCCTCCTGTTTCTTCCCCATACTGCGTGCGTTTGTGTACATGCACTTCAGTTGGGTTACTGATGACACCCTTTGAGATGGCTCATGCTCCACAGCAACATCTCTGGTGAGCCTAGTTATTCCCCCCTCCCCCTTCATACCTAGTTTAAAGCCCTCTCTACAAGCCTTGCCAGCTCCTGGGCTAGAATCCTCTTACCCTTTGTAGTTAGATGAGACCCATCTGGAGTCAAGCAGGCCGGGTGCTGTAAAGGTTTCTCCATGATCATAGAACCCAAAATTCCTTTGCTGGCACCAGCCCCTAAGCCATTTATTAAGAGCGTAGAGTCTCTTGTTCCTTTCTGTATACATCCCTGTCACTGGAGGAACCGAGCAGAACACCACCTGTGCTCCTGCCCTATCCATTGACTGAACCAGCTCCTGGAATTCCTTTTTAACAACCCTCAACCCTCTTTTAGCTAGCTCATCACTGCCAGCCTGGACCACCAGAAGCGGGTAATCATCTCATAGTTTAATTAGGTCCAGGAGTCTCTTAGCGATGTCCCCTACCCGGGCTTGGGGAAGGCAGCAGACTTTCCTATGAGTTGGATCTGGTCTACATATAGGTCCCTCCGTCCCTTTCATAAGGGAGTCACCTACTACAACTACCCTCCTTTTCTTTTTCTTACTTGAAGTCCTGACCTGTCTAACAGGCAATGCGAAGTCATTAACCTCCTCAGGTGAGTTCTCTGTGATATTGTCCTCCACCTGAGCATCAAATTCCAGTACCCCAAACCTGTTCTGTATGGGCAGCTAGAAAGGTGGCATCTGAAAGGGAGGTCTATAACCCTCACGAGACCAGACCTGCTCCCAGTCCTCCTCACCAACCAGGTCACTCCCCCTATCCTGTTGATAAGGAATATGGCATTCCTCTGCCTCCTGGGGAGGATTACTGGGAGGAGAGAGGGTTCTACTCCACCAGTCTATCTCCCTTTCACTCTCACGGATACTCCGCAGTCTCTCTACCTGATCCTTAAGATCTGCACTCATAAGGAGCAGATCTTGGACCTGTTCACACCTCACACAGGCGTTTTTTGGATAGTCCTCAGGAACCACAAGCAGGCTGAGACATTCCTTGCAGTCCTGCGTCTGGGCGCCCGCATCCCTTAATAGAGGCACGGTTTGGACAGCGACACCCCTGGTAGCAGAGGCTTTGCCACGCCTGGTCACCATTGCTGCAGGGGAGTGGGAAAAGCCAACCACCTGCCAGAGAGTGCCTGCGCGAACTGCCAGCACTGCGACCCTGTTCGCCGCGCTCCAGCCGCTGGCGCTCCAGGGAGACGTTTAAATGCCCCGCGGCTTCTTCCACGACCGCCCCCCCACCACGCGGTCGGCCCGCGTGACAGCTGCCGCTTCTGGGGTTCAGAGAGAGTCGCCCTGCTGGGGTCCTCTCCCGAGCTTTTGCCTTTCACAATGAACTCTCCACCCGCCGTGATTGAGCAACTGGCTACAGTTCTTACCGTTCCTGCCGCCGATCGCGCCGAATCTCATAGTCATCTTTTCTTTGTCCTTTACTGGCTCAGGTGGAAAGAATTAAAGGTTTGCTTTCTAGCTTACCTAACCTAGTAAATGTGATGTGCTTTTGTGTAACGAATTTCTCAGAACAGGGCAGAATATCAGGCAGTTGCTGGAAGAACTGCGGAGCCTAAAGCCTGCTTGCTGTTTTCCCAGGGCATGGCACTACAACAACTCTACAGTAACAAGACTGTAAACCTGATTATGGTAATGAACTCTGCTGAGTTATCTAAAGTAACAGATGAACAAGGAAAAAAAATCCTTCTATCTTTCTCTTAATCATGGCATTTAGCAACCCGCCACAATTATCATCAGGATTTTATAAGTAATATAAAAAATAGAAAAGTATGGGAAATAAATTCAAATTCACTCATGGATTCATTTATTCTGTCATGTTTAGCTGTTGAGAAAAAAAAGACTTCTGTTAGTTGCATGGAATTCATTCCCCAGTCAGAAAGGAAGCACAGAAGGTGGTAACAGCCTAAGAAGAAGCTATGGCAAGTGAACAAAAATGATGCAGAATGGCAAGGGACAAAGAAATTGGGGCAAACTTACCAATTTCAGCACTGTTCATTCTTAGCTGGGGTAACCCCAGGAATAGCTGAGACTTTGGGAAAGGTGAGGTAAAGCTCTGGTGTTTGTCCCATGCCTAATGAAACATTGAGAAGTTCAAGCTTTGAATAACATGCAATTGAAGGACGTGGTGAAGGCAGGCTCTGAAATTTCTGTCACTTATCCAACAGCGGCTGGCTAAAGCAGAGAGCAGATCAGCAGCATCACGGGTGATCAGAGAACAATGAGGTAAAATTCTCTAAGTCAAGGGTGTCAAACTCAGGGCTCCCTTCGTTCTCCTGCTTCTGCATCACATACGTCACACGGTGCACACGTGCCCAGCGCTGGCAGGAGCACAGGGGCGAGGAGCTCAGCACTGCTGCCAGGGAGAAACAAGGTGCTGCGCCAGATAAAACAAGGTGGAGGTCTGAATTGAGCCCACGGGCTGTGAGTTTGACACCCCTGCTCTAAGTGAAATAGAAGACAGAAAAAACCTTGGAAATAAAGAAAAGAAACAAAGGCTTTGTTTTCATTGCACGGTATATAAAAATAGTTGCTTACCCATATAAATGCTTGTTTGAGATAACTATGTGACAGCAGTGTCTTCTGTTACTGGTGTTAATAAGACACAGTCAAAAGACAGTTGTAAACCTACGTAGGAGCTTTCATCTTCACAGCTCAAAGTGCTTTTTTTTCCAAGAATCATAATGTTTGAGGTTGGAAGGGATCATTACATGGCTTGACCATCTCTGCCACTAAATTTTATCCAGTTACTAAATAAAACACCTGGTGATTGTCTAGCAAATTACTTATATTCAGCTAAAGGAGAATTTCTCAAATAAATGTTTTACCTTAGACTGAAAATCTTGGGAAATGTAGAATTTGTTTGTCTCTGGAGTGTATTCCAACGTTCAATCATACTGACAGCTGAAAAATTAAATTTAATCTTAATTCATGTAACTTCATTTTTCAGCAATTGATTCTTCTCAAGGTTTTCTTGGATTGTTTAGAGTTTCTTAGTATCTTCATTTTCTCCTTGTGAAGGTACTTACACACTGCAATGAACTCATCTTTATTCTATTCTGATAAGTTTCAGCTCTTGTAAATCTATCATTATAAGTAAGGCTGACTGGAAACAAGATTTGTGTTTTGTTAGGTTTTCAGAATTCAGAGTTGTGGGATTTTCTTCTACTATAAAATAAAATGGAATTTCTTTTACCCACAACTCCACAAACATATTTTCCTATTTGCTCTTGAATTGCAGGTGAATGTTTAGATAGTATCAAACCAACAAGCAATATCTACATTCCTAAGAACTTCCATTTATTATATCTTCCCTTTGATGACCGTCATTTAAAGTAAGCTGTCTGTGCACTAAGTGGATGCTATTTTTTGGCTACGCAAAAAAAAATAACATTCTCTCAATTTTCCAAATAAAGAGATAGCGGCACAATGTGATAATGCAACAGTGGAGGGATTTTAATAGCAATCCTCCAATCCATTTGGCCTCTTGCAACACATTATTTTGCTGGTTGGTCAAAAGCTCTTCCTTGTTATTAGTCCTCTCAGTTTCTCTCCTTCCATTTTATACCCTGATCTGTGCCATCTTTTCTGTAGCTATGATTTCTATAGGATAGTTGTAAAATGGTTATACTTAAGGACAGGTTCCAAGGAACAACATTTAATACAAAAATCTGGATTTTGGTTATATGTCTGCCATAAATGTCAGTGGGAACATAAAGAGATGGTTGAAATACTCTGTATTTCCAGTTTTCAGTGTTTTGTAGGATATTTTTTTTGCCTGGAAAAGAACTCTAACATTATCTAAAAGGAGCTAAGAGTGGAGAATATAAGATTGTTTTAGTAGATCATGAATTCTTTATTGGTTTTGAATATGGTTTCTGTTCTGAAGGTTTGTTTTGGTAACTCCTGATAAGCTCACAAAATATTTTGAAACCCACCAACATATTTTCTGAATTTTGAGAATGCCCTCAAAACTCCTTTTCCCTTTTAAAACCCAACCAGGAAACATAAAAAGAAAAAAAAAAACCCAAAAGCAAACAAACAGCAAAATAATATGCACAAAAACTCTGTTCGGAACACAGAAATAGACAAAAAACGTATTTTTTTCATAGTTTTCAACAGCTTCAAACTCTTAATCATTTTTGTCATATGAAAGTACCAAAACATTAGGATGACTAAATCTCAAATGACTTCATCATTGACCTTTAAACTACAGTGTAGACTGGGAAATAATACTACACAATGGGAACTGATAAATATCAAAATGCCTTTTTAAGAGACTTTTTTGCTGTTGATAGTTAAGGTGACTTATGTGATCTGAACAAAGAACAAGCTAGTGCCTAAAATCTTTTCCTATTCATTTGGCAAAATATTCCTGAATAATAAACAAATCATAACATTTTCATTGCTGTGACACTTCAAAGGGAAAAAAAAAAAGGTACTAAGTGTATCAATAGACATATTTTATATCTACTGAAAATTTCAGCCAGATTTACACAGGAGAAAAGGTCTTAATTTTAGATTCAGATCCATATTGAAACATGTCAAAGAATGTCTTCTCTAGAAGTTGATCCCAAACCATCATTCTTAAAAGTAAAACAAACTCATTATCTCTAAGATATATAGGAAAAATTGTCCCCAAACATGTGTCTGCCAGTCTGTGCCACCCACCCTCAGTACTCAGTCATAGAAATTAGCACCACTAGAAATCAAAGTAGCCAGTGACATCAAAGACATATAGAGCAAAAAAGTTTACAGAAGAAGATACACAGGATTCTCCAAAGATAGGGAACAGATGTGAAGCAGTTGTACCATGCAAAAATACTGGACCAAGAGGCTTAGTCAAAAGCTATTTTCAGGGGGATGATAATGACTGAGCTGAGGACAATGTATTTTGCTGATGGATATTTGCAATCTTCCTGCACTACAAACCAGGATGAACTTTTATAAACCACAGGAATTACGTGATAGAAGTTTGAACACTACTTTTTATCTCCTTTTAGGAGGGTATAGTTCTGGATCCATGCTGTTGACTACAGTTAGTTCAGAGCCTAATCCAAAAAGTCAGATTTGTAGGAGTTCTTAGGAGTCTAAATAAGGCACAGCAGTATTTAGCCCTTATCACATTCAATTATAGTTTGGCATCTGACTGCTTCTGAATATCATCCTTGCCATTTATCTGTATCTTTAAGTTTCTAAATGTATTTTTAAAACCTGGTCCAATTAAAAAAGAAGGGGGAGATTAAATGATGCTTCAAAATGAATATTCAGAGGAGTTAATAATCCTGTCACACATTCATTATATAGAGTTCTCTACATCCTGGCCCACAATAGCTAAACTCAAGCATGTCTTCCGCTGTGTGCCCGGGGTCTTCTGTCCTGAAAACATCACTCTCTTAAGTCGCCTGGGCCACGGAGATCAGTTGTGCTTGCGTTAGTTTGTCTGCTCCTTTTTTTTAAAAAAAAAGTATAACATTTGGACAATTATTTACTTTCCCCATGAACACAAGAGAAATGTCATGTCTTCTGCTTCTCATGCAAAAAAGCCTCAAAGACAAAGTGAAACTTTGTCACAAAGGACTATGAGAAACCTTGTATTCTATCAGTACATATGGAGTTCTGCCACTCAAAAACCAGAAACTCTTCCCTAGCTCTGGTGATTGTAGCTCTTTTGTACAAGCAGAGCAGAGTTCATTCCAGCAGGAGTGATTAAAGAGCTGATATAAAATAGAAACTTGGGATACCTTAAAATAAGAACACATTCTTTTCTTGTTGTGCTTTCCTTGTAGAAAGCATCTATTTTATTAAAATAATTGTCAGATAATACCAACCAGTGATTACGTTTCATAGTTCATGATGTGTGAACTGGACTTGATTATTCCATAATCGCAGAAAAACACCTAATTTATGTTCTAATTCTTCTGTGTTGGTCCATTTTGATGATTGATACATCTCATTTCTCAAAATTTCTGTGTTTTACAAAACCTTACATCCAGATCCCTTTTTTCTCCTGGAAAAATTATTACATCATACACTTCTTTGAAAGGACAGCCAATACACCTTTTAAATATCACTGAAAATGTTCAGGTTTTGCACCACAAGATCAATAGGATTATAGCCAGGCACATGAAAATCTCATGAAGTTTTCAGAAATGCTAACTGCAGAGTGGCAGGTAGCAAGGTACTCAGCTTATGTGGATATCAGTCCAAATAATGCAGCTCAAAAACTTCTCTAAAAGTCTTATGTTTCAACAGCTATAAATTATTAACATCTCCCACTGTGCAAATATCTTACATTGAAATCATAGCATAGCTTTGCCTAGTGACCACTGTGCAAAACCAGCTCACAGTCTACCACATCTGTTTCTCAGCAAAAATACCCTGGTCAGAGTACATTAATTTAACTGCTAATGAAGGAAGCAGTCAGTGGATAAGCATGTGCTGAAAGAGGAGAAGAAATGGAGAAAATAAATGAAAAACACTTGAAAAAGGAACTTGTTAAAGAGTGCATCTTTTTTAGAGTGCCTCCTTTTAATTATTCTTGCAGAAAGCAATCACGTTTGGACTCATCTTTTGTACTCAACCTATATTAAGTCTTTCATTTTCCTCACTGACTTAAAGCAATATTCTTTATTCTACCCACTTCAAATGGAATATCCACATCATTTGTTAATGCAGGTTGTTGGTTGTCAAAGCTTGTGAGGGTCCTTCAGTTTTGGGTAACTCACAGAGCCTTAGGCTTCAATCCATGAGATGTAATAAGGCAAACTATAATATACAAGCCATGAACCGACTCATATCTATGGAAAAAGCTTTCACTTTCTAATGCTCACATAGCTCAGGGTAAATTCAACTAAAATCCCGTCTGAGTCTGACATAGCATGAAAGTCATTCTTATTCATTGAAAATTAGATGGTAGCATAAAAAAAAAATCCTTATTTTATATAAATATAAGATTTTCCTCTAAAGTGGTTTTCATTTTTGTTCTGGGGGAAAGGACGGAAAGGAGTAAGGAGCTACAGGGAGATCCTATTCCATGTTTTGTTCTTTCTGTATCCATGTTCCTATTTTTTTTTTCCTGTAATTTAGGGAGGAAGTAAATTGTTCCATAACAACACTTTAAGTAAATTTACCACCCCTATATTAAAGGACAAGCTAGGTGTTCATAGTGTATCATTTCTGCTTCTACTTTCATGTTACAAATCTAAACAAAGACATTTCACAAACACTTAATATCCCTTATATTTGATGAACAATTCAGCCCTAAAATAATTTCTACATCATTATTTTTGTATGCTTTTTTACCAATTGTTCAAAGACTAAGACTGTACCAGTCATCAGTGTTAATGTGCAAATTCAACTCCAGGTCATCTTACCTGAGTTGAGATAAGGCAATTTCCCACTGTCTTTTCATGACAAGCTATAATAAGTCTTTTTCATTTAAAAATGTTGATATTTAATAGCCATGTTGTTAAATCTTCCTAGTATTCCTTATTTCTCATATCAGATATTACACTCTGTCCCTTACATGTCCCAGGCCTGCATGAAGGCTTCAACAAGAAAAGGGATTTCCTTGAGAACCAGATATTCCCATATATCTTGGCAGTATAGTTCAGCCTAATATTGCATGCAATGTGGGTAAAAGTCACACAATCCTTTATAGTATTTCTAAAACCAGGAAAAAGTCTAAGCTAAATTAAAAAGACCTCATATCTTTTAGATATCTAGTCAAAAAAAAAAAAGCCAACGCTTATCTTGTTGAACTGGGAAAATAACAGGTCTTTAAGTAACTGGTTTCAAAGTATAAAACAATTGGAAAAAAATGTTTGAAAGACATATGTGCTGCACCATTTCTAGAAAAACTGCCATTTGTTGGAAACGAATGAGTTTTGATCACAGTTCCTTGACTCTAACTGAAACTCTGGAAAGACAGGCCTGTCAAAACTAGAATAGCTCATTCAGTCAACAATTGAAAAAGCAATATGGATGGCAACACCCCTGGATTAGCAGCGCAGCTGCACTAGGTGGAGCGGTCAGCCTCCTGAGGTTTTGCTGGAGCAAATCAACTCCATCACACATCTCAGTATTCATCAGTCCACAACCAGCAGCTCCCTCCGCTGCCTTGCCATGACAGTAGTGACCTGGACCAACAGAGCTGCATGTTTGAGTTTATTCAGAAGAGCAGAGATCTTATCCTGCCCCTTCAGCACTATTTGAAAGACCATTACCGCCATCTGAAGACGTGATACAAAGTCAGGATTCGACTGAGAAAATAGTTTTTTAGCAAATAACAGAATCTTCTGGACAGCAAACTGAACTCACAGTCGAGAAGCACATGAAGAAATATGTCTGTGTGCTGAGAGAATGCTCCTCAGTAGTTATGCACACACGAATCTGGGAAACACTGTGAATATTTCCCAAAATTGAATGCTACAGCAGTGAGAGAGTGGGCTACACCCTGCTGAGTTCATTCACATGAATAATCTCAGGGCTTTCCATCAGACTGTTTGTGTCAATAAGGCAAACAAGTTTTGGCCTGTTCTGAATATTGTTCATTACAGATTGCAACAGAGCAGATGTAATTATGTAAGTGAGAGAAAGGCAGCAGCAGCAAATCCTAAAGACAGGACATCATTAAGATTTCACAATAGGAATTTTTTCCCAAGGGATCTAGAGGAAACGAGAGCCATGGATTTCCTGAGGCCAGACTCCATGTTTGCCTTCATACATCTAAGTGCATTCTTAATTGTGGCATTCACTTGAAAGGTATAAAGTTCCTCAGGAAGTGAACAGGATTTGAAATAAGTCCTAAAAACATGTCAAGTCCCTCATCCTACAGAACATGCAACATGTGCTGGAAAATAAAATCCCAGAACAGTCAGCTTTGGAGATTTACCACATTCAATTTTCTCTGGGTAAAAGACAAAGAAATGTGTGTATTGCAAGGGGAAGCAGTTACTCCATGTATTCATGATCCAGGCATTGCCAACAAAAAGAATCAAGTCTGTGGGACAACTCTGAAACCACTCAAGAGACATTAAGAGTGAAAGCAGTCAAAGCTGGATGATGAGCTTAACACATGAAAGAGGAATGGAAAGAGATAGCGCCTGGACTTGGATTCAGATGTATTCTAGGATCAGGAATCAACAAATTACTTGGCTTTATGTTAATATTACAGAAAATTATTTATTACAGGCTGGAAATGGCACTCAAAGCTTGGTACTCGCAGCTTTGGGAGAGGAAAGTCAACAAATACACTCAGGCCAGGTTTGTTGGGGGTTTATTAGTCTGAAGAAAGCTGAATTGGGCATTAAGAAAAATCACAAGTAAACTGGCTTTAATTAAAGGGGAATGCTTCAGAAATTACTCCTTGAAGCAGGAAATTTCCTGCTGGAAATAAACCTTGAGATAGTTGCCCCCTTACATGTCTTTGTTAAACTAACTAAAATAATTCCTGTATCACAACAAGGTAACATAATGACAGTGCCATCTGAGCACCTTTACAGTACTGTGTGTTAAGCTATTCTATGAAGTTTTGTGAAAACACACAGACATAAACCATACCTATAAAGCAAAGAAGAAGGTCTCAGGAATTAGACTCAAATGCAGATCTTATAAAGGAGAGCATCCCTCTTGGATTTAGTGTGGCTGAACCCTGTGTTTGAGTCTTGCTTAGCTCTGTTAGATGGCAGTACTATTCCTGAATTGTTCCACTTCAAATTTTAATCAAATCCACTCCTTTGTGACTATAACACACTGCTTCATAATAATGAAGCTTAATGAACAGAATTAAAAGTTGATTAATTGTAAGGACTGTTAAACACAGAAATGCTTTACTTCTTTGCCATAAAATCCGTCTACTGTTAAAAACTTGTCACTTTCTGTCCTCTGTGTCTTTGGATTTTCACATAGATTTTATGGGTTTTTCAACTCTTGTCTGTCATTCCAATCCATTTTCTGTTTTGCCTTATTTGGCCCTTCCTTCTCCTTCTCCTTCTCCTTCTCCTTCTCCTTCTCCTTCTCCTTCTCCTTCTCCTTCTTCTCCTTCACCTTCTCCTCCACCTCCACTTTCCTTTATTTAATGGTAGAAATCCACGTTAGGTTTAGAAAGTCTATGACACATATCTCACTTTGCCACAACCTTTTTTTCTATAGTTTAACAGAACTGATTCTGTAATGACAGAGGCTGATATTGTCCTGCTTGCAGCAATTAACGCAGATCCATTCTATTCACAAGCTCATTAGCTTATCCCATAAGAGCATGGCACTGCTTTACAACTGATGACATCTCAGTTCAGTCCTCAGCTTATTTCCAACCTTTAAACATAAGAAAATAAAAAGAAAGTTCTATACATCACAAGGAGCATGGAGATAATTAACTGAGGGAGGTAGAATATTGGAAAGAGATAATAAAGATGATTGACTTTGCCAGGGGAAAAAAAAACTTTGAAAAATATGATGTTAGAAGTTTCATGCATCAGTATGTACATATGTTTTTGCCTGATTTTCTTTTCCTTTTGCGGCCTTACCTGGATCATGTTCCACTAGTAAAATTCATAAGAATAAAAGCCAATGCAGCCAAGGATTCCGTAGAAGTATATGGAGCAGACATGTCTTTCAAAAATAGCTGCTGTGAGACATCCCAGGATACTTACATGGCTCAGACAGAAAAGTTAAAGTTAGGCAAATACTAACTAAGCCTTCTTACACCTTTCAAAAGTTCTCATCTGGAATACACTACCTGTTGAACACTAGGTAAATTTGATTGATTTTACATTATATTTTAATCTCCTAAGTCACTTGGCCAATTAGGGAAAGGGAGGTTTTTCCATTCTATGCAGTGATAAGCAACTATATTTTATGCTGTCTTTTTTTTTTCCAGGAAGGAAACCTGACAATTCCAATCATTTCAGCGTCCAGGCATCAAAAGGAGAAATATTAATTCTAAGTAAGTAAACTATTATAATTTTTTTTTCTTACTAGATCTTGACACATATGCCAAGCTTCAAAAAAACCCAAAAAGTTAATCGGAACATTGTATTCTATAAAAGTTTTTAATTAAAATATATAAAAAACGCAGTTTCCTGAGATATTATGTATATCATTTCTGTATTTCTGCAAGCTCTAGAAAATAAGCAGATGATACAAAGTTTTATCAAAAATATAAATGCAGTGTGTCAAGTGAAAAATAATAGTGATTAGCTTAACAGCATCTTTGGTATGTATCTTTTATAATACATGATGTATTGGGAGCGTTTTACTCAGGTTACAAAATTAAACCAGCAGGAGATCTAATTTGAATTAATGTACAGGTTGACTGGAAATATTGATAGTTTTAAGTATGATTCCTTGTAATATGTTGTTGTATACATTTACAGTTTGGTCGATGGGGAAAATCAGCTGCGTAGAGTAAAATTATACAGTATCCTTGAACCATATTTAAAAGAAGTTCTGAAAACAGCCAATACAACAATTGCTTTCATAAATCCAAACCTCAGTTCATGTGGCGCATGAAATTGCTGTGATTTTCCTTACTGCGCACTGGATCTTTTAAAGTTGAGGAGGTGCCTGCCATTTCTCAAGACAGACTCAATGGTACGCTGCCTAGTGCAAATTCGCCTTTGTTTTGGTTTGTTGCTTGTATCTCTGACACACATCACGCATCATCCAGCAAGGACAAGCAGACCACATTGATGGCAAAGCTAAGGCTATCCAACAAACGCCATACAGCTCCCATATTAGGGTACCTTGAATCCCTCAGGGATGAAACAAACCTGCAGACACCCATGAAAGCTGATACACTGCTCATTGACACTCAGTCACCACAGAGGAGCCTGTGAAGCATGCGAATGGACCCCAGTCAAACCACATGCAATGCTATAGGCTTGAGGAAAGGTGGCTGGAAAGCTGTCTGGTGGAAAAAAGACCAGGGAGTGTTGGTCAATACCCAGCTGAATATGAGCCACCAGTGTGTCCAGGTGGACAGAAAGGCCAGCAGCATCCTGGCTTGTATCAGAAATGGTGTGGCCAGAAGGAGCAGGGAAGTGAGTTTCCTTCTGTACTCGACACTAGTGAGGCTACACCTACATACTGTGTGCAGTTTTTGGCCCCTTAGTGCATGAAAGTTTGAGTTCGTGTAGCGTGTCCAGAGAAGGGTAATGGAGCTGGGAAAGGTTCTCATGAGGATCAAATGAGGGAACTGGGACTTTTTAGTCTAGAGAAACATAGGCTGAGAGGAGACATTATCAATCTTTATAACTACCTGAATGAAGGCAGTAGTGAGGTGGGTATTGGTCTCTTCTTCCAAGTAACAAGAGATAGGATAAGAAGAAATGGCCTCAAATTCCACGAGAGGAAGTTTAGATTGGATTTTAGGAACACTTACTTCACCGAAAGGGTTGTCAAACATTGGACCATGCTGCCCAGGGAAGTGGAACCTCCCTGGAGATATTTTAAAGACATGTAGATACAGCACTTAAGGACATGGCTTAGTGGTGAGTCTGGCAGTGTTAAGTTAAGGTTTGGACTTGATGATCTTAAAGGTATTTTCCAGCTTAAACAGTGTTATGAATCTATGAAATTTCTGTCCAGACCTCCCCTTTCCCTTTCCTTTCTTGCCTCTGTAGCACACATTTTACACCAATGATCTAGAGGATTCAGGCAAGCAGCTTTGAAGGCTGGCTACCCATGAAGGTTGGTTACTTTGCCAGGACAGTGCTGAAAGCCTTTGCTTCAAACCCAGAGATCACACTTCTTTCACAATTCAAATACAGTGTATTAGTACACACCCACTTCTTGACATTGAATACCAAAAGGGTTTAAAATCAGACGCCTTAAGTGAGATGGCAACATAAGTAGCCGTTCTCTGTAAAACACTTTTAATCTTCTAACTACTGCAAACAAAGAACGTATGGATAAGAATGGGCTCTCGTTGGTCCTGGACTGCCGGTTTTAACCAATCTGCAGCTATGGAGAAATGCTACAAATTGGCTCCAGCAAAATGTCCTACTCAATATTAGACAGCCTGCCTGAGTGTTTCCTGGTGACCACTTACACTTGTGAGTGCCATTGCTATTTGATGAAAAAAGAAATGAAACCATGTTAAATGCACAAGCGAAATGACAGCCATCTTACTGCTCTCTAGAAACCCTCCCTGATTGCATGTCACTTAAAGTTCTGATTAAAAGAGGGCATTGAGAATCTCAGCTGGGAATGCAAAAGGATAAATGGACTTACCCTCAGCTAAATTTTGCACAAACTAGAAGTCTGGGTAGCATTCTTTTCAGAGCAAACTGCTGGGGACTACCACTACCCAGATGTTAGCATATGGTCTCACATTGCATCAGTTACAGTAAAGCCTTGCAAAATTGTGGGTTTTTTTAAGGAAAAAAACACCTCTCAGGCAAATAGTGCTCTACAAAAAAACAGAGTGTAGTATTGACATTGAGCAGCAGGGATAGCTTTATTTATAATCTTGGAGATGGGAAAATGAAAATAGACATGGGAAACTGAAAAGTGTAGTCAGTATTGAGAGGCTAAAATCAGCAAGACATAGTGAGTCCAGTCTTGGCATGACTTCAAAAGTACCTTGTTAGAGCTTAGATTTAAAGACTAAAGCAGAGTTGAGGATCAGCTGGGGACAAAACAGGCTGAAGTAGGACAAGGACATACTAATAGTCAGTGAGAATGGACTGTCTGCCCCTTCTCAGATGGTTTCCATTAATTTTCTGCAGAGACATAAGAGCAGTTCTTCCATGTGGTGAAGACCAACATGACAAGATTCTTCAGCCAATATGAGCTGGGACAAAAAATAAAAGAAAAAGCATGTTACTGAAGAATTATTGGTAATGACTGAGGTGTAGCATAAGAAAAGTAAATACTGAATGCCTACAGAGGGCCTTGAAGGTGAGGAAAAATGCAGATTTTCTTAAATGTTCAAAACTTTCAATAAGGCTTAAGTGTTTAATTAGTCGAGAGCAGAATAAGACTCTCCAGGATGCCATTAACTGTTTAGATCTTGAAGCAAGTGCTTCTGCATATTCACTTGATCTCAGACTCTATGTATTATGTTACTATACCAGCTGTATTTGATGTTCATTGTAATTTTCTAGTAAGGACACTTCGAGCAGCTGGTGACACAATACAAATAAGTATTATTCAAAATGAATTATGAATGGCATGGAAACATTTAAAAAACCTTTTCATAATACATGTGACAATGCATCCCAACTCTTCTCCCATTCCAGTTGCTGATTTATCTCTGAATGTTGCCTAAGTGAGGGAAAGGGTCAGCAAAGGACTCTGGGTTGATTAGAATGCCTCACCACAGGGTGCGTACATGGCACTCGAGTGGTTCTCTGAAGTGTTAGCTTGGCAATACATTACACCAAAAGAATATTTCTCATTCTAGTATATTGCTCATCCTAACTAACCTGCATGGCACTGGAGCTTTTTGTTAGTATTACACCCATTTGTGGCTGGGAGTAGGAAGAAGTGGTACAAGAGATCTAGACCTAAAAGTGTGGAGTCCCTAGATTATTCTGCAGTGACAAGTATAGCAACCGTTTGGGGTTGCCCAAAACAAACAGGCATAGCAGTTTCTAACATTGGCAGAATGTGAAACACTGGTCTTGGAGAGGGTTGAAAAGGGAAATCTAAAGCCATGGAATAGACATGGGAGACTAGATGCTGTTTTAAGTGTAGTCACAATCCATCTCTGAGACTGTTGTTTCATAAAAGGTTTGGTTTGTAGCTTGGGATTCATTGAAATGCACTAAGCTTGACTTTCAGTTGTGAAAATGGTGGTGCAAAGACAGGACGGGAAGAGGACTGTCACTTCTCTGTTTGCAACTGCCAAGAGATCCATGTCTCTATAAATTATTGAAATAACTATGTATTTAATTTCTGTAGCAACCAATGATATCTGGGGAAAATTAAATATACAGAACAGCATCTACTTATTTGTAGCATGCTGAATAGTCAATGCATCTGGTGACTTCTATGAAAGGTCTTAGATTTGCATCCTGTAAATAAATACATAAATAAGGATCTCAAGAAATGTATGGTTTGTTCCTGTACAATGGGCTTTTCAAGGTACATAGAACTGTTTGTTTGGTTTTTAAATGAAATTCTGTTTTAGAGAAATGGTAAGATTTCAGTGGAAAAGCACTGTATTGATACAGTCAGAATAGCACCTCAGTTAAGTTTTCAAAAAATAGAGCCTTTAAGTTACACACTGAGGCCTTCAGCCTGAAAGGATTTCATGTATATATTTGCCTTTTATGCATTGCAGTTAGTCCCACTGATGTCAATGCAAATACTTTCATAGATAAGGTATTATTCCACGTGTCTCAATAGAACATAGCCTGTATATGTGCACAAATACTACATCACAATATCATTTATATATACAAATGGTAAAGTGATTCCCTATTCACCCAATTAGATAGCCAACTCAGAGAAGCAAATACTTGATTCAATAAAATTTAGTGTGAATGGGTTCTTTCACTGGTGCACATCTTCAAAAAATCAACTTCTTTAAAATTTAAGTTGAAACAAGGACTGATATTTGATTTGGTAGCACATAAATGGTTTCCTAGGAGAGAAAAAGGTGAGTTGTTTTCAGATAAATAAGTATCAAATTACCTCTTGTGACAGCTCTCTCCAACAGACATCCAGCATGGAGCTGTATAGAAGGGTGCTACCTTCATCTGTAGATGCAGGAGCTTTCTGAAGGTAGAACAAAGTATAGGTGTCCATCATTACATGAGAGTCATCAGTATGAACTCAGAAACCTTCATAAAACAAAGCAGATCTTGATTACCACATAGATAGCATCAGGCTTCCACTAACCCTAGCATAGTTTTTGTTATTATTATTGGACCACTGGGGTACCCAGAAGTCAGGGAATTTCAATACTGACACATCTTCATTGAATATTAATGACAGAACCATGACAATAGTGACTAATAATGCAGCATTTCGCTGCCATGCGAATTACACATCAATATTAATGAAGCCTTTGTTAACATTCCGTGTTTTTTCCTTCCTGTATCTCTGCCAGGATTTTGGACTGGTTTATGCCAACAAGACAGGCTTAGATGTCAACACTGAGCAAGTCCTAGACATTTCAGAAAGGGCTTGTTTCACAAATATACATTTAAATTAAGAAGAATGCCATATGAAGGTTGCTTTAAACTGACAGTCGTTCAGTTTTTTCCCCCTACACAGGACAGATGTGGCTTTATATGTTTGCATAACCTAAAAGTAACACACCGAGGGTTGTCTTTTATTTCAAAATGTTATTACAACAGCCTTTGTATATAAACTCTAACACAATCATTCACAATTGCATACGGTTCTCCCTCTTCCCAGAATCAGACATCTCAAGAAAAGGTAATGGTTCTGTGATGAGAAATGGAGAAAAGTAATTTCTAGTTCTGTAAGAAGCCCACAGTACACAATGCTAAGCAAGTCCACCCTGAATTCTGCTATTCTAAACAGGAAATTGTTCCAGTGCTTTGAACCTTCATATGAAATTTAAATATAATTGCCAGAAGCATTACCTTATTAATAAATGTAGAAAAGCATCATTACTAATTATTGCATGCTTCATTTGCATTTTCTAAACATTTACATTATCTAATTTAAGTATGTAACAGATGCTTGCAAGATTTCCAACTCAGCTCTTTTCCAAAACGAATATCCAACACTAGCAAATAGTAAGTGTTGCTTTGGACTGCTCTTGTCAGCTGTAGTGTCTTACTCCAAAAGGAATTTCATCAGCCACAGAAGCAATACATTTTTTAATGAATACCAAACGGCTTCATTTCAGTGCAGCTGATCAACCTTGTTGAATGCTGTATCAACTGACCCCATTTCAATAGTAGATCATGCAAGATATATTGGTAACAAATTACCTCTTTGAAAGAAAGATTCAATTGATTTGCACTAATCTAATTTAAAGCAGGCCAGAATAAAATCATACTGGGACTTAATCTGATCTGAATACAAACAGTCCAAAAATGCTGCTGATGAGTAGCTGATGTAATGCTCTAACACACCAGGGGGGCCGATGTACCAATCCTGCTCCCATTGAGGAGAGCATTCTGCAATTCCCAATGGGATATCTCGGATTAAGACCTGAAATTGCATGTTTAGCATACAATATCTGGATCTTAATATGACAAGATTTTAAAAAAATAAATAAAAGGAAAAAGCAGGTTCTTCTGTGCAACAGTTGTCATGAAATGTAAATGAACAACTCCTAACTAGATCTGCTATGCACAGCATTAAGCCTCTGGTGAGATAACACCCAGAAAGGAATCAATGTTTTATTTTTCACAGCAGCAAAGGAGCAAAAAGAAATGCAAGGAAGCCAATATAAAACTGAAACTGACCAAATCATGGGATAATTCTTCTCAGAAAGATTTCATTGTTTTAAACTTAAGGTGAGGGTGGTCTGACGTTGTTGCTATTAATCATCAAAAGCGAATCAATCCACTGGTGTTGCTTTTCCTTTCTTCAAAAAAAAAAACCCTCCAGATTTTGGTGGACCATCAGGAAGTTGACTTCCAGCAAAGCCATCATTTTCACCTCCTCCACCAAGTCCACTGCAGCAAAGAAAAGAACTGATTTTACAGCACAGGACAGGATGCTCTAAAAGCCTCTGTCTAGAGTAACTGGACTTTGAGTAAACCCATTTCATTTATTTGTTTATTTGCTGATTTACTATTTCAATTTAGAGTAATTCAGAACTCCATCTTACTGTGGCTGTAAAATGATGATAACAATCCTTGCTCCATGGGAAGTTCGAGGTTAAACAACGCGTGTTTGCAAAACACTCTGAAGTGCTGCAATGTCAAATATCATTGTACGATGGCTATGACCTTTAAGTTTATCAGCTTCACCTGGAAATGTATTTTTTCTAAGGGGATATACAAGAATTATTCCTTTTTCTATGCAACAGAAATAACTATTGAACATGTACAAAGTAATTTAAAATTAAAAGTTATTAATTAAAACATGGAGAACTTAGAAGTTACAATCAGGTACAGAGATCCACAGATCAGTCAAGTAAGGAAAGCAGAAAGGATCTCAGGTTCATAACCTCCAATCTTAAAAAACTGCTTTGTTTGAGATTGACTTTCTGTTTTATCACAGTATTTTTGCCTCCAGAGAATATGCCAAGAACACAAAATTAAGTAGATGGTTAACCTCTGCAAATCTGGAGACGGAGCGTACGAAACTATTACCCACTAAAATCCTATTCAGCCTCTGAGCATTCTTATTCCTTCACACATTTGCAAGTAATTTTCTCAGCTATCCCATGACTATTTCCATGTTTTGATTCCTTTGTACCTAAAAAAATATAAAGCTTCCTGGATGATTTGAAATTGTATGCCATGTTTTACATCAAATCCCAGAACGAAGCAAAACGGAAGGTGAGGCTTCTATATAGACAACAGGAAGAATGGAAACAAAAACCTTCATCTCTATAGTTCAAAACCGAAAAGGTATAACATTTGTCATTACTGTGGTGACAATTTAGAGAGGTTCCCTGAGTGTGAGGAGAACATGGTTTCTGACAACAGGCACTTGTTTTGGCATTAACAGCTGTCCAAAACCACTTGCAGTTATAAGTTCTTTATAAATGTCTGTCTTCCGGGAGTACTAACATTTGAAACCTGTATTTTACCTTCCACTTGATTTTAGTAGCTGTCTGGAAGCCTACCCCAGCAGGCTGACTTTCTGCTTTGTTCTGTATTCACATATTTAAAATACGCCACTGGAGAGAAAAAGAGTAATGAATTAAGGTATCTACGCTATTTTAATTTTCTCTTTACATGGCCTCAAACAGAAAGCAAAATTTCATGATAAACAAACCCCAACATGGGCTAAAACAATTCCCACTTATTATTCACAGCAGAGGTAAAGCAGGATTTCAAAGGCTAGAAGATGCCCTCAATTTGCATCCCGCTTCATTTGTCGGTAAATCTGTTTGCTGTTGGGAAGGCGTTTGCCATTCTGTTCTATTAGTCATTCAGTTAAAGCAAGACTTGTAATTAACACTTGTGATAATTAGGTTTTGGTTTGGTTTGGTTTGGAATCAACCTCTGTGTTTTAATTAAATCTCAGGAACTGACAAAAATGGATACAGGCTTTTGTTAGCCAAATGATTAAATGGTATTTTTTTATCATCTTTTTGTAGAAGCCATGCTATTTTCTACCCTGAGCAAGCAGGAATGTTTTATTGTGGATTTAAATGAACAGTTTACAAATAATTACTATTTCTCTGTTAAATGTTAATAGGAAACTCGTTCTGAAAACAAATCACTAACCTCACACAGACTGCTTCTCTCAACGGACATATTATCTTTATGACAACACTAGGTCAGCCAACAGTACTATATATTACACATGACTTATTCTTTATTGGAAAATGGGGAAAAAAAATCCTCACACTGAGCTCAACCTATTCTAGTAAACCTGTTACACAGACATTTTGTCCACCAGCAAACAGATAAGCCAACCTGCCATGACAGATTCCAATTATAAGAAAAATATATCTTAAACAAATTAAACCCTTGTGTACCTAATGGCACAATACAATAATTACAAAGACAATTGGACCATCTGTGCATCAAATTTATAGCCTTATCATATACACTCAGACCTTCCTAAAGCAGCTTGTCAAAGGAGTAGGACTTAAAAGGAAAGAGCTGAATGAGTGTTTGCATAAATCTTTAATTAGCTTCCAAAAAAACTGAGAAACTGTTTTGCTGGTCAGTTTTCAGAAGGCAAAAATTCCAGATCAAAATTAATATGAGATTAAGACTCTGGTAACAAAGTCAATTTTTCTTTTATGACAAATGCCTGGTGTTGAAAGATGAGTAACCAAGAGGAAGGACTGCACCCAGGAATTTCTTGAAGAATATCCTACAGGACAGCACTGAGCTCCAAACACTGCCTCTCCTGTGGGTGGGAGTGCTCTGGGGAAACTACCTTCATAGAGGGGATTTGAAGGAGGTGGAGAAAGGAAAAAAATAGGTAATTTGGTGGTGATGGTGTCATTGAGGATGTCAGAGGAGCTGAAGTTCAGGAAAAGCCCAAACACTCTCTGGTCACTGATCGTGGAAAAGAGGAGCTGGCTATAGGTAACTCACAATAAGGAATGAGCAAAATCACCTACAAGGGATGGCTTGTACAAACTAAGAGCATTCCTTAGTGTATTGCACAGGAACCAGTCCATGCCTTTTTTCACAAACGGAATGTTCTTGTGAGTCACTTGGTCAGTAGACAGGATTAAAACATTAAAATACAGTTTTAAAGAATCACCAAGATTTTAATTTTAAACTTCAGAGGAGCTAGAATATTTACTACTTGAAAACAAAAATGTTACAAAGGAATGTGCTGAAAAAAGTGATACATGACAAGGTCCTTTCCTAGAGATGTATCTTTCTGAAGCGGCAGCTAGTTCAGAAATATTTGTATTCTAAAATCAGACAGTGCCACACAGAAGAGAGCAATGGCAAAAGAGTCAGTTAAGCTTTTACAGCAAGTTCACACACCAGGATTCATTACAGAGCCTTTTAAATGGTATTGTGGTGACATGAAGCCCACATAGAGAGCTGAGGAAAAGATGTTCATCATTCAGAGAGACTATACTGCAATGTCAGGAAAAAGTCCGTTTATTTCCTCACCTCACTCCCAAACGGAGAGGTTAAATGGTATTGTTTCTTACACAGTCAACTGTTTTTTGTCAAATTATTGTAACTCAGAACTTATAAATATGTGACAAAGAGTACAGCAGAATAATGACACAACAAGATAATCTGTGTGCAGAGCAGAATAATGACACAAGATAATCTGTGTGCAGAGAAATTAATAAAGACCATTTAAACTCATTGGGAAAAGATAAAGCAAGCAAGGAATTGTCCCAGTCTCCACTGGAAATAGTTTACAGATGCATGATGAGCATAAATATTACAGTGAAAAATGTTCTTATAAAATCTTGGCTGAGTTTGATGTAAACTCTTTACTTCTCTCAGTACAGTTATCAATGATATAGAGCTTTGAAAGAGAAGGAAAAGAGACTGAGATAAAACCAGGACAGAGGAAAAGATCTAAAACTGAAAAATAAAATATAAACAGGAAAAATACAGGAAAGTAAAAATACCGAGAAACATAGAGATAAATAGATATAATATATTGGAGATAAGAATGAGAAAACAGAACTCAGAATCAGAGGTAAAGTACTAAGGAAGGCAAAATAAGGAAGAAAATCTGGTTTGAATAAGATAGGAGAAGACATATAGTGCAAAGTGAAAAAAAAAAAAAGACAAAAGACAAAACAAAACCAAAAAGACAAGGCAGCAAATTCTAAAAATGAATAGAAGTCATGTTACAAGTAGCATGCCCAGAAAACACAATCTTTCTCCAACATGCAAGTCTTGTGCCACAGGAAGTAAGAACGTTATTTGTAATGTTTTTCATTGGCAAATTGAGGCATTAGGTAGCGAGGAGCCTTGTCAGTGCTTTGCAGTGGTGAGAAAAATGGGACTTTCTGCTAATGAGTCCTAGTCCAGCTGCCACCAGTATGCCTTTGGCTGGGACTCACCAAGAGTATATCATTTTTATACAAACTCTTACCTGAAAGGGAGAGATAACCACCAGTCACTGTATGTGAAATCGATCCCACCAAAGATGGAAATGACTTATTTTCCAGCTTCAGGCTGGTCACAAGCTAAGACTTAGTCCCACTCAAAAAGAAAAAGAGAAATAAAGAAAAATACCAATACTGTGGAATGAGTAGAATCCAAGTGTGCTTTCTTGATTGCCCTCTCCAGAAAGGAAACTGAATTCGAGGCATTTAACTTTGGCCACAGATTATTTCTCATTCGCCTTTGTTTCACTCAAGGGCTCAATGTTGGGGACAGATGGGTTTTTTCAACTTACTGTCACACAGCTAGTCTGGATTTCTGAGCTTTCCCCACTCCCTGAATTAGACAGCCATAGCCTTCTTCATGGAATGAGGTCATACTTTTAATAATTTTTTTTCCCCTAAATGACAAGCCTCTTTTATTATGTATGAGAAAATGAAGAAGCCTTCAAAATCTGCAGGAAGCTAACAGGAGTGGATGGCTTTTATATTAGATGAAGTCCCATACACAAAATAAACCTCACACTGACTGCATCAAGATCTAGCTAAGGTTCACCTCTCTTCACATTTTCTACCTGTGATTTTCTGCTTCTTACTTTCTCTTTGATACTGGGATGCCCAACTCAGCTAAACCTCAAATGAAAACCTTGCCCCAAAGATGCATTGAGATACATACACAAAGGAAACAAAACAAAAACAACAACAAAAAAGACCTATACACATCAGTGGAGTTTTATATATATTGTATAGGAAGCTGTGTATGGTATCCTCAAGTTCCTGTTCTTGGCAATCAGTTCAATAACACTTTTTCTCTTGTCTTTAAAGCACTTTTGGAGGAGGCCTTAGAAGAGCTGTAACTCTATCAGCTCTGCCTATCCAGTGTAGCTACAGCAAGAGACCTGAACTTTTCAGTCTCTGAGTGTGTCATAGATTTCAGACAATGTGCAGAGGAAGTAACTGTGGTCATAAAATCAGAGCATGGCACAGAGTGTCACATGTGCCCCATGTGCTGCTGATTGGGCCTTGGCAAACAGAGGCATGATGACTAAGATTCTGTCCCTGCATTTAATATTTTCAGATTCAGTGCAAAGTAAAATGTATTAGGGCACAGAACTTAGAATTAATGTTGAAAAATCTGGTACTTTTATCTTAACTGTTGCAATATTTTGGGGGGGGATTTCTTCTTATAATCACACTCCTATCTATGCTTCAGTAAAAATGTGAAATGCTTTAAAACAGTTCTTCACAATCCCAATTGGAAAGAAACTTTTGGAATCATGAGCTAACCATGGCACGCATTTCCAGAAGGCAAAACCACTTTTGAAATGTCTGATATTTTAATAACTCCTTTGTTTCAATTCAGCTGCAAGAATCTTTGTGGCTTTAATAATAAATAATACTACAGGGGAATAAAAGCCCTTTTCACCTTTCTCTTCTTATAGGTTCCATGCTGCAGCTTGTCACCACACAGGCTGCTTTTTCATCTTTAGGAACCACTGGGACAGAAGGATGTTGTTGGTATAAGAAACAAGCAGAGCCTTGGCTCCAATCCTCATCTGTGCCCAATGGTGCTGACTGGAAGGAGAACAGAGAGGTTATAGGAAACTTCTGCTCCAGGAGAGGAAAGACTGGTGAAAACAAGAGATGCTGACCTCAGCATCTACACGCTTGCTGCAGCCCCAGAACTCATACTGCTTTTGCTCTGAGTTCTGGCACAATGAAGCTCTATGTGTTTGTGCTGCTCCCATCTGACTGAGTTTTTACTCTGTGTTCTGCCAGATCTTCTGAAATATCTTTTTCTACGCTTAGTTGCTTGAACCTAAAGGAACAAGCCCATAGTTCATGGTGCTTTGTTACTTGAAGACGAACTAGAGGGCAGTACCACATTCTGGTTGAGGCTGAAGTGACATCAGTCACCTCAGTTGTCAGAAACAAGCTGGAATTTCTAGATGGACATGTGGATACTGTCAAGGAGGATGGAGGGATGAGGGGAAAAGATTTGCACAAGAAGAACCATAAAATTGAGCAAAAAGTTGACATTTCAAATAAAAAAGTTGACATTTCAAATAAAAAAATCTGAAAGTATGGTCTTTATAATTTTTATTTCCATTATTATTTTCAAATAAAAAAAAACTGAAAAAAATTGGTCTTTGAATCATCTTGTAATTGCATTTTTTTTAGGGTCACCACACCTACTTCAGACCAACTGGGGACATGGGCTGTTTTCTTCAGCTATGTAAGTTGGTCTAACAAAGGTTATTAACTCTTTTTATGTATTTTACCTCACCACTGTGACCACAGCATTCTCTCTTTGGGGATTTTTTAAAAACTATTGCAATATTCAGACTTGAATATTTTTAGAAATGTTATGTGTCATTTATATATCAAATCAAAAAGTTATTTTGAAGTGAAATCATAAATGTTTTCTTTTCAAAAATGTGTAATTTTGCAGATTGGGAAAATTTATCTCCAAATACTTTTTAAATAGGATATTTTCTAGAGGCATTGTTTTCCAATAAGCAATGTACTAACAGTAAAAATAACCAAACATAAGAAAATCCCACATCAAGAAAGGGATTTTTGTCAGAATGAAAAAGGCAATAAAGAAGGATGGAAAGAAACCCTGCATCATCCTGGGAAGTAAGAAAAGGAAAGGAAGGAAAAGAGGGAGGAGGAACATCCCAAACTTGTCCAAGTAATGGATTCCAAAGGAAAAGCAAGTAAAGCATATTAATAAGTAACCAGATGTTTCTAAAGCCAAGAAATCTCCTCTAGCCCTCAGCCAATTTCAGTCTAGAGTGAACTCTCCTCCTTGCTCCCAGTTTATTGGTACACACTGTATATTCAGATGCTGCCTGTGTGCCTCCTGCAATGCTTACTAAAACCAAAGGAAGTCTTCACACCATTTGGTTTTGGAGCAGTTTCCAAGCAGAGCTATGCTGTTGTTAATGTAACACTTCAAATTGCTCCGAGACGTGACACCACATTTTTCCTTACAATACACTTTCCTTTGTTGTGGCTAGTTTAATTATATACAGAATAAATTGTTCTTCTAGCTATTGAGTCAAAGTTTCAAAAGATTTCAAACATAATCGAGTATTCATTCAGTTACTTTTCCAAATTCATGTCAGAGATTTAACCAAATTATCGCCCTACAATTTTGGGTTTGCTTTACTACTGACTTCAGAGAGCCTGTTAACATAAGCATATCTCTACATGTTTTCCGATTGGAGTCTCTGTACATAGTGAGACAGCAGTCTAGGAATTAGCATTTCCTCATCTTCTAACATTCAGCAGACAAGATGGGTCTGTAGTATAACATGTCAGAGAACTACAAAGTCCCTTTAGACAAGCTTCTGTAAGAATTAGATACTTAGGATCATTTGACAAGTGTTGTTTCTTTTTCTTTTGTTCCTCCTGTTGTCCTCTATGGCAGGTAGAAAATGAGCAATTAGAAGGATCTTATGTCTTCCTGTATTCAATAAAGAGATGTGTAAGAGGCTGTCATTGTGTCAACCCATTTCTTCATCACTGCCTTGAAGATGCTTTCTCATCTCCCACCCCTGCCATTAAAGGGGCAGAAACTAATTTCCTCTACAATTTCTCTGGTCAGGCATAAGCTGCTTAACGAGCAGTCTTGTGAATGTGCTCAAAAAGAAGTTTTACAGCTTCTGCTGGGAAAGTAGTTCAAATAAATTAGAGCTTATTGAGCATTATTACAGCTTGTTGCCTATGGTATTTTCTCCCCCCAGGGTAAAGGTAATAATCTTGATTAATGAAACCCCAAAAAATCATTTTTCTCTTTAATTCACTAATTGGTTAATCTTTTATGACATCACAGAAAGCTGCAGGATTTTCAAAAAATGGTCAATGTAAAAAACAGATTTCCTGTGCATTATCCATGTGTGCTTTGTTTCCTGATGTAATTTCTGACTGAAAAGGAATGAAAAATTGAAATCTCCAGTTTACATGAGGAATGGCAGTTTTGAGCTCCCTATCAGACACCTCATTTTCTGTACATTAGTCACAATCAGACAGACAAGGCTCTGTCTTGTTGAGCTACGTTTTGCAGTCTGTCTGAACTGCAAATTTAGATGACATCCAAATTACACAGACCCAGCCAGTAGGTTACACTAATGCAAACTAGGAAAAAAAGAATCAAGACTATTGATTTTTTCGGTCCTTTCCCTGTCATAGTGCCTTAAAGGCATTTACCAAGGCTTTTAAGATCTTCAGCATTTTCACAAAGGAACAAATTACGTGCAAATAAGGCTGCCTTAATCTATTCTTCCCTACTTAGATTGTTCCTTCTCCGGAGTCATTATGTGTTTTTTACGCTGCTGCTGCAGTTTACTTGATCCACTTTCATGCACCATGTGGCCAATATATATGTTGAAGAGTAACTGTGGAAAAGCACATCCCTTGCACCTGCCTATGATAATCAAAACCTTGTTTGTTAATTCCCTGCAATTCAAATACATCACACATCTCTCTACTCTTCCTTGCAGCTGTTTCAGCAATTTGATGTCATATTCTGCAGAAAGCTCTGCTGATCACATTTCCATTTTCAGACAACTTGATTTCTGCGTTTAATATTTACAGGGGATTCACAACAATCTTGCTAATATGAAAAGCAAAGACTACAGATTCTAATGACAAATAGAGCTGATTTCTAAAGTATTGAACCTTAGTATCTCTGTCAAAGCCTAATAACCCTGTCCCTTCCGACTCAACGCTAACGTGACTCCACTGAAGAAACAGCTCTTCCGAACTCATACAGCAAGATTATTTGTTGGTGTGAATGTCTCACTGAAGGAAACAAACATATATATTATTTTTCACCTATTAGTGTCTGCATTGGACCTACAACCAATATCTAGCCCATCATTATGTTACTGAGAAAGAAACGTTCAGAAAACTGGCTCGTTGGAGGAGTCTGTAATTTCAGCACATGTACAACGCCCAGTACAATGGGCCAAAGACTCAGATTTCTAGATGCTATAGCAAGCAATGAAAACAATAACAGCTTCAGAGGTTTTAAGTGTTTCCTTCTTTGAATCAGCTACCAACCAAGAGAATTAGGAAGAGCTTTTTCTAGCTGATCTCACTAAGCAGCTGTATAAGCTTTTTTAGGCATAGTTAGCAAACTACAAACTCATTAACGACTACATATGGTACTGTCACTTTCCATGAAATCTGAAACTCACATACTTTCCTTTTAGGCTATACACATGCTTCCTGTCGGAGTCTAACGTATGTGCCATCAGGCAGTAATATGCTCCTTATGCATTACCATTTTTGTTTATTTGATCTTATTTTTCATAGGCTCTTAGACTTCTGACATTTCAGCCTTCAAATTTACATGCCCTGTTTTTTTTTTTCCTGCACCTACAAAAGGGATACAGTTCTTTTGCTTTTGACTTTTATGTGTCCAGTAGTACTCCATCATCCATTTTCTGTTCCCTCTCGTACTTTATTCATTCAGACAGAAACTGAGGTTCATGCTGGTTTACAGAGTGTTTTTTTGCCATGCCAGTTGCAAGCCTTGGGGCAAATGAGTTTCTCACTGGCAAGTAAAGGAGACCAAATGCTTTCCTAGCCCTTTTTTTTTCCTGCCAAGAAGGCAAACCTCTCTGCAAAGTTCTAGGAAAGTTCTCAGATATTATTCCAATCCAGGTAAACTTGTTTTTCTCTGCTTTGTAAAATAGACATTACTTCCAGTCTTCAGACTTACATTTTCCCTATCACCGATTTCTTTTTTTTCTGATGTTTCTATACTATAATTTTATTTCTGACCTACCCCTTTGCTGACCCTGATGGATCTGAATTGAAAAAAAGCCTGAAATTCCTTGAAATTCTCTTCCTTCCTTCTTACGCTTTTATCTCTGACAGTCTTTTAACAATTTTCCATTCGCACTGATTTCTTTTTTCTTCCAGACCTCACTCAAATCACACAAATGGCCTATTTAAGGTATCTGCAAATTGTGCTGGTTTCCTGTGTTCCCTTTTAATCAAAACTTCAAGTTCATACCATTGCTATGGGCTCATGTCATTGCTCGGAGTCACTGCAAGATAACACAAAGACTGACTAGCATTTGACTGAGCCCTAAAAATTAATTTGAATTACTGTGATGGGTTGACCCTGGCTGGACATCAAGTGCCCACCAAAACCCCACTATCACTTCCTTCCTTAGCTGGAGAGGGGAGAGAATCTATAACAAAGACTTGTGGGTCAGGGTAAGGACAGGGAGAGATCGTTCACCAATTACCATCACAGGCAAAAGACACTCGACTTCGGGAAAAGCTGATTTAATTTATTACCAGTCAAACCAGAGCAGGATAATGAGTAATATAGCCAAATCTTAAAATACTTTCTCCCACACCTCTCCCTTCTTCCTGGGCTTAACTTCTCTCACATATTCTCACTCTACTCTTTGGCTGAGCTTTTCCCTTCTTAAATATGTTATCCCAGAGGCACAACCACAGTTGCTGATGGGCTCAGACTTGGCCAGTGGCAGGTCCATCTTGGAGCCAGCTAGCATTCGCTCTGCTGAGCACAGGGGAAGTTTCTAGAAGTTCTCACAGAAGCCAGCCTTGAAACTCTGCTGTTATTAAAACCTTGCTATGTAAACTCAATAAAATTATAGGAGCATGCATGGTTATTTTCTGAACATTGCTCTTTCCCAGTCACTTTCGTCTGTGTATTTCCATTAAAAGAGAATTTGTGTAACTAGAGAACTCATAGTAAGAGAAGAGAGATGCTTTAGTCTCTAGAAATGGAACAAAATGTGGAACATCCAGCCCATTTGACTGAGGGAAAAATAAATTAAAAAAAAATTTTAAAAAGATTGCTTGCCTCCAATAATGTAAGTATTCAGAGGACTACAGTAAGGTCAGTAGTTTAAGATCCCTTCTTGATTTAAAACATACTGTACAGTGCTACCACTTGCTACCACCACACTTACTTAAGAGATGGGAAACATTGCCACCACTGTGAAAAGCAAATCAGCTGGCAACAGGACAGCCTTCATGGAAGCGCATGAGATGTACAGAGAGATTGGAAGCAAACTTTGCTTGGATCAACTGCAGATAATGGATCCCCCTCCACTTGCCATGGAGACAGCAAGTATTAAAACAGAAAAAGGAGGCATTTAACGAGCTGCTGTTGAGGATGATAGTTTTTTCTACCTTACCATTTTGGGAAAGAGAGTAAGTCTCTGAAAGGATGGTCAGCAAATCTGTTTCACTTCACCTTAACTAGCCATAGCTGGCACAGATGGCTATTGCACAGGACTTCAATTCTAATCATATTTGCTTAGCACGAAAGTTGGTAATAAACTTCTGCTTCAGTATCAGAAGGCTATGGTTTAACTCCTGCTGAATCATAAAAAATGCCTCAGCTCTTCATCATTGTATAGTGGCTCTTCAGCACTCATAGAATATCCCATTTTATACTTCCAAAATTCTTTGGAAAAAATAAGTGTATACTCACATACATGTTCTCTAGAGACAATTAAATGTTATCACCATCTTTATACCAGTGTAGACAGTGACACACGAAGAAATGAAGGGATTCACTGTGTGTCAGACATTTCAAAGAGAAAATCACAGCTTCCTGAAAATCACGGGTTCTTGAAAAAATAGTTTAACTGTGACTGTGTACAACACACATATTGCCACAAAAAAAAAAAAAAAAAGGTCTTTTTAGGGAGGTTTTCAGGAAAAGAGTCGGTCAAAGCCAATGTTTCACACATTTTTCTTTTTGAATTTTAGAGATTAAGTGTACAATTTGCTGTTGAAGCACACAGCACAAGTTTTTAGCAACTATTCTCCATGTGTAAAGGGAATAATCATACCACGTAACAACAGGCATGGGAAATACAAGGGAAATCCATGAATAGTATGTTATATTTTAGATGTGAATGTGAATACTAACTCTTCTGATGTCACAAATTAGCTGGCCATAGATCCATACAAAAGACTCCTATTTCATGGAGGACATGGCTGTGACTGGCATCAGTCTCCAAATTAAAGGCCAGGCTCAAAAAAATTAGATGACTGATATTATATATACTGTGGTATCTTCACAAAAATAATAGTTATTTGTACTAACTTCAGGCGAAAAAAACACTTTCTTTTCTTTTTCTAAGGTAAAATAAAATCTGTTACTAAGTAAACTTGGTAGATGACCTTTAGTATTAAGAAGAGGTCACCTGAATCATATCATCCATATATATGAATGGTTATGTAGGACTTATTTTATGCAGAGGTCCCTGGGGTAATTATTTTATAACAGAGGTAGTGAAGTTTAGTATCTGTATGCAGTATGTATTTACACTTCATGTCAATGCATTAAATAAAATTCTATCCCATTCTGCCTTTGTCTTTGTATTTTTTTCCTTTCAAAGACATAGAGTACATGATCAGGTTGCAAATTCCCTCATAGTCTGACGGCTTCCCTCCTGTTATTATTAAAGCAGCTAGGAAAGATTTGGAATAAGCTGGAAAAAAGTCATCAATTAAGCTAAAATTCTCCTAGAAGGGTCTACAACATCTTCAGCATCCACTATCATAAGTGTAAAGGCAAAAAAAGTAAAGGAAATGTGTTATTATTCCATTAATGGACACACATACTTACATGAGTATGAAAAACAGAAGAACACAAAACTTGAATAAAAACCTTAGTTAATAGAAACAGCTGGGAACTGTTTAGTTAAAAAAGTCCAAAACTCTTGCAAGCTGATGGATATTCTTCAAAATAACTTACGCAATGCTCTGAGGTGCTTTCAGCACAGATAGAGAAGGACATGTAAATTGCATGGCCCAAAATATAGGATTTTAAAGTCCTATTAAAGGGATTTAAATTCCATAGTTAGAGCCTGAAAAAAGACCTAAAACCAACTGAATCTGGAGTGTTTGAAATCTAGATCTGGATGCATCTGGCTTCTGTGGCTAATGTGTACTCAGTTTTGTTACTCAAGCTAGTTGAAGCTTGATATAATCTATAAGGAGGTTGACATAAGGGTCTTTTCAAATTCTTGAGACTTGAAATTCCTAAAGCCACACAGCAAACTACAGAACATAAGTACAGCTGGTTAGAATATAACAACCTCTTTCCATGAGAAATACATAAATAAAACATTTTCACATTTTCCAAATACTTTCCACATTTCTTCCAGGCAGGAAGTAGTACAACGGGTTTGGAGGTTCTTTCTCTTTTCTCTCTGCTCCACTTTTCACACCAGTTTCCTAAATGCCTATGTGGAAATAGCTTTTTAAAAAATTTAGATGTTTCTCAAAGTTTTTATTTCCTTTTTTTTTAGATGAAATTAAAGAGTAAAATACACAGTGCTTGCCAGTGCTATGTCTGTTTTAAGGCAATACCATTAATGATTCACTAAACTCACTTCAAAAAATTTACAAATAAAAATAATTAAATAATGTCAAGGCTTTGTATTTTTATACCATAAGCTTTGACCTTCAAGTGCATATTTCATGCGCACCATGCCTGCTTAAATAAAGTTCTGTAGCAGACAGAACATCTGTTAGGTCTATTTTATATTCATGTTTCAGATGGGATTAGTCTCTAGGCTTTGTCAAATAATGAAGAAAAACAAAAGGGGAGAAAGAAATTAAAATCTTAATTCCCCTTTGATTTTGTGAAACAATTTGAATTTAAGATAATTAGTACAAATGCTTACAGGAAATTCTGCAGGATTCTTGCCTGAAATCTTCCACTCTTTCAGAGATTAACAATGCATCTGCATCATAAACCCTTTTGGAAATGCAGCACGGGTACAAGAATGAAGAATTATGAGAAAAGTTACGTTTAAGTCCAAGGGCTTATGTGATGTTAACTGCTACAGCTATGTTGGAGGTAACCTTGTTACATTTGTTTTACACCAGACTAAGAGCTGTCACCACCTACATATTTTCTGTGTTTTCCTCTGGTGTGCAGAAAGCATTATTTTCCAAGTCACTGTGATCAGCAGTGATGCCAAGCTAGAGCACTGCTCATTTTAAGGTAATAGCATTTCCACTATCATCACTTCAAAATGTTGCCAGAACATACCTCTTTGAAGGCTTCACATGACTGAAGACCTTCAGCAGAAAAGTATGTGATATCTTGGCAGGTGTTTCAGCCCAGCTAATGCTTCAAAGCTGTTTGTAGAAAGACTGAGTAACAGCTGAATCATAAAGCATCGCTTAGAGCCCACCCACAGATGACTGAAACTGGGGTCAGAAGAAGAGGAGGGTAGACACTAAGTAAATTGCACAGACACCACAGGATATGCTCCTGCAGCAGGACTAGGAGGGAGGGCCGTATGTGTTGGCAATGTTGAGTTAAAATGTAGTCCAAGCGAATATTGACTATTTGCCAGGAAAAGCAATAAATATCAAAAATGTGAGACTGGAAAAAAGGCCTCAGACCAAGAGAGAAAGATAGTAAAAGCAACCGCACTCATCTGAGTGGAAACATCATCAAGGAGCTCAGAGTCAATCCAGAGAGGTGGAAGAAGAGGATGAGTGAGCCATCCACAAGACACAGATGAATGAAAGGATGAAGTATGGATTGAAAAGTGGTGATCTCTCATCCATGGTGTGAATCCTTTTCCCGTGAAACTGAGAACCATTTCCATTGCAGCTCTACAGGCTAGGCAGGGCTGCTGTGTGAGGTTCCTGGTTTGCTAAGCTATAATATATTGAGAAAAGAGCACAAAGTAGGAGTGAAAAGAAATTATTATTGAAAAACATAGACAAATGATTCAGGCACCCTCTGTATTACACCTCGAAAGGCAGTGACAGTTCCTGGACAAGCAAAGATCTACAAATGAGAATATATTTTCACTCACATAATCTTTTGCATGGGTGGATTTACCACAAAGCACCTGAGTCAAGATCTTTTCCAAGATTACCTCTCTCTTCTGAAAACCACACTCGGTATTCCCCACTAATGGCTTTTACAGAAAGCATATGACAGCCAATTTGGAGGGGTCACTCCACTAGTCGGAAAACAGATGGGAGTGAGCAATTATGATCAGAGAAAGACTGCGCATAGACAAATATCAGACGATAGGATGACACCAGCAGAGTTCTCGTAAGAGTTAATCGTGCCCCTTCAACTTCTAGAGTGTGTGGCAAAGGTTCATAAAATGGTGGGTAAAGGGGATGAGATGGGTGTAAAAGGGATATGGTGGGTATAAATTATTTGCAATTTCAAAGAGCTTTTGACAGTCTCTCACTGGATATTATCAAACCATAGGATAAAGAGCAATATCATGTTAAGGATTAAATCCCAGTTAAATAATAGGAAACTGTTACAACTAATGGGTTTTTCTCAGAATAAAGAGAAGTTAATAGTAGGACACTTCACAAAGCATTACAAAAACTATTATAGTTCAATATAGTAATTCATAAAGAAAGAGCATGACTGTGTGGTCATGGAATAGTCTAGGACCTTTTCTGCTGCCTTTTTTTAAGCCCCCAAAGCCCCATGTGAAATCAATGGCAAAGCATGATCATGGTTCATAAAAACCAGCTCCCATTCTCAGACCTCTGTAAATAGCAAGTCGTACTGGGACAGGCTGTAAATCAGTAAAAAGAGCTCCTGAACACTGCTGCTCTAATAGCTAACAGCTTATCTATATTTCAAAATATCTCTGGCTAGATAGTGATAAATGGAGTGTCATGGATGCTTGGGAAAGCATAGCTGGGATGTCATAAACCACAGTATGAACTTCACGTCAACACACATGATGTAATAATAGGACACAACTAACTTTGATCAATGACACAAGAAAAGTTAGAGCTTGGGGGAGAAGGTGGTTTTTTGCTTTTCAATGCATGAGGAATTATTTAAATTGCAAAGAACTGTTTGTTTCTCTTTTCTGATATCACTGACAAGGGCAAAGCAGTGCTCTGCAGGGCTTTGGTAACCAGACACTTCACAGTGATTCTTGTCTAGCACTTTTGGCAATTGATTTTTTCACTTTCCTTTCACATTCCTAAAGATCCTTTGAAGACACCAGCCTCCCTTCTCCAGCTATTCCAAACCTTCTCCCCTAGAGAGACTGAAAACCTAGAACAGGTGCTTACTACAAACAAGTTATCACGTACACTAATTTTAGTGCAAGAAGAGCAAAGTAGTTGGGCAAGACAAGCTAGACATGACCTCAGTTGTCACAGGCCCTGTCAAGAATATCACCAGAGAAATGTGGTTGCTTCTGCACACAAATTCCTACCCACACAATCACAGAGAGGGAGCATCAAGAGAAAGAATTCAACTCACAATTAGTCTGAAAACTAATCTAAATTAGAAGCAGGGAAATACAGCAGTCTATAACCAACAGAAAAAACAGAAATAGGTCACAGCCTTCTGATTTCGTCAGCAAAAAGAAGAAAAGAAGCAAAAGAATTTTAACAGGAGGATTTCCAGAAGCACTTAGTGGTGCTTAATTCCTGTTTACATCAGTGATAAAAACATCGGCTCCCACCAACCATTCCTAATATCTTGCCCTTGGGATATAATTTATAATGTCCTTGTTATTTAGAAACAACACTACCTACAGAAAATACAGCACACTTAAACCCACAAGTCTGGGTCAACAGTCAGTGTAAATCGTTATTACTTCACTACAGTTTTAACACACAGAATCTGAAAATGGTAAAGAACCTCATGTTTTTGAAGCATTATATCTGCTTTTCTATAGAACAGGATAATTCTCGTCTAATTAAATCAAGAATGATATGTTTTTAAAACTTAACCACATGATTCAGTAGAACAGAAATAGCAATGTATTCCTACACACACTTGTCTTAGCTTCAGCATATTTTTGAATCAGATTATAGTATTTTTGACAGTTATTAATTTTATATGAAAGAAAGATGACTTTAGTTTGGAGTGCCTAGAAATGACTTATACTTTTCTGTTGATTTTTTTTTTTTTTTTAATTTGGACAACTACTCAGAAAAAGGAATTATGATAGTTCTGGAATGCTATCAGGGATCATATTTTTTAGCTCTGCAAATAAGCTTAAGATACTTCAACAGTATCAGTACCAAAAAAAAACAACAAAAAAAAGTTGTTCTCTTTTCAAAATCTTTTAATGTACAGCACCAAAGATGAAGTCAAATTTAATTGACTCTCTTATCACATATCTTACTTTCCAGCCAGCTGTTGGAAATAAGTTAGACTAAAACACAAAAGAAGCTCCCCAGAAACTACAGATTCTGGAAACTGTGTGATTAGATTTTTTTTTTTTCAAATTTTCAGCAGAAATCTGTAACAACAAAACTTTCCTTCCCATGTCATGTTATAGGATGCTGCTAGCTTTTGTTCAATTACTAACTGTTGTACTAAATAAGAACCTGGCCTTCACATTAATAATTTATTCACATCGCTTCACTAACCAAGAAATAATTACATATACACAAATCAGCAGAAGGGTCATGAAGAATTAAGAAATGTTTTCTATTGATCAAAAACAAAGCAAGCCAAGGTAGTTCCAGAATAATTTACCAAGAATATGCTGCATCCTTCGCATGCGCTTATCTTTTCCTCTATTTGGAAAAGTCAAAAAATTTCATTCTTTCAGTTTACTTAAAGTATTTTAAAGATGAAAGACTCTGCAAGATGTTAGCAAAGAAAAACTCCTTTCTATGATGGTGTATTTAAGTAACAACTGTTTCATGAGGAGTTACACTGAAATGGGAAGCTAAAGCAGTCTAAAGAAGAAGCTGAAATCGCTCAGAAATATAAAACTGAAATAGCTATTGGAAAGACAGAAAAAAAAATTAGGAAGTGGAGTTGGAGGCATCAAAAATTCATAGGATTCAGCACTTTAATGCATTTGAAGCACGGAAATAGTTAAGGTATTTCACTGAGGCGCAAAATAATCTCATTATCATTTCTAATACAGATCAATATTCAACACTGCCCTTTGGAAAACACAGCGCTTGCTTGTCCACACATTTATTGTGTACTTTGCGTTAGCTTACCAACATTAAAGCTTTCACATAAGCCCTTTGCTATCTTCTGAAACATGCCTCTTCCCACCCCCCATTTGATCAGCATATTCCTGTATCAAATTGCAAGGGAAAAGAATGCAAATCAATACCCAACATATTGATTATTTTTTTCTTTTTTCCTTGTGACATTTTGTCAGGTGGGTTTCTGTGCTCCTTGGGGCTGCCTGGTGGCGTTAGAGGGCTGCTCCAGTCAAGACTAATGGCACAGGCTCCGTCCCAGGTGGATGCCGGGTATTGTTTGAAGTAACTGATTGGTGTGAGAGCCCTCTAGCTCCCTCTCCCCAGCATGTGGTCCAAAGCACAACATATGCTTCCTGCTTGCTAGATTTGTCTCCAATAATAAAAACAGGATTTCTTTTCAATTTTAGTCTTGTGCCCAATTTATCAAGGAAAATAACATCAAGGCTTCAAAAGGCTTGGTTGTTAATCTGGTCTGCATTGGATTAGTGGGAAGAGGTGTAACACGTTGAATAGAGAATTACTAAGATAATATCTTTTGCTGCACTCTAAAAGGAAAAAATATGTGTACGTGGATATGGGATGGATGTGCATGCGAATTCTGACCCATTATTAGGGCTTCTCCTGCACAGAGCTGGGAATTGCAACCTGCAGCTCTCTAAAATGAGTTTTAAAAAAAAATAATTCTGGGGGGGTAGGGGAGAATTGAAGCCACAGTAATACTGAGATTCTGATATTTGTTCTTTTCATTGTAAATGCTGATAAAATACATTACCTCCCTGGGGACTAGGGGGATGCAATTGTTTGGTGATGTGTCATTCATGCTGTTGTAAGTCTTTAGACACAGGAAGGGAAGGAAAAGGGGCCCAGCTTTATTGCTGCTTTTTGTTTCTTGCTTTTTTTTGTTTGTTGCTTTTTTTTCTTTCGAAGATCGATCTATGAGAATAAAACTCCACCCTCTCAATTAACAGAAAAGCTCAACTTAAAGAATCTCGTTGTCATTTTCTAAAACAAGAATGAACAGTACTACAGATAAATTTATCGCTCCTTCTGACAGTTCATTATAATAAATAAGATAAAGCAATAATAAAAATAGCCAATTTAACCATATTAGAATACCACATGCAAAATATTTGACTAAGATTTTCTTGTGGAAAAAAAAGATTATACATATTAAAAGCCACTGTTTGGTATAAGCAGTTAAGATTTACATAACTAACAAGATGTATTCCTCTTTCAATTTTTGACTTCTCTAGGAATCTCTCTAAATGCTTCATAGTTAGATCAGACAAAAAAAAGAAAATAATTTGTCTTTATTGATAGAATAAATCTGGGACCAATTAGACATCTTTTTCTTCTAGTAGAGCATGCAATTAAATGTATTGCTTTAGGCAAAGCTTTAAAGCAGCTTGCACATTAGGTAAGGTAATGTCAAGCCAAACACTTTACAAGCTGCTCTAGGAACAGGCTGACTTCACGGTCATTCGGCTGCAAGAATATTTCAGTCTTCCCATACAGCCATGTTTGACTGACTGAAACCTGGAACAAGCCCTAGACATTCAGTAAGCTCAATGTTAGCATGCAAAGATACCAGACATAACTCCTGCAGAGTATCAGGGTATTCGGTGTTTTATGCTGTCTTTCGCCACATGATATGTCTTTGTTTGAATGTCTAATTTACTCTGTATCAATCATTCCACATGATAAAACTTTGCCTACCCTATTGTTCTTGCAAAAAGAATTGATCCATGCACGCCCACGCAGAATGTACTTTCAAAATGGCTCCATTTAAATGCAGATTTGGACTTTCTGCAGAAAGGGACTTGGAAAGTCTTGCTAAGAAACAGTAATACAGGGTTATATTCTAATTCATACTTTTCTCTCACAAATGGGAGGTTTTCCTTGTTTTTCTCAAGGATTTTCTCAACTGCATCTGATAAAGAAATGACTGCCAGGTAAATGGCAAAGTCTTAACTTGGAGCTCATCCATTTTCTGTCAAGTGATCTGAAAGCTCCAGGATTAACGCTCCTCTCAATAAATACTTCATTTATTGTAAGACTGAGGATAAACACTAGGCTGTTTGAGAAACTACGGTCATGCCATTGCTAAGTTTCAGAAAATATCCAGAAAATGTCCAAAGCCTGAATCCCTTGGAGCATCAGTTTCTTCTTAATTTAGCAGCAGGAGGTTTCAAAACAGAAGGTTTCAAAACAGGACCTTCGCCTGAACACAGCACTAAGCAGAGCAACATACAGCTGTTGGTTGGGGCCATGGTGAGGGAAGAGAGCAGAGCTGAGAGGGCAGGATCCTGATTGTCATGAGGCAGCACATTCCTGTCTGTCATGAGGTAATATAAAGATACAAGTGGATATAAATGGGGTTGGGACTGCAAAAGGCTCAATATTGCGTAGCCCCATAGATGCCTTGCAAAATGTAGTAATGTGATCACATTTCTGTACCATGTATAAATACCTCTGCAGTTCATCCCAACATATCTTCTGGGAAAGGCAGGCAAAAATTACAAATTTGCAGATGCACAATCAGATGGGAATACTACACACTGAATACAAATATTCTACTTTTCTGCTTTGTTTACATTCTAAAAAAAAAAAGCAGAATAAACATTACAGTGGCTGAGTTTTGATCACAACATGTGATCTATATACAAGTTATTCTCAGGGAAAGGATGTTTATTGCATTCATCTCAAATGAAATATAGCAATATCCAGTAACACAACCAAGTCTAAAGCAAGAGCACTGCACTTGTCTCCTCAATTCCTACACATATCACACAGAGTCATGCATCAGAGAAAGGGCCAGAGAGAAATTTTGTGAAGACAATGTGATTTATTTGTTCATTTACTATGAAATCTCAAGTATTATGTTAAAACCTATGGGATATAGCAACTCCACTGGAAACAATTACCACTGCATGATCGGCCATATGCATTATGTTTAGTTAATGTAATTATTTGCTCCTGAGCAACACCAAAGAGAGACAAAGTGATCCCTGCATGCAGGATTTTATGGTACAACAAGCTACTTTCTGTGATTCTCAGGCACATAAAGTTTCCACTGAGGACTATGCCTGATAATGGTCTACATAGTTAGGATGAGCTTAGGGTTTCGATGTAGTTTTATTACAGGTTGTAATTCTAGGAATAAGAGTTCTTTTTTAAAGTCTTACAGGCACTGCAGGTTTATATTACTGAATATTCAGAACATTCTTGTGATAAATGAGCAAGAGTCTATTTACTCCATAGCTTCTGAAAAAAGTGGTTTAATCATAATAAAAGCACACTAATTGCTCCGTTTGCATGTGCAAACCTTCCTTTTTGTTCTGAAGCTGAAGAAACAAAAAAGCTCAGCTTGTGGAATAAAAAAAGTCAACAAAGTTAGAAAAAAACACTATTTAAAACAATAAATTAATTAAATCTATGGACTGAGGAAGCTAAGGGAAAAGTGGGTGTTCTGATTGGTCAATCATCCATAGCACTTGACACTGTGATTATTTACAAGAACCAATTGACTTTTGTAAGGGATGGGCCACCCTGAAGAAAAGTAAAGGTGTGTATATCCTCTGTGGTAAGAAAGTGCTCTTCCACTTTCATGTGCAGATGCATTTTGCTTGTATATTGGAAGCATCTTTCTTTTTAACAGTTATTCTGTGAGTGGATCTCATTCTATGGATGAAGATTAATAGACATGATTCAGGTATCCCCCGAAATCTTTGAATATTTTAGAGCATTTCTTTAGAATAAGACAAAATAATTCTCTCCAAGTACTAAAAGTGTGTTCTCTCTCCTCCCATTTTTTTAACCATGAGGAAATATGTGAATTCATTACACATACAAATTTCAGCTACATCACAGAATTCATTAAGCACTCAGAAAACAAAAATATTCTTTCCACCATTTCAAATACTAATAAGTTTTCCTTAATTTCTCTGAGATAATATTAGTCAAAAAAATGGAATATAAATGTTAATAAGAAAACTGATGTCTCCTAAGCTTTGTTAAACATAATAGCCTGGGAAATAACAATTTATTTTAGATTTGATGAATCTGGTGAACACAAGCACACTAGGGAGAAGTTGCAGTCTTTAGCTTGCAAACCACATGGCAGCATTTGGAGTCTGCCTCATCCTTTAAAGGCATAGATGCATATCCTTCTTTATGTGCAGTGAAAGTATTTCCCCAAAGCTTTGATAATCATAAGAAACACTTAAATTACTGAATTAAATGTTCTAAAGAAAAACTTCCATTGCATAGGGGAGACAGTTCAGTCAGTCTTCCTTCATTACCATTACTGCCCTGTTACTCCTTCGGGACCAGGCTGTGTGACTCCAACCACGGGATCAGGAGTGGGCTTGGCACCAGCCAGGAAAAAACAATGAGAGCAAGGAGAATCCTTTTCATGTCTGAGAAGGGAAATACATTTCAGCGGTAATTTTTCAGCAATTTTTAATTTGGAAGGTTAGTTTGCTGAGACAGACTAATATATTTCTTCTTTCCCTCCACAAAAGCAGAATCTGAAATCACTGATTGAAAGGATCAGTTTTCTAGAGCCTCTCATATACATTCTTAAGATATCTGTAACATATTACAAGGCTATTAACAAAGAGACTATATCAACTAATAGGAAAAAAAATCCAAAAAAAAAACAAACCCCTGTCAACCCAAAACCAGGCCCATTTAATAAGTGGTTACTCTTCCAGCTCTGCCTACAGTATGGCTGGGATCTTCTCTTTCCTACAGTGGGAAAACTGCAGCTGGAACTAGTTTGAGAATCCATAATGGGAACTATAACCAAATGCATATCCTTAATGGATGCCACCTGTTTATAGCTCTGAGTGAGATGATGCGGTGTCAGGGACCATCTGCATTCAATATTTTTTTGGATTTTGGATGCCTGGTACAGAAATATCTATAATGCCAAAGGATCCTGGCACCACTACTTTCCCTTGCTCAAAATTCACGGACTGTAACAATCTGTATGAAATTTTGAAGTGAAGGTGGAAATCAGTTATGCCCATCATACAGAAAGCTGCTGTTTCTAGGCACTGTAGCATGAAGAAATAGGGTATAGCATGAGATCTGGGCCAGCAGAAGTCCTCTAAACCTTGGACTTCAGCATAAATTAGGAACCAATGCCTCTGGACTACAGCTTTCCTTGCATATTGAAACACAGATACCTTCCTGCACTGGGAAAGAAAACGAGGTCCAAGAGCTAAATGCTCTAGTTTAGCCTAATAATCATCACAATTCAGAGTGAAATTAGGGAGGTGAGTAGATAAACCCTTGGAAGGTTCTGATCTATTGATATGCTTAAATGAAACTTCGCAAACATTGGCAGTGTTGTATTCAACGCAAAGAACTGCATCCCAACACAGATTATATTTTTTCTTTTTTTCCACAGGAGATTCAGAATTACAGAATCACAGAATAGTTTAGGTTGGAAAAGACATTTAAGATCAAGTCCAACCCTTAACCAAACACTGCCAGCTCCAGCACTAAACCATGTCCCTAAGTGCCTCATCTGCACGTCTTTTAAATACCTCAAGGGATGGTGATCCAACCACTTCCCTTGGCAGCCTGTTCTAATGTCTGACAAACCTTTCAGTGAAGTCGTTTATCCTAATGTCTAGTTTAAACCTCCCCTGGCACAACCTGGGGCCATTTCTTCTCACCCTATTACTTGCTACTTGAGAGCAGAGACCACCACTCACCCTGCTACAGCCTCCTCTCAGATAGATGTTGAGATCAATAAAGTCTCCCCTCAGCCTCCTCCAGTCTAAACAGCCCTAGTTCGCTCATTCACTCCTCATGAGACTTGTTCTCCAGATCCTTCACCAGCTTTGTTGCACTTCTCTGGAAGGTGGTCCAGCACCTCAATATCTTTCTTGTACTGAGGGGCCCAAAACCGAACACAGGATTCAAGGTGCAGCCTCATCAGCCCTGAGTACATGGGGCCAATCTCTTCACTGCTCCTGCTGACCACACTAGTGCTGATACAAGCCAGGATGCTGTTGGTCTTCTTGGTCACCTGGGCATACTGCTGGCTTATATTCAGCTGGCTACCAACCAACATTCCCAGGTTCTTTTCCAGCGGGAAGCTTTCAGCCCATCTTCCTCAAGCCTGTAGCATTGCATGGGGTGGTTGTGACCCAAGTGTAGGACCTAGCGTTTAGCCTTGTTCAACTCCATGCCATTGGCCTCAGCCCATTGATCCAGCCTGTCCACATCCCTCTGCAGAGCTTTCCTTCCCTCAAGCAGATCAACACTACCACACAAATCGGTGTCATCTGCAGACTTACTGAAAGTGCACTCAAACTCCTCATCCAGATCATTGATAAAGATATTAAACAGAACCAGCCTCAACACTGAGCCCTGGGGAAAACCTTCATGACTGGCTGTCAACAGGATTTAACTCCATTCACCACAACCCTTTGGTCCACGTTATACAGTCAGTTTTTTACCCAGTGAAGAATATTCCCGTCCAAGCCATGACCAGTCAGTTTTTCCAGGAAAGTAGTATGAGAAACGACATCAAAGGCTTCACTAAAGTCTAGGGAGACAACATCCACAATATTTCCCTCATCTACTAAGTGGGTCACCTTGTCATGTGAGATCAGATTAGTCAAGAATGCTGACTGGGCCTGATCACCTGCTTATTCCGTAAGTGCTACATGATGGCATTCAAGATGATCTTCTCCATAACTTTCCCCAGCACTAAGGTCAGGCTGACAGGCCTGTAGTTACCCCGGATCTTCCTTCCTGCCCTTCTTGTAGATGGGAGTCACATTTGCTAATCTCCAGTCAAGTGGGACCTCCTCAGTTACCCAGCACTCCTGAGAAATGATTTAGAGTGGCATGGTGAGCACTTCTGTCAACACTTTCAGTACCCTCAGCTGGATCTCATCTGGCCCCGTAGACTTGTACATGTCTAGGTGGAGTAGCAGGTCACTAACCATTTCCTCTTTGATTATGGGTATTCCATTCTGCTCCCCATCCCTGTCTTCCAGCTCAGGGTGCTGGGTAACCAGAGTAAAACTGACTTACTATTAAATACTGAGGCAAATAAGGCATTAAGTACTTCAGCCTTTTCTCATCCTTTGTCACTAAGCTTTTTCCTTGCATCTAATAAAGGCTGGAGATTCTCCTTAGCCCTCCTTTTTGCTGCTGATAAATGTATAGAAACATTTTTTATTGTCCTTTACCACAGTAACCAGATTAAGTTCTAAATTGGTTTTGGCCCTTAAGATTTTCTCCCTGCATAACCTCACAATATCTTTGTAGTCCTCCTAAGCTCCCTGCCCCTTCTTTCAAAGGTCATAAATTCTCCCTTTTATACTGAGTTCCAGACAAAGATTTTTCTTCAGCCAGGCTGTTTTTCTTCCCCCCCGCAAGCTTGCCTCTGCCATATGGGAGCAGCCTGGTCTTGCCCCCTTAAGACTTATTCCTTGAAAAATATCAAGCCTTCCTTGACTCGTTACATTCAAAATATGTCAGGAGGCTTAGGAGTTTTGGCTGGAAAACACAACTTCTTTTCCTGAACCCTCTCACTGAAATGCCCTCAAAAACTGCCAATAGAAACTTACTGACTTGCTTCTTCTCATTCTTGAACTCTTTTTCTACACAGCTTCAAGAGTATGGGCAGAGGTTGAACACCTCAGATACAGGTATAAAAAGTGGTAAACGGAGACCTCTCTGTGGAGCTGAAGCCCTTTCGTGCTCGCAAATGAACTGCACAAAGCCTTTGCTTCTTGAGTAACTATGTTAAATATCAGGCCTGCAAAGGTTATTTCTCTTTACTGACAGTACAAGGAGCATTAAAATGCCTAAAACTGGCACCAAAGTTTTCTTCCTAAGGAAAAGGAGGTCAGAGAGAAGTGAGTCTGTCTGGTAATTTTCCACTGAAACAGTCATGTCCCTTAAACATCACAATTTGATTTCTGTGAGTGGGGATGACAATGACTGGTCTAAAGACCAAAGAAATTTCATTGGCACCAATCTATTGACTGTCCTTTAATCAGATCTGATTTGCTTCTCCAAAAAGGAGCATTTATTTTGAGTAATGCAGCATGGGTGGAAATGCATCCATGAAGGTGTATAATAAAAGTAAAGCCAGAGTTAACTAAACCACCTCACAGGAACTTCAGTAAACCTATCAGTCATAAGATGCACCAGCTATAGCTACCAGGGGTACCAAATCTGAATTATCAGCCAAGCACTTTATCTTACTGGTATGGTGCCAAACTGTGATCCACAGATAATTCCGTGGATGTTTCAAAGTTAATATATTTGGGGGAAATTTGTGGGCTGGGACGTAGGGGGATTTGAAAGAGATTGAGAGACCCATGTAGAATTTTGCTGAGTCCTGATCAGAGAGGCAGTGCCGACATTTTGTGTCAAAATTGCAGAGAACAAAATAGATTTTGGGCTACACTGAGGAAACATGATTGATGAGCACAAATAGGAGAAGCTAGAATAACACAGCAAGGTCACTGGAAGTGTTTGCAGTGACTCTAGTGAGGCCTGGATCAGTCAGCAACTATAAAGTTGTGTCCACCACAGTGCAAATCGACAGTTGTTTATTATCATCTACATCTAAAGCCTCAATTTATATTAAACAAATGCAACTTAAAACTACAATAATAGAGAGAAACCAAAGGCACTAAAAAAAATACAGTGCACATAAATACACCCAATTAATTCCAGATGAAGCTGATGCATTCTTTGACATATAACTTTATTAAGCAGAGGAAAATAGAGGAAAAGATGCTGAAGACCTTGGGAACTTCCAAGAAAGGAGTACAATCAAAACAGGAGCACACTGGAGCAGAAATCAGGATGGAGCTGTATGAGATTATTAATAGCATAATTGTACCTACAATATTATTGTATGCAAATCTTCACAAAGAACAGAGCTCTAGCTTTTCAGAATTGTACAAAGAGACCGTGATCCTATCCCAATAGTTTATCACACAGTTAGACAAAGCAAAAGGAAAAAGGAAATAAAATTTTAACCTTAATTTTGAAAATAGGAATTCTCTAGAATGTTGTCAGTTTCCTGACAAACAGCACAAGGAAATTTGCAGAGAAGCTAGGAGTTTACAACTTTTAAGTTCTCACAGAGCAGTCCTCCTTCTCAGACACATGTCCAAAATCAGAGCTCTTGTGGAAACTGAGAATTATAGCAATGGAAGGGACCACAGAAGGATCACAAAATATTCTTGTTAGATGCATATCCTCCACATAAACTAATATTATGATAGTCATAATATTAAATTGTTCAGAAATTGTTTCTAAGGTGTAGCCTGAATTCTCCTTGCTTCAGTTCAAGAGCATCAGTTCTTGGTTATTGTTATCAGAGAAAGAGGAAGGTTTATTTCCTTCCTCCCTCCGGCAGAAGGGGGTTTATGTATTTGAAGACTATTAGCCTATTCCTGTTAGACTTTTCATCTGTAGACTAAACAATCCCTATTCATTCAATTTTTCATCATACTGTCTAGCTTGCTGATTGCTGGTCTCTGGACTTCTTCCAGTTTATTCCTTTCTTGCTTGTAGCACAGAGCACAAAAACGAACAAAGTACTCAAGATAAGGTCAGCTGAGCGCATCTCCAGGCAACAAAAACCCACTCAATTCCCTTTCATAGTGAAGGAAGATGCACCATCTTCTTGCTTTTAAAGAAAGTTAGGAAACAGGCTAGTGTTTTAAGGTCAGTTTCTCTTGCCTAGCTTGCCTGCTTTTGGTATAGGTCAAAGAGCAACTTGCAACAAGCTTCATTTAAAGACAGCTCCAGTATCTTCACTAGGAGGTAAAACAACTCATTGGAGAGCCACTATTCCAAAATAGTCATATTCCTTCCAGCACCCTGAAATAGCTGTGTAGTCACTCATTGTGTCATGTAAAGTTGCAAGCATTCTGGAGTTGGTCTAGGCTCTCTGCACAACAGTTCCATTCATGAGCTTTGGCAACCCAAAACTGATTCACAACTGATGGAGAGACAGGAAAGTGAACAAGAGGCAAAGTCTTATGCTGAGTTCAGGGAGAAGCTGCAACATTCAAGCATATGGCTTTAATGTCACTGCTAACTTCCCCACCTCATTTGGCATACATTAAATGTTGTATGTTAAGTATTGCTTGTTTTCAAGAAACAAAACAACATCAATGGGCTAGCAAAAGTTCAAAGCTCTTAGTCAGAGTCTATCAGCACGTATTAAGAATGCATGCATGGAAAATATGAATACGTTTTATTTCACTGAAATTTTATTACATTTTTAAATTGTTGAGCAATGAAATGCCGAGAGACTGTGTAACCTACATGGAGTCTCTGAGTATTTAAAACATCTGCCCATGAGTACTGTAGGACCCAACCTTGCTGCCATTTATTCACCCTAGAATCACAGACTAATCTGACAAGAGACCTGCAGAGGTTATCTGACCCAACCAGAACAGAGCCAACTTGGATCAGGTTGTTCAAGGGATCATCCAGTCAATTTTTTTAGTATCTCCTTGGATCAGGATTACACAACCCCTCTCACTTATTCAAAACTATTCTTCTTGGTTTCAAGGGGTCTCACTGGCTAAAATATTACTCAATACCCACAGCAGAATCTGAAAATAACCCTAATATATTACAACTGGGGTCCTGGTCCGCAGCTGTGTCTCTCTTTAAATAAATGGGTGCTAATTTGTCACCCATTGGCCAAGTACTAGAAAACTTACACTTTGCGATGTAACTGGGCTGTCAATGGAGGAATACAGAACATCTCGGTGAATGTCAAAATAAGGCCAAGTGTATCAACAGCAGAACTTTAATATTAAGATCAATAGATATCTCTATTTTTCACTGTTGTCATTCTAATGGCATACAAGTCTATTCAGTATCTTCAAGACCAGGCCTGAAGGTCCAGACCAAGTTAGTTATTTTAAGAATTCATCCACCTGAATAGGATCATACTTCTGATGGATTCATTAAAGAACAACCTTGTTTTGACCCCAGAAAAACTGTAGAGTATTCACTAAATTTGGCAGAAAGGGTCAATAGGTCATGTGATGTAGAAGGAATGTCCCAGTTACCACAGCGCTCTAATATCACTGGGCATTTTGACTAGGTATAGAGCTTGCCACTAGGCTGAGCTGTGCATCTCTTGACTTTTCTGTAACTTTCATTGTTCTAAGCACCGTTCTCTGCTCTGCAGCAAACCTTACAGGCAATAAATGGCGAAGTTTTCCATTACCTGGGATTTGGTTCAATAGTTAGAGATTTAGCCAGAAAGGCAGAAATATGAAGGGATAGTGTTGAAAAAAAAGCCAAGCAGATCAGTTCATTAAACCAGTCTCAGACAGCCTCCAGGCGGATTTGCAGCAGAAAAGGTATTATCCTTAGTCAATGGTCATCTCCCCCTGATCCTGGTTAAAAACTCCTTCTCATGTTCACACAGTGAGCAAAAAACAAATAACTGCAGGGATAACTAGAATACACAGAAATCATGTATTTCTACATGACACTAATTTCTTGGGTCAATTAGCACAAAATCTAATTTATACTAATCAGTCTGAAGTGAAGGGTGTATGAAATTACACCAACACATTAGTTTTATGTTTTGTGTTCTATTTTTCCTGTTTTTTTTCCCCTTTTAGATGAAAGCAGATACCTAAATATCCTGAGTATTGTCATCATTGTCAAACACTCTGCATGAATACGAAGTTTGGAAATGGAAAATTTCTATAACATATGTCTACATGTGTGCACAAGAGTATTATGTGAAACAGTACTGGGTTATCCAGTTAGCCTAAACAAAGATGGCTAGAAACTATGCTTATTAAGGTGAACTTTTTATTGGAAAACAAAATAGGGTACTTTTTAAACAAAAAGCCCTAGCAATTAATATATTAGGATATCAGTCTAGGGTTTAAACTATATTTTTACCGCAGTGGTGCAGAAATGCAAAACATTGCCATTTTCCTGTGTTTGGGTTTTTTCTTCACCATACGTTGCAAAGCTAAAGCAATATCCTCATCCTTGTCTGCTGTAAATCTCTGTGTGTAACAAAATAGTGGGTCATAACACATGTACATGGCTCAAAGCCTAAATGGCTCTTGTGGGCTTAAACAGAGCTTACAGATAACTCAATCTTCTGAATGGAGCAATGGGTAACAGAGACATTGATGGAAGAAAACAGAACAGTGAAAATACAGGGTTTTTCCCAGAAGGCACCATTTCCCTTCATTTCTATTTGCTTGCTGTACCAGCCAGCTATAAGAGCTGTCTATCCATGGCATCAACCTATAACCAGTTCTCTGGCAGTACAGGGAGAAGAACAATCCTTGATTTTTTAATAGATTTTCCCAATCTACTTGAACATTAACATAAGCATCTCCTAACTGTGTTTTGGCCCAAGAACGAGGCTGGACCCTACTGATCTGTGTGGCTTTTTATAACATGCTGATCTTCACTCACCATGACTTATTAGCAACCCTGGGAAGATGCAGTGAAATTTTTTTGTGCCTTGTTCTCTGACACTGTTTATTTTATTATTTTGTGTTTACCTCCATAAACATTACAGCCATCGAATTTTACAAACTCTTGAAAACTAAGCTGACTGCATGTCATTCATCAGCTCAGCATTGACTGTGAATGGAATAAGATAACACAACATGCAACACTTTGTAGAACCCTATTTTTAATTTGCACATCCATGCTGGTTCTAACATTATGCAGTCTAAAAAAGCCAGCAACACCACATGATATATGTGGTAAGTCACCTATCTCTAATTATACAGCATTGCCGAATCTGTCCCACCAACATCATCAGAGCTGTTGATGAAGTTCCGAAATGTCACATGTCTGTAATTATTTTCTATCATCAGCCTAAGTGAATATGTTCAAATAACGAGAATTGTTCAAGGAAATTCGTTTTTTCTTTTTGATATTTTTTTGAGGCAGAAAAGTGAAACTAGATTTATTGAACAGATTAATCCAGCCTGGTGTATTATTTTAGTACCTGAGTGCTACTTTTTTCAAATTAAACAGGTAAAATCTCAACTTGTCTGCAGCCTTCTCGCATCTACCTAGTAATTATAATTTTATTCCTCTATAAATGTAACATTTTAGCATTTATATTCTTTTTTATGGCCCATTTTAAAAATACACGTTCTTATTTCTTCAGAGACAGAGGAAGAGTTTTCTTCAGGCAGACCGCAGGAACCTCTCCTTCAGCTCTTCTGAATTTCCATATTCATCAAAGAGCTTTAAAGTTTTAATCAAGCAGACTGAAACAATATTCTGATCACTGGATGGAAATTGTCATTTTTCTATTGCACAAAACATAAATCTTCACAAGACACACCACTATAGAATTCAGTCTCACTACGGACAGCTTGGAGGAGTTACTCCTGACTTACACCTCAGTCAGCGAGCTCAGATCCAGGGCTTTTCTTCCAAGCTATTTTTATATTTAGTTAAAGATTGATGCAGGGATAAAATTTTAAAAAATAGGTATTTTTAAGCACACAGGAGTGAAAGGAATTCCCTGAGCACATAGCACTTTTGAATAGTGGCACATGCTCCTTAAGGGGGGAGGCCTTTATGTATCTATACCATCAATGGAAATACAGCATTTTGAATCAACTCCCATTTTCCCCCTAATTGTTCTGTCAACCTGTTTGGGATCTCATCTACCTTCCTCATTATGGCCTTCAGAGGGAGGGCTCCTACCACACTGAGAGTCAAGAGCAGATCATGTCCCTCATTTAGAACCAACACATCTTTCCACAGCCCACTAATTGCATGGCAGCTCAGGCTCATTTGTCTTCCTGGATCGTTAAAATTCATCACCATGCTCTGTGAGCTCTCACTCCTGCCCTTGGACGGGCAGCTGTAGATTATTTAGCCAGACCAATCCCTAATGTTTTTAACTAGGAACTGACCCCAGCACCTGAGCACCTGCTGGGCTCTTAGTCTCTGTCATGTTAAAAGAGTGCACAGAAGGACCTGAGCCATCAAAAGCATCCTGCTGCATTACATTAATTATTGATAAAAAATATGCAAATTGTTTATTGATCTTTTCCAGGAAGGGCTGAGATAATGAGAGAGGGACTATTTGAGAGGATGCTTGGGATTTTTAACTTTTTTTTTTTTTTACATTTGACTGTTGTTTATAGCTGAAGTTAATGAGGTCTTTCGGTTCAGTCAGTATTTCAGACCTTACCACTGCCTAAAAGATAAAAGAGATCAATGCACCTTTATTGTGCATCACTGGCAGCAAGTGCCCTGAAAAGGGCAAGAGTATTTGTACAGGTGCAGTGCCAGCACTCCTTACTAACTTTACCTGGACTACCCTGGTTAATATTATACTACTCTAAATCGTCTTATCCTTTATTGTATTTGTTTTCTAAGGTTAGTATGTATCAGAAGCTGATGCTTACACTGTCACCGACTTATTAGCAGCTCACTATATAATTAATATCCAGAGACAGGTTGTTTCTTGTTTCCCCTTTGCTCAAAATATTAATTGCATTGCATATGCTTCCTACCCTTTACTTGATTGACGGATGACAGCTTTTAATCTGTCTTTCTGTGCCCTCATCCTGATAGTGGAAATGTCATCACATTCACACCCTTGCTTCTTTTTCCTTTCTTTCTCTCCTATCTCTTCCTCAGATTTTTGGGTGCTCTCTGAAACCTCAGTGGAGTAAGTAACAATAAACCCAAAGCAGCTGGAGCATTGTTGCCTCACACCGACCACCCATTGAGACCATAAAACTGTCACACTTGGTTTACCTGCAGGATGTTGCTTCTGCACCTCCATCAAACCTAATTCCAGAGAGAAATCCTGCAGAGGTGGCTGCAAGAAGCTTCCCTCTGCAATCAGAACCTTGTTACACAAATTCCTGCAGCATCTGCATCTTGTCTAGGAAACAGCGAGAGGCAAGTCATGAGGATTTGCCAACACAGAGTTCCGGCTGCAATGACTGTCACTCCAGACTGGCACTTATTTGAAACACAGCCTCCCTTGCCAAAGCAGCCAAAGAATAAGCTTTGAAGTCTCACCATAATTATTTAAATTTCCTTAGGATCTGGATGAGCCCACCTAGGTGGAGGTCAGTACTGTGTTAGGAGCTGCACAAAAACCATATTAAGCTGCAGTCTTCACCCCAAAAATCTTACTCTTGTTAGATGAACAGAATACGTATGATGAGATCTGAATGTGAGAGAGTGACTGTTTAGTAGCAGGGGAATAGCTGAGATTTCTCCTTTGCCACACGATCAACCTATGTATCACCCTGTGCAGTACCCAGGAGATAGAAAGGAAACGGCTATTTTTCTTCCCCCTTAATAACTTATGCAGAAACAGCATGAGAAAGCAAGCTAAACCACAAAGAAGTAGCAAGTCTTGGTGCAAATTGCAACTGATTAGTGGCAAGGCTGCAAGCACAACTCAGATCTTATGGGTTCAAGCTTGCTGCTTTGGTCCCTGGGCCACCAGTGTCCCTATACTAGTTGTGCAGGTGCCAGCAACAGGAGATTCCATCCTGACTTGTACTTCTAAAAGCAACAATCTATTGTATTAATGTTACCAATTGTCACAAAAAAAGGTACGTCCTAGGAAAGGTATTTCCAACACAAGAAGACAGCAGTTAATGAAGTCTCACCTCTGTGCCTGCGAAGATCATGGAACGGATCCTCCTGGAAGCTATGCTAGAGCACATGAAGGACAAGGAGTTGGTTAGAGGCAGTCAGCATGACTTCACTAAGGGCTAACCCTGCCTGACAAACCTACTGACTTTCTATGATAGAGTGACCACATCAGTGGACATGGGAAAAGCAATGGATGCCATCTATCTGGACTTCTGTAAAGCATTCGACACAGTCCCCCACAACATCTTTCTCTTTAAATTGGAGAGATATGGATTTGATTGCGGACTGTCCAGTGGATAAGGAATTGGTTGGATGATTGCATCCAGAGAGTAGTGGTCAACAGCATGATGTCCAGATGGAAAACCATGGCAAGTGGTGTCCCTTAGAGGTCTGTACTGGGACCAGTATTCTTTAATATCTTCATCAATGATACAGATAATGAGATCAAGTGCACCTCAGCAAGTTTGTAGATGGCACCAATTGAGTAGGTCAGTTGTCATGCCAGAAGGATGGGATGTCATGCCAGAAGGATGAGATGTCATCCAGAGGGACCCGGACAAGCTGGAGAAGTGGGCCAGTATGAACTTCGAGGTTCTACACAGCCGAGTGCGAGGTCCTACACCTGGGTCAGGGCAAACTGCAGTTTCAATACAGGCTGGGGGATCACCTAACTGAGAGCTGCCCTGAGGAAGAAAAACTTTGGGGTGCTGGTTGATGAGAAGTTCAACATGAGCTGGCAGTGTGCACTCACAGCCCAGAAGGCTAGCTATGCCCTGGGCTGCATTAAAAGAAGTGAGGCCAGCAGGTCAAGGGAGGTGATTCTCTCCCTTTGCTCCATTCTTGTGAGACCCCACCTGGAGTATTGTGTCGAGTTCTGGAATTCCCAACATAAGAAAGATATGGAACTGTTGGAACCAGTCAAGAGGAGGGCTATGAAGATAATCCAAGAGCTGGGCACCCTGCTATGAGGACAGGCTGAGAGTTGGGGTGCTACAGCCTGGAAAGGAGAAGGCTCTGGGGAGACCTTATAGCAGCCTTCGAGTACCTGGAAGAGACCTACAAGAAAGCTTGAGCAGGACACCTTACAAGATCATGCAGTGACAGGACAAGGGGAAATGGCTTGAAATTGCAAGGGGGAAGATTTTATATAAATATTAGGAAGAAATTCTTCATCATGAGGTTGGTGAGACAGGTTGTGGATGCCCCCTCCCTGGAAGTGTTCAAGGCGGGTTATATGGGGCCTTGAGCAGCCTAATCTGGTGGGAGGTGGAACTAAATGATCTTTAAGGTCACTTCCAATTCAAACCATCCTATGATTCTATTAAATATTCTCAGCAAAATAGCCAAGAGGGGACAATACCAGGGGATGATGCAGCTAAATGTGATGGCCAGATAAAACCTTGGTCCCTACTGTGTCTGTTTAAGAGTGATCTGGAATTTAAAAATTGGTTGTAGCTTGGTGCAGGGGCCTAATTCTTAATCTGCTTGTGTTCACAGTACTCCTGCCACATGCAAACACATCTTTACAAACACTACCAAATCTCCTGGCAATGTGCAATATGGAAAAATACTTCAATATCATCACATTTTGTTTAAAGTTTCTAAAGATTTGGATATAGAAAATCTTAATTATAAAATCTCAAGTATGCCATCCCTATAAACAGTTACATCCTAGCATTGGATAGGAATGTAATTACTGATGATATTCTAATTTATACACTGAATATATACATATTCTAAGATTTTGTATCGTTCTACATCAACTAAGACTATGGGAGAAAATATTTTACTTGAACAATGCTTTCTCAAGGGAATATACTCCACTGAGGGCTTGAAAAAGTTGGTTTTCTAGAGCAAATCAGAAAAATAGAAATAACGAATTATTCAAAATTGGAAGAACAAAGTGATTGATGGATTGTAGTTCCCTCTGTACAATTTCAGCATCGATGCCATACTATTGAGTATGTCAGGATACAACAGACCTAAATTATTAATTGCTGTATGATTCCCATTCTCTGAATAATACACTCCCTCAGTGCTTCTCTGAATGTGTATCCTGTACATGTAAAACAAGAGTAAAAGCATTGCTGCATTCCCAGATAAAAAGTAACATTTTTAGGTTAGACAGTATTTCTTTGCCCCCACCAACAGAAAGAACCAACCAATTTAAAATTGCTAAGCAGCAGGGAAAACATTTTTTCATCTACTCTTTCACACCAGAGTATTTAATTATGAATTTATGCAAACAAAAATTTCAGAGCTCTCACTGCTCCAACAGACTCTTGCCTGAGGTGCTTTCAAGCCCACAACTGCAGAACGGAGGGGGCGGACTAGAGCCCCAGCATTTCAGACAATAAGCTCTGAAAGCATGTTACAGCCTGTTTAGTTGCAGGGCCCTATTCATTTTCTATGTTTCAAACAAGAGCCATTTGCTTAGACACTGCTTTCTTTTTTTAAAAAAAAAAAAACACGTTCATTTATTGAAAGAAATGAAAACATGAAGATGAGAACAAAAGCTAAATGCAAGTGAAAGACAATAGAAGGAAACTGTAAAATGTGTCCAAGGAAATAGAATTTTTTTCTCTATTTGCTGCATCAGAACTGAAAACACAAAGGACTTCTCATTGATACTTCTGTAGACTGTGAATAAAGCCACTGAAGTTACAGTATGTTCTTCTATTAATGAATCCAGAATAGACCAAAGGTGTCTTCATGTTTCTTTACCATAGTAAATGTATTCGCAGTTCAAAACTCTGAGTTCAATTCAAGCAAATCACTTCTAGTGATGCAAACAGACCTCAAGGTAGAGGCAAACTGTATTTACATCTACTGAATGATCACTTTAAACAGTGAGAGTGGCAAAAAGTAGCCTTCATATCAATACAAATCAGATCTTAAGTTCTGAAAGCAGAAGAATGCAACAACCACACTAATAGTTAGTAATGATCAATTTGTAAAACCAGATCGCTTTAAATAAAATCTTCCAGGTAATATTCCAGTTTGTAGTTCAGCTTTACAGGAGGTTTAAGTTTTTCAGGCACTGGTCAGAGACCAGCAACAGGATATCTGCGAAATAAGGAGCACACCAGTTTCACTTCTACATCTGTTTGGGCAGAGGTGACTCTATTTAAAAGAGGATTTCATCTCATTTTGGAAAACAATCTTCAAACCTTCTAGAAAATAGACAACCTCTGAATGTGTAATCCAAGCTGGGAAGTCCCACCAGCTGCCCAAGTGCCACCACCTCCAGCAGCATGGGAGCACTTCTCTGGCTACGCAAGAGCCGGAGACCTCGTGAACCCCAGACTATCTCTGTGACTGGCAGTCACCTGCTGGGAGCCCTGCACCAGCACCAGAGGTCCTAAAGCCATTGGGAACCTCTACTCTGAGACTGTCACTCAGGGAAGCCAATTCAAAACTAGGAGCCACGTCAATCCTAGGAAACACGGCTTGCAGTAATATGTCTAAAGAGTTGTTAGATTTCTATGAAATAAAAAGCTGATAGGGCCTATGAGCTATAAAGCTGATAAGATCTATGAAGATGCAAGACAGCCTGAAAGAATTGTGGAAGCCCAGCTGCACCAGAGGCTATAGGATCAGTAGCTAGCAGTTTGGGCTTTCAGGCTCCCAAATCTCTTCGAATTCTCTCTCTGAGATAGACACGTTCTGCTATCGGTTAGGTATGGGTACTAAGGAGCTGGCTCCCAGAGTCTCCACAGAACCTCCTGGGCAGGCAAGCTAGCAGGAAGAAAAAAGTCACTGAAACTCTGTCTCCATGGATTATTTTGGATTTGACAAACCAGAATTTTCTAGAAGAACAAGATTCTCTTGGAAAACCCAATTGATCCGAGATTCCAGTTTCTTCAACATACACAGTTACTTCCAGCAAACACTTGGTGTCAGATACACCTGAAAACAGGAATACACACTACTGAAAATGCATTTCTATCACGATTCCCACACTGCTAGAGAATTAGTGAGAAAACAAACCATATCTGACAGATATTAATCACATCAGTTAGTACACAAGCACCAGGTGTACTGGCAATGAGAGGGCAGAAGAATTGATATGGAATAAAATTAATTGTTTTCAACTGTGTTTTCCTCACTAGAAAACCCTCTAGCATGTCTCCCTAATTTTTCTTATAATTATTAGTCATTCTTTGATTGTTGAATTGTAAAGTAATATTCTGAAGTCAGTCATTTGGAAAGAAAAAAATAAAGGTATGTTCAGAAATGACAAATGCTGCTCAAAGAAGAGCAGTAGTGCCACACCTGCAATCTGCTTTGAAAAATTACCTAAAGCCCACAATTAAAGCTCTTGAGAACAGAGCAGAATATAGCTAGCATCACCTTTAACAGCACTCCCACATCAAACACTTTCTCATCTCACTCTAGCAGCCAAAAAGGAGCATTATCAGTCTCGACCCACATCTGCAGGCTGTGTTTGGGTGGCCAACATGGCTTTCAGAAGCTATAGCACAGGATCCAAGATGTCACGCATTAGCCCTCGAAATGCAGAAGCTGCTTCTCAGTTGGTTTTGCAGCTCCCGAGTCTTAACAACCTAGCACAAATTAAAAAATAAAGGTAAAAAAATAGTTACTGTGTGAACATTCCTCCCTACAAAGAGAACTTTCTTACCTCCCTTGCTGAGCACCGACCCACCTGTTTGGTTTTGTATTTGCAGGTAAGCATGGCAACAACCAGAGTGAGGCCACTGAAGAAACATTTACGTTAATGTAATTATTTCATCCCTTTGTAATACAGCATGTCTTGCCACTAAGGCTGCACACCAAAGAGGCAAGTTATTTGTTTAAGAGCAATGGACCTCATTCCCTCTTCATTTTTGCTTGTTTGGCACTAACACAGATCAACTGATTTCTCTGCCATTGTTTGAAAGAAATTTCGGGAGACGAACAGGAGTCCAGTTGTGCCAAGACACAATAAAATCTATACCATCATTATTGGTGATTGAAGAAGTGTGCATCCAGGAGAAAGAGGCTCTATCACCTTCCCCGGTTACAGCTGCCAAGAGGAAGGAGTATCTGGTTGATTCAACATCTGACCTCCAACAGCTCCAGATCACTATCAGTTATACCATCCATTGTCATGAACGTAGGGTTGGGCCTTCTTGACTTGGTCTCCAGCACCCATCCTGCACTGGAAGACACTATGGCAGCATTGTCAGATCAACTTTACGACTCTTCGGGGCTAGGGTAGCACCCAGTGCTCCTGGGACAGTCTCCTGCCTGCAGGTACTCTACCACCCCACAGCCAGCAGGACCAGTGGCACGGAGCAATAAAAAGAGACCTTTGTAGGAGAAAGAAATTGATTTAGGTGGGACCTCCTAGGAGCAGCAAGACGTGGTCCCAGAGCTCTCTGAGCTAAACTTGATCTGTTTATAGACAAATACAACTCTCACTGACACCAACAGGAGGACTCACAGACTATGCAGGAAAACAGTGGATCTTGATCCTGTGCTTCTTACCTGGATTTCTACTGTGCCCTTTGTCAGAGAGAAAGGCACACGTACTTACATTTGTATCAGTGCTAGCAGGCTGTTCCAGCACTCACGACAATGAACATAACGTACACAATCTTCATTGTATTGTCCAAAAGATACACATTATTTATTGACTGGAAAAAGGAAAACTGAAGCATACCAGTCCCCTTAATACTGCAACGACTTGATTCAATGTCTACTGAAGTTTTTTTCATTGTCTTTAATAAGCCTTAATAATCCAGGTTCATAGAATTACTTCTTTATTAAATCAATGACAGAACTACAAGCAATCTTGCAATAGGACTGGTAGTGCTCTTTGCTCAGGATACACGTTTACTTCTAACCACTTTCTTTTCTCTGTTACTCCTCTTCCATTATTTTTATATTTGTTTTCAATAGATCTCTTTTATGCCTATAAATCTGGAACTCAACAAGTGAAAACACTAATTAGAATCAGATGCTGAAGTTTTAATGATAAGCTTAAGGATATTTAACATTTAATAAAAAAGCATATGAGCCATAATTTGAAAAAAAAAGAAATATATAAATCACATTAAAGGTCAAAACCTGACACAAACACCCTCTTCATTAAAGCCACTGATAAAACCACCCACGATTTTCAGTGGCATCCTGATTTAGGTCTAATGATCATGCTGATAACTAAGCAAGAGAGGAAAATCAGGATCAGTACTGGAAATTCAAGCTGACACTATGACCTTAACTCATGCTGTGGTGCTTTTTGAAAGGGAGCGGAAGGAGTATCTTTCTTCTCAACAGCATGAGTTCAGACAGAAGTGTCATCCCATATTTTCCTGTCCTTCTTTAGGTAGTTTTATTGAACATTGCTTGAATACATTCCAAGGTGGTTAAATATTTTAAAAGGGGAAATTTCTTGCATTAGGCAGAGTGCAATCAAAAGGCAGAGTACAATCAAAATTATTCCATTTCAGACAGACAATGCTTGTATCCATACAAGTCTGCAAGGACTTGTTTTATAGTGAAAAATCAAATGATTTTGAAGACAAAAAAGAGGGGAAAAGCCATCACATGTTGCCTGTTGGTTTATCTCCACTGATCCTTAAAATAACGGAAGATGTCTTTTTAAATGTTCAATTTCCACCAGAAATTAAGTTTGCCAATATGGGAAGCAAAACATAAGTTCTTAATCTTGCAGGATCTGCAGATCTTGAATATATGTTTTGTTTTGATATTTCCATGAGTTGCTTAAAATGCATAATGCTGATGAGATTGTTTGTCTGATTTTAATGCAGGTAATGTACTCTGAGCTCAGTGATCCAAGAGAAAATTTCCCAGCAGGCTACACTTGACAAGCAGGTGTCACTCAATCATGTACGTTTTCACCTCCCTGAGAGGACAGATGGTCTCCCAGCCTACTTAGCAATTCCATCCTCTGTTGGCAGCCCCCTCTCCAATGCAGTGCCGTAATAAAGATGCTCCGAGATTTGTGTTAATCTGTGGTCTTTGGGGTAAACTGTAAACAAAGTGTGTAGAGTTATCGTTTCTCATTATGAGCTGGACCTCTTATCTTCTCCTCTGCCTATAGCATATAGATATGTTTAATAGCCTATGGAGATTAGTTCCTATCATTTTAAGCACCACAGAATTACTTTGTCTGCAGAGACTTGACCTAATCTGTTTGAGGCTTTTACTATAAAGACAATTGTTTAAATTGGCAATAGCTCCTGTTGCTGATTTTTATGCATATGCATGTATTATACTTGCCAATTTCCTGCTCGAAGATAGAAGAGGTAGAGTTATTCTTCTTGTCATCATGCAGAAACAAGAACAGGGAAGGAATAAAAAATTCTTACATTTGAACACCATATTGAGGAGGGTTATTTGTCGATTCTTTTTTCACTGCTGTGATACATTTCCACTGCATCCAATTTCCCCTGTGTAAAATGAAGATTATCTTCTCCTCACAATCTGAAAACAGCAGTAAGGAAAAAATGCAGAGAGAGAGAGTGTGTGCAAGACTTCCCAGAGTAAAGTCTGGCGCCTCCTATAATTTGTGCCACTAGGGAATTTTCCAGGACTTTCTACATGCAGAAAGAAAAAAGAAGGTCAAAGGTTCAGAGTCCTCATAACACTACTCAAAACAAAGCCAGAGTTGCTTTCAGCACCAGCGTGTGCCACAGAATAAGGTTAGAAGGATAGTATGTCATTAAAATGAATTATTCAAATCCATGCTTCTATCACAATTTTAAGTCTCTTAATCTCATTTTTCAGGTATAACAGAGGCTGGAAGAAAATCAAGGAGCATCGTACTTTGGTTCTGGCTTGTGCCAGTCTCTTAAAGGAGGTCTACGAAACATTCATGGTCATTTTAGTGGGCTATGAATCAGAACATTTAGAGGGACAGAACTCAACTGATGGAAAAGAGATTTTTGTCTAGAGTTTCCCTTAAAAGGAGGAAATTTTTTGCCTGTTGAAATTAATTGATGAATTAAACAAGATTTAAATGCATGTCATTTCAGAAATCTTTGGGTTTCTCATTCTTAGTCACAAACCTTCAAATTCCTACCCAGTCCTGAAAAAAAGGAATACTTTTGCATTACTTTGTCAAAGGCAACCATAAATACCAAAGAAGAATCAGCTGACACATAATGGAGTTGGTGAGATGACAGGGAAGACATCATGTCACCACAGGTCTCCAGGAAACATTTTTTCTTGCATTTTACATAAGCACTAGACTTATAAAACGGTCAGACACTCACAGACCTTCTGCAGACTGGTCATTACTGACCAGCCGCATAAGAGTGCTGGAAACAGCCATGAGGTAACAACTTAACTGACTTCATCACTCACTCCAAGCCAGAAAAAATTATCAAGTAATACAGTGATGGAAATTAAATATTAAAAAAAAAAATCCCATTAAAAGTCCTCTATTAAAGTTTGACTCAGTCCTGTGGTCAGTAGGACAGTATACTCCAGTGCCTGTCTTAGGAATTGAAAATCTGTGAAAAGCCTTTCCAGCGTACTGTAATACTTTATGTGCACATAAACACAGTGAATGAGCCAATGAATCCTACTTCATGTGAACAAATTGTCCGGTTGTTATCTATATTACAGTAGTGCCCCGAGGCTTTAAGTGGAGGCTGGGGATTCAAGACCCTCAGTGATGTCCTGAGTATCACATTGGGCTGAAGGCACATTGACACGGGCACATCCAGCAGCTCCAGCCTAGCTTTGCCTGACTGAGAGGGCATAACCCAGATCAGATCCCAAATCTATGGAGGCACTTCAACTCCCACGCTAAAATATCCCGCTTTCTCAGACTTGCCCACTAGCCTGGGCTCAGCAATAGTTGCAGGACTGCACAATCAGAGATTGCTCAGCCTCAGCTACTGGGATGGGAGGAGAAAGGGAAACAGACTTTACCTTTCCCTTTTCACAGCTGGCTGTGGAGATGTGCCCTGAGATTGAAGACATTCTAATTTCACTACTGGTCTCCTGGGTCACTCAGCAGATCAATGGCAACTCATTATGCCTCCTCTTTCACAAGCAATACTGACAGGGACTTCCTGTGGACTAATAATGCTTCCTACCTTGGGATGCCCACCAAAGGTAAAGGAAGAATAAAAAAATAGCTCCGGAGTAGTGAGATATCAAGCATGCTGAGAATCCAGTCATTTGTCTCTCAGTGCCTTGTAGTCACAAATCTGGTAGAGCACTTCCAACGTGAACGTGCACAGAACTCACGTGCCTGGTCCCTTTAGGGTCCATTTACTTCGTCTACACAGCAAAGTGGTCTCCAGCCCACTGGAGCAGCAGCACTATTTCCACAGACTGCTTGAGCGTATGTTACTTTCCTACTTATCCTTCCGATAAAGGAAGCCTTGCTCTCTTACTACCTTAAACTTCAGATTCCAGAAAGTACAGGGGTGTACTTCGCAAACTCAAGATATGTAAGTAGCCTGTGAGTATATTTTGGATAGGTCACTGGAGTTTTCTCCTTACCATCATTAGGAAAGCTCATAGGAAATGAGAAGTGAAAGACTTACAAGCCTAAGCTGCTTCAGGTGGTTGCCAAATATAGCTTTTGCAGAAAACAGGAAATTATTATAGGATCATTTCCTATAATTTCAAACCACTGTCAAATGAAATATGAATGTAGGAGTAGCTACACTGAGTCACGCCAAAGATATGCCTGGGTATTCTCTGTTTCCAGCAGTAGCCATAAACACATGTCCAAGTAAGAAGAAGAGTAAGGCAAGCAGGTGGGCCAGTTCTTACTAGGAGTCTCCCACATCCAGCTATTTCAGTTCAAGGACTTCCAAAACTAGAAGAACAGAACAGAGAAGATGAAATCTGAAGCAAAACATAAATATTAAAACCAACAGATCAATCCTAATAAGATGAGGTAGTAAAATTTACTTTTGGACATATTTAAAAGGATATTCAGAGGTTAAAATCAACAAAAGAGCTAGTAACCACTTACAGTCTGTCGAAGTCATTATTTTCTCTATTCTGTTTATTCAGTACAAGCAAAAAAATCTGGTAACATGAAAAATCTTGCAAGGAGAATATTGAGAGGAAAGGACCATTTCTTTGTTGTGTATCTAGCAGCGCTCCCAACTATAGGGCATCACAAGTGAGAATGAATAATGCAATTTCAAAAGGAACACAAATGAAGTATGTCAGCAACAATGTACACACAGCACTATACCTTCAGTAGTTGTGCACCCTCTGGCTCTGACTTACAAGCAGTATGTGCGTGTCTGTTTATTAACATGCTCACATATGTACATTTAACTTGTGCAAAACCACTTTCCATCACTGAAAGAGGAAGGGCAAATTTATCAATGATCTATTTTCCAGGATTTTCTTTTCATCCGTACACCCAAGGAACAGGGTACATCACAGAGCCGCTATTTCCCTCCTCAAATATCAATTCTTTTTTCCATTCTGACCAGTGCTTGATTCATTGAAGCATCCACTGACAGTAATTTCCAACTGTCTATGGTCTTACTGTGGCAGAAGCAGAAGGAAGGAAGCAGTGAATGCACTAATACGTTGCTCAGTTGCATATGCTCTCTGTAACTTGCACGCAACCGTCTTCCCCGAACCTCTCCTTAGATCGTACCGTGGCAGTGAGGAAGCAGGCTGCCATCTAACACAGCTGGATTTAGTGACCACTATGGAAGTATAACTTGTCTTTCTTCTCAAACTTACAAACTTCCTCTTCTCATTCAGAAAGAAACAGCAAAATTCCTTAACCTGTTGGTGTTAAATATTCCCTTACACTTCTATAAGGAGTAACCTGAGGACCATAAACTGACCTATAAAATAAGGCACATGATAAATGAAACCAATCGATTTAGAAGATAAAGATCCTACAAGTTTTAGGTTTACAGTTGCACTGAAGATCTTAAAGATATTTTCCAGGTAATAAGATTCTGCTGTTATTCTGTGAAGATGTTGTTATCTTTAGGACTGGAATAGGAGAATGTGAGCAAGAAAGAGGAACATGGCTTCTGCTGCTTAAAGACTGGAAGGGAAAGAAAACCTAGATTAGAAAAGTGTTAGACAGTCATGAAGAACTACCTATACACAGCTAAAGCTCACAGGGATAGGTTGACTTGTGCCTGCTGGTAGAAAGGATCATGGTGAATAAGGGAAGCTTTAAGACACAAACTGAACAGCTGATACAGAAAGCTGCTAGACCAGAGGGAAATAACAGGATCAGCTGCCGGATTTATTTGTGAAAAAATCATGGACATCCGAGATGATGTATCCACAAAAGCTCAAGGGAATACACTATGTACTAAGGTCTGGGTCTAAAGGGAGAGGCTGGCAAGGACTGGACTCTGGCTGTTAAAAAATCTGGTGGGATCTCCATCCCCCATATAGCTTTGGAGGAGTAAATCTGCAACTCTCAGAGATAGCAAAACAACACCAAATCCAAGTTCTGTCCCTTACAAAGTGATAGAATAATCACAGGAGAATTTTTATTAGAATGAATGTGATACTATAAATTGCTATATTTTCTTGACTTTAGACTTCTGTCAAAGTTGCAGTAAAAGCAATATACTGCTGGTTAGTGAAGGAACCATAATCCCTCTGCTTCCTGATCTCTTTTTAGACAAAAATTACATCACCTGTGGATACCCATGATTACTCATGAATACTAGGGGTCGCTGAGCCTCGGCGTATTTCCACCCTTTGTCGGGTGGCAGAAAAGAGAATTTATGAGGCAGGCTGGCCTGCGTGGGGTAGGACCCTTCATGCAAGTGATTCCATTGGCAGCTTCTACCTCAGAGACCTTAGTCATCCTCACTGCCTTGACCAAGGACAGCATAGTGCTCTTATTTGGTCCTGAGCTTATTGACCAAATTCCTCACACACATGCAAACCGCAGTTTTGTATAATAGAATTGGTGATGTTTTTCTTTTGCAACATTATTTCCAAAATATCTCATTTATTTTTTACTATGGAAAATTACATTGTCTTTTTTTTATATATATATTTATTCCTAGTCTTGGTTTTCCCTTGGTACGGAAGGGTTTCTTTGTGATCATATTATCAAAAGTTCATAACAAAAAATAAGGCTTTTTTTTTTCAAAATTACAATAGAACTCAACTCTTAAAATGAGAAAAAAAGCACTGAAATTATTGATAAAACTAATTTAAAACATTTCCCTTCAGCCATCCCTGAGAACTTGTGAAGTTGTCTCAGACTTAAGATCATTTGGAATTCAGTTAAATGAAATAATTGGTTGAAAGTCCAGCCCATCTATGCTAAAAGCATTGCTAGAAACTCCTCATGTATTTGAAAAGAAGAACTGAAAGTCAGAGAAGAATAATTTAGTATGTAGCTCAGAGGTATCATTAGTAGTAACAGCATGATGTTAAGAACAGGGAAATTTAGGTTAAACAGCAGGAGAGGAGGTTCAGCACAGTCATGGATGTGAAGTCGGGTGAGAGCCACTCACCCATCGCATGACCTCAGGCATGTCACTACCAGCCATCCTCAGTTTTCATCCTCTTTTTCTTTAAGGAGAACTTCCTGACTGTTAAATTACAGGATAGCCCTGAAAACAATTTTTAGAACAAGATTGCTCAGAAGATAAGAAGTTGTTCTTCTACTTCGAAAATTCATAGCCTTGACAGAAGACTGTAAGTGACAACTTTTCTGTTACTGCTGCCCCTCCACCATGACCTCACCTGTGTATTGACAAGTCCTTGTGTATATCATAGCTGTCTCCTAACTTTAACCTTAGCCCTTGCAGCTCCTCCCCTCACAGAGCAGACTTTGAACCTTTCTAACTGGCATTTTAAGACACCAGTTTAACACCGGATATTGAGATATATTAAAAAAAAGAGTAACAAAATTCTGTTTCTTCAAAACTCATGCACTTTTTTAACAGGTAAAATAATATTCCATTGTTGAAGGGGTTTTTTTGAGGAAAAAAAATTGAACATAGCAACATCCACAAAACCTGCTACAAGCAGAGCAGGATTTAAGTGCTGCATAATCTTTCCCAGAGACTTTTTCAAACAAAGATGCTGTGGTTTTATTTGGCTTCTATTAACTCTCCTGAGAGGTCTGTCTTTAAATCCAGGCATGAAAAATACATTCTCAGTCCAGACACAGAGATTTTAGCAAAGAGAAATGCAGTGAGACAGCATTTCATTTGCAAGTCTTTTACATTTTAACAATGTCTATTGCTTTCCACTCAGCAAACATCAAAACTGCTGCTCCCTGCAATAAATTTCTTTAAAATTGTAATATTTTAAATAGTGTACATATAGTATATACACAATATAAAAATCTTTAACACATCTGTAAATGTGGGCCCATGAGATGCATGTGTTTATGTCTGTCCATGGTATGTATAAGCAAGCTATAAAAACATATACTGTATATTCTTATGTGTGGGAGATGTCACTTTGATTCTAAATATAATGTACATAATTTCAGGAATAACAATCTTGAGAAAATGAACAGCCAAATTCAGCCAGCAAATATTGCTGAATAGATACTTGAGAAAAGTAGAAAAAGGGGGAAAAAAATTAAGAAAAAGAACAAGCTTAGAGATGACTTAACTTACATGAGGAAAATAGATTTTAGTCATCATAAAAACCTCAAGTTTTTCTATTGTTTAGTGGTATTATTCAGGTTCTAAGAAAGAAGGGGAAATTGAGAACATTTTGGTGAGTTTTTCAGTAATAGTAAATGTAGCTCAGACCCTTTTAAGCCAAGTAATTTTGTCTGGGATTTCTGTTTTAAATATGCTCTGGGGCATCTCATTGTTCCCACTGAGTGTATAGTAGATTGTTTCTCTGCTTAAGGAACTACAGTGTGTGGGATTAAATAATATGCTTAATGAAGAGGCTAAAATGACTGCATTCTTGCTATTTCAAAGGGATTCCAGGAAAGAAAATCACTCAGGATTGATGAAGCCAGAATTTAAACATGACATATTTTATTAAGACTCATTCTGTGGTGCACTCTACTGCACTTAAGGAATATCTGGCTATGATATTACACCACCACTCACTTCCTTAGTATAAATCTGAACATCTCATCTTTCAACTTAGTTATCCTTCCAACACACCCAGGACCAGTCCTGGCCAGATGATTACTTGAGTACGAAGACGCTGAGTCGCATGCTAGTGATCACTGAAAGGGAAGAAAAGTGAATTCAAGTTTCTAAATCCTAGACTACTAACGTAATCACTTGAGTAGGGCTACTGAAATGACAGAGTCCTGTCTCAAACTAGACCACAGGCTTTGGCATGGCAAAAAAAAATCAAATCTTTCCATAATCCTAGACATGTGATGTCTCCTACAGTCCCACAGATGAGCACATACTGCCTTCTATAGCTGTAACCAGAATGCTATGGTTAGTCTTCTGCCTCTTTTGGACATGGAAGGTTTCCACTTATACCTTTTACCAAACAGAGGCATGTGGAACAGCCCTCAGATCTGAAAATGGGAAGCAGCCTGGAAGACCTGAACATAGCCAGTATTTCCCCCAAACACCAGAGAACTGGAGTGAAAACTATTTGACCAGCACTGCACTAACACACAATGTCATGAACATACTGGGTTTTAGGCTTGTAGTGGCACAGTTCGTTCTTGCAAGCCACTTAGGAGACCCTATTAATGTGTGCTAGTAGATGAACCACTGACGAGGTAACAGCCCAGCTTGGTTTATGGAACCTTAAATGACCTGGCTCCTGACAACTCCAATTGTCCCATCTGAACTTTGCTGCCCCTTTGCTTTTGAAATCTCACATCAAAGAGGAATTAATTGCTATGCCATGCCTATTTCAGACTCACTCACAGTTTTTCCTACCTTCATCTTCCGAAGACCCTCTAACTTATTTTCGTATCTTCCTGCAGAGTGTTACTGTAGGAGAAGTTCATATGTTAGTTAGTAGTTCATAAAATACCAGCTCTGTTTTAAACCAAGGGAATCGGAGTTCCTTCACTGCCACACTTGACTCCAGAAAAGAGAAGGACCTGGGTAAATGGTTATAACACCTAGGAGAAGGAGGGATTTGCCCTAGGTCAGGCACATGCTTCTCAGTGCTGTTTACTCTTGGAAAACCTGGAAGGATAAAAGCCAGCTCTTGAATCTCTTCCTATCACTTTGTGCAATGTAGGACTACTTGCTCAAGCTTTTTATGGCTGGGACTGTGCCACGTGCTTTGCATACCCCCTGTGCATGCCCCCACTGGCAGTTGCCATGTTTCACAGATGGATCAGCTGTGGCAAACACACAGACTCACTCACATGCCAGTTTGGAACACAGGTGTTTAATGCTGTCTTTGCTAATAAGCTAGCCAGAACCTTTCATATTTTTTTAAAGAGTAGGGATGGCTATGAGGAAAGAGAAGCTGCCAAAATACTCTGATGCTGATATTGGCATTTCTCTTCCTTGCTAAAGCACACAAGGTCTCAAGCCAAAGCCATTTATCCTTTCTGCCTTTCTCTGACTTTTAGCCTTTATTGGGTCATACAGACAAAGTGTTCAAAAAACAGCTCTAATTATTTCAATTCTAAAATTTAATACCTTTTGGAATTTAATCAATAAATGCAGACATCTGATCTTCTCAGTATATAAACAGAAGTAAAAATTTCATTTTTGAAATTCCACTTTCAAAGTGTTTGTGTGTGAAAAATATTCAAGCTCCCTCTCCAGCATTTGCAGATAGTCTCAATAGTTTGTCCCTGGTGGCCAAAGCTATTGCAATTAGCAAAATCAGAAAATAGGATGGAGCCAAAAAAAATGAAACACTATCTTCTGCTGCCAATGCTTGCATCATCCTAATGATCTCATCTTATGAAATACCTAGAAGGTGAGCCAGCTTCTTGGAACCATAAATTGCGCACTTCGCTCTTGTATCAGCTACCAAAGTGCACTGCACACACTGCCCTGCCTCTGTTACTGTGGCTCTTATTCATTCTTATTCTCTTTTTTTTCTGTTTTCCCAGGGGGCCTCCTTGGAATTCTCCTCCCACTGCAGCACATCCTCTGCTCTGTGTGTGGTCATCAGCCAATGATCTGTGGCAATGGAAGCAAGAACTTTAGAAAAAAAAAGATTTTTGCCACGTGTCAGCATGCTTCAAGGACTGCTTAAACCAGAAGAAACAAAAAGGTGAGTGTGAAGAAAAGTTACATACATTCCTGTCTCTGTGCTCACATCTGGCACTGACTGCAGAATTTTGTGTGAAATTTCATATTCACAGGGAAGATCTAGCCTCATACAATCTACTTAGGAAAAAAAAAGAATGAAAAACAAAACTCTACTTGAAACGTGGTGACCACATAATGTTACATTTGTTGCTCTCTTGCTTCCACATCACCCTTCCCTGCAGAGCACATGCCAACATGTGATGGTTGGCAGAAGGACTGGTTCAAAAGGCTCTGTTCTAGCAGCCACCTTCTCTAGAGGAATTCATTGCTAGTTCCTTACAGCCAGATGCCAGTATTCTTTTGCTTTCTGAGTCAAACAAAGAAATAAAGGCACACATACTCACATGAAGCCACTGAGAGGGTCACCCTTACAACTGAGACAGCACTATTTTAATTTCTGAGTTTAGGTTAAAATATCAGAAATCGAGGGAATAAAATATAACTCACTAATCTTTGCTATAAACAGATACATTCATCCTCTAAATGAGTTAATCATGGAACTTATGTACCGCTTCAATATTGCATGGAGACATTCAGAGAAACTCCAGCCTTAATGCTTTTTAGAAAGCATCTGTAGCTGCAACATACCATCACATTGACTAAACCCTAGCTGTTCTGACCACTGTACTATCTGTCACTCTAAAGCTACTGTGGATCTATTGCACCAGTATATACGCTCCCTTAAAGCGTAGGGATTTATGGACTGCAAAGGCTATTTGTAAAACCAACAGAAGTTTGAGTGTGAATTCTTCAAAATAAATTTTGCTTCCAACACCCTAGGATTTTCCTGGTATTGATTTGTCACATCCTGGACACTGTCAGTGAAACAGAGTCCCATAACATCTATCCAGAAATGGAAAGACAACAAATATGCAAAACCTGAATAACACAATTGATGTCACACAACTCCTCTCTAAGGATTCTGACCTGCTGTAGGAAGATGCTGTATTCTCCCAATCACAGACCTTTCTTGAAGAAAGACTCAGTACAACTAGAATAACATCAATCAGCATAGAAGAGAAAACACTAACTTAGCAGACAGGATTCTTAGTTCCTGACATCTGATTTTTCTGGGTTTACTCAGACATGTCATTTTTATTTATGGGTCTAAAAGTGTTTTCTTCTGGGTGGAGGAATTGAGTGTGTCCAATGTCCTTTTTAAACATCCCCAGTAAATGAGCATTGTGTTGACTTCAGGTGTTTTTTAACTGATAGGGCTTTTAGGTGTTCTGTTATCTTCATGGAAAATGAGCTTGTAGTGGATGACCTGGTGAGGAAGTAAAGCAGATTGTGTAAGGAATACAGATGTTGTCTAAGGGTGACAGCAAAGCAATGCATGAAAGAAACAGAAGCCAAGTCTCTGAGGAAGTGTTTTTCTTATGTAGTTATTAAAGCAAAAGAGTATTTAAACACTTCCATTAATATTTGAACTGAAAATGTTGAAGGTGCTTATGAAGGTGCTACAAAATGGGTGTAAACACAGATTCTTTATGCAAACACTTAATCAACCCTGTCTGCATATGGAGGAGAGAGATAACCTGAGCTCTGTGGTCAGTAACACATCACCCATTCTGCCACAGGGACACCATCCGTCTCTAAGAACTGCAGTTTTTCTTCTGAAGAAAAGAACATGTGATCTGAAGAAACTATTCACTTGTCTCTCAGCTCCTTTCTTTCCCTGCAACCTGTATTGTCAAAGCTGCACTTGCTATTGCAGGGTTTTTCGGTAGGTCACACAACCAAATGATAAGCTATGGGCAGGTAGTATCAACAGAAGATATTTCTCTGTTCCTGAAGTGATTAATGAGAACTGAATTAATCTGTATGTGGGTATGGTTGAAAGGAGCACTGATTCAGGTGCATCTGCTTCTGTCTTTGCTCGTGACTCTCCTCCTTTCTTCACCCTGCCCCATCAGCACAGGCTTACTGTAAAGCTGCTTTCCACATCTCTTCACCCTAGTCCTAACACAAAGGGCTTAGAGGTAGGAAAAGGGAACAGAGCTGAATAAGAGAGAAGGTTAGCATAATAAAACAAGTAGGGGCAAAAGAGAGGTTTCATTAGCCAGGTGTCAGCTTTGAACTGTAGCCTTTAAACAAGGCAAACTCTAGGCTTGGTCATCTTCTGTCATTACCTCAGAGCAGGAGACACACAGGCCTCTGCATGTGTTCGTATGTACACAGCAAGGCGGCATGGGAAGCCTTTAATAATGAAGTTCAAGTACATTCCTGTTTACTCCTAAATACGCAGTTCAAACACATTCATTTTTGCAAAGCTGCCGAACCTCCACCGGTGTCTTTTGTTGCCCTGACTCCTAGGCAGATCCTGTCACCTCTGGGCAGACTTCTCTCCTTGCTGAGCCCACTGACTCTGCTCAGCTCCTCCTCCACAGTGGCAGATCTCCACATTCGTTGAGCTCCAGCAGTTTTCTTCCCATTTTAAGTCATCTCAGTCACAACTGCTGCTGCCACAGACAAGTGCACATTATTATTAATGCATTATTAAATTTTATCTCACACTTAGAGACTTGTCGATGGTGCTCACTTATAGACACTGTGGTTATAAGCACTATAGGAATGGCTATAAATAATGAATACTATTCCTCTCATGTCTCTCCCAGTCTCCCACTCCAGCAGGCATTCACTACAAGACAAATGCAGATCAACTCCACTTTATTTTTACTGATTAAAAAAAGCACCAGGGTGGGCAGTTGCCACAAGGTAGGCAAAAGACTGCAGATACTGTGTGAGGCAGATCAAGATATTTGAGCAGCTTCTGTTCCCACCAGTGTACCTTTCTCTAACAGCAAACTCTAATTTGCCTGCTAATTCCCTACTCCTTGCACAGCTGCAGAAATCAGAAAGAAATTGGAAAGGTAAAGGGTCCAAATTCTCCCAGTTTTTTTCTTTACAGAGGAACTGCACAAAGCAGTTCTTAGTTGGGGAATGTATTACCTCAGCAATTTGCCCACTATCCAGCAAAGTTCAGACACCCATTCATTCAAAAACAGAACCCAAAAGAGGAGAGCACCAGCGTCGTCTCAGCTCCAGCCTGTCCTACATCATTAATGTTTGCTATTCATTTTTCTTTCTTCCCTTCCTCTGCAGTTCCTGCAAATTAAGTCTTTGAACACCGTTAACACTTCTGTGCATCTACAGTTCTTGATCACTTAATCATTAAAAGATGTAAGCGGCCTTTGCTATTACCTGCATATCTATAGGAGATCAGAGAGAAAAATTTGGAAAGAGAAAATTTCAGAATACTGACAGGTTTTAAAAGAGGTGATGTAAACCCTTTCATTAAGGTCTCAGAGATGCCCAAACAAAAATTTATATTAATGCTCTGAAACAAGATACCTTAATCTCTTCGTAGCTTCATAATAGACAAAAGAGCCTCATGTGTTTTGGATCTGAAAGGGAATTCTGGAATTAGAATAGATACCAAAATCAGAAACCACCCTAAATATCACTAAAGCTAGAACTGTTTGGATTTACAAAATAAATTTGGCTCATCAAGCAGGGTTTCAGCTGGCAGTCCAGATAAGATGCCAGACTGAAAGCTGACATGGGCAGAAAATTGCTTGCTAACTTGCAAAATTATCTGAGATACCATATTTTTGTTCAAATGGAATTAAAAAGTCAGAAATAAAGTTATGTTCATTAGTAAATGTTCAGTGGAAAACAAAATTTCAGTTTGGGTTAGTTACAGCATTTTCTTACTTTAATGTTACAATGTTTAATTTTTATCTTGGCTTGGTTTTCAGTTATGTGTAATTAGCTTATATTTAGCAATAAAACCTTCTTTAAGCAAGGAAATGTGGGCTTTTTTTAATGTTGAAAGTGTCCTAACATTTTCCCAAATGAACAAATCTATTGGTGGAAAAAAAACCTTTTCCACTTAAAATAAAGTCCCATTTTAGTACATCCTTGGCTTTTGTGTTCCAGAAACACAGTTCTGTGAAGAAATTATCATCTGCTCTGTCTCAGATATAATCCATGAAAGCCAATCATCTCCCCTGATATTAAGACTAAAGTTACCCTTGACTTCATTGTGGCAGGACTAGACCTTATCACAGACTGCTTCAGTCTTACTGAATGAAGTTTGAAGGAAATCAAAATTACTATGGAAAAAATTCTTAGATTTCCTTCACTTGAGATCTCCTGACTTCGCTTTAACTTACACTCATGTTTGCCAAGCATTTGACAGAGGGTCCCAAAAGTTTCTCACTTAGTACATTAACTTGAGTTGTTTCAAAACTTGACGCAGTCTCGCTTAAGGCTCAAGTTCCCCCTTGCTGTGCTCTTTTCTGAAAGATGAGATGAATTTTAAAAATTATAATAACAAATGGATCTATCTCAGCAACGATACTTTGTACTGCATGGCTGTCTCACAACAGACATAGCAAATGTCCCCCACTGATAGGTTTAATCACCTAGATATATCACCGCTAAGTCTGTATCTTCCTGTAAAGCTGTGTTTACATCTAACATGGTTACACAAGTTTCATTTGGCTTAAAGTAGAAGAAAAATTAGTTTCTGCCTGCCTGTAGAAAATTCCTTGGATGCACTCTCAGGAATATATAATAAAACCATGGATAAATTTGATAACGAACCAAAGTATTCAAGCTTATTTAGCACGTATGTTCACCCTGATTTCATTTACGTCATCTGTCATTACTTCAATACCATATAAATTTATTCATGAATGTTTATATCTGAGGTAGCTTATATTTTTAAACCATGACCTCAAACCCTAATTTTCAGGAGTACCAAGCACCCACATTCCCCATTAGTTTCTCTTTTGAGAGTCTCCCACCAATCCAGGGAGCTCTGAGAATGAAAAAACCTCAAGCAGACGGGGAACAGTTGTCACTCAGCACTCCCAAGATCCGAATCAAGGTTACTATCAGCTGCCCTAGAGCTCCTCCAACACAGAGTACTAACTCTTCAGACAGAGGAAAAAAGTGTAGTAGCAGCTGGGCTCAGTGAAATAACGCTGTCAAGATCCCTCTCTTAAAGTAGAGATGGCAATCAGTCCACTCCAATATTTACTTTGTTATCTGCCCATCACAACAAATAATAATTACATTACCATGGGTCAGGTTTATCTCTTAAAGGTCACACAATCCTATAAGATGCTGGCTTCAAGACAATTCCAGCATTTTTTTTTCAGATTAGAAGCATTTTCCACTGTATCTTTGCCCAAAGTTTCACCATCTGTAACTACAATGCAGTCATTACATGATACACAAACCACAGCACACAACATAGGGCCATAAATTACAGAAATGAAGGCATAAAATATCAACAGTCTTCCTTACATATATAACTCAGTGCATAAAGGAGAAACGGCAAACACATTTTTCACCACAAAAGGGGAGCAGAAAACGTCCCAAAGTGTCTAATAACCTTCTCCAGCCACCTCTTGCTTGTCAGAGGTTTCTCTACACCTACACAGTGTTTCTCAGGATTAAAGGGGATTAACTCCTACCATAAAGGTTTTCACCAGCTCACGGATGTCAGAAGGCCTCAGAAATCATATCATAAACTGTAAGTGGTCATGCTCCCAGTGCTGTACTTTTGGGAGGCAAGCTTGTCTGAGATAAATATTGGTTGGAATACAAGCTGTTTCTCTTCTTATCAAGGAAAAATTTTATATCCTGAGGATTCCCCCGTAAATTAGCCAAGCCCCACTGCTACACCCACTGCTTCCCTACAGCAACAGAAAGAATACGGTAACACTCATTAGAGCACACCACCAGGGAAAAGTCTAATTGCTGGATTTACATTTTGTAGGCAACGTGTATTTATACTAATAATTCTATTTTGTGCTGCTTTACTAGTCAGAGAAGAAAAGAGCATATTGTATTAAGCTCAAGCCCCCAAGCACTGAAAAAACACTAACAGATCTAGAGAGACGGGCTTTCATATAATTGGCATCTACCCACAGAATGCAGTTGATGATGAAGCATATTTCCAGCAGTTCACAAGAAGGGCGTATGATTCCCTGAGGATTTTCAACCTTTAATATTCGCCTATCTTTGGGAACATCTACTCATCTCATCATTACAGCAGTGCTAGTCACTTCACTGATTGAAGTGGGACTGGAAAAATCAGCACTTTAACCTTGCCCATTTGGATCTTAAGCATTATTGCTCTCAGTGGTCACCTCCAGGTTCCCACGCATCCCGTAGAAAAAATGTCCTATCTACTGTTTATTCATAAAATAACTTTAAGAAAGAGTAAGAAACTGCAAAATTAGTCATCCAACCAGAAACAGTAGCAGAACCTGAGACAACCAGATATTTCTTTTAAGTAGAGCTATCTATTATTCATTTTACAGTGTCCTCAGTACTTGGAAGCCACACGAAAAAAATAATCCTTCTTCAGAGTATTCCAATGTCTCTGCTTCCAGCTCCAGCTGAAGAAAGGAAATGCTAAGCTGCTGGTAAAGTTGACTTCTTTTCTTATAATGAGTTCATCAAAACATTTTGCAACCTGAAAAAGTGTTCAGAATTGATTCAAGATTTCTACAGGCTCTTATTTTATCTGAACAAATTAAACCAGTCTTAATACTTTCTTTTCCTTTAATACTATACAAGTGGGAGTTCTAGACCCATCAAACTGATGAAGTATAAGTCAAGACATAAAGCCAGTATGAACTTTTCTAAAGATCAAAGTTGTCAGATGCAGGGATTTGGTTTGGGACTGTCTTGACAACTGCTAATAAAAAAAAAAAAGTTAAAAGCAAACAAAGAAAAAAGTACTTGTCTTATAATAGCTTCACATAAACTTTAGTGTACATGAAACATAATTAAAGGCTTCCTCTAAAAGGAGCTGTAAGCCATGGTGTTCGTCTCCCTTCATGATTGTTTTTATCTGATTGAGCAATCTTAGAAAAGTAACATTACATATTTTTCTAAGACACGATTGCTTCACAATATCTCATGTAGCTGTTTTAGCAGAGCACTGCACATTCTGATTCTGGCCTCTTTACCTGGAGACACATTCCCACAAATTGGCACTGTCAATCTTCTCCTCACCTGCATATTACTTAGCATGGCCGGACACAAAGCATCTAATTGCAAATCGACCTGTTCCCCTTTCAAATCCACCCAGTTTCTGTGTGGGAGAACTTGTAAATTAAAATAGGCAGTGAGACTCTTGTGCACTGCAGTAGCAACAAGACACTGGAAGACGAGCAGTCTGGTCTTTAAGAAACTGGTCAGACCTTTCACGAGCAGGATATCAACCTTAACTCCTCTTCTAAATCATCATAAATTGTCCAGCCATGAGCTGGCTTTTTCTCAGCACAGTAGGCTTTTTCTCCAAAAAAAAGGAGAAAGTTGGGGATACAATGTTGAGCTACGGATGTGTAATAGGTGGACTCAGTGGAACAGGTATGCATGCCAGAGGTGTTCAGGAAAAAAAGGCTGCATGAAATGCAGGCAGCACTGGAGGAAAAAAAGCCACTGCAAATGCTCTCTACTGTCAGATGCTGCATGACCTTTTCACTAGGTACAAGATGGGAAGACTGTGGAAGATGTACTGGTTAGGTGTATGGCTCCAAAAATACCATTTTGAAAAAGAAAACCTTTCATTACAGTGTGATAGGAAATATGCAGGAACATAAGAAAGCCAATAAAAAATCATTTTCAAAAAGTCTTTATCTTTCCTTTTTTGTTCCTTATTTAAATACTCTTTAAAGCAGTCAGTCTGGTGTAGAGGAAAGAAAGGGAGAGCAAGGAAGTTCAGTCTTCTTTTCACTTCTGCTGGAGTGGTGACTGCTGAAAGCATCTCCCCTTATGCTGTGTTCCTGTGCCACGTAGCACACACATGGACATCAGAGGCAAAAACACACCACAAAACGAGTCAGCAGACAAAGCAGACTGCATGGAAATTTTTGCTGATACTTTTTGGGTTGGGCTGGCGTCGAGGCGGAAGATTTACACCCTTATTTGATTTTGGGGCAGACAATCCTACGCAGACTTAATTATTTCCTCATTTGGGAAATGATTTGTTTCCCAGAGACAGTCCAATGTTAGTTACCTAATGTACCCTGCATCTCATGGTGATTACTATTGAAATTTGGTGTTTTAAAGGAGGAAAATATCTATAGTTCATTGTAGGCTGTTTTACACAGGAGAAGATGACTGGTAACATCCGTATTTGACCTCCTGAAGTGTGCATAAGGTAAGAATGCATCCACTAGCCCACATCAACCCTTCATCCAACCCTGTCAGTACCACACACCAAGTCCAAGACAAGGGTCATTTGCAGGGCAGTGGCATGACCTCACTCCTGGGAAGCGCTTGGAAGGCAGAGACTACTATGCTGGATTAAAGCCTTTGTAGTCAAGCGTATGACTCCTAACAGCGCCCCGCACACAAGGAGGTCTTGTTCCACAGTCATGAGTTCATACTGTGGCCCTTGGCCAAGACGTGATCCTAGACAAAACCCCATGGCTGTAGTGTAACCCCCCCTCCTGAAGTGTTGTCATGACATGAAGACTGGAGGTCTTATGCATTAAGACAACATTAGGTTGAGAGGTCTCTTCAAGTCCTGGGCTTGGCTTCAGGAATGGGACAGACCTGATGTAGCTGTGGCTGACCTATGTCTTGAAGAGGTGATTGCACTTATCCAAGCATGTGCAATTGCAAATCCTTAGCCTGTTCCCTGGCTGGCCACTGACTTAATGAGAAAGGCAGACTAGTGCTTTTAATGTTAGCTGATACCAGAGGGTCCCTAATTGGACCACACACCATTTTTCATATTTCAAAATTTAAGTGGATTATTTTTGTTAACAAGAAGAAATGTCATCAGACTAAAAGAATTAAAACTTTTCAGGTTTCATGATCATCACTTCTTGTTCTGTTAAAATAATGAAGAAAGGGTGCATATCAGTGAAAAACCTCATTTTTGTCCATAAGGAGATCTGAACAGCTAGCTAGAATAAATACTGCCTAAAAAATAAAAGTAACAAAGGGAGGGTTTTTTCCTTCATTCGTTATTTTGGGGGAGAAAAAACCTAACCATCTGTGTTCCAAATGTGTTGCATTTCAATGATCCACAAGCTGTTTCTATGGTTTTAAATTATTTGACTTTGCACTTCTTTTGAATGGTTGCCTTCACCATATTAAAATACGGTGCCTCATCCTGCTGAGTGCTGTGTTATTTGTCTGGCTGCTCTGCTAGATAAGCAGTGTAGAGGTCTGGAAATGATAACCTACACAAGAGGGCAGTTTAGTTTTCACTGCAATAGTGTAGGAAGGAAGAAAGGAAGGAAAAGTTCACATTGCTTTTGTAGAGATTTTACTGGAGAAGCAATTTTATATAAGTTTTGTGACAGTGAAATTGTTTTAGTTTCTATCTGCAGCCATCATTAATACAATTTCTCACTCTTCCTAAGCCTATAAATCAGGAATTTAAGTGCTTAAAATAGAAAAAACCCACATGTATAAAAAAAATCTTCCATGTACATTATCTGTACAGAATGTATTTTATTTTGATTGAGAGCAGATTGTTCATTCCTGTCCCCACTCTGAGACTTGGGCAAATCACATTGTGTGCCCATTTTCAAAATATAATGTTCTTATGCACATAGAGACGTACATATGAAGCCATAAACATGGCATTTTTGCAAATTCAAGACTTTTAATTGTTCTGATGTTCAGATCTGTACTTATTAGTTATCCCAGCACATATTTATTATTAAGAATATTGTGGATTCAGCAGTTTTTTATTAAAGGTACAGATGCAAATGAAAAAATATTTACGCAAATATCTGCAAACAAATGCGTTATTCTCTTTGTCTTCAGGAACACAGCCATATGCCAGGTCTTTTGTATATTAAATGACCAAACACGTACTTAAATCAAATAGCTATTCCATTCAGTCTATACTTTCCACAAGTTGTTAGACATGCTATGTTGAAAGGAGTGACTTCATGCACACTCAGCTTTTTCAAAGAAACATCTGTGTTTTAATGACCAGATCTAAGCCATACAGAAGTCTGAACTCTGGGAAACTTGTAGCCTTACTGTTATCCACCCAGAAAACTCCTGCTATAAAGGAGTCTATAAAGATGCCATTCATACAGTCAGTCACAAGGGCCATGGTGCATAGCAAACCTAAAAACCTTTTACTGAGATCTGTCCTAGAGAAATTCAAACCACTCCAAGCATAGGAGTCACTGAGATTGCTGAAAACACAAAGAAGCACTTCCTCTGAGGCAAATATTTCTTAATGAGAGCAAACATACCCCTCTCTGAAGAAGACAGCAGGAGACGGATGCATACAAGGACCAAGCTATGTCTATTGTACTTCCATGGTTCCCGTTACCACAGCATTTTAGAGCCTCATAGCTTAAATGCATTTCTCCCTGAGATGTCTTGATGAGGGGAGGAAGTGCTATCATCATTTGAGACAACAATTCTCTCCACAATAGGAAACCCAGCATAAACTCATCAGAGCCATTCAAGTCAGATTAGGAAAATACAGATGATGCTTCTACTTTTCAAAGGTCTACTTTTAAGTGTCTCATTGATACCTCAAATTTATATTGAATATTTGTCATTGTTTAAGAACATTCAGATTTAATTCCAGAAACATAAGCACAACAGAGATCAAGTAGAAATTCTCAAGTGTTAAAAGACATACCAAAAATATTACATTTTTTTCCCACACCATACCCTCTTCTTCCAAGGCCGTTCTTTCTGCCCCAAGTTATTTTCTTTCTTACCCAAACAGACAAAAAAAAGGTTCAGATTCATGTGAGTCAGAAGAACTGAAAACATTAGGAGTTTAACAGAATCTTTTCAAAACTGTCTAAACAAACTGAATCTATACCAACACACAGGAAATCTCAACAAAGCAGGCATACATCCTTTGTCTTCTTGTGGTACATCGGATATTCCTGCAGTATTTTAGCTCCAGAATGGAAATGACAGAAATTGTTCTTCATGTCCTGCAGAGACTTAACAACCACGGAGGAGCAGGTGTATTGCAGCAGACCCCTTATTTAGGTGTACTGGTCATCCCTCTATGGACATACATCTTCTTCTAGAGCACAAGTGGCAAGCACAAGGCCTGTGGGCCATATCCAACCCTCCACCTTGTTTTATCTGGTCCAGCACCTTGTTCCTACCCAGCAGCAGTGCTGAGCTCCTTGACCCTGCACTTCTGCTGGTGCTGGGCATGAGTGCAGTGTGTGATGCATGTAACGCTGCAAGAGCAGGCTGATGTGGCCCCCAGTGAAAATGAGTTTGACATCCCTGCCCTGAAGACTATACTGAAACCTCAGCACACAAACTTTTTTACCCAGTTGCAGTACCAGCCATCTCCTGCCCCTATGTTGCTCTCTCAGCTGTGTCAACTCTGCTTCCTACAAGGTAACACTATGAACTGCACCAGGAACCAATCCAGCTGAAACATCACCTATTCTTTCATCATATTTTCCATTTATTTTTTTGCAAGTTATCATTTAACTGAATCAGTGCCCTGATGCATTTCACTGCATAGACACACACTGTGCTAGCACAACAGAGTAGAGATGCACTGGGCAGAGACTACTAAAACCTGCTTACACAGCACTGCTGTCTAATATTTAACCATCATCATAAGCTCCTTGCTCTGGTCCTCTGAACTGCAACCAAATTAGATAGAGGAAGCAAAGCAAACAGTGCAATCTCCTGCATCTCAGTCCAGGGTTTTCATCATCATTTTCAGCCGGAAATACTTCACAGGTTTCATAGTTTGTCCATGTTCGTTGTTGCATCTGTGCAAGTTAGAAATGTTGATAAAAAGTGTCAATAACAACAAAATAAATTTTGCAGAAAAGTTTGACTATCTCTATCTGAGCTACTGCCTAGAGCTTGAAAGATGATTAGAGAAGAGATATGTCTCAAAACTGGGTTTAATCCACTGAAGTCAGCTGCAAATCTTTCAATGACTTATGTACAGTCATACACATTTATTTCCAAATACATACAAGCAGATACACATTTGCCTCGAGTTACTGAGATGAGAATCCTATCATTTTTGGTTTGTAGTTAATAGAAATGGGACTCCAGAAGAATATATTGTAATCTGGCACATCAGTAGTTTCCTAAATCTATGGACCAAGTAGAATTAAGTAATTTCGTAAACCGATTTTCAAGGTTTAAATCCTTCAGAAAAAGGCATGAAGTATTATTTATTACTTTTATTTAACTTTTTCAGGTTTGTGGAAGATTTATCATCACAATAAGCATTTGTTTTCTAATGATAAATACTATTTACATTGTCCTTGTATATGCAGTGCCAAATGGTCTTAGCTCTTAGCCTATGGTTTGCACAATGATTACAGCAGCAAATGAATTTGACTGAAATAGTGTAATAACACCATGGACCCCTTCAAGCTCACCACAAGGCTTGTGCACCAAATAATACACACCACTGAGCTGCTATGCGAAAATATAGTTTTGAGTCCTTGAGCAGTATACAACAAAATAATAAAGTAAAAATAATCTTTGCAAATGGGACTGATTCTGTCTTTCAGGAAGGCTCAGATCAGGGCAAGTGGCTTTTTCTCCCCTAAGCTCTCTGAAAGTCTCTGTGTCTCTAGCGTCTCCTGGTCCTACAATCCCATTCATCACTTCTCAGCGGAAGGAAACACAGAATATAGGAATTATACCATTTCCTGTATAAAATCTTATGTATCTCCTGATTGTTCCTCATCTAATCTGACTGCATTTATGGTCCTTTTATGACACTGGAAAACAGTACAAAAAAAATCAATATTAGCCTCTGATGAAATACGATACATTTTTTGAAGTAAAATCCAGCAGATTACATGTTAAGGGCAAGTAATGTTGCTCCTTCACAGGACTGCAGGATTGGATAAGAGAGCTGACAAGGACAGGCTGGTCCTTTGGAGCCGTCTTTCCCTAGAAGTCCTCCACTGAAGTAATAGGGAGACACCAAGTGAAAATTTAGGTGACTCTAAAGAGCAGACTCAAAACAAGGAGTGTTTCTGCTTGCGAATAAGCAAAAAGAGAGGTTTTCCACATTGTTCTGATTTGGGTCTCTCTGTGCAACCGTAAATTACAGTATCCACTTCCTCTGAGAGATCTGATGTTGCTGCCAGTTTAGGGGTCCAAATAATAAAAAAAAAATTGGCCTCCAGGATACACTTAGGGTTGTAAAACCTTTTGCTGCTTTCAGTTCATTGCTAATACTTCAACAACCCCTTGGTACCACACCACAGTTGATCTCTTTCCCACTAAGCACTACTTTTATTGGATAATATCCGCAGGCAGCGAATCTCTCATGAAATCAGAAGAACTTTAATGGTGAGTGATAGTTCAAGAACTAATAATGCCACCCTGGGCCTTCTTCCTCTTTGATCAGGAAAGGAATCTCCAGAGTTCAGTGAGTCTCTAAGAAGTTACAGCACTAATTTTACTGCAACAGCTGTACCAAAGTTTTAAGAGCAGGCATATGTCTTTGTCTTTCAGTATTCTTCAGTGATGAGACATCACTTGAAAAAAAAGGGAAAAAAAAGAGAGCGATTGGTGCAGGAAACTTAAGTGTTATTCACTTTTACTATCATTTTCAAAAGCAACATTTTTTCCCCTTTACTGAAAGGTAAAGCGCAGCCCTTGATTTCAGTGCTGATGCTCCCTGAACTGTGATTCAGCTATCTAAAATAGGAGAGGAAATTTGAAGAAGGTCCCTGTTTAAACATAAAATTCCCTCAAGAATTAGCAGAAATGGCAAGCAAAATATAGCAGAAATAAATGTCCTGTGTTTATTTCTTTGCTATAATCTGGGGAAGATCCTTTTATCAGATTTCTCTCTTTGTTACTTGAAGCATTACTCATTTTTTACTGTAACAAAAATTGTTTCAGAAATCAATTTATTTTCCAAAAGGGACTCTCAATCACCACAAAACGAAATACAAAGACTGTTTCCCTGAAATGCAGAGGCTTTATTACCTTAGCCTGCCAAGTTTAAAAGCGAAGGATTTGGCTACGGTAACTAGCACTTTCCAGTCTCTTTGGTTGGGTAGGAACGACTCCCTTTCAGCAAATATCAAGGTATGAAAGCCTAGGGTTTCACCACAACATGGGCAAATCACACTGGACCTTCAATATCTGTCTATGTCTCGTGCTGCCTTGCTGTCCAAATCTCACCTCATATCATTGCTCATTCCTTGTTATGCCTGATATCACCAGGCAGGCATTTCTTAGGATGGGAAACACAAAAAGCTTTAACACTCCCCTTGGCTCTCTCCACTCACTATAACGCAACTTCCCGGGACTTCTGGACATCTGATTGCCTCCACATAGGACCTCTTTCAGACAACTGCATGTACCTGCCTTTTCCCATAGAAAAAGCCCTCATGCCCTATAGCAACCACCAGTCACTCTCCTAGTGCAAAAGCATAACACAAGCAAGATCGGCACAGCTTCCATGGTAACAGCCCCACAAAGTCACTGAAACGTATTTTTGCTTTAGTCTGTCCTTCCCTCAAAAAGCAAATGCCAACATGACTCCTGAACTTCGAGTTTGTCAAAGCAGCCTGTCTTATAGACCAGACCATACTGACAGCTATTGAATACTAGTTTCTCAGACTGTGGAAAAAGCAATATATACCAGAAACCTGTTAAGATATTACAGTAAAAAATAGTGATGTGTAAAGGTGATCCAAGAAATGTTTTACTGTTTAACTCATCTTGTCATAAAACCGCAGTAGGACCTAACTCATAAAATAGAAATTTCTCAGATTCTGTACCCACTCAGGATAATTTAAAAAGCTCTGCTACATAGGGCATCCATTTCAGCACAGGAGAGCATTTTTGTTTAAAGCACCTAAGGCAAGGAGTCAAGACAGGGCAGTAGGAACTGTGTGAAAGAACGCCAGCCCTGCAAAGAGGAGGATCTTAGCAGCTTTCCTTCATAGAATTGATGGTGACATAGAGTAAATAACAGCTACTGCATGTTTCAAGCTTCTGGGCCAAAATCTCAGCCAACATAAATCATTGATGCTTTTTCTTTGTCCCTCTGATTTCAGGAGACAAGTTCTTTTTATTCCATACTCTATGAACTGCAGTGATCACATCATCCTAGTGGGAGCTGGTCAGAGAGAAGTACGTTACTTGGATTATACAGCTCCAGCAAAAATCAAATATTAGAGATATACTTTGAAGGAAGGACAAAAAAAGATTGCAACTGAGGTAAAATAAAAGACAAAATGTACTGTAAAGACACATTTAAGGTTTTCATGTAATTACCTATGGAAGGATACATTATATATTATTATTTACACTTTAAAAATTATGCATCTTTATACAAAGTGAAAATGAAATGAAGTATCAGCCCTGTGATATTTCATCAGAGGGAAGCATTTTTGCTTCCTCTTGAATGTTCTTCTGTGGAAAATACTAAATTTTTTTTCAGTCTTCACTACAATTAATCACAAAGGCAGGTTTAACCATTTCAAATTCTACTGCAAAGTGAGTTCACATCTTGAAGTTATCTGTGGTCATCGCAGTTCCTTCAACTAGAGGAAGGTAATTTAAGATTTAGGAGTATAATCTCCAGTTGGAGTGTACATCAAACAACAATCATTTTATTGTTTGCACTGGATGCCCAACATAGTAGAGTCCTCAAACTACCCTCAAGGAACCACTGGAATCACTGTCTAAATACGCAAAAATAAACAATTTCCACCTTCTTAATTTTTAAGAAATATATGTTAAAGCTTTTCTTTCTCTTCTATCCCTCCATCAATACCATATTTGCTTTTTTTCTCTCTACTCCAAAATCTTTCTTGGCTTTTTGTCTCTCTCCAGTTCTACTTTGGTAGCATCATAAATCACATCACCCCCCCCCAGCTTTAACTTTTCTGACCATATATTTGCTGACTATTCCTGCATCTCTTCTTTCTCATAGGATTGCTCCTCAGAGTGTAATTTCTTACTCTCCAAAAGGAGATTAATGTTTTCAAAAAACCCGTTTCAACCCCAAGAGTGAAAGGAAACTAGTGCTGGGTAGGTATTTGCGAAGAACAGTCAGTATTTCTTAACCAAGAAATTAAAACAATGCAGGAAGGAAAAAAGCATAGCTTAGAGGAGTAAAAGGGCAACTATAATGAGATCAGAATAAGGTGCAGAGGGCTGCTGTAAATCAGTTAAACCTCTATTTCGTGTAAGATAGCAGAATCTGTCATTTAAGGAGGAACTTGCCTGGATTTGTTCACTTTCAATTATGACACCTTATGATTTGGCCACAATTCCCAAGACCTTAGTGAAACTTGTGGGACCACATATCCATCCATCCAGAATACACCCTACTCCATAATTCTGGATGCTTCCTATCTGTTTCAGGTGCAGACAGAGCAGTGTATATTCCAGATAGACAGAGATGTGATCACGTCTTGAGGTGCCATGATTAAAAAGCTAAGGAGCCTTCATCACTAACAGCTGTTACTTAACAACCACCATGTACATTATTGGTTCCAGTTCATTCCTGGATGCCTACACTATGTAATGTTCACACTAAATAAAGTGAGGTGGGTCCTACTCCAAGGAGCTCACAACCAGCAGACAAACAGAAGTAGAGAACAGATGCATTCTGTCATTCTGCCCGTGCTGAGGTACAGAGACATTAAAGATGGGATTTTCAAAGGAGTCCGCATGAACTCCTCACTTCACTACCTGCCTTTGAAAATCAAAGACTAAATCCATTGGTCAAAGTCACACAGGAATTATGCAATAAATTTGAATGTTAAATTCCGGGTTTTGCGAATTCTTCCTGCCCATGGGAAGGAGTCAAGGCTCACATTTGAAGCAGTCTCCATGGAAAAACAGCCTTCCCAGTCAGTTTATTCTACTCTTTACAGGATTTTTTGTAAGAAAGGCCAAAAGCCGCCATATTCTTCCTTTTTTTTTCAGAATCACAGCCAACCGCACAGATCACAGTTTAAATGTTTCTCAAGATTTTAGTTTATGCAGTTTTTCAAGGCTCCTGCAGACATTTATCTGTCTTCTCTCTATCAGCAGTAAGTAGATGCTGAACAGAAAGCTTTAAAACTGCTTTATTTCCATGCCTAGATTTCAGAATAATTTTCTGAACTATTCTGGGATACTCTCACCCATGCTTTCCAGCCACAAGTCCCATGAGTTGAGCCCAGTCTACCAGCGATCTTTTCCCCCAATATCGAAGTAACTTTGCCAACCTGCTTGCTTCACCACTTTCTTTGAAGACCCATAACAAACATATCATAATTGTTTTATATCTTCTACTTAACCTTTAAAGCTCTTCAAGCTTCTCTGAGATGGAGACTCTTTAATTTATACTCTAATGCCTTCCAGTCTAAACTAACGTAATTCTTTCTAAAATGCCCAAGTTTAAATTATGGATAACAGTTTCCAGAATGCTGCTACAAAACCTCTCACTAAGCTTGTCTCAAGCTCAGTGAACAATTTTTCCCATGTTACTCTCATTAAATTGCCTTCAATTTTGTGTTCATTTGTAAATTTTGTTCATGATGCTTAAGCACCTTTATAATTTGTATTTTCTTAACAAATTTTATCTGCAGAAAATGAAAGCATCTGGATTGCCCTGTCCTTTCAAATGTTTTGTCAGGTAATTTTGCTTGTTCCAAGGCAGCACTAAAAAAAAAAATTCAAGGTAACTGACTGAATTGCACCTGACTATTTTTTAAGGTCAAATTCTGTGTTCATGGAAACAACAGTTTGACAAATGGGAAAGCTAGCATCTTAGTCAGATAGTGTCTTAGTCACACTATTAAAAATACCTGAAAAAGAAAATGGACATTCTCCAGATCAATACCTCTCCTAGGACCTATCATGGTGTGAGAAGTATGGTCCTCATTAAGGCTATGATGGTAATATGCAGTCCTTTGACTTCTGTACTACAGTTAGCATTGTGGACATTATCGAAATCCATTGGCAATGGACGTTTTCACAAGAACTGAGAGCAACAGATCAATTTAGAGAAACCACAAAAGAGCCAGCAACCAGTGGTAATAACTTTCTAACTGTCCACACCCTGGATTCAAAGGGGTCTAGATGTGAAAGGCTAACAGTCTCATTACACTGCAAATCTATCATCAGGCACTATCCAGTTTCCCATGATAGCTTGCACTCAAAATTCTATTTCATTGCCATTTTAAAACATCTTTTAATCCACTGCAAAATCTGTGAGGCACCTGTCAAAGGCATTGCATCATACAGATGTATGAGATTTCAGATTTTTAGATAAAGCTGGTCAGAAAGGCGTCTGGAACTTTTCACAATTTAAAGAAAGCCTTATTGAAGGTTTCAGCTGTGTTACATACCTAAAATTACTGAAGGTGTCCAATTCTGTGTAAAATTGAATGAAACACAGGCATATAATCCTGCAGAGGAGGCTGTAAAAAAAGATTCTTGCTCCAGCTATAAAGCGATGAGTTTATATCCATGGCCCATTTCTGCTGTGTGCTCCAGGTATGTAGCCAACCTCTCTGACCTCAATAGGCACAGCAGGTTGCACACATGTAGTCGATTGGAGAACCAAGGCCCACTGTATGACACCACATCAGAAAAATCCAAGCCACCTATAAAGTAGAAAGCAATTTTTTTTAAAAAAGGAAGTACTTTCAAAAGAGAAGGAAATTTACCAGACAGAATGATCATGCATTTTGTCCCCACGTCTTTGTGGTTTTAACACAATTTTCATGTACCAAGAATGCCTATGCAGGAAGAAAAAAAAAAAAAAGAAAAAAAAAGAGAGAAAAGAGAAGAATTAGACCCTTCCCTGTAGAATTAATTAGTTGTGGAGAGGTTTCCCCCCTAGAAAAAATTCAAATAAATTGGTTCTGTTAGCCCATATACAGACCCCGGATGTAATTAGTGTGATAATCAATATATCAGTAGGAAACAGCTACTTAAGTACACCCAGTGCAGTTATAGATTTAGGACAAGTGAAAGGGGCGTACTCAACAACAGCAGGGAAGAGTATAAATGCAAATGAAGCTCATAAAAAAGAATGAGTAGCTCTAGCAGTGCAAGCTGCTCAAAATTCATCTTTTTTTTTTTTAACAGAGAAAAGAGTAGGCTGCTGCAAACTATCCATACTTTGCTAACAAATGTCAATATGTACCAAAGGCCTTCATTTGTTTTTACACTTGCAGATTTGTTAAAAAGTGCTGCTTTCTTCTCTCCACTAATACTTAAAAAAAAAAAAAATATAATAAAATGTGCACCTGTCACAATCTTATTTTCAGTGTTTAAAATGCTCCCTGTTGTGTAGAAAGTACCAGCTGTGCCAGCAGGTCTGGTGCATGACTGACATTCTCAGAGGCATTAGTGGTTGAAGGTAGTTTGCCTCAGATTTGGCTCTGATATTCTCTCCTTGCAATGGGACTTCAAAAAATGCAAGCTAAACTTAGACATGGTGGAAGATCTCTGAAGGACTGGAATCTCAGTGCTGTATTTTCATTTTCCACTCCTTTCAATATTTAAGTACTTCAGTACAAAGATAAGAGTTGGGATTTCTTCTCAAAAACTAGAAACAGGTTTCCAAAATAACCCTACATAACAGTTGTTTTACTGCTTTCACTCAAGGGAAAGAAATAAATCAGAAACACATAATGAAGGAAACAGAGGTGCTGGTTTTGTAGAGTTTAGGTCCTGGCTGTTTCTTTTCAGTGAGTGAATTGTGGGACACTGTTTGACAATATATTTGTGAAGACACAGCAGACTTCAGCCCACCATCCTCTAAATTCAGGAACAGTGTGAATATAATAAACCTGATTATGTATTCTATGTTATTCTTTAGGCTACAATACTCTTTTAAGGACAGAGGCATAGGGCACCTGAGACTTTCCACATCACCAAAAGCAAGGGGAAGCTGAACTTCGGGCATGAGGATGAAATGTTAGAAATAAATATGGCTGTGGTAGAGATTCACGATCATCATTCCACTTGTAACTTACGATCCTCTGAACTAAGTACAAAGGATAAAAAAGGAGAAAGACATGACTGAAGGAGGAAATAGCTGGTTTGGATCAGATTATCCATTTCTCTGCAGAGACGCACAAAGGCCCATATTTTATGAAGTCGTTGGTATTAAATAATATCTAAAAACTTGGTCCTTAGTCAGATCTAGAGGCATCTTGCCCAAAATACCCATCTTGGTCCTCTGATCAAACCCACTCATGGGACCTTGAGTCAAACATGTGCTTCACATGAATTTGCAGGTAGCATTAAAAGCAGAGAAAGACCTTAATTGTTTGATCTCATCCTCTAAAAGTTCAGTTGCTTCTTGGCTTTCAGTATCCCAAAATTATTCATCTAAAAATGAAATTCTCTTTTTCCTCTACATGTAATTCTTTTCAACTCCGTGTTGCTCTTGGATGATGGGTTTAAAATAGCTTTATTTACAATCCCACCTTGGTAGAAATCTAAACATTCGTCTTTCATGGCAGTCACTATCATTAAGTCACGATTTGAAGCGAAAAATTTGGTATTAGAACCCATAGCAAGATTTATAGGAACACCTTCACAGCTTCACAAGTCAGGGTCTGCCTTAACAAAACCTTTAATCATGTGCTTAATTTTTGGTCTGAGTGCATACCTCACAAGTAAAATTGAATTAATACTAAGCTACCAGGTTCACCTATACATTCTAGCATAATGAAATGAGGACCAGATGTTAGCTCAAGCAATCTGCAACAGAAGAGCTGGTATCAGCCTGCAAGATTTGCAAGGCACTTATGAACACCAAAGTGCCTCAGACACTCTTTCTTCTACCAATACCTCAGTCATAGCAACAGAGAAGATCAGGGATGCAAAGCAGAGCTGCTGTTGTTTAGGGCATTCTACTTGGGAATTTCCATATTTCCTAAAGTTTAAGAAAGGTCTTGCCTAGGAACAAGGGATTTTTAATACATAGCTTTTTTAAACAATGTGTACATTCTTTTAAATATTTTTTACTCCTTTGCTGCTGATAAAGTTTTATCACCTCACATGAAACTGAACTGTGTTTTTGCCTGGAAATAAATACATCCACTATACATCCACTAGAGAGAAACAGACGGTGTGTGTTCATATATTTCAAAACAGAGGATTTAACCTCTGAAAAGAGATATCAAAGTGGCACCGAAGCATGGACCTGCATTCAACACTTTCAAATTTGGTTCACAAATACCCAATTAGGTTTCTATCTGAACCACAGTACCTCAAATATATGATTAATCATCTGTCAAAGTTACAAGGGCAACAGAGCACCGTATTATTTTGAGCAGGGATAAAAAAAGATGTTTATGTCTTATGAGAGAATGTTTTAGCTCTGAGCAGCAATATCAGGCTCTTCTTCAGTGAAGAGTTAATAAAGACCAACACAGTATCTCTAGAGCTAACTCAGTAGCGTGTTTTAGCTCAAAATAAAGACAGAAGGCACATAGTATTTAATGTAAACTCAAAACGTATTTTTGTAAATGATAACTAATTTTGTAAAAAGTAAATGGTTAGGAGTCAACCTACATTTCTTATCCAATTTAAATATTAATTCTTTAAAAGCTCCAATATCTTTTGAAAAATACTTTTTTTTCCCCTTTGTTAATTGCAAGTGGCTAACGATCTCTCTTTGTTTACCTGGGAATGTGAGATCCTGTAGTAGAATTTAACAATGTTAATTAACACCTCCATATAAAGAAACAAATGTTTAAAACTGCTAAGAAGGCAGAAAACCTACCAAACTAAACTAAAACTCTTTTGTCCTAATTGGGGATATAATTGGAATGAATCTCCTAGGAATTTTGCTGTTCCTTCTACATAAAACCCTATTACTGGTTGATCCTAGAACAAAGATATGTTCCTAGATATTCCCATAACCCTAATCCATATAGTTCAGTCCCTAGCGGGTACACAGGTGCTCGTAAAAAGTGAAGGTCCCAATCTTTTTAAAGAACCCTTAATTGGTAAGACCCAGGCAAGCACAAAAACATAGTAGGAATATTACCTCTTTCACACTTTTCCAGTTGGAAGAAAATCGAGGTTATTTGGCTCATAGAGTAGCTGTAAGGTTAGTTTAAGAAAATGGGATTTATCTGAAGGATGAAATGATACTCTCTTGGTATCTGCAGCCATGTAGTGCTATAATTTGGGACTATATTCTACCCACTATTTATTCTCTTAAACAGTGCCACTGTATACGAGGATGGTTGCCAGTATTTATTCTCTGATGTTATCTGCCTGTACTATTTCCAGTAATTCTAGAAACGCAGCCTCCTTCTTCCTCGCAGCATTGGGCAGGTCTAACACAGAGTTTAGTTTTACACTATGCTTACATGGGAACAATCAAATTGAAAGAAACGGAGGCTCAACATGGAGAAGTAAAAGACTACAACTAATAAGAGAATCCAGCCCTCAGAATCAAAACCTTATTTAAGGTTTAATAAAAATTCAGAGAACCACCAAAATTAAACTCACTTTTTGGCAAAGCAAAATATCTCAGAACTAGTCCAAAAGCCTCCCTGTAATGACACATGCATTTTTAATGCTTCTTGTGCACAAAATAATCATCTCTCAGCCAAGTCCAGTATTTTATACTGTGGCCACATTTAGTAGGACAATGGAAGAGACAATCATTTTACTAGTTACCACCCACGGCTCCTGCTTTCGGTTGCTTTCTATGTACAGACACAAAACACATCCAAACTTGAAGTCATCTTACACTGATTGTGATTCTCCCTCATGAGAAGTCTTAAATCCAGCTGCAGCCCACTTTAAAATGATGTCGCAACCTCATTTAAGATATGGAAGAGTCAAATCTAAAGGGATGAGTACTACCACGCTTTTGGGGTGGCAGCGCAAGTACACTGTGATTCAGATTGATGCTTTTTTATCATATTGGGAATATTCAGTCTTTAAAGCATACTGGCAGCTGAAACAATTACTAAAAATAGGACATAAGTGTACCCCGTTAATATTCACAAAGCTCCCCTAACCACACACATAGGCAGACAGGGCAGAAAGACAAAAGGTGTCTTAATTAGTTTATTGTTTTACGAGTCTCTCAAGCTATAAAACTCAATTTGGTTTACAATGCATCATTAAAAATGCACCCTCCAAGGATTTCCAATTGTTTGAATAATATAATTATCAATGTTAACACTTCCTTTTATTGTTTTGACAGTCTTGATCCTGCTACCACGTCATTTGAGCATCCTCCAGCCAATAAAGGAATGAGCTTTTCTCACTCACTCTCCTTCCCCAAATTAAGTGCATGATAAATAAAGACACAACTTAAAGTTTCAGGCGCTGCTAAAATACCAAAACTGTACTGAGAGATTTTAAAAACTCTTAAACTACAAGGATTAAAAAAAAAAAGGAAAACCAGAAAATGAATGGTTCAGGAGAGGTTGTTTGCATTCAGGAGTCTTACATAGCTTGTATTATACAGGCTCATATTACAAAACTATTTTTGATACAGAGCATTTTCAATGAAAAGAAGGCAAAGCTAAAACTCTTCAGAGAGTGTGCTGTATGAGAACATCCCCACGAATAAGTGCGCAAGGATATTTCATGCCAAATCCTCAGCTGGAATACACAGATGCTCCATTAGCACCTTTCTGCTGACATTTTGTTGACATCACACCAGTGAAGACCCACCAAGCGGTAATGTTTTTTCATCTACTTAGACTCTCCATTCCTTGGGCCATCCTTTAGCTCCTCTTAGGTTAAGTCATGCGAGGAGTAACTTTGAAACAGGTACTGGCATTTGCAAATCCAACATTCCCCTCTGTTTACTTGCTGTGTATTTGGTTATTACATACTAAGTATTAGCGTGTGTATCAGTGAGTGAGAGATGTGGGTCTTGTTTGTTCACTGTCACAGGCCTCTCTCCTAACTGCACAACCATTCTTTGTGTAAGCGCCATACATTTTTTCCCCAGTCGCAAGTCCCCGAGATCATTCATAAAAAGTGCCTTCACAGCATTTTTTTTCTGTATAGACCTTTGCTGTACAAGTCTAATCTAGGATGGGCTTCTCACACCAGTGAATCTTCAAAGCAGTGGGAAAGCACAACTACTCAGTATACAAGAGAAAAGGGAGGTTCAGAAAAATATTCCACAGCTATACACGAAGAGTTTAAACTGCCTTTTAGCTCATCATTTTTCAGACTCAGATAACAGCACAAAATCCATGCAATATCCGATCAGGGAGATGGGACGTGAGGTTGCTGAGCTAGCCAACCACATAAAAAAAAAAATCATAGCTAAGCAGCCAGGAAATGAGAAGTAGTGGCTTTATACTCGCAGGAATTTGACAACAACTAGGCCCAAAGTCTGCAGTAGAGCTATGTACAGACTCAGCCTCCTAACTCCCAAACCTGTACCTGATCTGTGAGCTTGGTCTTCCTCCCTATTGCACTCTACTGCCATCCTTTCACATTATGGGCTCCAAAATAGTTAAATCAAACAGAGATTAGTAACTTGGCACTAAATTATACTTGGAGGACTTACTGAATGGAGAATATTATCAATATCACATCTGTCACAGATGAAAAACTACATATATGAATGAGTACCATATAATCCATTCATTGTTTTATAGACCTAGAATTCCTCAGAGAAGAGCGTGATATTCACGTGATGTCCCTGAGTGTGACATTTCACATTCAGATGTCCAAGCTGGCTGGATGTGTAAAAGCACAGCTAGGCAGCCGGCTCCCAAGGGACCACACCTCTGAGGAGGCTCTTCTGCCTTGTTTATTCCAGCAAGGACGTGGAGCATCTTGGACTCATAAGATGGGTCATAGCAATGCTTGTCTGCAGTTACACTTCTACACGCCACTGACATGCAGGACAGAAAGTTCCACTTTGAGGGAAATCACATTTCAGGATATACCAAAAACTGATGCGTCAGACTCTTGAATCCAGCCATTGTTATCAGAGCTGATGAAGCTATGCATAAACTGCTCCACTTTTCAAGTCTAAACACATGCAAAACCAAGCCCTGAAGCTCTCTCATGGGGTTTCTTGGCACATTAGTGGCCACCATTTCCCCTGGGAGTGCATCCCATTGAAAGGCTCTAGCCGGCAACTTACTAACACTGATGCTGTAATTTGCTGGGTCTGGGGTTGATTTCCTCACTTTGAGCCGTGTAAAACTGCTTCCGCCTCCTCTTTGCATTTCTCCAGAAGAGAACGAAGATTTGTAAATTTCAGTTTCCAAGAAGTTATTCAGAAGTTTCATGGTGGTTGTGATTGGGCTTGGAGGTTTTTTTGGTTGGCTGGTTGTTTTGTAAACTTTATGACAGAAAATTGAAGTTTTCCATAGGAAATGTTAAAGTTATATTTAATTATCATCGATGGTTTTGATGAAAAAATATAGCCACTTTCTCCAGTCAGCTCTAATATTTACTGTATGATCAGTTTCTTCAGGATGCCCATTGCTTTAGGTTTTCCCCTCATTAAATGTCTAAGGTTCCAAAAGGACCTTGATGTGAAGCACACAACACTCTCAAAATAAGAAGATCCACTCAGAAATACTAGCTCAGTATTCATGTTTACTACCATCTACTTGATCCCCCTGGATACTGGCACCTACTTTACTTTTCACAAAGGTCATGGACTCAATGTAAATCATTTTACTACTAATTCCATCGTTTTTATTATTCAACGTATAATTTCAGCCTCCCTCCTGCTGACTACAGATTTGATTCCTGGAGATATTTAAGATTACAGAAAAAAAGGAAGGAAATTTATCTTTAAAAAGACCTCCAGTCTTACCCTTTTTAAGCTTGCAATAGTTCAGATGCACATGTTCTCTTCACACACGTGAATGGAATTCCTACTTGCAAATATATTGATAATACAATATGATCTGGTATTTATTTAATGTTGTGAAGAGAGGACACTTCCATGAAAAATAACTCACAGCACACGACTGATGGGGATGGTTCACAATTTTTTTCCAATAAATGAACTCTGAAAACCATTTAAACTCTTAAATGTGCACATCGCTATATCTAGCTCATCTACTCTAAAATGCAAGCGTGAAATAATTGGTGTATGAAGGCCTGTTTTGTTCTAACAATTTCTCATCTCTTAATATTTATAACAGCCTAACAAATGAAGTTTCTTTTCAAGTAATTTGTTTCTAATTATTAGAAGGAAAATATTCCTATGTAACTCTAATAATTGTAACTTAAGTGCAAATTCTGAAGCACTGCAGAGAATAATGTCAAGGGGCTTGCTGTTTTTTTTTAAAAAAGCAGCAATAGTTAGACACCATTCATTTCAAAGGTAAATTTTACATATTTATCTTTAGCTTACAGGCATGTCTCAGATAGGATTACAAAGTCATTCTATGGAATATAAATAGAGAAAATTTAACAGAATACAAAAAATATGAGCCTGAGATAAAATTTTAGTTAATGAATTCTGGATGGGGTTTTTTTACATCTATTGCAAAGGCAAGAAAGAATGATTTCACAGTACAAAAGTTAATGTGCTCAAAGATTTCTCAATATGCTTTTTCAATTCCCTCATCAGAATAACTTCTGGCTATTCAAAAAATACTGGGAGAAAAAGGATAGGAGGAATGGATTAACAAAGAAAAGACCAAAGCTGGTTACCTCAGCCTCAGTTATATTACCACACAATTATTACTTTATTGATTCCCCAGTAAAACTCACTTAACTAGTTTTCTGGGGTTTATAGCTAAATAAATTGCTTAATCTATTTCAGAGGAAAAACCTTACACTGATGAGTTTATGTTAAAAATTTCATAACCCCTTGGGTGTCACTCACTAGCCACTCGTTCATGACTTCTCTCCCTTGAGACCACAGTACAGACATCAAAGGCACAGCTGTATAAACTGTATAGATTGGATACCAAGCAAAAATTATCATAAACTCTGTGAAGCCACAAAGAATGTGGAAGGAATGATCATTTAGATCCAGAGAGTTATTAAAATTCATTCAGTCCATCTGCTTAAAAAGGTATGAGACATTTACCATCTACCACATTATCACTTCAAGTTCAAAAACTGCTTGGGAGAGAGTGATTTTGCAGCAGGCATTCCACAACACAAAGACACTGTGCTCAGTGCTGATTTAGTTCTTATGAAATTTCTCAATTCTTAGTGGGATTTCATGACATGTTCCATCTCAATAGAGTCACGATGACTGAATAGATCTGGTCTTTCAAAGATCTGGCAGATGATGGAAAACTGACCTTTGATTATTCACCCTACCACATTTACCACTGCTGGACTACTTATTACTCATAGATTCCATTAGTCCCCAGGGAATTTCCCATAGGTCAAAAGAGAAAAACATTTTTGGTGAGCATTCTTGAAATAGAAGAGATCCACTTTTCCTGGTTTCTAGTCGTCTCTAACTCCTGAAGCAAAAGCAGAGCAACCTGTATTAATGAAAATATTCTTGATGTCTCTTAGAGGATTTGATAGCTTGTACCATAAAACAACTTTTCGGTGAGTGTCTCTTTATCAGGAATGACCCTAAGTTTTTAGGAGTATTATTTATATCAAGCACAAAACTTCCCTCTTCTATTGAAAAATAGTAATGGAAAGATTAAAAATCTGCTATTTTATTCACTACTAGTGCCATCCTCTTGTAGCCTGCAGCAAGTTAAATGTTAATTTTTCAAAGCTGTTTAATAAGAAGGTAAAAATCCTTTCAGTTCCTTATATAAGAACACTGGTTAACCTTGACAAGACAAAAACGAGATTTCCTTGCTCCTGATTTGCCCTCCTATTTTTATTAATTCTAATTAAGTAAAAAATATGAACTGAATTCAGTCTTTTCCCGCATACAGAAAATCTAAAATACTAGTTTTCTTGGATGTTAATGTATGTTAATGGCCAGTTCCTTTTGTCTGCACTCATTGTGTTCCACACAAAATGAGGTACTGTTAATAAAGTGATTTTCAACCTCTCCTCTGTGGGACTTTTGGAACTAGCCTATGGGCTATTTCTAAGGAGTCTTATGAAAGGTGCACATTTTAAGTAAGTTCAGGCTTGTGTTAGTGTAATCTATGTACAGGAAAATGTTAAGCCTTCCCTGGAAGAAAGTTAGGTGCACACAAGCAAAAATAATCTGGAAAAAGTTTTCTTGAAAGTATTACTGAGCAAAAGGCCGCAGAGTGAAATCTAGCAGATTTTTAGATCATCCACCAGGCCATACATGTGGAAGAGAATAAATGACAAATATGACATTTTTGCAAATAAGCCAATTTGTAAAATAATCCTAAGTAGCAGATTATTGGGGTAAAAGGGCAATTTCACCTTTCACACTGCAATTATCCACAGTCAGGATGGAATAGTTCCCCTTTGTCCTCATATTTAACTACCAAAGGGAAGCAGAAATACTGCGATATCACCAACTGCAAGAAAATTGATCGTAGAATCATAGAATGGTTGGGGTTGGAAGAGACCTTAAAGATCCTCTAGTTCCAGCCCCCTTGTTATGGCAGGGACATCTTCTACTGGATCAGGTTACTCAAAGCCTCGTCCAACCTGGCCTTCAGCACCTCCAGAGGTGGAGCATCCATGACTTCTCTGGACAACCTCACCACCCTCACAGTAACAACTTTCTTCCTAATACCTAATCTAAACCTCCCCTCTTTCAGCTTAAAACCATTCCCCCTCATCCTATCACTGCACTCCCTGATAAAGGATCCCTGCCCATCTTTCCTGCAGGACTGCTTTAAGTAATGGAAGGCTGCTAAAAGGTCTCTCCAGAGCCTTCTCTTCTCTAGGCTAAATAAACCTAATTAAACAATAGGAAAAAAACCCCATAATTACATTTAAAGTCTGTGCAAATTAAAACTCTACTGTCAAAACAAAAAAAAATCTACTACACCATGTAATAAAAGAGGGACTTACGAAGCTGTATACTACTGATTAAGAAGGCACTTTTAAAAAATACCTCTGCTTCTCTGCTCCCTAGAAAAAGACCCATGGGAATGCCATGAGTGCTTGTCTGTCTGCTCCTCTCCACAGGAGACTGCCAGCCAACTGGCTATGGAAATTACTTTGTTTCTAAGCTCCAAAAGGTCCACAAATATGCTTGGGAACATGCTGAGACAAAGTATACAAATGTTCCAAACAGATTAAACATTAATTAATCTCAAGTTGGGGACACCCACCTCTCTTAGATAAAGCCACCACCCTAATTTATTGGTCTTAGCTACTAACTTCCAATGTTACTTATCTCAACCAAATAGGAAGGACCTGTAAGGAAAGGGTGTATCGCTGTATTGCTCAACAGGATTACTACCTCTCCCATTTCCCCTTCAGTCAAGGCCTGTTCTTTTCCCTTCAAATACTTGGAAAGAGAAATATCTTTTTTTCTGGCTATTGCAGTTTTCAAAGTTTGTTCCTGGAACCTGAAGAAGTGTGGTCTCATGGTCCTCAAGAGGTCTCATAAGGCAACATATTAGTCTCTTTCTCTTGACAGGAGTGTAAAATGGAGATATCTGTGTATTTATTTGCTTATGGTTCTTGAAGAAGAAAAAGTAGACTTTCCTAGAAAAACAACTATCTCTTCTGAGAGCTAAAAGTGTTTGTGAATTTGAGCCAAATTTAAAACACAGTTGGGATTCTTTCAAACACTGTTTTCAGGTGACTCTACCACTTGCCAAAAGAAATTCTCTGTGATCTGTCTCCTGCTGACAGAACTGGTAGCCATTAGTCAAATACATCTGTTTGTTGAAGTATCTAGACAAGCATTTTAATATTCCTATTGACTTACAGTGATGGAAAAGTGGTAAGACATTTTACAAACACATTTATAAAAGAACCTGATCCTTATGAGTTTCCTATTTGAATTAGGCAGAAAAATTCATTTCATTTTTGAACAGGGCTTTTAAATAGCTTAGGGCTTCTAAATTCCCTTTCCGTCACTGGTGCTGTAATTGACTGCTTTTCCTCATGCTGTTAGTTTGGCTGTACACAGTAATACCTGTAGTGGTTTGAGGGATTTGCACCAACCATTTCAGAAGCTGAAGCCAAAAGTTACACTTCCTGAATACACATGTGACTACCTGAATAAGGGCTTTGCTTCCCAAAAGCTACAAGCACTAGAACAGCTACCAATCATTTCCAAGGCAGATGCTGGATACCCCGTGCTTTGGCACATCACTCCAGCTACTCCATAGTTGTAAACAAAACTTGCCCTTTAGGTGATTATCTACCCAAACTCAATTCTCTCCCTTCCTCTGTGACTGAGTTCAAGAGAGGAGATGAAGAAGAAAATTTTGAATGTTTGAAATACATAAATGATAAAAAAAAGCCATTTATGATAAAGAACGCCGTGTGTAAAAGATGTTGATGTTGTAGGGAGCTGTGACCTGCTCTGCATGGGGACATTTATTCGTGTTTGCAAGGGTCAGGATGCCAGTGGCTTCCACGCCGTAACAAGTCAGAATATCACCCAAGTGTGCAAGTTGCCTGCCATGTGCCAGTACAAGCAAAACCTCTCTTTTTCTTTTGCCCCATCTCTCCAACCTCAATGCTAGTTTCCCACCTGACATCTTCTTCTCCCCAGCCTGCAGCCACAGCAGGTTTTTTTTCTCCAGTGATAGCCTCTATTCCAGGTTACTGGAGGCAGAGTAGAAAAGCTGAAGTAGCCAGGAAAGTAGCTCTTGAAATCAGGAGCATATGAAACACAGAATTTGCTGCAATGCTAATATGAAAGAGAAAAGCTGTTTACACTGACCCATTTCTATTATGTTGCCTACGGGTATTGCTGAAAACAGTTGTGGAAACTGCAGTGAACCAAGTGTATTTAGTTCCTTATTTATTCTCTGTAATTTCTTTTAAAAGATCAGACCCATCTACTTAAAACTACCTAGGCACTCTACACAATGATGTATCTGTTAGATCTCCTTCCTTTCACCACAAAGTTTCATCTTGCCTTTAAAATGGCCTTCAATCCTGCAGGAAAAACAGCCAAGAGGCAAAACCATCTTGATTTCAGCAGGGCTCTCAAAGAGGCAGGGATTCTACAAAAACCTGTGAGGCATAAGTAAAGGGAGCTGAGCTCTTTGCAACATGTTTTTCTTGCTGTTCCATAGCATCTGTTTCACAAGCATGAGCAGGCAGACCAGTAGCTTCCCTGTTCTCCGAAGGCAGGTGTTTTGCACACCAAGCTCCAGGACAAAGCAGAAACAAATGACCCTAAGGCGAGCAACCTTCTAGCCAGAGCCCAGTGATGCTTCTCTATTTCAGTTCCACCAATATGTTGGGAGCTCCAAGCCATGGCATCCGGATGGCTCTGGGAATCCCAGGTAGTCTATCCAAAGCCCAGCTAACATAAAAACAGAAATTTGCCATATACACTTATATCAAGACTGGCACCATAGGGTCCTTTCCAAAGCCAAGTATTTGCACCCTGATGTAATAACAGCACCATATTTGCGCTATTCCCTCTACATGAGATTCTTATTGTATTACAAGACATTGTTTTGACAACCACACATTATGTTGAACTGTCAGATGATCTCTCAGATTTTCCTTATTAACCACCAAGTGGCTTTGCTTCAAATCTGCTGTACACTGGGTCCCCAATCCAGTATGAACACCCCCATTACTTCCAATAGGAGTATCCAGATGCCTTAAATGAAAGAGGCGTTTTTCAGACTTGGATCTTAAACCACCAGCCTGTGAAGCTGCTTAATTCATGCTACTTCTAGCTATCAACAGCATCATTAACTTCTCCTTTTCTCAAAGCAGCTTTCTATCATCAGCAGAGATACTTCTGTTCTTTTGAAGACCTCGATTTCCACTGTTACTAAAAGTCATTGGAAAGAAATTGTCACACTATATAAGGTATTTCCAGTTTACAGCTGATGTGGTGTACTTCAATCAAGTTTCATACCAGGTTTTGGCATTCAATACCCTGCAGGTATTTGTCAACCCATATTCCTTTAGTCTGTATTGTGTGATCAAATGATCTTTATGTTATTGATGATGTTTCTTTAGATCAATGGAGTACTCAAAATAATCTATCGGTTTATTTTTCTGGCAAGCCAGGTGTTATTCTGGATCTTCATACTTTTAGTGTTTGCCCCTAGGTGTTGCATCTATCGGGGTTTTTTTAAGAGGAAATACAATAGCTAAATCTTATCACTGTTGCCCCATCAGTAATGTTTAGTCTACAAGATGTTTCCCTACAAGACCTATTTTGGAGGCCTTGGCTCTTTCTAAACTGAAAAGACTAAATGATGTTGATTTAGTCCTTTTCTGCACAAATTACCGTTTCCTACATGTACTTATTTTGGGACTTTTTGTAATAACATTTGTCTCTTTCCCAAAGTAATAATTTTGTCTGATATAATTTTGAAGATTCCTCTGATGGAGGTTTCTGGTTGTAATACATTTTTATCAAACTCACTTTTTGTTACTAGCTCTAGAATCGATTGAGGTTGTGACCTACTATGTTCTTCCTATGAATCGCACGCATATTTTTATGATGACCTCATGGGATTACAGCAATTTATTATTTATGAAACTCCCAGCCACTTCCCTCTAGAAACTGCAGATTCTGCAATTTCAAGCATCAAAAGCTTACTGGAGGTAAACTCTCCCAGTTCTTGTGCTTACAATCCTTTCTTTTGGCTCACAGTGAAGAAAACTAACTTATCCTTAAGGCTTTGTGTAGACTTACTACTTCACACCAAAGAGAGCATCTTAGTTTACACCTCCTGAGATGAGTTAAAACCATTCAAGTGCTAAGGACTGTTGACCGCTTTCCTAATACTAGCTGTATCATTTCGGTTTAGAATTAGGAATCCTTCTTTATTTACCTGTTATTTATCTGCATTAACGGGAAGACAACCTGTCACTTATACTCAAAGTGTGGACTGTATTTCTTTCTTTCAATAATGCAAATCCAGTACACAGGCATCAGACTCTGCTTCCCTCCCCAAATCCCATCTTGAGTGAGGAAACCAGTTTTCCACTCATAGGCAATGGCCAAGGAATAATCACATGGAAACCTTATGAGGCTTATATTTAAAAATCTGGCTTCAGAACTCTGCAAATGAATCATAAATATTAATCAAAGTCTCTCTCAGAAATAATATTTTTCTTGACGAATAGGATCCTATTAAAATAACAGAGTTTTAAAACCAAACACCAATTGAATTGCCTTTCAAGCACAAGCAATAACAGACTCTGTGTTGCTAGCACCTATACATGAACTCTATTTTGTTATGGTATTTCAATTCCACACCTAGAACATAAGGTGAGAGATAATTCCTAGTGTCATAATCACTATGCACACATAACTCCCTATCAGTTAATCAGGACATATGCATGGACTTGCTGGGCACCATCTAGAGTCATTTGGGTATGTCGGTGGCTTGATAGCCATATGTGAAGCTAGATGATTGCAAGTGCATAAAGACCGTAAATCACCATCAGAATACTTTGGGATCAAACACAAATATTCTCCAACTGGATTCAGACCTTGGAGCACTAGCTGGATGTCCCTGAATAAGGTTGTCCATCTGTAACCAGAATGAACCCTCTCTATGCCTACCCACAAAATATCTCCCAGTCAGATTTTCCACATTTGTCCATAAAACTCTTTAACAAAGTTGAGCTCATTGTTTAAACTAAGCCAGCCTATGGCATTCTTATAACTGCATCTGTTCATATCCTGTAGATATTGTTGGAAATAGGAAGTTTTCATGGTTGAGAACATCTTTGTATGACAGTCTCTCCTTTGCCTGGCATTTATACACATGGCAAAACAGGTCTCCATTCCAGGTGTGAAGCTATGCGATGCATCATTAGTAATTGATAGTAATCAAGAATATCCCAGGGCTACCAAAAGCAGATACACCAAGCCATGGGACAATCACCCCAGGTGCTCATTTCTCTCTGCAAGAAGCCTCATTTCCAAGCAGCCTGCCCCTCGTGCCAGCTCAAGCAAGAGGCACCATGTCTGCACGGGTGGATTTGCAAACCTTGGTATGCTTGAGTGGACCTTTGAGCACTGCAGAGCCCTCAGTGGCTTGCAAAATCACAGGCGGGTGACTGCAAACGCCACCCTGGTGCTGACACCTGTGCAGTAGAGGTTTGTGAAATGCCTGACACCTTGGGGGGTTGTGACTTGTTTTTCTTTCAAATCTCCAATCAACCTGACAGAAGCTTGCTTTGAGTTTTCAGTTTTGGCAGTGCCAATAAATTCACCTCTCACTGTGAGATTTCAGGCTCCATTTCTGCTCATTTTTGACTGCTGCCTTTGTGGCACTGCTCCACACTGGGGCAATTAATGAGGCCATGTGGGCTATATTGCATTCCTCATCAAGGAGCATGCAATAATATCACTGTTGCTGCTGCAGCAGCCACCTCTGCACTTGTCCAAAACAGGAGATGCTCTGGGGCCTCAAGTTGATTTCATTCCTACTTTTTAATTAGTTCAGACATTTTCCAGGTGTGATTTTCATGTTGTTTTAGGGACTTCTTTCTAGTGAGTTCATCTTGCCTTCTGTTAGAGAAAGTGCAAACCCAAGAAAAGTGTCAGAATCTGACAGTATTTGCCAACCTTTTTTCACCTATACTTCTTCCTCTCCTCCTGGTATTTTCACTGGATGTTAATGAGCTCGAATATGAAGTCACCTGAATGAATTGCATTATGCAGTAGACATGCAACATGTATTTCAACCTACAATGAATCCTGTTTTACCAGTTGAGGCCAGCAAGACCTGAATTCTAGAGTGTCAGGGAAATACAGTTTCTCTCCACCCTCTTCAAAGCAGGGAAGGGGAGGAAAGATTCCTCTGCTAAATGACAAAATCTGAGTTTTCTGAAGCTTGTATTTACTGTTGCACTTCATCTAGATTACCCCTCTCTTGAGCCTCAGCCATGTTCCTTTCACATTAATATACTGGTCAGCAGTGGCATGGTTTACACTGCGGCCGCAGGGTATTTGTTTTAGATACTAACAGCACTCTTCCTTGTATTTTCACTTCCTTAATTTCTTCTCTTTCTTTCCCTGAGAATAACCAGATTTAGCTGTCACTGTGAGTTCCTACCAGCAACTCAAGTGCTCTCATCAGCTTGGCCTGTCTGCCCAGGAAACCACAAATTGCCAGAGGCAGCCCCCAACAGCCACCTCAGACTGAGCTCTTCTCCCCAGTCAGTGTGCATTGCCCTCAGGATTTTTTTTCTTCTGAATTCACTTCAGTAAAGAGAAGTGTCTTTCACTGTCATAATGAGACATGCTGGTGCATCAGCATTTCTGGGTTAATATGAGAGAAAGAAAGGAAAAAAAAAAAGAAGAACAAACAGTGACATTTAAAAAACTGAGGAAAAGCAAATATCAGTCTCATCATTTGCCTAACTGCCATTTGCTTGCTGGGATGGATCTATTGCTTTCCCTACCAGAGAGAAAGTGTAATTTGATCATTTCTTCTTTTTTTTTGACCCTTTATTGAGCTTTTTCTCACATTAATTTCCTAATGCTACTAATTCAAAGTCACTGTCTTATAGCAGTCTATCTGTCTACCTCACCTTCTACTCACCTTCTAAAAATACAGTGGGCAACGTGTGAGAAAACATTCAGCAATTCAGCCCAGGTTGAGGAAGTAGTTATGCACTAAAACCAAAACAAAAACAAAAAAAATTGAAAGCTTAGCAGAATCTTACCTCTAATTTCTACATATTGCTTGTAGCATATGTATGTACAGAAAAATAACTGCATGGCCTCATCACTACAGATCTAAAGAACAATGTTCTCTTTACAGCAGATAAAGATCTGTCCAAAATGTGATATTTGAATTGAGTGTCATCTTGTGAGATTTTGAAGTGAGATCATCATTCAGAAAACAGGCTGACAATAAATATGGAAGAGATTTTGCAACAGCGATTGAATTTCTTTGTACCAAGTTTTGAAATCCTACAGTCTCAAGTAGTTATGACAACCTCCTCCCATTCTTTGTTAAGTATCAGGCTTTCAGAACATGAATTTTCCCATGCCGCTCGAATTTTTCCAAAAAGAAGTGTATGACTTCAAGTCTGAGGAGAGAGGGGCATTCATCCATCCTTTCTCACTTTTACCCCATGAAAAGAGAGGAAAGGCAGGGAGCAACAACCCAAGCAGTTCCAGGGTCATCAGGACTGTGTGGATTTATAAAACTACCTGTCTGTCTTCCCAAAGAAGATTTGTTTTCTCCTCACCATCTGTGCAGTTCTGGCAGCAAGATTTCCTCAGCTCTTTCTGTGGCAGCTGTCCCCTTCCAGAGAATTAACTTTATAGTTGCATTGAGAGGAGGAGAGACAGTGCTTCTCCCAATGCTTGGTCACTTGGTTCATGCAGATTCTGCTCAAACATTTCCCCTATCAGAAATCAGTGGATCATTCATTGCCCAAGACTTTCTCGCTGTTTCAAGCCAGAGAACTTATTTTAATTTGTTTAGGTGTGATCAAACTAAGTCCTGAAATTACATGCCAGAATTTGCCTGCTTTCTTACTTTGCTGAAAAATACCATTTGCAAGGTTTTTTTCCTCTTTATTATTAACGTTCTATAAGATAATCTTTCTCTTAAGGAAGTATTATAAACATCACTTTACTAACACTGATCCACAAGAGCCACCAGACATAACTACATTCTGGGAAAGAAAAAAGGACTTGTCTCTTTTTAAAAACCTCCCTTGCATTCAGTCTCCTCTGGCTCTCCAGCACTGGAGTTCCCAGCCAGGATCCTGAGTGGACGTGTCTGCCCACTGGAAGGAGCACAGCTCTGCCAGGTGAAACTCCAGGCACGTAGTATAAAGTACAGCACTGGAGCCTCGTTAACACAACCACACAGGAAGAGCAAGCGAGTTTTCAAAGGGCCACTGCTCTGATTTCAAGATATTTAAAGTTAAACCCATAGATATTCACAACAACAGGCACACAGTTGTTTTTCCAGGACAGCACCCATCTGCAAATTATACTGCTCGATTCTAATTTGGTTTACTCCATATTTCCCCATCATTACGCAGATTTTTTTAAAAAAATATTGTGGGAGGGAAATATTTTCATTCTAAAATGGATATATTTACAGCCATTAAGAAAGCATGAAAAGCACACTGTAGGAACACTGAAGTCAGTAGGAGTATTTTTGTTGACGTCAATGAGGTTTTGGATCAGAATCTAATTTATTGGATAGGGTATTTGTTGACACGTCTTCATTCATCTTTAACAGGAACAGACCATGACACAAATAAGAATCTGGGCAGAGAAAATGTATTTGTATAAAAGCATCAGGGCAAATGTTCAGACCGAATAAATTGGATCATCAGGGTGAAATGTGACACTTGCGCAGACAGAGACATATGGTTTTTCATCTAGGAAGGACTGAAGAAAAGCCTAGATGAAAAGATGCTATTTTACCATTTCCTGTGACATCTACAGCACATAACATTATAGCATGGGAGATGGGGGTGGGGGGATGACTTACCCATAGTTCTCACTGCGGTCAGTGGTCAGCACTTTTTATTCTGCTATGTGACTGTCGGTCCCAAGCAGCAGTATGTGGAGAGCCACTTGAAGCATAAAAATCAACAGGTTAAGCTGTTTTAAGGTGGCTTTCAAATACCAAAGACAATTGTCTAGAAGGTTACAGCAATCTTATTCTCCAGGAGTAACATTTTACTCCTGGCTCAGTCGTCTGATTTTCAGTGAAATAACACCTCCAGTCACCTGCAGACACTCAGATGTAAACAAAATGATAAAGGACAGCAGAATCCAACTCTTTAACAGCTTTGGAATAGTATGTCATGTAATGTAACGAATCTCAGTGCAATGTACAAGCACGTGTGTGTAATACTCTTATCTCTCCATGAAAACATGTAGGTGCCCACAAACATAACTTTCAGAGATCTCAGAATTGTAAATGGAAAACAGTTGCTTTGAAGTGAGTGGAGTTGCTCAAGTACTAAATCCCTAGTTACTAACAGCAAGCAGGTCATCTTTTATCAGTTAGAACTCTTTCACTTTTATTACTATTATTTGGTTAAGGCGAGGCATTTCTAAGAAAAAAATACGTAAAATCAGAATTACATACACCAAACATTCTGGTTTTCTTTTCTTCAAAAAATTTAACAGGCAGGAATATAATCAAAGAGTAAGACTCTTTTTGACAAAAAATTTCCCCTCTACTCAAGCATGAGAGTTTCAGTTTTCTACTTGGAGCTGCTGGTCATTTCCCTTCCTCCTGCCCACGTGACAGAAGCAAGCTACGTATTTGAACTCTTGCACATTCCTTCCATTCATGAAAGGTCATAAGGCTTTTTTGAAAATTAAGAAGAGAAGTAGAACATATGGGTAAAACTCTGTCTTTCTGAACAAGTCTTGTTACAAATGTAAATTTGCTGTGAATGCAACTCTACTGCACATAGAATTGCTATGAACGTCAGAAAGTAATGAGTTTAGCCTTGCTCCAGACTGTTCTCACTAACTCCCTAGCATATGTTTTCCACTTATGTAGTTTTAGCTCAACTATCTGCTTGAGGACATTTAAAGAATGGTTAGAGAACAGAGCAGAGTACTTATTTTTTAAATAGAGAGGCCTTTTTCATTTTTAAGCCAGAAATAATCCATGACATTGCGAGAAAGAAAGCAATAAATTCTAATGTACACAGTAAAATTACAAGTAAATCTAAGCGGAAAAGGGTGTTTTATAAAACTGAAACCTAACAAGCAAGCCACTTCTTTGGCTACTAAAGCCCAGCCTGCAGTTTGGTAGGTAGGGCTTCTCAGTTGATGGCTAGACTTTCATCAGACTCTTCACACTTGAAAACCAAGACAATGATTGTACCAGAGTTCATCTTCTCCAGGGAATGTGCACCAGTAACTTATTTGGGCTAGTTTCAGTAAGCCTATGGATTTAGCCTTTTTCCACACAACTTCAAACTAAAATGAAACTGAGCAAAAAAACAGTTACACCATGTTATTTACAGAATTAGCTGCTGATTCCGGTAGCTGCAAGTTCACAGGTACTGTTACTTATTTCCCATACAATTCTGCTCTTTACAGTAACAACAGGGTCAGCTGTGTTGGTGAAACACTGGTTGGTTAAATCAAAGCATGTGGCCTGCAGGCTGTCAGTAATACCAGTATATAATCTGTGGGAACCTAAAGATGACCCAGCCACATAGGCTTTAGTGTGTCAGCTCCTATGCAAATTCAAACCTGCATAATTAGCACAGCTAAAGCCTTTCCACAGCACAGCTGTTAACACCTGGGCAGTGTTTCTTCCCAGGCTGATTTCAAGTACTCCCAAAGTTAGTACGAAAAGATGACAGAGCCAGAGGCACTTGAATTAGCCAGCCATGGCCACAAGAGTGAACTCCTAGTTAGGTCAAAAGGAAGATCCCCTCCAGCAACCGCACATACCTTGACACAGAAGGGGCATGGCTACACTTACCCTGCTTATCTGTCAAATGGCAACCCTCTTCATGTCCTCTCTTTACCCACTGCTCACTACAGAATAAGATTCACCTGAAAGAAGGGAAGAGACATCTATTCAAATTTAGACATGTGAAAAGCAGTTGCCTCTGTAGACGGGAGTCCGTTCCAGTAGTGATTCATCTTATGATGAAATAAGTTTAAAGGTTTGGTCTCTTGCACACTCATTCCTCACCCATCTACTCACTCAGATCTGTGTCTGCCTAAAGCACGCAAAGACTCCTGCCAAGTACACATATTTGCCACCCCTTAGGTCGAACCAGGCTAGGGTTGGTGCTTGCCCAGGTCCTACCCTAGTGTAAGTCAGGGTGATGCCCAGGTGCCTCAGGACTTGAGAAACACTTCCATGTAAGACTCTGTGTACAGAGCCTCAGACAGAGGGAATAAGCCATCCTGTGGTGATTCCTTCATCTTGCCAGTTAGGTAAGGTGAGCAAGGCTGCATCAGTATCCAGAAAAATACAACCCTACATTACCTTTGCAGCAATTCCCCAGAAAAATCACAAAGGGAGAGCACAGTTGATATTTTTGTTCTTCTCCGTCTAGGAATTTGATTGTAGCAAATCAGGAACAGTGGGAGCCAATCTCACAGTGTTTCCTCTTATAATTAACGTTTCACAATATGTCCCAGCATGAATTCGTCTTGTTCCGTGTTAACTATAACACACTTCTTATTCAATAGAATACAGGTAGCAATGACATCTGTTTCTTTGCTCACAGTTTTTCCCAACACAAGAGGACATTGTCCCAGACAGAGTATTTCAATGCAGTGCTGGCAGCATTGATTGTGTGCCTTATGGATAATATAGAATGATAGAATGGTTTGGGTTGGAAGGGACCTTAAACCCTATCCAGTTCCAACCCCCAGCCATGGCCAGGGACACCTTCCACAAGAATAGGCTGCTCAGGAATCCAACCTGGCCTTGAACACCTCCAGGGAGGGGGCATCCACAACCTGGGCAACATGTGCCAGTGTCTCACCAGCCTCATTATGAAAAATTTCTTCCGAATGTCTAATCTAACTCTCCCCCTTTCCTGTTTAAAGCTGTTTCCCCTCGTGCTATCACTACAAGCCCTTGTAAAAAGTCCCTCCCCAGTTTTCTTGTAGGTCCCCTTCAGGTACTGGAAGGCCGCTGTTGAGGTCTTCCCAAAGTCTCTGTTTCGCCAGACTGATCAAGCCCAATTCTCTCAGCCTGTCCTCATAGCAGAGGTGCTCCAGCCCTCTGATCATCTTTGTAGCCCTCCTCTGGACCCACTCAAATAGTTCCATAGCCTTCTTATGTTGAGGATTCCAGAACTGGACACAATATTCCAGGTGGGATCTCACAAGAGCAGAACAGAGGGGAAGAATCACCTCCCTTCACCTTCTGGCAATGTTTCTTTTGATGCAGCCCATGACACGGTTGGGCTTCTGGGCTGTGAGTGCATATTGCTGGCTCACCTTGAGTTTCTCATCAACCAGCCCCCCAAAGCTCTTCTTCCTCAGGACCGCTCTCAGTTAGATGATCCCCCAGCTGTATTGAAATGGCAGATTGCCCCAACCCAGGTGTAGGACCTCACACTCGGCCATGTTGAACCACATGAAGTTTACATTGACCCACTTTTCCAGATTGTCCAGATCCCTCTGGGTGATATCCTATCCTTGGTGTCATCTGCGAACTTGCTGAGGGTGTACTCTATCCCACTGTCAATGTCATTGATGAAAATATTAAGCAACACTGGTCCCAATACGGACCCCTGAGGGACACCACTCATCACAGTTTTCCTTCTGGACATTGAGCCATTGACCACTACTCTCTGAATGTGACCATCTAAGCAATTCCTTACCCACCGAACAGTCCACCCATCAAATCTATATTCCTCCAATTTAGAGGGAAGTATGTTGTGGGGGACTGTGTCAAAGACTTCACAGAAGTCCAGATAGGTTACAACCACTGCTTCTCCCATGTCTATTGATGCAGTCACTCCGTTGTAGAAAGCTGCTTCTTTCTACAAAGAAACATTTGGTGTGCTTGAGCTGATTTTGTGTAGCACTTCAGCACGTGAGTCAGGCACATATGCCTTCTGTGGTTCAATGAACAAAAATCTTCGTTAGTTTACACAGGTAATGGCTTTGCAATATACATGAGTAATAGATATGAAAGTTGTTCAGATATGCTGGAAATTTTTTTTCCTAGAGTATGCATTGCTCCACCTCACAATGTTCTACTGCAAATACCCATTAATCCAGAGGGAAGAATTGCAAGTGCAATGAAAATTAAAGAGCCTAAAATCCCACTGATGCTAATAACATCAAAGCACAAGGAAGAAAACTCTTCATTACCCATAGAGCCAATCACCGTCAGTGAGTTAAAATGTTAAGGTAATAAAGGCTTGACCAAAACTTTCTTCTTCACAACTATCCAGCTGCATATTTGCTTAATTTCATAGATAAGGACTGCATAGCAACAGAAATCTCAGATGCTCCTGTCGTGTATCAGTTCATACTGAGGTTAATACCCCTTAGCTCAAATCTCTACAAAGAGCACAACACGCTACACAAAAGAAGGGGCAGGGTGCCAGAAAAGCCTTTGACTCCTACTTCTCGCGGATGAAAGCATAGTGTTGGAGGCCATATGGAGAACCTTTTTCTTTGTGAAGGGCGTGACATTATTGCTCAACAAACACAATACAGAGTAACACAGGACACCAAAAGCAGGATTCTCATCCAGCAGTTTCAAAAGAGTGGAACAATCGGGGTCTGATTTCAGGAACGGCAGCTCACCAGTAAAACACGGCAGGAAAAGCCTGAAATTGCAAGTAGTCAGGGCAATGGATTTGGATGCTTTATATTCCTAAGCAGCATCCAGACATAAAGAGAGTAGCACAGGTAAGTACACATAGGCAGAGAAACAGTGAGCATTCTTTACCTCACAGAGCAACACCAAGCATTGTGCAAGGCAAAGTAATATTCTGTGTTTGGGCTACTTGTTTTAATGCATGGGTACTGAACCACAAAATGACCTGATTTAATAGGGAATTAAATCAATACAAGCTTTTGCATTTAAACTTTTAAGTTTAATATTATCTGCAGACCAATTATTTACCCAGACTTTGCAAGACACAGTGTGAGCAGCAGTACCAACTCTTTAAAATGACAACAACAAAGCATTTAGCTTTTAAGAGGGAGAAAAGCAGTGAAATAAACAAATAGGGACTCTCTGCCCGGATGGAATTAAATGCTCAGATCCTTATTCCATCATATAAAATGGATTGTGCTAAAAGAAGGAATGAAGAACAATTACTTATTCCCATGCTGGCACTGGAACACTTAAAAACTACACAATTTTCCAGGTGCTTACTTGTGCTTCACAGTCTGATTTGTGTTTTGGAATCACTGATCTTCGCCCTAGAAAAATAAAACATAACCAAAACAAAATAAAATAAAGCTAAGCCTTCTAAGGTGAGTGTGCCATTCCATGCTTTCTTGTACAGGGTTGGATTTTGGGGGTTTTCTTAGGATTTTTCTAGCTTGTGAGCTATATCATTACTACAGTTTGTGTTTCTCTCAGTTTGGCAGAACATACTAGTTAGAATCTTACTTTTCAAAATGATCACCACAATTTGTAAAGGAAACGAGGACTTACAGTGCACAAACCACGCTAAAATCAAAGTGACAACACACATTCCAAACTTTCCCTAGTCTACAACATTGGTGCTACTTATTTACAAGCACTTTTGTATTCAATGGATTATTTAATGAAGGCGTGGACCTATATATAATGTGCAGTGCCTAGATGTGTTCTGTTCTTCTGTTTTCAAAAGATTTAGTTGCACCCAGTCTGTTTGCTAAGTACACCACACAGCAGAAATCTCCTATATACACCCGACAGAAACTTTCCATATGTGATCAGGTATAACCCAGCTATGCTTTCAAAACCATGACAGAGTTTTCTTAAAATCCACACGTTTCAAAAAGCTTGTTTTTGTGATCGGTATCTAAACTTTGTGACCTATTTGCTACCCAAAGCAACCACACACAAAACACAAACTATTGATGCAGGGGAGCAATCCTTCTCCTTGCTTGAAGGAGTAGAGTTCAGAGTTACAAACTGTCTTTTCCACTTGAATATCTCTGTCTAGAGGAGCTGAATGACTTTTCAAATGTGAAACGAAACTCATTTAGGAAACAGGCAGATTTTCAGAGGAACTGTCAGGAGGTGACAAGAGTGTGTGTCACACAGACAGAAGTGCAACCATCACATGGTAGAGAGGAAATCTCTCAGAATCCCACTGAGGAGCTAAAATATTCATCAGATATTATCAGTCAACTGTAAAACAGACCAATTGTTACCAATTTAATTACAATCCTAGTTGCTAATAGCCCCATTTTCAGCTGAAAATTATTTTGCAATCATTTTATCACCAGAAAGAATTGCATGTAAACCCCCTTGTTTTGCTAATGAGAAGGCACTGAGTCACTCCATCTATGACAACTATAGAATTTGTTTCTTTTGTAAATGAGAAGATTTCTACCTCCCAGGTGATTCGTCTTTCCAAACAAAGAATCTGACACATTCTATGGCGGGGTCTGTGTGTGTGTATGTATATATTATTATTAATGTTATGAAAATAACTGTGCATCAGAGCCTGATAAGTTTAGCTGAGAATAGTCAATAAATTATTTAGTTCACAAAATGTCATTATGTGTGGGGTTTACTTAATTGAATAGAATAATTTATGGTAAAACCTAGCAAAAAGATCAATGCAGATGGCTTGTGAGAATGATTGAGTTTCAGTGAAGGCAATTTGATTTTTATCCCTCATTATAATAATGTTAAAGGGAAAGCATCAACTTTGGTAAAAATCAATATTTGATGAGTGCCTAGGCCATGAATTTTAACTAGAGGTAGAACTGAGGTAGGAATAGGTGTAAATAATTAATAACTTCCATGCCCTGAACAAATAACTGTTTTGTTTTGGAACAAATGCCTATTATCCAGAGATCCTTCTGTTCTCATAAAAGATAATCCAGTAATGAGTGATTGAGTTTTAAAATCCTCTTTTTTAAATAGACAAATGTTTTTTAAAGGAGTCTTGCAATATATTAAATAAAAGGTTTTTAATTACAACAGAGGCTAAAAAAATATAAAACAAAATCTTAATTATCTGAGTGAAGTAACACATTTCTCATTTTTCCCTTTCTCTTTAAACTAGAAGAATGTTTTTCACTTCACCATTAACAGCTATGATGGCTAGAGACAGACTAAATAAAAAAAGAAATCTTATGAAAAAGTAGAATTGTAAAGTAAATCTTTACACAACCTTGTACATGGACTTGCAGCTGTCAGAACTGTGCTATAAAAGCAACCTGTAAAATCCATTTAAAGAGCAATCTTACTGTGAGACACTAGCCATGCAAGATTATCTATTTGCATTTTTTCAAAACAAAGCATGATTTAGTTGTTGTGAATGCAGTGTGTATCTTTTTTTCCTGGGTAAAATAATTCCCTTGTCAACCATAAACTAAAAAAAACACCTAAGATTTTTCTAATGAACAATTTTTATCACTGAGATATAGAAATAAAGAAACTAAGAAATAAAGTGTCACATCTTGGTCCCCTCCTCCTCCCTGTACTGGGAAACCTCTTCTCACACTGACACTTCACTTCTGCACCTACATGGATTCTCTTATACTGTCCTCCGTTAGCTCAGATGAATAAAATGCCTTCTCATGGCAAGCAAGTATACGTGTACCACCTTAAAGGTACACGTATACTAATATGTCTAATTGCTCTCTGTTGACAATGCAAGGCTCTTCAATTTCTTTTTGTAGAAACACAGGCACAGGGCAGAAACTTAACACCCAAACAGCCTGAAATGGTTAGAGCCTCTCAGGTGGTACAACAAGCAACGTACATCTCTATACTCATGAAATAGTGAAGAAAAACAACAATGTAGAATGACAGCTGGGGGAAAGAAGACTTTTAAGAAAGGAGCACTGTGTTTGAGCAGACTTAAATTCCCACATGGTTTACTAAGTTACACAGAGGTTGCATTTTTTTTAACTACAGTAGACAACACTGCTTGACAGCTCTCTACATACATATACATGTAATTTCATGGGTCGCCCACCACTAATATTCATTACACTCATTGCACCTTCCATTGGCTCCAGGGCTAGAGACTGTCATAAAGAAAATGACATCTTTCAAAAGCTTTCCGGCAAAGTAACAATTTGCTTGGCCTAAGGATTCAACAGGTCACTGTTTGTTTTTCCCATTAAATCAGGCTGAAAACACTGACTGCAGTTTTCAAAATGTCATATTAACATCAATTTGTGCAACAGATTATAGAACATAAAGAGATTGAGATATAATAAAAGATGGAAACCCTACACACTAGAAATGAGTTTGGGAGGCACGCTGCTGTCTTTGCTCCAGACTACATGTAAGAATCTGCTATTTAATGTACTCTGGAAATATTTACATCAACCTGTTAAAGTTTCCTCTTATCACAGAGAAACATCCCATACGTGAGCTTGAAAGGATGTGTTCCTCACAGCAGGGATTATCGGTTAGAATAATAAAGAAACTTCCTGCAAGACTTGTGAATCTTCTGTTCTGCACTCTGAGTTTTATGGTTATCATCAACTTTTAACATTTACTTTTAACATGCAATTACTTTTAACATTCATTTCTCATCTCAAACTTCCTTGCCATTTGTAGCAAGATCCAATGTAGGATTAATGCTGTTACCACAACATTTAGAAATATAAATCAAGTAAGTACAGGTCTTGCTATGCAGGCGATGAGACACAGAAAATAACTCTAGTAAACCCTATATTGTGTCTTCAACTAATTTTCTTTGTTTATTCCCAGCATGCTCCTGGCTGTGAGCAACTAATTTTCTTTTTTTATTCCCCAAATCCTCCTTGCTGTGAGTACTGGCACTCCATCTAAAGCAGCCTTTTTTGTGCTGAACTTTCTTACTCTGCAAACGGAGCTCTGCAGACCACTGGTTGAGCAAAGGTGAAGACTCCAATTAATGTAATTCTATCAGCCAAAGCATGCACTCATTTACACGAGATTACATTTCAAGCCACTGCATGGAAATCAATTCATACCTCTGTTACTCACCATAGATTTGCATCAAAAAGTGGCAAAATTGAAGTGATGGGAAAAATATCATCCCTGAAATTATACCTCATAATTCAGGACAGTCCAAGGCCTGGTTTCCCATAAATAAGTCTATTTCTTTTTACTGCCATTGAATAGTGGTACGCTACAGATATGTTTGCTAGATTTAGCTTAAGAAATCAGCTACTGTAAATCAGCTGGGACACCACAAATTTTAGGTTTTTTATTTTATCTAAAGTTGACATCCTCTAAATGCCACAGAATGATCCTGACTGTGTAGAGGGAAGGAGTATATATTGGAACTAAAAACCTTGGAAAGAGCAAAGCTCAGGAGTCCTCCACCTCTCCTCTCGTCTGCTGTGCTGCCCCTGTACTTTCTAGTGCTATGCCAGTCTGGCATGCTGGAGCTTTTCTTCTGCAGCTCTGAATACGTGGGGAAGAAGGAATACGGCGCATCCCTTGATTCATATGGCACTTCCACTCTTTTTTCTCACTAAAAATATTGAGGAAATCAGTTGTACAGAATGGCCTAGAGTAACCTACACAGGAACTTTCTCCTTGCTCCTTCATGATTTTATACCCCCTGTAAAAGGGTGCAAAAACAGTAACACCAGTCGTAACACCACTGTAACAAGGTAGAAAATAAGTCTTTCTTGACTAGTTTTCCTCCAAGTCCCAAGCCTTTTCAGGCTTTCAGAGGAAAAAAATTACAGTTGCACCAGAGGAATCAAGAGGCAGCAGAATATCAACCACACAGACTTAAAAAGCCTCACCTCTGAGCGACAAAAGCAGAGAGGATAATCTGTGGTCAAAGCATAAAATTCAGTCATCCCTCTCTTCTAGAAATATTCAGGCTGCCTGACATACCCAGAATCAGTTGCAGCCATGAGCAGAGGTGTAAATGAGCCCACAAAGCAATGTATTTTCTCATCAGGAGACAACTCCTCCAGAGTTTAAACATGTAGTGCCATAGCATTTCAAAAATGAGATATAGACTCTAAAACAAAAACCTGACACAAACTCTAACTGATACCATGGTTATTTTCAGATCTGGGATGTCTGAGGTCTATGTAACCTACTTATCACCAACTCTGAGTCAAGTGCAGGTCGGCCAGAGCAGAGCATCCAACAGCTGAATGTGCTGCTTTAGACTGGCTTGTGAAGCCCAAATAGTAAGTCAGACTTGGGAAAAAAAAGGGTTGTTTCTCAAGACTTCTGACATTACACAAGTCTGAAAGTTATGAATGGGTTTGAGCCTGAATTTGTTGTTGGAGAAAAAAGTGAATCTCGAATCTCAGTTGAAAAACCTCCTTTTGGCATTAAACCTCTCTAATCACTCTCACATGTGCATAGTCTCTCTCACTCTGAACATGTTAGACATTTCATCTGTGCCAATCACCTCAGTAGAAGTGTAAATCACAAATATTAAGTTTTTTAGCCAATGAAAAATATGTCACTTCTTTCTAAAATGTGAAAAGACTAAAGCTATATCTATTTTTACTTTGAGAATAGGACTAAAAACCAAAATTTTCCTTCAGTTCCTCTATTTCCTGGCAGTTGGGATGAGACAAGGACCACATAGCTACAGCACAAGAGATGTCTTTTCCTGCAAGGGAGTCAAAGAATTGTACTTGCCTATATTTTATTGCATGACTACAATACTGACCTTGAAACATGCAGCATTTTAGCAGGAGGTAATGTATTACAAAGCAGTTCCACAAACAAATATTCACCTTAAGGTTCTGTTGGATGGTGTACTCCACTATATGCATTGCAAACTTTCAGGAGAATGAAGAGGTACAGTGGTTGCTAATTCCTACAGGCCAGATTTCCATTTTGATATCAGAAAAATTAGACCTCGAGACAGATATTAAAAAATGCAAATTCAAGCCAAAGAAGCTTTTTGTAGGCTGTGATTCAGTTTCTTGTTAGAAAAATCTCCAAGAAGAACCTTTTTTTTCTATTGACAGTAGAAGAGGCCTAAGACAGAAAATTCTCCCAGACAACACTATCTTTTATGAATACATTATCAAATCCACAGAGACAGGACTTCTGAAATTCCCTTCAGGTGCATAGATCGCTTTTAAAATACGTTCAAAAAACATTTTCTCAACCTGTTGTCCAACATATATTTTCAGTGCTTTGGCTTGCTGTGCCATTATTAAATAACTTACCACCCTGTTGGAAACCCTCCAAGCAATCTGAAATGGGGATGCAAATTCTGATCTGCCTAAGTCTGCAAACTTCAAGTCTCAGAAGGCTTTAACTGCCATGGTTTTAATAATCTTATTAATAACCTGTGATGAATTTATGCTCATTAATAGAGAAGTTACAGGAAGTACAATTAAAAATTCTGAGCATATGATACAACCTGAATATATTATTTAAGCACCCATTCCCATCACTGGCCATAGTATAAATAACATGGTATAAAAAATACATCATAAAAAGCTTTGAAAGACTCAAATATCCAGGAAAAAGAAATCCCTCAGAAAAAACCCTCAGGAGAGAGTTTATTGTACAAATAAAACTCCTGCAGATCACTGCTGGTTTTCCACTAAACGTCAAACATTAATCTCTGTATGATTTCTAAGTTTTACTTTAAAGTTTGCATACGTGTCTTACAAAGAAATTTTTTGAGGAATTGTCAACCTCACGCCTTCCCCTTTTCTGGTTTTCTTCATGGTGAATTTTTAAATGGATTTATATTCCTAATTGATAATCTGAGAACAAATTGCTGTTTTTTTCTTTTATTTTTCCTTTCCTTTTATCAATTCCATATTATGTTCCTTACAACTAACGTAGAAAAACTCTGGGCATATCTCAAGAAACAATCTACACCATAGATCTCTTAAAAGTAATGCCATACTTTACCTCAAGCAATACCACATGCAAAAGTGGACATCTGATTGACAACCATATTAATTTTTAATGCCTGTATTTGCTGTTTTAGTTCTTGCACAAGACATTTTGATTATAATATACTGGTCAGTAAAGGCACTTGTCACTCAAAAGGACAGAAAAGCACACAAAAAAGATGGAGTATGTATACCAAGAACACAGAAAAATGAAAAGAAAGTACCAACATTTCATCAGCCAGTACAAAGGCCAAGTTATGGAACTGAGCTGGCAAAACAAATACTGTGCCATTCAAAGAACAACAATGCCTATTTGTTCAAATAAAAAACAAAGATGAAAGAATAGAAATATGCAAGAATGTGGTGGTGACAATGGTACCTACCCCTTTTTCTTTAAATCATGTTTTTAATGGCAATTTAAATAAGCTGTTATGTTTTATGAAGTAGACTTCAAGTTGTATAGACTGTATTTTATACAGTATAGACAGAACACATGCACACACTCACTTTATTCACATATTTGTCAACTTTATGCTTTGAAATAGTTTTATAGAATGATCTTGGCTGAGATTATCAAATGCAGCATGGTGATCACAGTCTTGATATGTTGATGTGATTTACTTTCTGGTTCTCTCATGTAATATTTTATGCAAAAAGTTGAGGAAAGCCTTCCAGCTCATAAGTTGCAAGGTCAAGAAACATTTAAGTACGCAAGTCTGGTCAGCAATAATGCCCTTTTCTCATTTCTCTACAAATATTGTTAAAGGGATTTTGTTTGTTGTAGCTGCCAGAGAATGCAAAATCTTGTTGAACAGATAGATTTTAAAGAAGCAACAAAAGTTCTCACTTATCTTCTCCGCACATGCATTACACTGCAATATAGACTAAAGCACTATAGTTCTACTCACTACCTTGGGATTGTTTTCAGCCAATGACCCACTTAAAGGATTTTTATAGTATTGCTTTTAGAATAATTCTCTCAGATGAAACCTGTTCTGCTAAAGATAGACTTTTGCATTGAAAGGCATTTTCTGAAGTAGCATTTATCAAAACCCAAACAAATGATAGAACAATCTAATCAAAACACTGAAATGACTGCCTGATTGTATTTTAAAAATCATAACCTAATTAGAAACAAATTGATTTTTCCATTAGCATGAAATTAAAACTAATTTCCCTGCACAATATTTACTCTAATATTCCCCAGATGCAAATATAGTCTCATAAAACATTTCATAAAAGAGGTTTTATAATTGTTTCCTGATTTTTTTCATTACATCATCAATTGTATTTCTCTTTCTAAACGACCCTTCTTGTTGTCTCTCTGAAAACACATTAACGAAGGAAGAGAGATGAAACACTACTGACATTCTTTAACTGCACAGATACCACAGGCAGATAAAGAGGCATTTTTCAGAGGATCTAGTCTTTCATTTCCTTTCCTAGCCAAACCTGCTCCTGAGATGACTTCTCCTAAATTAATGTTACACTCAGGTTGATAGACAGCAAAAGGTGGCAGACATTCCCTGTTCAATTTCTTTTAAAGAAATGGGCTAGAAAAGTAGATTTGTCGCCAAAAGAAATTCCTCTGTCATCCTTCAACATATTCACAGTTTTCTTATTCAGTGTCACGTCTACTGCCCTGGGCTGTTCCTTTCTTTTTGCCACAGAAGAAGTTTCAGAATTCCTGCAGCGTATGGCAGTTTGTATGTTGGGAAACTGAACAGTGAGACACTACCTCACTCGAGCACAGACACAATCAAATTTATAGGACTATAATTTCATTTGCTATGATGGCTGCCTTAATGAGGAATGTGTGTTTCTGCCCAAACAGGACTGTACTTAATGTAATATACCCTTGACCTTGAATGTTCATTGGGTCTCTCTGACCAGCGGCCAGTCCTAGGGAGTTCACCCTCTTTAAAGCCAAGATAATGAACAAAAATGGCTATATAAATATCAAGGACATTATCTAATTGTCTGAGGAAGACTATTAATTATAGAATAACCACCTCACAACTTTTTCAAATTTACATACCTGTGTATGGAAGCATATTACCTTTTGCAAATAAAAAGACAATTCCCAACTAAGTGACTCTAATGCAACACTATAACTGAATGCTAACTATCTTCCCAGTTCCTCTCTGTTTCACTAGAATACACAGTGTTCAAAAGACTAGTTAACTCCCAAAACCTCTGACATATTCCTTTTTAAGGAGATACCTTTTTTTTTCACCATTAGTGAAAAGCAGGTCTTCTTTTATATATATAAAACATTAATTTGTGAATGCAGGTTTTCTCGCTGTAATGGATATCATATTGTGTCGTTTGCTCTAATACACAAAATAAAAATGTCCCTTTTCATTAGGAGAGTTCACATGTCTTTATTATGAAACTGCGACAGCAGCATCTCTCAAGGCAGACCTTAGAAAGACAGTCAAATAAAAGAAAGGCAACACCTTTGTGGCAGAGACACTGTTCTGTACAGTGACCACAGACTTTCTGGACAGGACCTGGTAAGCTTTTCACTGTGTGAACACACAGTTCACCAAGCAGAGAAGGTCTTTAAGAGAGACATGCCTATTTGCTGCAATACAAATAAGTAATAAATGGAGGCAAGAGCTTGGGAACTTTGATTTCAGTTTACACCTCTGCCACAGACCTTAGGGAAATCATTTCTTTCCTCTTTGAATCGGGTTCCTGCATGTAAAATGAGGTTAATGATATTTTTATCATATCCTTTGTCTGGTTCATCTACTCAGAATTCAAGAGGGAGGGCACTCTCACTGCATAATTTTATAGTAGCCACTGTAACAAGGACGAAACTCTACTAGGGTGCCTATTCTCCTCTGCTATCCTTATAAATATGATAAATCATCTGCTATTAATCATCAGGGCTAAAAAACTTATCACCTCACAAAATCATGATAACGAAAAATGATTCCAGCAATATCCTTACCATTTATTTAAAAACAAGTCAGGACTTTGCTGGTGGAGGAACACAAAAGTGATTCAAAAAAAAGCTTTCATTAACAAAATATGAATCCAATAGGTGGATAAGTTCCCATTCTGACTCTCTGCTTTTGTATTTATCCTCTTGAAGAAACTGACAAAAGATTACAACTTACTATGGAATTATTCTCTCTGAAATATTATTGGGATTATTTTCCCTTTTGAAGGGGGTTCTGCACTCTATTAATCTAATGAGGCTTTTGCAGAACAGAATACCTGGAATGGCAGCAAAGTTTTAAGCATAAAACAGACAAACTTGGTTTTAAAATGATGACTACGCAATGAATGAATTGGAATGTGCATATCTCCCATTTAAGCAATTACCATTGTGAAGAAATCTCCCTCTTGCACCAAGCTACAAAAAATGAATAAATTTAGGGAGCAAAGTCCTTCCCCTCTCTTTCTCTTCTAAAGGACAGTAGTGCCTATCTATCCTACTTTTATTAAAATAAAACAAAAATATTAAAATTCTGTAATGCAGGTCTTTACGTCTACTCATCCTTTTGGGAACTCAGCGGCATGCATGCATTTCACTGCAAAACACCACTGAGTTACGCGTTTCTGACATTCAGCCAGAAAAGTGCTGCACATTTTTCTCTCATTATACAGATCCTCTCATGATGATGGCACTGTTTGACAGGCCATTAACTGAACCTTGTTTATGTTTATCTTCTTTACTTTAATAGGACAGTGCACATAAACCCATATGTATTTTCCCAGGTCCTTGTATTCAACACCAACCTACCACCAGCATTGAAACCGTCCGGTTCTCTTTGTGAACAAGCAGAGCTGAGTCTCTCACAGCTCCATGTAAGAAGAGCTTCCAGTGAAAGAAGTCCTGAGGAAATATGTTCTCAGTTTTAAAATGTGTATTGCAAACCAATGCCACAAAATAACATTTCCATCTTAGATAAATATTCCATCATCTTAAATCCTTTGACTCTATTACCAGGTAATCACTCATTCTGGTCTATATTTGTATTACATTGAACCCACTATCTGCATTTACTCACAGTGACTATCATATCCTTGTTTTCCATGAAATATATTGTTAAAAGAAACACTGGAAAATAAGCACATGAAATCAATCTATGCTTAGAAGTCATGGACTAGAATAACACAGTAGAAAGTTATTACAAAAGCTTTTGACTTCTTAAACAAACAAATGTACACAAAAAGAAGTAAAGCAAGCCCACAGAGTGCTGTGTCCGTTCACAAAGAAGGAATAGTCTGAGATGCAGCAACAAGAGGAAGAGGAGGCTGTGAATCATGGAAGCTCGGTTAACATGTAGATTCAGCGTATTTCCTCTCCAAAACCAATAAGTTCTCGTGGGTGACATCAAGGCAAAAGGCAAAGCTCAACCTTCTTCTGCATTTGCTTCCTGCTCATCTGATGAGGCATTTAAAAACATAAAAAAAAAAAAAAAGGAAGATGTGCTGTCCCAGTGCTTCCAGCTGTAGCTCTGTCCCACCAATTGCAGGAAGGCATTCAAGAACATGAAACCAGGAGCATTGGTTCACACGAAAACTTGGTTTTGCCCTCTTCAGTAGACCTATAGATATTATAATAAATGTGGTTTTGTGACTGCCATCTCTGAACAATTTTGAAGTGTTCATTATATATCAGATGCCACATGAAGGATCTGGGTTTCAAAGTGACACAAGAGACTTTGGAACAGCATGAATTCTAAGACAACATATACTGTATGTCTGTGTCTATCTGTCATGGTAATGATAAGAAAGGGCAAGGATGCAGAGGCACTTATTCCTCTCCAAATATAATCACTATGCTCAGAAATTCCTAAATAATAGCCTTGAATCACTTGCTGGAGTGAACAGAAATGATAATCCTTCACTGGCCTAAATTAACTCGACCACCACATAGGAAACCTGTCAGGGAGAAAGCTGACAGCTCCAGACTATGAAGCTGTGTCCCTCATCTTACATATTCATCACCCAAAGTATTGCTCAACATCCCAAGCAACAACTATGCAGAAGGACAAGCTTCATATATCAGTGCCCACCACTCACAAGCGATAAAGAACCCAGGGCACTTTTCACTTGAGGAGGAGGACTTTCAGAAAAGAACAAGTAGTGTGAAATCAGGAAATTAAGGAACTCAGTGAGTAAGGGAAGAAAACCCTTTAATCTAGAGATTTTTCAGGAAATCCAGGTGACTTATTTAATTTGCACAAGTTAATGCTTTTGGAAGCTAAGGATACCATAAAATAAATGAGTGCACACTGCTTGGGGTCTCCCTCTTGGAAAATGACAAAGATCAAAGACTCCCTGCCCATTTTCTCTTTGAAAAATTGAAAATTAATTGCCTGACTTCACATACCAGTTTATTCAATGCCTGCCTTTTCCAGTCATACAATTTGCATTGACTGACAGATACTTTTAGAAAGCTAACATAAATAGCTGGCCTAATACTCCATGTCAGGGTATATTTTAATTAGTAAAAAGCAATCATCATCTTTGTTGCAGTAGGGTCATTTTCTGAATGTCAGATATCAAATTAACACAAAAGGATAAGGTCCCTCTCAAAAATGTTGTGTATCCATAGTCTGTGAAAATATAAGTTAAAACATAATATCTATCAAGATTGAGGGGCAAACTTAGTTCATAATGAGGACAATGATATCTACAGTGTTCCTGATGTGTCTTTTTTTTTTAAAAAAAAGCTATGTTTAAAGCTATAGAACTGAGGTTTCAACACGTATCCTGTATGTAAACAGATGTTGATGACTCCACCTATACTGCAAAAAATGAGCATTTGACAGTAACCCTAATTAGTCATAGCTATGGCTGTCAACAGCAGAGGCGAATTCAAACAACTCTGGGTGGTCTCCAGGTTGACTGCCCGCCCCTCACACATTCATATCAATTAGTCACCCACCTGTATTACAACACATAAAATTTTATTACTTTATGAAAAGGCGAATGTGAAATATGAAGACTTGGGGTGTTGCCATTCATTTCCTTCAAACAAAAAAAAAAAAAAAGCCTGTGCAAAAGCTGTGCATATCTATTCTCTAGTTGCCCTGTGACTAGTTAATTCAGTTTCATGAATATGTAAATTCTAAACATTGCAGTGGATTCTTTGACTTACCTTTCAGTTCAGCACAGTACTATAGACCTGGATCTCCATGAGGAAAAAGTACTATGCCTCTGTATTGCAGGATGACAAATAATGCCCATATAGCATTGATCTGGATGCAAGAGGGTACAGTCTGTGCCTGTCAGCATTCTGCTTTCATTATCATCCTTCACAGTTTACCTGCAGCAAAGTCATGTCTAGGACTGTAGACCACAGTTTAATGTTCCTGTAAAAACAAGAACTGCGCAACTGAGCTGCAGCCTCTGCTTTGTCGCACAAAACCAAGTTTCTACCTCAGACCAGGTTTCAAAGCTTCAGAGACAGAAATCACGTTCTCCACTCTCAGGAGTAACTACCTTTAACAGCTCTGTGGCTAGAAGTTACAGAACGTGTCCTGGAGCCTGAGGGTTAAAACACTGGATATTCTTGTTGCCCGTAAATATCCAATCAGTTGAAAGCCTAGCTGCCACTGTGTGAATAATGGATTTTTGTTCAGCACAAGAATTTAAAGGCAAAAGCCCCCATGCTTCAAGGTGACCTTAAGCCCTTGATTTTTCCTCCTGTTTTATTTCCAAATATTGAATCTAGACCCAAATTCGTCTTATTAGCCCTGAACAATTCTATGTAAGTATGCTTTCAAAATAGAACCAAAATATTTCCTTTTAAAAGTGTTGGAAGTAAATTATTTTTATTCTCCTCCTTTTTCCTTATCTGTTTAAATGTGGCTTAAGTTTGAGCTGCCAAACGTCTCTTCTCAGTGAGTTTACTCTTCCAAGTTTTTTTGCCCATCTCTAAGCCTAAAAGATTATTGGTTCAATGGTATTTGAATGTCCAAGTTCATCTGGTAGCTGCAAGCTATTATCTTGCTTTTTCAGCAAAATCGGCTCCTGTTTAAAATTCCCATTACCTCCTAAACACGTTTTTGTATTTGTCTACCAGATCAACTTCTCATTATTTTGTTCTGCTTAGGACATAGTGAACACTACTGCCAGGAGACAAGACTGCTAAATAAATTAGAGTAGATGCTTATGAATTATACCCATGTATGTGGTGCTGTATGAAAAATAGTAATAGTCCTAAGAAACAGAGAGTGTAATTTCTGACCAATCTCAAAATGCCATCTTTATCAAAATTCTGCCTACAGAGTGTGAAATCAATATATGGATGTTGCTGTAAAATTAATGAGCTCTTCAAGAGGCTATTTTGATTTTTTTTTTAATCACCTCCGATTTTTCTTTTCCTAAACTGCATAGACACAAACATTGCTTGACTAATGCTGCACCATAACACAAGAAAAATCTACGGGAAGGTTTGTCCCTTGTAATAATCTCCATCAGGCATATATTCTTTCTCCACACAGATAGACATCAAAATTAAATACATTGGCTTAATTCAGTTGCCATTGTAAGCTCAAATGGGATACAAGGTGAAATCAATATTAGTGAAATAGATCAAACTAGAATTGGAAGGTAATATAATTAGGTTGGCTTTGCTATACTTTGTAATGCTTATCTGTAGTATTTTACTGAATAGAATACGGGTATCTATTTTCTGAAAATGTAGGAGGTTTTCAATGGTGTTTTGTCCTTATTTATTTCACTTTGAGGGAGCACTTCAGAAAGACCTGTCTGTCCACCTCCGTGGGATTTAGGGCTGCCGTATCTCACTGAGTGATCTGGATTTTGTGAGTACAAGGGAGATTTGCTTCTTAAGCAATGGTATTAAGAATTGTTTTAATAACACAATACAGAAAAGAATTATGTGTTCTGGCAGTAGGAAATGTGGCCTTTACCTCTGAATACAAAGCATTTCACTGTGTGGCAGTCTCAGAACACAGAAATGAAGAACACATGATCTCATGTCTCTGCTTCTCAGGCCTCACCCCAGCCCCACTAAAACTTCCTCCATCAGCTGTACAGTTACCATATATCACTGAGATGGGGAACACAATGCAGGGTAACATCTCTCAGAAGGATTAAGTAGTACTCCTGCACCTTTTGTTTGTTCCATTCTTCCTGGTCTGAGCCAAGGTTCAGGGTCAATCCTGAGCTACTGCACAGAAGTTGTCTATAATTAAGAAAGTAATTTCTGAGCAATCAAACGTAAATCATGAGCTCCTTCCAATGTCTGTGATACACAACTCTTCCCCCAAAGAAAGGGGAATTTATTCCCAAAACTCAAAACATATTTCAAGGATTATTAAAGCTGCTTAATATTTTAATTATCTTTGAACACTAAAGATTTAGTAGAGGTAAAATCCTTTCTAAGCATAATATTAAGCCACATAAACTGTGGTTGTACACACTTTTTATTGATAGAAAATATGCTAATCATAAGAAACACGAACTACACTCAGATTTTGTCTAAGCACGAAGTTTGATGGTCCCCAGAAAGCTGCTGGATGTTCAATGAGAGCTCTATCTTGCCAAGATTGAGGTGTGTCACGTAAGGGCATGACTCCTGTAACATAGTTACACCCTTCAGTCATGCCAGGAAATTAAACCCCACTGTTCTTGCATGTCTCTCCCAGGTTGCCACAAGAGCCAGTGATAAACAGTTAAAAATGGCCTTGAGAAGATGGTACCCTAATCACTAAGGAGCCTTCCTCTAGTGAAGAGGGGCTGAGGAATGACGTGTTCTGGTTCTTCAGCAAATAATCACTAATCCCCAAAGTAGGAAAGTAAGTCGCATGATTTTTATTCAGAATTCCCCTTAATGGATTCAACATTCAGTCTTGGGATTTTGTCCTCTCACTGACTTGCCAGAGACAGAACTAGTATTTTGGATGTAAAAAGGAATCTTTTTTCTTTTTTTTTTTCTTTTGCGGGAGTTTTTTTAAAAAAAAATTCTTATCACTAACAGAAGGAAAAAGGTGTAAATTGTTTTCTGTGTCTCTTTCCCTTCAGGGCTAGCTTTAATGATTTTAACCCATCGTACTAAAATCTTTGATCATAGAACTTGGTTTATTGACAGAGCACAAACTAAGGAGATCTGTGAAAGCTGGGAAAAACAATATACATCTAGTGAGATGCTGTGGAGCTATTAACTGCTGAAACTATTTCAGTCCAACTGCTCTCCTGGTGACTGATGTGAGGAGATTTGATGGCACACAGCATCCACATGTGGATTTAGTGGGGGAAGACTGCGTTGACCTCCCATGGTGTGCACACTCCCAGATGGAAGCAAGGCTGCATCACTGCCATATAGCAAGGAGGTGCAACCCCTCCATCAGCAGCCCCACACAACAAAAACATCCCTAACAAGTCTATGCCATATGCACACTACTTGTGCGATTCCCAGAGGCCTCGGAAATAGAGTGGAATGCAATAAACACTCTCAAGGAAGGGGAAAGGAAAGCAGGTTTATCACAAGGCACAAAACCACTGTGAAACAGATTACAAGAAACTCTCAAAAGGCTGGCATTTGTGGTTAATAACCTGATGCAGAAAAACTTGGAACCATAAAAGCAAATCTGGCAGCAAACAACAAAACTTGTTTTCCCTGTTCCTAACTCAGTCCTTGTCCCTTGCAGGGCAAATAGGAAGGACCACCTTCAGTGGGTGAAGCAGCACAACACAGAAGCAAGGAAATGTAAGGGCAGTACCACAGGGATACCAATGCTATCACACTGATGCACAAGGACAAAAAACCTAGGGGAGATGGGGAAATTAGTACACAAAAATAAAAGAAAGGAAATCACTTGAAATCCAATTTTTATCTCATTTAGGATTGCCTGCTCATTTTCCTATTATGCTGCCTGTTTTCACAGGTAACAAGCCAGAAATCAAAATTATAATAACGCCTCACAGATTTACCGCATTTCCTACTTGATTGAGGCAATGCCACAAATTTTACTGTAAATCAAGGTTTTCATTTGTAGAGACATATCACATACTATAAGGAAAGATAAGATTTCCTGCTTTTTAAGTAAATTAGAGTAAATCGTAAAAAAAGTATACCATAACATGTACACTCTCATATTTGAATTATTGGTAAACAAGCTCAGACGCAGAATACGTCACACCTGTCAGACATTCTACCAGACCTGGACAGAGATCTGTATTGAAATATGAAATCCTCAACTTTGTTTTAGTGCTGCATGAGCATCATTTTCAAGCTGAAATGAATCTAATACTGAAGTTTGTATCTTCATCCAAGCTGCCTAAATGGTAGTCTGCACAGATGTGGTCTAAAACCTGATTATTTTGTCTAGAACTTTTCAAATACTGTATGAACCCCATGTTATTCTCCCTTTATTTATATTTTTCCTTTTAATTTTGTGCCCTCTGCTATCCATCATGATAGCACTCAGTATGTGACAATACCAACAGCATTATATATTTGGGAAATCTCTTCAGGTTGAATAGGCTGATAGAAATTCCTGGACCTCAGTCAAATTAATCAGTGGACTCTGCAGGAATGAATGGAGGTGTTTTGTTTTACTATAAATAAGGAAATTTTGTCAAAAATGCACACAAGGATCTTATTCAAAAGACAAACTCCGTCTCTGGATTTACAATCATTTTGAAGTCTGCTAGGTAGCCTAAAGCTACAGATCCATCTGGATAAACAGGAGGCCTCTGGAAATGGCTGCACCTCAAGTCGACTTCTACCACAAAAATACTTTAAAGCACTGATGAGAAACTTTGAAATAGCACAGCTCAGAATTCAAGGATGTTTTACTGTGCAACACCTCTTTTCCCAGGACACCATATCCCAGTCCACATGTACATTTTTAGCTGAAAGGAAGAGATTCTAAACATAGTATATTGAGTTAGCTCATCCATACCTGTGGGAATCCCATCCTACATGAGATTCCCTGCTGGTTAATCACAGGCAGTTTCCAGTAGTTGGAATAGTTTCAGTGACATAATCAGGTGAGTAAATAAGGATGATTCAAGTACTTCGTTTGAGATGATTTGACCAACTTTTTCTGAATTTTCTTCCAGATCACCAAGTAAATCACTAACCAAAAAGTTCACTGGGACAGATAGATCTTAAAACACAAGGCAAAAAAAAAATCTCATAAAACCAGCCAATAGAAGTGCCAACAAGGGAATAAACTTACAAAGTACAGTTTACCATTGTATATAACACTGCACTAATGAAACTAGAAGTGCTAGGCTAAACATAACACTATCTATCTAACATCTACCTATTTATTTTGCAAAGAAAAGGTTGGAAAAACATAAACACAAAAATGTTAATATTTGCAAGTATAGTTTCACGCAGAGAGAAACAATTAAACTGCTGTTGCTTTATTATTTTAAAGATATTGCTTGCCATGAGAGAAAAAGAAATGTAGAACTGCCAGCCCAGGACCAAGATGCTTGTTATTCACTTGCAGTTCACTTTCCATTTCTGTTTGGCTTAAGAGTCAATCTAGACTCGAGAAGTTATCTGATGATTTTTTTTTGAAGAAACAAGATATTTTACAATACTGTTACTTACCAAAAGATGATAACTACTACCAAACATCTCCATCCTGGCCTCATGCAGGTTTCAGGTTCTTCATAGGACTCAACAGGTTCTCCCACAGTTCAGAGTAAATGCCTTACAAAGCTGCTTACCTTACTGAGGAAAAGCCCTGGAACATACCATCACCCTCTTCTTAACTGCAGACAGGAGAGTGCAACTTCACTGAGGGAAAATATGTTATGGTATGGACATAATCCCATTCACATCCATTTCAACAGGATAAAAACTGCCTTCCCCTTGCTACTCTATTCAGCAGAGTGATCCTAAACCATAATGTTTTGATTGTTAGAGACCTACTCTGTTCTCTAGAATGTTCCTCATTCTTTCGGGTGCCAGGTCCTGATTTTATCATAGATAGCAAAGATCTACTAACCCAGATTCCTGTCGGCAGGTTAAGCAATGCTCCTTCAGTAAAATAAATACTTCATCACCATTAACAACCTAGTAGCCTTCCTGGCAGCTGTCCCAGACTGAATTAATCTCCTTTGCCCCTCTTTTTGTTCCTAATGTCATTTTCTCCACTCTAACTAGTGCTCCCCATGCAACATTGCATTGAATATTACTATCAACAATATTGCATTGTCTTTATAAATAGCCTGTTTAATCAAGAAATGCTGTGTTAGCCTGATAGAAAACCTACCTTTGATAAACCAATGGTATATTTTCCATTTACTATTTATTTATTCAAAATTTTCTGCCTTCCATTTGTAGTATAGTATGATCTGCCATAATTTCTTCTGTATATGTATCAAATTTGGTATAGTCTCACTCCTAAAAGACTTCAATAGAAATCTTTGCTGCCAAAATTTCCAGTTTATAAAGCAACTTCTCCCAAAGCCTGAGGTAGAAATTACCAGGGTCCTCAGACTTGAGTAATAGTAAACCCTGCAACTGCTTTCAATATAGATATCATTTCCACTTTCTTGACCACTTACCTTTTGAGTCCATGGTCAGTACCCTCATCCCTCCTGAAATAATGTTGCCAAGTATACGTTTAATTCTAGAGGCATCTCTAAATCTTTTGTATCTAGTGTTCTCATTGCATAGATGTCTTCTGCCTTTCCTTATTCTTTTCTGTTCATACAGCCCCTAGATTTCTCTTGATGGAATAATCCGCTACCTTCAATGTGTCCTCTGTGAATCAGAAGTTATGAACTTTTGTTCCTTAAACATATATACTTTCCTTTCTCATAACCTAGATGCCTTGAAGACTAGACTTTGTACTTCTCTGATGTAAAAGAATCCAGGTGTAAAGGGTAAAATATCACTAGCAGATGACTAACGTAGCTTCGAAGCGGTTGGATACATCAAGGTTTTTTTTGAGGGCATAAGATTGCTGTGGCATTCAGTTTTTCACAGTGTTTTCATCTAACAGTCAAAACAAAGAAATCAATTTGTCTTTTGTACTAAATATTATTTTTAAATAAACTTGCCTTGCACAGAGTTTTGATCTGTAGTACTGCAAGAGAGTAGCTTAAATTTCACAGATGCACATTACAATTTCTCTACCACGGTAACATCCTATTCCAGTTCATATGTGAAAGATCACTAATAAATATTGCTTACTGCTGGATACAAACTGCAAAGAGGATTTAACATTGAATAAATACTATGGAAGAAATAATATACATAAAAATGCATTTTGGAAAACAGTAAAATTTAGACATTGGTTTCTGTCTAGTTATTATGCAAACTAAACTGGGCACGAAAATAGTAAATATTTGGAGAGAAAAATCATGGATAAAATTTACCCCCATCTTAAAGTAACCTCAGCTCATGAAAAAAATTTGTAGTTCAGCCCCTAACTGTTCTGTTTTTACATTTCTGACATCACTAGAATATGAGAGTACTGATCATCTTTGAAAGTGAAGCTGTTCTTTGCAATTATGTCTACTTAGACAGAGGCAACTAACTTTAAATCCTCCCCTTTGAAATTCTTTTCCATATGACAGCAGTGAAAAATAATGTGCATTAATCATGTATACACAAGCTTGAGTCAAAAATCAGAGCACCATTGAGTGAAGCCTTGTGAAAACATACTGAAAGACAAGTGACGGAATAATGGCATTTTAGAAAACAGTGTGGGGTTTAACCTGGATCAGGCTTTTTAGGATTACACTTATCCCTGTCCACAATGTAAGAATTCATTGCAAGATAAAGTCAGGATATGGAAAAGGCAAAAATTGTGGCAATAACACTCCCATGAGCACTGAAATAAATGATGTTTTATTTTCAATTAATTTGTTCCTTGTGGCTGACTGATTTTTTTGAAATTGATTTAACTAAGGTAACAGTCTGAAACCCCATAACTTCCATTTTGCCATAAGAAGCTTGTTTTTATTTAACTACTCTCTCGGGCAAGAGATGGTTTGAGCCGCAGAGTGCCCCAAACTACACATATACTGCCTGACCGGGAGGATTCTAAGGATTGTGTGCCTCTCAAGTATTCAGCTGGACACCAGCAGCAAGTGACTTGACAGAGTGAATAATTTAGCATCTCTTAGTTGCTGGCAGGCTGAAAAAATAACTTTGGAAGTTAAAAGTTGTACTTTATTTTCATAAGAATTTAGTGTTTTGCAGCTTTGTATTACCTGATGCATTTTGTTGAAGTTTTACAACATTTATGAGAGAACTGGGGAATATATATTCATATTCATAGAATTATTTCAGACACCTCATTTCCACAGTTAAACTGGATAAAAATTTGTTTACTTGCCCCAAGTGGCCAAGAGGAATTATTTAGAGCCACAGTGAGTAATTGGAACTGTACAGATTTACCATAGCTCAGGTTGTGAACTGCTTTGCTCATGAAAATCCCCATGTAATTTTGTGAAAATAGTAACAAGAGCAATCAACAACATTACTAATACCCATCACATCACAACATTGCCACCTCACTAAGACCTGAGTCACTAAAGTCAGTCAAGAACACCTTAGCACGAACAAGGTTTAAAAAACCCTAATCTAAATCAAGATGCAAATAACCCAGAAGAGAGGGGTGGACTTTTTGATTCTCATGCATGGTATATAAGACGAGGTTCAGCACCATTTTTCATGCAAGTCTCACAAAAATTAGCTGTAAATAAGATGTATTTCTGAGTATATAATGTGCACATTTAAAATATTGTCTAAAGACATCAACTGTACAGAGCATGAATAATACACTGACAAGCTCGTGAAAGAGTGATGTTCTTTGAGTTCATCATTGCATACTTGAACAGGGTATGAATATTTTATATTCATGCTAACTGTCATACAGCAAGTTGAGCTGTTTGTATTGGAAAGGCGCACACATAGCACTACTATTCATGTTTACATTTACCCTGCAAGTGTCAGCAAAACGTTTCCTTCTTGTAAGCATCCCCTCTCCCTCCCTCACTCTTTTTAATTTAGACGTAAGGTTATTCAAAAGGACCACACAGCAGCAGGTTAAAAAAAAAGATAAAAGTGTCTTCTTGGTATCCAGACAAGGGAGGAGACAAACAGGACCTTATAATCCAAAACTCATAGCACACAGCAAGTTACCTACCAGTAACAGCTGCTGGAAAAAAAAAACCCTTGCTAGATTCAGATTAGAGGCGGAGAATAGGGGCAGCAGAGAAAGGAGGCTAAATAAAATATGTATCCTGATATCTCAGAAGAGTCCATTCAAACTTGCAGAACCTAGTATGTGATGTTGAAATGACCCCCAGAGAAAGCAATCGTATTAGTTTTTATCCTGAATGATCACAACATTATTTGATAGAAACATCTACCAGAGCTGATGCACCTTTCTATCAAAAGGAAAACCAGAGAGGATTCAAAAGCAAATACCATTCAACTAGAAATTAGCATCTAGAGATTAGCATGTAGCTAACTTGCAAATGCTGGGTGTTTTCCCTGAAAGACACAGAAAACTGCTAAGGAAAGCTACTAAAAGCTTTAAATTTCCATGGCTTGCTTTCATGGTAAGCTGAAACTTCTCATGAAATATCGGGCCACCAATATACGCTCCAAAATATTCAAGGGCACCAGGTAGAAAGACTTAGCAAGAGCTTCCAGCAACAACAAAATGCAGACCTGAGTCTGCTGTCCTCCCTCCAGCTCACGTGACTTTAAGGGAAGGACAGAAGGTTGTCTGCTTCATGCAGTGAATCACATGGTAGCAGATTGTGCAGTATCCTTCTTCGAACAAAGATTACATGATGTTTACCATGACAATCACAGAATGTTTTTTAGAAGATACTGCTCCATAGCACTGCTGCTAATCATATTCCCTTGCCAGTTCAAGAGATAGCAACACTCCCACCTCCAGGCATTCACGGCCATGGAATAATTCTACACATTGTAAATTTGCATGCACCTACCTCTGATCATCAGTTTCTCCATAGAGTTGCCTCATTGATGATTTCTAGTCAAGTATTTTGAGAGTGTGACTTCTTTACAGACAACATGAAACGGCTAATAATTCTTTTCCTGAACAAGGGTAAAAGCGTATGGTGTAAAGTATACCAGTCTTTCAAATCTTACTGTAGGGCTATGATTTGACTTATGTTGACATCTGCGTGGAAATCAGCTTCCAGTCTTCTGATGTAATCATCACAAAGTTTCAGAGACAGCGCTGAAGACCCACTATCCAGAAATCTTGTTTGAATCTGCTTCATAATGAGTGACATTTTAAAGCCAGGCTTTTCAGGGAATAGATCTCTTTTTTAATGGTTCAGAAGAAGCCCAGCTATTAGATAAAGAAGGAATGACCATAACCTGGTAGCAGTACATCTTACAGTGAAATATGAAAAACTAAATTTAGCTCCTGCATTGATAGCAGATTATGAAGCACTTTCTTACATGTGCATGCTGCACATAATGCCAGCTACTACTAAGGCTGAATCTCATCACTAGGATTTCTTTTACTCCATTTATATGAAAAAATAAAGAATTTTCCCTTTATTCTCCAAATATATTTTTCATACAGCATAAGCAGAACTCAAGCTATTCAAAATGTGTCACGACTTGAACTATACCATGAGATTTTTCTATCACTCTCATCAAGTCATATATTTGAAGGAGAAGGAGGTTAATGTCCTGCGCCTTTACACTGAGAACTACTCAGTGAACTGCTGTTCCTTTGGCCCAAGGTGGTCCCAAATGACTGAAAAAGAACCATGCATTTTTTAAAGGATGAACGATTTGAAATCTGTAAAGGTTATCCATGGTTTTAGCACAAGAATCCTTTTTCCTAAAGGTTAGCATAATGGGTCCTTATTTTTTTTCCCTAATCATGCTGCACAGCATCTTTTCTACAAGTTATCCTCATTGCATTGCTTATAGACCAGCTCAGCAAAGTTAAGCCTCAAGATACCACATAGCATTCTGTTTCTTCCCTTTCTTTCTCTTTGCCTGTGGTGTTTTAAAAAGCACAAACAGATGATAAACTCATACCAAGATTACTAAGTCAGTCAAGTTATCTGGGAGACCCAGCGGTTTCTTTTTTTCCTGAGTCCTGTGATCTCTGCAATCATTAAAAGGATGGGCAAAATCCTGAAATCCCCTAATCATGCCACAAGTTGTTACATCTCCATTTATGCAGGAGAAATCTGTAATTTCTGAAAGTTATTGAGATGCAGTAGAATGTAATACACTCTGGTCAACATAAGTTAAGCCTTGGCACTACTTCTGTGGGATGAATGATAAGTCCCTGATTTGGATAATCAGTGGCTGCCAATGAGTCACAAGACCTTTGAGTTCCACCAGAAGGGCTGGGCATATGCCCAAAAGGGTTTCTAGATTACAAGCCTATAATGTGCTTCTTTCATGCTGATATATATAAACTTCTTTCATGTCAATATGCATAAGTTTTCTTCTAAAATAATTATCAGAAAAGGTTACTGAATCTGCGTCTCGCACAGCTTTCACAGGCCCACAGACTTGAATATTTCCCCTGTATCTAAACATCCTTTAACACAGAACAGACACAAGAAAATACTGCCTACTAGGTACCACGATGTAATGACTGAAGATTTACAGGGACAGAACAGTCTAGTACCACTGTCCCCATTGAATTCCACAATAAATAGATCAGACCACTTTCTATCACACATGCTCCATTCTTTTTGCACAGTCCCTGAAAAGTCAATAACCTACTCTGTTTCCTGTGGTAACAGACCACATACTGTCTGCAAACACACATGCTAACTTATAACAAGCCAACAATCTATAGGTCTTTTCTCAAAGACACTCAAAAAGACAGGACAGCCCCTCTGACTGGTACCAATTACACACTTCTCCGAGTCCCAGCGATATACCACTAATATTATCCAGAGGTAGTCCCTTTGCCTTCATTCTTAGCTGGTGTTTTTAACCCTCCTTTACAGAAAGATATTTAATAAATGAGATATGACTGTGACCTACAGCAAGCCTGCACACAACTGTCATTGTTATATATGGTTTCATTTGGCTCCATGGCACTGCTCTTTGGTGGCTCTTACAACCCATAAAGACATCTGTTAGGAACACTCAGTCATAAAATTATTAATGCCTATAGCCTAAAACCAACCCCAAGTAAATAAACAGTACCAGAAGGCCCAGTGCAAAATTCTAGGATGTTAAATACACAAAAATACACAGAACTATAAATCTTCTTAATAGTTTTACGTACAGTTATGTATTCACTTGAAATTCAAATAACACACAGAAAGACTAGACACAAGTTGCTTCTGAAATAGCGCACCATAGACTTGCCTTAAGTTCAACCCTACATGAAAAGAAATCTGGGATACTATTTGTGAATCCTTGTGACATTTAGAGCTAATAATAGAGAATTATGCAATTATGAGTGTAAGTTCCTGACAAAGAAGCTCAGAATGCACATGATCCTCAAGGCTCAAACTGCAGAGGACAAAGGAAGAGAGTCCCAAGTTTGAATCATACAAATTCTTAAGAGAGGAGGATAAAGGAAATTTATTTGTGTTGTATACATGGTATTTGCAAGCATGAAGAAGATATTAAGAAATCAAGTACAACTGGATCTTTACCACTGTAAAAGCAAGTCTCTTGATTAAATGGCAAATGATTGCCACCTTAGTCACATGGTGTTAGCTCCTACCTTAATGTCAATATGGAGCACTTTGCCCCTCCACCATGTCTCTTTTTGACTTTATTTGCCAAGGAGGTCTCCAGAAGGCTGACACAGAGCCTGGCCTGCCAAGTCTCACATACAGGATGAGAGACAGACACAGCAGGCTCTGCTTCCCATCCCTCCCACAGTTAGGGCTGTATTTCATGCCTGCCTAGCACAGAAGAGCAGCCTGAACCCCTAGTCTGGTAGCCACAGATGTCAACAAGTAATGTCAGCTGGAGGTACTAGGATCTAAGCATCTGCTGGAACAGAAGAGAAGCTGCAGTACTGCAGGCATTAAGCATATCTTTGAAAAAGGTCTGGTCTTAACGGTGCTCATTAGCTCCCTAGCTGCAGTTTAACATCAACTGCAATAAGTCCAAGTGTTTGCAGGCTGGACATGTGAAGGAGTATCTGGTTTACAAATGCCAGTCCTGCACAGACAGCCAAGTCCTGGCTAAAAACAAGCACTCACTGCCTGGTAACTGGCTGTTCCCACGGAAGCCAGGCACAATCAACAGCTCTTCCATGATGGGCCAGAGGACTGGACATTTGCACTTATGTCAATGGCTAAATTAATAAGCATGCAAGATCAGCTGTACCACAGCCAGCACTAGGCATTAACATCCCCCAGCTGACATACTCTCTGACCACACCAGCTGCAGTGTAACCATTTGACATTAGACCTGTACAAAACTTGCTTCTGCTAGCAGCTCTGCCCATGGCAGCCAGCCACACCGCAAGTCTGTGTTTTGCAGTGAACCTCGTTCTCGGCTCTCCACTTCCAGCTCTCCCTTCCCCTGCAAGACAACCTCCCAGGGACACCTACGGGGAACATGGCAGAGAACCTCCTATTCCTGGTGCAACTCCAGCACCAACAGAGCACTGGAACCAGTGTATGGTAATTTAGTGGATTGACTTTTAATCCACGGAAGTATTCCATATTTTCCTTTAACGTAACCCAACATATAAATAGGATGAAGATAAGAGAGCACACTCTCTTCTTCTTCTGGCAAGGCTGGGGAGCAGAAAGTCCCTGCATTGGTCCTGTCTGCTGCTGAGCCTGTGGAAAATTTTTTAACGGGTCAGATTTGGCTATCTGGCTCTCCATGGGGGAGGTGGTGTGGTAAAATTGCATTAATTCTGTACTTTGTTAGTTACTTGGTGTTATAGTTGTATGCTGGGTGTTATATAGATCCTTTTTGTCCTTTTTCCCATTTCTCTTCCCCTCTTCCTTTGCTCCTTTGTATATCCTTGTGGTGTAGTTGTATGTATTTAGAAAAATAGAGAAATACATATATTTAGTGTGATTTTGGTTTCTTCCATAGGTTTTTTCCTTTGAAAGGGGGGAAGTTTTGGGAGAGAGGCAGACTGAGCGGTTGGAGAGCTTGGGAAAGCTATCTCAAACCAGCTCAGGTAAAATGCCACTCACTCCATGAGAAGATGTGGTTACTCTAAAGAAGTCGCACATCTTAAGCCTTAACTCAAATACCAACCTCGGGAGCTTACAACACCTTGCTCAGTTCGGCTGGCTTGATAATAACTTTGACAAATTTTTTAAGGAAATGTGTGTCTCTAATTCTAAAATAAAAAAAAAAAAAAGTGAACATGTTACTTTATTAAAGAATAATTCCTACCTCCTACGAGCAAGTATGAAGCTTTAAAACCACAGCAATGTACCAGAAATCAAGCAAGAAGTTTATTTTTTATTGTCTTAAATAAAAGTTATAAAATCTCCAAATCTGAATATAGCACTGCATTAAAAACAGGCTTTTGTTCCAAATCTTTGCTTCAGTTTAAAACTGCTGTGCCCTTTCCACCTCATCTTGCTTGGTTTGCATCCACAACTTGTGTTCCTTTCACTTTTTGACTTAAGGTTTTGTTTCTTAAACAGAGGAGGAAGGATTTTAGAATTGTGCAAGTTACAGGTACAGGGGTCTTTATCTACAGTATATTGTACATCTGTCCCTTTCCCTAAACTGTTTCATTATTTTCACTGTGAAACATATTTGGACATATCACATAAAAAAAAAAAAAAAAAAGAACACCTTACATTTGTCTATCAGGGTTCTTTAAGATCCTGGATATCCTGGAAATATGTTTTATGTATGTCAGAGCTCTGCAGACTTGGAATTGAACTGGGAAACCAAGGCCAAACCTAGTCATGAAGGATGTTTCTTGTGGAAATGTAAATAGATTATGATAATCATAACCCATCCCACACACACAGACTGGGACTGCAGTTGTGTTTTCAAATTAAGATTTCTAAAATCTAGATTCTATTCCTAGCTGCAAATCAAATTTCCATTGCAACTTTTGACAAATTATTTCATTTATCTATGCTTCATGTCTGCCAAACAGGAAGAGTTCCCTTCTTTTATCTATCCTGCCTATTCGGTAACGAAGATTTTGTGGAAAGGAAACTGAGAAGTGACAATATTAGTAGAAACCATTTCTTAGCTGGGTTCTAAGTGTCCAATCTGATCAAGGTTCAGATTTATGGATGTTACTGTAATATCAATGAACTTTCCCTAGATCACCAAAAAAGTGTTGTTGTCAGGAGATATTGCTAATAGAAGGAAACTTTAAGCAAACAGCAAACATCATCTTCAGTGACGTCCCTTGATGCATCACCTCAAATTGTAATTGTAAACAGGATATCTTATATGTTTTCTGCTTTACCTACTATGTTATCATAACACTCTTTTCCAGATCAGATGCTTGCAGCAATCATCCGTATCCATCACTTGTCCTACAGTGATCCTCCACAACCACAGCACTTTACACAAGGCAATATTTATACATAACAACTGTTGATTTCATCCATTTACATGTCTTCTGCACTCAGCCCACCTGACCATGGAGTTTCCTCAGTGAATCCAAGCTAAACTCTGCATCTTACCAGGATTGTGTTTTCCAGTTTTCTGGTATGCAACAGGTTTTCTTTGAGAGCACAAGGACTCAATAGATCCATATTTTCTAAATTACATATGTTGAAAGATATTCTAGGCACTCTATAATTAGCCAGCAAGGAAAAGCATTTCTGATTCATTAGGTCAGCTTTAATGGTTTCCTCATTAAAAGTTTTTGCTGTTAAGCTGACAGAAGCTAGAATTTAATAGTAGCTTCCAGCACTTTCTTTATTAGCTGATCTCTATTGAATCAGTCTTTATCACCTGAAGAGATATTTTAAATGGAAATTTCTCAGCCCTGAGCAACCTAGATTGACCAAAGGCCTAGAGATTGCCCTGTCCCTGCTTTAATAAACTGGCTGTATGTATTGCTGCAAAGGTCAGTCCTCATTAACCAGTGATGGCTATACAGGATTTAACATGTTATGTTCCAGTACTAATTTGTCACTTGTTGATATTGACATATTCTTGATGACATTAAATATCCATTAGATGTAATTTATAAATATGAAACTCTGGGCCCTTTTTCAAGAAATGTTCTCCTCCCGTCAAATTCACTACACTTGAATAGTACTCTGGTCTGGACAAGCTAACTGCTGTTAATGTGACAAAATATACAATTAAGTTCTCTTACTGTCCCTCCTGACTAAAAATCAGGTCAAAGAACAGTGACAAGTTTGTATTTTATATGCTTTGGTTATAGCACTTTCACCGATAGTTCATAGAAGCTTAGATTGCCCTTCATCAGACCATGTCATGCTGATATTCTCAGGTTTTCAGGGGAAAACACTCTTTCTTTAAAAGGGCAAAACTCTGTTTCTTCCATTTCTCATTAATGTCCCAGCTGCTAGACACTAAATTTTCAATGAAAGCAAGACCACCCAGTTCTAGACTGTAATAATCTTCTACAGTGTGGTTATTTTATAATGTATTCACTGCAAATACAGTAAAGAATTGGGCCCACTGAATCCAATCAAGATTGCTCTACATGAATTAAAAACAATTCTCCTCAGGAGACTAACTTGATTTTTTTAATGGTTCCTTAATAGGTGGTCTTGCTCTGGGTTTGTGAGTCCCTTAAAAAAGCCAATACCTAATTCAAAATTTTGCTTTCTGTGGGGAATTTAGTTGGAGGAACTTCTACAGTCTTTTAGGAGAAATTGCTTGCCTAATGACTAAGGTATTGTTTCAGGACTCAGGAAGTGGAGAATCAATCCCTGTATCTTTCACTATGACCTTGAAGGAACTATTTCTCAAGACTCCAGTTTCCACAGACACAAAATATAAGTGATGTTTGCCTCCTCTTACATTTGGTCTATGTTGTTTGTCTGGATCATAAACTGTGTTGGATGGGACTCCCTGTAAAATGTATAGTGTGGCACTTTACAAGCTGTAGCAGCTAGTCTAATACAAGTCAAAAATAGTAATTCACGTGCCAACACACTGACTGATTTTTCCCATCATAAGCCTAAGTAGGTGTCCTAAGTAGTGCTGTTTCTCTTAAATGGTATTAAATGAATGAAGTGAGGCAGAGGGGTTACGTGAGATGGGAAGACATTGCCAGAGGCAGTTCAGCTCCCTCCTTCTTCCATTTTACCAAGTTACCTCAAACACTGATTGCATTAATTTGGAATTTAGCAGATTGTTAATTAGGAAACCTTATTGGTTAGACGCTGGAAATGGCCCAGGAGGGAGAATACTTTAGTCTTGTCCAAGGTGTTTGGCTTTACGGAATTCCCACATTTCACCAGGAAAATCATAAGGATTCAGCAGCTCAGCTGGCAGTTATATTTTTCCTGGTAATCTCCTCTCGAGGAAAACCAAAACTGGCGTACTCAGCATTAAGATGTGAATGCTAAGCTTGCTGGCACAGGAGTGACCTTGGCATCCTTCAGCAGTGCCTTACAATGTTAATGGACGATTAATGTAGGGAGGAGACAGCAGCAAAATAGGGAATAGATGAGAAAATGTGTAGGCAGTAAAGTAGCAATGAGCTTTCAAACCCCCTCCATACTCACAGTCCACAAAAAGCAGCCTGTGACCATTCTCTGGAACCAGGATGAAATAATTCATCATAAGAGCAGTTTAGAGACTCAGTGTAAAACAAAAAAAATCTTCAAAATTTAATAGTGGATGAGGAAAAGGATAAAGAGTATATTACCACTAGCAAGTGAACACCTTGAGCTTCTTATACAGTCTCTACTACACCGGTTACTTCTGGCTTACAAAACACTTCAACCTCCCTTGCTTACATTTGCATGCATGTTTTAAACAGACTCTGCGTTGCCATCAGCAGCATCAGAACAGAGGTCAAGGTTAGCTTTGAAGAATGGCAGGAAAAGTGGCATCCAATCCTAGGCCCTCTTCCAGTTTTTGTTTGCGTATTTTAACAAAAAAAACACCACACAACTTAGACAAGCTGCAGAGTGGCAGACTTCTTGCTAAATAGAGCAATCCTTCAAGCAGGAAATAACAGGAAGGCTTAGAGGCATATGGAACCCATTAAAAATGGCATACTTGCAGCGATAGGTTATAGAAAAGCATCTGAAAAAAAGCCTGTCTACAAGTCAATCTTCTGTGAACTGTCTCAATGCAACTGAAGTGTGTTTTCAACCAGGCTTCACTTTTCCATCATTTCTTCGTTTGACCACATTTGAAAAACGCCCATAGCAACTTAAGCCCCATATACTCTAAGACCCATCTTGGCACAGAGGGAAAGGGGACAGGAATGAATGGCATGCTCACATAGGCACCATAACATGCCACCATTACCTCTGGTTATTTGCCATAACCAGAAAGAAACTGTTTCAAAGGTTTAATGGGGCCATAATCCATATTTGTGAAGATCCCAAAGCTCTTTGTGCCTGGATGTGATAGACATGTGGGTGCTTCCCTAGCCCAAAGTGACACTCACTGGGCTGCTCTCCTGAAGCCCCACACTTGTTGCAAGTGTGGATTTTGACTCCTTGCCTCCGACACTGCCTTGCGGCTTCTGGAGTCTGACTGCTAACTTCCCTGTTTCATGCAGATGCAGCAAATTTCAACCTAAAAGAATAACAATCAGTCATTCGTTAACATCAGACATGCAAAACAAATTTAGCTAAGCTGATTACTGTAATGTAGTAGCCAAGAGCACTGTTCAAATTGACATGGGAGAAGAAATGCCTTTGATACTCTCAGTATAACAAGCTGTCTATTTTTGTGAAGTCTCATGTTTCTTAATTACCTTAATACTATAAGAATTAGGTAATACCAACGTACAATAACTCACACCGGGCTAGGTTCACAACCTTCCATTCCATGGTGCTTACAGAGAATGCTAATCTGATGGTAAGAGAAGTCTGGCTGTGACAGAAATGGTGTCAGGCAGCTTTTTTTCAGTAATCAGATGCACCTCAGGATAAGGAAAACCCTAAAATGCCACAGGTCAGAATTCACAGTGGAGGTAGAAGAAATGCTACAGGCACACAGGCAGCTGCAAATATGTCCTCCTGAGTGAGCCTTGACAAAACCCTTTTCAATGACAGCTACACCATGGAGGACTGTCCCCTTCCCCTAGAAAGTCCCTTCCACAACCTACCACAGCCAAAAATGAGGATGAAGTACTATCTTCCCTTGAGTACTGCAAAAGCAATTCTACTTTCCCAGCCATGTGTGTACGAGAAGACACCTAAGACACCTTCTTGCCCACACATCACCCCCATAATCTGTGCAAGACCCACACAGACACTCACTATGAACCTGGCACATCAAAATAGTGCAGCTATGGAGATGCCCTGAATTAACCTGAGAGGAAGAGACCAGTTCCTGGAGAAGGTTAATTTTGCATTCACCTGGCCGTTTCCAGTAAGACATGAAATTAGGCCTGAAGGAATTGCATATGTGGTGTTGGATGTCAGGTACAATACATGCTGCAATAGCTGAGCATGTCAGTGCTAGTAGACATGAAGCAGGTCCTTGTGTGCTAACCCCATAGTGTGTGCTTTACACCCCGGTATTTTTCTCTGTGAGTTTATTTATGGGCAGACTTTGAAATAGAAAGCAAAGCTTCCTAAAATGGGAACAGATGGGATCTGCCTATTATCCCAAATCATTGTATGACACAGAATAAAAACAAGCAAGGCTCATGTGTGACAACCTGCAGTGCAAGATTCTAAGCAGACCCTGCTGACAAGTAGTATCTTACTGCTGAAGAGACCCAAGCTGGCTACTCTTTCATGTACTTCAGCAGAGTTACTTTTAGTTCACAACAGTAAGAGTAAGGAAAGGAATCAACTTCATGTGCAACAAACACAGTTGAGATTCAGACTTTGGCTCTTGGGTATAAAGAAAAGAGAAAACCAAATAGCTAGAAGCACGTTAAATTTTCCACAGCTACAAATGGCTCTTTCATGCATGATACGTACAATTACAGTATGCTTAAATCCTGGATTATTGGGACAATAGTTTGTAGCAGCTTTAATCCAAGTGAGTCATTAAGCTGTGCCACTTCAGTAGGAATCTGCATACTTAAAAAGTGTCTCTGTATCACTCAGTCCATCTGTGTAACACACAGTCCACACAGCTCAGCTCCAGTAATTAACTTAACTACACTTCCTCATGAACATATTGCTACCATGTGTATATATTAGCATCTTGGCAATATTTTCTTTTTGTAAAAAGATTGGAAGTATTAGTGGCCAATGTGGTAAATCTGTCTGTGTCTGTCTGTATGTCTAAGCCTTATGGCTGTTCGCAGCAATTGTGTATGTCTCTCTCTCTCTTCCCTTGTGTTAGACTACCAACTGCTTTGGAAACTTCTTTTCCCATTTCAAATGCATTTTTTGCTTCCATATTGATAAACCCCCCAGGAGATGACTAGCAAGACGCTTGCATCTGAGGCAAGGCTAACAAAGGAGACTGTTGATGATGGTGAATTGAGTTGGAAAGCTTACAGGGACAAAGCCGGTTTCTACCAGTGCAAACCGGGCTGTAAGACTGCACTAACCATAAACGTCTGTTAGGAATCTTCAATGGCTTATCAGCCTCATCAAAGATCCCAAGAAAAGGAAAAGATGCATCTAAACAAGGAAGCTTGCTAGCAGTTTTAGATTCACGGTTCAGGGCCAGATTCTGAAACTCAAAGAAACCTTGTCAAAACCAGACTGTTCCAGAGACTGATATAAATCCCAAAATACTGAACAGTAACAACAGAAAGCTGAGGCAGGAAAATGGACTCAGCTTGCTTCTCTGATTTCTGTGAGAGCATCTGTACTCCATAATCTATACAGCCAGTAACCAACCTGAACTGCTTAAGTCCACACGTTACAGCGCACTGGAGTACCTATTTACCATCTCAGAGCAGTCCCTGCTCTCCAGCACATTGCTCACGCATTTATACAAGTAAACACATCAAGAGCCACTTTGGTTATCCAAAATACAGACAGTCTATTTCTTACACAATCCAGAACCGGGATCAAACGCTTTGTAAAGCTTGCAGATGACACATTCCAAAGTCTAGTGCGGGGGTGTCAAACTCACAGCCCGCAGGCCAAATCTGTCCCTCCACCTTGTTTCTACCTGGCAGGAGCAGGAGAATGGCAGGAGCCATGAGTTTGACACCCCTGGTCTATCATCCTACACAAATAAGCTACAACCCAAATAGCCCTCTGGCAAGCTTACAGAATCACAAAGCCAGCAGTAGTCATGCTGTTTAGTCATATAACTGTAAAGGATCACAAAAAAATCTAAACAATATTTTTTACATCATTTATCCCCAGCTGCAACTATACATGCCAAGTTTTACCACCAGGAAATAAATGAGAAAAATTAATAGGGAAAATCCAAATAGATTTCTGACTCTAAAGTTTTAGTAAGTCACACCAGAATTAGGATTTGACATCACCTGTTAATCAGTGTTTTGAGAATTCCCTCCTCCATACCTTGCAATATCTCTAAATGGAAAGATACAACTTAGGAAATATATTTTAATAAATGAAAAGCTAATTAAAATCAATCCTGTGACCTGAGGTTGTGAACACAGTTTTTTATATGCTAACTAGGATTACTGGTAGGTAACAGAATGAAAAATGATTTTTTCTTTTTATAGACTCCCCAAAATTGGACAAAAAAGCCAATATATAAAACAGTTTATAGAATGAAATTACCACACTCTCCCACTCCCCAAATAAATCGAATACTACTATGCATTTATTTTCTGGAAGTCTGTCTTTATGGTGAGCCAAATCCACCTAAGTGTCCTCTGGGAACTGCAGTGTCAGAGCCTCAGTTTTTAATCCTCCTGACAAAAGACTTCCCAGCCCATCTCCACCTCTCACTATGTACAGCAATCACAGGATTCCTACAAAGTCACAGCTGGCAGAAGTACTTCATGCACTATCACAGGAGTTATAATTCAGCTACAGCAAGGTCTGCAGGAAGGAACAGCAAGATGATATGCAAAAAAACCCCAAACTCCTACATGGGATCACAGAAGCTAAGCAGATGCAGACACGCAGGGAACTAACATGAAACATTCTGACCAGAACAACTATAGCAAAATATTATTTCTGTTAAACCCAACATGAAACACATTATTTTCCAAGTTGACCTGGGAAAATTCAAAAGCTTTCTGCTTTCAATCTTACAGTATTCCTGATGAAAAATATGTTCTGGTTTTGCTTTGATTTGGTGTTTCAGAAGGAAAAGAAAAATCATACTTACCACTTAGATAGGGCAGTGTTTAAATCAGCAGAATAATTCAGAAGAAGAAAGAATTCAAAAGAGGTGGGGTTGACACCACTGCTCTGTAGTACTCTTGCTAAGGACTAACTACTGCTTACACCTCTGCACGTACACCATGCTAGGATTCTGTTCACCATGCAACACCATGGACTGCTGGAGAGTTCAGCCAGCTCTGCTTCTGTGCACAGGGCCAGGCTAGAGGAAGCCTGTCCCCCCACCATTCCCTTGCGCACTAGTCTTGGAATTGAGTACCACAAATGTAACTTTATCATTCCCATGCTCATAGTGCTCATCCCTGGGTAGTTAAGAAGGCTAAAGTGTAGAGAGGAAGTGAGAGCAGTTGACTGCTAAGCCCAAACATACAGAGAAAACGACAGCAAGCTGAAGCCATCACTGCACTGAAGTCAAAATAACATTTTTGTATTCCAGGGCCAGAAGACTTGAGGCACCTTGCTGCAAATCCAAAGGTGCACATTTGAGCTTCATTCTGGATTCATGCCAGAGGAAAGCGCTCAGGGAAGCAGCTGTAAAGGAGAACCTGAATTGTCAGGCCAGAGAAGAGAAGCCAGATGTGGGCCATCAGCTGCCATGTGGCTTGGCCGTGCTACCTCAATGGGACAAGCACTGGATTGCAGTTGTCTGTAATTGAATTCAGAGGGTTTTGCCTGGTTTTGGTTTGGATAATTTCACCTCCTTCAATTGTTCCATCATGTTATCAAGTTTGTTGGGATATTGGGGGGGCAAGGGAAAGGGGAAGGGTGTGCATGAAAAAGCACTAGGAAATCTAAATTTCCTGTAGAAACTAGCCTGTTTGTTGTTTTATAGATTACGTTTGCGCTGAAAAATGGACTTTACAAACACACCCTCTTAGCTATCTAGTTAACAGGTCTGCAGTTCACACTTGCACACATTTTATTTCAAATACTCCCTTGAACTCTAACTTGTTCTGCTGTTAGTAGTAAGGTCACACACACTCAAAACTTCATCCCCTGAAATAAGGCTCTCCTGACCATATTCATAAGGAACAACATATCTATTGGTCACTTTCAGCCACAAGTACGTTGTATTTTTTAAGTGTGTTACCTGTAGTTTCTGCAGCCATCAGCAGTCTTCATTCCTTAATCAACAGTACAACACTCACCACATTGAAGCATGTCTGTATTTCCAGAAAGCAGAAATTAGTACATCAGTCACTGCTGCACACCAGATTTGTAAGTAAACAAGGCAATACTGAGACCTAAATCCAAACACATTCTTAAACAGGTTAGTGAAATGCACTAGAACCATTGTGCAAAAAATAATTTCTAAAATGAAATCAATTTAGTGTTCTCAAGAATTTAAAGAAGTTCACCTAGGCGTAAAAGAATTAATAAGAGAGAGGTTTGCCAATTTTCCTGAGTATCATATTGAACACACTACTGCAGTTCATAAAACAATATGGGGTTCCTTTGACAACCAGCACAGCTTCATTCCCTCTGTGGCTTTAACACACTCAAGGGGAGATGGGTTTAGAAACAATACAAATCTGCTCAAAGTCTGTTTTTGTGTGGACCCATTTACTAGTCATACATCTAAAATAAGAATAGTCTTCTTCTTTCTCTGGACTATCCAGGTCAACTTCACCACAAGCAATTACAAAACAAAGGCTGGGAGACATCAAAAGCCATTTCTGCCATTTCCAGAGGCTTGTTGCTAGCTTATAAACCCAACTTATGCTATTTTGTGGCTTTCAGGTAGAGCATAGTTATATGTCTATCATCTCATGACTCCACCAGTCACAATATTCACCATTGCTGTTGATTCACCAACTCCAAGTGCCCTATTTGGCCTCAAATATTTGAAACAGTAAACTAAAGGGACCACTTGAATATCTGCACTGTCACTCTCCACTGAGCTAACACCTGGGCGCAGTTACTGCCTCCATGTTTATGGAGGTGAGGCAAAACTTTTGCACAGCCTACCACCTTTAGCAATGTCAACTTTGTCTAGAGGATGAAAATAGGAACCTGTGCTGAAAAAAAAAATCGTAAAGGAAGCATATTGCAAACATACAAAAAACTCTGGAATCCTGGCAGGAAAAGAAATAAAACAGTGAAGAATGAAGGGGACATGGCTAGACAAAGTCAACATCTTGAGAAGCAGTTGGTAAAGTGAGAGACTGATTTCAGCATAGTAAACAAGCTATGAAGTTCTCCACAGGGAGAGCAGACAAAGCACCCTGGATTACTGCAATGCCTAAGCCATTTCTCCTTTGTGATGAACATCTCAAAAAAAAAATCCTGGTTTTCTGCCTATTTGTTTACAAGGAGACATAGAAGTGGCAGTCTGTTTTGGAATGATACTTTGAAGTCAAATGCTGTAACTTGGCCTAGACACATTCTCACTTTCGCTGAACACACTTCCCACTTGTTGAAAGGAAATGAGGGTTTTACAATAAAACAGAAAAAAAGCAAGTGGATTTTTAAGATACGTTATTTTCTTTCGAGAAGAGTTAAGATATATCATTTATTATTCCACATACAAAATTGTACTAGACTTGATAGAAATTGAAGGTTAAAACAGCAGGAAGGATATGCCCATATAAACCTTGCATTGCCAGTATATCGCAGAAATTCCAGGGTACAGTGACAGGTACGCAGTCTCTAAAGGCTGCATTTTTTTTGCCCCACTTTAATGGCATAGGATCAAGTGCTGGCTGTGTTACCTTCTTTGGACTTCTCACTACAGGAAGAACATCGAGATGCTGGAGCACGTCCAGAAAAGGAAACTGAGGAGAGACTTTACCACTCTCTTCAGCTAGCTAAGAGGAGATTGTGGTGAGGTGGGAGTTGGTCTCTTCTCTCTGGTAGCTAGTGACAGTAAAAGGGAAATGACCTCAAGATGTGCCAGGGGAGGTTTAGGTTGGATATTATGAAGAATTTCTTTACTGAAAGGGTTGTCAAGCTTTGGAACAGGTTGTGTCACCATCCCTGGAGGTGATTAAAAGACAAGTAGATATCGTACTTGAGGACATGGTCTAGCGGTAGACTTAGGAGAGCTGGATCCACGGTTCGAATCAATGATCTTAAAGCTCTTTTCCAACCAAAACCATTCTATGATTCTATGATTCTGCTCTGGCTTCCTCACACAAGAGTGCTTGAGTTTCCCATCCCCTCAGCCCTCATAGACGTGGTGTATCTGGAAAGACATCAAGCATGTATGGAGTAGACCAAACAAGCAAAATTTCTGCAGAGATTACAGTGAAGAAAACCTTCTGTACCCCATCCTAGGAGTTCTAGGATGGGGTACAGGAGCTCTGGGACAGAAGTACAAAAGTAGCTTAATTGTACAAAGGACAATATCGCCATTCACAGATTTGGCAAAAATAAGGTTTTTCCAACCTGATCCCTCACAGATCTTCTATCTGATCTTTTGACTAAAAGTAGATACATCAGCTGGGTACACAACACGCAAGCAACTATCTAAAGAAGGCAATATTGAGCAAATATGAAAACTGTACAATAGAAGGAGAAGGAAGGATCATTCTCTCTGACACAAAATAAAGCAACAATCTGTCACTCAGCCCAGTCCCTAATTCTTTGTTTTGGAGTCATAGAGGCAAACCTCATGTCCACATTTCATCTTGCTATCCAGTTGTATAATAGTACACACAGGCCCAGAGGAGTCAGGGAAGACAGTAACATCTTTTATGTTTTTCTGGCAGTCTTCTTTCACTTCAAAATAACAGTTTTGGAATGGATCACCTATCCCATCTGTGTCTGAATCCATTCAAACCTCACAGAGAGAAGGGAGAGAGCTTCTAATAGAGATAAACAGTCCATAGGTGGATGAAATTTTGCAAACTCAACATCTGTGTGAAGTATCTGCAGGCTGCGTAGATGTGTCAAAAGGGCTTGCATAACAATAATATTACACCTGAAGTTTAGTTTGAGAGTAGTTAAATCATTCACAGAGGTATTGCAACACTAGGAAAAAGAGTGAAAATTAAAAAAAAAAACCTCTTCTCTGTCTCACTATAGTTACTTTGCAACTTCTAATACAATGAATAATGTCATAGAGCTAAAATTAACTGGTTTATATCACCACAGAAACTACTGTTGCAGTGTGTGAGCAGATGTCATCTTAACATTTTTTCCAAGCACTGAGAGAAAACTCCTCCAATTAAATTTGAAATAGTTGATAAAGTTAGTTTTTGGCCCAATAACCTGCTCTTCATGTGCTTATTCTCTCACTGGTGGTTCGTTCTTCATGCCTATAGAGACACAAATACACGAACTTGTATTGGCTCAGGCATAAAAGTCCCGATTGACTTGAAGAAAAAAAGGTCTTTAAATGTAAAGTTTGCTAAAACACTCTTACCCAGAAGTGTAAATATGTGAAGATTATAAATATTCACTGAACGGAGTACAAGTAGTAAATTTGATGTGCCTACCAAGGGCTGTATATTTTCAGCTGATTTTATTCTTTCTGGAAGGCTTTATAATGCATTTATGAAGATGTGCTTACAGGCAGGATTAAATCTCTCCTGTTTGCACAACTATAACATAAAATATGCAAATATTGTGGTACATTAAAGCAGTTGTTTCTTGCTTTTCTCTTCTGAGGAAACTTGATTGTGGAAGATTTTTCCCATCTCCTGCTTAGCTTATTAAAGTCAGAAAATACCTCATCCTATAATTTCTATACCCTAAATCCATCTTTTGTCTCTTCCAGAGAATGTATTGTGTATTATGTCTGGGAAAAGACTGCAGAACTTGTCCTGCACTGGAGTGACAAGCAAGAAGTGAGAGCAAGCCAGGGCTCATACTAAGACAACAAGAAATAAAACAACTTACATTTAGACATTTCACACAGATACTGATCACCGAAAAGAGCATTTACTGTATTAAATTTAAATCCATGAATAATTCACCAGTTCCAGCTGATGACGAACCCAGAAGTGGCAGAGTATTTGATGATCAATAATTACTTCTGAGATTTTAGGAAATGTGGCATCTTACAAGTGAACAATTTAATTAAGCACTAGATTTGATTGTTTAATTGCATATGCTGTATCAATCTCTCTTCCTTTTGAATTTTGTGCAGGTGACAAAAATAGTTCCTCGCTTTTGGAATAAATGTATTTCTCACCATGAATTACAAAACTGGTTCTCTAATAAGGTTTTCAAATATCGCATTTTGTGCTATACTTCCATTCTCATTGAACTGCTAATAGCCTTCAAATAATAAGTTTACTGGAAAATGTAGCTAGCTCTATGTTCACTGAAATTGGATTTGATTATCATCTGTTGCTGAGGTTTATAATAAGTGACAGTGCTAAGACCGAATCTGATTTTGCTGTGACCTTATGTCCAGTGCTGTCATACGCCAGCAATAGATAAAATTTCCCCAACACATGTCCAGGTTGTCAGTCTTAGAAACTTTTTTCAAAAATGAAGCAGATCCATATTTTTGTATAAAGAGTTTTTCTATAGGAGCAGCTCCTTTCTAAAACATCTCCTTTTAAAAAGTGATACCATTAGTTTTCACACTGAACACATCTCACAAACTGCTAATCAAATTCTTTCATTTTTTTTTTTTTAGGTCTGCTGGCATTGTGCCATCATCTTGGGATGCAGAAATCCAGCTTGTTTTTTTGTGAGTAGGAAAAATAAGAGAGAATTTTTTCAGTTCCTTACTCTGTGTTGGGGAAGTAACTTTCTCCGCTGTGAACTCCAACAGCTTTGGGTTTTAAATATCCCCTAGGATGAGGATGCAGGTATTTCTACTCATATACTATGGATCAGTTTTTGATCTCCCTCACTGCAAAGCCTTTTTCTTGGTACTTTTTCCAGTTTTCCCTGTCTTTCATTTCTCCAAGTTACAGGAAACTTCCCTGTGATGCAGCAAAGAGCTCGTTTCCTTCCTTTAAACACAGGTCTTGATACACAGGCATATGTTTCCCCACATCATTGTCACACCTTTCATCAATCCCCCCTGATCAGACATCAATATGCCTGGTCTTTAAATCTTCTCCCTTAAAGTTATGAGTCCAGAATCTTTGCACCCGTTTTTTTCACACTATTTTCAGAAGAAAGAACCAAAAGCGCATTTTCCTGTGATGCTAGATCCCTAGTCAAAACCAGCTGAAGATTGAAGGAAAAAAACACTTCAGTAGGCTTCTGTTATAAGCCTGTGGTGTGCAACTACCACTTCTATTTTTGTGACCCAGTGCTTTTGAACACATGTAACCCTTGAGTATACAGACCCTTGCGAGGAAATTTTTCTTAAAAAACCTTGTCACTCACTGCCATCTCCTTTCATGTCTAGATTAGTTTGTAATAGATCTCAGTCAAAAACTGGCAGCAGTCTATTATAGACTCTGGCTGAAAACTTCTCAACCAGATCCATAGCTTTTACTGAAACAGAAAGAAATAAAAATTCAGTTCACACTTGTACATGCACCTAATTCCACTGCATCTCTGGGCATGGTACCCAAGGTGCTGGAGCAGCCTTAAACCTTTCAAATACAATATGTATTTTAATTCTCCTTGGAGTTACCCAAAGATTAAATCTTTACATCAGAATCTGAGACATCTTTTTTTTATTAAGTAAATGAGCCAGTTATAAAATTCTTCTTGAACTAAATAATGCCAGCTCTAAACTTCAAAGAAACCCTAGAAATTGCAGGAACCCTTTAACAGAGTCTTTTCACACTAGAGAAATATTCCAGTCTGGTCTCAGATTCTATGAGTACAGCAGCACCTACAGTTCCTTTTCTTTCTGTCATGAGAGTTCATATAAATTATGTCTTGTGTGATCCATTATTATATCCTGTAAACCATTATTTCTGTCCTGGCAGAAAAAATTGCTCATAGCTACAATGAAATATACTATCCCCACTACAAGAAAGCTGTGGGGATTGATATGAAATCAACCTGTGTCACTAGATACTCTGATAATACTGAAGATATAAAAACCAACAGCATTCAGAGAAGTTTTTGCTACGTATATTCTAAACTGCCTTTAAACTCCAGTCATTTCTGATGAGATTTTAGGGTTTTTCTGTTAATTTTACTTTTACTCTTCTCATAGCCCTTCTTTATCCACTTTCTTAAGGTGTTCTGCTTCCACAACCTTCACTGTCAAGACTGTTCTCCAAAGCACAAGTTACTACAGAGCAGTCATAGAACAAGAATTATAAATGCACACACTTGCCCCAAGAGCCTCCTATATGCAAAGCTGGGGATGTCCCCAGTTTGAAGGACAAGGACTACAGAGCTGTGTCATGAATATGATTTTGAATAGCCCAGAGTGGGAAGGCTATGACAATTATTGGTAGTAGGGGTGTTTCACCCTCTTAGTTCACAAGGTAAATCCTGCCTGTAGTCATCATTATGTTTGTATGGTTTCAGCAGGCATTTTATCTGCCTAATCAAAAGAATCTATTTTCTGCTACCCAAAGAAGGAATAATGCAGTACACTCTCAGAAAAAAAAAAAAAAAATGTAACAGTGTAACACAAACATACTGTCAAACCATGCTTGAATAATTATGGTTCCTGTGGCATTTTTTCATGAACAGAAAAGAGTTCCATCACTTAACAGATAGGGGGGAAAAAAGGAGCTAGCAACCCTGAATTTTGAATAATTTTGCTGGATTCATTGTACAATCCATGGTTACAGAATAGAAAAACATAGCAGTATCTTTTCAGAAGTTTCAGCGAGCATATTTCATTCTTAACTGCTAGAGATCACTTAAATTTATCTGGACATCACTATCTAAGCTGGCTTAATACCTCTGCTCTCTAGCTCATGTATTTCAAGATGACATTTGGAATAGTCTTCAGTGTTCTGCAAGATTAGGTTTAATATAAGGATTGTGACACCTGTACATATTTCTTAGTTATGACTCAGTTATCCCGGTACAAGTAGGTTCCATTTGCAATGGTTGACACAGACAAGAAGTCAACTTGGCAACTGGGGAATACAATTAATAATACCGAATCCCTATTCAGTTTCAGAATAACAACAAATGAAAGCAACTATTAAAACTGCTCTGCTAACACTTGAGAAACAGCCTACCATTCTGGATGATGCTTGTATCATGCCACCAATATATTAGCCTGTCTTTCTTGGCAGACCTTCCAAAGAGTATAGTATGTACTACATGACCAGACAGATAAATATCGTCTCACAAGCCTTATTAAACTAAGCCACAAGAACACTCCCTTTCAGATTGAACTGTATCACAAAAGAAGATTAAAAAGGTCCTGTGATTTTTTTTTGCCTTCAGCTGTTGCTCATTTTTTCTTATAGAGCTATGTACCAACCAGCTAAACTAATAACCCACTGATACTTCCATGCATGAAGTAGCCATAGATAGTTTTGCAATCACGAAAAAGATAGAGAATCTCATAACATATCAGCAATCACCAGAGAACAGAATAGCACACACTAGCTCTGAAAACAAAGCTCTAAAATATTTAACACTGAATTTCTTTGGAGATTTCTGTTAGAACTCGACAGAAAAGATCCATCGTGTGCTTGCAAAATAAATGCTAATCCTTACAAGGCTGGATAACCATAAAATGGCTCCAGGCATGTCTTTGGTTCTTTTTTACTGTTGGCTCCTATGAGAATCACCGTATTCCCTGATGCTCAGGGAAAGCTGTTTAAATGGTTACTTTCCCAGTCTCTTCCAACACTCTCATTTTTTAGACGTCACCTCTTTTCTTTTTCACACTTAACACTTCCATTTATGCCTAAGATTAAGAGTTGTTGTCTGAGTGCATTAATCCAATCAGCTTTTGATTTTCACATTGTTTTATAGGTTATAAAAACTAAACAGCAAGCTAAAGAAATAAATTAACACTGTGCACTGTCAAGGTAAAGTCGAAGAAAAATATTTACAGTCCGTTCTTGAAAGGGATTAAGCTGATTTATGACTGAGCCTACACCAGTGTTACCAAGAGCAGACCCTCCTCACTTCAATGATCTCTGCACACTGAACACACACCCATGACAGCAGCACTCTTGCTACCCCAACATGCAACAAATGCATTTGTGTGCCGAATTACTCTTTAAATTTAAAAATTACTACAATATCCCAAATTCAGCTTCCTTCTCTCAATGATCTGATACATCATTAATTTTTCTTCTCTGCCCTCAGTTTCTTACTCTTGTCTTTGAGATGAGCTTTGAGACACATTCCAAAATACAGGTGCAATGACAAGCACAATGGTTTTGTCCCAGATATATCTTCAGTTCAAAATGAAGTTTCAGGACAAAACACTGAAGAAAAGAGCATTTTACAGCCCAAAAGCAGAAACAAAGTTTCAGCCCAAAGTAAAAAAATAATTACTCTGATAGATTATGCTAATTCATGTCATTATAAAGGACAACTATTGTTTTCTTGGGGGTGGGTGGCATCTTATATTCAACATTTATTTCACACCATTTCTTACATGATTTCACTTCACTCACCTCAATCTTGCCTCAACTAAAGAGTCTAAGAAAGGGCACCATGACATGTTACAGTTCATCTCAGTTTCATTCTTAGACAAAGGAAAGAAAATTATTCAGCCTCTCTTCATCAAGGAGGTTTACACTTTGTATTCTTATCCATTGTTGATGCCCATGAAACTCTTTTCATCCCCTCTTTTGTCACCTTTTTTTTAAAACACAGTCTTAAAAGGCCTATTGCGCACTTGCTGCTACTTCACATCCTAACACAGTAGATCGCCTACAAACCATCCCTGCTGTGCCCAGCCAAGAAAAATGTTTCAGTCTTGGAGTTGTCAGGTGAAGTTCTTGAGAAATTATATGTGCAGATCCTTTTTCAATTGTGATTAAACAGACAATAAAACTAGCACTAAACCATTCTCTTCCAGGAATGAAAATTTAAACAGACGTTTAAGTTGCCTTTATTTGCATAAAAATATTGCTTCTTGGATTGAATAACCTTGTGTATGTTTGTGAGAGGTCTAGTCATCTCTGCAATAATATAGTATGTACAGTAAACCACACATCAATGCTGCAAATCAAATAAAAAGGGTTTCATGCTTATAACAGGGAAAATACACCAAATGCAAAGGTCAGAACCTAAAAGAAGAGGAAAAAAATGAAAAGAGACAGAGGAATCATTCAGAAAGGACTGTGTGCAGTTATAAAACAGCTATTGCTCTTCTGCGAGATTGTATTATCAAGACATTTGTAAGGGTTCAAGTGGCCAATTGCTATTAAGAAAAATGGTCTTGAAACTCTGAAGAGCTCATTAATTTTAGTAGGCTAGATTCTTTCTCTGAAATCTCCAGAAATACATTTTTGATTATATATTATCCATCATGAATTGAGTTTAAAGTTTTCCGGTCGTTCAATGGTAAAAAAAATTATGTAGCTCTTGTTATCCATGAATCCCATTTAAGTGAATACCTGGAACTTAGGGATGTTCTGGCATAATTAGTTTATGTTATGAATACCAAAAGAGTTTGTAGAGGCAATGCTGGGACAAGCTTTAGTTCTACGCATTTATTGTCTCCCCGGCAGATATTTAGAGAGATAGTATATCGAATATAGCAACTAGAAATGATCCTTCTTACAGAATATTGTTCCCAGGTGCTGTTACAAAAATCATAACTCATCAAATCCTGCAAAGAATCAACATAGTTTATTGGAAACATGTTTGACTGAAAAGAGCTTCCCTGGAAGAAGCCAGAGTTGGAAGTGTGTTTATCAGATTGTCGTTTAACAAAATGGAGTGTATGTGACTCCTTTGTTTTTAAACTGCATTGCAATTATTTGTATTCTTATCATGATGCCTGCAGATGATCTTTGCAATAGAACTGTGTCACAAATGGTCTTCTTTCATTAACTACCTCCAGACAAATCAATATATGGGGCGAGAGATGTGGGCAGCATCTTTCAGGAGAAACAAATTGCCATTGAAACTTATAACATTCAATTAGTTATTAAAAAATAAACCATTCTGGAAATATAGTCTGTTTTATAAATTCTTCATTGTGAAGAGTAGGTGGTACTTCAAAATGCTAGTGGAGCAATACGTTCTTGTTTGTCAACTTAATATTCCCATATGTAATTACAAAATTGTGTGCAGGCTGACCACTTTGCTCCATTAGGGAAATGGACTGCTAGCATGACAAAATATCTATTTTTAGCTACAGAATGAAAAATAATTCAACACACTAAGTCATTTTCACTGCTTTTCTGCCGTATTTCATCTGTGCCCTTTAACAAAACTCAAACTTCTTCCCAAGATTTCCAGGGCGAAAAAAAAAAGGAGGGTCAATTATCCAATTATCTTTATGTGTTTTCTAGAGTAAACAAGAAGAATCAGCTTAATTGTATCTAAAATATTCAATCTCAGTTCTAGGTAAAAATTTCTACTACTGAAGCTAGTGAAACACTGAATAAGGCTGCTCAGAGAGGTCATATAATCTATACTGTCCCTACCTGTGCCTAAAGTTTTTAATGGCTGCAGAGGAGATCCATACTGTCAGTGCAGAGCATTGGACTCAGCTGCTTCTCAAAGACCTTTCCAGTCTGACACATCTATTATTCTCTGCTTATATGCACCCTGGTTCTATGACCACATTGCTGGACTGCTGCACTCATACAGCTGAAGCTGATAAGGCTTGGCATAAGTATAGGGTCCTGTCAAAACACTAACACTTGCAGGACTAGAGTTTTTCTTCAACACTTCATGATTTTTCATTATTAAGACATGCTTGAGGTCTGTACACACTACAGTTTGCCAAGGTCACTGCAGCATCTTTTTGATTAACTAACTGATCAGTACTGCTTGCTTTGTTGTAACTGCAAATAAAGAACTTTCTGAGCAATATCAGATTCAGTTTTCATTCCTGGTGAATACGGTTGCATAAGAAAGTGTAAAACGTTAATTATCTAACTAAAACACGTAAGAAAGTTATCTGTGTTAGGTGTCATTTAAAAAAAAATAGTGTAAATATTACGCAATAAGAAATTTTTTTTAAAAATCCTCCCACATCAGTGTAACTTGTCCTCAAGAGAGAATCAATACTAGATGTCACACTGATTACTACTCTCTTACGCTCTCTAAATAATCATTGCATCTTTGCACATCAAAACATGATCCAATCTGAATATAAAAAGCAGAGAAATTTTAGTTGGTATAGAAGTGATCACATCTTTTAGCCATGTTCTGGACGTCCACAAATTGCTGAGGTTATTCAGTTTGCCTGTTATTTTATTTTTAACTACAGTCATAAACTAGGCTGATGCCCTCAAGGCGACTGCTATAGCTGGCCCACCGAATACTGTACCCGGTCAGTATAGCATGACTGTTTCCTTCAATACATACTCTCTAGTTTGCTCCAGCTCTGAATAGTATCTAATTTTTGATGAGCATGCCCCCTGCTACTTTGTTTACTTGTGTTAGCTTGCTGCTTCAAATTTTAGCAAATTCACCTATCTCCTTGACAGAGCCACATTTCCTCTTGATTCTCCCATGTTTTATTTTGCTTTTTCAAATAAAACAAGTGTCATCTGTTTCTTTATTCTCCATCTTCAGCTCTGTTCCTAGCTCCACAGGGAAATGGTTCTCCACGTACCTACACGTCACTGTCAGTATATTTGGGATACCCTTGACCTCAGGTTAGAATGTACCACATGGCTCTCCATATTCAGTATTCATATTTACTCTTAATTATCTTTAAAACAGAGTTGTTTATACAGCCAGCTGTATGTTGAAAGCTGCATACTTGTTGCTTACACCCTGCCTTTAGCCATTTTCCCACAATGGTACATACTGCCCCTTTATCCACACACTTATTCGGTGCAATTGAGATGAACATCAGCTACAATCCCTCTGACTGCTGTCCTGCTCTTGTGCTGTAAACAGATGAATTCTAATCAAAATACCTCAGGGCATTTTACAGTCTCTCAAAGTCACTTTCGTGTTGCTTCATCTAGTACTCTCTCTTAACAAGTATCTCAAATTGGATGATAGCACTAGAAGGTTTTACTCAAATACAAGTAGTACCCATTTTCCAGCCTTATTAAATCATAAAGCATTTGATTCATTTCCAAGGATTAGGTCCAAAATATCCTCTGGCTATATTGACCATTCAACAAATTGCATTATGAAGGCAGCGCTACACTAGAGTAGCTCTAAAAGCCTGCCTTCCATGGATTTTGTATGGTTATTATCCCAATCAATACTAGAGTGATTCAAATCCCTCATGATCAGTCTCCAAGGCTGCTTTTAGGTCCTTTTCTTGTCGGTACAAACATTTCACAAATAATTTTTGTGAACTGCCCTCAGGGTCTGCAACTACATCTAGCCTTTGCATCATCAACTTCTTTCCATACAATCTCTAGTTTATGGGACACTGTACATGTCTCTAGGGAGATTCTTTGCTATCTTTCAGTATTCTTTGCTATCAGAGTCTGTTTGTATTCTAAATATCAAGACCCTAGACTTTTCCTGGTTGGTTGGCTAGTTATCACATCCCTTGAAATGTTTACTTATTCAAAAATGACAAGCTACTGAAGACTAACAAGCCTCCTTACCAGTTCCTGCCAGACACTCATGCAGTTTGTGTGGAAGATAACTGCCTTTTAAGTATCAAAAGCAAGAAACAAAATCCAGTGTTATATTAAATGTTTCAGTCAGAACATTTTGTTCTGAAAATAAAATGTTTATTCTCTACCAGAAAAATGTGTAGTCTGACTGTATGGTCTGTTTTCTTCTTTGTTGAGAAAGTGGAAAGAGGGGAAACAGGAGAAAGAAAAAATTAGGAAAACTCTCAATAGACACAATTTGGGAAGAAATACTACAAAATTTAATTCAGTTGATTAAGAAAAGCTGACAGTATTTTTTATGGAAAATTTTCCCTTACTTTGATAAATTCCTGATTCTAATGGGAAGAAAATTTATGGTCTCTATACCCTACAATCAAAGAGAAAAAATTCCATCCCCTTTCCTCTCACACTTGCAGAAATCTTCTTTTAACATGTGTTTCTACAACACAACACTATGAAAATAAGTACTGTCATTCAAATCTGTAACTTGATGTAGGTCTACAGTACAACCCCCACCACATCCCTCAAACTGAGGTTCATTCTAACCTTTCTACTGCAGGGGTTAAATCAGTTAAAATCCAATGGAATTTCTATTCAATGTTCTCAATAGTGTGACAAATCGAGTGAAAAGGCAGGGGCACATGAAGGGTGCACTAATTTTAATCAACTTTTTCCAAGTGTGTGAATGCCAGAGAATTATTGGATCTCAAATTTCATCATATGTGCGAGCATTGCTGTATTGTGAACACTTACATTAGCAGTTTAATCCCTTTAGGAAAAGAATAATGAAAATTTGTTTCAAAATGTCCCTTTCATTAAACCTGTTGCAATATTTCTTAAAAAAAAAAAGGTGCAGTCTGAGGTAGGGAGAACGTAACAGATGAACTGTTAGACACATTAGATAAGGACCTCTCAACCCTTAAAAGGGAAGAAATTGTACTATACATTTCCCAGCTGAATTGTTGCAACATTTTAACACCATTTGGGGGAACAGAATTTTAAGTAAAGGCTGGCAGCATGTATCAGATGTTCAAAGAATATCAGCTACAAAAATAGAGAGTTTAAAATGTCCAATGAAGCCACATTCATACACCACCACTCACATTTTTTTCCTAACCTCTCTTTTCTGCCCTTTATGGTAGCTCACTCACAGCAGTTCACTGTGCTGGGAGACAGAATGATATTGTACCACCACGGGAAATACATCTCAATTTCGTGCTTCAGCAAGTTCCCATCTCAGAGAAGACCTTGTAAGATTGTCCTAAGTCTTGATTGCTTGAATCTCACCCACTCAGTGTGTTCCACATAGAGATGTGTACTGCAGTTTTCGCAGTTGTATAGACACCAACAACCTATGCATGGAACACAAGCACCTGCACTGGGTACAAGACCAGATATCAAGTACAGAGTTTATTCTGGAAACAGTGCTTTGGAGGAGCCTCTTGTGGAAAGCATAATTTGGTCCAGTAGAATTTGGTTTATCTAAAAACTTATTCATGCTTACATCAGTCCTGGGGTACGTGTTGCAAGCAGTTGTTGTGGCCTAAAGAGTGCTCAGTAGGCTGCTTGTGCTTATGTCCCCAGTCTTCCCCAAAGCACATAAACAGCCAGATACTAGCTTCTTGAAATACCTACAGTTTCAACCTTTAGGTTCAGCAAATTCATGTTGTCTTGAATCTGTCATACACTACAAACCTATATGTGGGAATTACTGTAAATTAGTTGAGGTACTTGTTACTCCATCATAATTTATGAGGATGGTAGGGCTCTAGTCCCTTCTCTGAAATTACCTTGTTTCTAGACTTGATTCTCCCAGATGCCAGGACATTTTGGAGTGACTCACTCTCTTACCAGCTCTCACAAAAACTAGGCCAAGCAACATTTCACTGAAGACGATCTGTTCTGTGAACAAGATCCTGTTTTGATGGAATTCACACTTTTCAATCATAGACTATTTCATTTAAAATTTCCTAACACACCTAAAGGTAAAACATTTAAGTCTCTTCAAAAAGCTTCTTCTGTAAGTAGAAATCAATGTTAAGCATCTTACAGAAATTCTTAGATTTTCTATGCAGCAATCTAGCACACTGAATTAAAAGCACGATGATACTGAAAGAATGGCATACGTAAAGCCTATTTTGTTGATAAAATGTCCTTTTGTCTTCTCTGCTCAAATTTCTAATAATCTGTTACTTGTCATTCTGTGCAAATCACTTATGCATTGTTAGAAAATCAGAATTCTTTTTGGAAATATGTTTGACAAAAATGTTTATCTGACCTCCACAGAAAAGTTACAGAAAAGACTTAAATACTAATTGAGGAATTATATTCAAATGTGCAGTAAAGTACTGTTCTGCAAAGGAGCAGTATTTGGTAGCTCTGTCTTCAAAAAAGAATCTTACAGAAGCAACATTAAAAGTAGCAGTTCCATAGTATTTTGAAAAGAGGAAAGTAGCAATGTACTTATATATTAACTGCCATCATACTGATGGCTTGGTAAACGACCAATACACAAGCAAATAAATAACCTTTTGGAAATTCCGCAAGTCACGTGCCTCTGTTGCCTCTTCTCTAAGAGCAAACAGGGCTCATTAACATTGCTCACAACACTCATGAGTTAAATCTGAGAAGGTTAAAAATTTCTACTGACCTATTTTATTGTATGACGCAGATGTGGAATTATATTGATAATAAAAACAGGGAGGGTAGCATTGAAACTAAATGAGGTTTTCCATGAGCTTACTCTTGATCTATACCCTGATATCAGTTGTTTAAAATGACAGTCATGGAGAGAAAGTCAATTTTCTGTGTCGGTTCCACTGACACAAAGAGAAGCACATGCGATTACATTTTCCTTTGTGAGTGATTTTTCCACATTTTCAGAAAACAAACCTTCTAGACTTGGTCTTCACCTGCAGAGATGCAATGGCTGTGAGGAAGCCCAGAAAACACTCTTTAGGACCAAGGTTCCATTAGGAGGAGGCTGCACAAAGCAATATACAGAAATCCCATTTAACTTGGAAGGTGTTAAAGGCTTTGATACAACCTAGTTCCAGAAAGTAGATAGGGAAGCATTTTAATATTTTCATATGTTCTAGCTAAGTAGGGGGTTAAATTTAAGCATTTGTTTTTGTTCTTTCCCAAACTACAAAGAAATGATAGGTACACTCTTTAGTCTTCACATATTCTGTCTCAATAAGAAACACCAAAACATGCCCTTTATACCTGAGTCTGTATACATCTAACACTTCTAAGAAGGTATCCCAAAGCAGTACTGCAACTCTTTAAATTAATAATCCTAAAATCTGCCACAAACCATTAGCTGAGGAACTGTACTAGTTCCAACCAACAAGAAACCAATTTAACTAAAACTCTCACAGAAATTTCACAGCAAAGACGACATTATTTTAAAACACACTTCATATAAATTGATTGTGTTTTATCTACTCAGTAGTGCTTTTTAGTGCCAGAAGTCTAGCATTAACTCAAAAATTGTTGGGTCTGTGCTTACACAGACACATAGTCAAACAATTAGGAACATAATCGTTAAAGAGGTTAAGACAAAAAACAGATGTTTCAGCCAATGTTGTTAGAACTAGGAGCCTCTGAAAAGAGATGTCTGGATTGTTTAAGCTTGCTTTTTTTCTACTGCACCAGAGATCACTCTCATTTCCGTGTTTTGAAGCGGTAATTTCTGAATGATGATGCTGGCAAAACTACAAACAAAGAATTACTCTAATCCAATCTGGATGCTACTAACACGTGTAAGACTGTCCAGTATTTTACATTTCAAGCAGGATTTAAACCCTGCTGCATTAGTAAAACAGAAAGACATTGTTCTAGGACTTTTTAAGGTGTCTTTTCCTGAAAAGGCACAAGACTCCAGAGTGGGTTACAGTGTTTTGTCCTGCAACTAGAGCTCAAGGAAATAATTTGTATAGATTGGACTGCAAACAATTAAATTGATTTAAACAGATAAAGCTCATCTAAACATTTGCAAAACAATAACCTTGCTAACATAGAACTGCCTCTCCAGGGTCTGTCCATGTACACAAACTTTCACTGTAACTGATAACCAACTATCAAAGAACAATAAGCATTAACTTATTCATGAACTACAACTTCACACTAACCTCAAGCCTCTCCTCCAAGATACCAAATGATGAGCACAACGTTGATTCAGATCTCTGGGGTTTGTTTCTAAGTCCAAGTTGGAAACTCAAAGAAAAAAATTGGCACCTTCATTTTTTTATATTACCTAGAGCAGCTGCAGAAACTACTGAATTCTCAAGGTTTTCTGTAGTTTACAGCTAGAGAAGATCTTGCTAGACACTTTTTTGCAGTTGAGTAGAGTTCACAACAGAGTGTAACCCAAAGCCAGAGGCCTGTATCCAATTCAGTATCTTAGCCAGATGTTTGTAAGACCTCAGTCTAAAGAGCAGCTTTACTAATTGTATTACCCTACTAGATATTACCTGACCTTATTAGATAACTTAATATTCACCAGGCTGCACACAAAAAAAAAAAAATAAAATTGGAAATGAAGATACAAGTATTCAAAAAGAACACATAAAAGACTGTGATTAAACAAGATTCCACAACAAACTGTAGTTGCCACCAGTCTGAGAGAAAACTAGTGGAGTATCAGCCTTATCTTCAAAAATCAAGGTCAGTAACGACTTATTTATTTTAAGATTTCACCTACTGTTTAGAATGTATTTCATAAGAGTTAAACTGACAGCACTTAATTTTGCTAGTATGAAAAAAGGATTATAATTGCAAGAAAAGTATTTCTTGACAGAAATAGCAAAACAGTTAGCTTTCTTCAGTTTCCTTTTGGTAAAGAAAGGAAATAAGTATCTGTTATTATTTCCCCTGTAAGATGAAAATCTAAATGGCCACCAATTCAGTGTGGGTTTTTCCTTTCTGTGATCCTTCTGGCCTATTAGAACAATCACTTCATGAATGTAACTCTGAGAACAAACATGGTGAACTAATGGTGATATTAGTGAGCAGCAAACATTACACTGTCAAATGTCTAAATTTTAGCAATTAAGTATTTTCTTTCCAATTACTTGGATTGATTGTTCAAGGTAAGACTAAACTGTCTTTTGCGGTTTTCACATTTGAACTTTTCAAAATTTTAGACCAATAGTATCTTCTTATGCACTGCAAGGATGACAGTTACTGTAAAGCCTTTATTTTTTTTGTGTGCACTGAACAATGTTAAAAGGGAAACAACAAAGTAGGAAGTTGTTGCATTCATATAACTTCCTCAGTGATCTTGTCCAGTTGACAGCAATAGCTGGGGACTTGAGATAGATAGAGCCACAGAATATATCCATAGGAAGAGTAATAATAATAAATCTCTATTTTAACATTTTATATAGTTCCCAGATTTTGAAACACAGTGGAAACAACAATTGACGCTAAAAAACACAGGTATGGAGAACAAGGGAAACTGATGGTTAATAAGTAAAGCCACAGATAAACTCAAAATGGACCTTCACATACAGGCCTCCTCAAAGCTAGTCATGGCCTGCTGTATTATATATATAATCCCTTAACAAAAATAACTCCATCAATAGAAAAGCTTCTGCCATTGAGTGCAACTAGGCACACCTGCACATCATCTGCTCCCTTAGTCTCCAGTCTCTGTCTAGCCAAAATAAGCTTGGCATTAGTTGAGAGAAAAGGCTCACTAGCACAACTTCATACTAAGATAGCTATACTTTTTCACATCTGGCTCACATCTGACCAAATAAAACCACAAGCAGAGTAAGCATACTGTCATCTATGCTGCATAGATGTACCAGTACACCTTACTACAGACAGCTTCCTCCTTGCCTACCTAATTAAGTCATTAACCATTTTAGGGCTCAGGATGCAATCAAACAGGAAGTGGTGGCTTTAGTGACTTCTGGTTTACAACCATACAACAGCAACAAAAAGCAGAAACCTTCGAAGGTGTTTTAAAAGAAACGTTTAACGCTTTCCAATTTTCAGTCACCAGATATCCCTACCAGCATAACTATAAGTTGTGTAATTACAAGATTATTAAAGACCTGGAAACAGATGAGAAAAGAGAAGACACAAAAAGCAAAAGACCTTATACAACATTGAAATATGGCCTGGAATCTAGTCTCAGGATTCCCATTAACCACAACCACCTCTAAAAACCAGGAAATGAATAGTTATTCAATAGTATAGCTTTAAACAACAATTCAATGGGCAACTGAAAAAAAACCACACACACCAAAGAAAACACTTCAGCAGAAGAGGCACAGTTCTCCCTCATCAGCACGAAACTTTCCCTCAAGCTTAGTAACAGCTGGATCAAATTTGTTTAGAAGGTAATATACGTAGTCTGTTTAGAAGATAGCCGTAAAATATTAACAGAAATAGTCAAATTGTTTTCCACCACATACAGAAAAAAAGTAAAAATGTTGCTGGTATATCCTCTGCCACATCCTGAAGAAACATAGCTATGCCTAACCTATGCCAAGAAGCCCTTCAAAACAAGGATGACAATCAGTATAGAGAAACTTATAAATGATGATTTTCACCAAGCGCACCAAGCAACCAAAAACCATTATCACAAGCCCCCAGAATTCTGGATCTGGCATCCAAATTAACTCCACTTAACAGTGTTAAAACGTACAGATCCACTGTGGTTTCTATTGAAGTTACCACAGGAGCCACAGAACTGAATTGATTGTTAAGGCTAAAAACTTCAAAAGCCTAGACAGCCTGAAATAATAAAAAGGCTGGGAAAAGGTCAGGTTCGAGGAGGCTGAGAAAGAGCTGAAAGGTGGAAAGGGATATTTAAAGAAAGCAGCAGTGCAAAAAGCAAGGAAGGTGCATGGCACATTTCTATAATAAGCTAGATGATTTAACTTCCAGTGTATCATTTCACCATCATATTCACACACCATCAAGCGTGTGAGCCTTTGTATGCTGGTCAGAGTGCACCCAACATCTGAGATGAGAATCAACAGTTTCCCACTTCTCCTACTCCACCATCCCAGAAATAAAATCTCATGTGTACTCCAGCCTTACAGGAAGGGGCTAGAAATATTTTTTTAAATTGCAGCAGAGGAAAAAAAAATAAGACAGAAACAAGAAGATATTGAAGTTTTTGCTGGTCACACCAAAGAAGCAGTGGCCATGGAATGCACTATATGTCATGTCTACACAGCTAGGGAACAAAAATTCACATGCACACATTCAAAATGCTTTTACTCAAGCTATCCAGATGTTTCTGCCCAGCTGCATGTTAGTAATGATCTGTGGGCAGAATACACCAGACCCAAAAAGCCCATCGTGCTGTGCAGAACATCTGCAGGAAAATGAAAGGCAAAACCATAACTCACAAAAGCTAAAATTAACTTCTCTTGTGCATGCTTTGTAACTAAGTCAGACAAAATACAGGAAGAAAACAGAGAGGTAATCCAGATGAAGATAGCTAAGGAACAAGGAAAATATATCCTTATACTGGTTTTCAATTAGTTGTAATTATGAGGTTTTTTTCATTGCTCTCAGCAGCCCATTTTCACATTCTCTTCTCCTCTTTTTGTTTTGTATATTGCTGATTTATACTCCTTAACGGAGGACCATAATGATTTAGAAAACTTCAAACAACAAAAACTCTGAAAATCGAAATATACAGGCTAGAATAGTAAGAAATGGCTATGCTCAGGGAAGTTCTGCCCATAAAATCTCTATCAAAATATGTTGTTCCATAACAACTACTAAAATTAATTACATTTCTGATGGTAGACTTGGACAGGCCCATGATGATATTTTCACACATTTTGGGATTGTCAGAGGGAAAGTGGGGCTTTTAAAGGAAAATGAAGCTTCAACCCAGATTTATTTCATGCAAGGTAAGATATATTTTGCTCTACTGTAAAGAAAAATAAGCTTTCAAACAACAGAATCTGTTCTCTGACCAGGATCTGTTTCTATTATCTGATCCAGAGTCAGCTTTGTGAAAAGCAGAGACATAGATACTTGAGCATGCCAGGAATTTGGTGAATCTCAGAAGAAAATCCAGAAACTCTCATTACTAGCAGTAATTGCTGTGATAGCTGCTCAAGTTGTAAGCATTTATGTTTATGAGGAGAGATCACACTTTCTACTATTTGAAGCAGTTAAATGAACAGTTTAATCCTAGCCTGATGTTCCATGAACTTGAGCAAATGTGCGCTGCTTCACCTCTGTGAAGAAAACCACGCGCTCCTCTTATCTTCAGATCTTCCTCAATTGTAGGCATTTTCAACTAAAACTTCCCCAAACCACTATAATCTTCAGAGCTCAACTAGCGATAGCAACAGCGAAAATCTGAGCATATGCAACGCGAGCATTAACTCGGTCAGGTTTTCCAGGCATGCTTTCTGTAGAAACGGGCTCAATGGCCAGAGGTAATGAAAGCCATTTACTCTAGGAGAAAAGCCTACAAACTTACTCCAGCGTATCAGAGGAAGCATGAGTGAAGCTCAGGGTTGTTGCTACACTTGTCCTTTGGATAAACACAATCCTCCTGGGTTGTAAGTAGCTATCAGTGTTAAAATTATACTCTCTTTAACAACACAGGAGTTGGCTTTTAAGTGGCTTAGAAACAAACTCTCTTCTCAGCGAGGAATTTTGCGAAGGGAGCTTCAAGCCTGAGAGATCAACCCAAACCATGCTTCATTTTCACTTAATCTTGTGCGTAAATCTGATTAGGAAAGAAAACCTCAACTTCCCTTGAGGTCATTTGAGGAGACATAGGCTATTCAGAAAAGCCAAAGATGTTCATACAAGTTTGACACCCCAAGGGAGGACATAAGGCACAGTAAATGCAACAACAATGTAGCACCGACAGCAAGACTATTAACAATTTCATTACAATGAAAATAGATTATGGAAGGTCTTCTAGAGTCATTAGCATTTCACAAATTAAAATTTAATGAAACTTCAAAATCTTAAAGTCTTGAGTCAAAGTCTATTCAGAATCTCACACTATCTTGACCTTTGGATCAAGCCGTTGGACTACCAGGTCTTAATAGCAAAGTTATTATCTTCTGCTGTATATGTTTAGTAGCTAGAACAGTATCTTTTACTCCTGCCATCACACCTCCCTTCTCAGAGGATCTTATCAAAATCAGTCCTCGCTTGCAGCTCACTTTCCATTCCTTCTTTCATCATACAGATCTTTCTTGCTTATTGATTTCCAGCCCATTGCTTCCTCAGTAAACTCCTATATCTCCCATACCCATTTCCATCTTTTTTCCTCCTCTTATGTCTCTCCCTCTGACAGTTTCTGGCCCCTAAGTTACAAATACTTTAAGCTCTTGGTCTTTATAAAATCCACCTTTCAACTTCAGTTTAGTATCCAACTACCAGCTCTTTTCCTTTTCTTCTGTTTTTTAAATCTCAAAACATTATTTGTGCTGCCTATTCTGCCTGAAGTACAACTGGATGAGAAACAGTTTTCCCACACCATGAAAGATCCTAAGATTTAATTGCTCTTTTTTGCTGTTTCACAATGAGATAAAACTGAGCTTTTTTGATGCTTTTATGAAAACCAAAGACAGATGTCTATCTCAGACTAGACAACAAGTCTTGCAAGTTTCTTGAATGGGAATTGATATTTTTCATATTATGTTGGGGCTGCAATAGGAACCCAGCACCATTTCACTTCCTTTCTCCCAAAATTTAATCTTGAGCTGGGAAAAGCCTTCCAGATAAAATATTTCCTTCAGATGAATATGGCCTCATTAATACATATGGTTTCAACAGAACTGTGGTAAAAAACATTTATCTGCATTAACCTGGATTTCTGCCTGCAGCTCCTCTCCACTCAGAGAGGTGTCCAGTAATTCTCCCTAGCTAACCCTTGCCTGAAGATAGCTCTCAGGCCTAACACAGCCACTTTAAATCTGGTCTTCCCAAAGCATCTTAGATTGTGTCCAAATGATATTTGCACTTTCCTCCTTAACCACACTCCATGACATCCTCTGGAAGATCTTGATCATGTGGGAACCACAGGACTGCCTTTGGCAGATTTTGCTTAATTACCAGAGGTGGCTTCAAGGAGTTAGCCCCAGACACATACCTTCCGATGAAGCTTGCTTTCAGCCATTTAAGATGTTGACTTCAACAGCTTGCTCCAGTCTTCCAGGCATGAGCAAATGGAGACTGGCACATACCAGACACTAACCTTTTGTCCAGTGTAGTATCTTGAACAGCAGATTTTTATAGAATCGTAAGGTTGGAAGAGACCATTTTTTATGTATATATAAAATCGAGATTATTCTGGAACAGGTTAAAATATACCAAGCCAAGTAAATTTATGGCTAGCCGTGGATGCCATAGGAAGAACATTAGAACTGAATATAACTATAGTCAAAATTCTCCAATTTTACTTCAATATTTCCTGAACCAGAGGTCTCTTTTCTGGTTTAAAAGATCTTATTAGATATTTCCCATTAATTTAGATAAAAATCATTATTTTGAAGCTCTTACATGTCATTTCCAATCTGACTTCTACCTGCAATCAACCCATGAACCAATCTAACACTCGTTACTAAGCTCTCAAATATGCATCTTCATGTTTTCCCTTATGAAGCCCTTCATGGCTAATATGCACTTCCTTTAATTTTTGTGTCCATTCCTGTGTGTGGTGCCTGACAATAGCCTGCAGCTACAGCTGGGTCTGCCTAGAGGTGTATCATCATTTTGTTTGCCATTGTCTGTTTCTATCTTTTACTTAATATAGACTTGTTGGGGCAGGCACACTCTGTTCTGTGTCTGTGTAGTATCCAAAAGAGCAGGATCATGGCCCATGACTTGGCAGTATGGCAACAAAAAATTATAACCTTGGGAACAGTGTCAATAAGGGTTTCAGCTGAACCATCATTTCTATGTTTAGCCAAGCTGTAGGAATCTGGAAGTGGAAGCCATCATTTGCAAAGTATTTTGGAAACATCTTGGCGTGAAGATGCCTCAAACCAATTTGCCTTTGGGGAAGAAAACTCTGGGTCCTTCCAAAGAAAGGTCAGGCACATTTATTTGCCAAAAGTCAGTCTCCTAGCGTCAATGGCAACTATCCACACAATAACAGGTAAAGGTAATTTGAAGGAACTCCACAAGTAATATTGATAGTTTGAATGAGTGAATATGACCTCAAGCCTGCCCTCCAGGATATTTGAGAATGGCAGGTAATTTAACAATGAATATATGATCACATTAACGTGAGGAAAAAAGAGATCAAAATAAATGCACTAATCCAAAACGGGTACCATACTTCTACCAGAAGTTTGTCTTTGACTATTATGACAATCCTGCCATATCTTCTTATTTTAGTATGTTTGATGATTTTGGAGATTATTTTTTTAAGTAATATCTCCTAGAGAAGCACTACTGGCATAACTACCTTTGTTTGCACACAGAAAAAGAATTTTAGCAAAATATTAAGGACATGAAAACGATAACGCAGAAACCAGAAAATAAATCATATGTAACTTTACTTACTTGGAGGAGGTGCAAGTCAAGTGACAGCCACAGCAGTTTGGAAGATCTCTCAACAGTTCAGACTTCTGATTTTTTTCAGATCAAACCTTATCAGAGAGTCTCTGTTAAAAACTACAAGGTCTAATAATTGCACTGTCTTTTTCCTGAAAAAAAAACAAACCCTTTCACTATAAACAGATCTGAAAATTAAAGTATGGATTAAAACAAAACTTAGAGTTTGAATAGGGCTTGGGAGGAGTCCAGGGAAGGGCTGCAAGTAGGTTGGATGCATAAACAACACTTATAGCTGGAATTATCCTGAAGAATACTGAATTCCCACAATTCCTCTCTCATCACTAGCCTGTGTTTCTTCTCCAGGAAATTTTGTAATTTCCCTCTGGTTTAATTATCCCCTTAACTGAATTAGTTTGTCAGTATGCAGGGGACATAAATAAAACTAGTCATGGGCGATAAAGCTTTGCGAATCTTCTATTGTACTGCTCCAACTCCCCATCATCCCTCCTAATTTTTAATTGAATGTTGCCATTAAGCTGTCCCTTTAATATGAAGCCAGTGAGATTTCTTTGCCATGCAAACTCCTGTACTCCCAGAATCAGCATCAAATACATGACGTTTCTAATTATTCAATTTTTTTTGGAACAGTCATCAAAAATAGACAAATTTTAAATATTCAATTAAGAAATAGGAAACAGCCTAAGAAATAACCTTAGCAAATACACTGAAAGTATTCTCAAATATTTAAAAACTGCTGCCACAGGAAATGAGCGTGATTTCTAAAGCTGCTTTCTGAAACTGCTGCTAGAGATAGCAGGATAAGCCGTTGTAATCCTAGGTCTGGAAGCAGGGATACCACGTCTCTCAAACTGCTGTAGGCAGTAACCAGGAGACCTTTCCCCCCTCCTTCCCCACACTTTAAACCTGTTTCCAGCCCACTGGAGTGGGAAATACAAGCAGTGATACCACAGCCAGCTTCTGCCACCAAACAGATGGTGACTGCTGGAAGCCAGCAACACACATCCTAGTCACTGAAACTTTATTGGGAGAGCCCACCAGTGTGAATAAATATCTTTAGACGGACTAATTAAAAGGACTCTTTTCATTAGTTAAGACCATCTGTTAGGCCACAGACCTGGTGGAATTGCATACAGGTGGACATTCCTGAGTGGGAATCAGCAAAAGATCATCTCATGACTTGTAAAGCTACTGTGTCCCAAAAACAGATTAATGAGGTTTCACACAGCATGTTCCTTCAATCTGTGTCCACAGAAGAAATTTTACCCCTCTCCCCATCTCAGCTGGATGGGTGAGGTATTGAACACAGAGCTCAAAAGCAGTTTAGGCTTCCTGGCCAGATATTTCTGTATGTGTCAGAAGTGTCTGTACCTTCTGATAATTATCATGGGGCTTCTATGCAACATCAAAAAGGAAAGAAACAATTCTGTCAATTTTTTACAAAAATTATAAAACAGCAGTTTGTGAAACTCAAGAAAAATCTACAAGAACAAATGTTGAATCCATGATAAAGAGCCTGGGGACAGTGAGGATAGCAGTACTAAACGCTTCCAAACTTTTCTTGAAATCAAGTTAATTTTCTTGAATACAAGTTAATTCATACAAGACTCAGCATGAAAGCCCTACGTATACTGATTCAATCATAGAATCATCTGGTTGGAAAAGACCTCTGAGATCATCAAGTCCAATCAGACCTGTCCCCTTACTAAACCATGTCCCTAAGAAACTCATCTACCCACCTTTTAAACACCTCCAGGGATGGTGACTCAGCCACCTTGCTGGGCAGCTGTTCCAATGCCTGACCACGCTTTGTGAGAAGAAATTTTTCCTGATGTCTAATCCAAACCTCCCCTGATGCAACTTACAGCCATTTCCTCTAACCCTATCACTTGAGAGAAGAGACCAACACCCACCTCAACACAACCTCCTTTCAGGCAGTTGTAGACAGTGATGAGGACTCCCCTCAGCCACCTCTTCTGTAGACTAAACAACCCAAGCTCCCTCAGCCTTTCCGCATAGGACTTGTTCTCCAGCCCTTTCACTAGCCTTGTTGCTCTTCTTTTGGCGCGCTCCAGCACATCAATGTCTTTCTTGTACTGAGGGGCCCAAAATTGAGCAAAGTACTCAGCCTTCCTTTGAACCCCACACACATACGACAGCTTCAATGAAATGGGGCAAACTTGCAGTTTTACACTTATTGTTTGGCTTTCACTCTCTTCACTTGACCTGGAGCACTCAGCTCCTTGATACTTCTGGGCATCCCATTCGTACTGCCTAGGGTTTGAATTTGCTACAGCTTCCATTGTCTTACTGTCACATTGTACAACTGGTCACTACACATCTACTCTAGCAGACAAAAGTGTGCAGACAATAGTACCCAGGCAGTTACAAGAGTGTATTTCTTCGTTTTGAGATCATAGTTAGATCTTAACAAATTATCTTGGCTTTATGCAATACCTTTTTTTTTTGATCCAGGAGTGCTGATATCAAACCCTGCACAGTATTTACCAGGCTTCAGTAACAGTTTCTTCTCTTACTGAAAGAGAGCCCCGCACATTTTCCTTGGTACTCCATAGAAACATTAGTTCTGACTTCATTGCTTACCATCCACAAACTAAGCTTTTGAAAAATAGCAAGCAAACCTCTTACATTTGTAGCTATATCCAATGGAGAAATATGTTGTTGGTTACTATGAGAAATACCTGAATGGCATGGTACAGAATCACTCTCAAGACATCTCTGAGTACTCTAGAGTAAAACAGCTGTAGTGGTTAAGAAGCTGTTTGGAAGTAGCAGTCAAGATAGCAAATGAACTGTCTTTAAATCTTAAAAATTGTTTATGGAACTGCTTCTTATCTCTGATCTGAGATGGCACACTCAGGTTTGGCATTCACTAACATGCCAAACATACTAACCATAAATGTTACAAGGTGGAGAGTCCAGAAACATAATCAGAGAAAGACCCTCATTTTTCTACCATTTGTTCATTTAATGGAAAAAAAATTATCTCTGGATCTAGATCCCTCTATGCTTACACATATTCAGAGTCATTGGTAATGGATCTCCTGTTGAAGCCCCTTTGTGATGGCTCAAGGCTTTAAAAAACACCCAAGATACATGTTTACCCCTGTGAAGCAAAAAAACTCACTTGTAAACACCAAGTCATAGCTGTGAATCACTTCTGTTAATTGCTTACTCTTCCTGCAATGGCAGCTTCTAACATGTAACTATTTAATATTTGCTTTTCTGAGGCTCCACGAATTCTCAAATGGGCCAGAATATGTACAAAAATAGAAGGGTTAAAAAATCCGAGTCTAAACACATTAATGCAAGTACTTGTCACTGCAGTTCTCCTGTACTATACTACATCCTATCAAGACTTAAGTGCATGAGAGCTGGAAGGAGGATTCTTCATTGCTGAAATAAGTTAAAGGTCTGAATGGAAACATTTTCAAGAAAAAAAGTTGTCTCAGGCCCTAGTATACACTAAAGGTCACCAACAGTTTATTTTTTCCCCTCCTTGTTCATCACCTTTAGACAGCCAAACAGTTAAGGCAACAGACATCCAGGAAGCTGGCCAGCCAACATACAAGGAGTTTTAAAAACAGCAGAAAGGCCAATATGTTCCTATTTACAATATTTTGTGACCCTGACCTAATCATCATGTTTCATTATTTCCTCATTTTATAGCTCTGCTCATTCAAGGGAGCCAGCAGCCAAAATTTCTTCTCCACTGGTCAAAGGAGCAGCCAAGTGTCTGCTTCACAGCCAATATCAGTTACTGAGCCATAAGCAGCTACTATGAGGTTTTGAATGTGCAAGGTAGCAGCTGATGCCATTCTACTGGAAAATTAGACTTGGGTTTTAGGAACCATAGGATTTTTTTTTATAAAGACTTAATTCATTCTGCAACCCGATTTAAAATTATTTTATCGAATTTGGATTTAAATTAAGGTAGACAGAGAACTACAATAATTTATGCCAGCTGAGGAGCCGAGTATATTTTAATACTACATTCCCTTGGTTTTGTGCAAGAATAAACAAGCAAGAATTCAAGCCCAAAGAAAGCAAAATTCTATTGTGCGCTGAAATCAGAAACCTCCAATTTTAAAACCCTTGACAAAACAGAGATAATTTTCCCTACGTGGGAGTTTGCAGGTCTCGATAGAAGGCCTTCAAGCACCAGCAAGATGAGTCTCTTGTACACAAAGCTAGTTAAAAGCATTCACGAGGGAGATTCACTTACAATCCTGTGTAAACAGTAGTCACGACTCTTGGATTCCTTCAGCTGATACCTCTACAAGCAACCTAACCATTTGTAGCTAAGCTGTATAAAGATGATAATAGCTCATTCTGGCAATCTTCTCCTTGTAACACTGTTCCTGAACATAGCTGTTGTGCAGAGGAGAAAACAATGTGTTAACCTTAGTTCCGTTCATCTTATCTGAATTCATGGCAAGACCAATGCATTCAGAACCACATTTAAAGGTCGTCTCAACCAAAATCCTTATGGCTTCAGTCTCACCCTACCTATTCAAGTTAAATGGAGCCTGATATATAAGCCACACAGAATTCCTAAATGAGAACAGTGAAGTAGTAAAAAAATGGATTTCAAACACTTTCTAGAGGAACATGAAGTAGATTTCAGAGATCTTGAAGCAATTAAGATGTATGCAAAGTAGGAAGATGCCTCAGCAAAAAGAATTTAGTAAGTTGGTTAATAGCATATTCTCACAACTATGCAAACAGATACAATTCGCCTTCTTATAGCACACCTGTAATTCCATGTTAGCCTAAATATGGGGAAGGAATAGCAACTAGGTAAGATCAATACTGCAATTTTCCCTTAAAGGGAAATTCTTTTTCCACTGTACATCAGAAATACCAATTAACACACTCAATTTGCAAGTTTGTATCCCCGTGGGCTGTTTACAAGAGATTGTTTTCTGGCAAATACCAAAGAAAATGACTACTTAAAAGCTTATTGCCCAGAATGCTATGAAATATGTTAAATTCTCTGATCCTACATCAGTCTAAAAGAATAAACTCATAATTTTATCTTTAACCACACAGTATCACAGTATCACAAAGTTGAAAAGGACCTCTGAGATCATCAAGTCCAACCTATAACCCTACACTAACACCAACACTAACACCAACCCATCATCTAAACCATGGCACTCAGTGCCTCATCCAGTCTCCCCTTAAACACCTCCAGGGTCGGCGACTCCACCACCTCCCTGGGCAGCCCATTCCAATGGCCGATCACCCTTTCAGTGAAGAACTTTTTCCTCACATCAAGCCTAAACTTTCCCTGACGAAGCTTAAGTTCATGCCCTCTAGTTCTGCCACTGGTCACCCGAAAGAAGAGACCAATCCCTGCCTGACTACAGCCTCCTTTTAGGTAGTTGTAGAGAGCAATGAGGTCTCCCCTGAGCCTCCTCTTCTTTAGACTAAACAGCCCCAACTCCCTCAGTCGCTCCTCATTGGGCTTGTGCTCCAGCCCCTTCACCATCTTCATTGCCCTCCTCTGAACACATTGCAGCATCCTAACATCTTTCCCAAACTGGGGGGCCCAGAACTGGACACAATATTCAAGATGAGGCCTGACCAGTGCCGAGTACAGAGGGACAATAACTTCTCTGGTCCGGCTCACTACACTATTCCTGATGCAGGCCAGGATTCCATTGGCCTTCTTGGCCACTTGGGCACACTGCTGGCTCATGTTGAGCTTCCTGTCAACCAGCACTCCCAGGTCCTTTTCTGCCTGACTACTCTCCAGCCACTCTGCCCCCAGTCTATAGCTCTGCATGGGATCGTTGTGTCCAAAATGAAGTACCCCACATTTGGACTTATTAAACATCATCCCATTAGAATCAGCCCATCTCTCCAATCTGTCCAGGTCCCTCTGTAGGGCCATCCTACCCTCTAACAGATCAACCCTTCCTCCCAGCTTGGTATCATCTGCAAACTTGCTGATGATGGACTCAATCCCCTCATCCAGATCATCAATAAAGATATTAAACAGGACGGGACCCAACACCGATCCCTGGAGGACACCACTGGTGACCGGCCGCCAACTGGATGAAACACCATTCAACACCACTCTCTGAGCTCGGCCATCCAGCCAATTCCTAACCCAGCACAGAGTGCTCCCATCTAAGCCACAGGCTGCCAGCTTCTCTAGGAGTCTACTGTGGGAGACAGTGTCAAAGGCCTTACTAAAGCCCAGGTATACCACATCCACAGCCTCCCTCTCATCCACCCGGCGAGTCACATGGTCATAAAAGGAGATCAGGTTGGTCAGGCAGGACCTACGCCTCCTAAACCCATGCTGGCTGGGCCCGATCTCTTGACCGTTCTGCAAGTGCCGCATGATTTCACCCAGGATTATCTGCTCCATGATTTTACCTGGGACCGAGGTCAAGCTGACATGTCTGGAATTACCTGGATCATCCTTACGGCCGTTCTTATGGATGAGCGTCACATTGGCCAACTTCCAATCTTCCGGGACCTCTCCAGTGAGCCAGGACTGCTGAAAGATGATGGAGAGTGGCTTAGCAAGCTCATCCACCAGCTCTCTCAACACCCTAGGATGGATCCCATCCGGCCCCATAGACTTATGAGGGTCCAAGCGGCTCAGCAGGTCTCTAACATACTCCTCATGGATTGCAGGAGGGCCATATTTCACCCTGCCCCCATCAACCACTTCAGAGGGCCAACTGTCAAGTGAGCTGACATCCTTGCTGTTAAAAACTGAGGCAAAGAAGGCATTAAGTACCTCAGCCTTCTCTGCATCTTTGGTTACTACATTTCCCTCCACATCCAACAAGGAGTGGAGGTCGCTGCCGCCCTTCTTTCTACCATTGATATATTTATAAAAACTCTTCTTATTATCCTTAACAGAAGTGGCCAATTTGAGCTCCAGCTGGGCTTTTTTTCCCTGATTTTCCTCCTACACGACTTAACAACATCTTTGAACATGACGTGGCTTACATCTCCTTCTTTCCATCGACGATACATCCTCTTTTTCTTACTTAGTTCCTTCAGAAGCTCCCTACTCATCCAGGCCGGCCGTTTGCCCCTACGACTCTTCTTACAACACATGGGGACAGCCTGCTCCTGTGCCTTCAAGATTTCATTCTTGAAGTGCATCCAGCCTTCCTGGACCCCCTTGCCACTAAGAGTTATTTCCCAGGGTACTTTCCTGACCAGTTCCTTAAATAATCCAAAATCTGCTCGCCAAAAGTCCAGCATGGATGTTCTGTTCCTGGCTTTTCTCATTACATTGTTTACAGAGAACTCAATTATCTCATGATCACTACACCCCAGACAGCCTCCGACAGTAACATCACCCACCAGCCCTTCTTTGTTCGTAAACAGCAGGTCAAGAAGAGCCTCACCCCCCTGGTGGGCTCACTCACCAGCTGTGACAGAAAGCAGTCCTCAATACACTCTAAGAACCTCCTGGACTGCCTCCTCTCAGCAGTGTTAAATTCCCAGCAGATATCCGGAAGGTTAAAGTCTCCTAAAAGAACAAGGGCAGCCGATCTAGAGGCAGCCTCCAGCTGCTTAAACAATAGAAGATCCAAGTCCTCCTCCTGGTTGGACGGTCTGTAACACACTCCAACCAGGAGGTCAGACCTGACTGCCCCTCTGACTCTTACCCATAGACACTCAACCTGGTCATCACCGATCTCGACTTCAACAGCATCTAGGATTTCCCTAGTGTAGAGGGCCCCCCCTCCACCCCTCTTCTCACACCTGTCTCTCCTGAAGAGCCTGTAGCCTTCCATGGCAGCACTCCAGTTATGAGAGTTGTTCCACCACGTTTCCATGATAGCAACTATATCATAGCTCTCCCGCTGGACGAGGACTTCTAGCTCCTCCTGTTTGTTTCCCATACTGCGTGCGTTTGTGTACATGCACTTCAGTTGGGTTACTGACAACACCCTTTGAGATGGCTCATCCTCCACAGGAACATCTTTGGTGAGCCTAGTAACTCCCCCCTCCCCCGTCATGCCTAGTTTAAAGCCCTCTCTACAAGCCCTGCCAGCTCCTGAGCTAGAATCCTCTTACCCTTCGGAGTTAGACGAGACCCATCTGGGTCAAGCAGGCCAGGTGCAGTAAAGGTTTCCCCATGATCAAAGAACCCAAAATTCCTCTGCTGGCACCAGCCCCTAAGCCATTTATTAACTGCATATATTCTCTTGTTCTTATCTGTATACATCCCTGCCACCGGAGGAACCGAGCAGAACACCACCTGTGCTCCTGCCCTATCTATTGACTGTCCCAGCTCCTGGAATTCCTTCTTAACTACCCTTGACCCTCTTTTCGCTAGCTCATCATCACCAGCCTGTACCACCAGAAGCAGGTAATAATCAGTAATAACGGGTAATAATTGGTAATAATCAATACATTACCTGTTAAGGACACTCCCCTAGATACACAATTTCATATTTTCTCTATGTAGCAGCTCCATTTTGGAACTCGCCAAGCAGAAGAGGAGCCATTAGGCCACAGAGACAATTTTTCCTCACCTAGCATTAATGAGTTCAGAAAGGAAGTATTACAAGACTCATATAGTTGAAATTCCTCATCCTCATGTCTGAAAACAGTGCAAATTTAAGAGTATAGGTCAAAATCTACTCAATAAGATACTAAAGATCACATTTTACCTGCTGTACTTCTAGCAAATCTCCTCTTTTCTCGCATTTACTTTTCCTTCTTGTTTTAGTCAAAAAACATATCTGTTAACATTTCATTCATAACCAGAACTGGGTATGTGCATTCAGTAGTGGGCCAACTTTAGTCCTAGAGACTGAGTATGTTATTTTTGTGACATTTGGAAACTGCACTGGCCCAAGATCAATAAGATCCATTCCATTTTTCAACTTGCAAATACTCAAGTACAAGCAGCAGTGAGCCTCTAGCATTTTAGTGGACCTACATAGGAGGAGGGAAGATGTGGGAGAAGGGATTAAGCTGTACAGCTAAGGTGTAGCAACAAATTAAGAAAAGACAAATTTAATTGAGAAGTTGAAGAGGAATGTGAAATTTAGAGAAACGGATAATGCATCACAACTTGTCATCCTGACCCTGCAGAAAGGCTGGCAGTAGAGACAGGGGTCTGGGAACAGGCATGATTCATGCACTGACTAATGTAATATACATTACATATGTAATAGCATCCTGAAACTACTGGCAACAGCAGAAGCACAACAAAACAAGCAAGACCGCTCAGCTAAATATGCCATTACAATGCATGCACAGTTGTTTTATTATACACAGGACAGCAGATTAGTACTCATCACCTAACAACGTATGATTAGGTTCACTTCAGAAACAGATACAGACTGGTAATGTGGACGTCCACAGAAACTACACAAGCAATGAAAATCTACATGCAGGGGAAAACTGGACAAACTTTGCCCTCTGACAGATGATACTCATGGATAAATGCAGACTGATACTTTCTCTCGCCACATGTCAAGGGATAGAAAGGTGTTATAAAATCTACCGTTTCTTGATTACACACAGACATAAATGCCAGCTTGTTTTAATTAAAAGGATTGAACAGCAGCATTTAACAAGGTTTACAAAAATGGCTTATGAATGGCTTATGAGAGAAGTTCCATTTACCCTCCTGTAATACGTCAATTATAACAATGAATATCCCCCTACAACACCTGGGAAGGTCGCATTTGTCTGCACTGCTATTTGCGGCTCCCAGCATATTTTGTAAGTTCCACACAAATTAAAATAACAGGGGAGATGATACAATACCTACCTCAGTTACCTAGCCACGTACTGATTGCACTCCATTTGCTTTCATGGTGCTGCTGTTGTGTTTTCTGAAATGGTTCCTTTAGAGCAGAATAAAAGATAAGCTTTCTAATATCTTAAGGAAGGTATTGCTAGCCACAAGCCTGGCTGTAAATAATTGTGTATCGTATAACAACATTAATCATCTTTTCCTACCGTAATTTTCTTCATTACATGAGCTTGTTTCCAGGCCTTCAGTCCACTATTAAAATTTCCCCTTAACTCGGACTTTTCTGTATTTCCTTTACTTTATTTTTCTTCAAATAATGGGTCTGGAGGTTTGACAGTGGTGATAAATATAAAAAGCTTAATTCTATGGTATAATTTTTTGCTACATTATCCAAAAGCGACTTTGCTATGAATAATAGAAGCAGATATAGATTATGTGAAATGATCAATTACTTTAAATATTTTTAAGAAAAATCAAGATAAGAATCTTCACAAATTAGCCAAAGGCTGTGAACCAGGTCTTCTGCAGGTGGTACAATAAATGTAAAGTTGTCCACCTTCAAATAAACAGAACTTATGAGTCATGTTTCCAACAGTAAGGCAGCAGTTAGAAATGCCATCATTGTTCACCATTGGAGAAAATTTTTTGAATGGCTTAACCACTTTTTCAAACTTCTTACTAAACAGCTAAACAAAGAATCTCAGGTACTAGGCTTGAAATAAGATGACAGGGCTTTGATATTTAACATCAAATATTAAGATTCAAAATGAAAGCTGAAAACACGAATGTTTCCTTGTAAGAGCAAGAGAGATGACTCTACTGAAAACAGTCCACATTACCATTTCTGCAGTCAACAGATAACATGCTTTCACCTGATGCTCTGAAGATGCGATTAAGAGTCAAATCCTTAAGTATTAACTTCCACTCTACCCCTCATTTCAGGCATTTCACCCAGGTGTGTACAGTAAGTACAAAACAGAGGGAGAAAATCCTGGCAGCCAGCAAGCAGACCATCACCATTAATCAAATGAGCAAAGTCTTGCTTTTTCCCTAACCTCAACCCATACACAATTGAGATTTAACCATGACAGTGTAATTGTTTCGTGAATCTCTAAGCCTTTAGCCTCAGTGCTTGTGGCAGAGAGTGCTGCAAATTAACAACAGGAGCAAAGTAAATCAATTACCTACCACACTTAGTCTTGCTTATGTGTACATAAATACATGCATATATATATATACACACAGATACATTGGCACAGCCTCCATCATAAGCCACAAATTACCAAGAACTCCACAGAATGAAAGGAGGGTAATCATGATGCTGTAGCACGTTAGAACAGCTCCAAGATTCTTGTAGCCTTTAAAGACACCCTAAGACCATGGCATTGCACACCAGATGCCTTAGTACACAACATATACCTCTTGTCAATAAACATTCCCTTTGGTTCTTGAGATTCAACCACATCCTTGCACAGCCCAGAGGGCAGTTGCTGTTATAGTCCCTGACTTAAATGCCTGTCGATTTTATTTTTTCTTCCTTACATTTTTAAATAGAAAAACAAGAATTAATTTAAAAGCATACAAATATTTGAATGATGTTAAGAACAACTTACACATTAATGCATCTACAGGCAGGAAATAATGAGCTAAGACTGCTACTTGGTACTTTCTGCAACTCACATCATCAGTACTCCTTCCTATCCTCTCTAAATCAAATGCATAGTTATTTAAATGTATTTATTTAATTTAGCTGTGCACTGCTTCCTCCTCTTGCAAAGCAGATAAAATTCAAGCAGATAGTTATCTAAGACCTTAAAAGATCAGTAGTCAGGAGGACATGGCTGTTTTATTCTCCCTCCTCTCCATTCCTTCCAGAATAAATTGTAGAGGCTTACCAAGAGCCAAAGGGAATTGAGACTCTCCAGTTGCTTCTGACCCTTTAATTAGAGCAGTGGGGTAGAAAGAAATAAATCCTGTTTTCTACATTTATGACCTTTGATTTCTGACACTACAAGACATTCTGAAGAAACATTTTAATAACAAAATACCTCATCTGAGGAAAGGGAAGAGAGTCTGATCTTCCTCTCCTGGAACAGTAGTTTGTGCAAAGATGAGAATTTGTGAAACAATTCTGTTCTAAAAAAATTAATTTCCTTTTCAGTTGAAATGGGTAGTGAGTATGTCATATTACACTACTGCTCTTTAATTAAATTTGGCTGTCTTCTGAGTCTGAAAAAAGTTCTTCCTGATTGTTACCGAGACAGATGTGTTCCATGCAGTGAGCAACTGATTCTCATTATTGTACTGAAAGACATCAGGACAAAAATCTCATACTGACAAACTATCCCATTGTATCAGAGGAATAACAGGTTTAAAAAAAATACGACTTGTGGTTCAATTTCAAAGTGAACTCTTTTACCTAATTTGAATATAATGCTGTAAGGCTTATCTTTGTTATTTTGGTTAATTTTTAAAATGAAAATTCTAGTTTTAGACAAATCAGAAAATCTTTAAATATAAGAACCTCACCTAGCTGAAGTCACTCCATATGATCCCAATTTGTGGTGATTTTAGTTAATTTAGTTGGGTTTTCAGTATATTTGATGGTTTTCAAAAGCAAATCAGTTTAATACAGCTCATCATAAAGATTTGTGTGCAGACTATGCTGCAACCTGCAGTCACTTTTATTGGCCTCTGTTATGTTCACATAAAATCTCTGTATCAGAATAATGAGAACAGAGGGAGATTCTCAAGCTGGTATGAACTAAAGGAACTTCTCTGACTGGTTGATTTGTACTGGAAGATTCTGATGTGTCATGTCAGCAAAACGCATTGCCGTTACGATTAGTTTAGAAAAGATATTCTGTAGAATAGTATATAACACTGCTTTAAAAATAATATAGCCAAGGTTTTCTGTTGTAGTTCTTTCTACTGTACTAACCTAATCTGTTTTCATTTGCAAATGTGTGGTCCTTGTTATATATTAGAGGCATAAGCAGTGACACATGGGCCAGACCCATAAAGTCACTAGTTCTGCTGCTAGTTAAGCGGTAATCCTCCCATCAATTTTGATCAGATAATAATTTGGTCAAATAATCTTATTCTGCCCTCTTTTCCTCCATGTAAATCCTGACCTATGATGTATTTTCAGAGGCTAGATTTTAAGAGACTACTTAAAATTATTTGGGAATCTTTATTGGCATTGGAAGAATAACTGTAAAGAGTCACATCTCACAGGGCCATGCAAGACAGGGTTTTTTGTGAAGGAAATGATCCTTAATTTCTCTCATCAACACAAGAAAGCCTCCCTGAACAGTTTCCTGCTATTCTGCAGGGCATCTGTAAAGAAGGAGAATTGGTCTTAGTCATGCCTTTCAGGCTACATGGTTATCAGTATCCAAGTTCTTTCTTTGCCCATTTTCCCCTTACTTTTTTCTACTTATATTTATTCAGGCATTGATTTCTTACTTTTTAAAAAAGGAGATACCTTTCTGCCTGATGAGGAGGTTTTCAGAGGTAGAAAATAAATTCAGGGAAAAATCATCTCAAGTTTTACATGTTAGTGTAACTCGAAGACACAATACATTCGTTTTTCTCCTTCAATCTACAATAGACTCATAAAATGGTAGTAAGGGTATGTCCTTAACTCCTCTCCCTACTGCTAGCTCCTAATGAATCCTTGAGAGATGTTTAAGTCTGTCTCATACACACCATATCCTTCCAAGGCACCAGAAACCTTAGGTTTTGTTTGGTAACACCCACTCTCTGTCCACTCTCAAATGCTAAAATGAAGAGCGGTAAAAAGTCAAATAAATCCCACTGGTCTTAGTTTTCACTGCTTAAAACTGAGGCTTGCATCCCCATTACAATTCTTTGGGCACATTTTAATTATTTCCATTGAAAAATCATAGATGTGTTGATATATTTTTCATATGAAACACTGAAAAAAACCAAGTCACAAACCCTTCAATGTGTCTACAGATTAAAGAGATATCCAGGTATAATAGGATTTAATGTAGATTGAATATCTCTGCTCTACTTCCAATATCAAACTCAACTGTGTTATTGCCTGCTGCAAAGTAAATGTATATTCTAAATAACAACAAATGCTCAAAGAAAGCACTTACAGATGCCAAAAAATCTCCTATGCTGAAGAGATTCTTCTGCAATATGAATGGCCGATCACCAGCACAAAAAAACCACAGTCCAGATGTACTTTCTAGCTAGCATCTGACGTATACTACATTTTCACCTTGGTAAAAATACAAGATCAAAAGAGCATAGCCAAGGGGTATAATTTTCTCCTCCTTTGTCACATCCCAAAATGTTAAGTACAAGTTCTTTCCAGTAATCCCCAGACAAAAGGATGAAATGAACAGCAGTGAACTTCAGTGTATTAAATGTCACCCCAAAATAGGTAATTACTATATGAACATTAAACTGACGCACTCCTCTCCTTACGAGGTTCTTTTTTACTAGCTAAAGATATTACCAGATGTTAATTGGTGCTGCTCTAAAATCTCTTGAAGCTACAATCTGAAGACCTCCAAATGTTCACCTACCAGATAGTATACCAAATATTATTGACAACATTAGGCATAATAAACCTAAAAAACCAAAAATCACTAAGCACATATACATGGAATATATGTTAGAGTCAGAACTGTATGCAGAATTTTGAATTCATGTTTATGTGTATAATCTACATGAGTCACTTCCCAGCCAGTAATTGCTGGCCTGTTCCTCCATGGAAAGGTTTAGTGGACCCTTGTCTCCATCATCACCCTTTGAGCTTCACAGTGAAATACAGATACATGAGATTGTATGTTGTAGACAATAACGAAACAGATCAGCAACGGGCATCAGCCAATAAGTTCAAATCAAATACTACAGGCAAGCTTACACTGCACATGAATCTAGCACTTGGTTTCCTCACAGAAGGGAAGAGAGGAAAGATTTATCTCTAAAATTCAGATTTGGCTTCATTCCAAATAAATGCTTAACAGGGAATTTCTTTTCTCTAAGAGTTCCTTCACTTGCTCTTTCCTAAAATACAAGAAAGGGAGTGAAACCCCTGGGGAATTGTCAGGGATCATGAGAATGGCTGCATTCATGTTACATCAAGGACAGAGACAAGAGAAGTCTTAAAATTAGTTATCAATGGAGAAAAAATGGAAATTGCTCCAGTCCACACAGGCCAGAGTACAAAGCCATTGTACGTCATCTTATTTTATTTTCATGATCTCCCAGACATTTTTGTTCCTATATGAATGGAAACAAAGCTATTCTTTCAGCCTATATAGCTTTTAACAAAGTAGAGTGTAGATATAAAAATACACTGACGTCAAGAGGCTGAACAAACCCCAGTATGTTTGAGAGGACAATCTACATTAGCTTTCAAATACTCATCTACACCTTTCCAAACATGAAGCAGTTGATATGTACAATGAATGAATACTCCTTTTTCCAGAGGATCTGAAGAATCTGAGAAGTTCCTTCAAGTGGGGCCAAATGTCTTAAAAAAACATGTATACAAAAAACGCTCTGTGATTTTAAGGTCATGGCTTATCACTGATTGGTCCATGTAATCTCCTTTCAGTTTTTGTTGAAAGTCACACATGAAAACAGGCTACCACCTTTCTAATAAGGTTTCTAATAAATTCCATATATTTCCAAGCATTCAGCACTTTTTGACGTGCAATACTCAAAAGCCAGTGCTTGTAAACTTATTATCCCAAGCCCACAGCTTTCTGCTTAAATACAAATTTTCTTCAACAAGTGCCTGTGAGCACATCTGTGCTCAGTGAGAAGCGTTTCCTTGCTTCATTGCAGTTTCCATGTAGGAAATATCACCATATCCAAAAACTAGGGAAAACAGGGAAGAGGGCATGTCACAAAGCTGCAGCTCACCAAAAGCTTTCAACACAGGAATGAGCATTCATATTTTTGTTCAAATTTGATAGCTATTTTCTCCATTTGTGTCAAAAGCTTAACCTCGTCCACAGTCTCACAGCAGACCCAGTCCATCTAGCACTGCCAAGCTCACAGAGGTTTGATGCACTAAGCTACCAACATGAGTTACGGTTCCTGCTCCACAGACCCGCTGGCTGACCAAAGTAGCAGGGGAAAAGAAACAGGGCACCAGCCTCCATGTTGGCGTTTCATTTTTCTCTCCTCTGTATTTATCACCCAGGTATTTATTGGGACATCCATTGTCATCATCATGAAAAATTGACAAAATAATGGGATTGCTATTTTGTACCTCCTACAGAAAGGCTCAAGAGCAGCAGGCAGCACAAAATACAGTTTAACAGCAGCACATAACTTCTGCACCCAAAACTTTATGGAAAAAGTTGTCTTGTCTAACCTCCCTCCCAGCTGCTGCAGTCTTCCACTTTCCAAGCTCTCTGTGGGCTCCTGGGCCCCCACCCCCTTCCATCTGCTCGAGTCTGTGTGAAGCTTGGAAGTCAATCCCCAACCAGCATAGAACTCACAAGCACCGGTTACCATATAGACTAAGTTTAACAGCTGCTTTCCAGGATCTAAGCCACAGTTCATGGTTCGATCCATCCACCTTGCCAGCTCCTGCACTTGATTCTGCCCGAGGAAGCAACAGCAGCAATAGAAAAGGTCATGACTTTCACTGTTCAGCACACACATTTTAGATGCTGAAAGAGTTTTTGTTAGAGTTAGCACAGATAGGAAATCATCCTTGCTCCAGGATGCGTGCAGGAAAAACGATTCCCTCTACCAACATGTTGGCAAAAAATTTTTTCCTCCTCACATCAGTGCTTTCAGATTGGAAATTTTCCTTTTATCAGGATTCTGGCCAGACTAACAGCCTACAAGCATCTTCAAGCTGACATTTTTAATTTACCTAACAGTAACATCAGCTTCATTGACCGAGTTAGACATTAGTAACAATTATTTTCATAGACTCATAGAATCACTTGGTTGGAAAATACCCTTAAAATTGCTGAGCCTAACTCTACCTGTCCACTACTAAACCATACCCTGAGCACTTCATGTACCCTTCTTTTAAATGCCTCCATGGACAATGACTCCTGACACATCCCTGGGTAGCCTGATCCAGTGGATGACAACTCTCCTGGTGAAGAAATTTTTCCTGATGTCTAATCAGAACCTTCCCAGGTGCAACTTGAGGCCGTTTCAATACTCGTATTTTCATCTCCCTCACTAACACCTTCATATAGACAGATTTTTGGGTATATGAGCCATTCTATGACAAGGTTAAAAGGATTTTTTTTTGTGCTTGTGCAGAGAGATTGTGTACGGGACCTGTCACTGGCTCACACTGCCTGTTCAGATCATCTTTTTTCAGTTCATACTGCAATCTTAATTTTGAAGCAAGAGTATTCTCATACTTTCTACAGCATTAGACAGGTTGTGGTAGAAAAGAGAACTAGGCTATGATTTTTCTTATCTTAGACCTAGAAACTGAGGCTCTAGGAGACTACCCACAATTCCAGAAACTCTGAAACCACATTACCACACCCCATAAGTGTGCCAGACTACTTCTCGGCAGGGTTTATTGTAGTAGGTTCACTAACACCTGCACGGCTTTTAAATAGGAGCAGGCTTGGGACCGAGGTACAAAGCCTTATGATCATATTAACCGATACCTGTTTTCAAAGATCTTTGTGCATAGCTGTCTCCAGCAAGGGTTGTGCTTGACTTCAGGCAGAACAGAGTTGTGATGAGCTTAGCAGCAGCATTTCACAGTCAAGGACTTCCATAAGCAGTTACTTTCTGCAGGATGAAAGCAGGCTCCCTGGACAGCAAGAAACTGGCTCCCTGCAAAGTCAGTGCTCTACGTTCACATTAGGGAAACTGCAGATTAGTTTTCATTATGAGAAATAAACTGATTAGCAGATGGCTATTCATTTTTTCCCCTTTGTCAACTCTAATATAATATAAATGGAAATCTTTCTACAATGAGCTTTGAACGAGCTCTCAGAAAAAAAAATCAAAATTCCTATATGTTAACTGTAAGGTTTTTGCAAATGAAGTAAATTAGTCTTTAAAAAAAGCAGTTTGTTTTTACTTTTGACTGACAGCACATAATATGGTTAAAATAGATTGATCTGCCAACTTTAAACAGAGGCTTGAAAATTAACTTAAAGCATTAGGTCTACTTAGCTAAGTTTTGCCCACTGAGTGGATATTTTTCATGCCGCGTAAGAGCCATTTATTGTCTTTATTCTGGCTCCATATCTTTGTCAATATAGCAAACTACAATGGGGTAGTAAAGGACAAAACCTTGAGCAAGAACAAGAAAGTTCCACTTTCAATTTGCCACACTCTTCAGGGCTGACAAGTCTGAAGCTTTCATCTAGACTTCAGTTTCACATTTATGCAGCGTGCAGTGGAGCATGCACTTGAAATACACAGGGAAAAGGTCGTGCAGGAGGCACACAGGTATGTTCAGGGAGGTCTGAGCCCATGGCCTGAAGAGGTGGAGATAACCAGTTAATCTGGATACACCATGCATCATGTTTTTCACTTCCCACTGCCTGTCCTATTTGAATTATAAACTTAGTTGGGTCTGCTCTCTCACTGGGTGCTCAAAGTAACCCAGGGAGACCTCGTCCGGAAGGGGTTTCCCAAGCAAAGTGTGGTGAGAAAACAAACAACCCTGGAGGGGATTTACAGGACTATAAAAATACAAGAGAATGCTTTATTTCCTCTGTAAACTACAAAAGGACGAAACCACCATTACGCTAGTGCACTCCCCTACCTGTTCAGCAGATGCAACTTTAACAACAATGTGATCCAGCCTCAAAATATTAGTTGTACAAAACATACCACAGCATTTCAATCTATTACTATCATGTTTTAACGTAATTTATGCGTTCTTGATCCCCAATTATCATTATCACCTATCGAAGGAATTGCCATCAGCAAATACCTTCTCTCAGATCTAGGGAGATTAGGGAAAATGCAGCTGCATTGGTTATAATAGTTTCCTGTCTTGTCACCACCCAGTAGTCAGAGAAGCAGTACACCAAGCTCCAACACACCACCAGTGAAAAGTTACGATATTGTAGTAGTAAATACAAATCTGGACCAGACTGGAGACCTGTGGATCAAGGTCACATAGTCAATAAGCGCTTGCCTCTCACTGGGGATATATCTCTAGTCAATAAAGCACTTAAACATATGGATAAGTCCCACTGCAGTCAGTTAGCCTTAAAATTATTAAGTGTTTTCCTGGACAACATCTTACAGAGGAAATAAAGTAGTCGTCTCTATTTTTATAGTTTATTTCAGAAGAAAGTCCCTTGATTGAAATAATACTCTTTGTGGTGTAACTATTTGACTCATGGCTTGAATTTCCTACTATATAAAGTTTCCTCAAAGAACACCTGGAAATGATGAAATGAGGATTTTTCTTAATGATCATTTCCAGTCTTACAGTAAGGGCATCAATTATCTGTTTCCTTCTAGACAATGAATAATAAATTTTCACGTAAAAAATCAGTCAGATGTTAAAATACATTTTGTAGAGCAGAATAACATCTCGAGCTGTCATCCTAACCCAAAGTCTGTAAAGGAAGCAGACATGAAGTCGTCAGGTGTTCTAAGGGAGCAGAGAGGACCTTCTTTCCATCTCATTCCCACTATATTCTTGGTCTTACTTTTTTTGACTCCCTGGGTAATACAATTGCTGTATCTCCACTGACAGGTCTAGACCATTTTTCAAAACCAGGTTTAGCTGCCATTCTGAAAGTGTCAACAGTTACCTCAATTTGAGCTCTAGAGCTCTCCAGAAAATACAGAAGACAGGGTTGCAACCATTACCCAACTGCCATTCTTTGAGTAAATGTTTAAAATAGGCAGGTTGGGCCAAGTATGCTTCAGCCCAGTCCATCAGCAACAACACTCAAACATTCTCAAGGAGAGTGCAGGCTTAGAGCCCAGATCAGTCAAGTACAGGAAGGTGTGCTGGGTTCCAGGACCTGGCTCATGGTCCACATTGGCTTCTCTTCCTACAATGCAGACGCTGCAGGGCTACCTTATTACCAGGATCCTCACATCTTCCTGCAATTTGCATGGCTTCAAAACTTTAAGAACTTCCTAGTTATTTTTCACCAAGAGAAAGAGTTAAAGAATCTTAAAGCCAAGAGACTGAATTTTTACTGTGTGAAATTAATTCAACCAAACACAGTAACCCAGGGGAATCCCCAGACCTCTTTAAATGAGCCCCTACAGCAGATAATCTCTTCTTGATCAGTTTGATGCTCTGATAAATGGGCTGCTGTTTCCTAGCATAGGGAGAAAAGGATCAACTGAGTCAATGCTTGTTTGAAACAGGATATTTTAAAATAGAAGCTATTTGTATATGTAAATGCAAGAAAGTCGCTGATTTAGAAACACTGGCAATTCATTTCTGTTTCAACTCCATAAGTCTATGTTTATCTAATCCTGGGACATTTTGAGGGATTTTATGTCAGCTGATGTGTATATCATTCCACTTGCCTGCACAGCAAAATTTGCTTGAGTACACAAAACATATAGGAACTTGTTGGGCTGAGTAATAGTAATAATCCATCTAATCATAGCCAATTCAGCTGCTGGTTGCTTATGGGCATCTTTTACACATTAATTTAGAGACTGAATAAGCAAGATCAGAGCAGCTATTTAACAAAAGCATGCTCATAAAGCTACTCAAAGCACCCAAGACTCATTTTCAGAGGCTTGTGATCTGGAAGCAGGCTTTTAAAATAAGTTTACCAGCTTTGACCTTTCTGCTTGTCATCAGGAAAACACTCTCAAGTCAGGGAATTTTACTCATTTGTTACTAAATAACACACATTTCTGATCACTAATTTGCGCATGGAGAAAAAGTACACATACACAAATACAACGGGGGATGGGTGGTATGTGATATTTTTTCTTTTCCTGCTTCACATGAAAGATTATTGTATGCATTCCCCAGTCTCCACTTGACATATTTTCAGTAAGTTACACAGTCAAAATTACCCCAGTGAGGTGCTGGGCAGAACAAAGATTTAGGTGGCACAAGTAGTTTCTTCATTTTTGGTTAAATACATTTCAGTAGGGATTTCACGAGCTCTAAGTGGATGAGTTTGGGGCCTATGATTGATTGCATCTGTTGTTTGGCTGGCAGCAGTGGTGACCAACAAGGAACAGTTCATGGCCTACTCAAAATGGTCACCATTGCAAGACCCTGCTACTCAAAACTGGTGACCTCTGCCCCTTACACTGTCATACCAGGGAAATGAAGTAGTCCACTAGACCGTGGTTTCAAGGATGGAAATGGAAGAACCAAGAGTCAAATTCTCCCAAACTTCGTGGTCATCCCCGTGTAGAACAAGCATTCCCTGATCAGGAATCATAAAATGGTTTGGATCGGAAGGGACCTTGAAGTTCACCCGGTCTCAACCCCACTGGCATGGGCAGACCAGACTGCTCAACACCCCATCCAACCCGGCCTTGAACACTTCGAGGGAGGAGGCATTCACAACTTTCCTGGGCAACCCATGCCAGTGCCTCACTACTCTCAGCATGAAGAACTTCTTCCTAATGTCTAATCTAAATCTTCCCCCTTGCAATTTAAAACCATTCCCCTTCATCCTATCATTACTTGCCCTTGTAAAAAGCCCCTCCTAGTCCTTCTCCAACTTTCTTCTAGGCCCCATTCAGGTACTGGAAGGCTGCTATAAGATCTTCCCAGAGAATTCTCTCCTCCAGGCTGAACAACCCCAACTCTCTCAGTCTGTCCTAACATGGAAGGTGCCTCCAGCCCTCTGATCATCTTCGTAGTTCTCCTCTGGACTCATTCCAACAGTTTCGTATCCTTCTTATGTTGGGGATTCCAAACCAGACACAATACTCTAGACGGGGTCTCACAAGAGCAGAGTAGGAGGGAGAATCACCTCTCTTGACTTATTGGCAATGCTTCTTTTGATGCAGTCAAGGATAATGTTTGCCTTCTGGGCTGTGAGCATACATTGACAGCTCATGTCAAGCTTCTAATCAAGCCTCCAGCCTCAAGTCCCTCTCCACAGGGCTGCTCTCAATCATGCCATCCCCCATCCTGTATTGAAACCACATATTGTTCCAACCTAGGCATAGGACCTTGCATTTGGCCTCGTTGAACCTCATTAGGTTCACACTGACACTTGTCCAGGTCCCTCTGGATGACATCCTGTCCTGGTGTGACAACTGCCCCATTTAGCTTGGTGTCATCTGCAAATTCACTGAGGGTGCACTCAATCTCACTGTCCATATAATTGATGAAAATACTGAACAGCACCGGTCCCAGTACAGACTCCTACAGGACACCACTTGTCATGGATCTCCATCTGGACATCAAGCCATTGACCACTACTCTCTGAACGCAACCACCCAACCAATTCCTTATCCACTGAACAGTCCACTTATCAAATCAAGTCCCATGTCTGCTGATGTGATCGTCCCATCATAGAAAGCCACTAGGTTGGTCAGCCAGGACTTGCTCTTGGTGTAGCCATGTATTTGCAAACCACACAGTTAAAAAGCAAGACTTGTGCCAAAACTTGTTCAAACCCATGGCACTGTAAACAGGATCTGGTCACTTAGACCATTATTGAGAGTTGGCTATGATACCTCTATATCACTCACTGTGTTGCGGGAGTAGCTGTACCTTAATCACAGCAATCGGGTCATTATAGGGACATGTATTTTCTGCACTTGTTGTCACAATGACATAAAGTAGAATCAGTTTTCTAAATTTTCAGCTAAGTCTCACCCAAGTATCTTAATTTTCTGAAAGCTAACTGCATGTTTTTCACACAGTGTTTCTCTTTACAGGTGATAAGACAGGGCACTGGTATGCAGAAAGGCCATTTGTTATACTTCTTTCCTATAGAAACACTATGCCATTCCACTCAAGCTGAGGGAATGCCATAAGTGAAAGAGGAGCAAAAGGGTCGCACCTGCAGGAAGCAGTGGACAGGATAGATGACCCAACTGACCAGATATACGTCATACTCCTTATAAACTGAGGTAGCACAAGGGTCAGGGTCTCTTCTTCAATGCCTAGTGTCCAATGAGTACTTCATCTGTCTTTTTGCCCCTCATTCCAGATCTACGCGTTCTTGAATCCAGCTCCCAGTTGCTGCTGAGTCCAGTCCCAACTTGCTGCTGAGTCCAGCCTGGGACTTTTGTCCCATGCCTGCTTTGCAGCACCTGTGGTGATGTAGCTGTCAAAGGTGGGGGGGAAATTTTGCATATTTGTACATATTTTATTTTCTTAATGAGTAACTTAGCAATAGTAATAGCATATTTCATTAAAGCTGTTTTAGTTTTAATTTCCAACCCATAATTCTTCCTCTCATTTCCTTTCCCACTTTGGGTGATGGGAGGTGGGGAGAGAAGTCAATCGGAGGAGAGAAGGCAATTGGGACCACCACAACTGCCTGCGTTTAGCTGCCAGTCAAGTTGGGCTTGTACTGAACAGTGACATACAGAAAAAGACATCGGTGAAGACCAATTAATTCCTCCCCACAACACCACCACAGCAGTTTGATTTCAGGACAAGGTGAACTCATTGCTTAAACTTAACTCTGAAGATACTAGGAGTCAAACACCAAGAGGACAGAAGATCCCTCTGCTTTTCCAGGAGGAACATCAACAGTAACTCAGACACAAGCGCTGTGAAGGTTTGGGTGAATGTACAAGGGGCTGAGAAGCACTAGTATCCACTAAAAAAGAAATCTCAACACGTGAGAAGCAGGAAGTTCTTCCCGAGCTTTTTGCTTTAAAGGCTGAATCTGAATTCAGACATTCCAGGATGAAAAACAGATACGTGACAAAAAGCAGGTAGTGAAAGTGTCAATGACCACAGATGCCTCTACCTCTGCACGGCAGTAGTGCTTCCAAAGAGTGCCTGGAAGACCCCCAGCAAAATGCCATTCAAGAATCAGTCATTTTTGTAATAAAATTGTACTGATCAGCAATATGTTTCCCTACAGTCCACAATGCAATCGCGACAGGTGGTTCAGGGAAAGTATAGCTCAATGGAAGACATGGTGTTAAAGAAATTAATATGTGAATATGGGTGGGCTTGGGTTTTAGTGTGTTATTTGACATTGCAGGTAGGTATGAATGCAGAGGTCTCTGGTTCAGGTTCAATATCACATGCAGAACCTAAATTCCAATATTTCAGTTGAAAGTTATAGAGGTATGAATTACCTTTCCCTTATTTCTAGCTAGAAAGGAGATACTAAAAAGATATTTAGCTATTTTTAGAACACTACCTTTCAAGGCACTTATTCACACCTGAATAACAATGTGCTGTCTTTAACATCTCACTAACATAAATTTGACTTGTCAACATAGCATTTGAATTTTGGTTTATCAAGCAGTGAAGTCTCTTGGCAATGAACTCTGCTGGTACTGGTTACAAATTTTTCATATACAATTAGATTCCTTTAGAAGTAATCACTTTTTGATCAGTAAAGTCAACATTATTCTATCATATATTGCATCCAGGTTTCTCAAGAAGGCTTACTAATCACCATAACTTCACAATATTCCACGTAGATATATTAACTGTACCATATATTGCAGAAGTAAACAGAGATTAAGAAGTGAAGTGTCTCGCCCTCATGTCTCTTAAATAGTCTGTGGCATATTCAAAGTGTTCTTTATAGTAGTGAAAAGGAGTGCTGCTTAATAGCTAAATACCAGATTGATACCTGGGAGATCTGAAGTCATTTCTTTCCCATACACCTTTTTGTTTGTGGCTGGCATGCTTCCAAATACCTCCAGATTTATCCCTAGTACAAGTGGGTGAAACTAATTAGGAGAAAGAGCTAGGACTCCTCAGATAAGGACAGAAAGTGTCAAAATAACCCACCACACACAGCATGAGCAAGTACTACTTGTGCTGTAATGTTGTTTTCCATATGAGAGAAAGGAAAAATAACTCCTTTCTAATGCCAGCTTCTTAATCTTAGGAAAGAAAAGTTGAAGCACAGGTTAATCCAAGGAGGTCACGCACCACCCCCAGTGAGGAAATATCTTACACAATGCGGCTTATTCCACCTTTCCTTTCAAAGTATAAAATGACTTCACATCAAGGCAGTCTTTGAGCCACAAGAATGTGGCAAAGTTCATGCTAGTGCACTGTAACTTCACATCACAACTTAACTGCTCATGCCCATCAGTGCCATGCAGACTACCCTATGATTCTTTCTGATTGTGCAGCTTCTGTTTCATGGCAGCTGTGGCATTGGGGCATACAAGTAATGAAGCAGAAGACTTTGGGGGAAAACTTTTAAGCACTCATGGGACTCAACTAAGCCCTACCAGCAAAGGGAGGAGAAGCTATAGGATGAGCATTCATTCTTGTGTGCTTCAGCATTAGCGCCACTACCCCATCTCACACTAACTGGGGAAAAAATGACCTGCAATTTACAGAAGCAGCAATACGGATCTCAGTCTTATGGAATTAAAGATGTGAAGACATAACGGAGTAGTGTTGGCTTTGACTTCATAATCCCTTCAGTTCTGTGCTTCAATAGATTTATTCAAAAACTTGCTTAGTAAGAGAACACAGCTTGTGCATTGGGCTCCTCATATACTATGTTGATTTCAGCTTTTCATTGATATGTTCCCAGGGCCACTGCAGTACCACTCACATGATGCAGTAGCTTTAATCTCTTCATTCAATCAACTGTCAAATACTTACTATACACTGAAATATCTTTCTTTCTCTACAAGAAAGCAAAAATTAAAATTAACAGAAAAGACACCTGGGTCAGGCTTAGAAAAAAGGTACAGAAAATATCTAGCTCTTCAAGCTTTCCTCTGTAGCCTGTAATGTGTTCTTCTACAGCTCTCCCAGTATCAGTAAGTCTGTTCATCTCAGGGGAATTGCATTTGATAGCATATTTAGTTCACAGGACTAGCACAGTTACATTAAACAGAGGCTGCTAATAAAACATTACATCTCCCTCCTCCTGGCACTCCATTTGCCATGATGTAAAAGGCAGACACCCCATAGAGAAATTAATCAGAAAGAAGGAGAATGAATCTAAGGAGTGAAAATTAAAGACCCCATGACATCTACACCCATCTACTATATCCAGATGAAATGGTGTCCCAAAACTCGAGGATATATTAAGATCCTTCAGAGAGAAGGAAGTAGTTATAAAAATCAGCATATTATCATCAATATAAATTACAGTTATTTAAATTGAAATCTTTCTCTTTACTCATCACTGAAGCTCCACAGAGAACAGAATGTCTTTTAGGGGAAAGCACACCTGTTTTGCTCTGCAAAGTGATGAAAAAGACTTAAAGCTTGAAGACAGATCCTGTAGAGGCAGTGTCAGTCTGACTTCAGTAAAGCCATGCTGCTTTACCTCCTCTAAGAATGCAGCCTAAAAATCTACATTTCTCTCATGAAGGGAAATCTGAAGAAGTGCCTGTATTCAAAGAAAAAGACATAATTGAGTGTCCCCAGATCCCGATTCTTCCCCAGTTTGCCTAACTCCCCTCATAGCTTTTCAACACCAGAATTATTCTGATATAATGAATGCCTAAAACTGTCTTAAGGACATATTCATTTCTATTTAGCCCTTAAACAGATACTCATCTGTCAGCATCCCTACAAAAAGATGCTTGCAGAATCTGTTGAGGCTGTGTACAGAAAGGCTCCCTAATGCCCAGTCTAAAAAACTTTAGCTGAAACAGTTTAATCTGGGCAGAATGCAAAAGAAGTCACCTGGCTTTAAGTGCATAGGCATTATTTTAACCTTTATAGGCTTGAACTTGTAGTGCAGAGAATAGTTTTAAGCTGAAAGAGAAATACTAAGATGTGAGGGAAAGTGCATGCATTATGCAGCATGTTGTAAAAAAAAAAAATGAAGGTTTTGCAACAACCTAAATAAAATCAGGGATTTGAATTTATGACATTTGAGCAAAAGTATATACAAGAAAAACTTTATGAACTCTAGCTGTTACAAATAGTATTAGATATAGGAAGCAATATCCAGATTTGAGCTTCCCCAAAAACGAATTTAGTAGAGTGTGGAATACTGCTTTCAAATATGTTATGCCTGATTCAGGTAGAAGACCTGAAATTGGAGTGGGGAGCAGGGAGAGAGAAAGACTCTTAAGTAAATCACACTCTTTCACGATACAAGATACAGAGTAACCAAAATAGCCTTATATATGTTAAATTATATGGCTTCAGGTGCCTACAGATGAATAAGGTGAAATCAACTATGCAAAGCATAGTTTTTTGCCAAAGGCTTTATTTCTTCTCAAAATAAAAGCTTAACTATTTTAAATGTAAGCTCGCTTCATCTAGATGCACATAGCAACTTTAAGTGGCTGCACACCAGAAGATATATAGGAAACGGCAAGTTAATTAGAGCTGACTTTCGAAGCACACATCGTAATTTATTCAGAGTAAAAAAAGGTTCTTACCTCATGCTCTTGTAGGCTGCTGTGTTGCCAAGAATACAATGATTCACCTCCTCTGACAGAAGGATGATAGTATCAGATTAAGGATGGAAAGAGTCTTCCCATGTATCCAAAAGTCCTATTCGTGTCCACACTCTAGTAAAAGTCAATCAGGGTAGAGACTACAACCAAATAACAAGATAGATAGTGCTCTCTTTAGCTGCTGTCAGTGCAAGCCCACTACTCATCATGAACGTCTTTGGTTCCAAAGCACTAGAGGAACAAACAGCAGCAGACAATTACTTTGCTACAAAATAAAAGTATGCCTTTCTCACTCTTCAAATGCTCCTTCCTTTTCCTTCATCTTCCCAACAGCTCCCTTACCTTTCTGCTGCTGCATATGCAAAAGAAAGCGAACGACCAACCAGGTGCCCAGGCCCTGTATTTTTCAGAAAACCCCTATGAGCTTCTCAGCTCATAAGAAGCCTCTTGCTTGAATTTATGAAACAGCCTGAAGCCCAGCCCTGTGACCAAGCAGCCTCCTATTATTTCAGCTCTGGTAACAGAATGCTACAGATGTTTAATTTTGTGAATTTCACTAGTACTTGCTTATAGATCAGACACTTAATAGTAACAACGTCTCATAGTATTACATGACAACAGACTTCCAACAACATCATCAATCGGCTAACAGCAAACCACGTGAAAGCACCATGGCAATGTCCAAGACTGTCCCAGTATTTAGTTTCACTAAGTGATAAAAATTATGTTGGGCTGTGGCTGCGACACTAAGGTATCTCACCCCACTGCTGGAATGATAGCAAGACGCTATCCTGGTTATATGATAGGAAAGATCAAGTACAAGAGGAGTGTTCAGATACCATCATTAGGTAAAATCGTTCATGCTACTATGTCTTCTGGGAGTTGAGAAACATCCCAAATACACCCTATAAATTTTCTGGTATTGCCTTTGTAAAACAGAATGGGAAAGTATAAAAACATTTTTAACAATTGTTACAAGAGATGAGATGAGATCAAGATAACTACATATACTTAAATGTTATTTGGAGTATGTTAGTTTATTTACCTGGTGAAAGACTGAGGTGGACTAGATCTTGGTACTGATCAGCATTACATATGCAAACACTCTGCAAAATATTAACTAAGTGAAATAAAGTGAGTTGGATTCTGACCTCATGCAATGCCAGATTTTTGTAAGTCAGCTCTCGCTGACTTACTCTTGCCATTTTCCTTGGTTTTTTTCCACTACAGCTTTATGAAATAATAGGTATTATTTCATTACTATGTTCAATACTAAAGCTTCCTCTCTTCTTATGTCATTGTTACAAGAACAACAGAAAGAGATATATACCCCATAACTTTTAAGAAAATGTCTGGCCCTGTAAGTACTTGCTGAACAGAACTGCAGAGGTTTTTTTTGCCTTTGGCATATGAACAGTTCCCTAATATAGCAGGCAAATGATAATTAAGATAAAAGCACAGGTACATGAATAACCTGCACTACATATGTTAGATTGAAGTCAAGCGTAACTTCATTCAGGGGTTAATAATCTGCCCAGAGTTGAGGCCTATGTGAAATGTCTAAGTTCATCTGAAGCTGTAAGGACGACTTGTTCTAGCTTTCAACACCAGCAAATAAAACACCTTATTTTAACAAGTTCACAAAGCAAAGCAATTTTTTTTTTTTGCTACCACAGCTTTCTGCCTGAATGCTTGTCTGTGGGTATAACAAAATGAATTATTTAGTTCACATCAGCTTTCCCCAGGAATGTGACAATATCCAATTGTAAAAATATCAGTGAATTCCTACCTGAGGCAAGTTTAGCAGAACACAGATTTTCTAGTTTTACAGTGACAGGATGAGTATCCCTTCCTTAGAAGCACATTTTTTTCCTGTAAATAATATTTTTGCATTTGAATCAAGATGTTTCGGCAGGTCCAGGCAAAATTAGACCAGCAGATCTGGGATGAGCTGTATTTTCCAATAGCCAGAGAGAGGAACAAGGAGCCAAGTCTACTACCCACTAGTATCACTGACTTGTGTGCCTTTGCTCTTCCCCAGTTTTGCCTCAATATCACTCTTCTAATAATAGCTTGCTTCAATGTTTGCAAAATATGCTGAGTGCTGGGCACTGCACATCTAAATATAATAGACGTAGTAATGACTTCTCTTCACAGCAGGGTTCTCAGTTCTGAAGAAAAACTCTTTTTAGCATGCCATACAAACATAAGAAAAGACTTAACTGAAAACCCCTTCCCAGACTAAATGCTTCAGTTCAGACTAACAATTTACATTGAAAGAATTCACATCCACTTCAGGCTAAGTTGTATTTCAAACTAACATAACTTTTTGCACTACCACAAGAATAGGAGAACTCTGGTAAGGAACACACACATCAGCACTTTCTTCTCCCTCCAAGCACTGTGCAGGCTTTGAAGTAGCAACAAATGAGAACAGGTGTATTTTGTAAACAAATTTCTGTATTAACTTGCAAGATTACCATGCAAAGTGATTAAAAAACTCATCAGCTTCCTTACTGCAAAGAGTAGCATAAATAAACAATTTTATGAAATATTGGGTTGATCAATTATGCCCATTGCAGAAAGACTTGAATTAGTTTGATTAGTCTCAGCTACTTAAATTTGGAAACAGATGCCTCACTTTGCAAGACTGGTGATTAAAGGCTGCATTCACTAAAAAAAAATTGTTTACATACACTTAAGACAATACCTACCATTTTTCAGTCCTCCCTACACGTAGCAGATGGTCCATACAATTAGTGACTCAAAAAAATTCTCACTAGAACTCCTCCAAAGCAGAGACATGGTTGCCCTCACTTCTAGAGACAAAGGCATGCACAAGCCAAGACTATTTTCAAATGCTGTCCTTATACTAGGACGGATCACACAGGTCAAGAAAGCCATTCAATCCATTTCCATAGGGGTGCAAGCCAAAGTACAGTGCTTGTATGTTCCCAAAAGACTCACCCATATGGCTAGAGCAGCATGGGAGAAGCAAAATAATAATATAGGGGGCTCAGCAGCAAATAATATCCACAACTCGCACTCATAATGCTCCAGCCAGCACAAGCAAGTGAGAAAGCCAAGGCTCAGAGACACAAAATAGCTCATTATCTACCCTAGAAGGCACAGCACTGCCAACACTGCTCTTTATCAAGTTCTTAACAGGTATAAAATTAGCACTCATTATTAAAGACAATGGAGTTACATGTATTGCCAGCAGCTGAAGAAATGTGCTAGAATTGTTTTTACCTCCAGTTAATTCACTAAGATTCAATAAAGCACACGAAGCCCGTAAATTAGAAAAGGGCTTTCTGAAGCATGGCAGCAATTTAAGCCAGTGTGTAAGCATCATTTCTAAACACAGGTGGTTTCCTCAATGAAGGCCTAAGGACCAAATCCTCTTTTCATCGATACTGATGTAAGTTCAGACAAACTAAGCCTATCTGAGTGTACTCTCAGGTAAAACTGCACTGATGTAACCTGTAACCAGAATCTGTAGCTGAAAGAAATCCTTGTATGCAAATTCCAGGTTATATTCAGCTTTTCTAATCCCACTGAAAGCAAACCAACTGGCTACTCTGATATCCTCTTCTCAACGACTTAAAATTCATTCCCAGAAGCAGAGATAGGTGTTATTTACTGAGGGAAGCAAAACCCTGTTTCAGATGTATCTCATTACAGGAGATGACCTCAGGTTTAGGACTGGAAGTCACTGAATCGCTTAGGAATGTGCAGCTTCATTGCGTGTTTTTCTGTTTTAATAGCATGCTCAGCTTTGAAAGCAAATTATTCAGATTCATAGTGCACATACAAACTCCTCTGACTGCCGAGCCATTTCTATTCAATAGCACTGTGTATCTGATCACTCTCTCCCTTACCCCCAGTGACCAGGAGGAGGGTTGGCCAACATCAAACAAATCTGACCAAGGACAGAAATCTCACTAATAATTACATTCCCACGTGACTTCATGAAAACTGGCAGTGAGATAGAGGAGGAAATTAACTCCTTCACCGGGTAAGGGCAGGCACAAGTCAGGCATCACACAGTCCCCATGGCAGCAATTGGCCAGGCAGCCAGCAGGCAAATTGCTCTGCACTTGATGCAGCACATGCTGCCTTTTGTCTGCTGGGGTTGTTGCTGGGAATGTGTCAGAAGCTCGACTTTCGTAAGATGGGATAGAGGGCAGGTGTTCATAAGTACATAAGACATCATGCTTCACTGCTTCACTGTGCAAACAGTGGGGCAAAGCTCTCTTGCACTAATATATTCTCTTACTGATGTGTGTAGGAATGTCACTGATCTAAGGGAGAGTAATAAGCTCAGAGATAGTTACTAATAACCGCAGGTTCTCTTCTGTTACAGTTGTTCAGTACTTTTCCTATTGTCATTTTATGATGCAGACAGAACATGTCTGAAACACCCAATATAAAAGTGAATTGCTTCAATTCAAAGGCCTGTGGACAAGTTCAAGTTCGGACGAAATGGGAAAAAAAACCCTGTTTGCTAAAGTATGAAATATTTTACCACTGTCCATCTTAGAAAAGACAAATATTGACACAAAACAAATAAGTAGAGAGATTTCTACTTATACAGAGCAAATCTCCAGCTCTAGTTGGATTGCTAGGTGTGGTGAGTCACCAGCACTGTCAGGGTTCTCAAGTCATCAATTAAGCTGGCTACTCTACAAAGCTGAGTCCTTCCACGTGGTCACTACTCCCCTCGCCATGTACAGAAAAGCTGCAAAATAAAGGCTACAGCCTCTTCATTCCTTTTTCCAAATGCATGATGAAAACTGCTATTTCTTCATCAGTCTCACAGCCCTTTGGGCAATGAAAGAGATAGTAATCTGATGTATGCAAATGCTAACAAAACTCCCATCTTGACATTAACTAGTTTAAAACATAAAGTACAAGAAACAGCAACTACAATGCAATAAGGACAAAAACTGGACAGGCTACAGGTGGCCCACAGGGCCCTGCCATGCTGGCACTGACCTCTGTGACATTGCTAAAACTAGACCTGGGGCTTTTCAAAGACTAGGAGCTGGCAGGAGAATTTGAATTAAAGTTTGGTTGACTCAGATACTTCTGTCAAACAGTGGAGTTGCTCAGTCATGCACGAGCCCTCTCCTCGGCCTACACGTATGCACTCCAGAAATGAAAAGCAGCACCAAGTCCCTTAGAAGAGTATGTGCCAACACGCTGCAGGCTGGCAAAATAAATCAGTCATTCACTCTGATAAGATGATAGCACAACAAAGGCAAGGCTGATGCAACTCATTTGTTAACACAAAGCTACTCTGCCTTTGTTGAAGTATTGCCACATTTGAAACTTATACACAAATAGTAGAACTAATGCCTATACAGCATCTTGCTGTGGGAGATTGCAGTTAAACAACCCCCTGCAAAGTATCCAGGTCTCTGTGTAAATAGCAACACAGTGGAAGCCACTTGAAATGCATGCAACAACTTGTATGGAACCTAGAGTGCCGGGAGCACCCCTACATCTTCTCAGTTACTTTCAACTGGAAAATTACTAGCTAGCTGTGTATATGGAAGGGGCAGAGAGAGAGAGGTGAGTTTTTGCCAGAGAAAGGAACACAGGGCACTATCATTTCCAAAGATTTCCATTTAGTTTGCATATGGCGCTGTCAAATTTCTGTGCTCATTTCCAACCTGAATATTTGCGCTCCTAATGGGGAAAGGCCTTGGAGGGCAATGACTGCACAGCTGCATGCCTGGTGCATACAGAGCTGAAATTCCTGGCCATATTTCAAATCTATCTATTGTATTAAATGATCTTACAACATCAGTGACTCAAATATCACATCTATATCATGAGCATGTGGAGTGATAAATTTTAAGAAGTTTTCAAACCTGCATTTACAATTTACACACTTGAAAAGGGATCTTTAGTCCCTATAGCAAACCAGTGAGTATGTTGATGGCACATCTGGAAGTCCCTCCTGACTGAGTTAATCAGAATAGATTCCTAGGTTTTGATTTTAAAGAAAAACTAATTTAGATGTGTCTCTGAAGTTTAATGCTTCCATGTTATTTCAAATCTTGGCTCCTGTTGGGTCAGCTGTCTATGAAGTACAACGCCATGAAGTAATTTCAACACCTAGACTGAAGAAGGAATTTTTCCAGAGTCACAGGATTTTTGGAGGCTCCAGGGCACCCCAAGAAGGTACTAGGCCTTGGTTTGCTGATCCACTGCATTTTGTTTTTTCCAAACAGTAGATTAATAAGTGAACATAATAAGCTCTAAACATGTAAATGAAGAAAAATAGCTAACTTCTACATTTAACTCTTGCCTCAACAGCCTACTGGATATCTACAGAAATCCCACAAATGAGAAGCTGTCTTGCTGGACCTCTTCAGAGTACGGATTTGTGATGCATATGCATTATTTCAGCAGTTGGCTAAAAAATCATCTCAAAAAAATCCTAGCAGGGTGAAATTCTATCTTTTGAGCTTGGATTTAGCAATGATTATGGCTCATTGTCTGTAACTAACCATCTAATGAAAGTATGACACAAAACTGAGCAGTTCTCAAATGCAGTTTAAATAAAAACATAGCTCAGTCAAGTTCAGGAAGAAGCAACTTTGACCTATTATACACGAAGATGACTAAGAAATGTCTCAGTTGTGGCTATCAGTATTGCTGTTACAATTCTAAACATAACCTCACTGGCTCCAATACAGCAGTGCTTAAGTCCTAGAGATGTCCATTCCCAGTTCTTCTATCAGACAGCTTTCCTTTTACCCATCTTTCTCTTCTTGGGTTGTAGCCTCTCCTGGCAGGGGCCAGCTCACATTGCACGACACCTAAAGGGAACTTGTATTTACAACTGGAATATTAGTAAAGAAGTTCTGGATGAAAAGGTGGAGATACTTTAGATATGAAAGAGCAAATCAGAGACCAAGTGAGGCATCCAAAGAAGCAACAGCAAGAAGGACAGACGATGTCCTGCAGAATTCCTAAGAACCGGGAGAAGAAGAAAATGAGGAAACCTCATATTTGCAGAAGTATTAAAATCACTACACCAAAGCCATACACAGGGGGTTTGGAATTGATTCAGCTGGGAGGAGGCTGAGCAGACTCATGACCAAGCATATAAAGAGAGGGAAGATGGAGTGTGCAGCACATGGTTGCCCTTTGTCTTCATCACCCTTTGTGCCTTCCCAGAATGCACAGCTTTTGCAAAGACATGCCCAGTCCAGGCACTACCTTTTTCTTTCTTTATGAATGTATTTGTATATGTTATTACATTTTCCTCCTTCTGTTGTTCTCTCCAAAAGCTAAAGGGAAATCTTTGCTTTTCCTCATTTCCTGTCAAAGTAAATAACGTATTCGCTGTGAATATGGCATCCCATCAGAGCCTGTCTGCAGTGTTTCAGTTGCTGTGTCTGAAGGTTTTGCTCCATACTCAGCAAAGGCCATTCAGTATGATATATTTTTAGGAACTATTACACACTGAATTTGGAGGGAAACACGTGGTCCACTTTGTCCTTGCCCCTCATACTCTGTCTCTATGGCTAAAAAAATTGTGTTAGAACAGCACTTCACCCCATGAGACTGAAGCCTTTAGGTACAAATGTAGCTCATTTAAATGGTAATGTACCAAAAAATGAGTGGCATCCTTCAAAACAAGGGGCATTTGTAAGTATATCTGTGCCAGGTGCTGACAAATTGAGTGTCATTGTTACAGACACAGGGAAAAGTCTCAGAGAGCCAATATTTAAAAATCATTTTTTCCAGTCAAAGGCCAAACTCTAAAATGTCTGCTTATTTCTCTGCTGCTTGTGCCCTGGGGCACTGTGCCTGCATCCCAGAGAGCAGCACATTAGAAGTCTAAAGGTATTTCCTACACAAGGTCAGATCAATTAAAATGTGCTTTAAATACAGTCACATGAGCTGTGTCAGGAGCTCTGCAGCCCTGACGCTCTGAAGTCCTGACACTCTGAAGGGCAGAATCTAAGGCAATCCTCTGACCTCAGGTAGGAAATCCAGATAACAAGGAGGCATGAGCCTGCTTTTCACTACTCTGTTACTGAAGGCTTTGCTCCTTCTGGCCATGTAACATTATTGTTAACACCAGCGATGCCAGGAGTTAATATATGACCTGGTTCTTCTACTAAAATCAACAGCAAAGCTTCAAAAAAAGTCTTTCAAAAACCAGGACAAGCTCTTTCAGCCATCCTACGGAGACCATGCAGCACAGCGTGTGCTGTTTTCTTCCTTTGCCAGACCTAGTAAGATGCTCCCATGGAAATGGTTGAGCTGAAGAAATAAATTAAGCAAAACCTTAGCAGAATGAAGCTGTACCAGCTCACACAAAGACTTAGACAGCCTGCTTGAAAGACAAATCAGCCAAAAAAATGCTGACACAGAGAGATACCCTTACCATCAACATTTCAAGGTCCTAATCTCTATAGAACGTATTAACATAAAAGTACAGCAAGTAAATTATGTTACTGAATAAGTGTATGGATAGAAGGCAGAAACGTTGCTTCTATTTGCTGTAAAAGTATGACAGCTGTGCTTCCCTCTCATCCAGTAGCGACAGGAATATGCTCAGGAATACCCTGTCTCAAGCTGAATGCAACAGTCAGAAGCAAGAAGCATATAAAAAAAAGGTAAAACCAGGCCACTGAGGAAGTGTGCATCACCCTGAGTCCCTGTGAGGGTTGCTCTGAAAGTTTTCCCTCCTTTTGCTACCATGCTCCTGCTCCCTAGCCCAGCCTGTGACGACAGTCTTGGGAAGGGAAGTAATGGACTCCTACGTAAGCTGGAAGGTTACTGTTGTGCTAAACACACCCCATCATCAGGCAGTTTGCCTGCAGGTCTGGTGATAAATCTCTTTCAACACCTACACTGTCGAGAGTTAGGTCTTATTCTATGTATTCCACAAACAGATTTCTGCAAGTCATATTCTGCTTGAAGCCATGAGATGCTACATACGGTGCAGCCTGGGAGGCAGTTTCGGCTTTCTAATTTGCATTCATGATATCATTGCACATCAATGGAATTATTTTTTTCCTTTCTCCCAAATACCACAGATAAGTAAAAAAAATTCAACAGGACTTTCATCTTGTGAAAACCAGCATAGCTCCACTGAACCACTGCTAAAGCAGTTTATACTGTCTGAAGCCCTGGAGCAAAAAAATCCAAGTCATTGGGATATAAGCCAAAATTTGAGAGTTTTGCTGGATACAAACCAGATTTACTTGCTTACTTTAACAGGTGCCTAAGTGCTTGAGTGAATTTGGGCCGACATAAGGCACTTTTTTTTTATTTGTGTCCACTTCTGACAGCTTGAACATCTGATATGGAGGTCATCTTATAGCTAAAATTTTTGCCTTAAACCCTGCCTAAATAGCCACAATATAGAACAGCTGCTTGTGGAGTTATGTTACACACAACACTTTAAAAATAAAATGCAAGTGAATGGAAAACATGGATTTATAACTAGAAACAAAATATATGGGTACCTAGAAATAGAAATAAATGAAACTCTGCACACTGAGAAAAGAACAAATAATCTCTCATTGCTATTGCATTCTTTTTTAGAACTGATGTTTCAGTACTGTAGTTAATGTCCTAGAAATGCCTTAGCTGGAAATAGTTAGACCAGAAGCATTGTAAGGAAAAAAGCTTTTACACATATATTACATGAAATTTGACTAAACAGCACCTGATTTCGCTACAGGGAATCTGTATTTGTAACAACTGCATTTAGCAGTGTCCCTGAAGATGCACACTGCTGACATGGTTAGCAACAACACACCTCACAGGAGTGGATACTGACTCCTCCAACTCATCCATGCAATTTGCAAATTCTGATGTGCGACTTGAAATCCCACATCCTAGGAGTAGTTTTAGATTTTGGTACTTGATCATTGGATGGAAAATGCAAAAGCTTGGAAGTCCTGTCCAGAATAGAAGGTTATCCTCAGTTCCCTGAGTTGCTGGTCACTAAGGGTCCTGCTTTCTCATTTGATTTCTGCTCATGCCCATACTTCATCTCTTCCTGAAAGGTGGCTGACATCACTAAGCAGTGGAGACCCCTACTCTCCCTTGCACCTCACAAAAAGACAAACTCATCTCTAGTCTCCTGGTTAGTGAAACCTGGTGAAAGGTGGGGTTTGAGAAAGGGAATTCATGGCCCACTTCCTGAACTTTAATCTTTAGGCTTTAGTTAGACTCACCACTGCATTTGTTTAAAAACACCAGCAGCAATCAGTAAGTTTTCTTGTGTTGCAAGGAAATAAGCATGAGGTGAGCTGCTTGGTAGACTGGACCATCAAGAGATCTAGAAAGGGTTGCCCCAGTAAGAGGTGTAAGTTTTCATAAGATCCGTAACCAAGAGAGAAAAAAATTCTAGTGTGAATTAGTCCTGCCAAAAGTAACTCAGGCACTTCTCCAACACCAGTGGGTTTCTAAGGTTTTATTTGATACTGTAACAAACCCAACAAGATTAAGTCTTCAAGTGCCCAATTTAATAGCTGTCTTAAATCACTAAATCTTAATAGAAAATTAATGAAATAAAACATTCAACTTCAGTTTTAAATTACTATTTGTGACCTTATATAATCAGCTTTTGCAAAAGAGGCTTCACTCATAAAATAAGCATATATTTGTATACTTTTTTACTGGACAGAACTACAAAGATTACCAAAAAAAAAAAAAAAGAATATTACAGGCTCTGAATTCTTGAAATGTGAAAGGTAATTTATTATCCACAAGTAATAAAGAACAGAATTTGCATAGGGAAAGTTCTGCTATTTCATCCATCAGTGCCTCAACTTATTTTGCATCTCAGGCTTATTTTGTGGCACCAAGCCAGAGGCTAAATGCATGTAATATTCATGCTATTGCCATGTTGACATGGAACTAAACAGCCCTGAAATGTCTGTTTTGGCACTTTGTGGCCAACAGAGCCATAGTTAGAAATTAAGGAAAAAGTAGCATAAGATGCAGGACTAATCAGCCAAGACCATATAGCAGCATATTTGCACAAATTGTCATGTTTATAAAATTAGGGATTGATCACTAGTGGATTGATTTTTATTTCAGAGGATTATAATATTGCTAGAGTGGGGGAGAAACAATGAAGATCTCTGAGGAGAGGTGGTTGGCAAATTTAAGACAACATTACAGGCTACTTTGAAAATCCTGTGAGTCCAGCTCTGCTGTGCCCAGGGCTCAGAGGCTGACACGGGTCCACCAACCTTACAGCAGCACCATTAAGATGTGTATATCCAGAGGACAGTCTCATGGTACCAGTGCAAAATCTAACACCCCAGCCCAGAGCTCCCTGTGAATAAAATATATTCTCTGGCCTTTTTTCTTGGAGGTTTTCCCCTTTGCTAGGAAATGCTCATCCCTCAGTATGCTGCCGACTTTTTTATTTTTATTGTATCTGTATATATGATCCTTGGTCACAAAAAAAAATCACAGTGCATTGAATCACCACATGGGTTTGTTTCCACCTCTGGAAGAACTGTGACTTTCTGCACACATATAGAAAGTAAATATAGCAGGGATTTACAAGTCAATAAATATATCCAGTATTCAAGGATATCAGCAAGGGGATCCTCCAGAAATTCTAGATGTGACATCCCATGCATAAAACCCAAGGCAGCACCAAATGTCAGTAAGCAAAGACCGTGCACCCTTTTCCAGAGATTAGTCACAGAGAGGTAGATAAGAAAGAGCAGGGCATCTCTCGTAACCTGTGTGAAGTCACAAAGATATTTAAGCATCAAACTCTTGCTCTCACTCTCCTGCTTCTCAAGCTATAGAAAAAGAAGGAAAGCATTCACTCCTCTCACAGGCCTCTGGTGAGGGTAACAGAACTTGGTGCTTGGATACCATGCTGTTAGGACTACATAATGAGAGATAAAGAAGGAAGGAGGAAATTCACACATTAGAGGTAGTTTGGCCAAATAGCTGAAAAAACCTCAAGATCATGTCATTATAAGCATAAGCTTTTCATTACATCTGCTGGGAGTTACTCCAGACAGCATCAGTAGGAGAGACAAGGACCAGGTATAATTAATGCCTAAACAGAGAGCAAATGCAGCAGTGTCAGAGAGAAATGAATGTAGAGATTTGCTATGATGGACCTACGAGGCCCAGGGCTTGATTCCAGTTCCTAAAAGTTTTCTTGTGTTTTTAGACCCCTTTTTAATTGCTTTGTCTCATCAGGGGAAACAAGTATGGGAGCCACAGGTCTTTGTTCTGTAAACCAGGAAGTGCTAAGAGAATATAAGTATTATCATTGCTATTTATTTTACCCTTTGGTGTTTTGTCTCTCTTCCCCGATCGGTTTATGATGACTAATGTCAAAACTCCAATTCCCAGTTATCTCTCTTGGGCAAAAAGATAATATAATATGACATTTAATACAGTCTACCACGGGCCATCCTCTCTCTTCTGAACATTAGAATCACGTACATAGCAAGAAGCAATCATAACAATAGATGTATCTTTTATTCACAGATAAAAACTGAAGCAAGCTGTTATAATACATATTTGTACAAAGGATTTGAAAAAACCATAAAAAGGAAGATGATTAGAAAATATGATTCATTATGAAATGTGGTATTACATACACTATTAAACCTTTTCAAAAGTATTTGTTTGGCAACAATTTATCAATAGTTTCCACACTTAAGTGGCCTCCTTCAAAAAAGCACAAATCTCATGCAGCATGTATAAACTTGATCCTGAGGGTTTGCCTTCCTTAGAAAAACTGTAAAAAGATACACTATTTGTCTTAAAAGTTCAAAATGCAAATGCTATATTTATAGTCAAAACTATATAAAAATATGGACCTAACTTAACATTTACAAAACCTTTTTGTTCCTTTTTTTGTTCGTTTTATGATTTTGGTAATAAACGTAATTCTCAATTCCTGCAGTCAGAGAGGAAAAAAGAAAACCAAAATAAACCACAGTGCCCTTTGTAGAATTCCTCACATTAAGTTTACAACTCCAAAAAGACCAGGTCAGTGATAAGTGAGGTTAGTAACCAAGGAAGCAGGTAAGCAGTTAAAATATATCTATATAGGTATATATAAAATGGAAAACAAACATTTATTTTGATCTGAAAAAGTAATAATACAAAACCTGAAGGTAAAACAATCTTCTCAAAATGCCATAATAACCTTTTCGATAGATAATTGTTCATAAAAATATCTTAAACCCTAACCAAGAAAACAATTATAATACAGTTTTAATTCTGCTACATAAAACAGCTTTTCTATGAAACAAGAAGGCAAGTTCAGGTACAAAAACATAATTTACTTATTGCTTTTGCTACAATGTCATTTGTTTTTTACATAGTTATAAATACACTATACAGTATAAAATATTTTGTAGGAATACATTTTGTGGTCTGCTTAGGTTTGCTGGCTTTAATTCTAGCACCAAATACAAAAATGAAAAACAAATGAACTTTAAAGGCACTTCCATTGTATGTCTTTTTGTTTGATATTAACATCTTGGTTTGTACTAAATTTCTTTGCTTCCCTCTAGTAAAAGCAATACTTGATCCCACTTTTATCTCTGTACAGTTCAGGTCGTGTTGAGGCACCAAATGATTTATAAACATTCCCATCCCTCAGCTGTTTCTTTCTCTTACAACGTTCATTCTTGCTTTTTAGTCTTGACCTTTCCTCTTTCACTTCCAGCTACTCAATCTCTTTACTTCATGTCAGACAATCCAGCTTCACTTCCTTCAGTCCCTTGAAAAACTTCTTTTCAAACTTCCACTTCCCTTACTCCATCTTGGGCATCTGTTATTCCAATATCAAAACATGTCACTATCATGATATGCGACTTGCACAGGTTAACACACTGCTCCAGTTCCTCTGTCACTTGTTCCAGTGCCTCCAGGTACTCCTGTGACTCCTTATCGAGATCAGGATCCACTTCAACTGTCAGACAAAAAAATAGTAAGAGAAACAGTTCATAGCAAAACACTATTCTGTTACAAGGGAGCCAATAATGTAGAGTACAATTTTATTTCTCTAAGAAACTAATAAGCTTTTTTTCATTTTGTTCTGCAAATGCAAAACTCTGTCCTGAGGCTTAAGTTAAGCACAGCACTCAGTCTCAACTCTCATGCCTCAGTTTCCCAGCTCTAACATGGATAGGGAAACAATTTTTCTCTTCTTTGAGAGACTGATAATAAAAGGTTATATGAATATTTAATATTAACAAGTATCACAGTGAGTCTCTGCATCATTTTGACATTCTCTTGTGGTTGGTTTGGAGGCAGGTTCTGTTTATTTATGGTACTACTCAGCACTGAACAAGTCCTGTATCACAGAAATATGAACGGAATCACACAGGATTTTAGGGCTGTATTCAGCAAAATAACTTAGCAAGTGCTAAATGGGGCTTCTCACATGCTGAAAATTTGTTACATGCTGATTATTCTACTGTTTTTGCAAAATACTTACAGTCTTCTTTCCACTTATTTGAATCTATCATCAACCTGCACTTTGTCTCTTCCAACTCTTCCTTCAAAAATTCATGTTTTGCCTTTACTTCTCTGATTCGCTGCTGGCGCCTTTCTAATATCTTCAGCTTGGTGTGGAAATACATTAGACCCTTATAAGAGACAGAAAGACCATTTCATTTATTTGCCTTTTAGGAACTGACCTCCAACAATTTGGCACAAATTGGTCCCAACTCATTACTTGTAAGAGTTAGCAGGTGGTTTGTTTTCTCTGATTGTGGGGTTGGTGGGGTTTATTTTGTGCCGGGAGTGGGGAGTATTTGAAGTTTACATTAATGGGTTCTAACCTAGAGGAACAGCACGCTATATCACTCAAGCATTTGTTGCACTTCTCTGAAGTAGCAAATAGCGCTAATACATTCTGCAATTACTACTGTTTGTAGAGGGTGTTTTTTCCCAGCAGTGCAAATGATCAACACAGACTAATAATACTGTAAGAGCTATATTTAATCCTAAAACATATGAATTCTTATTTTCTTAAAAGCATTCCTACCTTCTCAACATCCTGGAAAGGCTATTATGAAAGAAATGGGAAAAATGCATCAGAAGAATATAGAGTTCTGGTCTCCAAAATAGAATTAGTTGAAGTGTGTTCCCATTACAAGTAAATTAAACTCAGTGCATCCCTGATTTAATAGAATCCTGTCATTTACATAAAGAGTTAATGACCCTATAGTTGTGGGAAGCTGTAAGGTTTCACCAGCCAGGCTAAGATTATAAAGTCTTCTCATAATGCATTCATTGGTAACTTCCATTTACAACATCAATCAAGTTAGACACAATTAATTTTAGACAGTAATCATTTTCATCTTCTATGTTAAGGATACCTCAACATATGAATTGTAAAATTAATAATTATAGTGCTTTAATTGCAATCAGTTTCCTGAATACCATTCCAGCATTCAAGTAAGGATTCTGCCTGTATACTGCAATTTAAGTTGTCTACAGTTGTAAAATATGTGCTGACCTCAGTTTCCTCTTGTCTGTGTCGCTGTAATCGTTCCACATCATCAATCTCATAAACTTTAATTTCAAATGGCTCTTTTAAAGTGCCTGGCAAAGGTGGTAGATCAACCCATTGGCCAGTGACGCTGGGTTTTCTTCCCAGGGAGGCAGCATCTGGCAATGGAGCAGGAATCAGTCTACGACGCTGGAGACCTAAAATACAAAAAACAAGCATTCTTCAGACTCTAGTAGACTAGCAGAACACAAAACATATCACAGTGAATTAAATAAATATCTAACTTCTCAGGATGTGCTTAGGAAGAAATGCTTTTCTTGATCTTTTCCTTTCAGTAAAATACCCTCAGGCTGCTAACTGAGTTACTGCCTTGACAAGGTATATTCCACTTGGTTCACAGATAGGAGTAACAGCAGTTCCTCTCCCAAGACAGACAGCTGAGCATCAGTTCTTTATTCTCTCCCTACAGAAATATTTTTCCGGGATTAATTTTCGTTGGTGAGCCCCGACAGTATCCATTACATTGCAATATCAATGAGATGTGAGTAATTTCAAACCAGTACTGATAACGAAATCTCCTGCTCCTCCAGTTGAAGCCAAGCAAGCCTAAGATCCCTCTCATTGTATTACCTCTTTGTGAAGAGCAAACAGTTCCCTCCAGAAAGACCACTAATGCTTTCATGTGCTAAATACCTGCAGTTTTTAATGACTTTGTGAGATTAGGAGGCATTCAGAAAGCAGCAACCAACCAAGCTGCAACTTGAGCCACCTCTAATGTTGAGGCCTGTTACCACCCATTTGCACCACCACTCAGAAGCTCAGAGCCAAATAAATCTCAGCAATTGCTCAACAGTGGGGTTCCCAGATTTACAAACAGCATACTACCACCTTGATGTACCTACTAGGGCTAAAGTTTCAAGAAGCAGAGATGGACAGGTCCTTCAAAAATGCTGGTACTTCTGTATAAAACACTTGGCACTTGGGTGTCCAGTGATTTTTGTAATGATAAATCTCTCTTCATTCTTTAAGAGGCTAACCCTTACACTATATGCGTCAAGGATTAATGCACACGTAGAGCTGGTCAGGCAATGTTAACAAGGCTGTAGTCCAATCCTTAGGTAAATAGGAGGGCCAAAGGCCATCAGAAATAAGCGGAAATGTCATATGGGAGCAGTAAGTATAAGCAGCTTTTGGGTGACTGGTGGCAATAAATTTAGTGCCTAATTTCGCCACCACATGGAAAAACAACTCAAGAGATAAAAAAAAATCTTATATCATCTAGTCTTCTTACAAAAGGAAACACATGAAACAGACGAGACAGTGCTGTTCAGAGGACAGTGCTGTCAAAACAACTTCTGAGCTGAGACCTCTACAAGAGAATTAAATGCAAGTTGAGGCTGCCAGGTAATGTACGTCACAAACTTCAACACAAAATGGAGACAAAATCCCAGCAGATAACCCCAAGAGCAACACACCTCCATAGACACCTGAAGAGTTATCTGCTTTAAATATTCTTAAGAAAAACATCTCTAATTCCTAATCGCATTCTTGCTGATTTCTAAGTAAAAAGAAGAATGAGAACGGGAATATTTTGGGAAAGGGAAGACTTGATTCTTCTTCTACATCTCCTGTTCATCATTGTCACAACTCCAATTCATTTATTCTGAATCACCACTACAGTCCTGCCTGCTGAAATCACCTGCTGATCTTGTAGCCACTTCGGTGAGATCAGGATCTCTCTGAAGAGGACACCAAACAGATGCAGTTAAACACATATACTCAGTAGACAAACTTTATATCCTTCGACTGTACTAGTCAAGGTCAATGTCATTTCTCCAAGGATGAAGTTAAAAGGACAAGATTCCCAGTAACATATATAGTAGTAAGAGTAAATCCAGAGGCTGCATGACTCCAAAACAGTTTAGAGCAACATAAACTATTCCAAGATTCTGTAACACTTTGCAAATATTACAATGTAATTTAGACCTATAATGGGTCTGCACCAAACATTTCTTGTAACAAATATTTCATGAACTTCCTAGGAAACCTTATTTCATGTATAAAACATATTATTGTTTCAAAGTCTACAGCACTCCAAAAAAGTAATACATAATTTACCAATACAGAACAATTTCAATTGTAAAAATGAAGAGTTCATCATCTTTAAAGACCTTATAAGCATTTCCTGGGGCAAAACCAAATACAAATCCATCAGAGGGTAATACCTTCTCAATATGTGTGCCACTTATACAGCTGTTAATATTGATTTGTAGGAAATGTTTAAGAGGTTGATACGCTATGGAAAGAGAACTGCAGCAAATGTAGCAATGTTTCCAAAATTATTTATAACCTGCTGAAACAACTCAGATGCTATGACCAGAAAGTACAATGAGATCTACATCACTTTAAATCATTTGGTTTTACTGCCAGAATACGGCATCATGGAGGCCTACAGGGATTGCAGTAATTACTGTTTTCCAACCAAAAGCGCAGATTCAACACTCATGTTAGTTCCTACTACATTTCCAACAGTCAGTATGCTTAGGTTGCTGAATGAGGCTGCTGGTCATTAGCTACATGGAATTGATTGCCACTAATTCTTTACTGTACTTCAGGATTTCAACCTAGATCAGTAAAAGACAACTGTAATAGCAGTTGTATGAGCCTGATTTTGAAGCTGGCTGCAACCAGCAGCAGCTACATGAGCAACACGTGCAAAAGCAATAAGGAAATGCACCGGAGAGAGGAAATGGGACCTGGCTCTTGTACGCCCACCTTTTCATGGCATGGTCAGACATGTCTGCCTTAGCATGTGAATCAGGGTCACCTCTTCTGAAAAACTCCCCTAGTGGGTTTCCTATTGCTTAAAGAATCCACACTTACACCTTACAATTTCTTTATAAAAACACTATTACAGTGCAATACAATAATTATGAGATTAACTTGTCGCATTAACATAAGAGATGCTGTACCTTACATATGCACCCTATACCTCTTCCCCTAACCCTTACCTTTGGGTAATCTAATATACATTCAGCAATCCTCATTAATTCACAAATGCTCTTCTTCCCTACAGATCTGTTGTTTCCAAACTACAGTCCCAGCATATCTTACTGAAATTTTCTTGCAAACACCTGGCAGCAGCGCTCCTCCTCTCCTCACTGCCCTTCTCTAACTGGTCTTCCCCAACACTCACAAAAACCCATCAGCACCCACACAGTAATTTCACTCTATCCAATCCACATGTAACACACTCCTATTTTGGGCTGCACTGGCGTCACACATCCTGTGGACCCTGCTGAGAAAGGAACATCACCCTGTTCACCATCAGCCACCTGCTGCCTCTTCTCTCACAGGGAGGCTGTCGGCACCCCGGGGCGCCTGCCGCCTCTTCTGCCCTCTCAGCCACAGCACCTGTGTCACACCTGCAGCTTTGAAGTGAAATAAATGACAAGTAGCTGCTCCCCCAGCGATACACGTGCACACGCAAGCGCATGCAGGCAGTCCACCCTGCGGCTCTGAGTTTCCCCCAAAACTCCTCTCCTTGTCAGAGACGCCATGAAAAACCCCCATCCTCAAGGACACAGTAGTGAATGTCTGGTCACATTCCCTTTTGTTCCTTACCTGTCGATCGCTTCTTGGGGGACTTGAGGCTCCTCATCCGGCCCGGTGACGACATCCCACTTTCACTCATAGAGTCATGTGCCGAGGAGGCGCTGCCGGTGGCCTCACTGTCCCGAATCATGCTCTCATAGCCACTGCTGCCCCCGCTGTGGTAAAATAGAGCCGTCCTCCCCATGGCAGGCGGCAGCTCTCCACTTAAGACACTGCTGTTGTCACTGCCATGCCCACTGCTGTACCGCTGAGGCCGTCGGGGTGCTGTTATTTTGCTGTATGGAGACGGTAACACCGGGATTTGTGATTTCTCATCACTGAGGTTAATGCCACTGTCGTTGCCACTATCAGAGTCAGTGGAGCCTCGGAAGTGGCCCACCTTGGCAGAACCACCCGACACCAGCTCATTCACACGGCTGTTGGCCGCCCTCATGGCCTGTTTGGTTCCCATGATGGTTCCTCGGCCAGGTTTGCCACCGATGGGCTGCATGGAGCGGGGGACCACCTTCCCACCAGGGGCTATGCCAGAGCCCTTCCCTGCAGGCTGCACCAGAGACTTCACAGAAGAACTGAGAGACTTTGACCCACTGGCAGAGAGGCCTCGGTTTTTATTCCCACTCGCTTGCACCTTCTGGTTAGCTGTAGGTTTCACCTGGCTGTTTTTACCAGGTGCAGGGGTGGTGAAGGGTGTTGGTAAACCCACACTGGAGGCAACAGTGGGGACCCCCAGCCTGGGGACAGAGCGCCCTGCCCGGCTGTTGCTGGTGCCCCCATTCTCCCTTGCAAGGCTTGCTTTGGATCCGACAGATGTCAGGCTGTCACACCTCTCCAGGGACATGTGGCTCCCATAACGATGCACAACTTCACTCTTTGACGTCTTTGCCTTTAAACTAGATGTCATTTTGGGCAAAGAGTGGTCACCTTTCAGGTTCATTTTGCTGCTGGCACTTTCACTGAAGCAAGACCCAGCTTTCAATCGCAAATCTGCTTCATCTTCAGCCTTCGGCGTGGAAGCTCTGGCAAAGTCCAAGCTGGAACCTTTCCCCCCTCCACTACCCAGACCAACAGGTTTCTGCTCCAGGCTTGATTTGCGTACAGGAGGTGTTGGAGGTGTTGGCCCACTAGGTCTAGGCAACATGGCTGACTTCTGTGGTGCGTTCTTCTTTCCCAGTGATGATTTCAAGCTGCCAGTGGTCAAGGGAGCATCTGAATTCCCTCGGGTCATGGCTTCCGACAAAGTACTGTTGGCATGTGACACTGGCATGACTCCCAGTGTGGTGGCTCCTCTCTTCAGCTGCGGCATCTTCATCACAACTTCTGACTTCTTTGCAGCTCCACTAGAGGATTTGCAGACCACTTCACAACCATCCACAACCCTCTGCGAACAGGCAAGCATAGTCTGTGACTTTGTTGGCCTGGATGTTGTGCCAAAATACTGGGTGGCTTTTCCTGGCTGCTTCTCAGTAACAAACACGTGAGATTTTGGAGACAGCAGTGAGTCTGCAGGTTTTGCTTCCAACTGATAATCAGTGCGCAACAACCAGGGATCTTCAAATATACCATGTGGATTCTGCATCTCTTTATAGCTGAGCACAGTATTATTGTGGATTGTAGACGAGGTAGTTTTTGTTTTCCTAGGAAGACTAGAATGTATTGTTTCTATCAAAGGCGTATCGCGAGAATTACTAAATTTTATTTTTATGGGCTGATCAGTGACACAAAAAGCACTTTTTATCTGAGATGCTTTGGTAGTTTCAGAGGTTTGAGGGCTTTTGCTGATGCCTGAAGACAGCTTGCTGGAACTCAAGCTCTCACTCTCCAGTTCAGAGAAGCAAAATCCACTATCGTTCAGAGCGTTTTTCAAAGGGATAGATAAATGGGATGAATCCAAGTTGAAGGGTTCCTCAGACTCATTACAGCTGTAGGATGCCTGTGCAATAAAACTGTCACTAGACTGGACTCCATCACTTTCAATTGTACAGATGCTGACTTCACTAAGCCATGAACTGATGGAGGAACGTCTGCTGCTGGTAAAGGGATCCTTAGCAAAGGGCACAACAATATCAATATTTACACCAGTAGAAGTCTCCTGTGAGGTATAAGCATCAAACTCATCATTTATACTGCTGATAATACTAACCGGCCTTGAACCAGATGCAAGGGCCTGAAGGGAGCAGTCACTGTTAAAACTAATGATACTGGAAGGTCTTCCATTATCCATAATCCCACTAATGGATAGTTCTTCTACCACAGTGAAAACAAGCTCATCCTCTCCATTCAGCTCAACAGGCTGCTGCAAAGTCACCGTGGTCGTTAGTATATCCCGATCAAAACATTTCCCTCTGATCGCTGACCTGAAGCTGTGTACCTCTATCGCACCTGTCTGATTCTGGGAGTTGCTACCAACCAGGAATGTGGTTCCTCCGGCGGTTTGCTCAGGTTTGTTTCCCATCTGTTTGCTCATTCCCACAGGAGGAGTCCGAACTGCATTGCTATTGTCCAACTCCAAATTCTCAGAACTCAGTACATGCTCTTTCTGCTGCGGAGGTGGAGGTGCTGGGCTTGGCAAAGTTCTCTTCACGTACAAGGACTTTTCCTTAATGATGCATTCAGCTGTGGCCTTATTCTGCTCCTGATTCCTTGAAGAGCTACACCTTGAAGACTGCAGAGAATCGGTGATTGTCTCTCTGTCTCCCTCCAGTACCAAGTCCATTATTTTGTTGTCAGCTATGCTATGTGGTTTGGAAAGCTCAGTTTTCAAGTGAAGTGGGCTCTTTTCATTACAATTGCCATTGCCAACCCTTGGTGCAACAGCCTGGAAAGGAAGGTTATGTCCTTTTTTGGGAGATGCAGTTTCTTGTGGAACTGGTTTCTTGAATCCTCCAGAAGGAGAAGATACTTTTTCCTTTATCAGCTTAGGCTGTGCATGCTCTATACCTCCAGGGACTGGACTACAACTGGATGCAACAGACATTTCTCCACAAGCAAATCTGATGGGTTCCTCACTACCATCAATGCACTCTAACCTTTCTTGCAGTTCAGCAAAAGTGTTGCATTTAAAATGGTCCTTGTCAGAACTCCTACTAATACCAGAATTGTCTTTGCTTCTCTTCTTGTTTAGGGATGGGATTATAGGAACAAACTCTGGAGGACCTTCATTATCTGTCAATTCCCTGTCAGACAAAGCTGCACCATTGGGGCCAACGTAGATGACAGTATCACAAGACTGTTCACTGCTGGAGGAATAATCAGGATCACTAGATATACTCAAAACAGGAAGGTCAGGGTCAAGGGCAACAGTTCGTGGATGGAATGGTCGCAAATGGGGTGGTCTTCGGACATGTCCTTCTTCACATGAACTCTCTCCTCCAGATGAGCTGGATGCATACTGCAAATGATCAATAAAGGAAAACTTATTAATATTTATGGCATATCAGTGTATATATGTATATGTACATATAATTAATTTAAAGGTCAGGTTTGCTCTATGCTCTGTGCTTTGTGTATACTATCACAACTGCATCTAGTGAAAAGATGTTAGACACTGAATTAAAATAACAAGGTCATGCTAGAAAGACTTTACTGTATTAATACAACAATCACACCTTTTCAGATAATTTCCATTAAATATTATGCATTGTCTTTCCCCTCAACAGTTTTCTGTTTCTTCCTTATTGGTTTGTGATTATTAAATACAGGAGCTTAGGAAATAGTTCCACATATAAAGAAAGGAAGAATACATGTTTCGAACAAAAAGAAGGGAATTTCAGTATTGAGGATTGGGAGTGGGATGATGGCTCAGTGCCAAGTCATTTGCCAGCTCCTCTTCTGAGCTTTTATGCATTTTTGTATTACTTCTTACCACTGAGAAATACCATGTTTCCCCACTGAGAGGTTAGGGAAACTCATTTTCAAATCAATTAATTTCTGCTTGCTTGTGAACCAACCTTGGATTTCTTCTTTCTCATTCGGTGGATTCGTGATGCAAGTTGAATGGTGGTGAGAGTTTCTGCATAATTGGCTGGGGAGTCAGAAATATGCGCAATCATAGTAGTTCTGCAGTTGATATTCCCAAGTGATTCCCTCAACAACATTGTCAACTTGTTGTCCCTGTGCAACAAATGAGAATGCTAGGATGGTTGAAAAAAAAAAAACCACAATCTTTTTTTGCAGATTTTTACACCACAGGCCATGTTTTCACTCACACAGGGTATATGCAGGTATGGTACATGTAGATAAGAAATATGCTTCTATTATTTGACCATGCCTAAAACGTGTCTAAACGTACACATACAAAGATAATATTTTAATTATTTAACTACCTATTTTTTTGCAGTTTGATAAGTCATTTTATTTGTTGATTGATAACTACTTTAGTTATCTCATGTTTAGCTCATATTACCCAAAGAGCTTCATGAATGCTGTAGTTTTAGCTGAGCAGACTTAGTATCTGGATAGCTATACTCTGATAATAAAAAAAAAAAGCCAACAGAAATGGTGATTAATCTCTAAACAAATATAGCAGTGTTAGGTATCAGAAATATATCATCAGTACCATCTCAACTAATTCTAGTTTCCATTCTGCCTGCTGCGTTCTGGTTTGACATAGCAAACAGTAAGTAGAATTTCTCTCTGAAGGCTCCCGTGGTGATGCAAGTCATCAGCCATGGACAGCAAAATTGACAACACTTTGTCCTCCACTGGTCTCCAAGACATCTCTCCCCAGGGCTCCCTGGAGCCTGCTTCCTATCACCCACCTCAAGCTCGCCCGACATGTGGGAACTACCATTATACTTGCTCAGTAAACCATGGTAGTTAACAAAGTTGAAGATTCGCCCTTCCTTTTTCTAACCCATCCATCCTCCAACTCCATCCACAAATGTAGCAACTAGCCTAAGGAAATCATCTTTCTGCTTAATACAGAAAGAAGGAACACCTGTTAGAGATGCAGCACTAGATAAATATGTGAAATGACATGATTGATAACAACAGCACAAAGTTACAACACATGAAGACAAGAAGCAATTAAATTTAAGGACTGAAGGCCAAGTTCTGGTAAAGGTGTTTACAATGCGGTTGTTGTCTTTAAGGTGGGCTCCCCACAGGTGTGTTTGATGTAATATTATTGCCAAGTACACTCCACAAGGGAGCAGACCTAAATGTTCGCTTCTGCTAAACAAATGTGCAACGTGGTGGCCTTTGTTTTTTTTTAATTGAAAGGATGTATCATTAAAAAAGGCATGCAGAAATAACAACCTTTGATGACTATACTTGACAAACTCTCTAGTATTTTCTGAAATTTCAATAAAATTTTTAAATTTGGACAAAAAAAAAGAGATCAAATCCTATGAAATTTTGATAAAATTGTTTCCTTGGTTTGAAATTCAGGGCAATCTCTGCCAGCTGGACATTAATGAACAGAGAGGAAATAAAAGGGAAGGAAAAAATTTGGCCAATTGCTATATTTTTTTTCAGCAATCAAACCCTCCCCAGCATTTCACCCAACTTCAGTATATACCAATAAGCTTATAATTTTTTGGCCACATAATTAAGAATTCATGTTATTATGTGACGTTCAAAAAGCTGTGTGTATATATATTTACTTAGAGACAGGCAGATGAATAGATACATTTATCTGTAATATAGAAGTGACCTTAAAGATGACAGATCCCTCTCTGACAAAATTTTTTAATTTCATCTTAGGTAAACAGAATATTGTTGTTGCAATTCTTTGCTAAGGTAACACCCGCCACAAATTTAAGATAATAAGGACAATAATTCACTTACTTATATGGCACATGCTTAGCACCATTAATTAAGGCCAAAATTACATTGCCCAGGGCAGAGAGAGACAGGCACAGAGAGCCTCCTCCATCTCGGCTCTTGCTCAGCACTTTTTCACAGCTCCCTAGATCGATGAGATGCAAACGGCTGCGTCCTCCAGACACTAAAACAAAAAGGAGAAAAACAGTTGTACATCACGTTCTTGCATGGATTCAAGCCAAACTTGGTATTTGGAATGTATTCAAATGAGGAAAATAATGAATACAGCATGAGATAATGACCAAATTAAATATTAATACTAAGGGAATCAGATATTAGCCACAGCAATCAAAGTTAAAGGTGACTCAATTGGCTTGAGGGTTCACTTCACTTTTTCCTTTTTAAGTTTAGTGCAAATTATTGTTTAAACTAACCCAAAGTCATGTCATTTAAAAATAAACAATATGGTAAGAAGATTCATACTTCCTCCTTTGCCACTCTTCTCCATGCGATATTGGTATATGTGAAGAGTAAAGAGCATATGTGAATTCCTCCTGTCTTCTTCCTCGCATTCAGGTTTGCTGGTACTTCTGGCAGCAATTGCAGCATCAAGGAAAAAGGCAGCTTTCTCTGCCGTAGGAGCCCTTAGCTCACTTTGGTTTTGAAGCTTGAATATAAACAAGAAAATTACTAATTAGCATGGGGGCATTTTTTTATCATTATTTTTTGCTGAACTGGCAAAATCTCCAGGGTACTAAAAGAAATAAATACGTACACCATTGAAGAAGGGCTTATAAATTAAAAGCTATAAATTTTTTTTACTGTCTTAAAAGTTGTCATAATTGTTATCAGATAAAAGGAAATTAAAAGTATAAGAAAGTCGGGCTCAGAAAATCTACATTGTGATATACACTGTACCTGAGTTCCACATATCGGATCTTCTCTCAGATAAACCCCAGGAGACTGGCCATCCTGAAGGCTGCCAGTGGCTACTTCAGCTAACAAATCCTTAAGGTTTTCATCTTTGCCACTGATCTCCACAGCAGATACTCTAATAGAGAAACGAGTCCCAGTTTTTTCTTTACGTTCATTGATTAATTTGAAGAGCCAAGAAATTGCACAGGGGATGATACCAAGGCTTTGTGTAGAGTTATCTTTCCCAATCATGGTAAAAGTTTTTCCTATGATGAAAAGACAAATATGACCTTGACTCACTTTTCTTGTACAAGACACGGTCTCTTCGTATCACTACTGTACATTACATGCAATGCTATGTGCTGCACAGATATTGGAAAAGAATAGAGGCAAAAATTGAAAGTATTTAATTATTAATCCATTACTATTTATTCAATTAGTTTTGCAAATTTTGTAACTCATTCCCACAGCAAATTAACACTAAAAACATCTCCGATCTTTTGATTTTCATCACAATGCACCTATATAAACCTGCTCTTGAATTAACTAATCTGATGCTACGTTTTACCTTTTCAAATTAAAACTTACAATCCCAGTGTAGAAATAAAACATGATAAGTTTGCAAAGCTAATTAAAAAGAAATTCCAATCTATTCATATACTCCAGGTTTATTGTTCCAGGAGCTGACAGCATGTAATTACCAGACTGACATAGTAATTAACTGTAACGAATTTGGGAGCTCACCAAGCTTGACATGACCAAAGCAAAATATGCAGCCATCTGCACCATTCACAACAGACTGGATTACTTCTGCTACTGTTCCAGAGCATACCTCAGCCTGAAAGAAAGATTGGACACAAATAAGTAAAAGAACATATACTGCTATGGTTTTCACTATTCTTCTGTAATGAAATGAATGACTCAATATTTTTGAAGCGCAATATTCTTCCTATTTTTATGGCATCAGTCATTTTATTTTAGTAACTATACTATCTTAAAAATAATAAAATATGCTACTACAGCCTAAAATAGTTTCCAATTCTATTAAACCAGTTCTCTTAGAATATTGATTCCATGACTAATGTAGCAAACTGAATGCTATCCAACCAGGCTTCCTGCTGGTATAATAGCTTAGCCAAAGCCATTCAGCAATAGTAGTAACTCCATTGAAATTAAGCTACTCAAGAGTGCTCACCAGAATTAAAAAGACATTTATAGTGGAAAAAAATGCATCAAGATCCCTGAATACAATTTCAGAGTATCATATTTTCCTCTTTCAGAGGAAACATCATCAATAGAGAACTTGCTGAAATATCAGAGTGTACTAAAACCAGTTTATCCACATCAGTGAAGGTTTCAAATATACGAGATGATCTATTAAGAACAGCAACAAGGGGTAGGAGAGAGCGTTGGTGTAAATATATAACTACAATGAAATGATAAGGCTCTGTTTGCACGTGCATGGCAGCAAGCTTGCCTCATGCAACAACGCCTGCATAGAAGTAGCTCTGCTGGCAAATGTCATCCAGAAACATAGGCCACCAGAAAAAGGCCCACTCATGAACAACTGAAAGGTAACAGCCCAAATTAGGCCTTAACAATGTGAAGGACTGGGGCCAAAGCCAGTAGAGAAGCAGGCTGTGACCAACCACCTTGCAGGAGGGTTGGCAACACAGGTAAGAAAAGTCATTTCCAGTTCTGGACCAGTGTTGAAATCACTATTGTGTATATCTGCATAAAGCTGACCTTTTTGCTTATGCAGAATCTTAGAAAAAGCCTCCTGGAGTGGTTACCATTGCATTAGGCACTAATCTGTGTGGGAGTTTATTCTCTGTCTTTAGTGTTTGGCTAAAACTTGGACCTAATAGATATTTTTATATATCTAATTTAGGACCCAAAAAATTAAACAAAATCCTAAGAGAAGATCCAAGGGTGGGATTCTGAACTAGATCTTGTCATGTTTCCTCAACATTAATATAGTATTTTCACTGTGGATGTTTTGTGTTTTATGTTTCTTTCATTAAACCCAATTTTCTTTCAGGCAGTTCAAACTTGGAGTAGTTCTCCATGCTCTGCTTGATTTCTCCCTCTTTTTAAAGTTGTCCTAGGATTTTTTTCCTGAACCGAAGATTTTTCCCAGAAGGAAATTTCAGTTGTACAATCTCACTGAATATACTGCAACCCACAATCCTCTCAAATACCAACCATCCTATCTGTGTATCAGATTTCAGGTCTGGGGCTATTACTGGACAAATGCACCCCTTTGCAGAGCAAGAGAAAGGCATGCACCATCAGCACCATCAAGACAAAGCAATCAGTCAAAACCACAGTAGAAACAAACTGGAAAAAGAAAAGAAAATATAAAAGCTCCCTAACTGTTTCAGTGCAATCCCACGGGGCTAGCTATATCTCTTCTCCTAAAAGCAACATTTAGTTTAACATTAAGCACATGTTCATTTCCCATTGAAAGCAGTGGGGAAGGACTTTATTTTAATGACATCAAGTGGGTTAAAACCTAACTGGATGGAAAAGTGAATCTTAAATTGGCTGTGTGTCTTTCTCTAACAAGAGAAAATGTAAGCAGATAATTTAGTCAGCAAATCCATCTCCCTAGTTATTACTCCTTAATTTTACATCTCAACTAAGCTGAAAATGTAAGAATCTAACTACTTATCTACTAGTTACCATGTTTTTTCCAGGCTTTAAGGCAACAGATTCCAATAAAATTCCCTAGAAACAGAAAGAGCTCTCAAGACAGTCAAATGCAGTGGCCATGAGAAGACTTGGGAAGTTTATACAAATGACTCCAATACCTGTGAAGCATCCTGGGGAAAAACCGCATCAAAGGCAAACATCTTCGGGACAGCAACAATACCTCTCCTGTGACCTGCATTGGAAAGCCCACTTGTCGCTGGATCATAAAATGTGATTTGCTTTTTTCGCGGGTCTACCTTTAGGAAGGACATGGATTCAGATGTTTCATGTGCTCCTTGAGAGGGACAAATCCTTACCATCACTTTGACCTGCAAGAATTCAGAAGAAAGCAATAAACTGAGTTCTCAGCTACAGATAAACGCATGTAAAGCATTCCTCCCAAACCCACTCCCCTTCTCATGGCACATTCATTTGCAGTATTTAGGTGTGTCAAAACAACCATGGGACAAAAGCAGAGCCAGATTTTCCAGTCTTCAACCCTGGGGTCCTCACTGAACTAGCTTTTAAATGTGCAGTTTGTCCCTTCAGTTGACTCTGTTTCAGGTGTACCATTTCAATTTAAACATGTCTGATCCGTAGTTACAATCCACTCTAGGAGTAATATCATGCCTAAAGAAAAGGGAAGTCTAGTCTTCTACCTTTCAAATACTAGATGTAATCGAAAGCACAAACCGATCCACTCTGAAAATCACTCTGAATAATGTAAGGCTCAAACAGCTAGTGCATTCAAACTGAAATAAATCTAGAAACTTTCAATTCCTGGTTCAGACTCTTCTAATAAGGCAGACACATTTATGCTGTCATTGCTAGGCTCCTCAGCACTTAGTTACAGATTTAATGGCAGTCTCAAAGAAGAGAAGGGAAAAAAATAACATTAAAAAGGTCAAAAAGCTTGAGAAGAAACAACTCACAAAGTACACTTCTATTGCAGCATTGCAAATGTTGATTTCCTACATATGGCATTTTAAGACAGCATTTTTAGAAAGCTTAGACATGTTGGCTGTGATTTCCAAAGCAGCGTATGGGAGTGGAGTGACTGCGTCTCACAGAAGTTCAGCAAAGGCTGCACACCTGCTTCTTTCAAGCTTCCTGGAAATCATACTCTTTGAAAAACTGTGAAATATTGCCTCACACCCACTTACGACCATTTATCCTTATGAAATGCTCCCAGGTCAGAACCAACAAGTGTTATACACCTTGGAGTAAAGTCAATGACTATTACAGGTGCAGTGAATCACTTTGCTGATTTTCAATTCTGCACTGCCCAGCAGATCAAACTTAAGAAAAAAAGCACTGCTCAGCCAGAGTGACTTTTCATGGACAATATGAAATGCTTTGATAACAAGCTGAACGTTATTAGCTCCATACCCATCCAACAGCTTTCGTGGCATGATAAAACTAGATGGTGTTAACTATCTAGTTTCAGAGTCAAGAGCCTCTATGTCTGTAGTGCACCATGGCCAGCAGAGCTGGAACAATTTACAACTGTACTCGCAAGAGCAACCATCAGGAGTGTCATCTTCCACAATGCAACTACTGACCCCTGAAACACTCACTGCTTTTACAGCACTTGCACCTTATTTGGAAGGGGAGTGGCAGACAGCAGCCTCCTCTGCTGCAAATCACCAGATGATCCAAACACAGAGCATGCAGTCACTTGCTGATCTGAGGCAGGCCCACCGCTAACCCTGAGCTGGATGTTGCACAGGGAAGCAGGGTTGGAAAGCATGAATCTCTGATAAAGAATGATCCTTCTTGTAAATAACTTTTTGTTGCCAAATTTAATCTTAAACCTGCCAAAATAATTTGACTCCTATTTACAATGTTCAGAGAACATTATTTCACTAAAATGGTGTGCAGTTTTTACACTGATACATTTTTTGTGTCTACAAAAAACATGCTTTGCAGTCAGCACTTTCCCATCACTCCTGTATCCAGAGAAATCATGGCAAAGGAAGAACCAAAGCTGAAAAGCTACTTCAGCAAAGCACAACATAGGAAACGCATGCAACGAACAGAAAGCACAGCAGCATGAGTCACTCTCTGGGACTACCCTTCATACCAGAGAAGATGACAAGGTGATGGCATCGACACCTGCCCCCAGTGGGTGCAAGCAAAACGTAGGGTCCAAGCCAGGATGACCCACGGAAGACGGGTGGGTGCAGCAGTAAGCACCATGCTGAGCTGTCCCTGCCTTTATCAGCTGGGAAGGGAGGGTAATTTGAAGATTTCATTTAAGTCCTCAACCGTTTCATTTTCCCAGCTCCTCCTTTCCACACTCCTTTCCAGGGCTACACAGCACACAAACATCCCTGCAGTTACTCAAGCATCTGCATTTTCCAGAAAGCAGTTACAAAAGTTTTTCCCAAACCATTTTTTTCCAAACAAAGAGATTAAGAAACAATGAACCCCTCCAGCAAACTGCAAGATGCTCCATCAAAGGCAGCAGCAAATTCTTCCACTGATTTACTCAAGCAGTCCTCCAATTTCACCACTTTCTTTTCTTAATCCTTTCATACTGATATGACTATGAAAATATAGTCCCAGAAAATAAGGAAACTTTAAAATAAATGAAATGGCTGCTTCAAAAGCGAAGCACATCAGAGGTGACACACTCAAGGCTGTTTCCCCGTAAAAGCCTCATGAAGCTAGCTTTGTGTACTAGCCTGCTAACTCAACCTTGACATGCTACCAAGGTGCTCAGAAAAATAACCTCTATCGGGAAAAAAATAATAAAACCAAAAGCCTGAATATATATATATAAGTACAAATGCCCATTTCAGGGTCACTTGATTACAATGAAGTTTAAAATATATACTGTTTTCAAAGCACTTCTCTAAACATTCTCTTCTGTTCTCTCTTCCATCTATTACTAGATCATAGCAGCCATAGCTTGGATAAGAGGAAAATCGGTTTGCTCCTGACCTAAACAGCAAGTTCTCTCCATCAGAGCTTTGCTCCCCCACAACACAAAGATGGCTTCACCTCAGAAAAAGCTTGTTTGTTACATCAGCTTTTTGAGACCACCTCTCTGAAACAGAAAGATACTAAAAGAACTTCCCATAATGGATCAGAGCCCATACTTAACAGGTCTCAAGGGTCATCTTCATTTTTAGAGTGGAAGTCAGCTTTGAAGACAAATGGGAGAGGAAGAGAATAGCAGCTCGAGGGAGGTATTCTTTTAGTGTTTTGTGTATAAAAGCTGACTTGCAGAGTAGAAAAACATTGATTTCAAAATTAGTTTCTCTATCCACAAAATCTATAAGTGATGCCTACCAGAAACTGTAGGGTTATAATGCGTCACATTCATTCGTGATGCTAAGACAGACTCTGACTTCACTTGGAAACAAGGTGAAAATGCTCATGAAAATATCAACAAGCACGATTACTCAAACACCTGCCCTCACAACATCAAAAACTAAGTGCAGGCAGGTCCCGGGTATATGCACACGCTTCTGAGTATGTAAAAGAAAAGCTTGATGTTATACTATTTGTTCTTCTTACACTTTTCATCCTCCTGTGTTTCAAGACTAACCATAAGTGATGCATTTGTACTCTCAGCTCTGAAGTTCATCACAGTATACTTCTGGGATGAGTACTGTAGAAAAAACTGCATAATGTAGAGCCAGCATGGTTCCTGCCTTAAGGATCAACTTAACTGGATCTTCTGTGTCTATATACTAGTTCTCATACAATAGGCAGTGCAGGAAATTGTGCAGTGCAGACACATGAGGTTGCAGTGAGGGAAGGATTCAAGAAGCTCTGAGAAACTGCAAATTTTAAAGTAACTTTGGCCTGTACCTGGGAAACATAGCAGTAATACCTGCACTGCACTCTAATGTTTTTATTTGCTTATGAAAATGAGAGCATTAAGTGCAATAACATTAATTTTACGTCCACTAATGATCACACCCTCTGTGGGCAGTTACTCAACAATATGGACAGCTTTCTCATGATCAGTTTCAACTGCAGTGGTACCAGCTACTCGTAGCACTGCTACAAAGCAGAGAAAACAAAAGATAAGGAATTTAGAGAAGAATGAAAGAAGAAATGGAAAAATAAAACAGGTCTGAAAGAATAAGAACATGACTTGGGGAAAAGAAGAGGAATGGTAAGGGCGGGGGGGAGGGGTGTGTGAAGAGAGAAAGAACACAGGAAAGTAAAGACCATACAAACATCTCTGCCCTGACTGCTTTTAGACTGCTTAAAGAGAGCTAACATGGAACATCCTTCCTGTGATGTGGGGTGAAACTTCCTGCTAGAACTGGGGATTTTTAATAACTCTTTTTCCTCCCTTTTGTGTATTTCTTCTTCAAAGTCACAGAAAGATGTAAAGTAAGAAAAAGAACTCCAAGTGAAAGCTTATCATTATCAAGGATACAAATATTTGCACTTAGACATCCATACAGACATTGAATACTTGATAGAGGCTCCATTTTAATGAGGATATTGACAGAAAAGGAGGATAGGCTTGAATTTGAGTTCAATTTCTGCAAATAAAATTAAAAAAAAGCTGAACAATACTTGCACATTATTAACATTTTTCTCAATGCCCAAAGACAGCCTAAATCATGGAAACTACTGAAGTAACACATTAACTAACTGACGCTAATCTGGAGGGGTTTCTAAACTGAGGGTTGAGGAGAATAGGATAAGGGAGTCACAGCAACCAAAATAATAGGCTGTCTGCCCGACTGGTCAAGACAGTGCAAAATATCAAATGTACCTCACTGTCAGAAAGTAGGTTTGCAAACCATAGAAGACAGACCGAAAAGCCATAAAATCCAAATTTCAAAGCAACTCTCTGACAAGAATATGAGATGGATGGGAACAGGCAAGCCAGCATTTTTGTCTAATACAGCCCACATTTTTTGATATGATGTATTAAATGGAGATACAGCAAAGCCATGCATGAATGAACATAAAATTCTTCGAGACCAGTGAAGTATGTGTCGTCCCAGAAACAGTCACATCCAAGGCTGAATTTGTAAAGAGGCAGTGGTAACAGAGAGAATGACACAATCCCACACAATTTTAGACAGAAACAGCCAGGAGACTGAGACAGGTAGGTTCCCATTGATTATCACTCCATAATCAAAAGAGATGGAAGGGCTATCAACTCTGATATCAGATGAAGAGTCTTGCACTTGAAGAACCAGATGATTTGGATTCTGTTCCTAAGGGCTACCACAGACCTCCATTACACATTGCAGACAATGAACACAAGAAATACTATATATAGCTTAGAAAGCTGGTCATTCATCTTTCAGTGGACTGAAGGGTGCCAAATACTCTTCATGGTTTAATTTGGGACAGACACGTAGACAGAGAAGACTCCACTAATTCACTAAGTAATGGCTAGACTCCCTGGCATTTTGGATGCTGAGGAAATTAAGACCCTGACCCAGCCAAATATGTTAACACAGGCATAACTGTAACATATGGTGCCTCCTTTGAAATCAATGGATGTGCAGTGTTCATGTGTTTATAGCGATGCTTTGTCAGCATTTGATGCATATATAGTTGTTAAGTTTCAAACTAGGCAGACTGAGAAAGAAAAAAATAGAAGGAATGAATTTAAAAGCAAGTAAAATTTGAAAATACAGGCGCTCGAGCCTTTTTCACTAAAATAAAATCTGATGCTATCCATCTACATTTTAGGAAAATGCTGGCAGTATACTGGAATCCATTCTAAAAATGCTCGTCATATTCTGCGTTACAGCAGTATCATAATCCCTAAATGAACAAGTAATTTGGTCTTTAGCAATAAATGTCATTATATCAAATTTGAATGGACACTAAATATTCCCTGGAAATACACATTCTTGACAGGCATCATGCAGCCAGGAAGTTAATTTTGTCCAATATTCACAAAATGGTGTATAACAGCAGGTTAATTAAATAACTATGTTTAGACATCCACTATGCTGAATTAAGATTTCTCAGCAACAAATTTACAAAGAATTCACATTCAGTTGAATAAAGACTATTTTCCAATGAAATCACTTCTTTTTCAACTACAGTGTAAATCAAATTACAGAAGTTCTAGTTCAGAGCCAATATTTTTCATGGATTTAATTGTAACTGACAGATATATAACCCTTGCTAAATTGGTTTACTGTGGGTAGTTCTTACAAGCCTTTCATACACTGCCACTACCAGCGGATCGCAAATTTATACGCAAAATCGCCATGCTAGCATAGACCATCTAGGTCTCTTGGGAGCACCTTTAAAAACAAAACACTTCTATATTGTACTCTATTAAAGAGGAATTGACTCTCTTCTCCCAGGAGACATGAATAAAACTATTTCATTTTTAGGGATGAAAACCAAGTAGATGAAATTGTGTGTTTTTATCTAATTTTTTTCACATTTTTGTTTAAGCGGTTCAAAGCATTTCAGCAGGGATATATGTACCTTGAATGATACAGGACTACACATAGGGATAGAAGAGTACTTAGTATGATACATGACCTACATCAGAAATAACACTCTAGTCATTAGGACACAACCAGCAGTAAAGATGACAAAATTAACTACCTATTTGTTATCCGTCATCAAACCATCATAAGAACCAGTGAATGGGACATACAGCACACTTAAGAAAACCCTGCATGATCAGTAAATCATATTAGCAGTACCTTAGTGATGTTTTGGTATAGCATAAATGAAAGGAAACGTCTAAAACACATAAAGGAAGACCATTATACATATACCTGTCCAAGAAACACGCCTGAGAGTTCACATTCTCTTTAAATGCTCTACTTCAGTTGTCTCACATTGGAGGATTCTGTCATTCTAACATAAAAAATTGACAGGATCCTTGGAAGAGACAAGCACTTAAAGTTCCTGTTGTAAGTGATGCAGTATTATAAAGAATGAGCTGAATAGAACCCCAGGAAAAAAATCTCGCATGAAAAAGGCTTCCTACCATGCCAAAGAAAAATAGCAAATTAGAATGCTACACAGCAGGTACTGTAAAAAGGATGTCTTTTTTAATACCAAAATATGATAAATTATCTTAAGTAGCACATTAATGTCAGAAATTGAGCATAATCTAACTTCTTCCCAGTGACAATATTAAATGGCTTTCAGACGTCTTTCCTACTATTCTGACATTAAATTTAATAACACCCAGAGAGACCACAAAAATGATTCAGTTACAAGAATCATACTGTACTGGATCATTGCCTTTTAAGTAGGATTCAGCTAAATGATTTGGACTCTGATGTTTTTGGCACATTCAAGAGAAAGGTATGAAATTTGCGACATAACATTCATCAGTAGTGAGCAAAATCGCTTTCAGTATCCAGTTTGCATTGATAGTGGGATTTTCCTTTGTGCATGAGAGTTTGATTATTGTCGACTACATGAAAATCTGTTCCAGATAAGACCTACAGTTCTGGGGTTTTTTTTATTTTATTTTAACTTTTCCTGCTTGGTATTCCTGAACATAAATAAACTCTGCGACTATCTGTGAGAATGTGTAACATTTTTCACTCTTAGTAAAGAAAACTAAGCAAAAAGACTTAAAGATTTGTATCACAGAACAAGTCTACACACTCCTGTGCTATAGGAAAAATTAGTATCAGTGAAATGTGAAAGAAATTAATAAGACATTTATTTCCCAACTTCGAAGAAAGTACTTGAAACAATGAGAAAATAGAAACTTTGAAAGATACATAGAGGCTCTCTGCTGTAGTCTCTAACAACAAATATATTCAACCATAAAAGGCCATATAGCAATTTTACCACAGCAGAACTGTATGATATTCATGGAGATGATGATGTGAGACTAAAAAAAAAATTTAGATGTTGGACTCAAGCAATCAATAAATGAGTACAAGTGCAAGAACTGGTCATCACAATCTTTTCACAGTCTTGCATCTTCCAGCAGTTCTGACTGCACAATTACTGCCTTTGCTATAGCCACAGCTAACAAAAAACTAGAATTCAAGCTTTTCGTTCATGAAATATCCACAGAATTCACAAGTTCAAGATCCCACGAGTAACAGGACCTGTCAGGTAGACTGACTAATCCCAATTCTAGTCAGCACAGAAACATCCTATCCTGATGCTGCCTATGCTGAATTCAATCAGTTCCTTTCCCCAACATAGGGTAATTCTTACTCTTGTTTAATTTCAAAGCGAATGAAAAGGACTTAATGTAAAGGGAAGCTCTCCACTGAATAAGTGCTTTGGTCAAAGAGAATTTCTTTAGCAGGAGAAGCCAAAAGTCATGCTAAGGTAGATTTGAAAGTGCACATTAAATAAGTTAAAATTCCAGGTATGTATGTTAGTTTTTTTGGTGATGTCTTTTTCCCAAAAGTTTGGGCTTACTGGGGTCCAACTCTGTAGCAGTAGCAAAACACACACAGCTGTCCACCTCTTCCCTTGCTCAGCCACTGCAACAGCTTCCCTTTGATAAGGTAATTTATATATATATATATACACATATGGGGGAGGAGGGGAAATCTTTACATTTCTTGAGTTGTTACCATCCTTTATTAAAATTCTTTAAAGATACTACCTCAAGGAAGAAGGTCACTAAAAAGAAAAACATCAGTGTGTGACTGTTATTTAAGCATTACAAGCCTGAAGAGAAGCATGTATCTATATCACAGACTGTTAGAGATCCTCTATAGTTAAAGATGCTTAATCCTCTTGCCTCCTGAACAGTCAATAAAGCTTTAATGAGAAGCTCAGACCATGATAACAAACCCAATGCTGTAGCTGCCATGATGGCTGGTAAAATGGATTATGGTCATGCCCGATTTCCTTACAGTTTACTGATTCTGCGTGCATAATTACAACTCCCTTTCTTATGTACACTACCTTGTGCTAATCAATAATGAAGTTCATCTGCATCTTTATCCACTCAGTAACTTCAGTACCATGAGATCTTTTACCAGGTCTTCACAGGCAATTTTAGCTTTGGATACTCGGAATGCGCAGCTTCAACACTCCATTTAAACCATTTAGGAAGACACCAAACAGCATGGATCTGCAAATGGACACCAGTCCTAACTTTGCTCCAGTGTGAAGTCGGCCCTTTTGTTTTCTTCCAGTTATTAAGCCACTAGAGAATACATGATGTCTTACGGTTTAAGAAACTTATCTCAGGACACTTGTCCAAAGCTTTTTGGAAGTCTGAACACATTCTATCAACCAGACCAAGCCTATTCAAATGTTTGCTGACTCTTTCACAGAACACTGACACGTGTTCCACCTGTAACAGTTCATCCCACTATACCACATTAATCCTTGCCTGCTAATTTCTATCTTTATTATTGTTTCAACCACTTTGCCTGGTCTGACACTACCGGATTTCTTCCAGAGCCCTTTTTTCCCTTTCATTCTCAAAGTGATATCACGTTTTTCACATTCTGTTTCTGTCTCTCTTAAGATGTATTGAATACCAGCTAAAGTCTTGAGCATCAGTGAGGGGAAAAAATGTTAAAAATTACCATAACAGGGGAACTATAGGAACCATTCATATTGGTCATCATAAATGTTTCAACATGTACCTTGCTTTAAGCTTCCAGTGATTTAAAAAAGAAATGGGACTACCTAGAGTGTCATTAGAGATAATAATTAGTTGTTGCAGGATTCAGGCCTTACTCAGCAGTTCCCTCCTAATACAAACAGTATTTCCTCAAAGCTGACACATCATTCACCACTTCAGCTTTTCATATCAAAAGTTACATTGCTCCCATTGAAGAATTTTGACCACTCTGTGGGTTTCCAGTTTGTTACTCTATTTTTCATTCCTACATAACTTACATTCTTCTCCTTAAAATTTTATCTCTTCACAGTAAGAAAAGCCATATTTCCTTCTAAAAATCTCATTCTGAAAAAAAAAACTTGATAAGAAGGGAATTGACACTTGTCAAGCTATCTGAGCTCAGAGAAAACACCCCCTTGAGGAGAGTAAGGACTGGTCCTCAGTGGGTCATTCTCAGCTGAGTAAGGTGAAGTTAGGTGGTAATTAGACAACTCATCAGCACTACACTCTTGCCTGCACAGCAGAAACCAGCAAGGAACTAGTGATCCACAACTAACAATGAAAGACGTAACAGCAGCAAGCTAGGAGAAGAAAGAAAAAGGTTGACCCACCTGCTGCTTAAACCCACGGTAACCACACAGTAATAACAGGGCAAAGGACACTGCTGGCCTGGGAATGATCAGACAAACCAAGAAGAGCACCACCCACAGATGCTGCAGTAGAAAAAAGTTATTCCAGAATCCATCAATGATTCTGTCCCCTATGTGTACCTTGTACTTATTATTTGACAGGTGGCAAGAAAAAGCCATAGCAAAATATAACCAGGAGGAGTGTATAGTAAAAATCTGTTATAAGAGGAGGGACGGAAGTTAAGAGAGGACCACAGCACAAGATGACCACAGAATACCTGCCATGTGCTGTTCTGCTCTCAATTGCTATAATACTTAAAGCAGTGAGGAAGAAAAGTAATCACTTTCTTTTCATCTTCATTATGAGATACTAGCTGACTAAATCTTGATCAGTACTCTCAGTGAAGAGTAAATTATAATGAGAATGTTATTGCGCAGTGGGCTAAATGCTACCAAAAGCTTCTCGGCATTGCTCAGAGAAGGCAAAACTATCAGTGTTTAGTACTAAACGAACATCTACATAGGACTGACACTTTAACTACAAATTCTAAGAATTAGGATGCACTAGAATTCATTTATGTTGACTAATTTTTACAAAAAGCTTTATTGTTTGAGGTTTTTTCTATAGGCAAACACTTTAAAAAGTTGCAAAGGAGGAATGGGTTAAAAGACATTTAATAGGTATTGCATATTTTAAACTGTGAATCAGAGAAGACGCCTAGTTACTTTATTTTTTAAGGAACATTAAAACCAGTAACTAGCACACCCCATCACCATTTGGATGGTCTAGATCTTAATTCAAGAACAAAAGGGCTGCTGCAATTAGCAGAGAGCTTGTAGCCTCACCAAATCGTGGTCAACAAGTATGCGGTGAGAAGGATGCAGCTGGAACCCTGGGCCCAAATAAAGAGGTATCTTCCAATACTGTTTTCAGCTGAGACCTAAATAACAGCAAGTCTGGAAAATCTTGGTGTTGGAAATTCCAGGCAGGAAAGAAATACCACTGTCATTGCCATCATGGGATACAGATCTATCCCATATTGGAGAAGTTCACACAGCTGAGCAGCAATAGCTGCTGAAGGTCCTGCCGTGACACTTGCGATTCTGTTAGAGCACCTGCCTTTGAAAGTCCTCTGCTATGCTCACTAATGAAGAAAGTAGGTGGACTATATGACCCAAAGCAGATAATCTCCTGCCATCTGGGATTATGCACTTGTTCTTTACTAGACTTTGTTGATCTATTTGAAGACACCAGATAAACCAGAGCTTTCCATGAGGCTGGTAAGCTCTTCCAGCATGCTCAAAGACTAGGAAAAAGGCTGAAGTCTCTTCATTACACATAGCTGTAGGGGACAGAAGTGCAGTGAGGTGCAAAGACAGTTTTACTGAGCTGTAGGCACAAGGAAATACAAGCATGCTTTAAAGGACTTTCTAAAGCAAAGATCCTCAGAAATCCCATTCTCCCTGTTATAACTGGTGCCACAGCCGAGGGCTAAGCCTCACAGAGAAAGAGACAGGCACAACAAATGGGCTCTGCTAAAACACACACATAGAAAGGATGTTCCTTAGCAAAGCCCCCTCCACCTGGGAATCTCTAAATTACTGTGTCAGGTTTGCTGTACTCCACCATTTAATACTGCCTCCTCTTTTCAATACACTGATAAAACAGAAGAAATCACATTTTCATCTATGAGCTTCCACTTGCTGAAAATAGCCCCAATTGCTCCTTTGTTTTCCATTTAGCACAACTACACTGACTTAAATACAGTGTTCTCTGCGAGCAAGTGTCAGCTATAGGTATTTAGGCTGACAATCTCTTTATGTTAATGGTGATTTGTATTGTTACTCGAAGAGTGTATTTCAGATCTTCTGTGCACACTACACACTTGAAGTCCATCTTCAAACACTAATCCCTTGTAACCTAGGTAAATAAGTATTCAGACTCTGTCAGTGATTAAACATTTATAAATATGAATAAAGCTCTAAATAATTGGGTTGTATTTTAATTAAGCTTAAATAAAATTAGCACAAATTTTACAATTTGAAAGGTACTATATTTCCTAAGTTGGAGAGACATTTATTTCTCTCCTATTACTTCATTTCCATACTCCTGATTTACAATGACATATGAAGCAGTGGAAAACAAAGCCCCCGTCAATGTACCTCCTTAACCTCAAGCAGACAGACAGCACCAGTGGCTGAGCCTTGCTAGCAATGCAGAGACTGCTTCTGTCAAAGCTGAAGCCTATCTCTTGCTTTAATAGAGGGAAAGACAAAACAACCTTTGCCAGTGTTGTTGTCATTGATGTTAACTGGCTTCAAGGAAGCCAGGACTCTAGCACTGAAGCGACTTTGAGGCTGCCAGCTCTTTCCAAAGTCAACAGGTGATAAAAGCTCTCAGTCTCATCAAACAGTTCCAGCTACCTCTCTACCCCAAGATCCTTTCCTTGAGGTTAAGCAGCTTTGAGCCTAAGACATCTAGAAAACTATTTTTAAACAATCAAAATCTGAAATTACCTTTCCAATGCCAGGGTTGTCCTTGATTTTGGACACAGCTCTCAGAAGGCATGGTGGTGCTGGGGGAGGACAGAGCTGCAGGATGCCACTAAAGTTAGTAGCATAAATAGAGAAGTCGTGTGTGTGTGGCAGGGGCGGATGGTATTTCTTTCTCTTCGAAGACAGGTTAAGCTTCTGCGCTGCTCTGTATAAAAGTAATAGCAAAAAATGACAATGTTACTACGTGTTAATGGGTCTCTGGACCAGACACACAGATGCTCATTCTCATCACTGCCTAACAAATCAAGTTGTTGCATTCTATCTGATCCATAAGGACAAACCATCAGGAGACTAATAGAAGGAAATATGGGTAAAAAAATTACTAGCAAAATATTCAGTTAATTTCTCCCCCAACAGAGTATTAATTATAATCTAACTTCCCCTATTTCCCCCAACAGCTTGACAGCTGAATCCTAAAATGCTAAAATCTCACAATAAAAAGCTAAAATAAGCCCCTTGTCACTGGCAGGACCAGATGGACTTTGCTGGTGATAACATTATGACAGTAGTTCTTTGTGCTCTACAAGTTACTCAAGGCAGAGTATAATAACACTCCAAGTCAGCTGAGCTCAAGATCTTCTCTTGTTGGCTGCACTGAAAATCCTTAGATAAGAGAATTTCCTTCAAGAAAGATTGGTTTTTCCTCCTCAATTCCATTATGTCACATTAAAAAGGAAAGCTATTAAAAAGACATGCTTTAATATTCTGAATGATAATGATCCTGCTTTTGAAATGCAGAATTTCGAAACATAAAAGATGAAGAAAAAGGAAAAATTAAAACATACAATTAAAATTGTAACATTCTTCCTTGTGAATAAGAATAGAAATATAATCAGTTTTTCCGCTATGCCCCATCAGAAACACAAAACAATACAGCGAGAAATAAAACCAGAAACTCGACTCTAAACAAAACCCACATGGGAAAAATCACCCTGCAGATTTACATAGAACAAATATCTGTGATAGTGAGCACACACTGGGCAACTGGGAGTAGAAGTGAGGCTGAAATCTCAGTTCTGTCAAAGCCAAAGAGAGTTTTGCCACCTGAATAAGACGTATTTGATCTGACCCTGAGACTGTCAGCAGACAGCCCACCCTCAGATACATATCATAAAAGCATTCAACATGCTACCCTTTAACATTACTTTGAATGACTGTTGCCAGCAAAAATGCCAGGTGTTACACTGCCAGCATTTGTGGGCAACCTGACACCATGCTACTGATGCCAACAGGTCTTCTGGGGACAGAGCACGTTCTGAGCCATGCTTTCAATATAAAGACACTTTGGACAAATTAGTTTACAAATATGGAACAACAAAAAGCCTCTTCACACAATGGCTACCTTATATTTTCATCTTGCCTTTCAGCCCAGGATTTCCATGTACTTTTCAGAGAAATCAGACTGGTGCTAGAATCTGCAAAGCATTCTAAGCAACAGACATAAGGAGAAATTAAGGCAGTGCTTAGTTGTCATACCTAATTCAGGATAAATCTAGACTTCTAACCTTCCCACGAATCTAGTCATCAGGAAGCCTCAGGCTGAGTCAGCTTACTAAGATGATCATGAATGTATTTATGGCAGGTAAGAAGCAAAACTAAGCACTGAGCGGGAGGGTTGCCCAAATTCTTCCAGCAGCACAATTTACTTCAAATGAGCTACAATACAAACAACTCATTGTGTCTGAGGAGCAAGTTTACTCACTCAGGTAAAGATTAGACATCTAGTCAGCATGAGGAGCAGGACTCTCAATACAGATCTCCAGAATTCCCAGTCCTATGCTCTATATTCCAGAACCTGTGTATTAAACTCCTGTAGCTTTTTACTTCTTCACCTTCTAGAGATGCAGTCCCCTGCGTGCTTTCTTCTGCCTCTACAAAAAAACTGCAGTGTTTAGAAAAAAACAAAGATTTGGCTGATGAAAAAATGAAGCTCTAGTTCCAAATTCAAGAGAGAGACAGAAGCCACTATCTTGTGAGGGACAAGTTGGACTTTCACCTCTGAGAAAAGAAACAGCTTTTGACTCCTGCTGCATCCTGAAAACAGCAGGAACTGCATTCCACAGTGAAGAAAAACACTGCATGCATGGTTTTATACAGAACCTTGGGGGTTTGGTGGCAATGAGAAGTGATTAAACTGCCTAAATCTCAAATCTGCTTGCTAATACCTCATTCAGTATGAAAACATGTGCTTGAAATTGGACACAAAGCAAACAGTTGCACAACTTCACTATGGTTACAGCTGCACATTAAACTTGCAATGCTTCCTAAATTATATGCAGCTTTATTGTGCTTTATGATTAAATTATACGCAGCTCTATGTGCAGAAAAGAGTCTCTACCTGTTGTTACTCTCATTGTCAAACTCAAGACAGTCATTACCCTCTAAGTACCAATTAACAATTGTGGTTATTATTTAATCATCTTGTTGATCAATATGAAAGATAATGTTTATTTCCTTGTTTACGTGCTATGATCCCTTGTTGAAATGATAAAAACTCCTCAAGAGAACGTCTTCAAAATGCAATCAAGATATACATTAAATCCTGATGAAATAATTATTCCTTCCATAGATCACAGTATCACAGTATCACAAGGTTGGAAAGGACCTCTGAGATCATCAAGTCCAACCTATAACTTAACACTAACATCAACACTAACACCAACCATCATCTAAACCATGGCACTCAGTGCCTCATCCAGTCTCCCTTTAAACACCTCCAGGGTCGGTGACTCCACCACCTCCCTGGGCAGCCCATTCCAATGGCCAATCACCCTTTCAGTGAAGAATTTTTTCCTCATATCAAGTCTAAACTTTCCCTGACGAAGCTTAAGTCCATGCCCTCTGGTTCTGCCACTGGTCACCTGAGAGAAGAGACCAACCCCTGCCTGACTACAACCTCCTTTTAGGTAGTTGTAGAGAGCAATGAGGTCTCCCCTGAGCCTCCTCTTCTCCAGGCTAAACAGCCCCAATTCCCTCAGTCGCTCCTCATAGGGCTTGTGCTCCAGCCCCCTCACCATCTTCGTTGCCCTCCTCTGAACACATTCCAGTATCCTAACATCTTTCCCAAACTGGGGGGCCCAGAACTGGACACAATATTCAAGGTGAGGTCTGACCAGTGCCGAGTACAGGGGGACGATAACTTCTCTGGTCCTGCTTACTACACTATTCCTGATGCAGGCCAGGATTCCATTGGCCTTCTTGGCCACCTGGGCACACTGCTGGCTCATGTTGAGCTTCCTGTCCACCAGCACTCCCAGGTCCTTTTCTACCTGACTACTCTCCAGCCACTCTGTCCCCAGTCTGTAGCTCTGCATGGGATTATTGTGTCCAAAATGAAGTACCCGACATTTGGACTTATTAAACATCATCCCATTAGAATCGGCCCAGCTCTCCAATCTGTCCAGGTCCCTCTGTAGGGCCATCCTACCCTCTAACAGATCAACTCTTCCTCCCAGCTTGGTATCATCTGCAAATTTGCTGATGATGGACTCAATCCCCTCATCCAAATCGTCAATAAAGATATTAAACAGGACGGGACCCAATACCGATCCCTGAGGGACACCACTGGTGACCGGCCGCCAACTGGATGAAACACCATTTACCATCACTCTTTGGGCTCGGTCATCCAGCCAATTCCTAACCCAGCACAAAGTGCTCCCATCTAGGCCACGGGCTGCCAGCTTCCCTAGGAGTCTACTGTGGGGGACCGTGTCAAAGGCCTTACTGAAGTCCAGGTATACCACATCCACATCCATAGATCTGGTTGAAGGAGCTCCTCTGGGAAACACACGCTATAAAGAATGAGATACAAAGGGCAAATTTACTCAGGAGTTGTGTATTCAAGCACCTAACTAAGCACTAAGAACTCAGTGTGTAAATGCACCCAAAAAAAAGGCCAAGCTGAGCAAAATATATAAACAAATAAATGAAGAAGCCTCTTTAAAATAAAGTATCTCTCAAAACAGCTCTGTAACACCATTTTGGACCATTTCAATAAGCAGATTGAAGATATCAAATCCATTACAAGTCGTCTTAACTTCCCCACCAAGATAGACCAACTTTCAAAGAGATTCATTTCCAAGAACATTCACACACTTTCTGCATCTCCACTGTTCAAAGGAAAGTGCCATATGCTAGGTAAAGCAATTAACTGCTCTACTGCTGATAAACCTCTTCCTATGAGCCTGGAGTGCCATGATTTTACTAAGAAATTTGGCAAAGGGACTGCTGATGTCCACGCGAGATAACAGGAAACTGAAAAAAGCAGAGGAACTGGAGTAGCTGTTGTATAAAATAATCTGTGCTTTGATGGGCAACAGGTCAACTGCACTACTAATGATGTATGTGGTTCACATTTAAAAAGCATCCCTTCTTAGGTAGCAGTGCACAAAGCTTAATTACAATCTCTTTGTGTCTGAATGCAAGAATTGCTATGCCTGACATTAAAATGAGGTGTCTGGAGTAGGAACATCACAGACATCTCGTATCAGTAGTATCAAACAGCTTTTTGGGTTTGGTGGTTTGTTTCTTTTTTCTAAAAGGAAAAATAAAGGATCTACTGGAAAGAATAGGGCAATTTAGGCAAAATGAAACATCATTATCAAACTGTAGACTCTGAATATGAATTCAAGTAATTGGCATCCTCAGCTCCTATGAAAACCACAGTCAGTTCTTTAACTACTATAAAAGCCAGCTGGGCAGCACCCTTATGTTTCACTTGGGCTCCATGACTGGTCCAGGCAAAGAGCACCATATGAGTACTCATCAATCCTTATGCACTTCTTGAAGCACCAACAATATACTTGGCCGGAATGCCACCAAGTATTATTAGGCCAAAATACAGCCCAGGTTAGTTTGGACATAGGCCCAACAAAATTAACTAAAATCCAACTTCACGATACTCCTTACTTCAGCAAAATCTGTAGTATGTATTTACAGGGAGCCACTTCTGAGACACTGCAGAATGTTGGGTTTTCTGCAATCACTATCCAACAACCAATTACTGAACTTACACTTAAGTTTCCAGTCCTTTTTAATCCTCTAGTATTACTATTCTCAGGTGGAATTTGTCCCATGAAGACAGTGAAGGCAAAGGTCTCATAAACTGGGCCCTTTTTGCCTAGCAGCAGAAAGACAGAAGTTGGGTTCATAAGAGATGACTTTCTGTAGGAGCCTAATTAGGTGTCATGTCTATTTCACAATTTGCTTCTTTTTCTCAAATTTAAACTTGCACATGAGGCCCTCAAATCCATCTCCAATACCACAGTGCGATGTCTGACCTTCTCCAATATCAACTTCTGTTTCCTCTAGTAAATACAATGCTAACGTTAAGCATTACAGTCATTTGCTTTTCTGGGCATTTTCCAAGCATTTTGTCACAGCTTTGACACCTAAGTGTGCTTTCCAACCTGTCTCCACTTTCCCCATTAAACCTTCATCAAATACTCTTCTACAAAACATTCTTGCAAGGGAAACTAAGCTCTACACTCCTCGCCTCTCTTGCAATTAAAGCATGAGACACATCCATGTATATTATTTTTACCTCTGGCTGTGAGATCTACTGTCTGCATTTTGCTTAACTCTTTCCATGTTTAATAGAAGATGGCTTTTAAGATGCTCTGGAGAGTTCTTTTCTCATAGCTAGGCATCACAGTAGGAAATAAAACTAATATATGACACATGCAGGGGCACTCAAATATCAAATGACAAGGGACAGACTCTAACCTGCTCTTTCCTCCACACAATTTACAGATTACTAGCTTTTCTGCGATGCACAGATGAGACCAGTGAGGAAAAGCATGGCCAGGTCAATGACATAACGCTCAGCACCTAGGGAATAATACTGTGTAACAAGAGTAGCTACAAACTCTGCCACTAAAAGAACCACATAGTTTTTTATTTTAAAGTTTGCCTATATGGTTAACATGACCTTTCATATATTCTGATACACAGTAAGCTCCTTCTAGCTTACACTCACTGCACACATACTGCACATTATAACTGTGAAAATAAACACAACAATTAAAATCCCTAAAGAACAGTGCTCCTTAAAGGTATAATGTCTCCATGAAAAAGAAAAATAGAATTGCAACTTTTATAACTATGCAGAATTATAGTATTTTTGCTAAACTCTTCATGGAATGCATTAAGTTTCAGAAGGAAGAGCGATGTGAAATGTACTCTGGGACAAATACTAGAAAAGCATCAACTGAGAGAGATGCAGAGGATTTCATGCACATGGTGGGTCTACAAACAAACTGCGACAAGCCAGAAATACAGCTGGCAGTCCTACTTCTAATTATTAAGCTCCACTGACAAAAATAATAAAAGAAAATTCCTGTACATTTATTTCAGCATGGCTCATTATGTATTAACAGTTTTAGTGCTACTTGCCAGCCTTACATTTTAGAGGTCACTGTCATTATTTATACTGTGAGAATGCTTAAGAGTTTCACTGAGAGAGAGGGTCAAGGACAAAGAGTTACACAGTCCAAGCCTTAAATATCTTGAACTTTGGATTTTACATAAGAATACACTTGCTCAAGAGTTTTGGTTTGACCTTGACAGATATCATGGGAGCAATTCTTCTCCTGATCCCTCTGCAAAGCTTGCAAAATTCTGGATGTAGGTTTACACTGGGTACCTGTCTATGCTAAAGCAAGACTTTTCCAGACTTTCCCAGCCCCAAGCCCAACAAGGCATCATTCCTCCATGACACAATATCCCAAGCCCTTCCCACTGCAAGCTAGCTCTAAAGGAAGCAGTGGGAAAGTCAGAGTCTGTCATTGTATGTGTAGTTCCAGTTATTGTTTCCTTAATTACTTGCCAATATAGACAACAAATAGACGGATGTCCTACAATACACCCTCCACCACTCTGTCCCGAGCCTTCCGCAACCCATAGAATATACTTGGTTGGCATTATTACTTTTATTATTGCTATTATTGTTTGATTTGCATTTCTAAAATTATAAAGGTAGCATAATGAAATAGTACAGTTGCTACCCATAACCCCAAGCAAACTTAAAAATAAAGTATCTGTTTCCACTAAGGGCATTTGAAAATAAAATCTGGTTCAAGAAGTGTCATTTTTAAACAGAAAACTGTAAATGCCTAAATCTATTGTTAAAGTTTGAAAAGGACAGGCACCATCTGTATTCCTAAAGTAAATTCTGCCCAAGGAGTCACTTAAAAATATACATTAAATTTTGAGGTTATGGTTTATTCTTTCCCCCTAGAACAAGGTTACAGGTTCCTGTGATGCATATATAGCTTCAGGAGGATAATGTCTTTTCTCATATTAGCAGCATTACACAAGTACAGCACCAAACTTTTGTTTGCTTAGCTGTCCCAGTAATGCTGTAAAGACGCACTGCCAGGAAGAACAAACAATTAATGTTCCTTATTTCAGTGGTTCAACTTCCTCAATAAATAATTAGTTCATCTGGATCACAATGCACAGCCTGAAACAATGGCATTTTTGTAATGGGTGATGGTAATGAAGTTTCAATAGAAAATCATTATTCTGAAACACTACAAAATGTCAAACCACATCTAATATTGTGGGGGTATTACCAAGCCATTATTATGAGAGAAAGTATCTACAATACGAGATTAAGTTCATGTCTTGCCTCTTGCACGCAGGATAATCTTGCAATTCAGGCTTGAATTTCAGCCTCTCACTTTAAGTGGCCTCTTATTTTTCTCTTACTATCTCTTATTAAAATCAGCAAGGCAGAAATAAAAATCAGCTATGTTGACATATTAGGAGCATCATCTGCTCACAGTTGATCAGAGAAGACGGATCTAGATGGGATTTTAAGAGGTTATCTACATTGTCCCAATGTTCTGTGGTAGGATTAACTTTATCTAATACATTCCCAACAGGTATTTGTTGTTAGAAACCCCAAGTGAAATCAAGCCCACAGCCTCCCAAGGCAATCAGTTCCAGTTTTTAACTGTTCTTATTGTTAGAAATTTCACACCTCATGTCTCTCATAAGCCTGTCTTGCCAGAATTTACATTCCTTGTTTTCCCCCACCTCCCCAGCAGACATGCAGAATACCTTATTTCCTTCTGCTGCAGCAGATGTTACTTGTATGAAGACCACTACCACACCTCAATCTCCTATTTTACAAATTAAAAAGTCCCAATTCTTCCAATCTCTCCTCATAGCTCAAATTTCCTTAATGTCTGACAATCCTTGTTGCTCTTCCTCTATTCAGATCTTCATGAAGTATAGAATTCCACCTTCATGCTTTGACGAGCAATAGTCAAAGCTTATCTGAATTCGGGCACAACACAGTAAGACCGGGCAAGGCCACTTGGGATGAACTCAGACCTCTGTGATAGGACAAGATAAAGTAAACCTGCAGGCTACCCCTGACATCACAAGACATTCCTCTTGCTGTACAGACCTAAGAGCTGATCCCCTCTCTCAGCTACATGTTAGTACTTAAACAGAAGCAACCAAACAAGCCATTTTCAAGCATTCAAGCTATTTGCATGTGGGAATCAAAGGGCTCTTCTCTGTATTTTTTACCCAAGTTTAAGAAACACCAAAGAGCAGAACTTCAGGAGCATCCAACTGTTCTTTCTGCTCTTCCAAAACAGCAGTTTCTGAGGTTGCTGCTATAATACTGTCGGAGGTGATGTCAGCTCCATATTCTCCACAGCTTGCAAATTTAAGACACTTTTCTGGCCAAAGAAGATTGCTTCAGCAGCCAGGACCAGGGTCGAGGAACTGACTTTTATAAACATATACATATATATATAGCTAGTCACTGCAGCCTGCCACATACCATTTCCAGCTCCATTCACTAATGAAGTTAAACAAAGCAAGAGCAGATGAACATATTGCTGTACTTCCATACTTTCCATTTACAATTGTACCATATGACAAACTCCTGAAAACCTGTGTAGGTTAATCTTAATGTAAGCAAGACTGTCAGCACCTAATATAGAAATATGTCAGTTCCCAGGCTGCACACTGCATAGAGAGTGATGTATGGAAAACAGAGCTACCTGAATGCCAGCAATATTTCCTCACTCTGTTTCATGAACTAACTGAGCTAAAGCAGGCAGAACCACATCAATCTAAGCACACTCCTCAGGCAAGAAAGTTGGACTTATTTGCCACTGAGACACAGACTCATGAAACAGATTGAGGAAAATAAAATTCTAGTCTCATTTGTAGTCTATCAAGAAAAAGTAATAAAGGCATTTTTAAAACTACAAAGTAATGAAACAGAAACAATGGTGGTAACTAGCCCTTAAAGTGATTACTTAAATAGATCACTTAAAATTTTGCCTAGCAATAGCAGCTCCCAATATGCAGAAAGAAGTCAGTATCAAAATTACTTCCCAGGCAATAAATTATTTTTGTTACAAAGGACAGTTCACTCCACGGTATTCATCAAAAACAATCTGGTATGAACAGCAAAAGCATTCTGCTTATTCAGGCTGCTCCAGGGAAGAAACAGGCACATTTGCAAGTGGAAAAAATGAGAGAAAATGTAGGATATGCCTAACAAGGGGTTCATCTGAAGCACTAGATTCAGGCAAATATTTGATAGAAAAAGAGAGACATTCTGTATTTTCACATTTCTGATCACAAATAGCAGTCTGAATACATGTTATCATCTGTGACTGTAAAGCCTCTTTTACCATAAAAGCTCTGAGGTGGGTTATCTTTTCAGGTTACCTTCCTGTGCCCCAAGACAGCACTCCCACAGACATACCTTTCTCATCACCTCCAGCTCCCTCAGTTCCACATTCCAGTGCACATCTAGAAAATCCACAGAGAATCCATTCCTGCTTCAGCTGGCTTTTATTTCAGATGCTTAGTCAAAGGCTTGACACCTATACTGCCAAGCAAATAGCTTCTCAGGGGGACACTTACTTATTCCTACTGTTAGCGAGTTAAATGGTCACTGACAGCATTAAATGATGCAGTGGAAATCACCCAAGTACACAAGTTGTATGCCCACACAATGAGTATTTTAAACAGAAGAGGGACACATGGGCTTCTTCAAGACCAGTGTTCCTGTGATTTATTCAACTGACATCAGTTGTGAAATGATACTTCTCAGAGGTATAATGAGCTGAAATTGCAGCACCATTTAAAATAACACTTAGCAGGAAAAGGTGAGATGCCTGTTCTTCCATCACTGCAGATGGAGAGATTTGACTATTTCCGACCCACAGATAACAGCTTCAGATTTCAGTAGAAATCCTGAAGGAACTCCTGAAGACCTGCTCAAGGCACTTTATCAAACAATGTCCTGAAGCTTGCCTTGGACTCCAACTAGTTTCAACTAATAACGTCTAGATTAGATTCATTTTATGCTGGTTTAACTTCCACTGAGTCGTTTCCTCCCAGTAAAATCTCCATAGGGCAGTGCTTCTTAGTAAGTGAGCTCCAAGACCGAGAACACAAAAAGTCCAACAAAGCATAAAGGAACCCCAAGAGTGTCACTTTGACAACCAGTAAAGCAGCAGTAACTGATGTTGAGTGAGGTACTGGTTAAGCTCTTCGAAATGTCCTGCCAAAAGAAACATCTTCGATCCTCTCAGCAAGAAGGATGAGGGAAGTTTTAGAAAGCCAGAATTCACTGCTATTTCACAGGGAATTTAAAAGTAGCTTCAGAGTAATCCTGCAGTTGATCAAGCACTGCAGCTATAGTGCTGGTGCATTATTTTGGCTTGACACTTAATTTCTGTTATAAATGATAATGTGGGATGTCTTATTTTGCCATGAGCACAAGCAAGCAAAGCCGTCTAGCTCAGAATAGAGACAGTGCCATTTGGAAGTCCATGTGCCGTGCAAACAGAACCCTACACACAGTAAACTGAGTGTTAAAGTGACTGCAAGTCAGACATGAGAACTAAAAATTCAGTTAACTATTAGCCTGATTTTAGTACTTTGCCCACTAAGTCTGTCTTAACTAAGTATTCAAACAGTTAAATACATATTGGAAGAGTCTGAAAGTCACTCCAAGTTGCAAAACAGGTGCATATCGTCAAATTACATCCACACAGGAAAGTCACCATTATCATTTTACCTATGGAATGCTCTGTTCCCACTGCAACAAAACCACCAGCACAGCTGCCACTGCTGCCAAGCTGAGGAGCCCCAAATAACGGAGTTCAAGCAAGCACTGGTGTTCAGGAATCCAGGAACCAAAAAAAGTAGGCAGACTAGAAGGGCTGCGGGTGGGGGAGAAGCAGGATAAGGGCTCCTCTTGAAAGCTGGGAAGGGCAGAAAGAAGTGGCAAAGCCAAAGGGGAAGAGCGACTCTGGTAGCTAGACAACAGTGAGATTCCATGTATCCAGAAAAACAGAATAATCAGCTGCATTCAGCTACAGATGAACAAGAAAACATAGAAAGGATCACATGAAAAAATTTAATGGAGAAAACATTAGGTTCATAGAAGTAGAAGATAAGAGATAGGATAAAGTAAGAAGCAATATCTGCATGACTCCAGTTAAGATTATCCATAAATATTTCAGGCTGTTCCCTAGTTTAAAATCCGTTCCACTGACCACTGTCTACCCTCACAAATAAACTCTAACTTCGGTGGCTCTGAAGGCACAGATTCTTCTGTCTGACATAACCATGAGGACATCTGTTTTAAGTTATTCTGCTTTGCTCTTCCTCCTGGGCATCCCAAATGTCTCAGAGTAGAGCTAATCCAAGACCCAACTGCGCAGTAGAAGTCTGCACTGAAACACCTACAGCAGCTCAAAAAGTTGCTACATCTCCCAGGGGTGGGGGGAGCTGCCTCTGGTGCTCCAAAACCTAAGACACTCAGGGCTGACAATAATCAGCCCTCCCCAGGAGTGACCTCACATGATAAGGACCTTTAGGCATCTGGTCAGAATGAAACAATGCAAGTGTTTTGTTGTGCCCCAATTCGAATTTTACTACAAAGCTGAGTGAAGACCTAGAATATCCTCTCCAAAATGCTGACCTTGCCATGAGATCTCCACATCACAGATCTGGTTTTTCCCCTCTTTCAATGCCACCTCCTTTTCATAATTCCTGCCAATCTGGTTGGATCCAGACTCCCTCCTTTCTTCATTTTGCTACCTCCATCATAGCCCAACCTACTCCCACACAACTCCTGTGGTCTCTGCTATACAGGTGAGGCATCTCCTTCCAAACATCTCCCTTGCATGATCTCTCTTCAGTTCATACCCGGATCCCTAACACTCCATATGCAGAAGCTTCATCTTCCAAGGCAATGACTCCAAATGCCCAGTGCTGCTTTACCTGGTCTCCACGACCTTTTCTCTCTCAGCCAACTCCATTTGAGGCTCTCTCAAATCCTCACCACAGGCTCTCCACCTTGGATGATTATTCAGTGCTTTCCTTCCCTAATTAAATAGCCATATCCTGATTATAGATTTTTTGGCCTTTGGGAAATTTCTCAGAGTTCTGGCAGTGTTCTAACTCCAGAGTGCCAATGCCCAAAATCCTACTTGCCCTCTCCTCTCAGCTACTCTAATTCCTTTACCTCCTCCCTTTGTTGAACTACAGTGCCATGCCTCTTCTCTATCTGCACCATCAGTCTCACAGTCATCACGGATGAGCTCTTCATAGCAGGGAGCCTGGTTTACAATACGCTGATAAAGCACTGTGTAAATGTATGAAGCAGCATTAGCAATCATACCAGTAATGATGTTCTGCTCTTAAACATGCTGTCTTGAGAGTCATTTCTGTTTCCAAGAACAAAGCCGACTAAATTCAGGCTTATCTTCTAATTTATCCTCCTTACAGGCTAACACAAAGTGGGATATACCTAAAGCATACACTGCTTTGTTTGTCCTTAATTATAGGCAATATTATGCTGCTACAGCAACTAGGAAAGCTTAAGCTGCCCCAAGATGATACAAGATACTGCACAGTGCTGCACACCCTGCCCTGTCTCCTGTCCACACATAGCACCGTGCTACATGCAGGTCATGTTTACTCTCCAGGGACAGCTAGCAACCACATTCCAGCAGCCACAGCACGGTGCCAGCAAGACGAGGCAAGCCCTTCGGTGGCACTCGCTCCAACTTCATTTGTACATCTGCATGAGGGCTTTCCTGCTCTCCCTGGCACCATGCAGAAAGCAAAAGGGAGCCAGAAAGGCATCCCCCCTCCAGCACCATGCAGTGGTGAGGACACTGCAGGGATTAGGCTGCTCCAGCCCACTAGATTCAGAGGAAAGATTCACAAAGGGGAAAAGGCTTATTATATACCTGGCTCGCCCCGAAACAGCTGGATACTCCACTTCATCTGCACATCTGTAGCTCTCTACCCTAAGCTGTATATTGCTCAGCCACCGTTGCTAACCAGCTTTCAACAGTGACCAAATGGTAGCAAGAGAAAGTGGTACATTGCGAGGCATTTAGTGAAGAAGGGTTGATGCACTGAGAGGCTGTTGAGCTGAATTAATGCCAGTAAGTCATCACGTCCCTGAAAAGCCCCACAGCTCCTGTGATACTGCTTTGACAATGCAAAGCAGGGACAAATCACTCATGGGGTTTGGATGTAACTGCCAGCAAAGGCAGTCTTAAATTGGGAAGAGCTGGTACCCCGTTTTCCTAGGTAATTAATTCAAATTTAATTCTCCTGCATCACCTCAACACAGGATTTCTTAGGTGTGGGTTGTGCTTAATGAGGAAGCTTTAACAAGTCACTCCGCTTCTTCCCTTGACGCATCATTCACCAAGAATTTACGACAGTTACCTGCAACTATAGCAAGCACTTCTGTTTCAGCCTCACAGACTGGCCTAACTACCACAGGTCAGCACAAAAAGGCCTAACTCAGGATCCAGTGAGTCACACATTTTCTTCACCTTTTGGTGAACTACTACTTATTCATAATTCAATTATCCACTTTATCTGTTGAAGAGATTTAGATCATGCCAACTCTTCACAAAGCCAGGTTACCAGTGCATCCCAGCAGGGCACTGGGCAAAAGTTTACAGCTATTAAATACAGAGAACTGGTGAACTACATTATAAGCTTAGCAGAAATATAATTCTTGCTTTTAACAGGACAGAGAATGACAGGCTGACGTGATTTAGCTAAAAAAGATTTTAAACATGGCAACTTAAAAAAAAGTATGTTTCATTTTTTGTGCTTTTTTTCCCCTGCATTCAATTCTGAAAGTACTGACAGTCATGGAATAATCAGGTTTAACAGGTTAGCAGTAATATATGCCTCAAGTATTCCTAATACATCATAATCTTCTTTCACAGAATTTGCATCACTGTCAAACTAAACTACTGATTTTCAGTTGATGCTTTTAACATGTTTCTATGGTTACTTTCCAAGGTCGCATCACAGAAGCCTGAACAGCAGTTCAGAAAGACAAAAGGCATTTTGCATCCTTCAACATATTAAATAATTTATGTAAGTCAAGGCATCCTCATGGAAAAAAAAAAGTCATAAAAGAATAGGTTCTCAGGTTATTTTCTCAGCAACAGTTTGAAGCACAGTAAAATCAATACCTCTAAAACAGCCTTCAAGAACTAGACTATTTGACTAATGTTCCATGTGGTACAAAATGCTAAGGAACAAATTATACATTTAGATCTATATGCACAAGCCTACATGAACTGCACGAATGGACCTTAAAGCAGACTATGTAGATTTCTAATTTGCTTCTGCCAGCTTCACCTTCTAAATCAGGCACTGGGTTTTGTCTCAAAGTATTCTAAATGTAAAAAATGCAAAAACAAAATTGAAAAAAATGAAGTAAAAATGGCAATGACACCCTTTATTATTTCCATCATTTTTCATTCAAAGCTATGCAGATTTCATCTGTCCCCAAAACGTTACAAATTTTGACTAGTGTAATGAAAGTTTGTACACAAAATATCTGAATTCTCTGCCTACTGCTACACTAGATCAGAGTTTATTGGAACTAATTGAAGCATCTGAGGCTTGGAACAAAAACACATTAGTCATTTAGTGGTTGTGCTAATATTGCCATGCCTTTCCTGCAGTTTCATTAGATACAGGCTGCTTCAATACCCTAATCATATGCTCAGTCACAGCACAATCAGTACACAAGCTGTCCCACCATGCCTAAAGCTGATAAGGTGTCTGCTCTATGAGTAACCTCAATTATTGGCTATATTTTATGGTCAATCTAATGACCAAATGCTTATCAGTGAATCATCAGGTGCCTGTAATAGGATAGTGACCCTTAGTTTATATGTACCATTACTGCTCATTAGTGAATAATTAGATTCTTTAATCCACAACTCATGGACATTAAAATATGATGGAATATCCTGAATCCAGAAAAAAAAGACTACTATGCTTATTTTAACTCTTAAGATGCGCAATTACATATCTCAGAGACTATATATCTTGTTAAGAAAAGCTACTTGTGAAAATCGTATCATGTGTTTTATATCACGTATAACTTGACACAGGTTTCCCAAACATGCAGGAATATGACAAGTGGAAAGATAATGGGTGTGATTCATGATTGTGATTCTCCAGATTTATTAATTTAAATGGCTTTAATCTAGCAAAGCCCCGCAATGTTGCAAACAATTTAGAAACCTGAAAACTAGTGAGTGCTATGTTTGGATCAAACAAAAGCAGGTGGATGCAAAGGGAAGTAGCTGCAACTATAGAGCTATTTCCCTGCTTCAAAGGTATGTGCAACCCTGTGACCAAACCTGTTTGAAGAGATGTGACAACAACCCAATATCAAAGAAGATTTAAATGTACGAGGGACTTAAAACAGTTTTTCTTCTGCTCAATATTGCTCACGGTTGCTGGCTTTTATACATATTTTCTTCTAAACAGCTTTGATTTCTCTTAGTTGCCCTGCCACTGCTCAAAGCTTCCTTCCAACTTGCCCTTGTGTGCAGAGGCCAGACACCCATGCTCTCACCGAAACACCGTACCCCAACCTAGCAGCACATGCAGTGCTGTCACAATGCCTGCCAGCCACCCACAGGCAGAAACGGCACATTAATGATGATGGCTTTGATTTCTCAGGGTCTTCGATTCTTCTCCCAAGGGAGTGGCATTTTCCTTTTTGGCAGATAGCCCATTAACCTCTTCACAAATGCAGGCCCATTCTCCTCCTCTTCCTTGCTGCCCTTCTGCCTGCCTGCCCTTGGAAACACCATCTCCTCTCTTCCCTAGCTGCACAGGTGACAAAAAAAAACACAGCTTATTATAGCTTTATATCACAATAAGCCAATATTATATGCCACATCAAGGGACAAAGCCCAGCTGCATTTGTCTTAAATTTGAAGAATGCAAGATTAAACTTCTTCTGCATTGTAAAGGCAAACTGGGATCCTTTTCACAGACGTCCATGACCCTGAGCTGGGCTTTTTGCTCTGGCTTTTTTTATTGTGTCAGTAACCTACTGAGAAGCTACATTTTCTGCTAAATCTTCTAGTCCTTCAGTAACATGACCACTGAGTAATGTCTGGCAATTTGATTGTGTGACACAGTCAGATGTTAATCAAAGCTTTCCTCCTTCTGTGACAGATCAGAGTGAAGAAAAAAGCTTAAAACTGATTTAATTTCTTAATACGCTTCTGTCTGCTGGCTCTAATATTTGGCTTTGATTTTGAATACTTAGCACTTCCATGCTAGACACTCTGCATTTCTAGGTAATGAATAGAATACTTTCTTTTCTTTTTTGAAAAGCAGAACATAATTAAGCTTGAAGAAATTAAATATGACATTCAAATGAGAAGGAGCTTTGCATGAATATGTAGATTTGGGCTGCACACATGCTTAACAAAATCAATGCATTCACTGCGAAGACTATCTTAAAAATATTATTTTTAACCATGAGTTGCTCTTATCACCAGGTAAACATTTTTCTGCACTCTTAGTTATTGTTTTCCAGGTGAGGACATGAACTCTCTGTACGGTCCTTTGTGTCCTTACAAACACAAATAACTCTCACCAAGGAACAAACTGGAGTAAAAAACAAACCAACTAACCAAAAAGAATTGCACAGACCCTCTCCCTTCCCAGGCACAAGACAGCTCACAAGCAAGAATCAGAGTATTATTTCACCACATAGAGACTTCAGTTTTAATGTGAAAAAACACATTTATTTGCTGCCAGGAAACTATGCCGCAGCCCCAAAGCTAATAGTGCTAAGACCTTTACAAAACCAGTTAATGCCCCTTCGTGAAGAACAACACTGGAATTCTTTATTCATGTGAAAAAAAAATCTGTATCTTGTGTTGTTACTGCAAAATAAATCACAGATGCAGTTTCCATAAGCACCCAATGAAGGTTTTGTCTCCAAACGTAACTAACCCTGCACCCCAATACACTCAATGTTAATAAACATGCATGTTTTTGCCCAACTACTTTATTTCTTTGACAAAAGAGACCTCTTCTCAAGCTACGGTCCCAACCACAGACCCTTTCACAAAAGGGCTCTTGTAAAAAGATGGAAGTACTCAGTAGATTTGGTCAAAGAGAGCACAATTATTTTAAAGAATAAATCTGTGTGTAGTTATCAATATATTAGTTCCATTTATTCTAGTACAGAATAAGGAACAAAATGTGCCATGTTCTGTACAATGCAAGTAACACTTGACCTTGTTATGAAGTTCACAATTTAAGTGGCTAAGAAGAGAAACGCAATAAGGAAAAACACAACAAATACAATGAACAGGGACTACAGCATAACGCTACTGCTGAGACTTCTCTTTCATCCCTAGGTGCTTGCTGAAGAGGATTAGATTAACAGAGAGATGAACTGGATGCTGCTGCAAAGGATTCAAGGTAGAGATGACCTTCTTCAGCATGCTCAAGGTTGGATGGTACAAAGGTAAAGAGCAGATAGGACTGGAAAGGCTAGAGAAAAGAAGCACAGTATCCCATCAGTACTGAATAAAATCAGCCAAAACCCTTGATATCCCAATACTTGTGGACGAGCCACTTTCACCCCAGTTTCTGCCAGCACCTGTCTCACTCATCCTTGAAGATTTCCTCCTCTTCCTCTCCCCTCCTGCTGAGACCTGCATGGATCAAGGGTGGAAGAAAGACTCAGCATGGGAATTTTGATCAGTATGGTCCACATGGCCCAGAGATTTGGAAGAGAAGGAGCAGTAGGAGAGGGAACATCTCCTGAGGTTAATGCTAATGGTGCCAGAGTAGCCTGGCCAGGACTATGCAATGGTACCCATCTGAAGATCTGCTCAACGTACTTATGATTGCCAGGGATCAATAATACATCTCTCTCCCACAGCTTTTGTGATATTTTCTGTTTCAATTTGTATTTTTAATCACAGTCATAACTGAACCCGTTTCTTGAATGCTCTCCTTTAGGGAACCCAATATTCTTAAATAAGCTCTGGAATACTGTGAAATGAATGCTAAAATACATTCATCAGCAATGTGATGAAAGATCATGAAAATGCAACAAAAACAAATTCAGATAACTGATAAAGGAAAAAAGAATATTTCTTACTTCAGTCTCTCCCTTCAAAAACAAAAAAAAAGAAATGTGCTTTGTGCACAGAAATTTCAACCACTATTTGGTTAAAAAAGATCGAAAATAATCAATTTTGAATAGAGGAAACATGGATAGGGAATAAGCAATGTACTAATGGGGTTTAAAATGGTTTACCTAGCACATAGCTGCTAAAGCCATAAAACACTGATTCACTAGTGGCAAAGGCAGCTTCATGAGAAGCAATTAGGGCCTGATTCAATGTGCAATGACGTCATTTTCAGCCTTGCTGCTGAATTCATGAATCTTCAAATCAAGCCAACAACAATTATTAGGAAGAATCGGTCACATTTGAATAAAACCACAATTGAGTTTTGCTCACCAGTGATAGAAGCATCACTGGGATTTTGGAACTTCTTTCAGATTATTAGGCACTGACTTCTTTCAGTCTCAATGAGAGTATTCTAGTTTCCGGATTCCCCAGTGAAATTACAGTCTTTGCATTTGCTTACAACGTACAGATTCACATTGAAATAAATTCAAATTAGATCAAACTAAATCAGACTGTTCATAGCCACAATACAATATACAATAATGAAAGGTGTGCTGCTGTATGGTTTAGGTACTTTGGAGAGGATTCATCCATCCTTATTTAGGTGACTAAAAAGGAAAAATGAAACAAATCATCTGTAAGCAACCATTTCTGTGTTAACTTTAAATCTGCAGCACTTAGCATAGAGAGACAACAGCACACCAGGGGCAGTTATTTACCAACCTCTTATGCACAGACAGACTGGGATATGTAGGCATATAATACTTAAGACTCACTGTACTACAGGTAGGTTCTTCTAAAAAGCAAGACCTGAGAGGCTGAGTTCCTTCTGATGTCAGACTGTAACTTACAGTATATCCCAGCTTTTTAATGGTGCATCTTAAAGACCAAGGATGACACGATACATGATACATTCTTACATGATAAGATTCTCACTCAATGCATTTACTTTAATGCACTCACAGACATACGTCTTTCAATATTGTCTCAAAACATGTTCAGTTCTGAATTAAAAAAGGAGTCTGGAATGCAAGTACAAAGCCCTGAATTTTGTTGTTTTAAGTACCATCTGCTTGACAGCGTATTGCATTTAATCAACATTGTTAATTGCAACAAACATTTCACAAAAAAAGTAACATCTCGCTTTCATTATAAGGCCCAAGAATAGAAAAAAAAAAAGAAAAAGACTGTTTTAGGTTACTGCTAAAGAAAAAAAAATATCTTCAACTGTTTAAAGTGTTTTTACCAACTATGGAAAAACTTATTTGTACACATAGGCAATGTTACTGAATAAAAGCCTTTTTTTTATTTAGATCTGAGTGAAAAAACTTCTTACTCCAAATTTTGCTACTGGGAGACCTACAGAAACAGACTTGCTACAGGCAGAAATGTCCACTGAGGACTAGACAAAGACCAACACATATTTTCTTGGATTTTGGTTAACAGGGGTTCCTGCTCATGTCTCCAGAAAAAGAAATGGGGTGTCACTATCACACCCCTACTCCCCCGCAGCAGTGAGAAGACATAGTCACAACTAGGTGATCAACTCTACCTCTCAGCAGCCACCATCGCACGCTACACTTTATACCCATGGCAAGGAGACTCAACAGCATTTCAGAAACATTTGAAGACCTAAGAGAAGTTACAGAAACCATAAAGGTGAAGGCTACCTTATGAAGAACGAGGCTGCAGCTGAAGTACCTGCTGAAGCAACCAGGCTTTGGGAAGTTGCCGAGCCACCTGCTCCCGTGGGGTCAGAGTTGTTCTGCCCTGACCTCATCTGAACACTGGGACAATCCCGGCCACTTTCCGGTGCTGTTTCTGCCTGAAAAAAAAAAAATAAAAACATATGTACAGGTTTATACAGTGGCTGAATGATCATGACAGGGAGAAATCCCAATGCAGCACTTCAAAAGAGTGTCTTTGTAAAGGCAAAGGTCAACACAGCAATGGCTGAGTGTTACAGCTGTACAAGAGTACCACAGTAGGTCCTGCAACAGAGAATATAAAAACCATGACCACAGCAGACAAGCAGAATAAGAGAGACCTTTTGTGATGGGTAATGCACAGTTAAATAGTTTGACAGGCATGAAGAAATGGAAAATGATAAGCAGAACCCTTTTGTTTTACAGTGTTATTTAGGAGCTGGCAGAACTGTTTATCTGCTTCAGTTATAACTGTCAGGAATTATTTCTCAGTGGCACATCATCTGCAAGACCTATCTGTTTAAGAGGAACTAACCAGTCATATCTGTAACATGTTTCCACATGAATAACCCCAAGAACTAAGTAAAAAAATTGATTTTTTAAAACATAGACACAGTCTTGCTTTTTGGCATTTTCTATCCCAGCAGCACAAGTACACAGCACTTTTGTCTCCTGGAAACCAATCCAGTGGAATAACAGGAGTGACTGGAGATACATCCTCTGCAGCATAATGCATCTGCAGTATCTAGATGGACTTGGGTGGAGGCCAGTGACTGTTCTGGGATTTTGCCAAAATATCAGACATCAGTATTGTGAAATTGTTTCATGTCAGTATCTTCATGCTTAGGCCACCGGCTCTTTCAGTACCAAGTTCAATTAAGTCACATCAGTCAAATTCTCATTGACAGTGCTGGGAAGGCCTCCTTTTTGGAAAAACCTGCTCTATGTCTAGGAGTACTGAAGATTTAATTAAAGACGACATCACAATAAATATTTGTCAAAAGAGTTAATTGCTTCATGTATGATAATATATGATGTTTCTGTCATCTGAAATACTACTTTGACATTTCCAACTAATTAGCTAAAATAAATTCCAGAAAAGGAGACAGCCTTGTAATGAAGCACAGACACAATTAAGTACTTCGTGGGATGCCACCAAATTTTAACTTTTGTGCTGCAATAGATTATGTTTTACAACTATAGATATGTAGACATGGTAATAGGCCTTCACAGTTACAAACACACCCTCAATTTTCTCATACACCCACAACCCAAGCAGAGTTTTTCTCACGAGAACTGAGGCAACCCCATTATTAGGTATCAAGTAGGAGAAAAGTCTGTAAGTCGAGCAGTGCTTGACTGCTGCATGAAAGGCTGTTTCGAGTTCCATCTGGACTCACTCCCACAGGCTGAGTGCTGAAATCCCAGTACCTAGGAAAGTCAACATGAAAGAGCGCCCAGATGTTTTGAAGGAGTGTTCTTTAAAGATTAATACTATTATCAGTATTATGAAGTGGCTGACTGATGCTTTACCATAGACTGCTACATAAAAAAAAGGACTTTTATAGAGCTCACCTAAGAGATCGGAGGTGGAGACACAGAAGAATATTCATGGAGATTAACACAGTCCTAGTGAAGCTACTCACACTAGAAGCCTAACTGAAACCTTTGAATAAACCTCAGCAACACCCTTCACTTCATAATACAGAAGTCTCAGGAGGAAAAAAGGCAGGGACCAAGCACTGCTACAGGTCAAAACTGGCACAAAAATGGTACACCAGTAATATGAGCAGGTACTCGAGCATTAACAAATTGAAGCATCGAGTGTGTGGTCTTGACCTATACCAGCCATGGAAAGTATATGTCATGGGGAAAACAATAGAGACAAGGAAAGACCCAAATGTGGCACTGAACTTCTGAGTTGCATAAACTGATGCAAAATGCTAATAATAAGTGAAGATTACTACGGACTTTCGTCTGTAAATTGCAAGAAGTCTACACCAGAAACTCTGAAGCCAGTATATAGGGCTCACAAACTGGCACATCAAGGGGCTGACATACACAGCAGCCAGTGGCATAACAGCCAGGAAGAGAAGGAAATCCTATCAGTGGTCACTGGCAGGCAAAAATTAGTGTTTGAAAACTTCCATATTTTCTGCAAGGAAGACGACCATAAGCCTCTGTCACACGTGCCGCTGTCTCAAACTAACCATTACATGGTCAAGATGACTTCCCAATAAATAGTTCTCTATTCACTTTCAACAGGGGCTATATTAGATGACTGGACTTTCAAACAAAGAAAATTACACATCTAAGTAAAATATTGAAAAAAGCAGGCAGAAGAAGCAACATGTTTCTAACCAAACGTACTTTAACCAATGCATAACCTAAATGATGGTATAATTTAAAGCTAAATATGAAACCTGCAGTTAGCATGGAACTCCAGTGAATTTTTACAGGAAAGTGTTAACAGATTTGTAAGAAGTGACTGGAATCTGTTAATAAATCATTCCTGTAAATGCTAATGACACTTAAAAAAAATATGAGCAATGTATAACATCCATTCCTTTTTAACCACTTTTTTACTTCTATGAGAACTTAGAAGCCTATATGGCTAAGACAGTAATGATTATGGACTTACCGGGCATCTAACTTAAAACATCCAAAACAACCGTGACATTACAGATACCAGATGGTTAGTATACTTTCCAGAACAATATATCCAAGTTGTATGCCTGTAATTTGCCATTCCCACATTAGACACTTTTGAAAACTCAAACTGCAATTTCTGAGTAAATTTGGAAGTTTAATTCTCAGTTCTGTGCATGTGTGAAAGGAGGATGCATGCCAAGGAGAAAGCACTGATTCTTGTAAAGAGGGGAAAAGTGAAGACAGACAAGCAAGATAAAATCAGAAGGTTAGTGCAGAAAACAACCCATATCTTTTTCATTAAGTCTTCAAATCCAATTAGTATTCTTAAACACAGAGCTAACACCAGTTTTGTTGCTCGGTGAGAAGCTTAAAAAGAAAAAACAAGTTATTTCAAGTTCAGAATTCATTTCAAGGACTGCTTGCAACCACTGAAAGTAAGAGCATTTTCCAGCACAACCATGTTCAGCCTTCCCTGAGACAGCCGCATCTCTCAGCTGATGAGGAAGGCTCTAGTATGAGGAAATTTGTCAGGTCCAGGTCACTTGCCCTGAGACAGGAAAACTAAAGATAAGTTATGGGACCCTCCCGGGCACTCCAGTTTGTCACACCCCAGTTTCAGCTTGTGTGGCTTACAGCTGCTGAAGGAGTCTAAAAAAGGACAATTTGTTTTTTAAACTAAATGGAGAAATTACTTCATGCATCTCCCTCATCTCAACCTCTGCTCTTCTGAGGACTGTGTGTGGAAAATACAATTCTCTAGAGGAAGGGGAGACACTTCACATGACTTTAAGCACACAAGTACGCACAGGGAGAAGACTCCAGTTTGGAGCTGAGGGAACTAATTCATTGATACTAGATTTTCAGAAATCACTAATGATTAAGCACAAAAATTGCAACCTTGTCACTATAATGTATTATTGACTGCACTGAATATTTTAAGTGTCATAAGCCTCCACCTCCAGAGATGAATGCTTGTTCTAATTTTCTAAGAAAAGGTACAGGGGACAAAACCCATCAACCCTCTGGAAATGAGCTAACCCTCAAAGGAAAGATTTCTAAAACTGCTCAATGGGACCCCTTCTCTGTACTCTTTCTGAAGCCACATGAAAACTGATACCAGAGCACAGCAAGGATAACACTTGAAAACATCACACCCAGAGTTTTATACATGCAGGAATAGCAAATATCTCAGTGCTTCATATTGGTGATTGTGTCACACATAGGAGGGCTTTGGTACTGGGTCCTCTGTCTGTCCAGAGAACACAGGAGCAGAGCTGATGTGCTCGCAGCATCCATACATGCGGCTGAGGTTGGCAGGGCCACAAGAAGCAATGGCAGCATGACTTGTTCCCAGTTAAGACGGTCAAAGGCTTGGGGAGTGGGCAAAGAGAAGGAGGCAACCTGACATCCTCAGGCTGTGGAGGTGTGCTGAGCAGAGCAGGGGCACCCCTTGCTCCATTTCCATTCGAGCACACAGGTTCCCTGCAGTGATCAGACAGCAGGGAACCTCTGCCCAGGTTTAAACAAGTCAGACTAGTCCAAAATTACACTGTAGAGAAGTTGGCCATAGATTAAATTTCCAGGTACACAGTGTATTGTCAGGCTATTACCATCTAAAGGACAATTACAACCCTAACAATCTCTTAACAAGTTTAAAGTGCAAAGCAAAAAACTAAGCCATAATGTTTCCAGTTTCCTGAATATTTCCATTCTTGGGACATTGCCATTTTTCCAGGGATCCAAAAGAGCCAAGCTAAGTGCTACCACTTTGTCTCTAACTTATGCAAAATATGTGTGTGGTGACAGGCAAGAAAAACACAAGGATATACAAATCTAGAAAAAAATATATCAATCCCAAGACTACACTGCTACAGTAAAAGAAAACCAAAAGTTTGGTTAGAGCTGCAACAGAAAGTAATCAGATATGATGACTAAATGTGTCAAGAACAGATTCATAGATGATATGGAGAAAATTACAAAAACATCAACAACTCTAATACACATCTGTGTAATCAGAGTCAGAACTCAATACCGTTTATTTTATTTCAAAAAAATGGTCCTATAATAAAAAAGTGCTTCGCCTGCAATTCACTGTTGAAGCCCTGGTGAACTTTAGCACAATCAAGCCTGAGTCTGTACCATAGCAATTTTTTTTTTTTCTCTTTAAGTTGTTTTTACCTCTTTCTGACTAGCAGGCAGGCACACAGAATTTTGACTATTTGTTTTAACCTAGTATATTAACCTTGCAGAAAAGAACGTCACAGACAATTAAATTGTAAAAACTGCTTAATCTAATGATTTTGCAATATATTAAGTCTACTCTTTGTATATGATAAAACAATAATTTTCCCCTAAATGATTCATGGTAAGACTCTTATGACCTCCTACCACTAGCTGGAACAAATATGACGTAAATCTACCTGGATAATGCCACACTATAAAACCTTCCTTCCCGTAAGCATGGATAAGTTCTACATCCATCTATGTGAAATGTCTCCTTCTCAGATTGCCTAGCATTATGTAAAGTTAACAGTGCAGCATACGCCACGTTGATATGAAACATGTTCTGGATAAACTTTTTACTGCCTTTTGACAATGTTTCTGCTGGGGCTCATTATAAAATAACTGGGGCATTTTATAACTACAATACACTACTGTAGTCATTTTATAACCTGCAGCTGCCATGTGGTAACAAGAATGCATAAGCCTGTAGTTTCATACTTTTACATGCATCTCAAGTCCACTGTGAATCATAGCATAGCATCCCTTCCTTCAAAACAGGTTTTCAGCTACAAGAGCTGCTAATGCTCGGCTTATCATTGATCTCTGAAGATGAGGCAGAAGAAGAAAAATGTCAAAGGAATAGAGTTAATGGAAACAGGAGGGCTCATCTGCTGTCAGACTGGAAAGTAATATAGGATATCCAATGACAACTACAGGACCATTGTTTTTTGGATTAATATCTGAATTACTAAGACAGGTTAAAAGCATGGATCTTCACCACAAAAAAAAATCAGCAGCCATGTGTGCTTCACGCATTGCAAGGACCTCATCCTTTAGCTGCAGGACACACACACACAGCTGCATCCAGAGCTGATGCCTTTGGCAGAACAATGATGAAGACGAGGCAGCTTGTTCTGCTCTGCCTAGGGGCTCCTAATCTCACCTTGGCCCAAGATCTCTCCTAAACTACGCTCCTTGGTCCCTAAGAAATTTATTAATGTCTTGGGAAGGCCTCCTTCTTCTACAAAATGCCTGTCCCTTCCTTTGGCCTGCCCATATCCCCAACCTGGAAGAGCTCTGGTAGCACAAAGATGACACCAGACAGCAATGAACCAATTACTTCATATTTCAGACACTCGGGACAATGGTATGAAAAGAGGCAGCAAGTAATGCTTTTTTTTTTTTCCCCTTCTTCACAGTTATCTGACCAACAGTCAGACAAACTTCACCACCCTATCTGCACATGTGAACCTACCACTTGGAAAGTCTGGAGTACATGAAAAAGGGCTATCAAGAATGACACAGAACCTGCTGCACATAAACACTCTCAAATGGGGATCTTTCACGTGCAGTGTGTTTAAAACAGTCAGACTAGAGAAACTGCTTCTTCTAATGTCTCCAGGCAAGCATCAGAAAGTGTTTCTCAGAGTCCTCCCTGCTGATGTGTACTACAATAGTTACAGCCTCCAAAGCCAAAAAAAAATATAGCTGACTATTGCTTAGGATCTTTTAATTTACCATTGTTGTCAAAATTAAAAATGAATTGCTTATCCAAGTGGACAAATACACAGTTCAATCCCTGCTTTTTGTCAGGGCCTGATATGAGCAAGCAAAGGAATTCTTTAACACGCTCATAATAATGCAAATTTCTGTCAGCTTCGGATTGAGTTTCCTATGACATGAATTCTTTTCCATTAGGACTGACTCCCACAAACCCAATGCATCTCTAACAGCAGTGAAAACACAGGACACATACAGAGCTTTGAATTGAGAGAACTTGTGTCGCCTTCCTGACTCCACAATAAAATTTCTCAAAGACTTTAGGCAACTAAACCAAAATTTTACTATGCATTGAATACTCTCTCTAATCAGTAAAACAGAATAACTATGTTCCAAAGAACTGCAGGTCTTACAATTCTTATAATCATTATATTGTTATAATAATTGACATAAAATGTCAGCAAATAAAAGCCAAGGGTGGACAGACTGTCATACCTAATTTCTACTTCAATCATGCTTGAACTGCTTACATGTTAGATGTAACTACTTTAAAGAAAACATCCCTGGGGAACAATTTTCCTGACACCTACCATGTGCAAGGCACCCATTGACTAGTACCTTGCTTGAGGAGCTACAAACCCTCATTATATGAAGGAAAAAATGAGTCTTTAGTACAACCAAATCTAGAGAACAAGGTTCATTTAAGAGAAACATCATGAAGCAGCATAAACCTCACAAACACAGGTACAGCTCTGACTATGTGATCATGGTTGAAAAATATCAAGCTTCCAAATTACAGAATGGAGCTGTACAGATGCTGCTCTTCTGTCCTTATGGCTGTTTTGCCTTATGGCAAAAAAAAAACCAAAACAAAACACCACTAACCACCAAAGAAATTTTAGAAATCACAAGACAGGGCACTGACAAGAAGAAGGAGAGGGTCCACATACTGAGTACCTGGTGCATCCTAGTACTGCATCTCAAAACAGTGGTAGTGGAGTAAGGGAAATAACAGAGCCAAGCAAGTAAATTGTCAAGGTGATGGAGCAACTGCCTTCGAAGGAGAGCTGAAAGCAAACGAGACTTTGGTTTGTAGAGGGGAAGGTCTGGAGGTATCTGGCAGAGGTCTCACAAAGTCATGGAGGTAGTCGCTAAGCTGAAAGAAAGGAAGTACTTCCTTGCACTTCATGGCTCCACGACTTCCCCTAAACACCATTTCCAGCTCTGCTGTTGGAGACTGCCCTTGGCTAGATGGGATGCAGCTCAGATCTAGTAGGCTATTTCTGATGTTTTCATCATTCCCATATGATCATTTCACTAGTTTTTCTTAGCTTAACTAGTAACAGGAGGTTGTGCTATTGCCATAGGCCCCCACGTGTAACTCAGTCATGAGGAGAGGTTGGTGAGACTCAAGAGGATGTCTACACAGCTACTCTGTATGGACCAACCAAACCCAGACCCTTCTCAAGCTAGGCGTCGCAAGGGCCACTCTACCCTTCTTCACCCTGCCACTGCCAGCTACACCCAAGTGCCTTGCCTAACTTTACCACCATGACTTTTGAGAAGCCAGTGGGGAAGGCTCTGAATGGTCGATCCATTAATCTTTGCTTAACAACAAAAACACAGCAATCGGCTCCTGCCTATGGCACCTTTAAATGCTTCCTTCAACTAAGGTATCAGAAAAGAACAAACTTGTCCAGTTTTGAGATAGTAGCAGCTATACAAAGCCACAGAAATTAATTCATAAGCATATGGGCACCAAACAAAAGTCATAATGATAATCTCTGGAAACACCTAACCACATCAGTTTGTATAATTTATATAGACTTGCTTGCCTAGAAGTGTTTCACGCTTGAATTTTTCAAGTACTGCTTTCAGATTCAAAACAAACCTCTAATTATTGATCCTCCGTTACACTGGAAAATTACCTCATCTTAGTTTTAAAGTTCTATTTATAAGTCTAATAATCTCATCATTGATTATGGTGATTGTATTCTAATTATAAATCCATTATCTGCTCAACAATGAAATAAAATCAATAATGCACGTAAAGGGGAAGAAAGAAATTTAAATGCATACATTAATGTCATTTCAAGTAGCACTATTTTATGCACCATCTCTAACAAAACTGTGTCACATCATTAGCAATAATGTGAAAAATCTTTTTCAATTAACAGAGCTGAATTGATACTATGTTCAGCAAAGTGGCAATCCATTCCATTAAACACACACATATGAAATGCTTGAAACATCTATGAACTCTATCTATACATCATAAATTCTCTCCCAAGTGCTGAAACAGAAAAAGAGATACATTTTCTATTGATGCTTTTTAAACCTCCTCTCAGAAGCTACCACCCAGGGCACTTCAGTGATTCTAGTTGCAAGTAACAAAGAACATCAATATTTGCCACACACTCATGCCACAAAACAACAGGAGATGCCTTCAGCAAGGCTCACACTGTGCCCAGCTTGACTACCTGGAATCCCACGACTTCAACATGCCATCATCCCAGTATACAGCCTACAGAGCAAATGCTAAACTCAAAGCATGATCCAAACAGTGTACGATGGTCAATCCTATTTTACACTGGCAGGATAACTGGGCAATCCACCCTTGCATCCAGCCACACAAATCAGTTCCTTCCATGTGGTATATAGAGACCACTGCAGAAGACTTTCTCTCCACTATCCTGCACACAACTAAGGTGTGAGCTCAGCCTGAATTTATCGGGTTTCTCTGCTGCATTAACCTCTGAACCCGAAGTGCATTATTCAGCTGCAGCTCACCCTTAACAGTCGATGCAGCCAGGGCAGAACAACAGCAGCCTTGTAAAAGCACGTCTACATTAGCTATATAGAATCTCTCTCAAATTTTGGATGACACTTCTGAGCTCCAGCCAAAAATTATGAGCCTTTCTTTTAAGATAATTTCTAATGTTGAGGTGGCTCAGAATGCATCGATTAACAATCAGTTCACTGGTGAGTTCATAGTAGAGAACATGCACAGTATAAATGGACTAGCAGGAAGCAAAAGAAGTTGAAAGTGACTGGAGTGAAAAGGAAAGGCCACCTCAAAAAACCTATTTCAAAAGCAAGAGTACAAAATTTAAATATTTGGGGTAAAATTTATTTGGGGTGAATTTTTTGTCTTAGTGTAGCTTATGATACACTTGCTGGATGAGAGAGTGATTTGTAGACCAAAAGGTAAATCCTGTGGATTATAATTTGCACATAATCTCTGCTTGTCTTAAACCTACCCCTGATGAGTACAGATGAAGTCTGGGCCAACATTCTTTATTACTGCTCATTGACTTCAACTGTCAACTGTCAACAAAGGCAAGCATGAACTTGCTTCCCTGTGAGAGCTGTAATAACAACTGCTTAGCCTAGAGGGCTGAAGGATCAAAAGAACTGTTTTCGGGTGGTAATTTGAGCCACAAGAAGGACTGAGTCCTGAGAATCATTACCCTGTCCCACACTGTACAACCAATAGTACAGCAGAAGCGGAAAGCACACAATGTAAAGAGATGTAATCCACACCCTCGCCTAAGAAAATATTCAGTTCCATGTTGTAGCCAATATCCTTTCCGTCAATCCTTAACATTTTTCCTAAGTAACCCTCACACCCGGGGAGACTTCAAAAAGTAATCCCATTTTCATCTTCAGCATCCTGCACTGGGGAGAATCTAGAAAAAAAAAAAAAAGCATGAAATCCTTGGCAACTAACACAGAGGTCTACATTTTCACCTGTGCGTTTAAGGCTGACTTTCCAGCCCACACTTTCTAAACTGGTCTGCTACCTGGCTGCTGGGGCAGAGTCTCAATGACTCTGAAGCCAAAGCACTGGTAGTAGTGTTGTCCTCCCACATCACACTCCTCCCTCTGCATTTGCTAAGGCAGAAAAACACAATGCAAGGCAATCTGCACAGCTGAGATGCAACCGTCTCAGGAGAAGCCTTTTCCACAGGGGCTATGTATTATGTTAATATGAGAAATATGTTTCCTTCTGCTGTCCAGACTTGTTAGAGAGAGTGACCAACACAAAGCTAGCTTTGAAGTTGGTTTGGGTTTGTTGGTTGTTTCTTTTTTGCCATCCCTTTTCCTTTATGTACTTCCTCTACAAGAGCAGTAGCACCAACATCACTAAAGCTAAAGGGGAAACAGAAAAACCTCTATGCAACCCTGGCCCCACCACCTGTCTGGGGTTTGCTGTTGACTTCTGCAGAGCCAAGATTTTAAATGTAGAGTCTGAGAAATGTCCCAAAGCTGAAAGTCATCCAGACGTCTCGCAGGCAAGACTTATGGTCAAAGCACTATATTTTAATTGTTTCAGTACAAAATATATTTCATACATTGTATTAATAAAAGGTCACTGAGAGAGCTATCAAGAAGGATTTTAAAAATTAATTTAAAAATCCATTTAGAATGACATTTATCAAAGTAAAAAAGTAAATGCTGGAAAGTAAATCTTGTCATTCTTCTGTTTTCCAGTCAGCTTTTTATTGCATCTTCTAAGCAAATTGTAAGTCATCCTTACCATAAACAAAAAAAAAAAGGATTTAAGGAAAGTCAACAAAGGCTGAACTACCCTCAGATGAATTCATCTGGTTTACATTACTATAAACAGGAGACTTACTCTGAAAAACGACACAAAAGCTTGAATTGTGACTAAAATAATTTCCAGATATTTTTCACATAAAACAAATGAACATAAACCCTTTAGCTTTAGAGTATATGCACCCATTTACACATGCTATGGGTGAACGCTCTCTCTCTGAATCTCATCTAACCAGACCATAAACTTATACCTAACTTTAAACTTGTGACTACTCTCAGAGACATACACTGGTCTATTGATAAACTTACAATTTGAGATACATATGCTTTAAAAGTTTTACTCTAGGACACTTTCAGTTTTTCAGCGCTCCAACTTTTACAGTTTCCTAATGGTACATTTTTTAATATATTTTCAAAGCAACTTAGAAACTAGTAAATATTCAAGAAGCCACAGTATTTTTCCTTATAACCAGTCCCATTTGTATATATGCGATTTAGAAATACAGTATGGCAGGATTTAATTTTGCATAAGTTGAAAGAAAAAGCAATTTGCAAAACAATCTCTTTTTCATTCTGATGTCTTTATTGCACATGGCAAGGCTACTGTACCACTTTTATGCAGTACATAACACTACATACTAATAGCACAGGCAATTGAAAGCAATAAGACCTCTTTTTTCCACAATACATGCAGATACTTCTAACAGATGTACAAGGTATTTTCAGTGGTTTTAATTTGCTACCTCTCAGTCAGACTCCAACACATATAGGATAAGCCTTAACTCCCCTGGCTCCTCTGTTTCAGTGTTAAACTGAGTGGCAATGTTGAGCACTGCTAACATGTTTTTTCAGTTGAATAGTAACCTTACATTCTAGACAGGTCTAGAATTAAAAACATTAATATAAGACTATTTATTAATTAAAGTTGTCAGCTGTCCACTACAAATCAACCGCCTTACTCTGGTATGCCAGTTCTCTCCCCTCCACAGTGCAAGCTGTCTGATCAGACTACTTATCACTACTACTGGTGATTATTTTTTGTAATTTTCACAACAGGCCACTTGGGTAAAGCAGATGATTACATCTTCACCTTTTGCACTTTAGTTGCAATCCCAGTCTTCCCCTCCCTGGACCTTTTTCTGGATCCTTAATTACTGTTCCTCTTCATGGCTCCCGAAGCCCAGAGTTATTATTTGGGTTTGAGCAGCACCCACATTACACTCTGAAGACACATTCCTGTTGAAAAAATTTATAATCTATATAATGGATTTTCACTCTTGAACTCCAAACCTATATTAAAAATTTACAATGTCCTGCTCTTCTGACCTCCAACATCCAGCCCAGAAGTGTTTTCACAACAGCAGGTGACATTAGAAGGTGATACATGTGAGTTTGGGGAGGGTAATGAAGAGCAGAAATCAAGTAAATTTTATTTCTCTCTGCAGACAATTCCACTGCTGCCACTATTAAAACTAACATAATATAAACAAAAAATATGGATCCTGGAGAAATGTTTGTAGGTACAAGGAGTCTTGAGGTTTGACAGCTATATGCTGTAGTGTACTTTCACCCCTGAAAAGTACTGGGCACGCAGCACCACATGTTGGCCACCGAAGTGAAAGTTTGCTCCGCATCACCCACCTGGGCTCACCAGCACTAGCAGAAAGCCACAGGCACCTTCAGCAGACAAGGGAAGCCAAAACAGATATCCAAGATGCGAAGGACAAAACACCTCTTGGAGGTGCCCATTGCTCTCCCAAAGCCACAAAGGAAGGCTCAGTAACTAGCTTAGAATAAACACTTATCTTTTTGGCAGCTAAAAATAGTAGAGACAAACCCAAGTCTTTGTCTGTGTCCATCTTCCCATCATCAGAAAACTAGCCACGCTCACTTCATATGCAGCACTAAGTATGCAGTACCAAGTACACTGAGAGGTAGGGCACTTGGATAACAGTTTCCTACCAGAGAGTTCAGCACTGGTTTAAGAACAACCCTTTGGCAAAATCAGAGATTCCAAATGAAAAAAGGGTAATTGCAGAGTGGTCAAAATAACTCATATCATAACTGAGAGTGTAAATTCCCAGGGAAAGGGCTCATCTTATTCTTCCATGTTTGTGTGGTATCTTGACTAGATGGAGGCTGTAGACTCCAAGAGGGAGCCATATTACACATAATAAATAATATTCAGTGCTATCCTTTCTACTGCAATTCCTCTTGCTCCAGAATTTCTCTATTCAGACCAGATTTGCCCCACAAGAATCATAAAATGGTTTGGGTCAGAACAGACCTTAAAGATCAACCAGTTCCAACCCCCCTGCCATGGGCATGGACACCTTCCACTGGATCAGGGTGCTCAAAGTCTCATCCAACCTGGCCTTGAAGTCCTCTAGGGCTGGGGCATCCAAGACTTCTCTGGGAAACCTGTGGCACTGCCTCACCACCCTCATAGGAAAAATTTCTTCCTAATAGCTATCTAGATCTCTCCTCTTTTAGCTTAAAACCACTATCCCTTGTCCTATTCCTGCAGCCTCTGATAAAGAGCCCCTCCCCAGCTTCCCTGTGAGCCCCCTTTAAGTACTTGAAGGCTGCTATAAGGTGTCCCCACAGCCTTCTCTCCTCCAGGCTAAACAAGCCCAACTCTCTCAGCCTGACCTTGTAAAGTAAGAACTCTAGCCCTCTGATCCTCTTCGTGGTCCTCCTCTGGACTCACTCTAACAGATTCATGACCTTCCTGTGCTGAGGACTCCAGAACTGAACATAGGACTCCAGGTGAGGTCTCACAAGAGCAGAGCAGAGGGGCAGAAATCATCTCCCTTGATGTGCCAGTCACACTTTTGATGCGGCCTAGGATGCAGTTGGTTTTCTGGGCTGCAAGTGCACATTGCCAGCTCTTGTTCTAGAAGATGGGAAAGTTTAGTAAAGACAGACAGCTGTGGATATGTGTGCTTTTGGAGATGTCTCCTGAGTTAATCTAAACATAAACACTGTCTCCAGCTTCAGAAAACAATAGCCAAAATAATAAAAAAATGAAACCAACAAAACTTTTCTAATGGGAGAAGAAGTTCAGACTTGACAATAAATACAAGTCTAGGAATCCCAATCTTAGCAAAAATTTAAGATAAAGCAGATTGAGCACTGGACAAGAAGGTCCTGCAGTGGATACTGTCCTAGGCAAGGGCTATAACAGCCGATTCCTGAAATCCCTCCAAGCCTATTTCCTTCAACACTTGTGATCTTTCTGCGGAAAAGCACAGGGGAAGCACTTACTGCCTCACCCACACAAATAGCTTCGTCAGACACAAGGCTCTTAATAATACAAAAGGCAGTAGGATAATTCAGATAGACACAAAAAAACACAATCTGGGAAGAGAAGAGATGCACAACAGAGTCTTAAGTAACTACATTTGGGCTTAAATGAATTTAAAAAAAAATTTGAAAAATGAGAGAGAGAAAACAACTGCAACTCTGAAGCCTAGCTTATCTCAAAAAACTGCTTCTAAATCTAAACTGCCATTGCAGACAACTGGGTCACATCCAAGCAGCCTCCAACACTCACAGTCTAACGGTGTTTGTCCTTTCATTAAAGGTCACTGTTTTCCAGGCTTCTGAGTTTCTTTGCACATTTCTAGATCACACTTAAGGTCTGTTGCATTATACACATTTTTCCTTCAAAGGGGTTAAGTGAGGCAACTCAGTTTTACCTTAGAATAATGCAGTGGTTAGGGAAAACCACATCTATCAGTCAGCATAGTTAAGCAGGAAGAAATCTGGAGCTGTTTGTTAGTGAATTATTTAAGACAAGAATCAGGGCAGACAAGGAATGAGCAGAGAAATGGAAATAGTTTTGCTTTCAGTGAGCGCAAGCATCCTAACCCAGTAGCTTTCCCTTTTTTTTTGTTACATTTCTGTGATATACACAGAAGGTAAAAGGTAACATTGTATGCATTACATTGGCCAAACTGATCCCTAACAAGTAAAGCAGCATTTTAGAGAAAAGCACTCATAGCAGCAGTTATAAATTATGAGGAGCTGAATGGGCCAGGTTTTTCCCTTTTCTCAATGTAAAAGAATCAGAGTGATCTGACATCAGTGAAGATGACTCTATTTAAATGGGGACCCCTCAAAGGCAAAATGTATGTGCATTCACAGATTTCCATATGAGAGATGTATGGGAGGGAGGAATCACATCTCCAAGCCTTATCTGTAAGGAAACACAACAGTCACTCCATAAAAGTAATGTTATACAGAAGCACACTTAAATATTTCTCTCCAGTAATCCTGGAGCTCAACCAGTTAACACTACCAAGCAATATTAGGCAGTGTTTATGCACAACAGCACATAAGGCATTATGTTAAATCTAAAGCCGTCTAGCACCAACATATCTGGTCTTGCAAAACCTGTTTCAACATCTTTAACTGAAAACTATGATATCTATTCATACACATTTCATCATTACTGTTTACTACCATATGAAAACATTTCAGGAATAAATCTAAGTCAAAACTATTCATTATATCCTTCTTCTTAGCACAGTTCCACAGACAGTCACAAATGTGTAATGAACTTATTCACAAAGGTAACATGCTTTTTCATTCCCACAAGAGTTCTTAAAATACACACCGAATACAGGACACATTTAAAATCGACATCGGTGCTTAAAATCCAAGTGCAATGACATTTATGGGCATGTGGGTCTGAAGCAACCTTCTGAACACACTCGTTTACAGCAAATTGTTTTGCAGCACATCTACCCTGAATGTTAATGCCCTCCATCACAGTCTATCAACAGCAACTGCTGAACTGAACACAGCCTTAGAAGTTCAGTGTTAGGCTTCAGGGTCAAGTTCATCTTTGATATAATCCCATGAAGCTCCCAGAGTTTCATATGTGACAAACTTGGCCTTTCATGTTGTTCTAAAGGAGTCACCAGGTATGTGACAGCCAAATAACACCACCTACATACGCAAAGCTAAAACAGGTGAAAACGCATCTAAGGAAAGGATCTCACCATCTGAGAAAAGAAAGCAAATTCATTGTGACATCTGACAGAACACCATTCAAAGCTCTTTTTCAGCTCTTCAGTTCTTGAAACATGGTTCAGAATACCATTAGCTGATCCTCTTTACGATAGACATGCATATATCTCAAATTTTATCTTTATCTCTCTCTATCCACGCATACACATAAACAAAATTCTAGCATCTGTATTATAACTACTTACTAGACAAGCCTGAGGCAGAAAGCTGTTCACTCTGGAGATACTCCACATGCCCTCAAGGTACTGCTGAGCTTGGATGGTGACTGAGCTCAGAGCACTGCTGAGACTGCTGGGGGCCACCGTGACTTGGACACTGGAGTTTGGAAAACCTCCTGTGCCTTGAGACCATCCAAGTCCCTTCTTCCTCTCTGCCCCAGAGAAGAGATTCGGTGACTTTCCAGGCTGCCTGCTCACCTGCCCAGCAATGAGTGGCAGGTCTCTCTGGGAAGAGACAGTGACCATCCTGGGCACCATGCTGGTCACTGCCCCAGCACTGGGCAGAAGGTCGGGCAACTCTGGGTAGCTGGCTTGACTGAGGGTGTGCATCATCTGAATGGCTTCCTGCTTCAGCTGATTCAAGTGAGTGGCACAAGTTTCACATCTGCTTTCTCCTTCATTCCTGTTTTTCTGTAAATAGTCAGGCACTTGAAGCTTGTCAAAAATTAAAGCTGATAATCGTGGATCCTAAAGAAGGGGAGAAAGGCAGGAAAAAAACACCAAATGAAAACAATGAAGAAAGGCAAAAAGAAAGAAAAAGACAAAAGTTCTCTGTGATTTGCTATCCACCCATGGAAGTACTTTAAATCTGTTCTGGTAACTCAGCTTTTTTTCCTCCCAAATATCCTAAAAGACTTGCAGGTCACAGCAGATTAATAAACCATAAACGAATTCATTTGTATGAGACCTAGCATGAAAACTATCATCAGGATTAAACAGTGGAGCTGTGGCGTGCTTGATAATTTCTTGTTCTTTTAATTAACTGCCCTTTTGAAACATCTAACACACCTGTGTTTCCCACGCTCAGAAATAACGTTATTTCAGATGCTGACCCTACAAATATCATAACGCATTTTAAAGGCAAACCACCACCATAAACCCAGGCAAAATCAGACTTCAGAGTATTTAAAAAGTGTGTGACGTGGTAAATGTTTTGTTATCCTCACACCCAGAAATTATTAATCAAGTGGCATAAATACAGTTTACATGGTGCTGCCCACAACTGGTTTGTCTGCTAGTGAGGACTGTTATTTCTGATCTTTGCAACCAAGATGGTCGCAATATTTCCTTACGCTACAGTTGCTTTGATGAGAAATAGATTTAAGCCTACAGCCACGTGTGAAGATGTGACGATGTGCACACTAAGAAACTGATTTAAAAGCAACACCTATTTTATTTTCACAGAGCAATTTTTCCTCCCTTCCCCCCTTGCTAGTTCATTTTAAGGCTGCCCAGATGTTTTAGAACCCAGGTCTGTGTTTCCAATTCAGAGATAGAGTTACCTATCTCCTGAAACACACAAACACCTTCTCATCCCAAGCCTGCTACTGTAAAGATTAGTCAAGAGATTAAATCCAGCCCTGTTGTAAACCTGCTATCAAGAGTAATGCCCTGCAATAAAACTGACCCAGCTTCACACATCCTCGTTGAGCTCTCTAAACAATTAAGGTTTTAATGAAATCACAGCACAGCCAAAGGTTTATTTGTATAATTATTTTAACTGAAAATATTTAATTTGCTTGTTAATAATGAGGGCACACACAGCTAGTAAGTCAGGCATCCAACATATGCTGGGGATATCCCCAGATCAGTAGTCATTTTTAAAAATGGATTACTTTACGCCAAGCTGCAATTGTTCTCTCGGAAATGAATGTCCTATTAAAAAAATAACTAATTCTGGTTTTAATTACAACACACATCAATAAAACTCTTTTAAGAACTCTCAGCACTGGTACATTGGCTTTGCTCATTATTATCTTTCAACTGCACTATTTCCCTTTGCTCTGAATTCAAAGTCCTAAAACACTATCCAACTTCTGCAGCAACAGCACAAAATTTATTGCATTTTCAGCTGCTGGATTACTCCTGCAATAGTTTTTAATCTATCTCACAAGGCAGAGTACAGTGTTGATAGAAACCACTGTGAGTATATCTCACATCACATCATTCCACAGCCAAAGGTCATTAACAAAAGTTGCTTTTCCACAGTAACCTAAATTATTGTTTATTTACTGACTTAAAAATAAAAGGTACTTCTCAGGTTAAGGAAAGCTACTCCTACTGTTGACTGAACCATAAGTGGCATTCACATTAGTGAATCAGTTTACAAAATCAAGTGAAAGGCACTGTTTCATTTTTTGCCTCTTTTCTCTTTTTTGAGGTTTAGATCCTGGTAAAAATTCCTTTGAAGTTGCACTATGTGCTTACCACCATGAGCAAGAAAATTCTTTCTCTCTAAACCTCCCAGAAGATGATAATACTAAATTAACAAATACTAAACAGGATAAAAGTAATTAATATTTTAGAAACTTTTTTCTAACATTTCTGCAGAAAGTGCCATTGGTTAGACTTAAAAACTGTAAAAAACTCAGTGCTTCAAGCACTATTAAGCCCAAGGCATAACAAAGGCCACGCAGTCTGTCTTCCAAGAAAAACAAACATCATGGCACTCCACAGAAACCTTTCCAAGAGAGAGTCCTCTGAGCAAATTCTTGCCGAGGCTGATACAGAACATCTATTCAACAGCTTCAGAAAACAGCACCTTTAAGCACTGGGTGCCCCATCCACAGCCACGCACATCCCTGGGCCTGCTCCTTTGATCCAAGTTGGGCACACAAGGAAGCACCTGCATGTCCCGACTGCATGAGTCTCATCTGGCAATGTTTAAAATTGCTATCAAATGTCAAAAGTTTCAAATAAGCAATTAAAGCGAATTACAAGGTGAAACAGGCTTCTCATTTAAAAGAAATGACTTCTTTTGATGTAAAGAAAATTAATGAGCCCAATTCTAGCTCCATAAACACAGTTTAGAGTGTAAGGCAGATCAGAGTCAGTCCCACCTTGCAATTACAAGGACATCAAGTGGATGCCATATTAAAGGGGGGAACAAAAAAAGTTTGATTTATTTAGAGAATTACACAGAGCAAACCATATAAGCACACAGTATACCAAATTCAAATCTTCTAATTTATTTATAGTAAAAAAGAGGGAAAAAAAGGAAAAAGGCACAATCTCATTTCTAGTACTTATATTTTGCCAAACACCTACAAGGAGCCTGGCTCATCCAACTTCTGTGATCCCCAGTTTGCATCTGTGGTCATCCTCTGCCAGCACCTCACCGAGGGCCCAGCTGTATGGTTACATTATTTTCCATTCAGTGTGATAAAAACACCTGGCTAATGGTTGGGTGTGAAGGGCAGAGGAAATACAAGTTACTGTTAAAAACATTAACTATAACTTAAAAGTTAAGCCTGCCCCATTAAAGAGGTTTTACTACCCGGTGACAATGCCTGGTCCTGGGGAGCCCCTGCTTCAGTAGCTCGCGCCCTAACAAGACTGGAGTGGAAGTTACACTTTCATGTTTTACAGAGAGAAGAAATAAACCTCAGTGACCAAATGTGTTAGAGGCACACATGGGGCGGGGGGAAGCAGTTAAAATCACCCTTTTTACAGGGCTGCCCGCAGAGGGGCAATCCAGACAAAGGGGGCGTGCAAGTCACTGGGAGGACTGGCACAAAAATTAAACATACAACATACAAGCCATTATTCTAAACAGTGCTCCAAAATCACTTCAGTCTGCTGTGCTACAAAGAAGCCTCCTTTATTCCTGCACAGCACAAATAAACTATGCTGTCTTTGTCACACCTACTTTCCAAATGCCGCTCTTACCTTCTGAACAAGCAAGATAAGCAAAATACCATGATGGTACAACATCTACGGCTTCCCCTCCAGAAACCAAAACCGTAATTTTAGTCTCAGCTTGTTAGCTTTTGCATACAAGTTTGAGATATTTAAACACTGCAGACTGTTAGAAGGGTAAAATAAACGGTCCCACTAGAGGTAACCGCACTGGGATGCCCAGCAGCCCCCAGTGAGGTCAAGGCACAAGACAATCACATGTACTTACACGAGGAAGAACTTTCTGAAATGCCTGAAATTACCACTGTTTTTCAGTGAGTGATTCTTATAGGCACAAGCAAGCCTGCAAACTGCTAAAGGGAGATTAAACACACACATGCAAATTGTCCACTTGAAGAGCAGCACACAAACGTGGTCTGCAAGTCCTTCCAAGTTCAGCCAGGCAGGGTGGTAAACCTGGAAAACCAAGATTGTGCTCCCACTAGAACGCACAGCAAACCCCCATTTAGTTCAACACCAGCCTAGAGTTTGCCTTAAGGATTTATCTCTAAAAACAGGAGTAGGGAAAAGGAGATCTCACATCCAGCAACATAAAACAGAAAGAAAGAGTCATTTCTATGAATTTAATTCACACTTCCATCTCTGATCTATTCCTCAGTTGCTGTGTTGCCTCCCCATGAAATACAACACGAGCCAAGCAGCGCTTCATCTCTGCAGATAACACCCATGTGCCACATGTGGGGCACACAAACAAAACCCACATCTCACAACTGTAAAATACTACAGCCTGAAACCGCTGCCCTTGAAACTGCAGACACGTGCAAAGCAACAATGCTGTGGCCAAAGGCCAACCGCTCTGAAAAACCCCTCTACAGCTTAGATACCAAAATCATAGCCAGGCTTCCAAAAGCACACAACACCAATTGGCCTCTCTGGGGCTGAATTCTTTCGAAAACCTGAAAGAGTCTGTCAGTGATATGGCACTTAAAAATCAGATTCTTTTTAAATTTTAGCTCAATCTGTAGCTTCCCATGTATTTAAAGTTTGCGGTTAAATTGTTTGTTTGGTTAATAAGGAGCAAGAGAGAGTTTTTCCATTGCAAAAGAGAAACAAAGACACAAGCTTTAAATCTTACCTGCAGCTACTCACTTATAACTCCCAAACTAAGCAAGAGGAGAGGACACAGAAAAGCATCTGGATTCTCACTTAAGAAGTCCCTGAAGTAATACCCACCCATTTGTAACCTAATCCTTTCAGCGAGGAACTATCCACAGAGTGTGAACAAACGATGACGAACAAATGATGAAAAGTCAAATTGCCAACAATCGTCCTCAGTAATTACTTGCAATCCTGCCTGGCACTAGTTTCTGCAAGGCGAGTGTATCGGAGCAGTACTCTGAATTAAATTAAATTCCTGATATAAAGATAATTTAAAAGAAAGAAGAATAATCACTGAATGTCACACTGAAATATATACTTAAACACAGACTCAGGTAAACAACATTTTTAAAGAATGCTTAGGGAGAAAGAAATGCACTTTCCCAGTGCAAAAGAATCGATAATTTTTTTTGCCTTAATTGTCTTTCCAGATTTCTGCCACGCTGCTTACAAATTATAAAGTTTTTATCCTACGGACATTGTGAAATATACACTAATATCTTCTATATTGACAAATACTTGGAAGGTTGATGCTTGCTTTCAACTATATAGCAGTCATTGTCAGGAAAAACAAAGGATAAAAAGAGAATACTATACTCAGCAAAACCAGAGACTGCTCAATCCAATCAAGGGAAAAAAAGTGCTAATGGTTAAATTTTATTTTTTTTTTAAGAGAGGTTTCCAAGTAGCTGACTGTCTCAAGGGATTGAAAATATGAGCTGTAAGTCTTCAAGCAACTCATGTTGTGAATTCATTCATTTACTGACCTAATCTTATCAGAATATAAACAATCAAGGAAAAACAAACACACACAAAGCTTTCACAAAAACAGAATTCACCACAAGTCCCATCTCCTGAGGATTAAGGGTATCTGGAACTTGCTGTGTAACCTTGCTGTCCTTGAAAACAGCCCTCTGAATAACCAGGAGGGTAATCCACACTTGCAAAGAAAGCAAAATGCACATGCATTAAAAAAAACAAATAGATGCATTTTTAAGGCCAAATTCCAGCCTGCCTCTCTACCTCAATGTCTCATTACATTTAGGTGGAAGATTAATTTAAATCAATGGACTGTGGTCTTCCTCTCATGCTGTCCTCTAGCAGGATTTCTTCAAATCTCCAACCCCATTATTCTGTTTCTAACCACAACCTCGGGTACTGCACACAGACATACCCCGCTGACTCTACCCAGCTGAGACTCAACCCATTTCTTTTCACCTTTGGCATCCCAAAGAGTTTGGGAAAAAAAAATCTGAGCACATTTTTTCCTTATTTTATAAGTATATTTATATGTATACTGCATCTCTTTTAAACAGCACCCATCTTTCTAACAAAAGTCAAGCACTACCATAAATCTGCTAAAAAAACTCATGACCCCACACTAAAAACGACTGCAGCATGTTTAGTTATTCTGCAGCCTCCACTGAACTCTATTTATTTCCATTTCCTGCCCACTTTAATGTACTTCAGTGGCCCGCAGTAAAGTTAAAGCAATAGGTGTCTGTCATAAAGATGAATAGTGCTTTTGGAATGCATAATACAGTGGAAAGAGGAAATGAGAGCAATCTGGTTTATTTACATCTCAGGCTCCCATCAGCACCTCAACCCACCTCCCAATGGTTTCAGCCGCCTTTCCTGTTATCTTGCTGTATAGTCCCCTGCAATGATTTGGTTTTTAACCTCACAGAACCAGAGGGTATGAGCTGATCTCCCAGATTCGCGTTCATGAGCCGGCAGAGTATTGGAGCAAACAGCCATGCAGTGTGTTCAGTACAAAGAAAACAAAATAAAGGTAGTGCTTGTGATTTAAAATAATTAAAGACACAAGCAAAACAAAAGACCCCAAAGAGATCTGCTATCACCGTTAAATTTAGACCAACACACAGGAACCTGACTACTTCTGAAAAACAGTAATTACTGTATCACAAAATATTACTTTTAATCTCCTTTCTTTATGATCTAATTAAACAGATATTTTACTTGCCTTTGGAAAATGTTTTTCTTAATTTCATTCAATTTTAACATTTGGTATATTCTATAAACTACACATTCAAACTAGTATGTAATTTTGTGCTTATTTTTAATAGTGTATGACTTCATTTAAAAATGATTACTTTTAATTTGCATGTTTATTGTTGGTTTTAAGTAATCCCTTAATTTTCCCTCTTGGGTCTGTGGCTTACTGTAACTTCACAATGCAAATTCAGTACTGATTTTCTTCATATGAAAACACCATCTTCCAAGGCTCATTTTGCTCTTCTTTCTTTCTCTCTTTTTTAAACCTTCATCAAAGTATTATCATTTTGAATAGCAGCAACTGTTTGAAGAAATAGTTGCATATCCATCACTTTGGTGTCTGAAAAGCCTTTGTTTGTCTATTACTTTCAAAAATAGCCACTTAGACTAAGTTGTCTTTCAGAAATTCAGACAAAAACTTTTGTGATAAATTAGACACTTATTTAAAAGATAAATAGCTTTTCATCCTTAATTATTTCTTCCTTGAAACCAGAGAGTAAATTTGGTTAGCATATAAGCATGATAATTCAGGTTAGAGAAACTCCACTTAGACTACATTAAAAAAAAAAATCACAACTTCACTTTCTTCTTAAAAGCAAACTGAGTGCTCATGAAAAGCATTAGAATGACTGCCTTGGAAACTGGTATTCCCCAATACCTCCATCATATTGAATGCCATCTACTCCACATACAGTTTGAGCGCAGTCAGGCTGCTTGGATAGTACGATAGCTCTGAATTTCAGTTTAGGGATGAAAAAACAGAGAGCAGAACCACTACACAGAAAACACACTGCCTTGTCAATTGGAAACAAAAGGATGTTTCCACCATTACAGTTATTTAGGCAACAGCCCATGCTTTCAGAATGACAAATTGCAACGGTAAGCCTGGTGAGATGGACTCCCTCACTGATGAATTTGGACCAGAGACCACCATCCCAGCCCAGGCAGCCCAGTGGACTAGAGGAGGAGTAACGCTCCAGATGAGATGTCCAGCATGTTTAAGTGATCATTGCAGTATTTGTCACAGCAGAACCGAGCTCCTTTGTATCAGACAGATCTTTAATGAGGGAGTTCAAGACTGTCTGGACATCAGCTGCGGTGAAAGCAACTTTGGCTTAGAAAAATTGGATAGGAAAAAAAGTGCTGGAGCACTTAGGACATCTGTATACGAACCCTACAACTGTTTCAGTCCAGCCATCTGAATCCAATTAAAAGAACACTCAGCAGCAGAAGTTAGGGAGTGGACACATTTTCCAAATGAACATCATTAGCATAACATAGATCTAAAACTAACTACAAAACCCAGTGCTTGGCATCGGATCACACCCTCTTAGTGTCTCTTTCACTTGCTCATTTTATCAATTATTTGGTTGGTAAATGAATACTCAAGGACTATACAGAAACGATTTAGCTTTCACAGCTGAAGGGCTGCCTGTTGTGCACTCCTCTTGCAAGCTACAAATTGCTGCATATACCACACAGTTAGCACCCTAGGCAGTTTGCCTCCAGAAACAAAGTAGATTACACTTACTCTTCATCTTAATTAACGTAACACTGCCTCAGTTTAACTGTTTCACCAAAAACTGACTTCTTGGCTGAAAAATCTTGGGTTTACATCTCAATTTAAGCATCACTGTAGTGGATCAGGGTTGTTACTTTTTATTCTTGCCCAGACTTAATCAAGAAAAAATAAGAAAAGAATCATTGAAAAAGATAACCTCTAAGTAGGGATGAATAAAAAAACTAAATGATAAAGTGTGTTTCTAATTCCTTAATGACAAGCAGGCCACACACTCTTTGAAAAGTTTGTTCTAGTTCCTTTGCTTACTTGGTGGCACGTGTGAGACACCACCTTCCTCTCCAAACTGTCCTTCCAATGGCAGCTCTTTAGGATGGATTCTAGAGTGTTGTGGTTTTGTTAGTAAGTAAATTGACAAATCTGCTGTCAGCCATCTGCTGGAAAGTGAGGTCTTGATGCCTTCAGACTCCTCTGGACTTGGACAGAAACATGTTACATGGTTGTCTCTCATTTTCAGTTAAGATGCTGGCACACAGAAATGACTGACTCATTCTGCTGGCCCTATGTTGCATTTAAATATGCAGATCCTAAGGGACATTTGCAGGTAGGGGACACTGCCCAAAGAATCAAATTATCCTCCTGTGGAATCTCATTAGATTGGAGTATGATCTCAACTAAGTAAATAGCAGGTGGAGAAGGATAATTTGAAGAGTGTCTATAGGACAAAAAGCAGTTTAGAAAAGAAGAATGCTGTGGGAAGTTCAAAGGAGTGTGATTTATTTAGATTAGAAGAGTGGAAACTGAGCAGTCTTCCAGTACACAAAAAAACAGTTACAAAGAGACTGGTGACCGATTACTTTCCATGTCCACCTAGGAAAGAAAAATAAGAAATTGTCCTACTTTTCAGCAAAGACCCCTTAAGAAAAACTGTTAAAGTTGAGTGAATACTGGCAATTGTTTAGGATGATGTTGAAAAATGTTCTTCCTTCGTGGCAGGTTCTGAAGAACAGGTGAGAAATATCCATAGGAGGTGATAAAGATTTACGGGATCCCATTTCAGTGGAGGAAGTTGGACTACTTTGTAAAGATGTGAAGATTGCTTACAGCACCTGTGTTCTTATGATCCTAGTTTTGGAATGGTGAATAACACAACTGTAGACAGACTTTTGCTTGGGTTCAAGTGCCAGACAAGGAATGTAGACTTCAAAATGCTATTCTCCTTAGATGATTATTCAGTAGCTTACACTATCTTGCTCACAGCAAGTTTTCCAACTTGAATCATTCCTGTATTAATTCCATGCCTCTTGTCATAACTGCATCCTTCTGTCCTCATGGATAATTCTTTTGCCAAATACTCACAAGCCCATCACCACAATATCCAAAATATTCTTTAACATTAACTGTACCACATAGGTTAATATAGTTAATAGTTAATCTCCCCTTAAAAAAATAAAACATACAGAATTGTTGCATTTAATTCTCTACATATTCAGGGGATAATTTTAGGAATCCAGATGAGATACCTAAATTAGATGGTGTTAAGTCCAACCACTCCTATCTGTCCATAACATTCTGGAAATAAATATAATAAACAAGATTGATTAAAACCTCTGAAATGAAAACTAGGGGAAAACCACCAGCAAGTACTAGTTGCATTACAGCAACTAGATACCTCATTGTAAAGGTTAAAACAAAAAAAATAATCAATGCAAAGCCCACTAAAAGGGGCTGTGAAGGAATACAAAGTGGTCATTCCAGGTTATAAATGAAAGACACCTCAGGCTGCTAATGGTAGACTAGAAATGCTGGTAACAAGATGGCATGAGAAAGATGAATCCATGGCCATCTGCTGGCTTATCTGTCCAGGTGTTTCTAGATGCTCTGACATCAACACATTTCACAGAATCTTCAAAAATATTTCTGCAGTAAAACTGTACCTCCTCTGACTCTGAGACATTTCTATCATGTTTTCAGGAATAACAAATGATCCTACACGTCAAAAAACAAGGCATGGTTTCCCACAGATGAACAGAAATATCGAACACTTAAATATATGTAGTGAAAAAGAACAATCAGGGTTCATTACTTAAAACACTCCTGAAAATTTAAAATAGCTCAGTGTCTGCTATGCCTATACTTTACAACCTTCTATTTCAACAGTTTCTTTGAAGAGAAGTTAAGCACCTAGCACAACATCACGGACTGTGAACTAGCAGCAGTATCATACTGAGACACTATGTAAAAAACATAGAAAGAACAAGATTAATAGCAGCAATAAGATACTCATTGCTGGTTTTGTTGATCCAATTGATCTCCAACATCCCTTACATGAATAGTACCAGATAAAAAAACCAAAACAACTTATTTCTAATAGTCTTATGTCAGATCAATCAGTTGTTTTGCATAAGAATATTCTGGTTTCCCAGGAGAATATCAATTTAGCAAGTTTGCTTCTACCTTTTGTTTGCACAGTCTTGTAATAAGCCCTTCAAATGGCTATACTACATCATGAACAATAAATCATATATAGAATCATAGACTGCTTTAAGTAGGAAGGGACCTTTACAGGTCATCTAATCCAACCTCCCTGCAGAAGCAGGGACATCTTTAACTAGATCAAGTTATATCCAGTCTTGAACCCTTAAAGTACCCAAATAGGCACCAAAAGGTATTGTAAATTTTCTATGTGACCTAAATAATAAGTAAGATTTGCATTTTTTTAACTTGCTCTCCTTTGTTAGCTCAGCAAATCACACTCACATGAGTTGGACAACAGTGCTGTGATTAATATCCACCTGTAATCCTTATGGCATCAATGCTGAGATGCCCTGCAGTGGTCCTATGAAACCTGCAAGCTGTGCAACCTCTCCCCATCCAAAGGGCTGATGTAATCAAGGAGGAGCAACTCCCTTCTCCCTTTGCCTAAGGCCTGCCTTCTACAAACATAAATCAATTTGCTTCTGCCCACAGGCAGACAAAAATCCACTCCACCCATGCTCAGAGCATCTCAAAAACCTTCTTAATAGGGTTTATAAACTCTGCTACAACACAGGATATAAACACACTAAGCACACAGGCAGACAGAGTGAGCTTGTAACACACATAGAAGTAGACCAGCCCACAGATGGCTGGCTAAAATACCTCTGTAAACTCTTTCAGGCTCCTAACAAGCCTTCTCTCCTGAGAAATAGAAGCAATCAAATACCTGGCAACAACTTTCAAAGACCTTCAAGCCAGATCCTATTAAAACCAGCAACTAAGAGATGAAAGGCTCCAGCTCGTTCTACCAGTCACACTTACTTGGTGCTCAAACCTTTACAGCATCTAATGTTGCTTCTATAGAAATTGCACAAACATAGACAATGCCTAACATCATAGGATAAATTTATGTTTCCATTCAATTGAAGGTACTACATAAAAGGATGGGTTTATTTTATTTTTGTTCTGGGACCTTGGAAAAAAAGCTGCCTCATCACCTGATGGAGAAGGCCAAGTACAGACAAGGAAAAGGTTCTTTCAAGGAGGGAAATTACAGCCCCACAGTGGGACCTGGGCCCTAAAGAAATCCTAGGCAACATTAATACTAAATGAAAAATCAGTATTTCGTTCTCTAAGCATACTCATTCCTAACTTCAAATCAGCTATGAACTCTTTTACCGATCTGCCTCTCCATTTCATAAAATGTCTACAAAACACATTTGTAGTTTTTGGGTGATGGGTTACATGTTAGAGTGCAAACTTCCCCCTTCATTTTAAAACAAAGTTTAGTGGAAGTAGGTAATGTCTGAGATTTCCAGTAAACCAGGATTAAAAAATACATGTCACCCAAGTTGTCCTGTTATTACTACAGATGTAAATACATACTTAAAACCAGAAAATTGTGCATAACCATGCCTTGCTAACATCCTTATAAAATCTGATAGCTCGTCAAACAGCTCCCATTGTAGACAGCACCAAAGTTGTTCTACAGATCATTAAAGGCCGGCAAAGATAACCATCTTTTCTGGCCTCCTGCATATCACAGCCCTGCTAATTTCAACCAGAAGAGGCAATGACCCTGACAGGTTTATTTAATGAAAATAGATGCTTTAGTATTTTAAGAAACACTCACTTTTATTTGAGCCTAGGTGCCTTTCAAAGCCACACTACTTCTGAAATAATTATGTTCTTGAAATACAAGGAATATGAATAAAAAACATACCATCAAACACACAGAGGCAGCACTTGAGGTGACATAAATCCCGAGCTGACACACAATTCCTTACTCCTGTGTCAGTTTATATCAGCTGGGCCAGAAACTTTACTCCTTATGGTCAACTTGAGAAATCCAAGTGGCTGCTTCCAGGTCTCTCAGCACCATCCTGGACATGGACTGTGTACAGTAATATTTGATTTATACTTGCAGCTCTAGTCTCAGAGAAACCCATTATGCAGGCTATGTTCAAAGATGTGCCATTTACTTCACAAGACTGATGCTGTGATTCACAGGGAAAACCTGCACAGAAGGCACAGACTGGGATGTTACTGCTCCAGCTCCCATCAGCAAATAGTCTTCTGAAATAAATTAACATCAGCATCTCATGGAAATCCCTGCATGAGGAAGTTAGGCAAGATTGATTCAAGACCACAATCTCGGGAGCAATTCATCAGAATCAAAAGGTATAGTTGAAAACTAAGTAAATTAAAATGGGACCAGCTAGAATAACAAAGCAAGCACAGCTAAGTCAGCATCCACATGACAGCCAGAGGCTGATTCAGAGTGATCAGAACAACTGTCTGCAGATCTTGCCAATGAGCCAGATGCTGCTGCTGGAAGAAGGTTTGTGTTTATACCAACTCAGAGATTCGAGATGCTTAACACCAAGAGCAATCAATCTTCACAATCCCCATGTGCCTGCCAGGCTTCACTATCATGCCACAAAGAGATGAAAACACACTTCATAAAACACATGTAGATTCTACATGACATCAGACTCCCCCCACCCTCCTCGTACTACTCAGAAACAAACCAGTGATTTGGGTGTAACTATAAATGACCTGATGCTTTTCCTGAGTTAACAACAGAACCAGGAAAGAATATCGTTGGCTAAACAGCTCCCTGCGTACACACTGCCAGAAAACCAATGAACTTATCATACTGTATAGGAAATTCCTATCTTCCACACCAATTAGTGACCCAACAGTGATTGATTTTATAATTCCAAACTTGACTTACAAAGTGACTTCCTCTGGGGCCAACTTTCCATTACCCAACATGTGGAAAATTGTGCATGCTCAGTGCATTATAAAAACTGAGGAAAAAAAAAATAAGTGCTATTTAAACCCCTGTTCTACCACAGCTCCACATTCTTGCTTTCCTAAGGGAGATGCACTTTTGACAGTTACTTCCCTTCCCTGCCCCAACATCCTATCTCCACGATACACCAGCTGGGCACTCAATCAAAACAGAAACAACAGGAACTAGCAGCTATTCATTACAATAGGATTCAAACATTTCTAGGCACTACTGCTTCACCAAGCACTGTCCTCGAAAACTCTGCCGCAAATCACTTATTCCCTTCCATTACAGACACCGTTACTGAAAGTGGCTCCAATTCAACCCGAGGCACTATGTATCAAAAATCAGAAGCCACTTGGTGGCAGATAGTCACATCTCACAATTTCAGAAGGCAACGAAACTGGGCAGCAGAAAGGTGAGAAAATTAACTGGCCAACAAGACAGGCTGATGTTTATCCTTTATTTTAATCAAGTAACATTGTCTCCAGTCTATAAAACTAGAATTGGACTGCACACTAACTACCAGTGTAATCACAGCAACAGCACCACAATATGATTACTGGACGCTAATTGTATCTTATAAAGAGTTAAGGACAATCAAGTACATGTAATAAAGATTTATATGCAGTTTTCCACTGACCTGGAAACAGCTTCATACATTAATAAGTTAACATTACTGCCAGGAACAAAGCAAACAGTTACATCTACATGACAAAATACATGAAACACAACAGCCAGATGTCAAGTCCTTTCATTAAAAAAGCAATTATTTAACTCCTGGAAAAATATTTTCTCTCTCATTGTTCCATCAATACATAATATTGCTCGTAAAAGACCTAGTCCTTTCTCTGGTCTGTGCACAAATCTGCAGTATTGCACAGGACCATGAACCAAAGATCTTCTCTTCCTACCATGCAGCTGCTTCTGGGCAGTAAGCACAAGGTATCCTCAGACTGCATTCACATCTCCCTGTTCCACACACAACAGCACAGACCCCAAAGTGGCTGCCAAGAGAGACTGTGTCACCCTTTACATTTCTTCAGGAAGGCTGGCTCTCCATGGGTGAGCATAACAAGGAACACCAGGGAGCTGGAGAATCACAGTTGCTGACTTCCAGCTCCAAGCAAAATGGGTTCCTTGGCCACCAACCTAATGGCTCCCTGCTCCAAACATCACATAAAACTGATCTTTGGTGAATCATTTTGGCCATACTCTTTTTGGCCTCTGTCCCTCCTCCCAAATGACAACAGCTATCATCCCTCACAGGCAAACACTCAATAGTCACCATCATGAGCCACCCAAAGATCATAGAATAGTTTGGGTTGCAAGAGAACTTTCAAGCCATCTAGTTCCGACACCCCCTGCAATGAGCAGAGACATCTTTAACTTGATCAGGTTGCTCAAAGCCGCATCCAACCTGACCTTGAATGTTTCCAGGGATCGGGCATCCATAGCTCCTCTTGGGTAATATGTTCCAGTGTCTCACCACCCTCACAGTAAAGAATTTCTTCCTTATATCCAATCTAAATCTACCCTATTTTAGTTTAAACCATTACCCTTTGTCCTATAACTACAGGCCTTTGTAAAAAGTCTCTCCCCACCTTCTTTATAAGCCCTGTTTAAGTACTGAAAGGCTGCAATAAAGTGTCCCTGGAGCCTTCCCTTCTTGAGGCCAGACAATTCCAACTCTCATAGCCTTTCTTCATTGGAGAGGTTCTCCAGCCCTCTGACCATGTTTCATGGCCCATGCTCGACCTTGCAGAGGAAATACAGGTAAATATTTACATATTGGTCACACCCACAGGCCCAGCAGGGTCTAGCACACACACCCCCTGTCAAACTCACAGCTCTAAAGCATTCGAGTTTACAAAAACAATCACAAATTACATAGTATTCTAAGAAAAAGCAATTCAGCAGTTTTGCTAACTATGCTATCAACATCATAACTTTAAAGCACATCCCTCTGCTTAGTTACTCTGAGGCTAGCACTGAATAAAACAGCCAGACTCATCCTGAAAATACCATATGTAAGGTGAGCTCCTGAACAAGACACAACAGATAGAAGCACTTAATAAACAGATCCATTAACTACAAAACATCCCTGCAGCAATTAAAACTTTGCAAAGTAATACAATGTACACCTGGTTATTGCTCTGACATCTGCTTACGTTTTCTATGTGTAAGTTGGACCAAAGAGAAAGATAATTTAGTTTATGGACATATCATGACAGAAATGACAACAAGGTACTGTTAACTGTTCATGGGAAACTGGCATAAAAAGTCACATAAAGCATGTGTACTGTTTGAAATGCTTAAAATTACTAAATTTATAATGAACCATACACAACCAAACGGTGTTTCTCCTATTGAAGGATAATTTTATTCTGAACTAAGGATCCCATCATAAAATGAGAGGAAATTCACAGTCTGAACAATCTTAGTTGTGTTGAGCACATTTTTAGGCATATGGCAATTTTGTAAGAGTCATTGGGGATGAAGAGCTAAAATTCTGTTGCAGACTTCGAATTTAAGACATCTCACATAAAACTGCATATCTCAGGAAACAAATAAATTGTTAAGTGTGCAACTTCATAATGTTACAGCCAATACCCAATGTAAATAAATCTAAATACCTCAAAATGAGTGCTATTTCCCGTACAAGGACCCAGTTACTTTATAAAGGGTGCAAATAAGTTTTAAAAATATTGTCTGAAGGCATCATTAAAAGAAAAGAAATATAATGAGATCTGTCTTAACTTTATACAGTCTGAGTTACCAAAACATTATGCAGTTCTGATTTGTGATCCAACGTTCCCAAGTAAATGCCCTGATTACTATTGTAAGTCTGCTGTTTAAATGGTTCCTTCCTGTTTAAAATATAGAAAGCCAAATGTGTTTTCCCACCACTGAGCATTGTGTAAGACTCCTTTCTCTTCCAGCAAGCTGGCTGAAGATGGATGAGCTTCCAACTGATATTTTTAATTACACGTTTTTCTCTCATTACTAATTTCCTAAACATGTCTCTAATCTTGCAGTGAAATCTCTGAGTGCAGTAGGTGTATCCATATACATCATGCTCTAGAAAATTAATATGAGATAATGATCAGGACTGCCATCACAACATAACCCGAAACAAGCAAGATACACTGGAGGTGATACATACTCATTAGACTCTGATCTCAATTGTTTCTGGAAAGCAGCTTTTAATGCATAATTTCCCTCCACCCTATATTCTGGAGCCGATAACACAGTTATTGGGGTCTGTAGGTAGGAGATGCTTCAGGCAACCTCCCCTTTGCACTTTCCACCAGGCAGTTAGAAGCTTATGGTGTCCAATGCATATTAATGCCTTCACTCCTTTGCCCTAAATACTCCACTAAGAAGCACTGTTTGCATAAGGGAGCCACAAAATCTGCTCCTCTACAGATAAGCACAGGCAGCCCAATTCCATCTTGCCACCAGGGGTCCATCAGCTCCCTTCACCTCCGACAAGGTCTCCTAGGGGCACTGTCCCCTCCAAAAGCACAGGAGAGCAGAAAGCACTGGAGGTAGGCACACCCACCAAATAGGTAGGAAGTCGCATGCCCACACACTGAAAGAGGTCACACACAACAGCAGCCGTCTGCATCAGATGTTCTTTTGGCTGGCAGGAATCAGGACTAGTACACACCCATCAGCCTAGGTCAATCAAGTGCCAGACAATTATACATAAGAGATCTCTCTCACTGCCTGAAAGGCATTGCACAGCTAAACATGTTGTTAAGGGAAAAAAAAAAAATAAGAAAACACAACCAACCATCACTAGGATTTCTCTCCAGCTATACACATCATACACCAAATTCTTAAGGGAATGATGTTTTCAGCACACCAGCCGCCTTCTCATCAGCTGACATTACCCAAATAAAAGAGGAAAATCCTAGCAGCTGTTTAGAGTGGCTGACAATTAAGGAATAAAATACAGCAAAAACAAGATGCATCACACATACTCAAATAAGTTTGTATCTTCTACGTGGTCTTATGTCACAATTATGACTCTGCCTTCTTACTCAAAGAAAAGGGACCACTGCTGTTTCACAGTCAAACACCCAAAGGCAGAGAGAGATTAGAAATACAGCTGAAGTAAATACACTAGATTAATGTTCATAAAAAAGGTGCTTATATAAATGAACACCAACAGGAGGGCTCTGGTATATATGCATGCAACCCTCCAGTCTGTAATTGTATGCTGAGCAAAATGCATATGCTAAACGAGGTAAGTATATCTAAAAATGTAATGCTAGCTGACTTGGCCTAGGTCCCTAGGGAAGCCTGTAGCACAGACAGTGAGTAGGCTGGAGTTGTGACGTTTCACTGTACTCATACATGCTGCTATAGAAGCTGGTTGCTGGATAAATCACTCAATTTTTTTTTAATTTTGAGAATAAAATGTGAAAAGTCAACAGTTCCCCAAAACTGCTACCAAAATTTCATCCTGTTTTTCTACCTGCTGTCCATCCACTGACTGAGATCAAAATCCAGCCCTGACTTCCTCAAGAAGTTGATGAAGAAATTTGACCTCCTACAAGGACACTGAAAACAACTACTTTTCTACTAAACTACACTCATTCAGCAAGGGAAAGGAAAAGCTGGGGGATGTTCCCATTTCCTCTTTCCCACAGCGACTCAGAAGGACTATGACAAGGACAGGGACAAACCCAATGCTTCACCAGAGCTTTGCTGTGCACCACCCACCCCCTTGACTGGAACCAGTGCCTACATGAGGCTCATGACAAAGCTGAGCTGCGCAATGCAACCCTCCACCTCAGGTGGGAATTAACTGACTACTGAAGTCAAGGCAAGCCTTTCAAGTGACTTTGCTGGCTTATGACTCGGCTCCAACTTCTTTTTAATTCTCATTAGCATTTGCTGACAACTCCTTTACAACCAGAGGGACAGGTTCTTTATGCGAAGTCGTTTCAGCTAATGCCTTAATCCACAGACTGAAGCAGGCCAGATTATCTACACATATCAAATACAATATTATGCTTCATAAGCTATTTTTCTGCTTCAGTAAGGAGTAACACGTTTTTATTTCTTACTGTGTTTACCCATTACCTCACCAAGCAGCGTTATTGTTAGTCTTTCTGAGGCTCTCCTAGAATAGGGACATATAAAACAGGATTTCCTCCAGCCTTGCACACCTACTTACTACAGAGTCATTAACAACATAGGATGGGATCGAACAAAGACTTAAAATCAAATGAGCGTTCGTAACAGCTGAGGAAAAAAATACATCTGCCTGGAACACTGCATCTCCGCTTTATTTTAAAAAAAAATCCCAATAAAGCAGAAATTGACTTGAAAGACCACTTTTACAGAATTTTTTCAAAAGAAAAATGGAAAAGCTAAACAGCTGCACGTGGGACATGTATCCCAGTGGGCTCCAAATTAAGTTTACAGCAGATTTAAAGAGCAATCTGTAAATCAAATTATCCTTTTTACTGGGGATCAGAAATAACTTCAATGCTGTCCAAAGGAATTTTACAGGAAAGATCCAGGTCCAGCCCAAGAATCCTCCAAAAGCCCAACTACATATTGTCTTCCACAGGATTACAAATAATAACCGAAATATCCAAGGGTACGAAACACTGCTCAATGCAGATTTTTAAAATACCTTTAACCAATATTTTAAAGAAAAATTATAGATGTATATGTGTAAGAAAAATATAAGCTATACTGCCCCAATATTCATAGAAGTTGACTCCTCAGGTTCTTACACCATTTGGGTATCTGATAAGGACATTTATCAGAAGGACTCATTCTGCAGAGAGAATGTGCTTCCTAGCAGAGCCAGCACTCTGTGGTGACTTGTGCCCCGTACCCATGGCATCGCACCACAGAAGGAGCCACTGATAGCCCAGCACCGAAAAGCCACACACCCTGCTCCCTTCTCCCTTCCCTAACCACCATCCCACAGACAGGAACACTAACTCAGGGTATACTTTCAGAAGCTACCCTGTAAATTCCCCCCTGAAAATTAACAGGAATGTGGAAAAAAATTATATAGGAAAACAATGAAAAAACAAGCCAGCAGCTACAGACTATCCATATAATTACCCCATACAGGGCCAAAGTCGGTATGGCAATCTCTTAAAGACCTCTGTACCAGTAGTGTAGACAAAAACAGAGGCAGACAGCAGGCTGGAAGAAGTACACATTAATGTAAGGATGCTTGAGGAGAAACACTACTGCTCTATTTTATGCTATGAGCTCCTGCTTGCCTGAGGACATTTCCTACCTCTACCTACAAATACAGCGATTCCCCAAACATTAAGTAAACAGTCTTTGAAGATAACAGCTTAGTCTAATCTTTCACTGATGTCTCTCTTGTATTGTACTCAGCTGAGCTACAAGGCTCCTGAGTTAACTATCTCCTCTGTAAAATGAGGATTACCTTAACTCATCGCTCTTGCACAGACTTAAGGAATCCTGTCAAGATACATAAAGAAGCATATTTTTTTCCACACTGTGGACCTACATTTGTTCTTGTTGAACAATCATAAACGTTTTTCAGCTCATTCCTTTGGATGCAGGTGAACCACTTCTTTACCATTACACCTAGTGAGTTGCCTTCTGTACCAAAACTTTCATCACTTCCAAAGAAAGCAGTACATCCTTTAGAAAAGAGAGGATGCCCTGGACTACTTTCCAACACTGACAAACAAGGCTGTCTCTAGCACCAGGAAGAAGGAAAAATCAGATTGAATCTGGACCAAACTACAGAAAGAATGCACAGAAAAGCATAGATCTTCCAATGCATCACCTCAGAGAACAATGCCTTTGTGTTCACTTCCCAGGGCCAAGTGTTTATTCCGCACTGCAGTTCTCTATCTACTCCATGCTTTTCATTGTGCCCAATCCCACAAGAGTCAAGCCCTCACACAGCAATAAGAAGCTCAGTGAAGAACTCAAGGTGGGTCAGAAAAGCCAGCCCTGCATGTATTATATCTTTCATGTCATCAAAAGGCTTGGCAATAAGAAGCTGAAACCCAACTAAATTCCTACAGCACAAATCAGAGCTATTTTGCTCTTGAGCTGTGTGTGTTTAGGAGCAGCCATGACCAGAATAATAAAAGGATATACAGCACAAAGCCGAGAAAAGGGGCTGAAGTTGTGGCTGAATATTCCCACTTAGTTTCAGTCCCAAGGCAAATTTGTTTTGGAAATTTTTAGTATTACCAGCCTGGGTTGTTTGCCTCTTGGATAAGCTATGTCTCAATTATACCAAACAGATTCTGGCACTATTTTTTTCCCCCCACATACAGGTAATTATGTTCCTACTGAACAGAAAAAATGGAGAGGATGTGCTGGAAAAAAAAGCAGACAGAGGTAATGATACCTATACAGAGAGATGGGTTTAGAATACAGACATTGACCCAGTTCTGTAGTCTGGCTTCCTCTTCTGTTTCACTGCTGTAAATCAACCGAAACTGCACAGTGCCAACAGGCTTCATTTTCCACCTGTTAACATAGGGGTTTGATTCCACTGCCAATAAAAGAACCGCAACGCAAACTGTTACAAAATGAAAATCCAATGCTATATGTAACTGAAGACAGAACCAGAGAGATGTACAGCCAGATTAAGGACAACATGTTGCTGAAAATACTCTTCCCCAAATCCAGTCATTGTTTCCTGAAGTGTTGTTACCAAAGACATGACTACTGCCAAACAGTCCACAGGGAGCCAGCAAGGTTGTAAGCTGAGGCCAGGGAGTTGCTACTCATGACCAAACTGAGCACAAAGTCCACTCTTCCATGCATACATTGGAGAAAGCCATTCACAGCCTGTGTTTCACAGGTACACCATGGCAAGCTGAGAAACTCAACTACACAACTATCTTTCTAAACATGTCGCTTTTTGTGAAGGTCTCAAATTTTAAGCTTGAATAAAAAGTGACTTCACCAGAGGTCAATCAAGTAGCAGTAACACTGCACAAGCTGGCAGGTTAAAGCATCTCATATTTATAAGAGTATAAGCATGAAATCCAGAAAGGGGCCCCCAGGGATCTCAATGCAAGACATGAAGATGTAATTAAAAACCATAAATCCATCAAAAGAAAAATATGTAAACTTAATACATTAACTCATACATTTTTCTTCCTCAGCCACATTTGTCTTCCTCTACACTCCTTTGGAGCCTACAAATAAAAAATTAACAATATCGGAAGAAATATTTCTTAGTATGTGGAATGCCAATATCAATAATAAATGCTTTTTACTTTATTCTTAGAGGTAATTGCTGAAAGAAGCTCTCTCAGCAGACTGTTGAGACTGTGCATATTATAAATTACTTCAACTGTATCTCCTCTTTATAAAACCCACAAAAGGACAATATCTCACAGTGTTTCCATTCCACTCAATCATCCACACAAAATTACCCTTGTAAGAGCTTGTTGGAGGAATGTCAAATGTACTTGCCTTTTTCTGCAACAAAATCTTCAGAGAAAGACACAAAATAGCTAACTTCTACCTTCACAGATACACAAGCTACACTAATACCTCAACATTATAACTGGAGATTCTGGATTAACTTTAGACTTAATACCAAGCCACAGGCAAAATAGTTACAGGCAGAATCCTGGCCCCTGTTTCACCCACAGCATAGTTTTCAAGATAGCTTACAAAAGATCTGCAGTGCTGTAGTTCATATTAAGGCTAAGGCATTTCTTCTAAATAAAAGGTATTTGGAACAAAACAGGCTTTCCATCTTCTGCTCAACAACCAGAAAAGTAGCACCAGCATCAGCCAGAAACGACTGTGGCAAAGACACTTGTGCCTTGTCTCCATCCTTCAAAGGCCAAATTTCATAGAGCAAATTGATTTCTCATCACTAATGACCATTTCCTTGGGACCAGAAGTCCCAGGGCAAGGCCATGGTATGGGAACAGCTCTCTTCTTTACAACACACTCAGAATTAAGGCATACACGTAGGGATTATTAGATCTTTGCACAAGTGGAGCAGCCAGGTCACTATACAAACACACACATGTACATGTGTTCAATCCCACACTGATGCATTATCACAACATGGCTAATACTTCTTAAATAATACACAAGCCAGACAAACCTTTTCCTAACACTCAGTGATAACTTTTACTGAATCCAGGCCAAGACTCTAACACAATTCTGCTGTTCTATCAACACAACACACAACCCAACACTGGTAGAGGTTGTCATGTCCTTTACCCTTGTCTTAAGCATAATCACCAGATGGGAAGCAAAATCCTCCCTTTCATGGCTGCCAGAGATTATCTTACTCAGCTATCTCCCTACCCTTTCTTTGATCATTTGGACATCCAGTGCCTTGGAATTATAAGTCAAGCTTCACCTGCTGAACACAAGAAAGATCTGTCCAACTTTTGCTGACTGTTTATTGCAGCTGAAAATAATTTCCTTTCATGAAACAGACCTTATGGGATGTTCCCAGTCTGGTCTGGTGACTGGTCACCTAGGCCTGGACATGATCTTGGCTTCTGGAGCCACTTCCACAGTGACATCTACCAAGCACTCCACAGGTTTGGCTCTTTGAACCTTAGCTCTCCTGGGAACTGTGCCATTGGTCTCTAGACCCTGGCTGCAGTTGGACAGTAGATACAAGCAGATGTTTTTACACTCCACACTAGACAATTTGGCATTAATGAGAGGGTTCTGTCACAATGCTGACATGTTTTGTCCAGAGGCACTCAAAGAAGTCTCAAAAACTACCAAGCAAAGAACAGAAAGCTTTTACCACACCACATCAAGCAGTACAGAGCCTCTACAGATGACCCAAAGGCAGTAAAGTAATTGAAACAGGGATGGACATATTTCTTGATCACACAAGCCACTAGCATGATACACAACAGCTATTGAAACTGCCACATCTCAGAGAGTTCCTAGAGACACACTGCAGTCCAGGGAAGACAATAGCTCTAGGTGCCCTGTTTTGAGGCAGGAATCATATGTATACTACTGATGCAGCACGGTACCATTAACCTCAACCACCCTAGCAATCTCAACTTCTCAAAAACACTCAGTAGTACCGCTCTGCTGAGAGCTGTATCATGCACCCTGGGCAGAGCCACCACCTATGAATTGCTCAGGAGCCACATAAGATGTAAAAGCAGCAGTCAACGCCTGAAAAAAAAAAAAAAAAAAAAATCTACTTGATAGAGCTACAGACAAAGCTGTATTGCTGTACTCTGAAGTCCAGGAAAATAACAACAATGCCAAAAGGAGTAAATACATACTACAATACACAATACAGTGAGAACAACACAAGGCAATAAAAAAGGAGTACAATAGAAACCTAGTAAATCTAGCTTCCCAAATGACTTAAAACACAAAGCCAAACACTGCCCACTTACAGTATAATCAGCACTGATCAATATATACACACACCAACAGCGACACAAACCAGGCTGTAACAAATTGTATGTTGTGGTAAAACAGGAAACACATTTAAACATAATCTTTTGCTGAAAGCCAGTCAATGCCCGGCCTAGCCAGAAGTATCACATTTCAGTTTTGTACATAAGGCTTCCCATCCCATTCACCAAGCAGTGTGAAATCCCTCAGCAACATTAGGGGAAGATTTGCTAAGAGCTAAATGAAAATTGATCATTTTCCCAGAGATGTCTGGTGTTCCAATCAATTCTGCACAATTATTGACGTATAGTAACGCCAGGCCAGCCCCAGCTGAAACTCAGAGCAGCCTACCAAACTCCAGGAATGCTGATCAAAGACTGATTTTAAGGCTTGACTCAGAAAGAAGGATGTGTGCACCTAAGCCTTTTTTGTAAGCAAGTGCTAAGATTTTGCTGATTCACTACATTAGGGTGATGCATGCAACAGTCAGACTCTTAGTGATAAAACAAACATACAACAACGGCATTATGCTGCCTAAAATAGGTGGATATATTTATACCAGTTAAACATTCTTTATCCAACATGAACATCTGCCAGCTATGCCTTAAAAGCTTATGCAGCTTCAAAGCAGTCAGTCCAAAGAACTACACACCAAAAGTTTACATTCACTTTAACTTATCATAAAGAAGAACACATTACTCCTGCAAAGTGACGTAACCCTGCCACCACCCTTGCCTGGAATAATCATTTGAAACTTTGCTCTGGGGTTCATCTACAAAATTTTCCTTTTCTTCCATTTAAAAATAAATCATGAAAGATGTTTAATGAAAGACTAAGCTGTAATACACTTTGGTATAAACTTCAACAGCAGTAAGACAGAAGTCACTGAAGAGTTTCCAATTTACCAGGCCACACCACATTTCCATAAGGCACCTTTCCGATTTCATCATAGGGAGGTACAGCACAGTATGCAGATAAATCCTTTTTAGACAGCATTGGCACAGCTCTAACCTGTGCTCCCTGAGCTGATCTGACACGTGCTACTTAATCAAGCTCCACTTCTCCTGGACATACACCACAGCACCTTCAGTCCCTTTCCATAGCCTCCCCACTCACCTCCTGGTAAACTGGCAGATTTTCAGGACTATCTGTTACTATCTTCACAGTTTATCTGAACTCCTTGGCTTTGTTTGCTATTTGTACTGTTGCAGAGGCCTCAGCCCCAGAATCCTCCCTTGACACTAGACCTGAAAGATCAGTTGCAAGTCATAGAATACGCTGGTTTTTGTGTCCCTGTGTTATTATATATTCCTCCTTATTATGCATAGTACATTCAAGTCTGTTAAGAACAACAAAGATGCTCAATGCCAAAACGTGCAAAAGATGGAAGCATTTTCTCTCTGGTGGGCAAAGGAGAAATCAAGTACATGGGTGGTAAGCAGCTTGTCCAAATTCACAAAATGACAGATCTAAGAATTAAATTCAGGTCTTGCATCCCTGCAATGGGAACCAATTCCTTCTGTTAAAAAAAGGCAGTAGGAAGCACAACTCTTCTGAAAGTAAGGCCCAAGTTTTCTCCTATAAGCCACTCATCTGAAAGACTATACAAAATTAGTAGACACTTGTAAAAGAAATCAGCCTGTTCCTGATCAAGGGCACAGCCAGTGACAGAGACAAGACTCCTGCCTTCCTGAAGATACCTTCATTTGGGGATATACTGGACACTTGAATATTAAATAGCCATTTGAGTGCTGCAGGCCTGAAGTCAGACAACAGGGAAACAAATGCAGACAGATTAAATTCCATAGATTTTTCCAGTAAATAAAAACAAAAAAGGATACAACAATCTTAAATTGCTGCCTGCCATACTCAGTGTAAGCAATAGCCAAATAGATCTAGTTCCTGAAGGTAATGCAATTTTTAGAAAGGCAACAGCACTGTCATGGAAAAATCTTCCATAAGACATGAAGACATGCACGCATTTCCAGAGAGATCCTCCTCCTGTAGCCAGGGTGAAGCACTCTCAGTCAAAAAAAACAGGAACTATCTGGCTCTCTCTGCATCAGCATCCTCACTGTGGGGAAAAAGGATTTAGACTCATGTAGGAGACTCATGCAGCAACTGTGTACATGGTGGGCGATCCTGGTCTTGGGGAAGAAAGACCTCTTGGTGCTTTCAGCCATCCTCACTCCATCCAATACCCTGGAGGGCCAGGGCCAGAGAAGTAGCCACTATCAGCTGCTGGGGTCCGGGGAAGAGTAGAATGACTGCTGCCTCCTACAACCTTGCTGTTAACAAGTTAGAGGTTGGGATCACTGTAGGTGGAAACTCTTGGCAAAAACAATAAAGAAGCTACTACATATTTCAACAGGTTCAAAGTAACCTCAGATGTTAGAAGCAGATGCTCTTTTCCACCCCCTGGGATTTTGAAATGGTTTATGTGTTTCCTGCCTTTCCCCTAATAGGGCAGGGTGCTGAAGGAATTAGCTACAGAGAGAGCCGGAGCAATATTAATTACCCTCAGCTACCCGGGAGACCACAGTACCTCCAGCTAATTGCGCAGTCCCCGCTCCCTCACTTCAGATCCCCCAGGGAGAAGGTCTCTTGCCTCTGGCATCTGAACTGCAAGATAATCCTGCTCACCTGTATTTCAAAAGGGCATACTTGAAAATCCTAAATGTCTAAAGCAACCTCATTACAATTAGTTTCCATGCCCTATCGTATAGCATGGAGACTACTGCACTGACTGAAACAAGGGAACTGCTCATGTCAACACATTTGACATGGTGTTGTCACTAACCCCATTATTAGACTGCACACGTACCTGAAATCCACATCTGAGCTCATAGCCTGAAGCACTCCACAGTCAAGTCTCTACAAGAGTCTCTCTCACAAAATTAAATATTAAACATGCGTCTCAAAAAATGCCCCGTAGTTTCATATTTATTAACTAAGACATTGCTTTTCCACTTATGTATTTTTTAAATGCTAAATACAGAACATTTTAAAGTGCATTTAGTACTTGGAAAGAGCCCTGAAAACTGGATTCCTCCAGAGAGGAATCTGTAAAAGACCCAGTTGTTCTGCTGATTTCCCCTTACCCATGTCAACCCAGTTGCAGAAAGGCCTCCCACGAAAACAAAAAAAAACAGTCCCTCAGTAACAGAGGACCCTAGACTTATCCAAGACTCTACAGCCTCATCATGAGGACTCTCAAATTCCAGGACTGTGCCAGTAGATAGGGCTGACACATGAATAAAAAAAAAAAAAAAAACGGGCACATGAACAAAAACTCCACGTAAGTCAGGGGCTGCTCCTAAAAGCTTGGGCCTATTTCACATGTACCTAAAATATTGCAAGACGTTCCCATGTGCCCTGAACCCTTGACCTTTCAGGGAAGTTGAGCCTGCAGACAAACACTAAGGACACAGAGTCCTCTCCCAGGCTCCTCTCTGCAGCACAGGCTCTTGAAGAACCAAACAGCGTGCACAACAGTGAGGAAATAAATACAAGCAGCCAGGGATCATGCAAGCTCTCCTTGCTATTAGTCCTGCTGCACCATAGAATCATGGAATTGTTTGAGTTGGAAGGGACCAAGGTGGAAATAACAAAGTGTGCTTTGCCCTCCTGCATGAAAAAAGAGTCCTCAATCCCATGCCTGTCCTCTTGGCCTGGCTTTCCAAAGCTATGAGAACTGCTGCATTGCCCTTCCTTCCCCTCCTCCTTGTTGCTAGGTTTAGCTTGCTGTCAACCAAACAGTACGCATGCAGGTATGGAGAGAGTGCTGCTTCTTATGGAGTCATCAGGGACAAAGAGGGAACAGCTGGGATTAATGTAGAGGGACGGGGAGAGCAAAGAAGGTAAAACATCCATTCTGTCAAACCATCCTTCCTTAGTTCTGCTGCTCATGGAAACATGTGGGGGTTATTTAGCATACAGGAGAAACCCACAGGAAAGAGCATGCCTTTCTTTGTTCTGCATCTCCCCTTCAGGTGATGCAAACAACAACACATACAGGTGTATCAAGAGATGATCACTTTGATCAGAAGTGGGTGTGATGGGAGTTCAATACAGCAGAACATTGTGGCATCTGCACAGCTGACATACGTCAGTGCAAACAATCTGTCTAAAGCCTTTGCTATCCTCCCCCTTTTTTTGGAGAAGCCAGGCTTCTTCCAACTCTAGCTGGTGTAACACACAGCCCTGCTGAGGACGCAGCAGGCTAAGACTTGCTTAGCTCCCTCCAATGATTCACGGTTCGTTACAACCAAAGGCAAGACCTGTTCTGGTCACCAAGGCTCCCTGCAGACCAGGGCTGGCAATGTGCCTCTCTACCCAACCACACTTTACCAGGTCAATTGGGAGTAAAGTTTTCTTAGGTATAAACAAAAAACATTGTCCTTTCTACCAGAAATTAAGAGCCTACCCATGTTCCTTTGTCCCTCAAACTCCCTGGAAGCCTTTTAGTGGTGTGTCTCATGTAACACACAGTGCAGATAATAAAATAGGGACAGCAAGAACTTGAGTGAACTCAAGATACAATAAAATAAGTATGTTTCTGCCTCCCTTAATGCAGCCTCTGACACCCTCCTGCATTGGAAGGAAGTACAATATAAACTGCTTGGACTTGGGCATCAGGGCTGAGAGAGGATGGGGACAGGTGAAATGGGGTGTCTGAATCCCTGGGCTGGGAGAAACACAATCCTTAGAGGTAACTGCTTCCAAAGAGAACTTCTGCTGGTCTTGGCCTCCTTTCAGTGGTGATAAAAAAAATAATAAAAAAAAATCACTTATTCCAATATAACTGGGTATGATTATTACTTTTCTGTAACCAAAATTCATACCAGTATAAAACCCTTATCTGGATGTAGTTGTATCAGTGCACACATTCCTCACACTAGAAGAGTTTTCTTCCTCTGCTCCTAAGGGATTATCTAAAAGCATTTTATAATAGCTGTATATCCTTAAGGCTATTGCCTGCTCTAGAGGGAGCACAGAATTTACTTCCAGGAACGCAGCTGCAGGAGCACATCTCTCATGTTGGACAGTCCCTGCCTGTCCCCTTCCTTTCAGAGACACACACCTCACTATAACATACAACTCCTTAGAAATGACAGCTCGTTTGAGTTTACAGAATAGAGCATCATGCAAATTAATTAAGTAGCATTTGTGAAGCACTGTGAAGATTTTAGGTGCTAAGTATTATTATTACTAATTTAATCTACATCCCCATTCTGTCCCCAGCCTCTCCTGTGCAACTGCCAACAGTGATGCCAATTAGCAGTAATTGTTGTGGTGGTTTTGTGACAAGGCTATTTGCCAACTGGGAGTGAGACGGAGACCACCAACTCATTTCCTGTGGATTGCCCCACAGCTACCAACAGCAACAACTTGCAGGCACAACAACCTGCTCTCCACTTCAGCCAGAACCCTGGAGGGTCAAAGATCCTGCATCCCATAACCAGCTCCCCCGGGATGCAGTCTGCAAGGCATATACAAAACTTTTAATTAGGGATAAACCAAGGCACCTTTTTTTTTTTTTTTTTTCTTCCTCCACTAATTTAGTACATGGTCCAGCAACTGATGCTGAAACTGCAATAGCAAAACACCAGTCTGGAATAATTTCAGATTAAACTTCTCTCATTTCCACCCATGTATGATGAAAATTACATTTTGATTCACATACAGGCCTCACCATGGAGGCAAACTGTAAAAGCAGCAGCAGTAAAAAAAAAAGGGGAATTGACGGTGTAGGGTGTAGTAAATCTCGTACTTAGGAGAACTGTTGTATTAACATAAGCAGAGAGGTATATCTTTTTATCAGCTCCCCACAGAAATTTGGAGGACTTTAAAGAGACACAAACAACTAACAGTATTCTGTAATCAATGCGCATCATCTAAGCACCAAAACTTTAAATTATTTATATATTTTAAATAAGTCTAATTGAAAGGACAGCAACACTATAAACTCTATGAATCACAGCCCTCGCAAACAATTAGATTTGTCACCCCTGCAGACTCCAAACAGTAGGTTGGCTTTTTATTCCAATGTGAATTCAATCCCTCCTCAGCTGCCCCACGCATGAGAATACACCTTCTCTCTTTCATCAGGAAAGATATCAACAGCAGGAAACTAGCCCTTCTCTCATCTCTGAGGCACCCACCCACCTTTCCAAAGGGTTTTCAACCAGGTGTCAAAATATTTCTGAATCTGTGCTGAAAGATCTCTTAATTATTATGGCAAAGGAGGTAAATCCTTTGAGAGCAGCATGCTCCAAGTAGCCTTCTGGGGTTTACTTACCCAGTAGCTGCTTAGTTTGACAGTGTGTTAAAAGAGCTTATAAGAAACTCTTTGGACTTCTATTATAAGGGCATGAAACTCCTAAGAAGTGGAGCTGTTTTTTTCAGATGTCTTGTTATATAATTAAACTAGAAATGAAGAGAAAAGAAAAAAAAAAAAAAACCAAGCTACCTTTCTGGCACAAACATTACACAGTGCTCAACCTGCCAGCGTATTGCATCAGATTCCCACTGCAAGGCCAATTCGCAGCAGCTGAGTAGCCGAACCCCTGACTGTTATTTCCCGCTAACCTACTTCACACTCAGAAGGTAGCAAGTAGCACTGTTTATTGCATCTTCCTTTCTGAGGAGCTGCTCACTACAGCACGATTAGTGGGGGTTTTGAACTTGCAATTAGGCTAGAGGTCTCACATAGGTTTTTTGAGAGTTTTAAACATCTAACTGTACTGTATGTTACTCAATAAATAAACTCCAGGTATCTGTTACCCTGAGATCAGGTCTGTTGAGGATCTGACGCTGTGATGACTACTATTTTATTACATTCCTAGGCATCCTTTGAAACCCTGCAAAAAGGGGGATTAATTTACCCATCATCGAGTGCTTATCAAGGAAGTCTCCTGAGACTTGCAGGAACGAGACCACACAAACAGGCCTTTGCTCACAAGTCTCCTCACCTGAACACCTGGCCACAGCCCCCTGACTCTCCTGAACCAGCAACTTTTTTCCCATGACAGAGATCCGCTCCCAGATAGGACACTATTCTTTATAGCAGAGGCCCACCCCGACAGGGATTTATGTGCTCCTCACTGAAACAGCCTATTGCATGCATTTCACAAGGGGAAATTAAACTTCTTTCCACCATTTAAAGCAATCCAGAAAACAAAAGGTCCAGCAGTCCTGAATTCAATGAGATAAGATACGTGACCTTTTACACCGCAGAAATAAGAGCCCACTCCAAACCTTGCAAGTCAATAGAGAGACTCCTGTTGATTTCAAAGGGGTTTGGATCCGGCCTTGAAAATACAAACCTCACTGTGCATTCGGACACTGTTCCACAATGCACTTCCAAACAAAACTATATTTAGATTCAATGGGAATTCTGTAGATCATACAGGAACTCTTTGAATGAAAATGAAGGTCAGTAGGGTTTGGCTTCCTCTTCAGACCCTCCCCCCTATTCTTGCAAACATCCAGATAAGCATTGTTTAGAAAACAATACATTACTTCCAAATGTTATCAAAACTCTACCACAGGTTTTGTGTGTCCTGGAACAGAAAATCAGAGTCTTCTTGTCACATTTCGCCCTGTCAGCTAATCCTTGGGATCTCTTCAGGTGCCTAGGCAAGGCTCCGTATCAAGACTTTGTATTTTTTCACCCATATCACCTTCTAAAAGTTTTGTTTCATGTGCCCTCACTAAAGGAGAAGGGACAACAGCAATAAAGATCTCTGATATACAGAAAACCAACCCAGCAAGAAAAAAATGGGCAGGCAAATACAACACGTGAATAAAGCTGCACATGCGTTAAAGGAAACCTCTGCCAAGCTCACGTACTTTCTCCATTCACTACCAGATACGAAGGGCCACTGTGAGGCACAAACTGGAGGAAAATGACACAGCCCCTCGAGTGACACTAAGGACAGAAATGAGCCCATCAGCCAAGGAGACACACCCAAGCACTCAGCCAGCAACAACCCGCCAAAACCATCCCACTCAAAAGTTTCCTCCAGCGCCACAAACACGAGTGTGTGATTTTCAGCTGCGCTTTATGGGCTCCTCTAGAAGAAGTAGCATAACCGCTGCTCCCGGCAGCTTGCCCGAAGAAGGATAAAGGCACTATAAAGCCCAACTGCAGCACCGAGCCGGCGTCACCGAGAGGGGGTCACCAGGGCTAGAGGTGCAGGCGAGGGCTAGCAGCCCCGGCCGAGTGGGATGGCGAGAGAGCTCCTTTTGGCACAGGGTCTCTGGGCTCGACCAAGCGCCCATTCCAGACGGCACCCTCTCCTCTGCTGTCCCACTCCTCCTGCCAGAGCCGCTATCATTGTTTTTAACTGTTTCTGCAGCCGGCGACTGCAACAGAGAGGGAGGATCCAGCCGCGCAGTTTCATTTTTTGATAAAAGTCCTGCACGGGAAATCGTTGAACTTCTGAAGAACCCTCCCGTGCTGGAATTTGCCGGCTTTGCCATTACGATCTTCTCCCAAACCCGCGGGGATGCACACCTGACCCCGCCGGGGCTTGGAGACACGATCCCGTACCCCCGCACCCACGGGCGCACTTACCGGCGGGGCGTTGGGTGGGCAGCCGCCGGCAGCCAGCCGTGCCGCCTGCCTCCTCAGCTCGGCCAGCTGCGCCTGGCAGCTCCGGCACCAGCCTCCTGGCCGCGGCTCGGCCCCGGCGGCCGCCCCGGCTCCCTCGGGCGGCGGCCGGCTGGCGCAGCGCTCCTCCTCGGCGGCGGCTGGCGGCCTCTTGCGCGGGGAGAGATCCCGCGCCGCGCTCCCCTCCGCCACCTGCGGAAAAAAGCAGAGCTCAGAAAAAAAAAAGAAAAAAAAAAGAAAAAAGATAAAATTAAGAAGAAAAAAGAGGAAAGGGGGGAAATGGAGAAAAAAATGGGGGGAAAATGAAGGGTAAAAAAAGAGAACTAAAGGAAAGAAGTGAAAATGAAGGGAAAAAGGAAAATGAAGGGGATGGGAAGGAAAATTAAGGAAAAAAAAAAAAGGAAAATGAAGAAGCGCAAAGGCGGAGAGGAGTTCTGTAACAACTTACTCCCGGCGCCTGGGGCTCGGGTCCCAGACCCTTCCTGCCCATAATGGTAGCAGGGGGTGCGCCACTACCCCACTCCGTTACTGCGGGCAGCGCGGTGCCTGGCGGCGCGGTCGGGCCGGGGCGCCCATGGCCGGGCGGGGGTGCCGGTGAGGGGAGGTATGCAGGTCTGATCTCGCCGGTTCCCCGCCGTCCAGGCAGCCGCGCTAGGTGATGCTGCCTCCCATGTTGAGAAGGGAGTGAAATTTGGGTTGGGAGAGGGAGGCGGAGTGAGATCCCCACGGCGGTACGGGGAAGGACCCGGAGCACGTCGAATAAATAAAAAAAAAAAAAAGCTGGAAAACTGCTCGAAGGGCAGGGGAGGAGGGGCTGGGCGGGGTAGGGTAAGTGAGGCGGGGGAGTCTCGGTCTGGGCGGGCTGGGGTTTAGGTTTGGGATTGGGAAGATGCCATTTCATAGGGTCACTATGGGACAGTCCCAAACCAGTGTGACTACAGCATGGGGCACTCCCTTTAAACACCCAGGTTCCTCGGGAGCGGGGAAAATAGGGCCAGCCTAGGGGTGCGGGACTAACTGCAAACAGGGGTCGCCCCGGATCCCTTCTACCCCCACACACCCCGTGCTGTTCTGCACGGGAAGGGCGAGTGGTGTCCCCCTCCGTGGGCAGATGGGCAGCGCCGCGGGGCACGGTGCCCCCCCGATCCCCTCCCCGAGGCTGACTCCCCAGCGATGGATGGGATGTTCCTACACGCGAAAATTGACCTGACAGATGGAGAAATTAACGTTTGCTGCTAATTGTCTACTTGGCTGCCGCTCCGGCTCGTATATTTAGCACTTTTCTTTTTTTTTTTTTTACTCCCCACCGCCCCTAGAGAGACGCATACGCGCCACTGTCTGTCACTACTCGCGGTCCCGTTGCTTCCCGGGCGGGCGGCGCTGGGCAGGGGCCGAGCCAAGACGCACCCGGGCCATGCGAAGCGGCCGCCGTCCCTGTGACCAGAGCGCCACCTGCCGGCGGCGTTGTGCGGCCGTACTTGGGAGCGTCCCGTCCCGCTTGGGACGGAGCCAGGACCAGACCCCCCTGGGGAAGGCAGCGGCGGCGGAGGCCTCCCCCTGGGGATGCCGTAGGCGCCTCCTTCTTGTCTCCTCCTTCTTGTGGGTGCTGGTGGCACCGAACCGTGGGGTGGGGTCTGCGGTCTGATGAGCAGCGCCGAGCACAAAGAGTGGGGAAATATATATGTGTGGAAGGAAAAAAATCCATCCCTCCACGAGTCACCTTCCTCGACCACTTAAAGTTTCCTGGCTTTCTCGAGCACGTGTCTGACACCTTCCCCCCCGATGGGTCCATGCCCTGGGGGAGGGCTGGGGCCGTTTGCGCCTCCACACAGCTCTGAGGGGCTCCGAACCGCCCGCCTGGATCTCGCGAAAAGTTTGGGCGGGGAGGTGAAGGTGGGAGACGGGAGGGGGCTGCCATGTGCCCCTCTCGGGGGCGACCAGGGAAGCGGGGATGGCACAGGCACTCAGGCGAGGGCCCCGGCCCCGTTTTCTCGCCTGCTTAGGATGCTCCAGGTCTCCAGAACCTTGCTCGGAAAATTCATGTGGCCGAATACCGGCTGCAACACCACCTCCACCCCTCTCTCTCCCGCGGCCCCAAGTCTCAGGTTGGGAGGCTGGACGGGGCGGAGGATAAAGGGCTGCTCTCCCCAACTGCGGCTGAGGGACCCACGCTGCTGGGCTGAGACACCTCCTTATTAAGTTAAAAAAGCCTTCCTGGAAACACCGGGACACGGTGCCCCCACTCCCCATGCGAAGCCGACGTGCCCCGGGGGTTCCCCCTGCGCTGCTCCGGTGAGCCGCCAGGACTGTTCGTGGTGCTGAAACCCGGCACAGCCAACGCCAACTTCGCTCGGCCAAGTTTCCCAAGCCCCTTCCCATGAGCCAGTCCGGGACAAGGTAAGCAGTTGGCTCCCCCAACTTCCTCCCTCCCCAAGTCCCCTTTCGACCCCAAGCCCCCGGGGCCGAAGCAAGGTGCCCTTACCTTGGCTTTCCTCCGCAGGAGGTGGCTGGTGAAGCCAAAGATGATCTCCGAGTCCAAGCACAAGGCTCCTATCTCCAGCAAGCTGGGGTTTTTCCTCGTGGCGTTGGAGGCATCGGGCGATTTTTGAAAAGCCATAGTTTGGGGTTGAAAATATCCGGCTCCCTGAGCGGAGGCGATGTGTTTGTATAAACACACACACACAGAGGGAAAAAGAAAAAAAAAAAGGGATAAAATAGCAAACACCTCCCACCCTTTAAAAAGATAGGGGAAAAGAAAAAAAAAAAAAAAAAAAAAAAGGCAGCCGCGTGAGTTACTCCTCCATCTGCCAGGATACGCGCTGCTGGGGTGAGGGAGCCAACAGCCGGGCAGACCCACCAGCCTCCCTGCCTCTCTCTGCCTCTCTCCGCCGCTCTCCCTCCAGTTTTATCCCCCCCTTCCAGCGCACCTCGCCTGAGGAGCGAGCGCGGATGCGGGACCGGCTCAGGGCCCCGCCGGCACCGCGGCCGGGGCCGCTGCCGCGCTGTGTGCTCCCCCGCCGCTGGCCATCAGCTCGCCAAGGAGGGGGCTCCCACCGCCCGCTGCGAGCCTCCTGTCTCCCCCCATCCACTGCGGGGTGGGTGTAGTGGCTGGGTTGGTGGGGCTTTTTTTCCCTCCTCCTTCTCCTCCTCCTGGCTGAGCCAAGGAGGGAAAAACTGCCAGTGAAGTCACTTCAGGAGAGAATAAAGACATGCACCAGGAAAAAAAATAATAAAACAAAAAAAAAGAGGAAGGGAAAAAGAGGAAGAGAAGGGAGAAAAAGGAGGGGGAAAAAACAGGAGGGAAAAAGAGGAAGAGAAGGAAGAAAGAGGAGGAGAAAAACAGGAAGGAAAAAGAGGAGAAAAGGGGGGGAGAGAGGGAAAAAGGGGGAAGGAAAAGAAAAAAAAAGAAAGCCTAAGGGAGCAGAAATGAAGCACTTTCCAGAAGGGATCCGGCCTTTCACGGCTCTAAAAAGCTTCCCCCCTGCTTAATTTTATTTGCAGTGGGTGAGGACCGCAGCGAGGGTTCGAGTTCCTCCTCGTCGAGGGGGCCGGGAACAGGTCCCTGTTGGCCGCCCTGGGGAAATGTGAGCTCTCCCTGCAAGCTTCCTCTCCGGCAGCCCCCACGTACGCATGTCCCCACGCGTGTCCCAGCCCGGAGGCCAGCGCTGAGCTCTTGTATTGGGGGTCTCCGCCGGGGCACGTCCCCTGCCGTCGAGGCGGGCGGGAGAGGGATGGGTCGGGCTGCCCGGCAAAGCGGGGGAGGGTGCTCTGGTCAGAGCGTTAATTCTCTCTCGTGTATTTCCCGCTAAATAAATAAGTCACCCTCTGACAAAAGCATTATCCCTGCAGTGAAAGTGAGGCGAATAATGTTTAGCCGGGCTCCACGGTGGAGCGCGCCCCCTTCCCGGGTTCCTCGCCGGCCACCCCTCTCGGGCGAGGAAGAGGGAGAAGGAGTGGAAGAGGAAGAAGGGGAAGGGAAGGGAAGGGAAGGGAAGGGAAGGGAAGGGAAGGGAAGGGAAGGGAAGGGAAGGGAAGGGAAGGGAAGGGGAGGGGAGGGGAGGGGAGGGGAGGGGAGGGGAGGGGAGGGGAGGGGAGGGGAGGGGAGGGGAGGGGAGGGGAGGGGAGGGGAGGGGAGGGGAGGGGAGGGGAGGAGAGGAGAGGAGAGGAGAGGAGAGGAGAGGAGAGGAGAGGAGAGGAGAGGAGAGGAGAGGAGAGGAGAGGAGAGGAGAGGAGAGGAGAGGAGAGGAGAGGAGAGGAGAGGAGAGGAGAGGAGAGGAGAGGAGAGGAGAGGAGAGGAGAGGAGAGGAGAGGAGAGGAGAGGAGAGGAGAGGAGAGGAGAGGAGAGGAGAGGAGAGGAGAGGAGAGGAGAGGAGAGGAGAGGAGAGGAGAGGAGAGGAGAGGAGAGGAGAGGAGAGGCGAAGCCTGTTCTGGGCTTCCAACTAATGAGGAGCCTGTGTGTTAAACAAGAGAGGTGGGTTATTGGGTGGCTCTTTATGATAGAGATGGAATCTAGCTGCCATAGCAGACATAGAAGATATGTGGGTATGGAGGGAAGAGGGAGAAAAATGGTGAGATGTTTACAGGAAAGAGGCAAGGATTTGTTTGGTTTCCTTGTTGTCTCCCTTCCTAATGAAGGCCTCTCAAACCAGAGATTTGCCAACATGTCAGCTGGTCCCTGAACCCATCTGTGAATGGAGCTTGCAGGGATCCAGCCACTGTGACACCTTGCACAGACTCATCCCCTCACCCACAACTAATCCTATGCCAGCCTCCTGCCTTGCTGTGTACCACTCCTCATGCGAAGTGCTGCATTCACCTCCCCTGCACAGAAAAGACATGGCCCTGCCCCAGAATATACTCACGCTTGGAAGGTGCCACAGGTACAAAGGGGTGATAGAAAGACGATGGTGAAGTGGAGAGCAATTCAAGGAAAAGCAATTCAAGCAATTCTTACCCTTAGTAAGTTTGCAGATGACGCTAAGCTGGGTGGAAGTGTTGATCTGCTTGAAGGAAGGGAGGCTCTGTAGAGGGATCTGGACAGGCTGGAATGATGGACAGAGACCAGAGGGTGAGGTTCAACAAGACCAAGTGCTGAGTCCTGCACTTGGGACAAAACAACCCCATGCAACTTTACAGACTTGGGGAAGAGTGGCTGGAGAGTTGCCTGGCAGAGAAGGACCTGGGGATGTTGGTTGACAGTGGGATGAATATGAGCCAGCAGTGTGACCAGGTGGCCAAGAGGACCAATTGCATCTTGGCCTGTATCAGAAATAGCATGGGCAGCAGGACAAGGGAAGTGATTGTGCCCCTGTACTCATCTCTGGTGAGGCAGCACCTTGGGTACTGTGTTCAGTTTTGGGCCGCTCACTACCAGAAGGACATTGAAGTGCTGGAGTGTGTTCAGAGAAGGGCAATGAGTCTGGTGAAGGGGCTGGAGAACAAGTCCTACGAGGAGTGGCTGAGGGAACTGGGGTTCTTTGGCCTAGGGAAGAGAAGACTGAGGAGAAACCTCATCACGGTCTACAACTACCTGAAAGGAGGTTGTGGTGAGATGGGTGCTGGTCTCTTCTTGCAAGTGACAAGTGATAGGATGAGAGGAAATGGCCATAAGTTGTGCCAGGGGAGGTTCAGACTAGACATGAGGAAAAATTTCTTCACAGAAACGGTAGTCAGGCATTGGAACAGTCTGCCCAGGGACATGATTGATTCGCCATCCCTGGAGGTGTTTAAAAGGCAGGTAGATGGGGGGTAGTAAGGTAGTGCTACCTTACAGGTAGTAAGGGGACAGGTACAGTTGGACTTGATAATCTCAGAGGTCTTTTCCAGCCAGATGGATTCTATGATTCGAAGCAGATGGACATCAGCTGTCCAGGTATAGAGTATCCCACTGAGGCCCTCAGCCCAAATTCTTAGCAGGAGGTACAACAGTATCACCAAAACCCAAAGCAACAAAAGTCATTTCTCATACACTGGGGAAAGAGGCTTGGAAATACCCAAGGGCAGAGACAAGCAGAGCCTGGCCAGAGAGGCCTGAGCCAGCTATCCCCATCCCCCAAATCTTCAGCCCAACACAAGTTTAAGGACAGCCTGGCTTTTCCCTGTCTGCAGGCCAACTCCAGCCCACCAGGTCTCCCTACCCCATCACAGTTTTCTCCTTTTCACAGGCTCTTGGCAAGGACCTTAGGAAGGTCTGGGTCTAAAATATGCCCTGGATGTCAGACACTGAGGGTTCCTGTGCAACCACAACCTTAGCCCTAATCCTGAAAAGTCTCTCTTCTATCACCCCTATTAAAGCAAATATCTCCCTGCCCCACTGCCCTCAGGTGTCTTGCCGATAAACAAGCTGAAGGGAAAGTTATTAGCTTTTATTCATGGTGTCTAAACTAAAGTAAAACATCAACCCAGTGACTGTACATAATAATAGACTAGATAAAGTCCATTTTTCTTGGTCCCTCTGAAAGCGATCCCCAAGCATTAAAATGGGTCTCTTAATAAATATCTTATCTCCCCGCCACAGAGCCCAGGCTGCAGATAACCAGACAGCCATTACTGTACCTCTGAAATAACCCCATTTCCATTAGGGGCACTTCAAACAGGCTCCTCTTTAAAGACCTCCCTCTCTCCCTGAGGGGAGATGGAGGAGGCTTGAACCTCCCTAGGTGAGGGAAGGAGGAAGCAAGGGACAGGGGATTTCATTCAAGTCCCCAGGCAGGGTGGGGGGTTACTGCATTGCAATGCATTCCCTTCCATAAATAACCATGGAGTGAAGCATTCCCTCTGCAAGCCAAAAGCCTAAATCTACACCACCACCTCCTGTGCCCTGCTTTGGGGTGAGCAGTACTGGGCTCCCACAGCTCATCTTCCCTGGAGATTTTTGCAAGAGGAGAGTAGATTGGGCAGGAGAGCAGGGACGCAGCAGGCAGCTGCCGTCTGTTTCAGGGGAAAAGGCCTTCCCACTATGTGCATCCAAGGCTGAAAGGTGGTGCTGTACAGGTTGCACTGGAATTCTTTGTTAATATACCATACAGGTGATAGTGGGTTTATTAAGTATACTGCTGTGATTTCACATTTAATTTACTAAGAATACAATGGTTTGGGCTAGAGTACCCAAGGGAAATCTAGGCAACAGTGAGCAAAAATCCATGAAATTCAATGTAGCACACTAATCATGGAGGCATTATAGTATTAATTGCTATAATGATATACTTCTAATCCTATCTTACACCACTCCACATAATTTCATTGGGTAAGAGAGGGAAGGAATTAAATTTAGTTCAATACAGGCAAGCATGTAACTTAATAGAGTAGTTTGACTCCTGCCCACTCATGAGTTTAGGGCTAATGTCATTGCAGTGGGGAAGAAGGATGGCACAAGACTTTTGACACCCTCACTGAAATCTGGAAGTGATATAGAAAAGTGTCAGATTTCTGCTTTCGAAAGGCAACACAGCCATATAAAGGATAATTAGAATTTGTTGTAAAGATGATTTATCTTGTCTATCATTGTGTTTGAAAAGGCTAGGTCACCCATGAATGCTGATGAAATTTCAAAGATCTACTCCCCAAGGACTCTCCGCATCTGCTGCCCTCTGAGATGGCGAAATAGCCCAGGGCAAGTTTCTCATTAGTACCACAAGAAAATATAAGCATTTTGTTCGACATAACATTTTTCTTCGGTATTGTACCTGACACGATCAGACCTTTAAATAACGTTGTAATAGGGCTTACTTTAAAGTTCATGTACTTGGTATCATGTCCCCCACACACGTCCCCTCACCCCTGGTTTGAGCTACATAGTAACTCTCTCTTACAAGGCAGCCTTTCAACCCAAAACACACTTTCTCCTATAACAAATATTGTGTGAGGTGGGCGGAGGTGGTAAAAGTAGCGTTTGATCTTGTTTGTGTAATATGCAAAAGGACATCAAAGGGAGGGAAGAGGGGGAGGGAGAGAAAGGAAAGCAGAGCAATAATAGCCCTAGACACTGGATCTTCAAATAGTTCATGAATGGTTAAATAAAACATGATAAATTAATACAACATAATTAGAAAAACAATAAATTAGTGATCCTTTAAAGTGATAGATGGTGGAGCAGGCTGGGAGCGTAGTCAGGGGAGGTGAGCAAGTCCCATTTCAAAGCCGGCCCTGAAGGCATCCCAAACCTCCAAAGAAGGACAAGGAAGACCCGGGGAGCGGGGGGAAGCGTTCAACCCCCTTTCTCCTTGCCCAGGAAGGCTGCTTTCTCTGTTGCCATCTCGCCCCAGGATCCCGGTAGAGGGAATCCGGGGTGAGTCCGGGGGGAATCCGTCCCCGCTTCCCGAGGCGGAATAAAGTGCAGCTGGTTTCTTTGTGGGGCGCTGCAGGTTTCGGGGCGTTCCCGGGCGCTTCTCTCGGGGGGGGGGTGGGGGGGGGGGCACCCTGGGAGCCGCGGGGGCGCCTGCTTGTTTGGGGTTCTCTTGTTTGTTTGTTTGTTTGCTGTGTGGCCTCTCCTTTATTTTGATCAGGCCGAGTTGCCGGCGCTGGGTTTAATTGATTTGCGGGGCAGGCAGTTGAGACCATCAAGGGAAACTTCAGCCTATGCAGATTGTGAAGAAAATAACGATCGTATCGGTGAAACCAGAGCGAAAAGCAAACACAGCCTCCCCCACCTCAACCCCTCCCCCCCCGCACATCCTCAATCGCAGATGTGGATGCGGCCACCTCGGAGACCTGGGGCGCCTGGACGAAGCTGTAGGGCTGGACCAGCCGCCTGGGGTCAGGGAGGGGCGCCTGGAGAATCTCCCAGCTCTCTCCCAGCCGCCATTTCCAAGAGGGCTGCAAGAGGCAAGACACCAGCTCCTCAGGGGCTCTGCAGTGAGATGCACCTGCACCTGAAGGGCCAGAAAGGACACACGGAGAAGAGTGGCCAAATTCACCCCCCCGAGGCTTCCCCACAACACAGGTATTCTGTCCTGTGCTCACTTCACTGGTGCTTACCATTCCTGTTGTCGTGAGAGGTCCAGCCAAGTCTACAGACCCCGTTTCAGTTCCCACCACAGTAACCTGCCATGCAAAGACCATGCCCGTCTGTGCTTGGGGTAATTCAGGCCATAGAGTGGATCTCACAAGGCTGAAGCAAAGTAAGGGCTTAAGCAAGCCGCAAGTCATGACCTGCCTTTCAAAGGTGGGCTGATGAAAGGGCTTTCCTGTCACTGCCTGGACTTGGCAACTTAGAGGTGATCTCAGGTCTGGCTTGGTCCCTTGCCTCTTCATGACCCTTCTCTCCAAAGGGAGATCGAAAGCCCTCCTGTAAACAACTGGTGAAGGTCAGAGGAAGGAAAGCCTGACACCACTAAATGAAAGACAGTTGCAAACAATCATTTGCTCAGTTGTCCGTGTCTAGAAGGCGTGGGGATCTCTGTGTTCAAGCTTTTTAATTTCCATTCTAATTTGCAAGTCATAAAAAGAGACAGTATGCAGTCCATGGTCTCCCGCTTAATTTCTTGTCACCCTAATCATGCCAGTTTAACCCTCACTCATTTGCCTAGGTTCTTCTCATGCCCAGCCCTAGATACCATGCTCTCTGTTAAACATGCCAGACACATTAGTGTTCTCCTTACACTATAAATCTGTTCTTCTAATATTATTTCAATGAGCTCTGTTCAGATGCACTTGAGCAGAAGCCCGTAGGAAGAGTGACAAAAGGGGGGGAAAAAACCCGCCTGCCTCCTTTTTGCTATTTGTTTGGATGTTTTTTAAAGGCGGGGGTGGGGCGAGGATTACGTTTTCCCAAGCTCTGCCTGCCTGGTTGGAAACACCTCTTTCCTCGGTGCAGGGACAGACACCCAGGGAGTCCCTCGCAAGGCTGTGCAGTGCGTGAGAGGGCACAAAGCCTGGTCCCCTTTGCGTGCTGCCGGGAACTCTGCGGCGCCCCCCGGCGCTGGAGCTGGGCGAGGGGGGCGGCGGGGAGCGGCGGTTCAGCACCCTGGACAGCGGCCCCGCTCCAGCCTGGAGCCTCCCTTCTTCACAAGAACAGGACCCGGGAGAAGATACCCAGACCACCCGCAACACCTGCTCCTGTGTTTTCGGGGCTATGTTTTTTTCTCCTTTTTGTTTTGGCAGAGAGATCCCACGGGCTGCAGTGTATGGGGAGTGATGGACACTCTGTGCTCTAGGGACTGTTATGCTCTCTTCTGTTGCAGGTTTGCATTAACAAGCCCACACAAACAGCGTGAGAATAAGAAGAAAAAAAACATCAATCACCTGTACTTTAAACAGCCGCATGCTGCCCACCACAGTCCACAGGATGCCAAAGGCAAATCTTCACTCCACTGCATGGGCACAAATTGGGATTAACTGAATGTCCTCTTCTTCCTCCTCGTGTTAGAATAGTCACTGTAGATGGTGGTGAAACCCTCTCATAGGGCTGCAGGTGCCCTGGACAGCTAACGTGACCTAGGGGAGACTTCATGCATCGTGCAGGGCAGTGAGGGGGGGAAAAATACGGCCCAGGCTTCCAGCCTTCATCAAATAGTTTTTCTGTCTCCTCATTACAGAGTACATGAAGGTATTCCCAGGGACACTCTGCTTTGTGACAAATGACTAATTTAAAATGAAAACATCAAGCTCTACACAAACATATTTTCATCAAAGGTAAAATAGGATCACAACAACATTAAAATATCCAAGAAGTTGCAGCAGAAAGACTTGGCTTTGCTGGCCACACAGCCAAAGCATTTACAGCTTTTGTGACTTGAGCACACAGCAAGTATAGCCTTGGAAATACAGACCCCTGTTCCTGTCCTCCCCTACCCAACAAAGATTATACTGTAAGGAATAAAGTCAGCAAACATGCTCCAGAGAGTTCAGTGTTGCCTCCTCTTGTATCTCCTCTAAGCTCACCCGATGCCTTATCTTACTGGAGAAGTTGCTGGTCTATTTCCTTCACCAGATTGGGTCTTGAATGCATTTTTCTTACTGCCTCAGCCAAAGTTGAGTGCCATATTAATTAATTATTAATTAAATATTAAGCAGAAAATTCGAGTTTCTACATTCAATGTTTAAACATATTTGAATGGAAAGAAATAAATTGTATCTCAACTTATATGCAGCTGCTTTGTCAGTAAGAGACAAAGAACAAAGCAGGTGATTTTTTTTTTCCAGCAGTCTAGAGGCTCCTCAGAGCAGATTTCACTCGCAGCAACAGGCAGAAGTTTCTTGATTGAAAAATAATCGTAATCCTGGAAGTGAACAAGAGAAGCTTGAATCCCAAATCTCAAGTAAACACAAACCAAAGAGTATTAACGAGGAGTATTTATCAGCCCTCAAGTAGCAGCTCTGCCAGAGCCGCCCGGAGTCCGGCCATCGCACAGCAATGCAACGTCTGTGCTTCCCACTCTCAGCAGATGGCACTGCTCGGCCAGGAACGGCCCTGGAAACCCGGCACCTTGCTCTTCTCCACAGCTGCAAAAATGGCTCTCGCAAAGAAAAGGTGGCAGTCAAGAAGGCCTTAAGTCTAGTGGAACAGGGAATACTTGCATGGCAGCTGCTGGAATTTAGCCATGCCTTTTGCACATTAGAAGAAGTCCAAATAAAACACATATCACCATAAAAAAAACAAATCAGGGCACCATCAACGGTCTCTTTCTTTTCTGCCGCCATGTACCCCACACCTTGTTTTGCTTTATAAAGGAAGTTTTAAAATCAAGAGACCAGATGAATCAATTCATCATTTTGTCTTCTTCAGAAAGCCTTCTTTTTTGAGTTATTCAACTTTTGTGATGAAATTTGGCTGTATATTGTTTATTTTCTGTCATACGATAGAAAGGATGAAGACCTGAACCAGTGTAAGGGCACGGACAGCATGAGAAGGGAAAGGAGACTACAGTTTTCTGTAAAGCAAGGCAGAAATGGGATGTGAGAGCATCAGTCTTGCACATGGAAAACATTGCTGGAGAACCTATGACACAAAAAGTGATGACAGGTTCTTGCATAATATGACATTCAAAACTACAAATTATTCGCTACACTGGAAAAGCACTCCCTCTGTACTCACTCATAACCAGCCATTTTCAATATACAAATACTTTTACTGGTACACGAGGCTCCTGTGGACCTACCAATGTTCTTGCATTTGTATCTCTGGGCCAAACCAAAAGAGTAGGCAAAAAACATGGAGGAAATGAAGAGCAGGGCCAAGTCCAGCTGCTGGCAAAGTAAGCAGTTGTCTACAGCAGCAGGAAATCAGACATAACAAAATGACCACGAGCACCGGTGCCCCTATTTCCTCTGCCAGAGCTCTAGAAATCCAGTCTGGAAGATGTGTACCCTGCTGTGGAAAAAGAAAGGGAGGTCTCTGACTTTTTCATACTCTTCTCTCACATCTCCCCTGCAATAGTAGGGACACAAAGCAAGAATCTCTCCCCTCATATTTTCATTCTAGTTGTAGAAAACAGTTGACCCATGCCCTTATTTATAGGTTAATGTACTAATTTTTAGCTGCTTTGCTTGCATAGCTGAGAAGTCTTTAGCCAGCTCTGCTGAACACATTAAGCCAAAACAGTCCATCACGTACCAGATGCAAATTTATCATTCAAACAAAGGAAAAACTTGTTTCCAGTGGAAAAGGAAAGAATTCAGAAACCTCTTCTTCAGAAGACTAAAACAATAACAGAGAGAGACAATCACTCTAGTTCACTGATCCTGCTAGCTAAATTTTAACAGGGACTTACCTGCAAAACCTAACAAAATCTTTGAGAAACAAAGGTTACTTTCTCCTCTGATTATCCTTCTGGCACATGGGATTGGAGAAAGTGGTCAGAGTGAAATTGGATTTTGGAAATGCAGTCAGGAAGAAGGTGAAAGAAGACAAGAAGGAAGAGTGACAGAAACAGAAAGGGAAGGCTAAGAGAAGGCCAGAAAAAAGTAGCATTCCCACACAGAGGCTAATGATTTACTGGGAGAGATGTAAAGGGTTTAAACTCATTGAAAAAGATCCCAAAGTAAATGAATACCTAAGATATTTTCTTTTCTACCCTTTCTCTAAGATTTTCATCCTAATCTTTCTCCTTTTCCCACCAGGGTACTCATCCTCTTCTTGTCTTAATTTCAACTCAGCTATTTTATCAAACCCACCTAGAAATGTGATCTTTGCACAGCACAATAAACACATTGGCTGGCTGCTTTCCTAGGCCAGCTCCTCACCATGCTGATCCTGCAGCGAGATACCCCATCCACCCACCACCGATCCACCATTTGCGTACTTCATGAACAACAAGAGCTCCCAGCTTCTCTGGAAACATGGCAGCTCTCTGTCCCCTATTATTTTCTGTTCTTTAGTAGATCTTGCTTTGTTTCTAGCATACAGTCAGGAATAATTGCAGTTTATACAAGGATGCACATATTCACCTCAGACTCCCAGCCACTCAGAAGTCAAAGCCACAGCTATAGGAATAGTTACAGCAGTAGAAAAATCTTCAGCTATACTGCTTGAACTTACCTTTGCAAAGATGATAATTTCCATTTTGTCAGTACCAGAGACCCAAAAGTGATGACTGAAAGTATCCTAATGAAAGAGCTAATCCACTAGGCTTACAGCCTAAGCCACCATGGCTTCAACAGTTCTGTACTCTCTAGAGCTACTTTGGACACATAGAGTGACATGGCACAAGCTACCACCAAACAAATGGCACTTTGCCTCTTTTTTTTTAACAACCCATATACAAGGAGGAGGGGCACAGGAGGGGAGGTTTTGCCATTAAGTTATATGAGCTGACAGTACTATTTTTTCTTAGTTGTTCAGTTATAGTAAGGCTGGTGTAACTAAATGCAGGAAAACAGTTACAGGTATGCAGGCCCCAGAGTTATCTCCTTATGTCTCTGGATGGCTTTCTGTCCTATGACAGAGCAGTTGCTACCAGCAGTAAAGGATGTCTCTTGTACAATGCTTAGCTGCACTGAAAAGTCTGCTCTTAAAGTAAGATGAGCAGCAACTTTTTTATTATTATATTCACAAAATTTCTCAAGACACTTTATATAAAAAGTTAACTGCAATCTTAATCTATGCTCTTTATGGAATTCATCATACATGGAAGACTACTGATATTTGCTCTCAGTAGGAAGCCACCTGAAGCTAGGTTAGTTATCTCTCTTTCTGTCCAAAAGTAACAGTCTTATGAAAACACATTCAGTATTTGTTTTTACTGGAAAACAAATAAATAAAAAGTCATAGCTTCATGGAGCTATATCCATAGGCAGAGACTTCTGCTACAGAAACACGGTTCACTATTCACTACAGTATTAATATCATCAAATTGCATCTGAAGTTCAGACTGACACCAGCCAGATGTGACAAGTATTGGACAGCAAGCAAGTACTGGCAATGCCCATATTTTTGGATGCCAACAGGCTGAAAGATGCATTATTTTACATGTTGACCTTCTAGCCCACTAACAATTAAGTCTAAATATGGATTTTAGATCTAATTTAGGCTTTGGGGCTAGAAAGACATGACTTTGCAAGATGCTGGCCTCTTCTGGGATATTAGATGTTTAATACATAGTCTGTGCAAATATATAAATGCAATGCCTGTTTTTAAAGTAGTGTGGTCACCCTGTTCTTATGCAATGGAATGCATGATAAGAGCCAGGAAAAACATGTTTATATTTACTAGGGAAAGACAAACAGGGAGGAAAGATGTGAACAACATTATTATATGTGATGGATCTCCTGTTTATTTTAGAAAGTCTGGAAAATGCCTTATTTTTTCAGTTGGACCACATGTCTTTGTAAAAGATGTGTTCCACTCCAAACCATAAATATTCCAGGGACATCCTATTATCTGTGTTACACAAGAGAGGGAACTATCTTATTCCAATGGAAGGCATTCACACTGCCTCCTGAGATGCATTTGATTTAAGCCTGCCTACTACATTCCCTCTATAGCAAAGGGGATTCTGTCCAGAAGCCTCACAACATTACCCTGTCCTCGCTTTGGAGATGTCTGGGAAGATAAGGCTCTCACACGTGCCATCTAAAATTAGTGTCATGTGAATATCCTCTTCTGGCCTTAAAACTTTTGAGTCTATGAAAACAACAAAACACTATTCTTTAATTTGACATGAACACAAAAATTCCTTTTACAATTTTACATCTGCATTTGGTTAGAAGGAGCCTCAAATGCCACCACTTTGACCTTTAGTACTTAGCAATGTGCTGCTGAGATACGAAACCAACAACGGTCCCTGAAGAAACGTGCACAGCTCTGCCGAGTCCACATCAAATTGTGTGAATGTGAGCATGGTCTGATGAGGCAAGATTATAGGCTGCAATGAGAATGTAAGGAACATGTTGGAATAAAAACTCCTGTCATACTTTCTCCTTCTAATTCTAAACCAATTTTTAGATCTCAATCCATCAATGGGGGAGACAGGTGCCCAGGGTTGTGATCCACAAACGTCAGTGTACTCCACAGGAAGCTGCGTATTGTGTGACGAAACATTTAAGAGAAAGCTCAAGATACTGCAAAAAGAAAGGCTATAGTGCAAAGGGCCACTTCTTCATACTCCAAATCATCCCTTGCCTGGAGCCAAATGCTTGCTTATTAATTCTGCCTTCTGGCAACAGAGGCAACAAGGGAACCTCCTTCCAGATCTCTTTCTGCTAGCATTTAGACTGCTTTTCTCAACAGCCCAACAAAAGTATTTTTAACATGTACCAATACAGCTTCACAAGCCTTCTGATCTGGTAAGATCATCAAAACACAGATTGGGCTAGACAGCATTTGGGATTGGGAATCACTAGTTTTACCTGAAATGACAAAGGCACAGGTCCTTGTTGCAGTTTTAGTATCTTCTGTTTCTTTATTCTGTTCCATTGGTGTACACAAATAATGTGTTTTCCTGGTTTTAAGCCCATGTGAAAGAGAAAAGATTTGGCCTTCTGTTTGGGTGTCATAATATTAATAGAAAACATCTTAAGAGGCTTATTACAATGCAGTATTGCCAATTCCAAGCATTAAGAAAACGAAGAAAAGAAAAAAAGAGGACATAATGAATCATTAATCCCACCCTATAACAAAAATCACGAGAGTAAAAATGGCTTTGATTCCATTTTTTTACCAGTTTTTGAGCATTTCTGTGTTGTTAGATTACTATTTCAGATTTTTCTACCACAATGAGAGCTAGGAACCATCTTAATAAACCTTCTTAGTTATCCTTAAATAGTATGAATCCCAAAGCTGGAGCCTTGGGGCAAAAAAACCTCTAACAAAACAAGTTAAAAAGGAACCAAACCAGCTAACAAGTGATTTAGGATGAAAATGTCAGAACAATTAACAAACCATTGATAGCAAACAGGTTCATAAGGTTGTCTATGCTGCAAGACCCAGAAAAGATGACATTTACTAGAACAGATTAAATCTGCCTAAAATGAAAAAAAGCCCAGTATATTACACTTTGGGTGTTAATCCAGATTAACTATACACAAAGTTCTTGGTAAAAAAATAACCAAAGGAAAACCCATACCTGAAAAACAGCTAGGGCTTTTGTTTTGAGGCCAGTTCTCCCATTCCTGATTTCTTAAGGAGTCAGGAAAAAAGCTACTGGCAAAAATCATTCTGTGTAATACTCATGAAATGTGGTAACTAATCATTATTATAAATTTATTTCATCTTGACACCAAAAACAGCTCTACATCTGGTTTACGATACTGTGAAGGTTAAACTACTATGGAACAAGTACTCCTGCACAGAGCTACTATAAAAGTGTCACTGAATTATTTCTAATTTTAGTGCCTGTTGTTCTAAAAACTGCTTCCCATTGCACTCCGAAAAGCAGAAAAAACGTGATTCACATAAATGTTGAAGCTGAGAAACAACATAGATCTAACCAATGGAGCTGAGCAACTATGTGTGGCCAGAGGGGATGTATTGGACTGAGATTGCAGGAAGATTCACAAGGGGGTTTGAGTTACAGAGTCACAGAATAGTTGGGGTTGGAAGGCACCTCTGGAAATCATCCAGTCCAATCTCCCTGCTAAAGCAGACTCATCTAGAGCAGGCTGCACAGGGATGTGTCCAGGTGGGTTTTGAATGTCTCCATAGAATGAGACTCCATAGCCTCTCTGGGCAGCCTTTTCCAATGCTCCATCACTCTCACAGTAAAGAAATTTTTCCTCATGTTCAGATGGATCAGGAATAGTGTGGCGAGCAGAACCAGAGAAGTTATCGTCCCCCTGTACTCGGCACTGGTCAGGCCTCATCTTGAATATTGTGTCCAGTTCTGGGCCCCCCAGTTTGGGAAAGATGTTAGGATACTGGAATGTGTTCAGAGGAGGGCAACGAAGATGGTGAAGGGGCTGGAGCACAAGCCCAATGAGGAGCGACTGAGGGAGTTGGGGCTGTTTAGTCTAAAGAAGAGGAGGCTCAGGGGAGACCTCATTGCTCTCTACAACTACCTAAAAGGAGGTTGTAGTCAGGCAGGGGTTGGTCTCTTCTCTCGGGTGACCAGTGGCAGAACTAGAGGGCATGGACTTAAGCTTCGTCAGGGAAAGTTTAGGCTTGATGTGAGGAAAAAGTTCTTCACTGAAAGGGTGATTGGTCATTGGAATGTGCTGCCCAGGGAGGTGGTGGAGTCACCGACCCTGGAGGTGTTTAAGGGGAGACTGGATGAGGCACTGAGTGCCATGGTTTAGATAATGGTTGGTGTTAAGTGTGGGTGTTGGTGTTAGTGTTGGGTTATAGGTTGGACTTGATGATCTCAGAGGTCCTTTCCAACCTTATGACACTGTGATACTGTGATGGAACCTCCTGTGTTCGCTTTTGTGCCAGTTGCCTCTGGGCACCACCAGAAGCAGTCTGGTCCAATGCTCTTGACATCCACCCTTTAGGTATCTATAAGCATTGATAAGATTCCCTCTCAGTCTTCTCTTCTCCGGGCTAAACAGTCCCAGGTCTCTCAGCCTCCTCATGAGACATGCTCTAGTCGCCTCATCATCTTTATGGTGCTCTGCTGGACTCTCTCCCTTGTCTGCTTGAGCTGGGGAGCCCAAAACTGTACAAAGTAATCCAGATGGGGCCTCACTAGGGCAGAGTAGAGGGGAAAGATAACTTCCCTCGGCCTGCTGGCCACGCTCGTCTTGATGCACCCCAGGATACCATTGCCCTTCTTGACCACGAGGGCACATCACTGGCTTATCATCAACTTTTTGTCTACTAGGACGTAGTCCACAATGTATAAACTTTGTGGGTGATTAAGTGGTGTTGCCTCATTTCCTGGAAAACTAAGGGAAACAGGTACTTTTAGGGCAGAATTAGCCTCACTTACTTTGGCTGTCCATTTTAAGATGATGACATGAATAATACCTGGGAATAGCCATTTGTCTGCACTAATCATAAAGTTAGTCCAGGCAAAGCAGTGTTTTTCAGGTCAATCATACCCAAGTGTCCAATAAAAGGTAAATTGGACCCAATTTTGTCACAATAAAAGAAGGGAAAGAAACAAGCTGAAAGAGCAGACACAACAAACTTGCCAGACACGCTTGTAGGAATTAGTGCTTTCAAAAGGCACTCTGTTTACTGGCATTTCTAGATACCAGTAAAAAACATAATCTGAGAGCTGGCTCTGCCTAAGAACATAAAAAAAATGACATGAAGCCACATAAGCTAAAAGGCGATGTAAACCACCGGTCTTTGTATCAGAGAGATAGAACAAAAACTAGTCGGTGAGATGATCACCACACTCATTAGCTACCAGTATAAATTGCTGAATACTGTGAACACCTTTAAAATTAAAGTCATGCAAGTTCTAAAATCACAGGTTGTCAGATAAGGTTTTTTTTGTCAAAGAAAAGTACCAGATAGCAAAGAAATCATTACTTTGTTGTAATCAAGGATAAACTTTGCCACCCCGTTTTTCTCATAGAGATGCCATTACTGCTGATATGGACAATTAACTGTATTTGAAAAATATATTTTTCAAAAATAATCTACATTCTCCATCATCAGTTTTGAGCACAAAATCACTTTCAGAGAGATATTTCAAGTCCCTCAGTTGGGGTAAACTGGTATAGCTACACAGGAATGGAAGACAATACGCTAATTTATGAGGGCTGCCAGTCTATGGGATTGGAAGCTGTCAGCAGTGGGTGAGCCTATTCTCCCCTCAGGTCAATAAAACAAACGGTCAGATCAGGCCTAAGAATTTCTGATGCTCACAGTGGTGGATGCTTGGTCTCTCAGTACAGAAATTATTGCATGAAGAACATTGCAAGTACCATCCCAGAAGCTAAGCATAAATCATCTGTGAATATTGTCTACTGATGTTGAGAAACACTGAGTTTTTTTGGTATTAGCTTTTCATAAAAGAGCTTTCTACTGTTATTTTTAGAGAATTCTGGGGATGCAACTGCCTCTTGTTCAAGAATCTAAGTATGATGTCTGACTATGACATCTCTGAGTACCATGCCTAGGATGCCCTTTTTACAGATTTACTGAACAGCTGAGAAGCACCAGCACTTAGATTGCTCCTTTGCAGAGGGGTGTTACTTAGTAGATGACAAAGAAAGAGCAACCTCAAACACACCTTTCTTAATTCAAACGTTAATTCGATTTGAATGCATACTTTACTAGGTGTTGCCACCCAAATCTCTGACCAATCAGCATCCCATCCAATGTATTCATATGTACAATGAAACTACCACACGCTGCCAAAGCATTAAGCAGCCTACAGAAAAGGGTGAGGAAGGAGGAATGTGCTTCTACTTCTTGTTCTTGGGTAGAGCAGACAATGGGAAACATCTTAGTCCAGGGGTTAGTCCAGAACCAGAATCCACCTCTGCTTCCACTCTGGCCATAATGCCTTTTCTATTAATTTTAAAAGGTAGTAAAGAAAAATTAAATGTTATTATCCAAAGGCCAAGATTCCAGTGATAAACTGGGATATTGTCTGAGATGTTAATAGCGAGCACTAAAGACATGCTCTGCAACTGTGGGGCAACATTTTTACTGAGTTTGGCAGGAGAGTCTCTTCTCTTCATTCCCTCAGGCTTTTGCTTAGCTTAGACAATATCACAAGGAAGGGCTCTTTGCCCAGAGGTTTTCACTGCGTATTTGTTGGGGATTTTTGTTTGTTTGTTCATCCACATGGCTTACTGCCAGCTTATGAAAGCTACAAGCCTGTCACCAGGAGTTCACCAGTCTGAGAGAGGAAAAACAATTGTTAGAAGTCAACCTGATTCCATACCTTTAAAGTGTCACGGAATGAAGCACACACAAAAGAGACATCCCAATAATGTTGTGATGCTCCCTTATTTTAGACATGGATCATAATGAAGCATCAATTTCTACAAGAAATCAGTAGAGGTTTGTCTTGACTTGGACAACCTAGTACAAGAACATTAAGGTCTTCTCTTAGTGTAAGCAGAACCTCCCCCACAGGTTTGCTTTTCCAGAACTACTGACGCTATCCTTAAGAAAACAAAACTCTTCTTACTCCTATCAGACAGGTTTATTTCAAAGGTTTTCAGGGCACTCTGTACTCAAACACATGAGAAACCAAACAATTACATCATTTTGAGCTATACTAGGAAAAGCAAAGAGGATTCCCTGGAAACAGGAAACCCTACTTTGTAGAGCTCATATTCCCACTGCAGACAGTGGATAGCTTGGATACAGCCAGCTGAGAGGATCAGAAGTATCATCTGGAGATGGGGCAGGAGAGAAAAACACTGGGTCAAATCCCAGCTGATGTGAATCACTGTAACTCCACTCAAGTTAGCAGGGTTGTGCCGATTCAAGCCAGCTGCGGGTCGAACCCACAGTGTGTTTTGCAAGTCTATTTTCAGCTCTTCAGGGCTCTGCTCTGTTTAAACATTCACAACACCCACTGAAATTAATGAGAACTGTGTGTGCAGAACACTAGTGTTATTTCTTTTTAAATATTTGGGAGGTGCTCAGAGACTGTGATAATGAGTGCCTATATTAGAACCCAGACAGAATGGTATTGAGTCATTGGACCCTTAAGTGGGAGAGCATTTCAATTTTGGCAAATAAGGAATCATCATTAATAGATGTGGGGGTTCTACCTTTGCCAGCTCCCAGACACAGTGTGTTTTTCCATTTGCTTTGGGCTTGTGTAAGCTTGTCTAAGGAGGCCAGCCTTGCAGTTTGAGAAACACTGCTAGCAGCCACCATACCCTCATTCCCAGCTAAATTAAACCTTATTATGCTGTAATTAACCTTGCCTAACTTGTTCTGAGTTACAGCAGTAGGTAAAAAAATCATGCTTTTCCTAGGCTGTCCCCAAGAAGCATTTTTACATATCAGGATTGCCTACTCGTCAAATATTTCCAGCTTCTCCTGAAAGCTCTTCTGAAGATCACAGCTCAATTGCTGACAACATCAGAACTCTTCTTGACTTCAGTGAGGCCAAAATCACCTACAAATATACTTGTGCACCTCATGTTCATGCCAGATGACATATTTTTGAAGCAAACACAACACCATGGGAGTGATGGTGAGAATACACATACATACACCCTGTTAGTTTTTATGGTTTAAAACACACACACATGCAAGCTCACTAAGTTTCCTCGGTCAAATTTAAAGAAGTAAAATTCCATTTTATGAGTTAGTCTGTTGCTTCTTTTATTTAGATGCAAGGTTTTTTTAAAAAAAAAAAGGAAAAAGAAACCTAACATATTTCCGTTTGATACTTGGAGTAAGGGTGAAAATAATGAGCACAAAGTAGGAAAAACTTCTTATTTACAAAACTACTCTTTTACAAGAAAAATTAATTGTTGGCAGAATTACTGTTTCCACTTTTTTTTTCTCCTTCTTTTAAAAATCCAAAATTCTTCAGCTGTGTTTTGAAAACCTCAGCATTTTCACTAAGGTCCATCCAACTTGATTAAATCCACAGACCTTCAAACCAGGCCATCAATGCCACGGTCTGAAAAGCATATGCCCATTAAAGTCATTGTGATTAAGGTAGAAGAGAAAGTCCAGATAATCCTTTAACTGCCTGCAAGAAGTGTGTGCATGGAAAATACAGTATAAAAGAGCACAGCATAAAAGGTACACTGCCTTAAGTAGAAGGGCACTCAGAAGTTAGACATTAGGAAAAAATTCTTCACAATGAGGTTGGTGAGAGGCTGACATAGGTTACCCAGGGAAGTTGTGGATACCCCCTCCCTGGAAGTATTCAAGACTAGGTTGGATGGGGCCTTGAACAGCCTGGTCTGGTGGGAGGTGGCCCTGCCCATGGCAGGGCAGTTGGAACTGGATGGGCTTTAAGGTCCCTTCCAACCCAAACCGTTCTATGATTCCATGATTCATTCTATGGAAAAAATAAAAGTGCTATCATTGAACACATGATATTACCGGTGGGAAGCCCCTGAAGAGTTCAGCCTGGAGAGTCAAAGACAATCTGATTTTTTTTAAAATCCGTGTGTCTGGATGTAGAGGAACAACAGGTAGAACAGCCTGCCCGGAACAGAGCCGGCTGACAGCAGAGTTCATCCTACCTGTTCCAAGATATTGAATTCCTCAGTTCTCACAGCACACCCAAAACTTTTTAAGTACTTGCACTGTCATTACTCTTTCTGCCATCCCGAGCCCAACGCGACGCGATGCGATGCTGCTCCCCCCGCTCCGGCGCTCCCAGTCGCTCCAGCCGGGCCCGAGCCCATCTCTGCAGGTCTCCGGCAGCTGCGGGGGGCTGGCTCGTCCGGTGCGATGCCCGGGCCTCGCTGGTCAAGTGGTCCTAAACATTTCACAATTATGATAGAGAACTGTTGAACTGTTAAGAACCACTGCACCAAGGAGGCTGAGGAACGGGGTGGGAGGGGGGGAGCGGGGCGGGGGGGCTCGCATCCCCGCTCGCTCCTAGCCCGGGGCTTGGCTCTTCCTCTCGCCACGGCGATCCTGGGGATGAGACAAAACACATGGGAGTGGGCAGAGCGCCCGGTCCTGCCCTGCCCTGCACGGTGCCCCCGGTCCCCCCAGCCCCGCCGCTTACTCACAGCCACCGTCCCGCGAGCATCCCCCTGGCCTTGCAAAGCGCGGAGGCAACGAGATTTCTTTAAAAGGGGAAGAAAAAAAAAAGTGTAAAAAAGAACAATAACAACAACAAAAAAAAAATCGCTCCATTCTCCGCAGGGGACTGAGGCGGCTCCCCACCACCCCTCCCGGCCGCCCCTGTGCCGTGGCTGCCCGTGCGGGGCCCTTTTATACCCGCGCGGGTACCTCGGGTGGATGAGCCGTCCCCTGCCGCGGCAGCCAGGAATGCAGCCCTCGCCCCTCACACGACCAGTTTTTCCAGGCTGCCTTCGCACTGACGGGGCGGTTTTTTTGGTTGGTTTGTTTTTTTTTTCTTGTTGTTGTTGTGGTTGGGGGTTTTTTTTGTTGTTGTCTCCAGCCATCATCTCGGGGCGGCCCAAACGTCAGCAGGTAGAAAAGAAAAGGACAAACCTGTTCCAAAAAGGCGGTGCATTTCCTCCCTCCCGCCCTGGCACCGGGGTGGAAACTGCTCGACAGGTTTCGCTGGAGGTGGCTCGGGGAGGTGAGTAAGAGACACCACCCTCTGCCCTCCTGGCAGGAGCTGCCCTGCCCTCGGCACCTTCACAGTTTCCCCCTCGCCAGCCGTAAAGAAACGAAACCCGAACAACACAATAAAAAAGCTCTAAGACGGCTCGTCACGTTCTCTGGGGGATTTCATTGCCCCAGCGCGATCGCTCGCCCTGGTCCAGGCTCTATCCTTGTGGCGTTTGCCCCTTGGTGAGGAAAGCGGCTTCTAAATCAGTCTTCTTCCAGGGAAGATCTGAGGTGGAGAGGTCTGGTCTCCTGCCTTTCCCGACGTTCAGAGCCAAGTCTCCCCTCCTCTCCCACCCACCAAAATTGAGAGAGGTATGGGGATGTTGCCTGCCAAAGGCAAAGTGCAAAAGACCCCAGCATCCCTGCGAGGGCTGGTACTGTGTACAGGTGCTGCCCTGCTCTTTGGAAGGGTAGCACTGGGTACCCCTCTCAAGCCTGGAAGTGTTCACTGCTAGCTTTATTATCCTGAGCGTGGGGGTTTCTTTGCTCAGAAACGGTGCGAGAAACCACCTGCTGCGCACCCCATTTTCCCAAATCCAATCCATGGGGCTGGGCTTGCCCACAGACCTGCTGCTATTTCCCCAGGTGAGGCATTGGAGAAGTCACCATCAGGGAGCACTGAGCCTTTTCAAGCTTACTTTCTGCTGCTGAATGTTCCCAGCCTTGAGGAGATCATGCTACTTCATTTCAGATCATGCTACTTCATTTCAGAAAGGCAAGACTAAGAAACCAGGACTGAGAACTGTGAAGAAAGGCCTGATTTTTTCCGAGCTGTTGGGCAGCGGGGAGATCACTCTGAACTTCCAAAAATCACTCTGCTTGCTCATTGTTACTCCCTTAACCAAGACTTAGGGAGCAACCAGCTCTGAGTCTGAGTTTCTTCAAGAAATTCCCCTTTATTTTAGCCTCTTCATTGACAGGATAGCACTGAAACCTAATTCACCAAGGCTTCCAAGCCTTGTTGTTAGGGTGAGCTAAAAGGCCTTCACACCTTGCGACCTCAGGATGGAGTTTTTGGTGACCTAACAGCAGTTTCCCGAGGTGGCAGCAGGGATGCTTGTCACAGGTGGTGCCGGGCTACCTGCGTGGCCTGACCTGTACTGTTCCTGCCAGTCAGCCCAGGAAACACCATTTCAAAAAGATGTGGATGGAAACTGCTCTGCCAGTGACTCAACCTATGGCCTCAGCCAAGTCACTTCACCACACCTTGAGAGGAAGCGATAATGCTTACCTACCTCATCTTATGAGGCTTCACTAATGTTTATATAGTGTTCTGAATGTTTAAAGAATTGTCTAAGTGCTGTGTATGAATTTTGGTGCTCCAGATCCTATGATCTTTGATCCTTTGAAAATATATAGGAGACTCAAGCTGGTCCTGGAGGAAATGCAGGTGTCGCAGAGCAGCAGGGGAGGGAGAAGACCTCGTGGCTCTGTTGCAGCTATTCTAGCATTGCTTGTGCCAGAAGCAGGAGCAGACAGGTTGCTCTGGAAGCCTATGCAAACCTCATGCTCAGGAAGATCCCCAGGTTTAGGCTGGAGGTGTTTCAGTCAACTTTGGAAAACCAGCTCCTGCTCTTCTGCTCTGTCCTCTCATACTCAAACCCAGAAGTTCATTTTGTGTGTAATTCCAAATATCCCAGTCTGTAGGGGTTTTCTGGATCTTCTCATTCTCCCAAAAGGATTTTTGCTTGCCTTGGAGAGAGGAGAGTGCACTATTTGTGAGTTAATTCAAAGGGGACCTCTGTCTTTGACATCAGTAGAAATCTGTGGAAGCAAGGCTGCTCTTTACTCCCTGTCAGAAGAGCGATTTGTTTTACGACTCAGTGTTCTAGATCTCCCACTCCTGCTGGTGATGTACACAGCATGCACAGCATGGTCGCAGGAGCTGTACTTCATGTATAATCCCTCACCCACTATAGTGCAAATTCTCATCTGCCCCTGACAAACACAAACCCACACCTATGCCCACAGCTCCACAATACCACTCAGCCAAATAATAACACAACTGTCCATACTAATGGGGTGCAAAAGCCCTTTCCAGCCAAACCAGTCAGAGCTCACTACTGCACTGGTGCGATATATGATCCCCAGAGATCCCATTGCTGTTCTGCTCCCAGCTCAGACACACATGGCTGATGGTCACTAAAGAAGGACTCAGAGCCCTAAGTGGGGAATTGCCTGGAACAGCCAGGGGTAACTCAAGAACCTAAATGGGGTTTAGGCAGGATGAATCACCTTCTGATTTGGATTGTTTTAAATAATTTTTGGTGTTTTGTTGTTTTGGTTTGGTTTTTTTTTTTTTTTTCAGGGAAGAATATAACAAAAGAGAGTACAGACCTCGTGTTTCTTTGTAAGAGGTGGCTAGAGTGAACTTCATTGGCTTAGAGAGATACACCTAGTAAATGTATGAATTCCCTTAGATCACTAGTATAAAAAATATTCTTTTTTTTAGAAGCTTACATGTTACAGAGCAGTAAGCAAATGTACATTTAATTTATTTATGTAATTATTTAAGGAGTTCTGTTTCTTGTCTGCATACCATCAGTTATGAAAGTAAGAAAGATAAAATCCTGCTACCTCTGTTAGCTAGGTAGAGTCTCACAGAACAGGCTGAAGGCTTGAAAAGTCCAAGAGTAGAAGTGCCAACAATAGAAGTGGACAGATAGCATTACAAAAGGGATAAGCCATGTATTAATTTTTCTTCCATTGTGTAAATACAAAAATGATGAATCATTAAAATACCAGAATTTATTCTGAGATTTTATAGAGGGAACAATTTAGTTGTAATAGAATGAACAGTAATTAGTCCTTAATTTCTATTGATGGTTAAACTAGGTATTGTTTATCTCCTACTTTTTTCAGTTGCATATATGTGACTATAGTAGTTTTGTGCTTGGTTTTTAAGGGATCACAGTGCAATAAATGGCTCTGTTAAGCAAGCAGCAGGTAGGTCTCCCATGTGTTTGCAATCCAGATGCACAAACACAAAGAAAAAAAATATGCTACCCACCACTGTGGATCCTTTGCACTAACTGTTGGGAGCTCTCTGATTGAGTTGACACTCCTGAAACCTGTAGGAGCAGTACACTGTAAGATGGAACATAGTGGCTTGAGCGTCTTGTACAGCAGGCAGAGTTTTCTTGGAAGGTGGAATGAAACACTGATCAGCTGATAGTGCCAAACAGAGAGGGCAGCACAAAAGGAGACATGATGCCAGGGGTGATTGTGAGAGACAAAGAGCTGGCTGGGGATGAAGCAAAGATGAAGGGTAAGCTTGTGAGCAGACATAAAAGGTGCACTGTTTGCATGACAGCATATGGAAGATCATGAATGCTCTGGTAATAAAAGAAAGACTGTATTTCAAGGAGGTTCTACCATGAAAAAATGATATTGTGAAAATGACTGGGAGGTGATATCATTATTATCTGTCAATATCCCCATAATCTTTTGGTAAAAGTTCCCAGTACTTTCCTACCAATCCATTATTCCACCAATGGAAGGGCACAGGACAACCCAAAATACTGTCCCTTGTACCACAACCTGTTTTATCTGGCAGTTCTTAACTTAAAATCAATTCAGCATGCAAACTGAGCCTGGACATGGAGCTTACTGTTTCTTGGTTTATCATTTTTAGCTTCTGCAGCATTTCCCTATGGATTTGCTATTCTTGCTCTTCTATTGCTCACCAAAATTAGGTTGGAAGTTTCTAGAGAAAAGACTTGAAGTCTGACATGTCCTGTAAAAGTACCTGTTGTATCCTTGGGCCTAGTAAATAGAAAAAAACATGTGCAAGTGGATTTTCTCCCACCCTGGGAAATCAGCATTCCATATGTTCATGGCAAACACTGATGGGGCAACTTCTTGTTTACTTTAGTTGGTTCAAACCCATTTGTCAATATAGCAGCCCACTACGTGTCACATGCAAGCATAATAATAGCTTGATAGTACCTTGTTTTGCAGTAATAAACATCTTGAGTGATGGCCTAATGCTTCCTCACAAATAGGAAGCCTTTTGAGATTATCATCCAAATAACACCAAGTAATTTATAGAGAAATAAGATGGGGTGGGGTGTTTTTCTAACCAAGAATTTTCAGAAAGATTGAGGGCTTGCCATTCAGTAGTTAAATTCCTAATGATATGCTAGAAATTAAAATTCAGATAATATCTTCATTTGAACCTAAGAATTCACATTTTATTGGAAAATGCGGCCACTGCACAAAATTTTGATTAAATCCAAGATTATCAGTTCAGCAGGAGAGGGGTTTGTATCTTATGTACTCTGTCTGAACAGACAGTTCACTGTCCCTGAGCACTACAGAGGTTTCATACCAATTCAGTGTTCATACGAATTCTGCTCTTCACTGTTTCATTGTTCTGATCTAACACTGTGTTCATCCCAGAGGTTATCTGTGTAAATTACATTATACAAATTAATGTCCATTTTTTCCTTTCTGGGAGAATTTATCAAGTCAAACTTTGTCTGTATACAGTAGCGCAATAGCCAGCAGTATATAACCATATACATTTTCTGGTTTCTACTTCAAATTTTCCATTTAATTGTTAAACGTCATTTTTTTAATAACCAGTCTAGAATAAGGAGACCTCAGGGCTTTGCACACTTGGTGCTGGATCAGTCGGTACAATTACCAGGGCATCAGGAGTTGGGGGTGGGGGGGAATAGTGAAAAACAATCCTTGTGCTGCAGACATGACTCATGAGCTGTCAAGCAGATGTGTGTTGGGTGACGAATCAGCCTCTACATCAAGACCTTCATATTATGGAGAAGCTTCAACTCCAGCCATAGAAGCCGTAAAAAATAAAAAAATAGGAAAAGCATATTGCAATAATAATGAGGTATTCTGGTGTAGGTTATCCTTTGCCACGACTTTCCACAGGACACTTACGAGCCACAACAGAATCGTTGAGATGACGGTTTGAGTTATGAGTATGAGAAATGGATTTCACCAAGTCCTGTTTAGAAATCAACTCTGGATGAAGAAGCTCTGTAGTATTTTTACTGAATTTCAGTAAAGTTTGGTCTCATGGTTACTTTTTTCCTCTCCTCACAATTCATTCTCCTTTCTCCTCTTTTTTTGTGTTTTGTCTTTTGGGAATTTTTTTTAATTGACGTAAAAATACAAATTAAATAGACAGTGAACATGACTTTGACATGACCAGTAATTTTGAATGCCCCACTTCCCAGGTGCCTGGCTCTATATAGCGCAAAAGGAGACGACTACAAAAGGAGCTGACTTTCAAAAATTGTCAGTCACCTTTTATTCCACCATCAATGTTCAGATCCTGGAAGTTGACACTTGAAATCACTAACTTTTCTGAACATTTCAGCCAATCAATTCGTATTTAAGATTAGCTGCTCTGTGGGTGTGTGCGCTTTATTAACTTTGTATGATTGCAATGAGTAATTGCGATAGCCATCACAAACCTTGTACCAACTTTATTTTTCACATTCATCAATGAGCTGTTTTTTCAGGGTTAGCAGAATTACATGTCCTGCACTATAAAGCCAAAAGAAAGGAAGCCTTTACTAATGATTTGACCATCTATTGTGATTTCCCAAGTATTTGCTGGTTCAAACCCTCGAAGACAGAGTCAGAGTGTGACTTCGCACTCATACGTCTAGTTTTATGTCTCTGAATGTAGAAGTTTCCAAAGAACAGTGGTGAATGGTGACACAGTTAAGGGCAGAGAGCTTGGTCAAAATGGTCCAATAAACTGACTTATTTCACATCACATTTTTGTCAGTCGGCAGAGATAACAGACAGATATCTTTGTCTTGAAGCCTTGGATCTCTCTGGGATTCAGCAGAGATCATGCTGGATGTCTTGCCTCAAGGGTGCTGGGAATCATATCACCCAAACCTGACATTTCAGTGTGAATTGGAAATTCAGATGTGCCACAGAAAGAATTTGATGCATCAAAATCCCACTTTCACTGGGCCATAGTCACAAAAATCAACTGCAAAACATACCCAGGAAGGAAGTCACACACCCTGAAACATGCAAGTGTAATTATTAATGCAGAGGCATCACCATCAGAGAATCTCACCAGCGCAGCAGCTTCTTGCATATGACAGGATTAATTTACAACTCTCTGTTCTAATTGCAATAACTCCTTATCTCTCAGCAAAGATTGCCATTAAAGATTCCTTCTTCTTTACCTTGAAATTCTTTTCTTTGCTATACGTGACTGTTGCTACTGAATTGTCAGGACTGCCATTCCCCTTCTATGCTAATAATTAATCATTTAAGTTTAAATAATTGGCAATCAAGGTGTAAAAATAACCAACTGACTTAAATAAATACTATTCTTATTCTCTTGTCCTTTTCTTTTCAGGTTTCACTGTGTGGAGTCTCATTTAATTACACTTGTAAGCTCTTTAAACCAGAGTCTGTGGCTGTTGCACTCCAAGCACAACAGCCTAATAGGATCTACAACAGTGGCACTGCAGAAGAAATACATTTATTGCACACATAAACATGCAACTAATGGGGCTCATCTGTACTCAGAAGTGCTACATGCACTACCAAGCAGGCAATTCTGGCCAGGTAGCATCTCCCCTGGCCACCATTTTTCAGGTTCCATTTTGAAGCTGAGAAGATGTGAAAACATGTCTTGAGAGTGGTTATCTATTGTTGTGATATTTATTGCTGCTGCAAGACAGAAAACAATCTCCTGGCCTTTTCCTCTCTGGTCACGCAATGTGCCATGCATCAAGTAACAGGTTGCCAAAGCCTGGCAGCACCTGTGTGTGGAGGAGGCTGCAGAGCGAAGCTCCAGGATGTTGTCAGTTGGCACCTTTCCATGGATTTGGCTGACACCTCCCTCCAATGTGCAGCACCCTGGAGTGGGAGGGAGGTGCTGGTGTGGAGCTCAAAACGCCAGTGGGAGTGTACAAGATAGGCACCAGCTGAGCATGCCCAAACAGGTGAGTCTGGGCAAGGCTGGGTGAGGGGGAAAGGGGTACTGCCTCTCCCCTGCCAATGGAGCCCATCAGTAGTCATGGTCCCCATTCGTTATATCCTCCTGTTATGTCATTGGCAATTTTAGTCAGATGGCAACACCGATATGGACATCAAGGACCAGATCCTTTGACCATGAAATTTGTATCAACTCTTCCTTACAGGGCCACATTAGGTAGTACTATTTTGTGTGGTTCACACTAGACATTTGATTTCGTTGCTGTGATTCAAGATGCTTGTCTCAACTACACTTCTGAGATGCAGGCTTCTGCCTCTTCCCATTCACTTGATCACAGGTAAACAAATATATGTCTAATGAAGTTTCTAATGCAATTTTCAGGTAGACACTTTGCACAAATAATAAATCTGGTACTACCAGATTTTATTCTGAGTCATGGACTATCTGAGATGGTAACACTTGAGTCCCACAGATTCATTTGTATGATGCATTAAAGTATTTTGCATATCTTATAAGCTTTCTACATTAGTAGCTGTTCTAAAAAAGTCAATAAAATGAAAGCGTTGTTACAACCATGTAATCAGGCACCACAGTGTCATAAACCATTGTTATAGAACCATGGAAAGACTAGTCTTACTAGTCTGGAAGATGATTATACTGTTGATAGAGTCCACTTGGTAGAGACACAAATGTATCAGCACTGCTTGTGATGACATACACCGCGCACATTTGATCAGTGCATTTTGATTTCTTGTTTTCCCCCATCATACAATTACTCAGGTTTATCTTGGTAATCTAACAAATTGTGATGCTGGAAACTAAAAGCATTTTATTTCTTACACTGCCATGGTAGGTTCTATGCAGAGATCAGCATAGGTACCTGGAGAAGGGGATTGCACCCACAGCTGAATTTGATCACATTATTGGTCCGATGGTGTTTTGTGTGGCAGTGGAACAAGGCATATTTTGTCTTCTATGTACAAGGGATACACTTCCTCATTAGTCATTTCACACCTTGAACCCACCTTAAAAATGGAGGAATCTTCCAACTAGATCACAATCTTTTTGGAAGAATCCCAGTAGACCACACCATTTAGAAGAGTGCAAATAATGAAAACCTGATTCAAGGAAGATAAAAGGGTTTAGTTCCAGATGAGAGATTTCATCATCACTCATTGCTGAACACCAGAATCCTTGTATGAGACAACCGAGACGTGCTGTAGTACAGTAATTCTAAATTAAGCTGTGCAAAACTGGAGTTATTTAGCAATTTAAGATGAATGAGCAGATAGCGAAGCCTTGCTGAACAACAGATTTAATTCAGCAAGTACTGATCAGACACAGTAAATTTTGTCAGTGGGTCAGCCAGCCTTGACAGATGCTAACAGTTTACAAAGATTACATGCAATAAGAGAGCAAGCATGTGCTGATTTTTCAAATAATTAAGAATGCCCTTCCATCACAAAAGTTTTATAAGAGAATCTCCAAACAGAAACTTAATGTTTTCAGACATCAGTCAAAAAGAAAGCGGCTGCATTCAGGAAAGCAAAGTTGTAACTCAAATCAGACCGAAACTTGGACATGTTAGTTGTGCAAACCTCTGCTTTCTTCAGTGTCAGGGAAGTGCTGACACAGGCCAAATAGTCCCTGTCCCTTGGCAGTATTAGCTGGATCATTAGGAAAAAGAAATAAAGTGGAAGCTGGGTATTGTCTTTCAAGTGAAGAAAGCTGTAGAATTGATGTGGAGTTTCCTCTATGGAGAGGCAGCAGAGGTTCCACTACCAGCATTCATTCCCAGAACATTGCTGCAACTTAAAACAGCCAACACTGGAAACAAATCCAACATCTGCACAGAAGCTACGAGACTCGGATTATTGACAGTCATTTTTTGGCCTTTGTATAGTCACTGCTGAAACTGCGCACAACAGGATGGTCACAAACCTGCAGCAGCCCCTCTGATCCTCACACACTGGCAGGCTGTCTCAGGAGCTTCTGCATGTGCCTGGCATAGCATCTCACTTGGTGCTTTTGCAGGTCAAAGAAAGATACAGCCCAAAAATTTGCATAGTCAGATTGAAGCTGGTAAAGAATGGGAGCTGCTGCCATTTTCAAACACAAACTACAATGTCATCTTTATGTTCCAATAAGCATTAAAAACTTACATTAAAAATATCACAAGCTTTTCTGCTAAAAATAATGCAAAACAGACATCATCCAGTTTCTACCATGCTATTCCAATGTGTTGTGTATAAAATATCAAACACAGATCTGCAGATGACATATGTGCAAGATCTAACAAACTAGAATTGGACATCAACATGAAAGGGTACCTGGACATCATGGGTGACCGGAGTTAAAGCTGTTATAGAAGTTACAAAAGGGACCCACAGCTAGTCCCAGCAATAGAACGAGCATGTTTGCATTAGTAATGTACAGCCACCTAATCTGTAAACCTTTACCAAACAGAAGATGGCTGGATAAAAATAAGAGCATATTTGATCTTTTCGAGGATGAGCTGAAGGACAAAAATCAGGATTTAAAAAAATTAAGCTGCCCCTGGAGTGTCTAGCATACTTCAACTAATGAAGGAGATTCAGCTGCTTACAGTAACTAAAACAAAGAGGTAGAAGTAAAAAAGAAGAATTTTCATTCAAAACTTTGCTTTTGAGTAATAACGATGTAAATCTTAAGGGTTACTACACACAAATAGACTCATCATAAGACTGGGGGTTATCACAGGAAGTATAATTCTGATTATTAAATCCACTGCACGCAGCAAAGGGTCTAATAGACAAACAAGACCAACACAGGATCTTGAAAGTATGATTGAAGCTCATCCCTGACACCAAATCAACAGCTGAAGTTTCTGGACTTGTCTGGGTGCTTCTTGCCACTTTTTTAACAACAGCACCCTACAATACAGTTTCTCATAATGTCTGTAGACTGTTACAGTTCTTGAATAAAATTTTGACATATACAAAAGATCCAATTCTTTCTCAGATAAACATTAAATATGCATTCATCCCCTTGCAATTTAAAGATTTTTTTTTTTAGATATTTCTCTATTTATAAGGTAAACCGCAGATTTTCTAACAAGTTGAATGAGCACTATCTTATGCAAGATAACATATTAATAGGATATATATTTCTGTAGAGGTTTGTCCGAAAGAAGCTAATAACTGCTTTACTCTCACTGTAAACATGACCCAAACCTTTACAAGCTTCTAACTGGAAGTCCTCTTACTAGATCACATTTCTAAATGCTATCCTTCATGTCTCTAACTGGCTCATATGCAGGAAGAAAATGGTTATCTGTTTTCTTCCCTCTCCTTCAATTTTACTGTTGAGACTTGTTATTTCAGTAATTCATACCATAATATCATTGTTTTTTCAAAAGAAAAGGAAGTATGTTTCAATGGATGTTGTATTTTAGAAATAAAAGAATGTTATCATTTAGAAAGCTTTCTCTAGATCAGATGAGCCCTTATTGAAAAGTTAAAGGAAAATATTGATGCTTCTGTATACGTTACAGTCATTCTGGTATAGAAATAAAGAATGCATGCTGCTATGGACAAATTATTGCATCTAAGAATCATTGAAATAAAGACAAATATTCCAGTCCCAAGGAAGTCACTTGAAGAGAAGTTTACCAAGGAATTTCCTAGATCAATGCATCAAGTTTTAGACTACTGACTAGGCAAGAGTTAAGATAATAGGTCTTAATACCATAGGAAAAAGAGTCTGTTCATTTGTTTTCTCCTGATAGTAAAAATTTTCACAAACATTTCTTTGTTACATACATCACCTTTGCAGATAAGGTCATTTACAGATAAAGCACCAAAAAAGTGATGAAATTGAAGCCTGATTTTTTAATGATAAATCTCATTTACTTAATTCCATATTAAATTTATTAAGTCTAAAACATGTTTATTACTATGTAACATCAATTAGTAAATAATGAGACAGCACAGTTGTAATTTTTGTGACCGTAGTGAAGAGGTGCACTACTCTTCACAGGCAATTTTTTGCTTTTGTTTTGAACTGGAGCATACAAAGCGTTTCCTTAGACTACATGCACAGTTACCTTGTTTTAGGGGGCTCTGATACATGACATACTTTGGCATCTTTTAATACCAGCAGGCTCAGCAAGTAGTCCATGCAGCTTTTCTCCATGATAAGAATAGCTGTGGGAAGGCTGACGAGTATAAAGAGGAAAAAGAAAAAAAACTATCTGCACTTCAAAGATTCCCTTTAGATGAGGTAGATAGAACATCCACATAGATTATTGCAGAAGCTGTAGGTGAAATTAAAAATTGCCGTCTCCAATATATGCAGTTGCCTGAAGTATTCTCTACATTTACATATTCTAGGGCGGACACAGCTGGAAAGATACATATTGCTTTTTTATTTAGTCTGAAAGTGTTGGGATTTAAAACTTGGGGTCTGTTAATACTGAGATCACATTTACAGTCCAAATAATTATGTGTCCAGCATGCAGCAATCTTAATTATATTCTGCTCAGGATGTGGAAAAGATGCTATTAGAAATAAGCCCATCAATTCACTTAGACAGTCCCACAAACACGCTTTATGGCATTTGCCTCCTACTCTTTTTAAGTGAGGTTTTATAGTGTTACATTGGTGAAGAGTAGTACACAACTGCAGGCAGATGCCCATGACTGATCCAATTGTTTGCACTGACACTCACAATTGCTGTAATTGCATCTGAAGTGATACAAGGCATTGCAAAAAACAGACAAAGTGAAACCAACATTGTTCCTCAGAGATTTTATTAGTTGAAACCCAGAAATGCACAATCAACTGTCTTTTCTTTGTACGAATTCACCACAGCATTTCTGTGTGATACATCTCCAATACTATCCTCATTGATTTAACATAAGAACATTCAAAAGGTCTCTTTAAAAACAGAATTTGTACAGTAAAGGCAATACATTCCAGCCTCACTTGTTTATAAAAAAAGTTATTAAAAGATAAAAGCAGCAAATCATTTTTAGAAATCAGTAAGAACTTAATGTGATCCTAAGTAAAGAGCATTTCTACGCTCTGGCTTTCCTGTGTGCTCCTGTGTGCTCCAAGTGCAACTACCATTGTTCCTTTCTTCTTTCCTTCCCATAACCGCTGAACACCATTAATGTTCAATGCTGATATTTCCGAAGAAGAGTGACCACCTTCTAAAGCCTCTGGAGAAAGAGAAAATGGATGTTTAGAACTGCGCAGCATCAAAAACCTTCCTGAGAAGAGGTTACCTTGTAGCCTGCTGAGCAAGTTCTCATGCAGTACCAAAGACTTCCATCAGAATGCCTACACTACTGGTGGCTCAGTCCAAAGGAATTAAAAGGTGATCCATGTAGGAGCTGAGGATTTAACACATTCACTCCCCACTTACAAAAGAAAAGTTTCTTTTGAAGACATATTTCATTGAAAATGGAAATCTCTTTGTATCATAACCCATATTCTGAAGGTATCTTTAGCATCTTCATCTTGAACACTGGAAAACTTCAATTTAAATGCTCAAGTCTGCAATTATATCTAATCCTTCTATTTCAGCTAATTCTGTCCTACATTCGTTTAGACCAGTACACAGTTATGAAAAAATAATATTGGCTCCAGTTGCAGTTAATTTTATTAAATAATGGAGATCATCTCCTCCCAATAATTTAATTGGTTTTAGACTTGCCAATATATTCATAAATTAATAAAATGGTTTGGGTTGGAAAGGATCTTAGAGATTATCCAGTTCCAACCCTTCTGCCATGAGCAGGGACACTTCCCACCAGACCAGGCTGCTCAAGACTGCATCCAACCTGGCCTCGAACACCTCCAATATTGGAGAAAAGATAACTAAACCAACAACATATTGCATCAGAAAAGAGTACTGAGAAATGAAAGGTGAGCGTTTTAAATGTCTCTAGTTGCAGCACAGCATTGAAGAAGGTAAAACACTCAGACAAGTTCCCTACAGAGAGACTTGTCAGATCTGATGCTTTGAACAGGAGGCTCACACCCTCTTCATAGCTAAGGAAACACACCTGTGTTAGCAGCATAAAAGAGATTCATGCTGGGAGCCTGCCTCAGAGACAACCAGGCAGCTACAGCTCAGGTCTGGGTAAGAAAGAGGCCACAGCACCATCCTATCCTGCACCCTGATGGGGAGCAATCCCTCGGCAAAGCTCTCTGCAGAAAGGGAGCCTTCTGCACTCTGCGTATACAGTACAACAAACTCCTATTAAGGATCTGCCCCACATTTCCCATGGTGGTTGACAACGTTACACCACAAGATGGGCCGTTGTAAGGTTCTCCATTAAAAGCTAGAGTGGAATGCTGTAGGTACCATAGCAAGGACCTCCGGAGTGGGAAACTGTGCAGCAGAATGGCAGAGATGTTCTCACAGCTCAAACAGACAAAGGTATCCTGTGCTGTGGGTATGGCACCCTGAAAGCCTGACAAAGGGCCCAGTAAAAGGAATTTCCTCTCTAATGCAGCCAAGACAGAGGAGGAATTTATTGCAATGGGTCAACAGAACAAGACATTGCTGCTCTGAGTGGTTTTATTTTGATAGCGTTTAGATTCCTAACCAAGTTCAGAACCACACAGCGGAACGCATCATAAAAAAGGACTCCCAGGCTCAGGCAAAAAGAGGAAAAAGGATTAGCCCCACTCTACAAAGAAGGATTAAAGTATTCAGAGTCATATCAGAAACTAAGGCTGGGACAGCAGCTGAATCCAGATACCCCAGGGTGAACCAGGGCTTAAATACAAAATCCTCCTTCATACATGTATATGCTGATCTGTACGTTTCAGAAATCTAGCACTTGAAAATGAGATCTTGCCTTCTTCACTGCTTTTGTCTAAGAAAGTCAAGAACCCTGAAAATGCAATCTTACCTTCTTTACTGCTTTTGTCTAAGGAAGTCAAGAACCTCCTGATGCCCTGTAGCTTCTGCCTGTAAGTACAAACATGAATAAATCCTGCCATCCTGTGCACCAGGACATGCAAATACTTACTTGTGGGAAGTATGAATATGTTACCACAAAATAATTAAAATCCAATTTGAATTTTAATTCCTCTGACATAGATGAGAAAATTCTGGCTCCAATAATTTATTACTTTGGAACAACACAAGGCTTGAGTTTGTAACAAACTCTAACCCGGTTTATAGTTCCCAAAGTAGCACTTACTTTTCCCAAACTAATATTATCTGACAGCGTGCGTTATTACTCACACAGCTAGCATGCTCTAGGGAGTACAGCCGTATGCACACTTACTACTTGTAGGGGTTTCCTGCCATCATAACCAGTTTGCTCCAAGTCTGCACCAGCTAGGTACCAGGCATACAGCCCATCCACATCGCCTTTTGCTGTAAGGCTGGAAAAAGAATAATTAATACAGGATCTAAATCTTTCAGTCCATTTCAGTGTGTTCCTGCTTCCTGTCAATTAGCTCAGCAGGCAAATGCTGAACCAGAACGCTCAATATGGCTGCCAGGGTAGAGAAGTGAGTAAAGGAACCCTATTACAACAGCTTTGAATAGCTGAGCAAGCAACACAGCTTGATGAATCAGTTCCTTAAATTAATAGGGCTGTGCTATAAGTACTTACAACAGGCTGGTTTCACATAGTGGGTGTGACTATGACCAAAGGGGAAAAAAAAGTCATGCAGTTTCATATTTCACAACACTATCTATCTCATGAAATGAGTAGGGGGGAGGGCAATGGCTAAATCAAGATGCAGCTCAGTCAGTGAGAGCACAAGCAGATGTACAAGCAATCAGCAGCCTTATTTAAAACCACTGAGGAACCCCTTGCACAAGTTTGCGTAACTAGGTTTGCTATCAGAAGTTATGACAGCAGATGTACATGATATAATTTGGAGAGCAACACAGATACAATTCTTTGAGTTTTATAAGATAATTTGTAAGACTTAAGTGGGCAGCAAGCAAAACCAAGCTTTTTAAAGATCACCTCTATCTGCCATCTGTAACAAGCAATAGAAAGGATCAAAATTAATCATACACAAATAAGTGAGTTAAAGTTTTCAGAGGAACGTACACTGGATTGTTTCTTTGTACATCTGCTGGTAGTCTCATCCATAATACTTTTGGTTCATTTTTAACTTTTATTTTGATAAAAAGAGGGTTAACAGCTTGTACCCACGCAAATACATGATCACCTGTACCAAGCCTGCAGACAGGCTGGGAGGACTACCTTCAGTGTTCTCGAGATACCGCCATCTGTCAGGCTCCAGACCTGAGCTTGCTGTGTGCTCGCAGATTGTTTCAGCAGAACCACACTGATAATCATCGAGTGAGGCTGAATCTCATTAAGAGAGGGAGAACCCTCCCTAAAATTAAGTTCAGAGTTTGCCGCATTAAACAGTGCTTGCTGTGGGGGAACAGCGTGCTGCTGGCAGCAGGGATGGAGGATGGTGACAGACTCCTGGGTAGGATAACCAAGCCAGGCAGACCTGGTGAAGAAGAGAGAAGGCTGGAAGATGCAAGGGGCAGTTGGTCAGGTAAGCTTATGGAAGAAACCGTGAAAGCAGGGCTGCAATATTCACTTCTCTGCTAGTCTGAAATCACTTCTGCTTTAGATTAAACTTCTCAAGTACCTTAAGTACCTTCAGGGGGGTGGAAGCCTTTAATTGCAGCAGCCTGAGGAGAAAGTCAGAGGCTTTTGTTTGCAGCAGTCCCAGAGGCTGGTCAAGAAAAGGGAAAACAAACTGTCTCTGTGTTCCTCCGTGCAACCCCAACAACCTTGAGACAGGGCAGAAGACCTGCAACTGGGGCCTCTGGGGGACAGAGAAGTAGCACTGGGGTGCTGTGAGGTTTAACAGAGCTTCAGTATGACATCATGAAGAAAAGGATCAATAAATCATTCATGAAAACTGCCATCATAAAAAAAGGCCCCTCAGAAGCAATAAGGAAACAGAGGAAGGCAAAGGAGGTCTAAAAGAAAGCTCAGTGAGAAGTCCTTAACGAAACTGCAGGGGAAAGTAATCATTAATAAAGGAAAAGTGTAAACATTGGTAAAGAACAGAAGAAATTACTTAGCAACCACTTCTGGAACACAAGAATCATCTTTATTTACAAAGACAAGTCTCATGCCATTGACACTGGAAGGTCTCAGAATTAAGTAACAAACAAGCAAACAAACTTGCTAGGTAAGTGAGAGTTACGAGTGTCTCCAACACCAGACAGGAAGGCACTGTATTTGCCAAACAGAATCTCATCATTCAGCCACGTGCAAAGTGGAAACCACTTTGGGCAAAGATGAGCACATTTAGAAATGTTACCAACCAACATACCCAGCGAGACTCAGCCAGCATCACTATAATCAACAAACAAGGACTAATGCACTTACTTGAAAACTAACTGTCTCATAGCACATGTTCAGAAAGAGCAGTTTAACCCACATTGCCAGAGGTTAAAACTGTGAAGTGGTCTCCTTCTGTGACATTAGAGCAATCCAAACACATAGAAGTAGCTTCAATTTGGCTGATCAAGGTAGAAATGTATTCTATGGAACTGTGACCCAGAGAACAAAGTAATGTAGCTTGTGAGGAAAATTTAGCTATCTCTTTAAATAGAAGATACCTATTAGTCACTAAATTGACTACAATCAAAATCACCACAAAACATTTTCTGCAATTCCAGATCTCCGTAGTCAAGCCATACATATCTGTATTTCCTTTAAACACTGTAAGAGTACTTAATCAACTATATACAGAGGACTTCTCAGGATACATGACAGGGACCTTTGCTCTGTATGTTTCTCAAAGATATTTACGCCAGCAATTCCAACTACAAGTTCATCCTCTGACAAGCAAGTTCATTACTTTATATCATGAAATAAAATAAAAATAACTTCAGCATACACTTACTAGAATGCTTAAAATCTGCTTTGTTGACAAAGAACTACTTCACACATTTTACTAAACTCTGACTGATACCTTTTACAGCAAATAACCCCAGATATTCTGCCTATTAATACTCTTTCATTTAGTAAAGATGATTATGTACCCATTTCAAAGTTTCAGCACAGCTAATATAGTCTCGATGATGACAGAGCCAAGATATCAAGAGCAGTAATAGCGCACTCTGATTGTGCCTCCTATCACACCAGCATCAAGCAAACTCAGTTACAAGAGCTGCTGTTTAAGGGGTGCTCTGTTACTGTCAAGGTACCAGAAGCGAAGCTGCTCAGGTCTCAGAGGGTTTAGAAGGATGAGGGCCAATGCAGTTCTAGCTCTGTAAAGAAATGAGTACAGTGAAATGATAACTTGGGGTTCTATCCTGCCTCCACAGGTACTAAGAGTTCATCTTTCCTAGGGTCATAAAGCTCTGCTTTTTCAGTGATTCTCCTTTTTCAGTGTCTATATAAAGTTATCAGGAAAAAACTTTCTTTTGTTTTTAAGGTGCATCATCAACCTCCCTCACAGAAGAGAAAAATTATTCTTTTCTTCCTTTTTTTTTTTTTTACTAAAAATCCTTCAATAGCAAGTTAAAAGTCCAGCACAAGGTATGTTTTTTTCTACCCTGAACACATTTGAAAGTGCTGCTCTTGACTAGTATCTCCATGTCTCTCTCAGTTGAGATAGACAGAATTCTTTGAAAGAGAGCAGGCATTAGAAGATTTGGTCCTAATTCCCACAGAGACATACTTATCCTTCCTCCAACAGCTTTACCTCCCAAGTTTATGTTAAATTGAAGAGGCTTATTATTCTGCAAGTTGCTGATTTGGAAAGGCTGCATCCTTGTATGATTATATCATATCATTTTATGAAATCTAACAATATGAAAGAGAAATCTGGTTTGGCTTTATGCCCCTGTTGAATTTTGTGAAGTACAGACTTGAACAGAGTATCTCAATTCTATACAGGCTCTTCTCCTTTAAAAAACAAACATAAAGCAACTGTTTACCAACTCCAGAACTTGACAAGCCTTCAGAATAAGTCAGAGGGTCCAAATTTATCTCATCATGGTTTGGTTTTGCAGACAGGTGACAATACTACTGCAATATGAGAACAGATTCTGACCTTTTGAACAGATTACTAACATTGAGATCTCTTTCTCATTTCAAAACAATGCCATGAACCAGATATCAAACATTAACAAAGTGATTCTAAAAATCAGACTAACACCACTCACTTGAAAACAGAAACCAGTAAATTAAACCATGAAAGATTTAAGAACTAGACCATCTTGGCTACACTATGTGCATCTCCACTTCCTACACAAGAATTCTCACTGATGTTGTCCAACTCTCAGTTCTGGTTGGTACTTGTTCCGTTTCAAACACCACCAATGCCAAAGGAGCACATTTATTTTTACTTTATCTCCGAAATCTTCCAGCTGAACTATTTTATTCTATTCTGAAATCATGAGTCTAAGCAGAAGGAAGTTCAAAAGACTGTACTGGATCACAGAAATCACTATTCAGTCTTTTATGAAAGCCAGTTTGTTTGAGGATAGGTAAGTAGCAAGGGGGGAAACAGAATTATAGCTTCAAATTCAGAGAGAACTGGATGGGAGAAAAGAATTAAGTTAGCTAAGTGCAGAAACTCTGACCTTATCAGAAAGCAAGCAGATTTGTCCTTCTAAATCTCAAGTAGCTGATGTATTGACTCAGTGATAAATTCAGACTGGTACAAATTCCAGCTTAATGTACAATACAAGACAGAAGAAATGTTGGGAAATAGTTCAAATTAGACAAAGGGAAGATGTTATAAGCAGCTTTTTCTATAAGCAGTTTGACCATGTAAATATGTTGATTGCCATGAATGTGCCAGTGCCTGCAGAGAGAAGGCTTAAAAGGAGGAGGTAATAGTTAGGAGAGAGAAGTGAGCCTGAGCATGCTGGAAAAATGAGGGTATCAGGTCATCTAAGGACACTTCAGAGGAAGCATCTGAGACATTTTGACAGGACGACAAACACCAGCACCTCAGCTTTAATAACTTTTTGGCGTCTGAGTAATAGTCTGTGGAAAAAGTCCAGTTTGGTACAAAAGACTATGCCAGGCCTTCTAAAACAGCAAGAGGAAAGAAAGCCCTTCAGCTCTGCAGGAGCAGTGTGTCGAAGAATCACCTTTCACAGACACTTCAGTGGTGTCTCCAAGCCCGATCTCTGCCTCAGGCCAGTTGTGCTCCTGGTACCAGCCACGCAGTGATGTCTGTCAGTGGGCATGACTCTGGCCGTGGCCGCTACTCCAGTCGTCTGCTGAGAGAGAGCCTCTGATCCACACCAAACTGGGAGACCCTCTTCCCTCTCACCATGAGTATGCCACTCCATGCCAAGTTCTCATTCAGCCTCTTCACACACATGCACTCCTGCCCTCTGTTTGGAAGATTTACACTGGTTTTATACTGAATTTATTACCCTCAAAGCAAGTTGAAAACATCTTAAATGTTTATTATCAAAATATCAGCTTTGAACAACAGGAGACCATGCAAATGCAGGATGTACAATTCTCCTTAAAATTCTGTAACAAACGCCATCAGAAACACTTCTTGTTTAAAGGACTCCTTTTCTCTTCTTATTTTTTGGACATATTACTCCCAGGTCAGCAAGTCAAACTGGTTCTGCACGTGGCAGCAGCGCTAAGCAAGAGGCCAATTTATTTGTAGAAGAACGTCATTCCCCAAACCACTCCTCTCACCTTTTTGGCAGATGGAAACTACTCAAACCAAGGGCTTAGTTCTGTCCTATCAATTCCAAGGCCCTGGGAAGTGTATATTTTAACGGCAAAAGTCTTATTACCCATTCTCCTCTGAGTGAGCTCCAACAACACTCCAGCTAGTATTTCTTGATTCCAGAACTACTCAGAGTCCAGTCTCTATACAGAACACATATAAGCTTTAACTTGACCTTATATTTTTGTGAACAATATACAGCACTTGCTGCTCCTTCCTGGTTTCCTGCCAAGTCCTGATATAAAGGATGATATTCAGGGTGGTTTGGTTTGGTTTTGAGAAGAAGAGAAGAAGAAATGAAGTAAAAAGTATAAGTAATTTCCAGAAATCCATGAGAACTTCCGGCAAAATATTACTTTGTGTAATTCAGGACCAGTACTGGAAAAAATAAAATCAATCATCTATTTATTTTCATAATATATATCCATATCATTAAACCACCTTATATATTAAAAGCAACTGTATGGTAAACTGGCTTTAACAGTAAATTAAATATAGAGACAGTGAGCAGTTGTTCAAAAGTTTTGGGGTTAAACCTATTTGTCTATTTGATTTACATGCTATGTTATATGTTGATGTTATAAGCTACTTAGAGTAGAAGCCATTCCCATATAAGTGAAAAGTGTATTTTAAGAAAATAAAAATGGTCCACTACATGCAGCTTTATCCTCAAAGAGAGATGCTATTAAATCACACCATGCACAGCTTCCTCCTCACCCTTCCTCAGTGAAAATGCTTGGAAAAAAATGGTGCATACTTGCTTCCAGTTCCCTTATCCCCACAATACTCCCTACTCAGGAGCTCTTTTGAATTACTGGTGCGCTGACACAGACTTGGTTCCTAATTTCATCACTTCACTTGTTTCCTCATTATTAGTCTAGCACAGAAATAGTCACATCGTATGCCAGGGACCCAACGGTTTCTTGGAAGTTGTCTACACACTGTTCTCTATTCTGAGAGTCTCTTCTGAAAAAAACATCGCTCTCCACCCCAGTTTTAGGGCCACCTCATCTTATATCACATTTACCTGCAGAGTATTGTTCCAATGTTCTCCAAATCATGGCTTGAAAGGTGTGCTCCTGTTTCTCGTAATAAATTAATGACTTGTATGTGCCTTTATGAAAGAAACGGAAAAAAACAGAGAAAGTGCTTTGATCAGTAGGGTTTTTTTCCCCTAAATCCAGCATTACTTATATACACAAACAGTCTGTGAAAGTTCTTATACAATATTTGTCACGGTCACGGAATCAATGAATCTTCTTCAAGGTGACAGATGCAGTAAACAGATCTGCCCTCCCTATCAAAAAATCATACACGTACTAAGCTTATGGAGCAGCTCTTAAAATGAAAGGGATGAATCCCCTTTCTCTTCAAAGAATTCCTATTTCTTTTACCTCAGTGTTAGTTTAATTTAACACTTGAAATATTAGTGATTGAAATACATGCAAATGGTGAGGACACCTACTACATAGAATCATTCCTGTATTTTACAGAATACAGTGCCTATATGTATCAGTCTTAAGTAAAATACATGCCTTGCAGATAAACAATGAATCTTTAGGTTAATGTAGAAACTAATCAGGTTTTAGGGCTTCAGAATTGTGGTAGGTATTCTTACAAATCTTCCACAAAAGCACATCTTTTCTTAACCTCCTCCTCCCAATACCTTTATTATTTATTTTCATCTGGAGTCTTTTAGGGGGTCTTCCTTATCCTTTCCTTTGAGATAAAGGGACTAATAGATATTTAAGCACTACCAGCCAACTACTATACCTAAGTTAGTCAGATGCTTCAGAAAATCTATGGAAAAGGCTGGTCTCTAATGGTACTGTCAGGGTAGAAAATTATTAGAGATGAAAAATGTGCAAAATATGTTTTTCACAAGTGACCTAGTGAAAGGTTTAGAACTAGGTTCAAAAAGGAGGTGAGTGTGTTTCCCTGTTTAACAAATGACCCAGTTTATGAATCCAAACAGAAGTGTTTTTCCTCCAGAAAGAGGATGATGACAGCAGTAGATCAGCAATAGTTTCACAGTTCCTCTTTTAAGTAAGATGCTATACTATAGCACTTCAAAATAGTTAGGCACATCAATGTAATACGAAATACATGAGCTTTCCCAGTCCATTACCTAAACCTCCTCTGTATTAATAAAAACTAAAAAAAATAAGCTGAAGTACATGTTATGCTTAATCACTTGCAATTTCTTGGTTGTAGCTATAGGCCTTTCCGTTTTAGAAGTGGACTAAACCCTCTGCTTCTTTTTAGGAAGCCCTACCTTGAATGAGAAGTTTCTTTACAGTTATCCATACCAAGCCTAAGTAAGCTTATATGTTTCATGTAAGATCTTAATTTATAAGTTAAACAAAGAGCTGCATAGATACTACAGGAATCATTTTGCTTTTCCAAACATAGGTTATTTAACCTAGGAGACAAATTTATTTAAATCATACTTTGTTTCAAGTGACAGCCAAAAAAAAACCAATAAAAAAAGCTCTCTTTGTTTCATGGCAAGGCATTCCTGGAACAGCACACGCCACAGGTTTGTTCAGTTATCTAAAATATTTTATGAGGTGGGTCCCTTAGAACATGGCCAGCCATCCACAAATATCTCCTTGAGCCAACAAATAATGGCACGGCTTCTTATTTTCCAATCTGTAGTGAAGAACGAATTCTACATATATGAAATTTTTAGTTCAATCTTAAGCAGAACAGTAATTAGCTGAAGAAATTTGACCAAAAATAGATTAAAGTAGAATGTGTTTGTTCACTCAAGCTCACATTGGGTACAGATCTGAACATGGGGAGTGTTTGCTTACTTTCCAGCAACTGCCCTGGATTATTCCTCATTTCACACTTTGTATTCAAACACACAGCATGAAACTGGCAGTTTTTTTAAATAAAGGCTTTGCTGTGGGACAGCACTAAAAGATAAAAGGCAGCAAAGCATGTAATGTTATGTGGTGTCGTCCCTCAACGTGTTTCCCCTATGAAGTCCATACCTCTGGATTCCAGCAAAAAGACAGGCTTTTCTTTTCCCCTATTGTAACTATTTACACCTCACTAGTAACGAGATTCCCTACAGAAAACAGTTCATGTACCACCTATGCCACAGAACCATTACTACTCTGAGTGGGACTCTATAAATCTTTGATACAAAGAGATTTGGGGCATTTACAGCATGCTTTTAATACAGCAAATTTAAATAAAGAAAAAGTGATTTGAGATAAAAGAAATTTTTAAGCATTAAAACTAACAGTGTTTATAATAAATGCTTAGAATAAAACAAGTCTAAATAGAAGTACAATGTCCTGATTACTGGGAAATGTTCAAAACGATGCTTCTTGGTATGGTGGGAAGAAGAGGAAGGGCTGTATACCACTGCTTGATAAGGGAAGAGTAAGGGAGAGGAAGAATAGGGAAAAATAGTAATGCACAATTTAAAAGTGTTTAGTACTGTGACTATGAAAAGCCGATCTATCCAAGAAAGCAAACAGACCACCTCTCACATTCCCATCACTCAACATGAAAACTATGCAGGAGCTAAGTTGCACTGCAGGTTGTTCTTACTTGCACCCAAGCAGTATCTGTGTTTTGCAGAAACTGAAGCCCTATCCAGAGTACCACTTCTGCTGTCTTGTACCTACCACAAGAGCATTACCCATATTTCAAAAGGCTGGCTGTAAATTCTCTGATACTGTTATGTCTTGGGCACGTGAGAGGTATTTGTCTATAGAAGTTGTTTAAGTGCTGCTCTGCTGTGGCTTTACAATTCCCAATGCCTCACAAGCATTACACTTTGGCTGATCTGAATTTCAGCTGATGTCACAAGCCAGGAACTTCTTGGGAACGGTTCAAATGCAACTCTCATTCTAAGGTGACAGCACAAAACCAAGAGCAGAGCAGCTGATGGACAATGAATGTTCAAGGTGCAGAGGAAAAGCCAACATCACCACGTTAGCCTGGGGTTCTCTACTGCTTGTCCAATATAGACCCATCTGATAAGCAAAACCATGAGGAGCTATGGTCACCTGTGAACTGTTCCAGACGCTCCCTTTTCTTAGGGCTCTCTGTTACCAAACCATGGCTCTTGGTCAGAAATAGCCTATAGAAACAATTCTATTTTGCATATGTTACTTATGTTACATTTTTCATGCTACCACTTTCACTCATCTACTCTCTGAAGGAAAAACAAAATAGAGAAAAAGTGTTTCTAGTGTCTCCTCCTGGTAGATTCCATTATTGATAACATTGGAGATAAAAGCCCCAACGTATGCTAATATTTTAATGGATGAATAGCAAAATAAATGATTAGCTGTGGTCTTCAACACTCACTGCTATAAGTGAAGTTCCAGATAGACACCCAAACTTTTACCATTTCATGAGGGCTCTGGATTCACAGTAATCAAAATGCAGTACAGTACATATCATCTTAGGCCTTGACTTGGCAGACACTTACTAAAAGTGAATCAACTTCAAAAGGGATGAATCACACATGTGAAATTAACACATATGTGTTTGCCGGATTGGGGCCTTAGGGTGCACACCTTCCACCAACTCTCTTTAAAGAAATGCAGGTGTAATGTATATTCAAACTTGACTGGCTTCATTCTTTTTAACACTTGCTCCCCTAGCAACTGGAATGCTTATGGTAGGATCAGTTTAGTTTCACTTGTTCAGTTTTCTGCACTGAAATTGGGAATTTTATGCTCAAATACTGTAAGGACAGGCTTCAGTGCACTTCTGGAGTCAGTGGTGCTTAGATTTTCACTCTGCCTTAGATTTCCTGAAGTAATATAAACCTTGCAAAATATCCAGTATTTAAATTCATATTTACGTGGGAGGTAATTTTGCTGCCTCTAATCTGATGTTCTCACAGCACTGTATGAGCAACTCCTCATTTTCAACCTTTTAGCACAGCTCTACAAGTAAATGGAAGGGATTTTACTACATAAAATATACACCATTTTTATTCAAGACATTTTCCTGCTTAGACAGTTTCTGTTATTAAAAAAATATTATTATATTGTATTGAAAATGAATTATGCCTTGAGGGTACTCTAAGAAATTAAAGGAATGCTACTAATTTTGATATGTCAATCAACTGGCCTAAATTAACAGTGGTCTGTTTAGCTTCATGCATAAAGTGAATGAGACTACATGCAAATTGAAGAGTTACAAATGAAAAAGCGGAAACGCAGTAGCTTATTTCTTATTTAAAAAGGGACTCCACATTTTACCGTCTAAAGAAACAGAGAAAGTCACTTAAAGTAAAAAAATTTAAGAGACTATCATCGATACAGATCAAGTTACTGGTCTACCAGCTGGCAGTGCTACGTTAAGAAGCTTCTAAGAACAGACATAATTTCTGATCATCTTTATGAATTATGAAATGGAAAAGAGAAATCAGTCACCATTATATAGGTTTGCATGCTAGGTTAAAAGGCAAGCCACTGAGAAATGTGCCACATAAAACTGGAAGAAAGCTGTTTTTAAGATGAGTGGATACTGTACTGCACTTAAATGCCAATTAAACAAATACTAATTCTCAGAAAATGGGATTAGGCTGATGCAATATTCAGTAAAATTGAGAAAGTAACAATATTAAACAGTTTAAAGCATTGACTGTTCATTACGATCAGCTTTCCCCCTCCCCCTTACTGCCACTTTGTACACTGCATCAGGATAATCTCTTCACTTTCAGCACAACTGTTTAATAAATAGAATTTAATTCTATAGCAGAAATCTTTTTAGTGGGTATCTGATTATGCACATATACAGCTGTCTGTCTATTCTTCTTTACATGCTTATCAGAGTGAAATGCAGTGTGAATACACAGCAGATCATAAATACACATTTATGAGATTAGTTCTAAATCAACTCTTCCTCTCATTCCGACAGTAGAAACAAAAAGAGAAACTGAAAATGGTTATGGTGCAGTTTTTTTTTACAATTCCCTATATCAAAATGGGTGTGCAGTTTTAAAGAGCTTAAGAGTCATAGTTGGAGTCTAATATAGGAGTGGCAATGCGAAGGAATCCAAACAACAAGCTCATGTGAAATTCCTCAGGCAGTGGATGGGTGCGGTAAAAAAAAAGTAGGTGCCTGATTTGCAGGAACGTCTAGTGGTATCTAATGCTTTAGCATTTTCTCACATTGGACCAGAGCCACCTCTATTCAACTGCAAGGTTGTTTGTTTGATTTGCTGTTGGGCTTGTTTTTGCTTTCAGACTCTAAGGGTTTACCACTGAAGGGTTTATACATTCATAAGGTAAAGCAACAACTACAAAGCCACAGGGGACCATGGAGTAGGTACGGCAATAGCACAGTGCAGCCACACAGGACTTCACGTCTCAAGTTAATAAAGCCTATTGAGCTTTCTACATCTCATCTTTGAGCCAGAAAAAGCCTTTAAGTTATTCCTGCAGCCAATGCAAAACCAGGACTGTAAGACCTCCCAGGGAGCTAATTCCATCCTGACAAACCAGGTGAACTATCAACATTAGAAAGCTGTAGGAATATTTGGGGACAGACATCCAGAAAGACAATGAAAATTTTATCACTCCAAGCTTCTTTACAGAAAAAACTACTCTCCTGCCATCATACAGACTGAATATGAGATAAGGAGCTGAAAGGGGATCAAAGAAACAAGAAGAGATTAGGGCAGGCAGCTTCCAACACGTTAGAAGACCTATGGTTCTATGAATCCTCAGGCTATGTAAACTAAGATTTTCTAAATTAAATTTTGATATCTGATAACTTTTACATTCTGTGCTATGGCCATTGCTTAGGACTACACAACAAGGAAAAGACCAGACCATGACTTCCATTCAAAAACTGCTGACATCCACAACAACAGGAAGAGGAAATCCACAAAGTAGGCAGAGCCATGCAGCTATCCCATATAATTATGAGTGGGTGGAAGGGAAAATTCAAAAAAACAAGTTACCCAGCAAGAGATTCAGGAAAGCATTGGTGAAAGGTAAAGATTAAAACATATCGACCTACCGGTATATTTTGTGCCAAATGAAACAGTCTGGTCTTGATGAGAAAGGGGAGGGCAGAAAGAAAACAGACAGCCCTTCGTCCTGCACTCTCACATCTGACAGTCAAAAGGGGTGATCAGTTTGGCTCTGGTTTATAAGAAAGCCTCATAACAGAGAGTGGAGTCCTGAAATTATGGACAAAGTCTTGGCAGGAAGGCAGTAAGTTACCTTATGCTAAAATTCTGCAGGCATACCAGGTCGGCTTTCATTTCATATTGTTTTTAAAAATCCTTTCATTTAGTCACATCCTTTGAAATGAAGCTGGTTTGCGTTATTTTAACTGCTGTCATTTACACATGACTGCTGAGACAAAATAAGGCCAAAACACAGGTATGGACTTTAAATCCAAAACAACAGGTTTATAAACTTTACATAGAGTGGTGTATAAATTATTTTTTTACCTGAACTTGATCGCATTCATTAGTGGGGTAGATCCATATCTGTCTCTCGCATAAACAGTTGCACCAGATGTCAACAAATACTCAACCAACGCTAAATGCCCTTCAGAGGCTGCAATATGAAGTGGAGTTCGGCCATCATAGTCTCCACAGCTCAAATTTCCACCCTGAAAAAGGACAGATCTTTGCATAAAATGCTAAAAAGAAAAAGACTGCGTATTAAGTTGTTGGTACAACAGTAGAGGCATACACCACATTTTAATTCTGCCACAAAAATGTTAAGCTTGTTAACTTACTTCAAGTTTATCTTGTAGAGTTGTTTCAGCACCAATAAAGACATTTACTACACCCTGTGCATGTTTCCCCCTCTACATGTATTCTCATTACAGCTCTTTCAGATATGTTTTTTATTGCAGTGCACCATACAGCAGCTTTGTGCCTATAGTCTGGTAATTTTATTTGTCTTAATATATAGTTATTTTCAAGATATATTTATGCTTTCTTGAGGCCCATTACCAAAGTTTCAAGGGTAGGGTAAACCAAGGCAAGGAGGAAAAAAAAAAAAAAGGAGGTGTAGAAGATGATACAGGGAAATGTCTGCTTCTTTTTCCAGGTAGAACCCAAGCCGGAGATATGGGGAGAGCCAAAAATTCTGAATTAGCACTGCACCATGTTTTGCTTAAATATAATTTTCAAGTTCTTTTTTTTCTTTAATCATGACAAATTTACATCCAAAAGCTGGCTATTATGAATATGCATAAAGAAAGTTAAGTGAAAGAAAACAGCACAAACCATTTTAAAGTGTTCCAAGTTAGCAGATAAGAACTTGAATTTTAATCTACCTGTATTTTCACAGTTCAAAAGAAAACATAAACAGCTGAGTACTAGATAGGGGAAAGAGCACAACCATTTTGAAAGGCAAAGACTGAAGAGCCTGAAAACCAATTGCATTAGTCAAAGCACTTCGATTCTAAGACTTAGGTAGTTGCTTCCCAGTAAGAATAGCTTCCTCCTGAAATTCACAGCTCTATTTAAAAATCTGTGTTTTATACAGCCTGTTAATTTTACATTACCATTTCTGCTATGGCTCTTAGTGCATCTATGTCACCCAATTTAGCTGCAGCACAAGCCAAAGGTGGAATTAATGCATCTCTTACAGCTTCCAACTCCTGAAAAACAAATAAAATTAAACACTTAATATCAGCCTCACCTCTAATATGACTGATGTCAAAGTCATAAAAACACTGCCCTTGCTTTCATGCAGAGTTTCCAAATAAGTCATTTGGTTATTTAAAAATGGTAACATCTAGTTCTTGGAAAGAAAGAAGTCTCACATTTATTTTATGTTCTGTTGGGTTCACATTCATCAAGATCTATATTCCTCCCTGGCAACACTACAGTTACCTGATATCTATATAAGGTCCATGCACTAATTCCCATCTCTGTACTGCCAGTTACACATCAGTACAGTAAGAGAAACAGCACTGGGAGGAACCAGAAAAGGCCTCATAGTCCAGCCTCCTCGAGACTGGATCAACTTTATTCGTGTGATTCCTCAGATATTTGTGTAACCTGTACTTTCAAATATCCACTGACAAGCCACATAGGCCCCCTAAATATCCTCCCATTTCTCACACTAACTAAAGAAGAATCGCAGTTTCATTATTCTTTAGCTACCAAAAATCTCATGTTCCCTGAAATCAAGCCAAGAGAAAAGCAAATACTTGTACATTACAACCAATACTGTATTTTCTGATTTTCCAACTGGGAGGGACTAATATGACACACCCCAAATTACATTTGTGTAGTGCTCCTTAGTATAAGCCTTCTATGACTGCATATACAATTAAGCTGTTTTACCCATTATTATTTGTATTGCTTCAAACTGTCAATATATTCGACCGCAAAAATACAAAGCACTTTTTCATATTACTGATACCCTGAATTACAGCAACAGTCTGAGGCTTGTTATTGCAAAAAGCCAGCCAAGACAATAAACTCAAGATGCTGCTACAAAGAGAAAAAAAAAAGACAAACCCTTAACATGTTTTTAATTAAAAACATTTTAATGTTATGCTTGTCATTGTGTCCTTTCTCCCTAACCCAACTGGTTAGCTGGGACACTCAGTACTAGAAAAATAATGTAAAAGTTCCAATGTTCTACTTTTCTTTCAGCTTTGATGTTCATCTTTAAAGTATTTAATTGACTTTACACCTTTGCATGAGTTCAATTTTAAATGTTTAAGTATACCTCCTTGCTGCTGATACTCAGAGATTTGGCAATCACTTGAATAAACTTGCTATCTCTCAGTGAGATCTTGGCTCCTGTGGGTACAAGAGTCATTTCTCCTCTTAGATTCTCACTCAGCATCTGAAAAGCAAGCAATCAGACCCTTTGTTAGTAGGGGAAAGATATAGTAGTAGCCTAATAAAAAAAAACTTAGAAAATTGTTTGGAGGAATTATAGAAACTATTGAATGCAGACAAAAGATTAAAGAAATAATTACTGTCCCATGACTGCAAGTTTAAAAAGACAAAATGGGGGTGGGGGGGGAAGGAGACAAGCAAATAAAACTTTCTTCCAAAGCAAAGAAATCAAAATAAGCACATAACAAAACACCCCAATTTTTAGAGTATGCAGACAAAAGTTCCCTAGTGGGGTAAGCTACAGCCTACTTAAAAAACATAAAGATAGTGAGTAATTAGCAAAGTGAGATTGAAGAACAGAATATTCTGAAATCCTGTCTTTTGCCAGCATTCCCAAATCTCATTACTCTGACAAGGACTGTGTACACAGGCCTCAAAACAAAGCCCGATGCTGCCTATGGACGGTCATGAATTTCACTGGATTTTCAAACAGCTGCGCTAGGCCTGATTTGTTAAAATTTGGCCATAGAGCCGGCTTTGAATGCTGAGGGTCTGCAGTAGTACTAGTCATTCAATATTAAAGCAGGTGTTTCACAGTGTGTAGGATGAGTGCATCCAATACAACCAGGAAAGAAAAGAACAACAAACAAACAAATCAAAAAAGGTCAGGTAATTCATGTGTAGAAAGTGCCTGAACATGGCAATAAGGAAAGGAAAATACTATAAGACAGGCTCTGGGAAATCTGCAGAAAAGAGAGAGAAGCCAGGCACTAAGAAAAAGCAACTGGTTTCCTCAATTCTGACAATTTTAAATACTGGCACTCTTTCACGAAAGGTTGCTGATGCAGCTATAAAGCACGTAGTTATTTCAATTAGAATTTTAAAAAGCAGGATTGTGAACGTTTGCAAGAAACAGATGTGATGTTGGAAGGAGGAATGCCCCAGGTTTACTTATGTCTAGGCATGCCCTTTATTAAAAAAAAAACAAAAAAAAAAACAAAAAAAACCCACCCAACTCGAAGTGCTGACAACAGTAGCTGTCTGCTGGAAGAGTCCCACATAGATGTAACTCAGAGGATACCAACTGCTTTGGTGCATTTTTAGAGTCTGACAGGTTGAGATCATTGCTTTGCTCAGTAACCCTAGCAATTGGCACCTGTACTAAATGTAGCCAGTGCACAGCTCTATGTGCCTTACTCAGTCCTACCAGCTCTGCAGTCATTTGCATGTGTCTGGGGGCAAATTCCTTACTTCTTCGTGTTGAAAGAGAATCCTAAAATAACCACGGCGGCAGCTTCAGGAGAGCTTCCGTCTCTTGGGAGACTATTGTTTGGTGATATGTTTAGCTGAAGATATTGCCACAGACAACATATTTCCAGGCTTTCTTCTTCTCCTGATCTCTATCCCTCGTTCCTGCCCAGGCAATGCAGCATGCTTGCTCCCTCAGTTGTGCCAAAACAATTGTTTGTGGGTCTGTACAATGAGTCAAATGAGGAAAATGATTCCCCTTAACTCAAAGAAATTGCAAAAGTTATTTTGTTTTTCAAACCATACAAATGAGGTCCCAGCACCACCACACAAAAACTGTGTAGCACATTCCAAAGGCCAGTACAGGAAGATGCAGGAGTATCTTGTGCCAGTGGTATCTAAAACGTCCTGTCACCAAGTCCTCACCTTATCAATCTGGATCTCAAATTAAGTTTTAACTCATACATCTACGCACGAAGCCAGCTGGGAAAGTTTCTCCTGTTTCAGGTCTAATAATCCTCTGTGCAAGAAGATTAAAGTCTGCATTAAAAAAAACAGGCTTTTCCTTTGCATAAAAGGAACATAACTATATAATTTGAGGGAAAAAGCCTTTATTAAGCACCATTGAACAGTAAGAACACTGTTATGATTTTAACAAAAAAAATTTAAATCCTCTAATTTTTTATGTATATAGTGTATCTACTCCTAGAGAAAACAAAATCTAACACTGTCATGAGATGCTGTACAGGAAGAGGCTGTAGGCAATACGTATTTTTGGAATTAGCTTTTTGTGAATGAGTCCGGGATGAAATCTTTACCAGACTAAGATCAATGGCAAGATCTTTGCTGACTTAAGGAGGGTTGGGCTTCTGTCTACCATACGAATTTCCACATATGGGTTTTAAGTACAGAAATATCCAAGGTAGACTATTGCCATTTAAAGACAGCATTTTTATGGCTTGGTCATGGACTTCACCTGACTTATGCAGAGAATTCTGTTCTATGCTAATCTACATACATTCATCAGTGCCTAACTGTAGTTTCCTTAAGGAAAAGAACATGTAATGTTCACATTACAGGTCTGGAACCAATTTCTTTTAAATGCAATGGGAAAGCTCAAGGCATTCAGCTAAACAGAAGTTAGCATAGCAGATGAGAAAGTTAAAGTCTTTCAAGGTCACACTGAAATATTTACCTGCCTCTTCTCCTCCCAGCTAAGCTTACTCTTGCTGAGTATGTATGACAGTTTAGTTAGGGCTGCCTCTGGTGTCATATCACCTCCAGGAATTACTCCAACATCAGCGAGAGTCTGAATGAAAAGGAATAATGATTCCAATTAGCATAGCTTTCAGAAATACCTGCATGAACAGAAAATGTGCATGAATGATGAGTAGCTACACAGAATACAGGATGCAGCCCTGCCTCCACTGTCTTGCTCCTCTTGCTGCCACTGTAGTTTTTGTAATTTTAGTTATCAAATACCAAGCAAATACTAGAGCCAGTTGAATAAAGATGACTTTTACTTTAAATTCCTTTTCATGAAATAATATTGAAGAATGCCACGGTCACTTACTGTGCTAAAACGGAAAGGTTACAGGTCCGTATCAGCTATCTGCAGAGTTGTCAGATTCCCTTTATTGAAAAGCTGCAGTTACTCTGTTTTAACCCAGTGGCATTTTGAACATTGCCAAGTAGGCTGTTCTCACACAGACATATTTACCATTCTTTTATGGGGCATTGCTTTGGATGAATTCCAGCACTACAGTGCGCTCACAGCAGGAGTGCTTTCAGATCCTTTCAGGCTGCACTAGCAGTGTACAATTTAAAACATATAACTAAAATTTGTAATTTACACAGTTCTGATGAGAACAACGAAAAAGATGACCTTTTTAACTTATCTTTTTGGTACTCAAAAAAAAAAATAAACTACCTGAACGAAAGCAAAAAGATCTTTGTTACGGTCAGAAAGACCCATAAGTGTACAGGGAGCGAGACAGAAAAGACAAAGGACATCTCAGATCTCTTGTCACTAAAGTGTACTTGGGCCAACACCCAAGCATCTCTAAACCAAAGATCATCATCTTTGCCGTAATGTAATACCTCAGAGTTAAGCATCTTGCAGTAAGTATTTTACATTGCATTTTACTTTTAAATACCTTGTAAATAAACTTTAGCTTGGAAACTTGCTGTGGCTTAACTAATATTTTTAGCAAGATACAAAGCTTTAATCAGCTCATTAATCACCTCCGAGAGCCCCAGACTAACATTTTTAATAGTCCCATAGGAAGCCATATACCAAGAAGGTGAGAAATACTTTCTGTACTGCAGAGTGAGCCAAAGAACAGTTAGGGCTTTTTCAGGGGGGTTGAGAAAGAGAAGGAAGAAGGGATTTCCCACCTTCCTTCCCATACCTAAAGTCCCTTCAATTCTAAGTTTCCACTATGCAGATGGATCAGAGGCCAGACATTCAATTAATTAAAACAAATACTTCAAGGGAAACCAGGGACTCAGTTGACCCACCTGGCTAGCCTGAACGAGTGAAAAAAATGGCCTAGCCATATGCAAAGACCTGTGAAAGATTTTATTTAAAGAAAAATCAAAGTAATATTACAGCAACTTTCCAGCATTCATCCATGATACTTCATCCACTGAGCAGTTCCTTGTGAAAGGAAGAAGGCCATTAAAGAACTAGCATGAAGCAATTTTGTAGGACTTGGCTCTTTCAGTGTACTCCTCAAAAGATGCCAAGAAAACAGGGCAGCCTCCATCAATGGATGCTAAAGCAACAGAATATATGCTCAATATAAAAAGTGGAAGCCAGAAGCGAATACATTTCCACACAGCCATCCACTGGTTCAGTAAGTCCTGAGCAGAATCTTTCAATTCTGCATATCAAAAGTCTGGATCAGAGCATAAAAAGCCATTTAGAGGTGTTTACTTTGAGAATCTTTTAATCAGAGGACAGAAGAGGGTTTTTTCCTTCCACACATTTTAGCAGATCACATAAAAGCTCAGCTTCACTTTCATGTTGTTTTTCAAATACAAGTTTGGTGTCTTTTGTTGACTTAACTGCTTTCTTCCTTCCATGTGAACTGTTATATAACCCATATATTCCTATCATATTTGCTACAGAGCATGGGATCTTTGCAAAAGTTAATACTTCTCAAAACATCTCCATTAAGTTATGCAAATGTTTTACCAACACCCAAATGACTGCCCATATCAGAAAATGCTGAGTTTGGATACTGAAGAGGTGGAAAGAAACTCTTAGAATCTCCTTTTCCTTCTCCTCAAGGCAGATTACTATTCTTGAAGCAAACATAACATTGGGTTTGACACAGCTTTAGATTAAGAGAGGCGGGTTTCAGCACTAGACTAGAGTATCCAGGTTTGTCTTACAGTCATTGGAGACACTGGCTCCACCAGACGGTTTGTTGCTCCCAACAAAACCAGGTGTCTAAAAGAGGGGAATGAGTCACCCTCTGGCAGTGCTTCTTGGCTATTTAATGGTTAGCCTTTTTATAAAGGCCAGTTAAACCAGCTTCCTTCACACTACCACATGCAACACACACTCTTGTATGGCTTTGAGCTCTTATTAGTCCCAGTGATGTCACGTCTTAATAAACAATCGAGAAACTCACTATAAAATGCCCTGAATATTAACAGTGTCTACACAAAGTCTGCTTTAAGCTAGCCTTCACGGGTTAAACACAACTGATTCCCATTCTGTGAGACAGACTGTTCCTTACATACTGTTCTCCAGTCTCTCACTAAATTCACTTGCAATTCAGTCAAATAAAAAAAATTGGATTTGAAATACTGCTTGGATTTGCATGCTTTATTGATGTCCTTACTCTGCAGCTAAGTAATGGCTCACGTATCAAATACTACTTTGTTTGATCATCTGACCCCTAAGCTAGTTTCTAGCTCAGTGGAATCCCTTAGGGAGAGATACTACCAATCTAATGCAAGGTATCCTGGAGTGCTGCAACCAAAAAGAGCAAGCAACCACTAATTTGGTACTTGAGCTGTTTGGCCATTCAGAGTAGGAGTTATCAGGATCTTGTTTGCAGATATACTTTTAAATGCTTCCAGCTTAATATTTTTCAGATACAGTTATTTTATGAGCAATATATTTAGAGTTTAACAAATCTAGTTTTACACACTGGGACTACTAGAAGCACACAATCAAGTTGTATCAGTGGGATGTTTCTTATACATAGCAGTAGAGTCGGAAACCATTGCACAACCCTTACCTGCCCTGTTGCATAGACTGTTTTAACAGACCCACGTAAGCACTGTGTACAGTTTAGAATCACTACTTTTCGTTCAGTTGCTTTCTTCAGTTCTTCCAGCAGGTCTTCTCTGTTGTTTGGGGCATTGCCACTTCCATAAGTTTCAAGTACAATGCCCTCAATTGGAGGCTGAAGAAATGCTTTTACCTGTTTAAAAACAGGACAGGGAAGAGAGATAAGAGATTTTTTTTAAGTCACATTAAGATTTCCATGATGGCACCGAGTTTTTAAAAATGGTTTGTCATTGTTATAGCCTTACAGGCTCTCACGCCTTTCGGTCTTCTCATATCCTTCTGTGCTCCCCCTTTGTAATAACTGGGACTGTAGAATAAGCTTTAAAAAAACAAGAAGTTCACTCCTTTAAAATTCCTGGAGGGATATATTTTAAAATTAACTGTTTTCTGCAGTCATGATCTTGGTGTGAAAAAGGATGCTATTGTTTAAGTGCCATTAACAGGCACCATGACAGAACAAAACGGTAGATTTACACTTATGAAATAAATGCAGAATTATTAATTGAGATTAGAACCCCCACCTCTGTCCAGATTTGTTACTTTTCTAAACAGTTTTGTTAACAAATGTCTGTCTAACAGAGACACAGTGTCTCACCTTTCAGGAAAGAACATTCTAATGAAGCCTGGAGTTTTTTTAATTGAAAACTCAATTGACTTAACTCAAGGTAAAGAAAAAAAAAAAGGAGATACTAATTCATTCTGGGCCATTTCTGAATGAGGCAGCTATTGTGCCTCACTGTAAGAGAACACCTTAGCAAAGTCTCTTCCTAGAAAAACGTATTTTAAACAACCTAGACTTTTTTTTGCTGATCACATATGCTAAATGCAATACACTGTAAGCCCCCAGGAGGCTAACTATGCAGTTGGAGTTTTATTGCAAATATACCACCCCTCTGCCTTTCCATCTGTTCATATTATCCTAAAAAGAATGGCAATATAATTGAGGAATGCTGCTTAAACTACTGGATTCAATTTAAGATGGCAAGAGCCACAAAAGACCTGCCAATTTAATGGAACAAGTACCAGACAAAAATTTAAAGACAAGTCTACCTAAAATCACAGACATGCAGAATGATTTTTGAAGGCAAAAGGATTCCACTTCTCATTTTCAGCTCTGTATGAATGCTGAGGTTCACACTAACCACCACTGTGAGACAAAATGAACCTTAATAAAGAAGCGTGATTTGTAGGAATAGTTACACTCCCCTCCACCCATCATATTGGGTATTCTTTGACAAGGTATCTGTTACTAATACTATGCCTTAGTATGCAGCAAGACAGTACTTCCATGGTCACTGTAGGCTGCAAATCTCTGGAAAAGCACACTTGATCTATTTTAAAACTTTTTATCATTAATTTATGGCATATGAAAATAGTCTTCGAATGCTCTGATATTCCAAATAAACTGTTTATCAGAAGAAGACAGATATTTTCCCTTCCCTCCAAAACCCCAACCACTGCTACAACAATGCAGCTTCGGAGCTAATTATTAAGTCTCTGAGCATCACTTCACCCACATACAAAATGAAGTGGTGACACTTACAGCAGCAGCAGTGATTCCTGGGAAGATTCGCAGAAGCCCAACATTCCTGTTCATATTAGTGTGAACTCGAAATTTCTTTTTGGTATTGGCTCGCCACACCGTTTCCCAGTTTACTGTTAAAGAGAAATGGCCTTTTTAATATAAGACACAATATTAAGTACACTTGTAGCACTTTGCACTTACAACATTGCCTTTAAAACTATTCCTTATGTAAGAGATTCATGAAACACAATGTAGTTTTTAGAAGAGGAAATGAAGGCCTGTTTTAAGACAGTAGCCATAGCAGCTGATTTAACAGACCTTATTAATTAGCCATCACAAAATATATTTTCAAGGCCACATCCAGGTCAAGCTCAACTGGTTTTTTTAGCTTTAATCCCAAAATACTTTAGATTTGAGAGAAATCAGTACTGCTCATCAATATTTCTAAGAGAGTGCCCTTCAAAGAAATATTTAACACGCATATGTCAATTAAATAGCATTTTGTAGCAAAAGATTTTCAAAAAGGATATTTTCATTCAGTGACCATTAGTGAACAGGATGGTCTACCAGACACAAAGCTGTGTACCTCTACTACAACCTCTTCAAAAGAGCTGTGGAAAGCATCCAGGTACTAGACATGGTGGGTTCATGATGTTGAAAGTGCCCTGTTAGTGCCAACTGTCCCAGTTCAGCATGCTCAGAAAGCCTCAACCAACTGAGCAGCATGCAGGTCTAGCATAGGTGAGATATTTACTTGTCACACACTGACCTGAAGTTCATTGTTATGTAGTTGGCCTGACACCATGCTGGATTCATGTTTAGAAAACAGACCTTCATCTTCCCAGACTTAAGAGATGACATATGCAGTTACTGCTGCCACTAATCACCTCCAGAGTTTATTAGGTAGTTACTAACGATTAAATAAAATAGCAAAGATTCAATTAACTCCGATTATACATTTAGAGCCAGAAGTCAGCTGTTTAACTAATAATTTGTTTGTGTCGCATTATTAGAAGACAAGTCATGCATTATTGATTTCAAAATTGCACTACTCCAGTGTAGGAGCTCAATGTTGGTAGTGCTGACAGCTCCTACAAGGCCGTGGAAGAGGTGTAACAAACAGTAGACAACAGCTCAGAGCGTCACGCTTCAATGAAAGTAGACCATGCTGTAAAGCTCCCTGTTTCCACACCATGATTTAAGCTTCTTAGATTCTGGAGAAACTGCCAAGCAGCAAGACAGATAAAAGATCTGCGTGCATAATACTGACTCGTTCTCAGCCATGCGGGGAGTTACTCACGCCAATTACTGTTGCAATCTCTTGCAATTAGCAAACAGCCATTTGCAAGAAAGTTCAGAGTACATTTAAAAGCCTCCACTGAAGCCTACTCTATTGCCCCATTACCAGAGATGCTAAAAAATACACAATCCATTAAGTAAGGACAGAAAACAGCAGTCACCTATAAGACTATGAACTTTCCCTTCCTGTCGCAGTGCCCTGTCAGCAACTACAGCCTCTGTATGTTCTTTCTAAAGAAATACCACACGTTGTTAAACAGGTCACAAGCAGTTGGCTTGGCATCATGGTTGTCCAACCAGCCACACTCCAGATCATGGACTCACCTAATGCTCTGAGAATGGGCGAATAGAAATATAGACCATTTCCACAGTTTCTTTCTTTGTGCTAAGCTGGCTAACGCGGTTCAGAAACCACCTGGTTGGATTCAGTAGCTAGCCAAGTAGCTCTCAGAGGCCTCCATGAGCTTTCCAGAGCGAGTTAGAGACCTGCAGGAGGTACATGGGTGAGTGCAGAAAGCCATGCATTTGTTCTGCTTGAGGCTTGGCTAACCACATTCACTCATGAGCACTGTACTGTAAGAAGCAGCAATGTTCAGCAATAAATCAAATCCTTTCAGCCTTCTAACACACAGATTAATTCTTTAAAAGCAGCCTCCTCTGTAAGAATGGATGGCAATAATATTGTATCAGAGTCTTCTTTCCTTTATCCTCCATAAGCTAGGACTCCCTGCCAAAACTTCACAAATGCATACAATTAAGTTTGGCAACTATCAGCATCCCTAATGCCTGTAACAAACTTGAAGAATGAACTGAGGGAACCTGCCTTGGCATAGATCACTAAGATATTGCCAAAAGTAGAAGACCAAAGAAAGAGATCAGACGACAGGCTCAGAAATCAGACTTGTACCAGGCCCATACCTGTACTGTTGGACTATGCTCTAGCAAATAATGTATAATCTTCAAGATAAAAGTAAAGTATGCATACATAGTACAGTGACGTAATTCTAAACTATATTAAAAAAACCCTAAAATTTGTCTGTGTGTAAGCATTCTCTTGGTCATGAACCTCATCAGCCTAAATAAACTACACAGTACAGCAGACTGCACAGATGTCAGTTTTCTATTAGACAAATGAGTCCAAAAAGCAGAACAAAAGGCAAGTGTGATGCAAGAGCCAAAGACAAACAAATATACATGAAAACACAACTTCTTCTCAGATTTATTCAGAATTGTTGTAAATGAGGCAGAGCGCCATGCAGGGGAAAAAATATTTAGAACACACACTTTGCATCCTCCATCTCAAAGACTGTGTCCTCAAAAAGGAAGAATATTTATGTTGCATAGCTAAGTGCATATTCACTGTACTGAATAAGCCAGCTGTCTTGCAGCCCATAATCACCCCACACAGCAATCTTCTTTTTGTTCAATCAAAAAAAAAATTTGAGGAATCATTAATAGTTCTTAAGTAAAAAATTAATATACAAGCAGGTGAAGTACAAAAACCTGTATATATTGGTGTTCATAACAGTTTTTTATCCTATGGATAAGAGTGACTAATCAGGGATATTCAAGTTTGGCACAACACAGAAAAGAGTAACCTGTTCTGGTCTGTGCTTGTCCAGAGTTTTACTCATATAGTGTGCCGCGTTATGTAAATGTGGATACAAAGCTGAGGAACAAACATAAGGTAGCTACTGGTCTTGTAAAGCAGAAAGAAATTTTTTAAAGCAACATCCATAAAATAAAGAGGTAATGGCTATTTATATGTAGTATCCAAAATGGCTTGAGATAGAAAAGATTTCATTATTCAAGGGGATTGCATTCAAGATATTAAGGCCTTTTGTTTATTCTTCCAAACAAAACCATCACATAAACAATGTTATTCACAATCTCTCCGTCCATATTGAACACTACAGCTTTTAAAATTACAGCTCAAAAATATACATCCTTATCTTATTCAGTATTATTCTCTCTCACACACACACAAAGCTATGGTGACAGCGTTAGTGTGGAAAAAACATCAACCTGACTTGAAAATAAAGTTAAAAAGTGAAGTAGCCCTACATAGTCTAGAAAGCAGAAAAAAAACCCCCTTTTTTAAATAGTGCTTATACCACCATGTAGGTTTCAACTTATAATGGCAGAGCAGCAACTAAGAGCGACACCTCCCTTAGGAGTGGTGACTGAACTCCGAGTTATGAAATCAAACAAGAAATACAGCTTTTCGTGATTGCAGAGCTCCAGAAAAAACAGCAATGCTTTCTTCTCATCCTTCTCTGCAGGGCTAAGGGTGAGCCCTACCATTATATAGGCAGCTGCCCTGGCGTTCATTACAATTCACAGCAGCAGCCAAGGGGTGGGGAGCACAGGCCAACCTATGGGTGCAAATTCCTGAAGGAGGTAAAAAAACACAGACCCCTTTTTTGGCAATTTGTTATAAAACAATCAACACACACCTTTTGAAATGAGTATTTAAATTGAACAGTGTTGTTGCAAGAATCAACATGCCTACTAACAAGGGAGGTAGGGGGGACCAAAAGCATTTCAGTGAAGAGAGCAGGTGTTTGCCTTAATATATAAATGTCTTGGGCTTTTTGCTATAAATAACCAGAACGGCCAACCAAGACATAGACTCAGCCAGTGACAAACAGCTTCCCTCTGATGAGACTGGTAAGTAGATGAGCACAAAGGGGCCTTCTAACCTGCTGCTGCTGCTGCACCACCTCTGCATGCAGAGTTACACGGGCTTTGTTCGTCCCCTGCGCATTCCTTATCATATGGCCCTGTACATGTGCACCACTCCCAAAAGTCACATGCATGTGTGATGAAGAAAGTCCAGCCATGGTAACAAAGCAAGTTTCATATTTGCTTCATTAGGGCAATCGAGAACAGGTTAATCAGTTATGAAATATACTGAGACTCTTTACACATTTCAGTGAAATGGTCCTTGTCTCTCCTGTTTCCAGAATATAGGAAAATTACGGCGAGGTTTGTTTTTTTTTTATAAAGTTTGAGATTTTAGAAATATTTTTCTTACTTCCTACATTGCTCATATCACACAGAGATTTCTGATTCTGCTGCAAAAGTATTTCCCATTGGCACTGGGCTTCTTACTCATCTCGAGAGCAGGCAAGAATTTTTCATTTCTTACAGCAGCTTCTCGTGCTAAACAAAGTCTTGAGGAAGCTGACACACTTGCTCAGCTGAAACTGGATAATGGGACTCAGATGTTGCTAACACAGTTAAGGACCTGACCAAGAACACAGCCAGTTGATGGGACCAGAAATCCACTGGAAGCCTTACCCAAACAAGGATCCGGATGAAAAATGAATAAGAAAATGAAGGAGCTGCATCTAGGGCAGGGAAGAGGACTAAGTGTTTCTCCTCTGCTCTGGCTCTGAAGTAGATCATTGCTTTTAGTTATGCATAGCCTTGAACAGTATGTCCTCTCCTCATTCCTGCGTACCAACCCATGATCCCACTACACTCTCCACTACCTCCATCCTATCACCTTACCCCCTCTGCTTCTCTAGAGTTTTCATTCCCAGCTTTAACAGAAATGGGAAGACCGAGGAAGAGTTTCTGCACGTGGCTTACTCCTCCTGGCATCCTCAGGTAGCTCTCTAGAATGCCGAAGAAGCAAGAGTTAGCCTACCTACACAAGGATTAAGATATGTTATTTGAAGTCATTAGAAAAAAAAAAGTTAAAAGATGCTAGATTTGGTTTTAAAAGTTCCAGGTGGCTTCTTGCCTCCATGAAAGCTTCATATGAGGACTGTACAAGCAACCTTAAGGGAGACGGCAATGTTTCAAACAATTACTTTGGACAAAATAAAGCGGCAGTAGTAGATTGCCCATACTATAAACTGTTTTTTTCAAAATGAAACAATCCTTCAATACTGACACCGTCATCTTGGATAAATGATGCCACTCTAACTGGGTAATCAACTGAAACAAATAAAAATAGAGCCTATCGCACTATCAGTTTTTAAATGAGAAATCCCTACTGATCTCAATGGGGCATTCTAGTGAAAAGATAACAGGACCCAATATGGGCCAAGGTTAGTACTTATTAACTTTCTACTATAGACAAAGAATCACAAAAGAGTTCATTCAAATCCAAGAGAGAACTACTATGCAATTTGCAGCTTGATTTCATTATTGATCAGCCAGTAAACGGAACTTATTTATACCCTATTTGATGCAGTTCATAAAAACCTAAAAAAGAAGAATCTCCCCAATTTACTGTAACAACCAAGTGTGAACTGTTGATTACAGAGCATAGTAATACAACAGTGGCAGGCTCTCTATCTGAGAGATGTCTTATGGACCATTACAGTACTTCACTGGCTGCCTCAATTTGTATCTGGCTGCTACAAACACAGCAATTTGACCCTGAAACTTTGTTAAGTAACTTCCACTCCTTAGGTAGAAGGGATAAATTTATTTTTCCAAAATGCAGAATGTGTCTCTGTAGTAGTAGAAACCATTCAGAATTACACGCTGCATGGCACAGGGCTAGAGCTCATACTACTACTAATGGCACTTAGCAAACGAATTTTGGGAATCCCTCCTATTTCCTATTTCTGGAAAAAATGGAGATTATTAGCAAGTCCAACTCCTCTTTAATATACATAACCTATACAAAAGCAGATCGCATAACATGGTATATTTTTTAAACTTTAGTGCATTTTTTGGCAACTCCTCAGTTGACTGGACTCCAAATGTCTCTCTTCTCTCCTCTCCAAAGAAAGGCTGCCATCAGAACAGACAGCAGCGTGTTAACGACTTTGCAAATGGGTACTGAAATCTTTAGGTAGTTTTTCCTCTCCTTAAATAACAAACATACAGAAATTATGGGGAGTGTAAGTGAGTTTGGGAAAAAACAACCTCACACATAGCATATTCTAGGACTGCTGTTTTCGGTGTGATTGCAGTTTAGACAGGTCCTAAATATCCAGTAAAGTATCCTGCACAATGACATGCATCAAATAGAGAATCTGTTGAAGCTGCAAGTACTCTGTAATGACTCTTTTGCCCGATTTCAGAGCCCAGCATAGTCATTAATGAGATTAAAGTCTTTGTTCTTTCAGTCCTTACTCCCTCACTTTTATCTTCAGAGCAAGCATTTTCAAGACACAGGGGCAACATTCCCTCTGGTTAGTCTGGACCTTTCCTCAAAGTCAGTCTAGCTCACATCCATATCCAAAAGATAAATGCTATTGAGTCACAAATTCTCAGTCTTACTATATTTTAACAGTTTCAGAGCAGTTAAAGCGCAGTCAATCTACAAGACTTAAAAAGTTACTTGAGTTTAAAAACAGCATTTCAACTACATAGGCATAGATTCTTTTCAGCTACAGTTCTATTGCGTGTGGCATAAATTACAAGGCTTAAGAGATGATGTTGCTTACTTGTAATATCAACCTCAGCATTTGCAAGTGGAGGCAGGTTAGGTGAAGAAAAGGCATTGAAACTCCCAGCATCCACCTTAGTCACCCTATTTCCCCTGTAAAGTTTATTATAAAAATACAGGCACACCTGCAAGACAAGTAAAGAAACAGGTCTATGAATAAGCCAGTAATTAAAAGATTCAGTAGATAAATACTGTAGTCTATCCTTTTTAAAATGTTTTCTAAATCTTTAAAGCAACTCCGAGTCTAGTAGATGTTTACAAGTCTTACCCTTTCAAAAAGAGTTGGCACATGTGTCACATATTGGTCTAAGAATTTAAGAACAAAACAAGTTAAGAGCTAACTAGTTTAATAATCCTCTCATGAGGCATACTCTAGGACACAGCAAATTTGCCTGAGTCCACTTCAAAGACAGAGGAAAGAAATAGTGCAGACTTTAAATAAGTTCATTGGTTATATCTAAATTCAGAGGCCAATACCTTAACAAAAGGCCTAGTGAAAATGAGGATGACTTTCAAAAGGGTTACCACAGAAAAATAAATGGTTTCTTTCTCGAGTCTCTCAAAGTTTGTCAGTTGGAACTTGAGTAAAAGAGATACCTCAAAGTTATTGCTAGTTATGAAGATCTTAGTCAGCTATTGCTGTTGGTTTACAAGTACAGGCTTTGGGAGCATGGTAGAAGTGAAATGATGTGTAACACGACCAGTTTTCTCTGTGCTTTTGGGGCTACGCAGCACCAACATCTTTAAAGGCAGGGTGCTGAGGCCCTGGAGTTGCTTCCATGTCCATTAGGTATATTATTCTTAATACTTCAGTCTTCAGGAACTAGAGCTAGAAGACACTCCTACGAGTTCTAGTGCAGCTTTAGAACTTCAAAGCAACTTTCAGTTAAAAAACCCGACTTAGCAGTGTTTCAGATCCCACATATTTGCAAGAGAACGTCTGATTTCAAGCCTGCTGCAAGCTACATTTCAAACTTGATAGTCTTCATAGATTGTATATGGGCAAAATAGGATATGACTCCCGAGAAAATGCCGCTTGCTTTGCCATGCAAGTGCTTGTTACTGCAGTGGAATCCATTTCTCTTCCTGTTAAAGGGCACTTCCTTACTGCCTACCAGATATTTTGAACATGTAAGTATGTGTTCTGGCTAGAGGGAGAAATGTAGCTTCTGAGACAGTGTTCACAGGCAAACAGACCTCAGGAATCACGAACTGCCCAGCAAAGAGGAGTGCCCCCAGAAGGTTGGCTCGGCCATCATTCTGCAACTCGTATATGGGCACCTGAAGAGTAGAGACTGAAATTACACCCTGTCCCTTATGTAAAGCCTACACAGTAGAAAAAAAAAAAACAGTCCAACTTATGCAATATAAATACATGAATAATTTATGTAACAATGATTTATGACAAATAAAGTTTCCTTCTTCATCCAAATTATTTTAGAATACAGCAGATGGCAGGGTTTCCCTCTGTGTTTAACAGATTTTATAATCTAAGTGCTTAAAAGCCAATATATAGGTGATTCTAGTGTGATTAAGCAGATTAAGACCCATTCAGGAAAAATATAAAAAATAGAAAGCAGGCATAGTTAAAGTGACTGAAAATGGGAGAAGTAATTGTACAGTGAAAAAAAAAAAACACAGGCCCAGATCATACAAAACTGCCACCGTGGGCATCACAACAGCTCTCTTGAACCATCTTTCCCCATAGTATAAAAAAACTTGAGCCAGCAGGTTATTATCAACAGAAAAAGGACAAGATTAAAACCAGAAATTTAGTCTGCTGAGTGATGACTTCCATGCCTCTTCAGATTGCCTCTTTATTAAGAGAGAGAAGAGCTGCTTTCAGCAACGAAAAAAAAAATCACACTCTCCCTTGCTAGACCATATATCAGGCAGATCTCCAAGCAAAAAAGTAAAAAGAAACTAAACTCTTGAATATGATATATCACAACTAGACTGCCCCACGTCAAGGCAGAAAATGGGAGCCTACTCCTTCCTATACTGGTGTATTTTTGCTTCAAATAGACCACATGTGAAAGGGAAGTTATGAGATGCGGGAGGGAAATTTTTCAGCATGATGTTTCATCTCTCTTTTGTGATTAGAGCTGTATTTTACGCTCAAGCAAGCTATTCTAGTAAGACAACCACTCCCCCTCAGATGATATGCAAAAGGGCTGATCTCTAGCTAAGAGAATGAAAATTAATACACATCAGACTCTAGAGGGAAGGAAACAGACCATGTTAGAGGCTTTGTGAAACAGTAGCGAACAAAAATGCACCTAATTCTTAGAGATTTAAAAAATTATAAAGAATGCAACAATTACTAACATAAGACATGATAACAATTGATGAAGTAAAAAGTAATAAGCTTCAGGGCTTTAAAAGAAAAAAAAGACAGCTAACAACCAGCAGCCACCTGAGGCTGGAAAGATGTTTCTCCTATAAACCGATTAATACACAATGGCCAATGACAGGCTCTTATATCTTTCTCTGATGCATCTGGCTCCAGCCATAATGAACTACTGGTCTGATTTGGTACAGAGTTGTAAAGTCATTAATGATAAAATTATTGGGCAGATCCTCAGCTGGTGAGCCTGTCAATTCACACTAATTTCTATCAGTACTGTGACCATTCACCCTGGCCAGAGGCTCGCCCTGCACTATTAAACTAGTGATAATTAAGATACTACCTAGTTTTGTACACAAAAATAAAAAATGAAGCTTCTGACTTCAACTTCAAATTAAGTCCATTACCTGAGATCCTGTCAGAACAACAGTTTTACCCAGGTTCTCACACATGAAGGATAAAGCTGAAGCTGTATAGGCCATGGTATCAGTGCCGTGAAGGATCACAAAACCATCATACTTTTCATAGTGCTCCTGGAGATGGAGAGGCAGTTTTCACATTGTTAGAGCAATGCACTGGCATCAGCAAGAGAGATACATATTGCATTACTTTCACTGATGGAAACAACAGTATAATACTTTAAAGGGTACTACATGCATAATTCCTCCTAAAGTTATCCTGGTTTGAGTTTAAATACAATTAAGAGTTAATAGGACACTAAGCACTAGAGCCAGTAATTCTAATTATGGAACAGTCAAAGAGATTCTTCTATGTATACATATTAATGCAGCATTCTTAAACCAGAAGACTGCTAATTAAGAAAAGCTTAGCAATGGCTTTAAACAGGAATGTTAACATATGCAAATTAGTCGTATAGTCTGATTTCTTGTTGCCGCTTTTACTTTAGGGATTACATCATTTATAGGAACAGATTAAGCAAACCAAGGCTATCATAACATATAGAAAAAACAGTCCGTTTAATCCGACTGGCAGACAGGCAAATTGCCAGTGTAAGAGTGCCCTCTTCTGTTGAAAAGTCATCCTTTCTGTAGCACTGTGTGATTTCTGCAGCAAAAAGATGTGAAGAAGCCTCCTGTTGTTCCTTAATGTGCGTACACTTGCTGTTTATTCAGAAGTTTCTTAGACTATCAGACACATAGAGATGCAAAAAGGAATTTTATAATATCTTTAACAATTCCACACGGGAGGTTTTTTTAATGAAAAACCATGAATTACACATTTCATCTTGTTGGAATAAAGCCATCTGCTGGCTTTTGTAGGAAAAAGGAATTGGTTCCTCTATTTTAAGAGCAATGCACATAGTAAACACTGTAGTGAGAGATATTGATGTCTCTGATGTAATTTGGTAATACAGAAATGATGACATCAAAGTCTAAGCAGACATATGAAGGGCCAGTGTGGGCATAAAAGGGGAGGACCTGCCATAGAATTAAACGAGATTTCTTTGTAATTACACTTCTTATGCTACAGTAGGCACATATGCTTGGCACATCCAGATAAAAAGGTCACCTCCAAACACACCTGCAGGTTTCTACTTGTCCTTTTTCTGTTTCCTCACTGAAACTCACACCTGTATGTTGCCACCAATGGGAAGTTTCAGGGGATTTCTGCTTATCTCTAACAAGCTATGCAATAGAACAACAGCCAGTGCTGCAAGAGCTTTCTGTAGGAAGACCACAGCGTGATGCAAAAAGCCTGCTGTAGTTATTCACCAATGCAGTAATAAGATAAGCAAATTTCAAGAAAGACTAAAAGATCACAGCAATAGCCCTTTGTTCTTTCTAACTCAATTAGTACGCTGACAAATATTTTCAGCCTTGTGAACCTTATTACATGCAAAAGAACCTTAGCTTGGTTTAAGTTTCATAATGTAAAAGATCAGGCTGGCAATTAAGGAGATATTCCAACAGAATCATCTTAGAATGTTTCAGTCTGGAAAGTCATCAGCATATTACGGTTGTGCCAAAAAAGTGACCAAGATGAACATGAAATGGCAGTGTCTCTACATAAGCTGGACAGTTGAGGAAGGGTTTCTTTTTCCCTTCTCAGCATTTTTCACTTACATGAACGGGATATTTGTGTATACAAGAAAGACCCACGATTTTTTGTAATAAAACAAATACGCAATTAAGAAAGAAAGGTAAATTCTCTCCTGTTCAGTATGAAATTCTCTTCTATTCTTGGCCCTGGACTTTTTGCAGATGCACCCCTGCTCTATCCTAGAGGCTCTCCTCCAGCTCCACCTCTGCCCTGGCAAGATGCATTTGATAGGAGGAGCATGATCCCTAATTTGGTGGATTGAGGATCAGAGGACCTAAAGGTGAAAGACTGTTACCTGAATCTTCAGCATTATTCTCTGCATTGCATTACTACACTTCTTGCATGCCTTGCTACAGCTTGGTTGAAGAAAGAAATTTACACTATAAAGCTCACTATCGCAGAACAAGCAAGAGTGGAAAAGCAATATCTTACTAGGCCCACGGTTATTTACTTCTAACAGCTATGCATGAATTCCTGATGTGAAGTATTTGAAATGTTTCACATTTCTACCTTCTTAAAAGCACAAAGCTAAGTTCAGACATATGAACAGTAGCACAGAAATGCTGATTTTTTTTTAATCTAGAGAAGGATATAATTAATTTATCTATACATGCAGAAATATCTAGGGCTTTAAACATTTCCCAGTGTGGAAAATCTTACCATGATTTTTTCTACTGGCTGCAAAGCCAAAGCTAGTCAAGTCTGCCTGTGTCCAGAGTAAGAAAGGCATAAAGACATGACATTATTTTCTATGTCAATAGCCAACTATTCAACTGCTTGAACACTTGAACGATGTGTAACTAAGCAACCTTCACTGAAATCACCTACACCTAAAGATTTTGTTCAACATTTTTGGATAGTGAATTCAAGTCAACATTTTAGAACATATCAGCCTACATATTACAAAACTTCTACAATCATACCCGCAATCTTCCTATTTTATTTTCTTGCACAGAATTATGACATGGCTTATCATTGGAAGAACTATATGATTTTAATGAGCTTGCAACATTTTCACAGTACTTTTTACTTTACGAGTAACTAAGCAAGGTACATTACATTAATAAAAAATAGATATGTATACACTAATAAATTATCTTGTGAGGTATACTAAGTATCCTGATGGTTTTGATTAACCAACAAATGAATTCTTACCCCACATCACAGTACCTCAAGTTTCTTTGCAATTTTGGCCCAGTCCTCTGGTGTCATGTTGGAAGAATCAAGCAGCGGTGAGAGCTCCAGTATTGTGTAAAATATTCTCTTGTTTTGCTTAGAGACACTAAGAAGAGAGAGAATTGGGGGAAAAAAAGAGTTCTTAGACTAATACCAGCTCATCCCTTCTGTTTTTTTCTCTAAATCAGTAGGTTTCACCCTTTTCTTCTCCATCCCCCCAAGTCTATTGCAAAGAATAGTTTTAATTTGGGATTATTAAGTTCCAGGTTTAGAAGTTCGTGGCTTGATGTGGTTTAAAGCACAAATCCCTAAATTTAATTTAAAAATAAATATAATTTAGGAGGTGGAGAGGGGCTGGCAGCACTAAAAACAGCAAAGGGGAACACAAAGTTACTTTAAGTTTAGAACGGAGTTCTAACAAAAATCAATATCAAGCTTCAAGGTTCAGAAACGCTTCATAAGCTATTTAGAGGAATCTATAAAGATCCCAGGGGTTACAGGGAAGAAGAACTCTTTACAGAAGAGTTGCAATGACTTTTTGATCCTTTGATAAATGTAAATAGACACTCTATAACTAGATATTCTTCCCTGAAACAAAGGATATCTTCTCTTAAGAGATTTATGACTCTGATTCGTTTTTGTGGCTTTAGGAAGATCCACTCTTCACAGTTTCTCTAACCTCAGATCTCAGAGAAACCTCTCTGGATTAATTAAGATCTTCAGGTAAACTGTTGCCTTTGCCAGCAACAGGCTAACCTTGTAGAACCCCAGTCCCAGCCTATTGAGTCTGTTGTCACCCCGCTATGTGGTTTGCTATCTGGTACCAGCTGTTTCTTGTTATGATGTGAAGTTTAAGCATGTGATAACAGCAAAAATCTTAAAATACTGGCATAGGTAGAAAACAGAGGCCCCAGGACTATAAACAACTTGCTGACAATCAATTATTGGCCACTGAACAAGTGCAACCTTGACAGCTGGGAAAAGACTGCTCAAAGTACAATAAAAACAAGACAAAGTATGCAAGGGAAAAAGAAAACAAACCAAACAAACTCAAACAGTCAAGCAATAAGGTAAACCTGTGGGGCTGAAGAAAGTAACACTTTCAAGTATCATGCAGCAGACGGAGACCAAAGATTAATAAATGTCTAGACACTTAAACATCTTACAAAAGTACACAATCCTAAATTTGGAGGGGACTTATCAAAGGCAATGATGGATATAGAATCACAGTGGGATTGTTCTAGTTCTAAGCATTCCTTCTGTGCTCCCTGCTTCCCAGGTCCACAGACCTCCCTTTTCTCACCTGCCTATCTCAAGAAACATCACTCTTCAAAGACCTTTGATTTGCCAGCCACATGGACTGCATACAGAGCACATGTTCTACCCTGCAAAATATGCGCACTTCTCCACACTAACTTTCTAATCCTTCAGACTAAAGTCAACTATACATGAATTCCATTTGGCTAGTTAAGATTTGGAGTAAAAAAGAACCCTGCTACTATTATTTTCTGCTACCTTTCTGAAGCCTGGAAGAGGACAGGATATCCACCATTTTCACCCATTCTTATGGAATATGTTCCTATTTAGCAATGCAGTGGCCATCAAGCAGCTAATAAAGAAGAACTGCCAGCAAGCCAGCTCTGCCCTTTCTACTCGCTTTCACAGGCAGAGCCATCTGGGAGCACGTGGTCATCAACAGGGTCATCTTCTGAGTATTATAAATGCTCTTCCACTGCCTGGGGATGACGGAAAGTTCCCTGTCCTCTGTAACTGTGATAGATACTTCAGCGTTTACACTGGAAGACAGTCAAAAGGCTATAGAAAAGACCAGAATACTCCATGGATGTGTAGAAGTTCCCAAAATAAAGTGCTTAGAGCACAGAAAAGTTGATTACATTCCCTCAGCATTCACAATAGTGTTTTGTTCCCACTTCACATTGTTGCATATATTTATAGCAATAAAAAAAATATGCAAACCCAAGATTGTCAATGCATCAGCTAATAAAATCTGCAGACCCACTCCCCTCACGAAGCCTGTAGGACAGTTGTGTGCAGCAGAGAGAGCATTTAAATAATGTGTAGTTTTTGTTTAAAACCAACTGACATACTGTACCTAAGAAGTTAGACTTGAATTGCCTTGTAGGATATCACATTTACACGTGCTAAGAGCAACTTTGGAAGTCAGTTGAAAATCTGTGAAAAGAAAGCTCCTCTGAGGAAGTGCTTGTTAAATAAAACATGACATACCAACACCAGACTAACCTAGTCTATGACTTTTGATGCCTCTCTCTAAACAGAGATTGTATTCTTCCTCTTACACACAGGTTATCACATAGATATACAAAGTTCACAAAATACTCCCATTTTCTCTGCTCAGAAATTCACAATATTTCTCAACTGCCTAGTTAAAATATCACTCAGCTAACACAAAAGAGAAAGTGGCAAATTGCCATGACTAACCTCCAGAAACAGCACTCCCCAGTGCCAGAAAAACAGGACAAAATTGTTTTTTAAGCCTCAGTTTTTGATGTGAATGATTGCTTTAAGCCTTTTTGTTCTTCATGGAAAAGATTTGCCCAGAGAAGTATATTGAGGACTCAAAGGGTATGCTAGTGTAGTTCTGTTATATTTCAAATCCCTTAAAGTTATTCAGTTACAAGCACAGTATCATAACAGAGCTCCATTATTCTTAGTATAAACATCATATTTAATGCAGATTGTATATTCACATCAATACTACTCCACTGGGAGTCCATTTGTTTTCCCTTTAGCCCTCTTCCTTGCCATCTGCCATTTAAGTGGTTACTTTTAAAAGCTTTATACAGAGACCTCAATACAAAATAGAAATTAAGAAATTAATAAACCTTATATTTTCTTTGTATGTCCTGATTTTCTCCGTAAAGATTAAGGAGTATCTGTTTTTTACTCTTAGAGCAAAACTGTTACAGTTCCATTTACTTGTGAATGACTGCGTAAAATTGTCCTTTGTGCCAAGTTAACATGTTTACAAGGGTACAGTCATTCAGCACAGCTGAGGACTATCTCAAATTAGCATACTGCCCTCTAAATAAAAACTATAAGCTTATTAATCATTGCCCAACAGTTAAGAAGCAATGCAGATTAATTATAAGCCCATTGCCTATTATCATAGCGTTGCATAAATTTGGGAAAGACAACCAGCTTTTAGGGCTTTTTAAAAACAAGCAGCCTGCAGAATTAAAGCATGAGGCCTATTCACAGATGCATTAATTAGATGTTACTTCTTCAGACCTATGCTGAAGATAATTTACAGAGCTGTACCTACACTTTTCTTAGTTTCTACAGAATATGTATGTTTGCGTAGTAGCAAATCAATATCGAAAACAAGAAAAAAACCTGCAGGACTAAGCTGCCCAGAATGGTTACTTATGGCCTAATTTAAAAGTTATTTCTCAAGCAGTACTAAGACATTTCATTGCAAATATATCAAACCAGACACTTTCTATAGTACCAGACATGGTATTTTTTTTTCCTTTTCAGTCAATACAAGCATTTCTTGCTAATCTCATAACAGATTCTTCACAGTAAATGTTTGGAGATGTAATTATCTGAAAATCAACAAGATACTTCCTAATCCTCTCTCCTCCCAAAGGAAATGTACTTACGGGAGCACCAATGTGTCATCTGGAAATTCACGGACATTGTTCAGTTTTGTTTCCTGGGCATATGCCTCATCATGCAGCATCGGCATTGTTTTCAAGCTGCTTACTAATTTGTTGGCCTCAGGAGCAAGTCCTTAAAAATAAAGAATAAAGTAAGTAAATAAAAGAGTGAGGATGGAAGGAAGCAAGTGGCACAGCAAGGAGGGAACAAGTCCAGTTACACAGCTGTTTGCCCATCCTTCCAAATTAAATTTAAAGAGTCTATTGCCAGTTTAAGAACATGAAAATGGGCTAAAACCAACAAATCTCCATGCAGTTATTATTTTTTTGACTAGAAATAAATAAACCCTTTATTTAAGAGAAATAATGTTACAAATTTTCTCCACATCAAATATTTATATTTTACCTATACCTATAATAGCTATGGCAAATGTAAAAGAGAAGCTATTATCTACCTAGTGGCCTCACGTAACACTAAGCATTTGTTTGCACTATGAATTTGCAGTATTGTCACCTTAGCCTGCAGCGGTATTGGCACAAACAGCAAGGTACTGGTACAGCTATGTTGGAAAGCTGCATGTCACATATCGCTGTCAATGGCAATAGCATTTCATGGAGAAAAAAAAAACAACAAAAGAGAAAGCTAAACCAAACCTCACAGTAGGTATTGAGCATTAACAGATACAGAGAAACCTCAGCTTCCCAGAAAAGTCTTAATTAAGTGCTCTAATCTCTCTCTTGAATAGGTACTTTCCACCAGCAGGTTTAGGACTGAACATCTTAATTCACTACAGGTAGAGAAGGCCCATAAGCTGCTGAATAGAAAAAGTCAAAAATGCTGGTGCTCTTTTAGCTCTGTTCACCCTCTCCCTACCCTTGGTGTTGCCTTTCTCTCTGTGGCAGGGGCCCTAAAACTGTTAGGGCTCAAACCAGCCTAAGTACATTTGGTGTGGGTTGAATCTGCAGGTGTCATGATTGCAACCAAGTGTTTCAGAGGGAACCCCCATGCCATTCTGTTAGCCAGAAAGGCACCTAAATTTTTGATGTTAACAATCCTCAGCATCATAAAACTGAGTTCATTCGTGAATCTAATTTGCAACTCATCTCCCAGTACCCTGTTCCAGGAAGGACAGCAACAGTCCTGATGTCTAGAGCCAGGAACCACTGTTTTTCTTAATTCTGGATTTTTGAGACTTTTGTATTCAGAGAACTTTCATCATAAGTACTTTCTTCTGGACTTCAAGATTCTACTGGTGTTACTGTCCAGTTCAGTTTAATCTCAGTGAATGTGTTTTATACCACTTGTTCAAACAGCAAACAGACTCTCAGACCTCATTATACTACTTCTGCTTACTTCTAGTTGTTCCTGCATCCAGCTCTGAAGCCCTCAGCACAGGAAGGACACAGAGCTGTTGGAGCAGGCCCAGAGTAGGGCCACGAAAACCGACTGACGGCTGGCACACTTCCCATACGAGGACAGGCTGAGAGACTTGGGATTGTTCACCTTAGAGAAGGTGCCAGGGAGACCTTATAGTGGTCTTCCAGTACTTAAAGGGGCCTACAGGAAAGCTGGGGACAGACTTTTTAGCAAGGCCTCTTGTGACAGGACAAGCTGTAATGGTTTAAAACTAAGGGAAGGGAAATTTAGACTGGATTTTAGAAGAAATTTTTTGCAGTGAAGGTGGTGAAACACTGGAATAGGTTGCCCAGGGAAGCAGTAGAGGCCCCATCCCCGGAAACATTCAAGGTCAGGTTAGACTGGGTTCTGAGCAACCTGATCAAGTTAAAAATGTCCCTGCTCCTGCACGGGGGTTGGACTAGATGACCTGTAAACATCCCTTACAAACCAAAGCATTCTACGATTCTATGAATATAATTTAAGGTCAGATAATTCTCCTACTTACTAGTTCTTCCATTTGCTTAAATATGATTCTCAGCCAAGTTAGCATCTGGGGTTTTTTTGTTTTTTCTTCGTTAGTTTCTTTCACCTTCAAACAGCAAAGTTTATTTAAAATACTCCAAAATACAGAGAGTATTTTCAATAGTAGTTTTATTGTTTTCCATTTCCTTTCCAAACTGATGTAAAAATCCTTAAGAACTCCTTAATCTCCCTCCTGGCTCGCATTAAATGAAGGAGCAGGCCAACTTTCTCACAGGACAGCAACAGCATTTGAGTGGATTTGTTTGGAATCCTGACGGAATACTTTGTTTCACAAACTATACTTAACACGCTTTCAAGCTTTGGAAGTTTCATTCATTCAGCTATAATCCCTGCTTTTCCTATTAAGGATATTCCTAACTTAGTCACAAATGGCCACTTCTGCTGTACTTGGGCAGAGTCATTTCGGCTCTGAAATGCACCCAGTTTCAAGTGTTTTCTGGGTGTTTTCTGATTTTTCTTCTGTTTGCACAATGCTCATTTTGGCTCTGAACACTGACAATGGATTAGACCGTTTAGTTTTTTATTTGCCCCAGGAAATGGAGAGCTGATGCACATTAATATTCCTAAATTCCTTCTTTATAAATGGCAGTTCTACAACTTCTCTTAATCACAAATCTGTCAGGATTTTTCTGTACTTGCTTGCACTGAACCTAAACCATTCTGCAGAACTATATGAGATGCCCCACTTAAATCCTCTGCAGTTCCCTAAATGCATCCACCTTTACCATTGTTCTCTGCTTTACAGCTTCAAGAAGCAAACAGGGGTACTCAAGTGTAACTGTTTTAAGAACACTTCCACTTTATTATGCATGGAAAACATCTTTTGTGAGCCAAGCTTGTTAACCAAGTATTTGAAGCAACTTCACCCCTGCAGAGAAGAGGCAGGCTGTGCAACTTGATCGAATAGCTCTCATCAACTTCTGTCCGTTCCTTCTTTAGCTGGCCAACCCCAGCATCACAAAGCAGACTGACAAAGGCAGAACAGCAAACAGGGAACTGTGACTGAGGAAAACAAGCATAGTTCTGTCTCATCTACACTTGAGGACTCTGCTTTTCACTACGGTGCTACAGATAACACCATTATAGATACTTACCAATCAAGATACCCTACAAGCCGTGCTGCAGCAGAGAACGGGGAGCTGAAAAATTCTGATGCAGCTTGTGTCAGTTGGGATCTGCACCCAAGGAACGACAGACATTGGGGAGAAGGAGCATACTGCATATCAGCATGCTTGAAGTCATAATCCTCAATCCCAAAAAATTCTCCATGCTGAGAAATACAAAGGACCAGATTTTACCTATATATCACTATAAATGGCACATACGTCTACCGTGCCAGATCCCAAAAGTGACAACTACATTTTGTAAAGGCAGAGAAGCAGAAAGCATTCTCCCAAACATTCATTTCTGCAGCTATAGTACTTAGACCTTCCAGAAGTGAGGTGAGAGGTTTCACAAAAAAAAAGTTTGGACTACAGCAGCCAGTCCTTCGGCAGTCCACTACGTCTAGAAAAGACAGATAATTAACTAAGTTACCCAGGCAGACTATTCCAAGACAAGTAATCTTTCTAAAGGGATTTAGCTTAATTCTACTTGTATATGTTGGGTGGGTGTTTTTCTTAATATTTCAGGTAAAACTAGGAAAGAGATCCAGCCCACAAGCTCAAGGAAAAGACCTTGTTGAAGGCACCAGCTAGGAGGAACGTGAGCGCAATTTTGATGCAAAGATCAGTATCACAGTAACCTCACTAAGGAGCACAGTACAATTCTTTCTGAAATGAGCTACCAATAAGCCAAAGCCAGATGTCGTAGGAATAAATTAGTAGGAGGAAGACAGACATTTCAAAAACGCACTGAATTGGCTTATTTGACAGCAAAAACATGAATGCTGAGAGTGTGCAACTGAATCTGGTTGTCACACAACTCACACGAACAGACCATTCATCCTCCATAAATGACTCCTGCACAGGTATCCTGTAAGTGTGCAGAAAGTCCAATAGGTCCAAGACATGCTGCAGCTGCCACACGTGCACAGGTCAACTGCAGAACCTCTGCAAGAGGTTTACAATCAGACATCATGATGATAAATAATTGCTCCATACATGCTCAATGAGCCTAGGGAATGTGATTGTACCAGTCTCGTACATAGGGGGTCTTTTGCACAGGAACATATTCCTTACAGAATACAGTAAGCCTATCAAAACTGTCTGATTTTGAAAATGAAACAATCTTCTCCCAGGAACTGAAAATGCCACAGAAAGCCTAAACAGAACTAAATAAATAGAAACCTAGCTTGATCCCTTCAATTTGAGCACTAGTTGCTATGAAGTTTCATGCAGCTCAAGGAAGCAACTTCTGTTCACCTTGCCTGAAACAAAACACTTCTAGTTCTAGGTATGGTTGTAAACAGATACTTTCTATCCATCAATTAATAAAAGAAATAAGCATCTATTGTGTTTTCCTTTGAAGCATGCTGCCTTTCCCATGCCCTTTCACCAGCTTCTGTCTGAACACTAAAGACTGCCAAATATTCTGAAAGAAGTACTCTGGCTGCTCTGCTGCTAGGTCTGTGTATGAAAAGCAGGTTGAAACCCTCACCAGGATGTGCAAACAATCTAACAGATATGATCCAATGACGCTGACTCATTGCATGCCTTAATGATTGGCACTTGTGAAGCAAAACGAAAATGAAAAGGCAAGCAAAATAAGAAAAGGTTATGAAGCTCATTTATAGAAGAATGAGAGATTATTTTAATTTATTTGCTTAAAAAAAAAGGTGGTTGAGAAGCTGAGACAATAGAAATAGGGAATTATTTTAGTATAAACAATGCAGGCAGAGAGCAAAGTCACCACGTGTCATTTGAAATACACACTTTTTTTACAACTTTGACAGATTAAACACGAAAATAGCAGCCATAAAAAACAATGCAGAACAACCCCTTACCGCATCTTCTCTACAATAAGAAGGATCAGCCATCCACTATCTTCTGGGAAGGAGCAATATGTATTAGAAAAAAATCTAGCCTAGGAAGCTCTGAGGTGAAGCCCACGTTCTAACCCTTCAAATTAGTAGCTGTGATGGTATTTCAGGCAGGGGCTTGAAATTCTGTAGTAGAGAACAGAAGTACCCACATTTCTGAACCCAGAAAGACACAGGCTCTGAAAACCCTGGGACACTCCACTTCCTCCCAAGTGAAGGAAGAAGGAAACTGAACAGATATTTATCAAAATTAGACGGCTTCACTCTCTCTGCTACCCCTGCCCTGCTACAATACCCCCTTTCCCTTTATAACAATGCTGTTAAACGCACAACCCTGAGGGAAGTCAGATCTGGCTGAAGTTCATTCCTTTCCCCAGACGCGTTAGTAGGCTGATGCTTTTTGGCATCTTGTGGGATCTGTGCCTACTCAGGGAGGGTTTAGTGGTGCTGAGGTGCCACTCCAACCAGCTTCTGAACTGGCGGTCTGGGGTAGGGAGAGTGTTAGGTGAGTTTAGTCATCTACCTACTGACATTTAGGGGCATCTGAAATTGCATTAGTGTATGCCTGAAAGTACCCTAGAAACTTTGAGGGAAATTGCAGGCAGTATCACAGTATCAAGTTGGGATTTTAACATTTCTCAGCTGGTGGGAGCAGGGCTGGCTCATCTGGCCTTTTGATCCACACAAGTATTACTCTTTCCTGGTAAGGCAAAGCAGAACTCTCCAGCAACTCCCAGAAGAAAGTCAAGAGCTGGTAGGACAGCACCAGAAGCCTGCCCAGAGGCAGGTGAGCACGGATGTTGCATCTGATACTGCTCACTACATCACTTGGCAGGACGTATGCTGCCACACTTGCATCAGCTGCATCTGTCAGGTTGCCACTTGAAAATCCTTGATAAGGCCACCACCTGCAACAGCCCACACTCTTCCTGGTGGGAATGTGAGACACATGCTCTCCAGGCAGCTTGGGACAGTGGCTCTTTGGGGTCTAATAAAAAAAGAGCTGTGTGACTGGTACGATTAAGCCGGTTTCATTTTCAGGACACGAAGGAAGGGAGGAAAGACTCACACTTAACGAAACAAGCTGGCCTCTGCCAAAGCCTGATCTGACTCGCTATGTGTATTTCTCAGGTGGTGGGAGCAGGCTTTTTGATGCACACAAGTATCACCCTCTCATGGTAAGGCAAAGCAGAACTCATCAACAACTTCTAAAAGGAAGTCAAGAGCTGGTAGGAGAGCAGCAGAAGCTTGCCCAGAGGCAGGTGAGCACAGACGCTGCATCTGATCTCACTCGCTATGTCACTTGGCAGGACATAGGCTGCCACTCTTGCATCAGCTGCATCTGTCAGGTTGCCACTTGAAAATCCTTGACAAGGCCACCACCTGCAATGGCCCACGCTCTTCCTGGTGGGGATGTGAGACATGTGCTCTCCAAGCAGCTCGGGACAGTGGCTCTTTAGGCACTAAAAAAGGAGAGCTGTGTGACTGGTACAATTAAGCCAGACATGAAGGAGGGGAGGAAGGACTCACGCTTCAGTAAACACGCTGCCCTCCGCCAAAGCCTGCTCTGGCTCGCTGTGAGCCTCGCTTGTCAGAGGGATGCCTGGGAGGAGCAGAGGCAGGCGCACAGCGAGCAGTGAGGAGCACCCGGGGATGCTGCGACGTCAGCCGCGCCAGGGCGGGCGGCCACAAGGCAGGGCTGCGGGCTAAGGCAGCCGCAGCTCCGCGGTCCCCCCAGCCCCCCCGGCCCCGCTCACCCTTGGCGTCCTGCACCATGCCGATGGTGCCGCCCGTGTTGATGACCAGCACCCGCGCCTCGGCGGAGGCCGGGGGGCAGCGGGCGGGCTCCTGCGGGCGGGCGCCGGCCAGGGCTCTGCCCAGAGCGCGGCTGCCCGCGCGGTGCAGCCCCGCCGCCTCCATCCCGCGCCCGAGGAACCGCTACCCCGCCGAAAGGGCGCTTATAGGGGCGCTGCGGGGCCGCCCCTGCCCGTCCTCCCGGGGGCGGGGAGAGCAGCTGTGCCCGCCTTCCGCGGCGGGGCCGGGGCGGTGGGAGCGGGGGCCGCACCGCCGCCCTCCGGACTTTGCGCTGCTGCGGCCGCGGGGCAGCGCCGAGGTCCGGCGGGGTTGCAGGAGAAGGGAGGAGGAGCCGCGGGGTTTCGGGCCCTCAGAGTGGGTAAACAGGGCTCGGGGTCAGCCCCGAGGCGAGTCAGAATCAGAATGGTCTGAAGGGACCTGAAAGCCCATCCAGTTCCAACGCCCGGCCATGGGCACGGACACCTCCCTGCAGACCAGGCTGCTCAAGGCCCCATCCAACCCGGCCGTGAACACCCACAGGGAGAGGGGACATCCACAGCTTCCCTGGGCAACCCGTGCCGGTGTCTGACCACTCTCATTGTAAGGAATCTCTCCCTAATGTCTAATCTAAATCTTTCCTCTTGACATTTAAAGCCATTCCCCCTTGTCCTATCACTACAAGCCCTTGTAAAATGTCCCTCCCCAGCTTTCCTGTAGCCCTTTTAGGTACTGGAAGTCGGCTACAAGGTGTCCCCACAACCTTCTCTTCTCCAGGCTGAACAAGCTCAGCTCTCTCAGCCTGTCCTCTCAGCAGTGGTGCTCCAGCCCTCTGATCATCTTCATGGCCTCCTCTGGACTCGCTCTAACAGATCCATGCCCTTCCTATGCTGAGCACTCCAGAATTGAATGCAGGGCTCCAGCTGAGGTCTCACAAGAGCAGAGGAGAGGGGCGGAATTCCTTATCCTGCTTGTCCCACTTCTTTTGATGCAAACCAGGATAAAGCTGGCTTTCTGGGCTGCAAGTGCACATTGCCAGCTCAGAAGAGAGAGGATATAAGTCATTCCCCCTTTTTTCCAGAAGGGTCTTGGGGAAGAAGGCAAGAACTTCCTCTGCTTACCTGGCCTCTGAAGGGACTTGTTCCTAGCAGGAGTCTCCAAAAGCAGGCAACATGGTGTGGACAGCCACTCCTGCCCTCTAGTTCAGTTTCTTAATTGGGACCCTTGGTTTTCATCCAGGTTTTCTCAAAAGCTTCCACCTTCAAGGCTGAGAATCAAGCCCTGGGCCAAACAGGGTCAATGCTGTCTACTAATAGCTGTTATACAGAACATGTGGGCTGTGCTGGAAAGGTCTCCTCAGGCAAAGATGAGCACTGTGGAATAATTAACAATCAGCAGCCTGCAAACCCACAATCCATCCAGACTGATGTCCTAGTGAAATCCAGAATCCATATACAGCGCTCTCGTGTAGACTATGTGGTGATATTAGCTCACAGACTCCTTTATTTGAGCACTTATTTCTCTTTGAGGACATTCATCCTCAAGGGTGGTATTTCCTGGAGACCTGTGACCACAAAATGGTTCCTAATACAGCCAGATCCAATATAAAATTTTGAAATATATATTCTGTTTCTTGACAGTCTCGCCAGAAGTGCTCAGGGGAAAACAAGCTCAAGATCAACAACCATGCCTAGTTATGCCTATGATGATACAATCTCTATCCATGTACCTGGGACCTCTGAAAAAGAAACAAGGATAAAGAGGAGGCGGAAGCTTATGACTTCAGCCTCAAAAGCTCTGAATATTTGTTTTATCATCTCTGCTGGTTTTTGCCATATCTACAGAAAGCTGGTTATTGCCAGGAGCTTAATACCACAATCCTGAAATGGATTTTTTCCATGCAGTAGGGATATTTTAAAGTCTTCTCTGATGCAGAGAATAACATAGAGGAAACAGGTTTAGGAAATAGTAACAAGATATACACACCTACCTCATTTCCATGCTCCACAAGAAAGGGCAGCAGCATTATTGCCCACAGCTCTGGAGGTAGCAGAAGTGGTAGAACTGTTAGTGTCTTCAAGACAGATGGAGTAATGCTGAAATTTAAGTGATGTCTTCTAGTCTTACAAGACCAGCAGTCTCTTCAGTCCTTAGTACCTACAAAGCTGAACTGCTGAGAACAGAGCTGTTATTTGTAATAAATAGCATAACAGAAAGAGAAACTACCAGTTTAGGGAGCAGCAGGCTTCCATCGTTTTCTAGACTGTAGGCTTCACTAAGCTCCAGTTTGTATTTCACCTGCTTGTTACCAATGATGTGCCAGGCATTTCTCAAACTTTCCTCCATCTTCCTCTTACAGTCTTCCTTCCTAACAGCTTCCATACATACAAGCCCTTCTCCAACTCAAATGCTTCAAAATAGACACATTAAACTTCAAAACTAAACACAAATTCAGGTTCAGTGTCTGAGTAAAAACAGTTGATACATCTGGATTAGAGGGGCAGTTTTGCAGGTAAAGGAAGCAGGGAGGTGTGATGAAAAATGTGATGTTAGCGGTATTTTACAGAAAAAGCTAAAGACATACCTCATAAAAACTGGAACTTGAAGAGGTTAATTGTGGGAAGAGGCGCAGATTAATTTTAAGTATTAAGCCCTGTATTTGTGTCTAACTCAGATACTGGTTTTACTTCTAAGAGTCATGTTTGGAAGGTTTATAGTAGCTTCTTTTGAGGTTGAGGTGTGAGATCAAGTGTAAGAAGGCTGAAGTTGGTTTCAAGGAAATCTGCTAAGTCTTGAGATCCGTTGTCATGAGATCTGTTATTTGCAAAATTAGCAAAGTAACTAGCCAAAAACCAATGAGCCAGTTACTGAGGACAGAAACTTCTGGGAAGCACAGTCAGAGTGAGTTAGGAACAAGCTGCTGCACAGGTACCTTGAGGCAAAACAAGTATTTTAAGTGCCTTTGTTACTCAGTAAGCCAAAAGGAGAACATGCTTTCTGTGTGAAAGTGGCAAGGATATGGACTTAATTTGCACCCTGTGCTGTGACCTTTAAATAAAATTTAACTCAATTTCAAGGCAAAAACATATATTATGGGATACTTCAAGCAATTTCTTCTGCCTTCAGTTTCTATGACTTAGTATTCCAACAGAAATAAATTTAATGTACTCCCTCCGAATTGTCAATCTCTCTCATACTGGGTGGCCCAAAACTTGGCACAGAACTTGAGATACGGCCTCTCAAGTGCCAAGTAGAGGGAAATAATCATTCCCCTTGATCTGCTGGCTGTAATTGTTTTGCTAATGCAGCCCAGCCTGTTAGATTCCTGTTAGCTTTCATCACTACAAGGGCCCTTTGCTGACTCATACTAGACTTGTCCACAGGACCTCCAAGCCTTCTTTACACAGCTGCTACTTCATTTTTCAGTCTCCAGCCTGTTATTTATGCAGTTATTCCACCCCGGGTGCAGGACTCTGCTTTGGCTTTGCCGAATTCTATGAGGTTCCTGCTAGCCCATTCCTCCAGCCTGTGGAGGTTCCACCTTGCATTTCAGTTTTGGGCCATTATTCTGCTTTTAGTTTGTCCCTATAGATCAGCCAGTGCTCCTGGGCTCCTTAGAACTTCAGGACAACCTGACAAGGTATTTTGCTTACTAGATACCTGAAGAAGCCAATCTGCTCCCTAAAGTCAGACCCTTTGATCTACTCCTTCTCTTCCTCACTTCTATAATGTGAAGGCCTGTTTGTGAAAGGCATCCTGTTTGACACATCCACTGCAAAATTTTCTGAATAAACAGACATTTTGTATCTGCTGCAGGAAGCCATTTTATCAAAAGGATGACAAATGTGCAGCTAATTCTTATCAGGTATTAAAGAAAAACTTTCCACTTCATTTATTTCTATCAAAGATCTCAAAGCATTTTTAATTGTTGCCTTTTTTTCCAATTGCAGAGCTACTCAGAGCAAAAAAAAATAAAAATGACATTAAAAAATCATGAGTTTTAATCTATAAGGAAAGATCATTTTAGGTTCTATAGGACTCCTTCCAGAAAGACCTTATGACTTTCTGGTGAATATGCTTCTGCCTGTCCCGTACGCAATCGGATTCAAACCAAAAGGAACCATACAATTGTCAATAGGCAGTTGTATCTGTCATGTAATATTTTCTTGCACATCTCTTCAATCTCTGATCAAAAGACCCAATTCAATACATTCAAAGCTCTGAGTTAGGAGGGAAGAAGACAATGTATCTTCATTGTAACTAAAGTTCCACTTGAGTAGGATTGCTAGAGTTGGTCAGAATTTCAAAACGCTGATTTATAGAATAATCAGCTTTTGAAAAGATTTCTGGAAAAAAAGCAATGGTAAAGGGGTTTTTTTCTCATTTTTAAAAACATTCAGCACTGTTTATTTATAGTTGCCTTTTCCATATTACAATATTTTATTTAAAATTGAAACTGAGTGTTGGAATACAGCATCCTGAATGACATCGCTAGATTGGAGAGCAATCTAAAGTAAATTGCAAAATTACATATATGATTGACTCATGGCACAAACAGATGGACAGATGACAGAACACCAAGTGGTACCATTTCCAGAGAAACAATCTAGAGAACATGCAGGAGTAGCACTTAAATATGAGATGCTGACAATAGACAAAGAAGCATAATGGGACAGCTCAGAGAGTTGCAACACATCTATATCCATGCAATGAGGCTACAGGCAGCATAATATGTCCTAAGAAGGCTGAGAATTCAAGCTTGAACTTTCATTTTTAAGAAGAACTTACTCCACTATTCCTAATGTTTAACCAAAAGGTCCAGGCTGTGCATCTTGCTGTGCAAGCCTGGAGGAAGAAGTATCTCTGAAAACTCATCTGGCAAGGCTACATCAAAACAACTGATTTTTCCTGCAAGCAGACAAGAATGATGAAGAAGCAGCAAGAACGTGTGACTTTCCGCCAGAGCTGGTGGTTGAAGAAGTTGAAGGGCAGGGGAAGGCAAGTATTGGTCAGAGATTGACCACATAGCTGAGCTTCAAGGTTTTCCTTAATGGTTTCTGTATCCAAGGGCCACCCATAAAGCACTTTAGACAATGTTGACAGGGGAGCTGGAGAATAGAAAAGAATCTGCTTTGAATCTCAGGACAGGCAGAACATTGCTAGTCAGATGGTGCCTGGGGTGCCTAGACTTCTACTTAGCTCCAGCTTCCGTTTTTACTTATTTTCAAAGTGCTATTGACCTAAAATCATATGTCTATGAGCTATACCAGCTGCTACCTCAGGTACATAGAGGCTGCCAAAAGATTTGGGAAATGTTATCTCTGGCTCCTAGATTGATTCTTTATAGTGCTTGAGAGCACTTGCTCTACAATTATTTGAGTAGAATCATACTGTTATGATGAACACCTTTACACAGTGAAAGAGAAAATGATTCTATTATTAAAAATAAATAACAAATGTTGACATTTTGATCTCTCAGGTCTGCCACAGGGAATCAAGGACAGGAGTTATACCAGCCTTTAATACCTGTAGTTGCGAAATTGAGCAATTTCAAAGGAGTTTGACCTGCCTTATGGAAATTCAGCACTGATCACAAAACGGGGTTAGGAGTTTCACACTTCCTTCCTTAAAAAGCGTGTTAGTACGGATGCGGGTGATTTGAATGAACCCTATAGATTTCCTGCTGAGACTACAGACACTTGGAGAATGGCAGTCTGTGCATTCCCCAGGGAGCACGAGGGGAGAAATTAAAGTAAGTATGGATGTCAATTTAAAGTTACTTATTTTCAGAGAAAACGGAAGTGTCCATTTTTTTTAGCTGTACGTGATTCTAAGAGGCACAGGTGAGTGCTTAGATTTACTTTAGAAACATTGAGCTTTTCTAGTGCAGTTGTGCTGTTGTAGACATCTGAGCCACCTATTTCTAATGCTTCCTAACAGATTTTACATGAGTTTTTGTTTATGGTACAGTCACAGAGAGAGCTGACAGTTAACAGGCAGGCACGAGATGGAATTTGAATAACGAAGGGATGGAGATTTTATCCTAGGGTGATTTTATTGAGTACAGTGAGTGCAGTCACAACAGGCTCTACTTTGCTTCACCCATGATCAGATGTCTCAGATCTATTTGCAGTAACCACCTTACCTCTGCATAACTCTAACGCACCCAGAATGAGAACTTCATGAGACAAAGAATACTTCAGTCACACAGATGATGGTCTAAGTGAAAAGAATTGCCTTGGAGAAACTACAGAAATGCTGCAGCTTGCTAATCAAAGGTGAGACTTTTCTCTAAAACTGAAATTTGTGGAGAATTTATATAATCTTTTAAAAAAGACAACATTGTGTGTTACCAACAGTGAGATACTTAGGGCTTCCCCCCACCCCCAGTTTAATTTTGTTTTTAAGAATGAGTTAGCCTTCACTTAAATGCAGATGGGAAAAGGCCAGCCACTATGGATAAATTTAGAACTGTAGCTCTGGAGATACCTGGTTTGGTCCTGGAAACTGCTGAACTATTTAAGTTTTAAATGAGACAGGCTATTCTTAGGGTTTCATTCCAATGTATATCTTTCAAACAGAAACTGAAGATTGGGCAAAACTGCCATGCTCCTTAAAACAGATGAACTTGAGACACCAGTCTACATAGAAATGTCAGAAAAAGGCCAGGTGAATTAGGATAAATGGCAGAATCACAGTTTAAAAGGGGATACAATTGTTTGCATAGACTGTGACAGGAGTTACACTGATTTTGGAGAATAATTAGCACATTTTCAATGTGCACAATAGAAGGAGGCTTTTTGTCTACCTTAGCCTATAGAAAGGGAACAGAAAAACAGAAAAAAACCCACCATCTATGTATAGTTTGAGTTGGAGTTTCCTTTCTGTAAAAGAACCTGAAGAAAAGCAGATCAAACTCCATTGAGGCTCTGTCCTGCTGAGGGAGCTCTTCCACCTTGTGGGACAGGGACAGGATCCTCCCAGATGTCCCCTCTTCAAAGGAATGGAGTCACACCCTTAGTGACTGACTTCACAGCCCCATGATGGGGAAGTCCTGGCAGCTGTTTCTTGGCATGGGGATGAGCCCTTGCCTCTTTCTTGAGCCGGTGGGGAATCCTGGGGCCTTTTCCAGAATCAGAGAGCAGAATTTGGGTGCTGCTGCTCACTGTGGGGCTCACCATCGGACTGGCAGGTCACCATTGGCAGGCAGGTTGAGGTAAGTGGGGCAGCAGAAAGCTGCATGCACCATGTGCCTTCCTCAAGGGTTATGGCCTTCACTTCTTCTCCCAAGCAAGACCCTCCCTCCCAGTGAGTCACCTGGGGACAGAGACAAGCAGTGTTCACGGGACAGAGGGAAGTAAACAGCATGCTCCAAATGCAAGTATCCATTTCCCCTTACCATCCAAGAAGCGCAGAGACTGCTTTCTCCCCAAAAAAACCTGCAATCAAAACTTCTCTCCCAGTTAGATGAGTTCACATCCTTTTCATGCAATGCTTATAAAACTTGTCTTCTCTCTCCTTGCTGCTCAGAGTGATGAACCCCAGGTGTTCCACAAATATGGCACTGTGATGGTTTTCTTTTTACCCTTCTGTATTTGGTCTTCACGCACTCCATGGAGGGTTTTTAAATTTTTCACTTCTCTGATTTTATTTTCTTCCTAAACACAGTATAAAATACCCAGAGGTAACTTTCTCCCTAGATACTTGTGTTTAAAAAAAGGAATAGTACAGCTGTCAGCAATATTTACAAAGCTCTTCTTTATTTGGTCTGTTAGTAGTGAAAATCTAGACTACATAGTCAGTAAATGAACAGCACAGAGGATGCATATATATCTCTGGGGCTTTTTTGGTCTATCTTTTTAATAAGGACAGAAAGCCCACATTTAAAAGACGGGAAAGTAGATAAGATCTGATTAGAATTCTTGATGCAGACAGTATCTTTCACAGCATTTCTTTCAAGAGATCACAGAAAATAGCTGTGGGGAGTTCCTCTGCTTTCTCTAGCTCAAAATGTTAGTTCTCTCTTGAACTAGTTTTACTTAGTCTGGATAGCAGTCCTGCAAACAGACTCCTGCCCAATCACCACTTAAGTTAGGAACTGAAGAGACAAGCTATAAATCTATTTTACCTGTTCTCTAAGGAATAGATATTTCTTGGATTTTATTTATCAAGCAGAAGAAAATACACTGGGGAAAGACCAAAGCGATTGCTGCTGATAGCAAGTCCTAAAATTAGCATAGTTACTGAAGTTAATACATTAGCAGAGATCACCCCATAGGATGCCAGGGCTACAGGATGAGGAATCTACAGGGAAGCGCAGTCTGAGACACTTGTGATCTTCCAGAGAATACACCAGTGCATCTGGAACTGAGATTTCATACTTGCTAAATTGATGGTTTCAGCTGAAGTGTATGAAGGACAGCAGAACACTTCTAGAGATGGATGTTCTGTAGCACTAGGTTATAAACCTTCCTATCGCAGACTGGAATCAGAATTGGAAAAACTTCTGGCACACTTTCTCTTTGCATACATGCAAGATAGCAAGTTCAACTCAAAACTTTGTGTCATTCTTCTGAAAACATTCACTGATGATGATGCGAATACTATTTTCATATTAAAAATCTAAGCTTTTGTCTTAATTTTATTGCTGCAGATTTGAAGTTACTGTTATTCATTTTATTTGGACTTCAACAGTCAATATTCTTCCTGTGTATTTTTCTGCTACAACAATATAGTCTCAGGTGATTGCTTGACAACTATAAATCCAATTATACTTAATGTAGATCTTCTAGCATGGCATTACATAATTCTTGTACTTACACCATGCTAAGTATTGATGTACAGTCAAGTTGAGCTGGCTACCTTTTGATAAATGTTTTCCAGTTTAGAATAATTTCAATAACTGGTTTCAATATAATCTGAAGTACTTGGTGTCTGAAGTAAATTAAAAACTACCACAAACAGGACAATTGTGATTTATGGCTGTATTATCTCCTGTAGGAAGTAGTTAAATGGCTATAGTTTACAACAGACTTTTTTATGATATAATTTTGTTCTTTATAGTATCCCTAACCACAAGAAGGATTATCTGAGTAATCCCAGAAAATGCACCACTGCTTGATTCCTGCAACGTGACCACAGAAGACTTGGCCAAAATACCCAAGTATCCTGAGGTACTGGACATGGTCTTCAGTTCTCTTACATTTAGTACTGGGGGTGAATAAGGAATGTGCTGTATATTTTATCTTTTTGCAGATTTATGGGATTGGAATAAAAAGGAACTTTTGGGCTGGAGCAGCTGTTAGCGCTAGCAGGCGTTTACAGAAAAATAACCTTTGATGTTGTCTTGTTCTATCATAGCTTTTATAAAGAAAGTTAAGTAGTTCTTACTTCTCAGAAGCACAGAAAGGAACGTGAATTTAACATTACTGAGGTTCTTAGGAAGGATATTACTTCCTTGGATACAGCAAAGCAGTCTGGCTCAGGAAGGCTAGGCAAGAAAGGGAAACTCTGCATTTGACAAACCACTACTCCTGTTTCTCCCTTCCTGACTTTGTTATCCGTACAAAGGGTAGTAACAACCATGAAACAAACTGTCTTTGTCAGTGCATAAACATTAGAAATAGTGAGGTTCCAGAGAATTCCTGAGATACCATAAGGTTGAAAAATGGCTTGCTAAACAAGCAACGAGATCTTAAAGCAACAGTAAGGGAAAACAGACTTACAGACATGACACTGAGCTGACCTTAAACTCTGGGAAGTAATGCATTTCTGTTAGTAACATCTTAGAGTGATGGTAATTGTTATTGTAATTTAAACTCACCCATGAGTCCATTGAGGTAATTATGTTGGAGTTACTGACCAAGTTTGAACAGAATGGTGTAGAATTGATGTGCAAAGAAACTACTGAACATTATATGAAAAAGCAGAGCAATAGTGGTGTGCTTAAGACAATTATGAATAGAAGAACAGGAACAATGCCTCTCAGTCAGTTCCTTGGAAGTGATTTCTCCAGAGCAGGGAGGAAGATCATCTGCAAGATCACCATGCCCAAGGGCACAGCTGCCAGGGCTGTTTTGAGTGGATGAGACTCAGTGAAACATGGGCCGGACAGGCTGCAGGACCAAGGAAACAAGTCACAGGCTATGGCACTGGGTGGAAAGGGGTGGGAGCAAGGATGAAAGACAACACCAAAAATCATCGCTATGGGATCAGCAGAAGAGGACTGGTGTTGTAGACCTCCAACTCCTGTGGAGGACAGCATCTTCTCCAAACCACCTCAATGCAGGTCAGTTTGCTAATGCAGCTTGGGCAACAGGACGGGTAAGAAAAATCTAAGTAAAAAGGTGTTTCTTGCTTGTTATTCAAAAGCTACATTATGTTTCACAGATGTTTTTTCTCTTTGACTAATAGTCTGCCCGTCCTATCAGACTTTCTCCTCATGACCACGGGTACTCAAGAATGAGGAACAGTTTTAACCTCATAAGCACAGAGCGCTCTGTCCCAGCCTTCAAGCTGATGTGTTGGTTACAGCACACCCGATGTCCTCAGCAGGCTGACTGCATGCATGTGCTTTATTAGCTCACTCTGGTATTTGTTCCCTTTTCCTACTTGTATGTCAGGATGGTTTTTATTATTAATTTAATTTTCTAAAGCCCTTAAAACAAGTCAGCAGTTTATCTTGCCTGCAGCCTCTGTGAGACCTGGGACTCTTGCTGCACTTCAGTGCTCATGTATCCTGTCTGCCTTCTTCCATTGTATTTTAGTTCCCGATGCCAAACAACTTACCTTACTTTGCCCAAAGCCATATCCAGCCTGCACCCTTGCCAGTGCCTACAGACCAGTGCCAGACTGTATTCTTGAGAACCAGGTGCTGGATCTGTTCCCAGCTCACACCTCACAGATGAGAGAGGAATGGCAGAGACTTCTCCTTACGGAGCCTTTTGAGTGCTGCTCTAGACTTGCCACATCTGGATTGGTACGTTTTGTGTCATCAGTGGTTTTTCTAGAGCTGTGCTTCCAAGACTGAGACAGAGTAGTTTCTTGGCCAGATACCCACAGACCTACCTGGTGCCTTAGCCAATACAGCCAGCTTCGGGATGCGATTTCTCTGTTCTCAAAAATAGTGATTGGTGACGTGCAGAGCCAAACACTTCAGTTTTCTGGCAGAACTAAAGAAGACAGGCAAGAATGAACAACCCAAAACCTGAAATAACCCAGAGGAGAGCAGCCCACCTACTAGCTCTGCTAGTATTTTGTGACATACCAGGATTTTTCTTGGCATTTGCACTCGTGGTTTTAGCATTACTGATGCTTTCTCCAAGACTTGACACCCACAGCAGATGCGCGATTCACCATCTTTTAACTTGAAAACGCCTCACGCCATTGTCATCTGGGTGGGCTCTCCGCTCTGACAGAAAAGTTTTGGTCCCACATCCATCGCTCAGAGAAAGGGAAGTTAAACTTGTAGAGCCCAGTGTGCCAGTTTCTGCAGTCTGGTAACCACAACCAACAGCATCTGCTTCCCATCCTTGCATCCCTTGCCATTGTAATCAGTGCCTCCTGGGGCCATGGACTGAGGGGATGAGAGGAACTGACAGCACAGATAGTAGGCTGACCTAGGTACCCTCTGGCAGCAGACCAAACACAGCAGAACTTGAAAACATAAACAAACCAAGCAACCCTCCTTAAGTGTTCTTTTAAGTCTTGGTCAACCACTGTGAACGCTGGACATATACTACGCCTCTCAGGAAGTTCTGCTTACTATTAAATTATTAACTTGTTAAGTATTATTAATTAAACTAGTCTATACTAGATGCCTGTATTTCAGATAGCCAAATGCAGTAAATGATGAATCCTGCCTCCGAAGCATATTATTTAGTGTATGACTGTCCACAAAAAAAAATTATTAAAATGACGAATAATTTAGCTGAGTATTTCATGGGGTAGTTAGGCACTGGAACAGACTGCCCAGGGAGGCAGCTGAGTCACCATCCCTGGAGGTGTTTAAAAAACAGGCAGATGTGTTTTTGAAGGACATGGTTTAGCAGAAGACAGGTATGGTTGGACTTGATGATCTCAAAGGTCTTTTCTAATTGCAAGATTTTATGATCATCCAGCTCATTAATGATACTTGTGCTATTATTGACTGTTGGGGTACATACCTAGTGACCAGACTCCAGCTGGACATCATGCTGCTGATTACAACCCTTTGACCCTGGCAGTTCAGCCAGTTTACAGCCCACCTCACTGTCCGCTTACCCAGCCCATAGTTTTATTATGAAAATGTTGTGGAGGGCAGTTTTGAAAGCCATAGCAAAGTTAAGACAAGCAACATCCACAGCTCTCCCCTCACCACTGAGCCAGCCATAGAAGGCTATCTGACTGATAAAGCATGACAAATCTATGGTGACTGCTCCTAATTGTCTTTTTGACCTTCACGCCATAGCCTCCAGGCTTGTTTGCTCCACCACAGGACTGGGGTGAGGCTGACCAGCCTGTAGTTCCCCATTTCCTCCTCCTCGCCTTTGTTGAAGGTAAAAAGTGACATTTGCTTTCTTCCACTCCTCAGGAACTTTCCCGATTGCTGTGACCTTTTGAAGATTATCGAGTGCCCTCAAATGGCAGGAGCCAGCACCCTCAGCACTCAAGGGTGTAGCTCATCAGGTCCCAGGGATCTCTCAGTGTTTAGTTTACTTAAATGTTCCCTAACCCGATCCTTCTCCAATGAGAGTAAGTCTCCCTTGGCTCACACCTTTCCATGGGACTCAGGTGCCTGGGATTCCTGAACACAAGTATTACCACAAAGAGTGAGACAAAAGTGGCATTGTCAGTTTTCTCACTGTCCTTTGTCACCAGGTGCCCCGCCATCCAGCACTTGGTCCATGTGTTCCCTAGTCATTCTTTTGCCGTCCATTTACCTGTAGAACCCCCTTTGTTGTTGCCCTTCATTTCCCTGTCTAAATTATTTCCAGGTAGGCCCTGGCTTTCATAACAACATCCCTGGACTCTGACAGTATGTCTGTGTTCCTCCTGGGTCAGCACTCCCTTCTTCCACATCTTCCTTTTTATGCTTTTGTCTAGTGTTTTCTGCTCTTCCACATAGGCCACCTTCTACCTCTGCCTGGTTTCCTGCTGATTGCAATTGATCATTCCTGAGCTCAGAGGAGGTGGATCCTTGGAAATGCATCCAAATGTATGGAAATTTTTTTAAAGCTTCATTATTTTTGATGGATGATGTAGCTAGACCATTACCCCTACCTACTACTGTGAACCAACACGAATAAAGGTTCACCAGAGCTTTCCAGGATGACTGGAGGAAGATTATTTGCTGGAATTGCTTTTATGACAGTTCTGAACTGTCACATACTTACGCCTCACTGTTGGTTCAAAAACCAAAATCTTCTGCCTTCATCTACCCACCACATAATGAAAACCATTCCACCTTCCAGAATACCCTCCCAGGTCTGTGAGATTCCCTCCCATCTTGATATACATGCATAAATTAGCTGGTTTAAAGTAAAACCTTACAGACAACGACATTACAAGTTTGTTCAAGTAGGCCCAAGATGATTCAACATATGTGAAAAGTTCCTCACCTTCAAAAATACTGGTTAAATAAATCATAATTTTAAAACTAGGAAAGGTCACCATGATACCATAAGGTAAGCTGTAGAGCCCAAATTGGAGAACTTAACTGACAGTCTTAAACACACATCACAGACACGGGATGAGCATCCCCTGTTCATTATGGACAGGCTCACTCAAGTTTACATAGAATACATTCAGAAGCACATCTTGAGATCTTTTGGTTCTTGAGATCTTTTGGTTCCTTGACTGGCACTTTACTAGAGGCATTAGCACTGCTCACTTTCAAGAGCCATTTTCCCCCATGAAAGGTGCTCATTTCTCAGATAATGGGTAACAAATGGCTTCAGCATCTATCACAGCATCACAGAAGGGCTGAGATTGCAAGAACCTCTGGAGGTCATCTTCTCCAACCTCCTTGCTGCCCAGATCTGTGTCCAGATGGCTTTTGAATTATCTGCAGGAATGGAAATTCAACAACCTCTCTGGGCAACCCGTGCCACTGTTCACTCAGTGTCACCATGGAAAAGTGTTTCCTGGTGTTCTGATGGCACCTCCTGTGTTTCAGTTTGTGCCCACTGCCTTTTGCCCTTGCAGTGGGCACCACTGAAAAGAGCCTGGCTCAGTCTTCTACATATACCTGATGTAGATAGATAGGACCCCCCTGCGCCTTCTCTTCTCCAGGCTGAAGAGTCCTAGCTCTCTCATCCTTTCCTCATAGGAAAGATGCTCCAGTCCTTAATCATCTCAGTGGCCCTTCACCAGACTCTTCAGCAGTTCCATCTCTCTTAGTTTTTCAGTCTACAGCTGAGCACTATGATGTTTCTGAAACACCTGATGCTTCATAAAACATCCTCTTAAGTCTGTTCAGCACCACAATCTGAGCTGTCTAGACTATACCCTGGTTCTTTTCAATAGTGCAGCCTTCCTGAAAAATGCCTGTAGATATTTGAAATTCTTCTTTTCTTTTTTTCTTTTTTTTTTTTGGTAGGTAACCCATAACACTGAGATCAGAAAAGATCTTACTTTCATGTTCTTACAGCCCTTTTCTCTGAAAACACATCTTTCTGGAAACCACCTTACTCTGCAACATTTAGGGATACAAGAAAAATAGAGAGATAATTTGAGTGATAAAGAATGGTTAATGTACTTACTTGAAAAAAGAAGGGTATCGATGCTGAATGCCAGCAGTTTGCTTAAGCTGACTCAACAAAGTGTATTCATAATAGCTTAATAGAAATCAAGAGATTATGAATATATTTTCTTGTCATTGAGGGATAGCAATATTACCATTGTCCCTAGGGGCAAGAACAGACTTCAAACAAGGCTAAAATTGTTCCAGCTCAACAAATTGAGTGTATTGAGGACTGCTTTCTCTCACAGCTGGTGAGTGAGCCCACTATGGGTGAGGCTCTTCTTGACCTGCTGCTTACAAACAAAGAAGGGCTGGTGGGTGATGTTACTGTCGGAGGCTGTCTGGGGTGTAGTGATCATGAGATAACTGAGTTCTCTCTAAACAATGTAATAAGAAAAGCCAGGAACAGAACATCGATGCTGGACTTTCGGCAGGCAGATTTTGGATTATTTAAGGAACTGGTCAGGAAAGTACCCTGGGAAATAGTTCTTAGTGGCAAGGGGGTCCAGGAAGGCTGGATGCACTTCAAGAATGAAATCTTGAAGGTGCAGGAGCGGGCTGTCCCCATGTGTTGTAAGAAGAGTCGTAGGGGCAGACGGCCGGCCTGGATGAGCAGGGAGCTTCTGAAGGAGCTAAGTAAGAAAAAGAGGATGTATCACCATTGGAAAGAAGGGGACGTAAGCCAGGTCATGTTCAAAGATGTTGTTAAGTCGTGTAGGAGGAAAATCAGGGAAGCAAAAGCCCAGCTGGAGCTCAAATTGGCCACTTCTGTTAAAGATAATAAGAACAGTTTTTATAAATATATCAATGGTAGAAAGAAGGGCGGCAGCGACCTCCACTCCTTGTTGGATGTGGAGGGAAATATAGTAACCAGAGATGCAGAGAAGGCTGACGTACTTAATGCCTTCTTTGCCTTAGTTTTTAACAGCAAGGATGTCAGCTCGCTTGACAGTTGGCCCTCTGAAGTGGTTGATGGGGGCAGGGTGAAATATGGCCCTCCTGCAATCCATGAGGAGTATGTTAGAGACCTGCTGAGCCGCTTGGACCCTCATAAGTCTATGGGGCCGGATGGGATCCATCCTAGGGTGTTGAGAGAGCTGGCAGATGAGCTTGCTAAGCCGCTCTCCATCATCTTTCAGCAGTCCTGGCTCTCTGGAGAGGTCCCGTAAGATTGGAAGTTGGCCAATGTGATGCCCATCCATAAGAATGGCCGTAAGGAAGATCCAGGTAATTACAGACCTGTCAGCCTGACCTCGGTCCCAGGTAAAATCATGAAGCAGATAATCCTGGGTGAAATCACGTGGCACTTGCAGAACGGTCAAGAGATCAGGCCCAGCCAGCATGGGTTTAGGAGGGGTAGGTCCTGCCTAACCAACCTGATCTCCTTTTATGACCATGTGACTCGCCTGGTGGATGAGAGGAAGGCTGTGGATGTGGTATACCTGGACTTTAGCAAGGCCTTTGACACTGTCTCCCACAGTAGACTCCTAGGGAAGCTGGTAGCCCATGGCTTAGATGGGAGCACTCTGTGCTGGGTTAGGAATTGGCTGGATGGCTGAGCCCAGAGAGTGGTGGTGAATGGTGTCTCATCCAGTTGGCGGCCGGTCACCAGTGGCGTCCCCCAGGGATTGGTGTTGGGTCCCGTCCTGTTTAATATCTTTATTGATGATCTGGATGAGGGGATTGAGTCCATCATCAGCAAGTTTGCAGATGATAGCAAGCTGGGAGGAAGGGTTGATCTGCTAGAGGGTAGGATGGCCCTACAGAGGGACCTGGACAGATTGGAGAGATGGGCTGATTCTAATGGGATGATGTTTAATAAGTCCAAATGTCGGGTACTTCATTTTGGACGCAACAATCTCATGCAGAGCTACAGACTGGGGACAGAGTGGCTGGAGAGTAGTCAGGCAGAAAAGGACCTGGGAGTGCTGGTTGACAGGAAGCTCAATATGAGCCAGCAGTGTGCCCAGGTGGCCAAGAAGGCCAATGGCATTCTGGCCTGCATCAGGAATCGTGTAGCTAGCAGGACCAGAGAAGTTATCGTCCCCCTGTACTCGGTGCTAGTCAGGCCTCATCCTGAATATTGTGTACAGTTCTGGGTCCCCCAGTTTGGGAAAGATGTTAGGATACTGGAATGTGTTCAGAGGAGGGCAACCAAGATGGTGAAGGGGCTGGAGCACAAGCCCTATGAGGAGCGACTGAGGGAGTTGGGGCCGTTTAGTCTAAAGAAGAGGAGGCTCAGGGGAGACCTCATTGCTCTCTACAACTACCTAAAAGGAGGTTGTAATCAGGCAGGGGTTGGTCTCTTCTCTCAGGTGACCAGTGGCAGAACTAGAGGGCATGGACTTAAGCTTCATCAGGGAAAGTTTAGGCTTGATGTGAGGAAAAAGTTCTTCACTGAAAGGGTGATTGGTCATTGGAATGCGCTGCCCGGGGAGGTGGTGGAGTCGCCGACCCTGGAGGTGTTTAAGGGGAGACTGGATGAGGCACTGAGTGCCATGGTTTAGATGATGGGTTGGTGTTAGTGTTGGTGTTAGTGTAGGGTTATAGGTTAGACTTGATGATCTCAGAGGTCCTTTCCAACCTTGTGATACTGTGAAATTCCACATCACTATCTGTTGTGACACCCTCACAAAGAGGAATTGATAAATATGTTGTATCTGAGAGAGTTTATCACTCCACTTTAGGCCTCTCAAATTTCATACGGAGTCACAGGTTTCAAACAGTGCACCTCTTGAAAAGGAATTGCATTTCACATGCTCTGTAATTTTTTAACACTATAATTATTTTAAAGTGATTTGAAGACTAAATGAATTGGCTATCAGGCAAAACTCTTCTGTGAATCTCACTTATTTGTTCTAATCCAGATGTAACCAGTATAAGCAATAATCTAGAAAAAAATCAAGATGTCAATGTAAAACAAAAGAGTATCTGGACTATTTACCATATATACTATGAGCTCAAATTATTCATAATTAATTGAGGTTATTTCAGAAACTAATCTACAGAAGAAATGAAATGTCATTGATCACATAGCAACTAGAGGAATATTTTAGTATGCATTTATTCGTCCATAATTGTATCCTGGGCTGCATCAAAAGAAGCATGGCCAAGAGGTCAAGGGAGTGATTCTCCCCCTGTATTACGTTCTTGGGAGACCACACCTGGGGTACTGTGCCCAGTTCTGGAATCCCCAACAGAGGGCAGCTATGGAGCTGTTGGAACAGGTCCAGAGGAGAGCCACAAAGATAATCAAAGGGCTAGGACACCTCTGCTATGAGGACAGGCTGAGAGAGTTGGGCTTGTTCAGCCTGGATAAGAGAAGGCTCCAGGGACACCTCATAGCAGCCTTCCAGTACCTGAAGGGGCTACATGAAAGCTGGGGAGGAACTTTTTACAAGGGTAAAGAGGGGGAATTACTTGAAATTGCAAGATTTAGATTAGACATTAGGAAGAAATTCTTCACAGTGCGGGCAGTGAGACACTGGAACAGGTTTCCCAGGGAAGTTGTGGATGACCCCTCCCCCTGGAAGTGTTCAAGGCTGGATTGGATGGGGCCTTGAGCAGCCTGGTCTGGTGGGAGGTGTCCCTGCCCATGGCAGGGGCATTGGAACTGTATGGGCTTTAAGGTCCTTTCCATCCCAAATCATTCTATGATTTTATGATAATCACACTCAGGTACTGAGGTGCATACACCTTAAACAGTAGTTGGAATCCTTTTGGCAGGCTTATCTGTATTTGCATGGTATGCCTCCATCCTGGAAGTTTTTCACTTCCTAAAGAAGTCTTGAGGGCAGAGAGCACCAACTGCACCTCCACCTCCTTTCATCTGCAGAATCCTATATAAGGCAAGTTACAAGGCAGTAGAAGACAACAGACAAGAAACACAGACTATGTATCCCAAACAACTGTCTTTGGTATAGACTTAATTAAATGACGTCTCATTCTATTAGTGATCAACAACACTATGTAATTCTACTAATGCTGGTTCTAGAATGTTTCAATCACAGATGGAATTATTAGTCTGACCTATTACAGGATCTTCAAAAGAATAGGCAAACAATATTCTCCACCCTTGTATCTTGCCTACGAAAGGATAAAAATAGGTATTCCTTCAGTATACTTTCTCAGATTCTGGAAGTTAGTAGGATAGGGAATTTGAGTTCCTCAATTTCTACAGCTGTGTAAGGAGTTCCAATTCCTTTTTGTATTTGTTTATATATTTGGCATCTAACATTTGATTTCTGTGGCAGTAAATTCCAAAGTTAATTACCTGCAATGGTAAAAAAATTCCTTTTGATCCAAAACTGCTATCCGATTTCATTGTGGCTTAGTGGGGGCAATTATGAGTAATAGCGAACACGTTTTCAGACTTGAGGATTACCTATCAATACAATTTGTCAGTTAATCATTACTATTGAAGGCCTTCAAGAGGTTTAATCTGACCAACCATTCAAATATTTCTACCTGGGACTCAGTGATGAAAGAAATATATGAACTCCAGTAAGTGAAATCTCTTTCTGTTAGATGTTGGTGAGCACCTGGATATAAAAGGCAACTTCACAAGCAGTCATGGCCTTTTTCTTATAGGAGTAACTCCTGAAAGGCACAAGGCTCACTGGGATCAGGGCTACAGCCAAAGACACTACTATTTTACAATACTTTTTCCAGTGCTCCAAACTGCTAACCTTGAAGGGAGAAATCCTAAAGCTGTTATCTTAAACTTAAGTGACTTTGCAATGCTGTTGAAACCTAGATCAAATAATAAACTGCTGCTTTTTTAGTTTTTAGTACTGTACTTTCATCTGGCAATAAATAACATTTCCCAGCAAGGTTAACTTCAAGGATAATCTATCACTTATCACGTCTGCAGGCTTACTACGTACCCAGGACAAAACTAAACAGTTCTCATTTCCCAACTGACCAGTGACAGGTTATGGGTTACTGGACTGTAAGGGAGTCAGCACTATCTAATCCTCTCACTATAAGGATAAAAGAGGCAACCTTTGCATCTTATTAGATGAGCCATTACAGAGTCCCTCTTCTCTCCTGCAAGGATTACAACACGCAGTCGACATTCAAAAGGGAACAAGAGGCACAGCAGTGACTTCCCACCAGATGGCAGCCCACGCCCAGGAACAAATCAGGACATGTTATCCACAGAATTCAAAAGGAAAGGAATATGGAGGATATAGTCTCCTCTCAACTCTCAATTTCAGTGTTGCTTATGAGGAACCACAATAAGTTCCATTACTTATGCCATGCCTTTTAGAATCACCAAGCCATCTTTTCCTACAGAAATTCCTATCGTTAATGGCAAGGCAAAGACTTGCCATTCTGCCTGTTTCTTTTGCCCCCCAAAAGGTGTTTAACTGCAACACTTGATGTGCATACAACACAGCTAAGCCACCTGCGACACAATTTCTCTGTTAAAACTATTTTACTGTATAAAGTACCTTGTTTTATAATTCACAAGGATTAGTAAAATGGGTCTAAGGAAGTACTGCCTATAATAAGACACTGAAATTGTCTATTATACAGTTGGTCCTCTGTTTAAAGTACAGCTTAAAATAATTTCTTAGTGTAAGTACCCCTTGTTTTCCCTAAATCTGCCACTATTTTTTTTAGTTACCGTTGATTCTGTTTGTTCTTCAGCAGATGACTGGATATTACATAAATCTTCAAATAATTGAGTGAATAGTGAAAAGATTAAGAATTTTCCATATACTGGCTTTGTATTCATGTATTTCATGAACGCAATCACATACCATTAATAACTACATTCAGCTTTTATTAAGCATGACTACACAACAGAAGAGACAAATACCTTTTATTTAAATTCTGCATTTTATTCTGAAACCACTGACCTCATTTTTAGGACTAGAGATCTCAGAGATGAAAACAAGAGGAAAGGATGAAACAAAAGTGCCATAAAACAGTAATTCAAAAGCATTCCTCTGCCATACAGGAAAATAAATCATATTGTATCTTGCTGTATGAACAAACAATGAAAATATATATCCAACATATGAGGTTGTATTTTGGATCAGAATAGAATCTATATTGTCAGTTTACTTTGAGCCCTAGTTTTGGTTAAGAAAACCCCCAAACATCTTCGTTATATGGCTTTTTGAAAAACTAATGAGAACGAAAATAGAAAAATGCAACTTGCAGTTAAAGTCAAAAAAACCTGCCTCATGGCTTATGAGGTTTTAGACAGAAAATGAACAACTAAACTTGGACTTGCTTTGCCTTTCACGTACCTTGTGATAAACTAACATAAAGCAGGATGCAATTTTCATTTTAATAATGCTTCTGAGCAGATCTGTTTCATGAATAAGCTCAAATGATTCTAGGGTCAGCAAAAACAGTAACTTTTTCAACAAACATTAACATATTTCAAACTGTATTTTAGTAAACTTAAAATAACCTTACAGAACAGTCATGCAAAACATATCCAAGAGTCATCTAGAAGACAAAAGTAACTTTTAGACTAGTTGTAATACCTCTTCCCTCTGAATGACTTCTAGAAGTGCTTAACCATTCAACAGAACAAGGTTATGGAGCCGATAAACGTCATCATCTCTTTCATGATGACCCTCAGGTGGGTCAATGATATACTCAGAATCCACCTAATTACAAGAAGCAAGATGAAAGTCAGAATGCATTCTCAATAATGTTTTCTTATATAACATAGTTATGAAAGAATTTTGAAAGTTTCAAATCATACAGGTATTTCATTTCCATGCCACACATTTCAACTTATGAGCTTGTACTACAAAATGCTGTATCTTGTGGTTTGCCTGACTCAGAATATTATTCCACAATTGATTTCAAAACATTACAGGTAGTATTTTACATGATGACGTAAGGAAGATGTCCCAAGATTCTCCAGATTTCAGATGCAATGGGGAAAATCCTGATCCAAGGCCTACATATGAACTTGTTATAACAAGGTAAGCACCAATATAACTGACTAGGAGATTACCTTCATAATACCAACTGCATCTGAAATATGAAAATGGAAACACTTGGGCTTAAGGCAGCACATCATGACACATACTAACCCCTCAGTGACTGTCTACTAGAAACCTACCAGAAATCCTTGGTGCTCATTCACTGCTGTCAATGTTTTCAAGAAGAGAGACCTAAGCCCCTCATTTATATGCCTTAGGGTGGGAGAGGCACATGGAAAGAGTGTGTAGAAATCTTACTGCTACACTCAGTAATTCCTTGCCTCCTTTTAATTAAGAAAATGCTTTTGTTTGTGAGGAAGTCTAGTGGCCTGCATAGGCCTTTAAAGAAAGAAAAGTAAGATTTATAACAGGGTAGGAAGTTAAGACTTCTCAGCTTTATGAAACCCTCCTGAATATCAAGCAGGCTGCCCCCTTCTATCTGATCCCACTACATTAATAAAGCAAGTCATATTTCCTTCTGCTTAAAAGGGAAAAGCCACGTGAAGGCACAGTAACCCAAAACAAAGCTAAAATGTACTGCATAAATCCTAAACAAGGAAAATGTATCAATATTTTAGGCCACAGCTGTTTAACACAAACAAGAATACAAAATTTTAAACTTTCAACAAGTGTACATTGCCTTTATAATCTCTCTCAACTTAAAAACCATGGTGTTCTTTTTGGAAAAGCTAAATACTTGTGTACACAAAATTAAAAAAAACAAACTCAAAACTATACAAAAATAGGATATTAATGGAGAGTGTTATATACACAACATATGCCTTAAATTTGACTCTAGAGTGCTTCCATTAAGTTCAATACTCCAAAAAGACATCCTTCCAAAGGAAACTCTCCTTTTGATCACTTGTAACTAACTACAGCAGCACTCTAACTACTCTTTTTAAGGAAAAACAAATATATGTATTTATAACCCTACCTGATTCCATGCATATGGCTTCTCATACCATGTAGGAGCAATTATATCTCGAGGCTTTGATTTGCAGATTAAACTGAAATTACATAAACACAGCCTTAGGAAATACACTTGTATTTGATTATTTATAAGAACACAGGAATTTTTATATTAGATATAACTAGGCATTTATGAGCTGTCCTGTGCTGAAGAAAATCTTGAATTTCTTTGTTAACCTAGTCTGATTTGTTCTCTTCTCTGTACTTTGACCCTCTAGCATAAGAGCTGAAAATACAAATTCTCAGTGAAGCATACCAGAAAGTATTTTCTTTTAAATAAAGATTTTTTTTTTTTACAAATTTATAAAGTACTAGAATTTGTAGCTGTCCTTTATTCCCTAAGTTTTATGCATGTTTATTCACTAGAAGGTATAATACAGCTATTTTTAGGATATTTTGCTTTGCGTGACAACTCAATTACTATAGATTGTCTGTCTGCTCCAGTTATTTCCTCAAGCTGTGCAAAGTATAACAGTAGTAGACTTTAATTAATTCTGTCTAGATATGTTTTTCAAACACTGATTTTAGTCTTAAGTAGTGGTGACATGTTGTAAATACAATTAGCTTTTGAAAAATGGAAAAAAAGTTATGAAAGACTGTTCAGGCTAAATTTTTACATATTTATTCTTATTAATGAAAGCTTAGGCTTTTCCCAAGACGTAAACCAAAGCACAATCAGAAAGAAAGTATTCAAAACAAAGAAAGATTTTACATAAAGAAGATGACATCATAGCAATAACCAGATTGTCTCTCCCTTCAAAAAGGGAAACAAAAAAAAAATTAGGAAAATAAGCTGTAGGACTGTTGGAACGGAATCAGTAAAAGCACAAACATCCCAAGAGAGAAAACGCTACCACAGAAAGGTATAAAATACTCAAGTTAAAAAGCCCAGAAAGCAGATGAGTATGACCGAGTCAGGCAGTCAGCACTGACTGAAGTGGGCAACGCTGAGAATCTGCACCAAAGAGCCGCACAGGCTGCTCCTTCCCTTCCCAGCTGTCTAGAGATGTCTGAACAAAAAGGTGCTGAAACCATAGGTAGTTATAAACTCTTCAGGAGGGATAGGCTGGGAAAGAGAGGCGGTGGAGTTGCCCTCTATGTTAGAGAAAGTTTCGATTGTGTAGAACTAAAATATGCAAATGATAGGGTTGAGTGCTTGTGGGTTAAAATCAGTGGAGCCCACAGTAAGTCAGACATAGTGGTGGGAGTCTGTTATCAGCTGCCCAGCCAGGATGAGGAAACTGATGAGCTCTTCTACAAGCAACTGGGAGAAGTCTCGCAATCGCTGGCCCTCATCCCTGTGGGTGACTTCAACCTTCCAGATGTTTGCTGGAAGTATAACACAGCAGAAAGGAAACAGTCTAAGAGGTTCATTGAGTGAATGGAAGATAACTTCCTAACACAAGTGGTGAGTGAACCAACTACGGAACGTGCCCCGCTGGATCTGCTGTTTGTGAACAGAGAGGACCTTGTGGGGGAGGTCACTGTTGGAGGAAGCCTAGGGCTCACTGATCATGAGATGATAGAATTCCCAGTTCTTGGAGGAGTAAGGAGGGGCGTAAGCAGAACTGCCACCTTGGACTTTCGGAGGGCAGACTTCAAATTGTTTAGAAGGCTGCTTGATAAAGTCCAGTGGGAGATGGTTCTGAATGACAAAGGAGCTCATGAGGGCTGGATGCTCCTCAAGAAGGAAGTTCTGGCGGCGCAAGAGCAGAGCATCCCTGTGTGCTGTAAAATGAGTCAGTTCAGTGAAAGACAGTAAGAAACACTTCAAATGTATTAACAACAAGAGAAAGACCAAGGAGAATCTCCCTCCTTTACTGGACACAAGCGGACAGGTAGTAATCAAGGATGAGGACAAGGCAGAGGTACCTAATGCCTTCTTTGCCTCAGTCTTTAATAGGGAGGAAAGATGTTCTCTGGCCTCCAAGCCTCCTGAGCCAGAAGACTGTGAAAACGAACCCTCAATGTTCCGAGCAGACTTGGTTAAAGACCTCCTTGGGCAATTAGATGTCCACAAGTCTATGGGGCCGGATGGGATGCACCCATCTTTGCCAAACCCCTTTCCCTCTTTTATCAACAGTCCTGGCTGACTGGGGAAGTGCCGCTTGACTGGAGACTGGCAAACGTAACTCCCATTTACAAGAGGGGTTGGAAGGATGATCCGGGGAATTACAGGCCTGTCATCTTGACCTCGTTACCTGGGAAGGTCATGGAGCAGATCATATTGAGTGCTATCACACAGCACATGCAGGACAGCCAGGTGATCAGACCCAGTCAACATGGGTTTATGAAGGGCAGGTCCTGCCAGACCAATCTGATCTTCTATGACAAGGTTACCCAGTTAATGGACGAGGGAAGGACTGTGGATGTGGTGTACCTGGACTTTTGTAAAGCCTTTGACACCGTTTCTCACAGTATTCTGATTGAGAAACTGGCTGCCACTGGCCTGGACAGGCACATCCTCTGCTGGGTCAAAAAACTGGCTGGATGGCCGCGCCCAGAGGGTGGTGGTAAATGGAGTTCAATCCAGTTGGAGGCCAGTCACGAGTGGTGGTCCCCAGGGTTCAGTGCTGGGTCCAGTTCTCTTCAATAGTTTTATTAATGATCTGGAAGAAGGGATCAAGTGCACCCTTAGCAAGTTTGCAGATGACACCAAGCTGGGTGGCAGTGCTGATCTGCCTGAAGTAACAGAGGCGCTGCAAAGAGATCTGGACAGGCTGGATCGATGGGCTGAGACCAATGGGATGAGGTTTAACAAGACCAAATTCCGAGTCCTGCACTTGGGGCACAACAACCCCATGCAGCGTTACAGGCTTGGGGAAGAATGGCTGGAGAGCTGCCTGGAGGAGAGTGACCTAGGGGTGCTGATCGACAGCAGGCTGAAAATGAGCCAGCAGTGGCCCAGGTGGCCAAGAAGGCCAATGGCATCTTGGCCTGTATCAAAAACAGTGTGACCAGCAGGACAAGGGAGGTGATTGTGCCCCTGTACTCGGCACTGGTGAGGCTGCACCTCAAGTACTGTGCTCAGTTCTGGGCCCCTCAGTACAAAAAGAATATTGAGGTGTTGGAGCGCGTCCAGAGAAGGGCGATGAGGCTGGTGAAGGGGCTGGAGAACAAGTCCTACAAGGAACGGCTAAGGGAACTGGGGTTGTTTAGCCTGGAGAAGAGGAGGCTGAGGGGAGACCTCATTGCTGTCTACAGCTGCCTGAAAGGAGGCAGTGGCAGAGCGAGTGTTGATCTCTTCTCTCAAATGACAAGTGATAGGACAAGGAGATATGGCCATAAGTTGTGCCAGGGGAGGTTCAGACTTGATATTAGGAAGAATTCCTTTACTGAAAGGGTGGTCAGGCACTGGCACAGCTGCCCAGGGAGGCGGCTGAATCACCATCCCCGGAGGTTTTTAAAAAAAGGATAGATGAGTTTTTGAGTGACATGGTTTAGCGGATAATGAGTGTGGTTGCACTAGATGATCTTAGAGGTCTCTTCCAACCAGAAGATTCTATGATTCTATTCACATGTCTAAAGAAACAGTAGTGACATTTTGTACACTGAATTTAGGACGCAAGCGTTGATGTTCAAGCATGAGCTCCTTTACTGCCACAGCCACCTCCAGAGAGGTTTTGTGGTTTTGCCTGTTTCTACCTATCCACTTTCTTCGACTTCTCCCTACACCTACTACCACACAAATCACGCAAGCCATCTTCACTCAGCTTTCAAGTCTGAACACGGTACTACATGAAGTGTCCAAAGGCAATGCAGACACCAACTGGCCTGAGGTACTTGAACACAAACAGAAAAATATTGCATCAGCAGTCTGCTTTAGAGTTGCTATTGCACCAGGAGTTCTGCAGAGGTGGAACAAAACAGCTTGCTGTCAGCCTGCACTAGTGCTCCTTAAGTTGAAAGCACAAGCAGCATGCATCTCTGAGGCATGGCCCTTGTAAGGCTACGCCACCGCTTTCCAGAGGCACACTCAACCCACTGCAACAGCAGGCTGGAAGCTGCTGTGTCCCAGAGAGAAGAGCATAGTTAAGCAGCCAGAAAAAAAATAATCACTTTGCTTCCTTATTATATCCAACACGTCTACTGGTCAGCTAACACACAACAGGTATCTCCACATCTTCTGGCAACTGTTTATGCTCTTTTAATTTCATTTCCAGTGCCTTCAACAGCAAAGCTGACTCCTCCCGGACTTCTGAATTTATTATAAAATGCATCACATGGAATTTTCTTTCAAGTTTTGGAAATTAAGTATGGGCACTTCCTTTCAGCTAAAGGCACTGTAATATTTTTTTTCACATCTGGGGATGGGGGAAACTCAACTGAGCAGTACAGTCAAGAACAAGCAACATCTGAAAAAGCATAAACAGCTGCTCTGGTAACAATTTTGATAACCTAGGGTAAGTGCAGCTAAAGCTTAAAAGCTTTTGGTCATGATCACCACGAGGAACTGCCTCACTTCGTCATGTAGTTACTTTAGAAAAGCACTATTCGCGCAAAAGGTCATATTTACTAGAGATAAGGCCAATACTAGAGAGCATAACTTAACTCTGAATTCATGGCTGAGCCAGAGCTCTTCTAGAAATCTGTTTAGAGCCAGGTAAAGACAAGAAAAGTCTACCCATGACACAGAGAACACTAGAACATAACCACTACATTTAGAAATAAGGGAAAGTTTTCCACAGCATGCTCAGCAGCAGCAATTAGAAGGAGCTTCATTCAACTGGCTCCTCTGAACATTTCTGACACACCACAAGCTGAAAAAATTCTCAAGGCTGCCTGCAAAGAGTCTTTTCAAAACCACTGTTTGTGTTAGGAGAAGCAGGTAGACCTGCTGGAAAAAAACAAGGTAGGTGGACTTACTTCAATTCATAAATTAACCCAAGACTTCCAGCAATTAACTTGTCCAACACCTGACCTACACAGGTCTGTTGGGGGAGGAAAGGCAGCACACACAACCCAAAATTGAGGTATAGGGAGGAAGAATTCTAAATCCTTCTGCACTCTTATGCCAGTAGACTTTATTAGCTTTGTTCTGGGTGTGCAAAGTGAAGATACATCAGAACATGCACATCTATACTGCAGAACAGGTTTTACAGTCTACGTTTTATGACTCTTAAATGACCAGGCTTCCCTGAAGGACCAGTGCTTCCAAAAGAAGTCTAAAGTGGTTGAGTGTATTGCTTTATAAATAAACAAAGTAAATTAAATGCATCATTAAATGAGAAGACTTATTTCCCCAAAGCCTAATCTGAGCTATGCTTCAAGCAATCATTTATTTTGTTTTTGCTGACTTTGAAACAGAAGATCTTAATTCTACAAAGTAATTACCATAGAAAATTCCGACGAATGTTTTCCTGCAGTTGTCTAATTGTCTCTTGTCCAGAACACATTTCATATTGACGGAACATCTTATTCATGGTTTTCCTTAGCATGTTTATCTGTAAAAATACCAGTGACAGAATATAAAGCACTCTAAACCAGCACTAGATCTGCACTGTATTATACCAACATGAAGTTGGTTCTCACACCCATACTACTGAGTATTATTAACACACAAGCAAAAAAATCTGAAGATTTAGAAACACTTACTCCTCTGGTTGCATCTCTGCTGGTCAAAGACATTAATATTAAGGATTACACAGATATGCTGTGAACCATACAGGCTACCACTTGCCTGGACTTTTTTCCAAAACAGAATTCCTTCTGTAGAAGTTTCTAGGATTTTCTCCATGTGTCTGTAACATTCAAATGCACAACAGCTTGGAGATGCTATCCTGGCTAAGGTGCCATTAATACATACACCATGCAAACCAAGTCAGTGCTTTTATAAAACAACAGCACAGATGTCCACCAGCATGTCCACTATGCCCTTAAAAAGCCTATAGAAACCACCTGTCATCACCTAACGTACGTGCTCTGTACAGAAGTAATTAGGGCACGTAAGGTCCTTCACTGCCTAAAGCACACGTCAGATCTGAAGCACAGGTCAGACAGCTCGCTGTCCTATATAACACAGTATGTGTACATACTTTCCTCTGACAGGTCTCTGTCTGAAAGTTTTAAAAAGGCTGTAATGAGGAATAAAGGGGGGGTTTGTCATGTCTTTGGCTGATCTGCTCTGGGAGAAGTAGCTTGATAAAGGTGACTTATCAGAGCTGCAAAAATCAAACAAGATTTCAAAGCAGTCATGCCAAGCTGATCCTACAAAATAACTAACAAGTACTGACAACTGATTAGTGTAAAATTGATGCTTTTGTTTTGACAAGTGTACAATGTATTTTTCTATAATATTTTGTTATATTCAAAGTGTGTGGAAGGGGTAACTGTTTTTCTGGTAAGAATGCAAAGTTATAAACAGGTAGCACACTAACAGAAAAAACCTAAACCCACAGCTTAAAGCAAGTTTTCTTATTAAGTGTAAGAGTAAACGAGCTCTGATGCACCGAATTCGACTTAAGTCCCATGACATTCTAATGCATGTTTTACCTCTGCTATGTCTTCAAGACCAAAACGCACGTCAAATGTCAGCTCCATGTCATTTTCTGAAAGCAGTGGAGCCCGAGAAGTCTGACTGCAACCCAAACCACAAAGAGCACCAGTCAAGTACTTTCGACTTCTATCAACCCTATAGGAAAAAGAAAGAAAAAAGTCTCACCTGGAGATGAAAAAACTAAACTCATACAAAGGCAAGACTTCAATGAATTTGTTTGAGCCATGCCAAGCAACATATAGGTGTGCTCCAAAGAAGCTGAAACAATTGAGAGGCACTCACATATAGTCATACTGTTTTTTTAAATATAGTGATGAAACGAAACTAAAGTTCTGGTTATGAAAACATATACTCATAAAACTTAAAAAGAAAATCATGCATATGCAAAATGAAATTTTAATTAAAGAAAGCTAGCTTCACTATATTAAAATGAGAGTCTACAGATACAAGATATTCAATGAAGTAATGCAACTCCCAGAACAAAAACCATGCAAGTTCCTCTCCTCTTGGACACTTAAAACTTGCTCAATTCTACAGTTTATCATCTTCAGCTTCCAGCAAAATTACTAGGAATTGTATTGTCTTATGGTGAGAGTAGAGTCTGCAGCACCAGTTCATAAGTACATGGAACAAGTCATCTTAGCCACACTCAAACTGAAAAAGATGCAAGAATTACATGAACAGGAAGAGAAAATACTAAATGCCAAAAACAGAGGTAAAAAAAAAAGTCACCAATTTGTGAGGGTCCTAAAAAAAAAAAAACCCTAAAAAACCATGACTTTTGAAAACATATGAATACCTGAGTTCTACAGCAGGAGCAAACAGTATACTGAGGAGCGCAGGCAGGCCAGGAACAGGAGGCATCAAAGATGTTTCGCCTATATTAACAGATTCTGTCTCTAAAAAAAAAAATCTAAGAATTAATTAATGAAAATGACATCTCAAAAAGATGTAACATAGAACTATAGTGACATATTTACTCATAGAACTATTCATATAAAAACAAAAGTCTAGAGAAACTGTCCAAACATTTTTATTAAACATTACCAGTTGCATTTGCTGATAAAGAAGCAGCAACCAACAACTGCTGAAAGGACTCCTCTGAATCATTATGGACAACCACAGAGTTTATGCTTTGCTTTTGTATGAGAACATTTCTGGGGACGAAATAAGAAATATTTTCAACATTGAAAAAACAAAACGCATACAAACATATAAAATAAGAATTATTTTAAATTCACAATGCAACCTCAATGGATAGCAGTTACTGGCTGAATGCCACTTAGCTGACCTAGATGATGGTTAACAAGTAATATCTCTAAGACATTCAAGCACCTTCAATAAAACTTCTTAAAATTTTACATAGTGATAGTGTGCATATTAATAAAATTCAGGCCTGACTACTTCAGTATTTTCAATGAAAAAAAATTCTGTAAAAATCTGTAAGAATGACTAGGATGATTTTTGCCTACTTATTGAAAGTAGCAATTAAGAGTGTGCCTCTACTTCACAGCAGAAGTCCTCTCATACCTGAACCAGGATACTCTAGCCATACTGTAGCATTTCACCTCATAAGGACTAAACGGGGCAGTAACTGTTGCCTTCAAAACGAGAGAGAACAAATGATAATTCTAGTTAGCCAACACCTTGATATCTCCAAATCAAAGTCCTTCATAAACAAAAAAACAAAAACACATTTCAGCATGGCAACACTGCATTGATAAATTGATAAACAGCATTTTCATTTCACCCATCTAAAGCAAACTTTGCTTGTTGAGGCACCGCAACAAAAATGAGGTATTTTTACAGATGCTGGGGATTCATGACCTTCCTCTGGCTTAAAAGCACAAGCTCACACCTCACAGAACACCTAACAAAATCAGGTAATTTGTTTACGTGAACAGGTCTTTAATTGTTATGAAAGTGAGCAGCTAAACAGTATTACTCCTGTGGGTAAACAGAACATGCTTAGGTGCTTGAAAGCTTGAAATTTTGTCAGGTCTGAAGTGGGAAAAGAACTGTAATGTCCACGAGACTTAACTTGTAATCAGAATACAACGTACATTTTCATGTTTTATATTCCAGCTTAGTAGTGACTAGATATGTCAAAATACGTAAGTAAAAATAAATTAAGAGTTTAAAATTGGCAATGGAAGAAACATCCACTGTTTTATTATTATCACTTACTGGAGTGTTGGCTGCATTACCTAACCTAGCCACTTACCAATCACTAGCTGAGGAAAAAGGAAACACAATCTGTAGTAAAATCCATGTCTGAAATTTCTGAAAAATTGACAGGGTTGTTATCTTTCTGCCATAGTTTACATAATGCAGACTATCATGTGTGAAAACATTGCACTCAGTATTTCAATTTTATCTTCATTCTGCAGTGGTTCGAAGTGTTGCATTAGAATGCGTTATGAGATTTGCTTCACTTAACTCTTAGAATATACTTGAAAACTTTCAAAAGCTGCAACAGACTAGTCTGGAATGATGGTCATGTTACTGCTTTCTACCAACCAAAAGCAGAATGCACTATGAAAGGCATCAAATAAGGTTTCATTATTAAAGGTACTTTGAGACTTCACCCCCTTTCTCAAAATGTAAGAAGCAGGGCCATCTAATAACATGCCACAATAACCACTCAAGTTACCTTACGAGCTGCTGCACCAGGTCTATTGTCAGGAAACAGATTTAACAATCTTTCAATGACACGCTTTTCTTCTCTTGAAGATACAGGCATTTTGCCTTCTTTCTTTACTTGGTCCAAAAGCAATCCTCCAAGCAAACCATGGCTTTGCTATGGGAAATAATGGAAAAAGCTAAATGAAACCATCAAGTTTGTCAGAAAATTTGCAAAACAAAAGGTCCTACACAAAGACCACTCATACCGACATAGGAATTCAAAAAATGTTCTAGTCACCTTTCAGATGATATAAAACAGAAAACAGGAGACAGTTAAAACTACGAAAGCCACATTCTTCCAAAATTTCAAAAACAGTGGAGCAGTTCAACCAATGCAATTATCTCTCAGGGAACATCTCTTTCAATAGGCGTCTCAAAACAGGAATGCTTTTGGCCAATAGCTCAACACGAATTACGCACACACACAACAATATACTGTCCCACTCAAGCAGGCATCTTGCCTAATCCCATAGCATTGGTCAAAATTTCAGCTGAACTTCTTGGGTCTCTAGATAGCCTGAGCTGAAATTAGAAGAAGTAATTAGAAGCAATTTACTTAATACATACTTGTGATACGTAAGATTCCTCTGCTAGTTCAGCATAACCTTCTTCAACAAGCACATCTCGAACATTCACATGTGGTTGGTATGCCAAGCAACAGAAAACATCCACATGCAGAACGTTATGCACAAATGAGTACACCTTCACTAGGTGACTATAGCCATGTATTAGGGAGGCAAACCTCTCGTTGGCACTGTAACTCCACCGCTCCCCAAAAACAAGAGATTTTGCAGATGGACGCATCCTGCATATCTTAAATTCTGAAGCCTAGAGCAAAAATATTGAAAGCAGTGCCTGAGTAGAGAAATGACATGAAAATATTTCATTTTGTCAAATTGTTTGAACTATTAACTATAAATGACTTCATAATTATTGCAATGGCTTATGTTAATTTCAAGGGCTGCTGTGACACTACTGGCAGGATTCCCATTCCATTATTGCCATTGCAGCTCCACATTATGTACTGTATCACTTTAATGTTGTACATAGTTGCTAATAAATCAGGGCAAACAGAGCATAAATAAAAGATAATTTGGCATTAATTCATCATCCACATCAAAATCTGAGGAGTGTAGAGATACCTTGTCCAGAAAAGGCTTTAAAATCCATAGTATTTTTCAACTAAGGTAACAGAAATCTTGGCAAGTCTACTGCAGCTATTCTGCCTCTGGCAAGCAAGATTAAGTTAAGTTCTCATTTAACTCCTTTCCACAATCACTACCTGCAATTATGTTTTCGAATGCATTTACAACAGAAAATATTTTTTTTCTAGCCAGTCATAATAAGATTAGGCCTGAACTAGAAACATACTTCAATTTAATAAATCTGAAAAAAACACACAAAAAAGATGCTTCTTGCCAAAATTAAACCTACTTGTTTTCAAAATCAATTATAAAAGAAACCAAAACAAAATTAACTTAGTCAAGATCTAACATTAAGAAGAGATAAATAAAAAAAAACATAGTTCTGTTGATCCATTTCTCATTTTCATTATCAAACACTTCAGGGAATAAAGTTGGTGTGATACACCTGTTTCATTTATCTTAAAAATGCCCCAATGAGGACTGAAAAGTTTAAATTTTCCTTCTCATAGAACTGATGGACAGCAAAGAAACTGATAATCAAAAGCAAGAAGCAGGAAGAGGCAGCTGTCAGAGAAATTTCCTGTTTCCTTCTGCTCTTCCTGTGGTTACAGATAGGAGACAGATTCCACTATGTTGTCTCCACAGAAGTTCAAACATTAAATTAAAAAATGAATACAAACAACCATTTTTACACCCAGTCTTGCAGCAAGTTGAGGCTTTTTTCTTTCTGCTCTAGGAAGTGTCCCTGAAAACAAAAGGCTGGATAATATTTCTCTACAACTAAAAACAAAGCAATTCAGTTTCACACAAAAATTACTGTACTGTGCCTACACATCTGTGGAAAACATTTATTCATCTATTTGTAAAGGTGATTTATAGGTAATTTCATTAGCAAAATACATATTTGTTCATTACTATTATTCTGAAAACCATTACAATTTGAAGTACAATTCTGTTTGCCAGACCAGACATAAAGGTACCTATAAAGCAGCAGCAAATAGCATCATCCCTACCAGGAAAGGAAGCTCTCGAAGACAGCCTGGAATCTCTTTCAATGTCTTCAAAGGCACTTTTGATCTATGACCATAATCCACAAAAAAAACCTGGAAAAAGAATCAAGGGCATCTGCAGAGATTCCACAACATTAAAAATGCTACTTTTAGTGGCAAGGAAAGAAACAACCTAAATTTAATAATTATAGTACAACACAATCTTATCAAGCAAAATTGAAGCAAATTCAGAGTCTGGAAAACACGCAAATGAAGTCACTTCAAAAATAAGTCAAATTTTACCACGTCTATTATTTGATCCCTTGGCTTAAGTATCCACTGTTAATGCAAATAATCAGCTAAATCTAGAAAAGTCAAATTTCTCTGAAAGGCTCTTATTCTCTCACTGCAATTAAACCTGTATAACCTTCCTTCTTAGCACTGAGTGATACCACATAATAATTGCTATTAGGTAAGGAAATGCTAACATGGATCTGGTTACTGTTTATAAACGCAGAGAAAGTGATGAGATTGACACTGTTATTCACTAGTTTTCTACGACTTGAAACAGATTACAATGTTCAGTATTAACTCTAAGTGGTGATACCCACCTATGTTAGGTTGTGCAGAGGCCAAAAAGAAAAACTTTGTTCTTAACAGTTGAAAAGTATTGGCCTGAAAAACAAATGCCAGTATTGAACTGTGGCACTAATTTCCATTACTGATCTTGGCACAGAAAGCCAAAACATTCTGATGAATTTGGTGATGATATAGAACTCAGCAACATCAACACCGATGCAAAAAAGATCAAACTGTATGGACCTAAGAACTTAATAGGAACAGGGAAAATCAAAATCTATTAAATAAAAGATAGTATCCTTTGGAATTTTAACAATTCCTGCTACAGACACTCCATTATTATTTATTAATCCTAATTAGTTGGAAATTATCAAGGAGACAGAACTGAGTATCAGATGGCAAGAGGCGGTTCATGCAAATAAGCAATGAAAAGACAAAAGTGGCATGTGCCACATGAAATATTTTTGAATGCAGAGATGAAAAACTGTTTGAAGAGGAACAGTAGCACCACTGCATAAGCAAAGGCAAAACTGTAGTATAGGAGCATGCATAATTCTGCTTCAGAAAACTGAGGTCAAATCAAAACAGAGGAGCGAGACAGAGACCAGGTGAACATAACCAATGCTGTATGCGAGATGAGAAAGACCGTAGCTTACCTAAATCAGCAAAAGGAAGCATCAGTCCAGGAAGAAAAAGATAGACAAGAAACTGTAGGGGAGGTGAAAGAGGAGGAAAAGAAGAAAACCAACATAAACCAGGAGAAGAAATACAGCAGAACAAGCTTAGACAAACTGGCCATGAATGACTGAAAACTGCCAATATATTAGGGGGAAGAAAATTAATTTTCAGATGGATCTCAATGTATTTATGAAGAGGAAGTGATAGGGGGTTGCTGCCAGCAATGCATCAGTGGTCTCTGATCTAGGCATTCCTCACCATGTTTTCAAAGATACTGGAGGTTTTAGCCTTTATTTTCCTTCACTCTGCTTAGGCACATAAGACATTTTAATGTATCAACAACAGCCTCTCAACCTAATACTAAAACATTTCTGTGCTCCACAAAAACAACCAATTCATCCATTCTGGCAACATCCTATAAAGGTTTTATTTTATTTCTAGTTCTACAGACTTCTTTACTGGAATATTTATAATTATCATGAAAATAGTGCTCTGTAAAAAACAAAACAGAGCTGCAAGATTGTTAACCCAATTACATCCTACCAATTCAATCTGACATAACATATTACTGTACCTCAGCAACATCTTCACAAACATGCAGAACACGAGCTCTATAGTATCCTTTTTTTCCCAGTTCAGTGAATGGTGCCATACAAAACAACTCTGGATGTGGAGTCCCTAGCAAATCGATCAGGTTCTGGTTGTTAATTTCATCAGTTAGAGCCTGAAGCATCTTCCTATATTTTTCATCTCTTCTCTGACCCCAGAAGTGTCCAACTTCAACTACCTGAAAGTATAAAAATTAGACAATATCTGAATTCATATTATTTTATTCTTCCACATCAAATACAAAACACATCTGAGCAAAATACATGAAAGCACTCCTACTCCTGACACAGTCATGTTCTCGTACTGCAATAATGCAGTGAAGCATCTCTCTCATAATTAGATATTCCTTTAATATGTTTCTTTGCTGTGTAACTGCAATACACTTTTCATCTAAACAGACCCCGATACAAGCTTTATTAAGACACAGAAAATTAAGAAAAGACTACTCTCATTTTTCTAAAGTAAATTAAGATATAGAAAATGTAGCAGACCATACAAACACATACAAGTAATGGTGCACTTTTCTTATTGGTGAAAGAATACCATTTAGTTACATCTATCAAACAGGCACTCCTACTGTTATGATTAGCCATCCTTGAGGAAAGTGAAAACAACACATCACTATTTAAATAAAACTGAATGAGTCACCTTTTCAAATGGTTTACTGAACTCCTATAATTTTTCTGATTTTATATCAGATGCTCGTGTTAAAAAAAGACTATTACAATACATACAATCATTAAAGTCGATGTATTTAACATGTTATCGCAATGTGTCTGATCAAATCCATGAACATTTTTGATCTAACGGACTTAGCTGAGTAAAAGGAAGATAATATTCTTTTCTGCACTTGCAAAACAGGACACTACTATCAAGAGCTGTTTTGATACTTCAGCCTATAATTTCCACTAGCTCAATGGCATATGTAATATTTTTCCGAATGATCATGCAGTACCATTAACTCATCTCATTTCTCATATCTACAGTTTCTGAAGAAAACTGCCAGTTAATAATTACCAGGTAAATGGCCCAAATACCTACCAATTCTAATTTCTATCGTACACACAAATATATTACCTCTCCCATTAATCCTCTTTACATGCTACTGCGAACAAATCTCACAAATTTTGTCAGGTGCAACTGAGTTTCAGTGTTTGCAATTTATTTGCAACATGTGAGTACTTAACAAAGAATTACTAAAAATCAGACCAAGAATATTTTCCATACCTCTTATGGATACCTCTGTGCTAAAAACATTATTAGTACCCATACTTCCTATTTCAGCTTGTCAGATACTCATCTCTGCAAAGGTATCAATTATTACTTATAACCTACTTCAGATGTAGAACATCCCTACCTCTGTTATCTTGATGGGCAGATAACTATCTGGGATCATATTTAACTGGTGAAAAGAACCAAATGAGAGTTCCACAGGCTCCACTGTCTGCTTCACACAGTCCACATTTACTCTATAAAATTTATGGAATAAAGATGTTAAATATTTCACTCACAAGCAAAACCTCAGGAGTTCTATTCTATTTGCTGTAATTTACTTCCCAAGGTGTCCATAGAAACTCACATCACATTCCTCATCAGTGTTTTTTCTATTATGTCTCACAAAGTTATGCTGCTATATTTCCCTTCAATTTTGTCCCCAAGTGCCATAACTTATTGATTTTGATTCTAGCAATCCCCACATTGTCTCTAGTGTCAACAGAAATTGTTTACATCCATGTTTCTATAAGCCAAAGGCAAATAGACTAGGACCTTAAAAAAAATATACTTGGAGTTCTCTTAAACAGTGTAAGACTTAACTGTAAAGAAATATTTAAGATAATCATGTTATTTCTCATCCTGCAAAAACATTTTGCTAATACAAAGTTTGCACACATTTTTTGAACGTATCACATCTTCCTCCTCACTGAATCCTATGAACTTCATTTCAACAACTTTACACTGCAAAGAAAACCATTTTCTGTATGCAATACAATTACCTCAGAGATTCCGCTGTAGCAAATTGCACATCTCTCAATTGCCTTTCAATATAATCTCGATAATGAACATGGAGCTCAAGGGGAATTTTCAGCTCTGACATCTTGAGTGACAGGTACACTGCAGGAAGAATCTTAAAGCCCTCTGCTGGGTGACGACAGAACTCTACAAAAACCCTGTTCAAAAAAACCCAATAAAATGGCAATAAATACTTGATGAAAACTTGAAACTCAACAGAAAACTCAAACTCCTCATTTCTTCTCCCTGTCTTTATTTTATCATGCTAGTAAACAGTAAAAAGCAGATTCTTCACAGGTTTTGTCTACTGCTCTTATGCATCCTAAAACTTTTAATTATAATGATGTTTATAAGAAAACATTCTAACACACTCACAAGTACATACCAAATTTACCGAGATTATTATACTAAGCTTATTTAATACAAATAGAAAGGATGTGAAAATATATGTGAACAAAAAAAGAATTAAAATTGGAAAAGGCATAAGAAGGGTTACATGAATTCAACTTTGGGCAGCTGCAGTCCAAAGTTAGCCAAAACTGCCAGTTGCATGCGTTTTCTGCGAAACCATCTGACTATACAAATGAGCTAAATTCAATACACAAGTTAGAAATAACTACAACCAGTCTGTGTGTTTAAGATCCACTGTTAGACAACAGAAAACTGAAAGCAGTCTCTAACTAAGCTAGTTTATCCAATGTTACCCCAACCAACATGCATCCGACTTCCATACATTAGCCAATACATTAAAAAGAAATAACTGATTGCAAAGAGATGAGAAGAAACAAACTTGTTTTATCAGTGCATCAATAAAATGATTACTAGATTCATAATTGAGAACATGAGAACAGCAGAATACTTAAAGTATATTATACTTACTTTGATCCATTATAGGCAATAGACTTCACTGGCCCACATTGTCTAAACAGTGACTGCAACTGTTTATGGTATAGAAATCCATAGGGAGGAAAACACTTCAGCTGTTAAGAAAACAAACAACTTTGGATATATTCAATTACTCTACTGCATTATTTAGTTCACCTAGTTAGCTTCCTCTTTCATTTGAGTGGCAATAGTGATACAAAATCTAAACGCCAACAAATTAAAAAAGTGCTATATTCTACATCCAAAAAACGCAAAAGGCAATAAAAATCAGTTTTGTTGCTAATGCTGCCCTACTGCCTCAAACCAGCAGATGTTTTGTAAATGAAGCAGCTTGATTTGTAATTATGTAATTACTTTGAAAATTTTTCCTAGAAGCTGTCTAATATCCCTTTTTTTCCTGGTAACAGAAAAGTAAAGGATTGCTATGCTTTGCCCATCATTGGGAACTACACCCTAGGCAGTGCGCACTGCCTGGGAAACAGGAAGAGCTATGGCCCTGCGTGTCCTGGCAGAACTGTCATGTATTGAACTACTGAAGTATGGTTTGAGAGCCTGCACAAGTAGAGAGCACTTGTATGGATACAAACTTCTTAGGGACAACAAAGAGCAACCTCCTGATCCTTCCTGTGTGGAGGAGTAGGTCAAATGTAAAGTGCTCTTACCTGGAGTGGACAATTGGACAACTGAGCTCTTGTAGGTCAGAATACAAGAAGAGGTCAGTAAGGGTAACACTGAGGTGGGAATTTGTAACAGAGCATCAGTTAGGACAAAGCAGACAATCATCAGGCAACTTGGAGAGGTCTGCAGATCACAGGTTCAGCACTTCAAGGGAGTCAGTAAGCTCCCTGATAACTTGCTTGAATGGGAGGACTCCTAGAAATTCCTCAACAACAATCATGAACTAAACAGGACTCTTCGGGATCTGCTATTAGCAAACAATACAGAACTAGCTAAGGAAGCGATTTTCAACAGCAACCTAGGCCAGAGCACCCAGGAAAGAGAGAAGCTCAAGATTCTGAGGAGAATGAGGAAGACAAGTAGCAGAATACACTTCCTGAAGTCAAGGGCAGCACAGCTTGGTTTACTCAGGGAAGTGGTAGGTGAGATCCCATGGGAAGTTGCAATATCTCCATCTGGTGAGCTTTTTCCAAACCCAAGTGGACCTAAACAACACGGTCTGAATTCACTGTTAATCCTGCTTTGACCTCAGCACCAGACTAGATGACTACATGAGGTCTCTTTCAAATTGAAATATTAAATGATTTCATTATTTTTCTTGGGATTTAATCCTGAAACCACTAAAAATTGTTGAAATTACTGGAGCTGCAACATATTTACAAAGGCATTCTGTTGAGAATAACATTTTAGTAAAGTATATTGGATTGCATAATGCTTAGTGGATTCCATAAATTGTATACAGTTAAGTATAGTGGATCGTGACTTTACCATGTATGACCAAGGCAGCAAGAAAGTCAGTCATGCATTTCAAAAATTCTATAGACTGGACTAGCTTGAAAACTAACTCAACAAAGCAACCTACTTTAACACCTGGCTCACTTGGGAGACAGACAAGATTCAACATAAGAATAGGGCACGTGCAGTCAAAAGCAAAGCAAGATTCCAGCAGCACTAATGTATATGAGCTTAAAGCTGTAGTTTCACAATTACTCATATGCCACTGCAGCCAGATACCCATTTCCCTACCTTTTTCTTATTCAATCACCCACCACAGGAGTTCTTTGATTTTATATTAAAGCAACATCTCCTAACTAGCAAGTTAAAGCATCTGGACTTTGAACTACATTTCAGGGGCTGTACAACTGTCTACTGTTATCTTCAGTTGTTACAATCTTAGATAGGAAAGAACAGAGTTTTTTTAAGAAAATCTTCAAATGCCTTAAGTTACAGAACGAAGATCAGCTGCTGGTCAAAAACATGGTCTAGGTCAGATCACAGAAACTGCCTCAAGACAAGATAATTTAGAGACTGGCTGAAATAGTCTTTTGTATCTTCAGCATCATGTGGCTGTAAGAGTCTCACAAATTGAAAGCTTGAGGAACTTGCAGCACTTGCGCCCACAGGAAGACCCATTTATACTGATGAAGACCCAGCAGCTACTACTTCTTTCTTGGAGATAAAAAGCAGTTGATATATGGGCAAATCAAGAGTTACATACATTATAAGGAAACAGCTCCTTAGATCTAACAGTTTAATCTTAGTCAATGTTCTTCGGCAAGACTAATCTTGTCTTTATTCCACAAGACGGAATACCCAATCCTGGAGGCAGTCAAGGTCAGGTTGAATTGAGGTTTTGAGCAACCTGATCCAGTGGGAGGTGTCCCTGCCCATGGCAGGGGGGTTGGAACTGGATGATCTTTAACATCCCTTCCAACCCAAACCATTCTATAATGAAATTGATTCCAGTCTGTTAAAAAGGACTTTTCTTTTTTCGATATCCTGAAACTCTATGTTAAAAACTTCAAAAATATAAAAAACATACACAAACGCATTTATGCTCACAAATGCCATGCCAGCATCTCCTTCAGTATACAAATAGCCTCTCTTCTTGGGTAAGCAGTAAAGCACAATAAAATTCCCTGACAGGAAGCTTTTAGCATTTTCTCCCCTACCTTTTAATCTATTTTCTCTTGTGTCAATACAAGTCTATTCTTTAAGGCTTTCTGGCTTGTACATTTGTTTCTTTAAGCATAAGTCATGGTTATTTTACAGTTTTACACCTAGTTCAGATGCACTAAACATTTTCCTAATTTAGATTGTGTACCATTTTGCAAAATCAACACAGTCATTTCATGCTTGCATTTTTTCAATCATATAAAAAAGTATCTCTAAAATGAGATGATAAAAAGAAAGTAGAGTGCAATACCTGAGTAACCTTAAAACCACAAGCATGTATGCCATTATCAAGTCGGAGATGACACACAACAACACATTTCATAAATACTCACTAAAAACCACTCTGATAGTCCTGTTTTATTTTTCAAATCTTATTAGTTTTACTAAAGTTGTTTGCTTGTGCAAGACCAGTAATCAAATGCATAGAGGTAGTTCTCAGTAGGAATTCTTGTTTAATTGCCCACCACTGGAAGAGAGAGAGATGCGAGAGAAGACAACTTACCAAGTGATGATCACAGTAGGTAATTATTTCTGCCCTTGCCCAACACAGAATAAAAATCGAAAATTCTGCCCAAACTGTACACGTTTTCAATACTTGATTCTTTATTGTCATTCACCTTCTTAACATACCATTACAGTGGTTTTTGGATCTCTGCCAGCAAGCTGTTTTGCAGCAACTTCTTCCTCACATTTTCCAAAAGTAAAGTAGTTTGGATAGAAAGCACCAGCTATTACAACCTGAAATCAAGGAAGTATTTTGTAAAATGCAGTATACTACATTCAGTTCCTTGAAAGAGATACACTTGTGACATAGAGACACCAACAGGTTTTCATATGAAGACTTTTTGTGCCTCCTTCCAACAATTACTATCATTTTGGATTACACAATTAACACACGCAAATCATTAAAAACATAATTTCATGAAAAAAGTTCAATTTATGAAGCAATTTCAAAACATTTTCATATTTTTGTAGGCAGACTTGTTCTACAAAAGCTATAATTGTGAGCCCCGAGTTCAAGAAGAGCCTCGATTTTAAATCAATTCACATAAAATAGCTACATGAAACTTGTACAGTTGTCATATAAATCTTTCAGGTCTGAGAAGCTCACTGCTTACACAGTTAAATCAATTATCACTGAAATGATAAATAGATCTGTGAAAATAAAATCATTATGAATCAGACCAAGTAAGACAAGGAATTTGACTAGAATTTTGACAAAGTTACAATAGCTGAAAACCATCTAATTTCTGTTCCCCTCCCCAATAAGTAACCAAGTCAGTGGTGGTCCAAAGACAGCACTTAGAACAAGTGAAAACATCATTTCCAAAACTGTTAGTTCCTAGCCTTCCAATACAAAACATTCTTTTTTAGAGTAGTTCTACGACTTCAAAAAGATTAGTTTCATATGCAGTCTCATCTCACTATTACTTGATTTTATTTTGATGAAATGTCAGAAGAGAAGGGATAGCCACAGGACCTACTTAGTGTGAATCCTGAACCACTAAAAGCAATATTAACTGTCAACCCATGTTGTCAAAAATAATTTATTTTTTTAGCTGCAATCTCAAAATCTACAGAGTATTCTGAAACACAAGTGTAACAGTAGTTCATCAGTACTAGTATATGAAAATCTACTGACAAATTTTGAAAATAATGACTTTCCCCTGAAGATTCAAAGCTTTACCTGCAAAATGAAGCGTTGTTTGTAGACACACTCCTGACACATAGTAGGTGACTGACCATTAACAAACATGTTAAATTCTCTGACTCGCATTTGCAAGTTGTAAAATAATGCTTCCACCTAAAATTTAAACTCCAGGTTACATACTGAAACAGATCAAAGCCATCAACAAATTAAAATAAAATCTTGTAGTAATACTAAGTCTAAAGAAATAGGCAAATTCCCTTCCCTTTTTAGGTGATGCTAGTATGCATTTCACCTAATATACTACTTAGCATGTCTACTTCAGAAACTAATTTCAGTACTTATGACTCAAGCAGTTTTCTTGACATTTCTTCATGAAGTAGAATTTCCTTAGTCACAAAGTATATTAAGTATGTATGATACAGAAGAAAATTAGAAAAATAAGTGAAATAAGCTTTTACAAGACAATATATTGATTTCTCCATGTAAATCATTTTGGGGTTATATCTTAAAAGGTAGAAAACATGCCAACAACATCCTGGACTTCTGCATCTAACTGTAGCAGTGATCACACATGCTGCACCCTCAGTTCAGCAGACAACCATGATGACTAAGTGAGGTCAAACTTATGCCCTACAGCAGAACACTTCTGCTAAGCTTTCAGTCCTAGGCATTTCCAAGAAGCTTCCAGAAGCAGCTGCTGGTCCTCTGACCACACAGCAAATGCCAGCATTGTCCCATTCAATTCTGGAGCAAATTTAGAAAAGTACAGTCTGCTCAACTGCTACATAACTACATTTTCATCTCGACTGCTGACAGTTGTAGGATACTAAGATTCCTGTTATCTTCCTCATAGAGCAACTACCATAATCAGAAACCAATCTGTGTGGCTGCCTCAGTTCTGCAAATCCAATTCCACGTACAAAATTAATATCTGAAAGCCTGGCAAATAAGAAACTCCAAATCTTAATAAATGTTAGTGTAGGTGTCTGTTCTAAACTCCTGAACTACTATGTTATGCAGAATCATGCTAACATAATACAGGATATGCCACTCCCATAGGCTTCACCAAGAGTCAACTCTCCCTAGTGCCAACTGTGGCAGTTAACAAGCTTCTGAGAGCCCAGCCCTTCCAGGCATCACTATTTGGCCTCATTATGGTATATAAACATATAAATTATTAGCTGAAGTCCATCCTTCACAAGAATGCTCACTGGGCTTTGCCAACATTACAATAATTTTCCTCACACCTTTCCTTTCTTTATAAAATACATAAATAAGCTCTCTGCAACCACTTGACAGAAAGCGAGGATCACAGGAGGAAATGCTGCCCAAATGTTTGCTCACTATGACCATAGTTACTAAAGTTTCTGTCTGATCTGTCTTAAATCCCAGTATTCTTGGGCAACTTTAAGTAGTACCATTTCTCCTCCCCCAAAGAAATAAAACCTAAAAATATACAGTTTATTTAAGAATACACACACCTATATAATATGATACATAATAATACAGTAGGCTTATCCAAGATCTTAACTTTCCTTATTTTCTACAAACGTTAAGCCCTGCTTATAAAAATGATTACCTATTCCATCTTACCTCTCTGATTTTCTTGATACATATGTAATTTTTTTTACCCCACTCAAGCTCATCCTGAAAAAGAAAATGAAAAATGAAAGTGAAAACATTGTCAGAAACGTGTTTCTTCTACTGCTACTAACCTTTCTCATAGTCTCCTGTGTAGATAGAAACAAAAACGGTTATATACAGCAATAGAAGAATTTGATCCAATTCCACAGCTTTCTGTGCATCCATATCAATCAAGTATAACAACATGTATGAAAATATGAGACAATCATATATTTGACTGATAAACTATATCTTGATCACTAACAGAGCAGCTATGGGTCATTAAGTTTTTCATATAAATCCACAATTTGAATTCCCCTGTATTGCTACTACAGAATCTAGGATGGACACTCCTTAAAAAAATGCACAACTTCATTATCAGACAGATTCTGGCTATCTTGGCTACTCATTATAACTCTGTGTATGTTATGCACTGGTGTTTATGAAGCACATTATGCTCCAAAAGAAGCAGAGAAATAAAAAAAGGTTTTATCTTATATATACAAATTAAAGACAGGAGGCACTTACAATGTGCATACTACTAGATCTTCCATCTTTCATGGGGTTTTTTTAGAGGGTGAGGAGATTCATGCATTTCTTTAAAAAAAAAAAGAGACACTTAGGCGTATTAAAAATATTTCTTTCAACTAAAACTCCATTTCGCTTTTCAGCTTGGATTTCAAACACTCTGGCCACTGTTGATCCACCTGTGAAAGGGACTACATAGGGTATTGCTTTCAAATACTCAGCACTGCATTCTAAGACTCATGCTCTCTCAAAGCCTATGCTTCTATTTACTTACGAAAAATTGCAACTATTACAAAGCAGGATTGCTAGCAAAAATTCCTTACCAATAATATAAAATACTGCAGCACTGAATTCACTAGCCTCAAATAGAAAGAACAAAAAGTTTAACTAACCTTGGGGTGTATCAGCTTCTCATTTTGTTTGCAGGCTTGCCATGCCTAAGGAAGTAGTGTAGTAGTCAGGTACAAATTGTAGTGCTTTAGTAATAATTATTACAAACATTAATGTGACAGTCAAAACTACTAAGTTTTTTCTACACCTATACTGAAGCTCATTTTTTAACACCAATTTAAAGACCAGAAATGCCTATGGGCTAACAATAGACTACAAATATTTAAGCACAAAAGAGCATAAGTCAATCCGAATGACAGTCATTTAAGTTGGACAAGACTTCATCTGCTCAATTGTTCAAGCATCCCACACCACAAGGCCAACTTAGATTAGGTTTCTGAGGATCTTGTCTATAAAACCTTCCATAACCTTAACCAACCTCATGGCTGGACCTGCTCTAAGCAGGAGACTAGACTACAGATCTCCTTATGACCGTTCCAGTCTTTATTATTTAATGATTCTAGTTTAATATGATGCTTGCCTGGCTGGTTCCTAAGCAGATAGAAATAATTCTCACTCCTATGAATAGTCTTACTCTACTTTGTTGAGGATGGGCAAGAACTCAGGGTCGTCTTTTGCTAAAATATGAGCATACAAAGTGGCGTGGTTGCAAAATAGAATTCTAAGAATGCATCACCAGATGGCTTAGAGCATGGCGGCGTTACATATTGTACTACAAGACACTAAGGAAGAAGACTGGCTGTACAAAGACAACTATTCTGCCTTCAAGTCATCTTAGAGGTTATGGTATACAATGCTGCTTCTACAGACTGAAAAGGAGTTCAAGCACTATTAGCGGAACTGCAATTGCATATACCAACTCAAATTTGTCATCAGGTCCTGGAACTAAATTGGAAACATTATTTAGGTCACTGAATTTCGGGATGCAGCATAGAGATGCGGGATCTTGGTGCATTCCAAAAGCAGACTGAGCATGTTACGTTCCAAGGCTTTGAAGGAGTAAGTCCTGATTTGTGTCGGGAGAGGTAGAATAGCCACCTGGTAACAGAGTAACATACAACACGCAATCCACCTGGTTTTCTGAGAGGAGATGAACTGACTATTGAAGCACAGTAAAACATTCGTAAATAAATAGAACAACTTGGATGCTTTGATTTGATGCTGTAATAAAGCAGGCTATTTACAGAACCTTACTTTTGTCCCAAAGTAAGGAGAAAAGAAAGTGAACTGACTGATTCAGATACAGTTCTTACATGGATGCCTCCCAGAAAACAAGACTGGAAGAGAAATTAACATATGCAGAAGATTAACAAAATTATTTCATTATTTGGCAGGAAATCTATGACAGCTGCTTGCAGCATCTATTTCTTCTAGTCTGACAGCAAGCTACCTCATAATACAATTTTCTAGCTTACTGTGGAACTATTAGCATAGTTGAATAATCAGACTGCATTTCTCTGCCTTGATTGAGGTTACCTGACATACTGATTTTAAATAACACTTTTGACATCCACCACTTCCATACCAAGCATCACAACATGTCAGAAAAATGAAGTCCACTTATACAACATTATTTTTTCTTTTAAAAATCTTCTTAAATAATATCACATAAAATAGGCTGCATTTCCTTGGTTTCTTCTCTTGCTGCTACAAAAGCTTCTGACCTTTTCTAATTCACTGAAACCTTTTCATAATCAGGGGCTTTAAAAAAAACTATGCTAATGATTCCCCGAACTTCAAGCCTATCTGGGAAGAAATCTAAACTGAACCAGAGAGTTTGAAAACAAGTTCTTTCACTGTCCTTTTCTGACATGCAACCATTCAAAGCAAAGTTTTCACATCACTAACACACAGAGATACAGAAAGCTCTGTTTGAATGTTTGTGTTTGTTCTCCAAGACCAACATACCGGTTTATAAAAATATCACCTATAGATTAACAGTACATGAAAGAAATACAGTATATAACAGGATAAAGGGAATTAAAAAAGATGATTGTTGAACCTCAGGATCAGTGGGCATGTGTGGCCTATGTGCTTCATAAAATTCTGACACCAGAATACAGAAAAACAAGTCAGCTTTCACCAAAGTGAGAAAAAGCCAACACACACAAAATTGAATAAAGTAAATCTGCAGCTGAAGATTTTCAAGTCTCCAGAAGATTACAGAACTATAATGTAAAACATCGGATTTTGAATAGTAGGTTCCTCTAGCTGAAGTCTTTCCCATGCCATCCGGGCTCTGCTTGCAATCGCCAGGATCGACCTCTGTCCATGGTACTGAGTGCCACCGAACAGTCAAGCATACAGAAAATCACACTTGGTAGAATAAAGCATTACGAAGTCAGAGACAGGAAGTCCGGAGAAAGGACACCAAATCCATCAGAATGAAGCAAGAATGAAGCACGTACACACCAAAACAGTTCAGTGTGATTTTCATCAATCACCATTTGCAACAACAAAATGTTGCTACATAAATGTGTTCTTATTGCACTGAAACAGCACACTGATAAGTCATGTGGAAAAGATGAGACCACTTTGGCAGAATAAATAAGGACCATTCTGGAAAACCTAGAAAATACTCTTACTGGAATTTTATCCTGATTACTGTTAATTGCACAAATTACAGAAGACAAGACTACCTGTCTATATCAATTAATAAATGCTTTGAGATTTATTTTTTAAAAACCAACCATATTTTATTTTATCATCATTTAAAGACCTCCAAGGTTGATGAAAAATATTTTGCCCCAAATGCCTGGTAATATCCTAAAAAAAAAAAACCAACTTCATTTATTAGGAAGCAGAACTCAGTATGATCAAAGACTTTCCTGAACCACTGAAGGCTATACGTTCTTGGTATCTGTAATTTGGAAGACATAGGTCTGCAAAAAATACAAATTTCTTGCTGCTCATGACAGGGCTTTTATTGTTGCCTTCTGCAAAGCCTCAGAGACAATTTTGAAAGAAGTCTTGAAGCAGTGCGGATGCAGACAAAGTCTTAAGACAGAGGAAAATAAACTAAGCAGACCTGCAGTGGGATCATCAGTAACACACAGAGCACATATTCTATGTAAAAAACTTGTTCAGCACCTCCAGTTCCAGAAACTTAATTCGGCTTACCTATTAGCCACCACTTGTTCTGCTGGAGGCAATGAGATCTCAATTTTATAGCAGCTGGAACGACACAGGTGTTAACACTCCTGGACTAGAATCTCTGCTTCCCCATGTAAACACGTCCTTTATTGAAAGGATCACAGGAGGTCAGGAGAACCCTTGCCTCTGGTTCCTAACTATCTCAAAACACCTGTTCCTACTTCTACAAGTATACTTTCACTCCCTTTCTCCACTCTTCATGCTGTTTGCCATCTGTTTAATAAAACAAATACCTCACAGGAGACCAAAAAGTAGGGAATACACTCAGAAACTAAGTCCTGCAACCCATTTTTACTGATTTCTGGCCAACTTCCTTTGGTGCAAAACTTGTGCAGCTCCTTCACAGTTGTAAAAATCAACTCACCAGAACCAGTAGAGTTATACAGTAGGACACAGCTTTCAAGAAGTATCACTAAGTAGGTAGGAGTAATGTGCTGGTTTTAACAACTTTTAACAGCTTCAGGGCACAAACGCTGCACTGATCCTACAAAGGTGAGAAGCTCCATCTTGGTCTATCAGATTTCACTGGAAGATAAGGTGGAAAAAATACTTACCTTAAATGCATTCACAATTGCAATACAGTCACTCCTACTATTCTCAGCAAAAACCAGTTTCTTCCTAGAATTACAAACAAAGAAATTATCAACAATATTTCTTTCAAATATTGAATGTATTATACAGCTTAGAATGCTACACTATTAACATTTCCAGAGCTTCAATACACAAGGTCAATACATTTACTTTAATTATTTGTTCTTATTCATATCTGCTTGCTGAAGGTAAACTGTGTAAGCAGGACAGCAAGGATTTTTTTACTGTATTATTTAAAAAAAAATCTAAATAGACACTGCCACATGTTCTGATCAGAAAGGTAAAACTGAAGAATCAGGTCTTGTACTCTGAAAAGGATTAGTTAGCTCTGTGATACTAATTATTGCACACAGGAATAGATTTCATTATCTCAGCTGCCTTTGAAAAGCTTCTTTTTGTACTACTCAGCACATCAACAGAAAATCAGACTCTAAAACATGAAAAATCCTATTTAGTGGTCAACTTAGTCCTCTACCCCCAAATACGGTCAGGAAGTTGTAAAACTTTGAAAGTAATACCTGTGTCCATCAATACACCCTTGGAAAGGTACTACAAAAAAATTCTGGCAGGAGAGCGCTGCAGCTACAACAAAAACAAATGAAAATGAAAACCTGCAAATCACTTGTTTTTACAGAATTGTCCTTTCATGTTCTTCTTTTAGTTACCTATAATAAGGCATTCTTCTAAGCACCCGAAGACATGCCCAAGCACTATCAGTTTTCCCAGATGCAGATCCAGTGGCAACTCAACCAGTACCTTTCCTAAGCAAGTGAGTTCGCCATCATATGGATTTTCTTCTGTTTGCACACAAGTTGAAAGTGCTCCCAGCTAGAGAAACAAAAATTTGATCACTTGTAGAAGGTGACAAAGTAAATATAAGACCAGCTTGTAAGAAAACAAGATAAGAAGCTAGCAATTATATCAAAGCAACACCAATCAGCATCAAAATGTAAGTGTTTAATGCAAAGAATGTTGAACCCCATATCAACTTTATAATTGAAAAGTAAAATCACCAACTCCCTTGTACAGGTCAGAAGGAGATTTTCACGCAGACCCCTATACATCATAAGGTGTAAGTATGTGATTTTGTTACTTTATTAATAAAAAAATTCACCTACAGAGTTCAAGTTCTCTTAACTTTTTTTTGTTCTTTCTCACCACATATGCTAGTTCACAAACAGCATCACTACTCCCAATGAAATTATAATCCCCTTTTAATATAGTAACTGCAAGAATTGTGCTGAAGAGGACATTAACTGAGCAACAGCCAAATGTGAGAAAATATTCCTATTTCAGGTTCCAATTAAAGCTACTACAACTTTAATATCAAGAAACACATTTTTACTGTACATTTTTATTAACTTGATTTTAAAAACATTAAAAGAATGCCTACCTCTTTCAGTTGACGTATGGTACATTCAATGTTGCCTATGCTGGGCGGAGAAAGAGCTGCTGCCAGCAAGGCTTTTGGTTCTCCCATACCAAGCTTTTTCATTTTTAAGATTGTAGTTCCCAATGGACAACGCTGAAGAAAGAAAATGTTATTGTTATCTTCCCTCCATGTAAAGTGCGGCAAAGCATTTTATATGAAACATAAGTTAAAATTTACAATTTAGTAAAACCTGATATTAGTTTTTTTATAACTAAGGATAATTCTTGCTTATTTCTAATGCACATCCATTTTACTACTATATTCAATCTCCTTCTACAAATAAAACTATGTGGAATAGTCTTTGTCAATCATTTATCAACTTGTATTCTACTCAGTGTTATATTTATTAGTAACTATTCAAATTGTACACTGTCTTCAGGTAAATTAAAACAAAACTTCTCTTGCTATGACCACATACATTAAGAATTCATATGTTCTCCAAAAGGCTTACCAGTATCTCAGGTACTGCTGTCTCTGAAATATATCGTGTCCAGAAGTCCTTGTGCACAAGCCTATAACAATATCCTTCCGAAACACGGCCAGCATGACCTTTACGTAAAAGAACATCACCAACTTGTAAACTGCCATCTCTTTCACTTAATCACCCTCAGCGTCCACCTTTCTCAGTTGAAATGATAAATCCTGTGCTAAAATACACTTCCTTGAAACCAGAAAAAGGCAAGTCCTACCACATCTAAATTGAACAAGATAAATATATCATTGCAAGTTTTAGTATACTCCTAAACTAAAGATTCTATACGCAGTGTAAATATGCTTTGTATTATTATTTCTTTGCATAACGAGTATGTCTGGATTTCCTATTTGATTCTATAGCTAGCAAAGGCATGTTAGGAAAAAGTTCTTCACTGAAAGGGTGATTGGCATTGGAACGTGCTGCCCAGGGAGGTGGTGGAGTCGCCGACCCTGGAGGTGTTTAAGGGGAGACTGGATGAGGCACTGAGTGCCATGGTTTAGATGATGGGCTTGTGTTAGTGTAGGGTTATAGGTTGGACTTGGTGATCTCAGAGGTCCTTTCCAACCTTGTGAAACTGACATTCAAACAAATTTTAAGGTGGCGTGACAAACAGCAGAACATTTTTATAATCTATTATTTATAGAAAACATGGATTCAGAAAGTCCATCCTCACAAGTCCAAACACCACTTGCTTCACTAATGGGTACTCCACTCAGTGGGACACTCCACTGGAGAATCAGGCCATGTTTTGAAGTCATGTGTATAGAGACTTCAAGTCTGCTATACAAGATACTGGTGATATAATGGATGTTTGTCATAACCTACACTGACCCAGAACCAAGTGGAAATAAAGCTGTAATTGTTAAATATTCCTAATATTTAAAAATGGAGGTATTATTATATCTGGAGATCTCACTGTTATTAATGTATTTAGTACTTGTTTTGAATGAAATGAGAAAATTTTGATAGTTAGGAGTACTGCCTTACTGGAAGAGCTGATATGAAAGTTTTTTTAACCTTGTGCTACATGCACTGTTGTACACTAGAGATACTACTGTGGCTATTTCAACGGATTTAAAAATGACAGACATGAACATTTGTTTTATTGCTGAAATTCACAAGTAGTTCATAAAGACCTAGCAGTACCCATGTCCTCTTTTTAAAAATGGCCCATGATACAAAATTACTATTAATCAAAGCAGTCCAAGTTTTATCGTCCATGAATTTTGGTATTTTTCAATAATACACAGAAGATTCCTCTGGAAGAATACTTGAGTAAAACAAAACATTAAGGCATAATTGTTCAATAACATTTTAATATTGTGACATGGAAAGGAATTACTTTTATACAAAGCAGCCACAGCAAAAATACTTTGTGCTTTTTACAGTCAATTAAATGAGAAGTTACGTAGAATTCTTCACCAAGGTTAGCTTCTAAAATTCATTCCCATTACCTGTCATCTTACCTTTTCTTTGGGTACAGTTTGTTTTAGCTGCCCAGCAAAGCCTCAAGCTTTGATAATTAGTTTCTTCATCGTTAATCAGAGCTCTAGTTAAGCAGAAATCTATCACTGCAATTAATAAAAAACCCTAGTATTAATCTGAAACAATTTATGCAATTTATGCATGGCAGTGGAAAAAATACTGTTTGATGTTGTGTTAGCAGAAAAGGTTCAATTATTTCAAAACTAATAAGGAAAACACTAGATTTATGAACAACAATACCCAGGATACTCTAAATACTAACAGAACTGCAAATATGTTTTAACATAAATATAATAAACAGTTAGTGCAGATGACAAGTACTAAAAGGCAGTAATACCGGAATTCAGTTAATCTGGTGCAATTATTTCAAAATATAGTCAGAATGTGAATAGATTGTGACATGAGGTCTGACTCTGCTTATTACTGCATATAAAATTCCTCCCTCCTCCCCACCCATTAAAAATTAAAATCAACACTCCACTTAGTAGCTCTACTGTTTGTTCATATACTCCCATTTCAAAGTCTTCCCTGTTGTCAAACAAGGAAATCAACAACTGTTGAAACTAAACTCCAAGAGCAATGCTTTGGAAAGTGACATTATGGAGATTTAGGCTAGTACAAGTAAGGAAAACATTTGGATGACTTACCATACTTAACATCAGGAACTGTTACAGAGCTCTCAGCTATGTCTGTAGATAGAATAATCTAAGTTTTGAAAAAAAATTAGCAACATACATAAAGAGAAAATCATTCACAACAATTTTCTACATGAAAAATCCAACTTGCTATGAAGAAATACAAAGTAATGGGAACATGTATTGCTGCAGAGCAGAAATACTAACACAAAAAACCTTGTGTTTTATTTTCCTAAAAATCAAAAAAGCATAGAAAAGTAATATAATACGTGACAATATATAGGAAGAATGGAATCTGTCATAACAAAACATCACCCTACTAGTAGCGATAAAGAAAACCAAGACACTAGATGAAATGTGGGGTACAGAGCAGGCGAGAGATTTCTGTACTGGGGGGGGGTTAATTTGCTATGCAGTGCCACCAGCAGCATACTGCTGTCATGCAGGCCCAAGAATCGGGCACAAACTATTCTGAAGGGTAAAAACAGTGTCACACAATAATTTAAAGGTAACTTTCTATTATTACTCTTCTCTTGAGTAGCCTCAACGTAAAGCAACAGCGTGGTAAGAAAGGCAATCAGTTTACATCTTAAAAAGAACAACCTGCTTTGCTTTCACACAACGGTTGTGTTGGCACAGCTAATATCAATTAATATTAATTTATATAAATTGTTATTTGTTGTTATTACTCTAGCAAAAGGTTTCACACACTTAAAGAGTAATGATTCAACAATATTTACTTTTCTGTAGCCAGGATATGTAGATGAAAATACATTGCTTTGTTCCTCTAATGTCACTGATGAGTGAAGTTGATACACTTGCCACCTAAAGAAAATATATTATTTACTGAAATTAATTACACCTCTGTGCTAAATCACATGATGTACTTAGAACTCATACAGCTGAAGGAATCACGTTCAAGTTTAACTGAACTGAAACGATGTAGTCTAACTTACCTTTTGTTCATGCTTGAGAGACGTAAGTGCATGTAGTTTATTTCACCCAAATCTAGGGAAAAAATTATCAAGAGTTTGGGTTTTTTTAAGTAATCACGAACAATTCTAAAACCAATTCTCATTTCTACTTAAATTCTCAGTTGGCTTTCACTACTATAAAAGCTCCTTTTCACCATATAATAAAGCATAGGAGATAAACAGTAAACCATAGAATCATCAGATGGTTTGGGTTGGAAGGGTCTTAAAGCCAATCCAGTTTCAATTCCCCTGCCACAGGCAAGGACACCTCCCACCAGATCAGGCTGCTCAAGGCCCCATCCAACCTGGCCCTGAACACTTCCAGGGAGGGGGCATCTGCAAACTTGCTGAGGGTGCAATCTCTCTCACTGTCTACATCAACAAAGATCTTAAACAGCACTGGTCCCAGTCCAGACCCCTGAGGAACACCACTCATCACCGATCACCATCTGGACATTAAGCCACTGACTACTACCCTCTGGATGTGACCATTTAATCAACTCCTCATCCACTGAACAGTCTACTAATTAAATCCACACTCCTCCGATTTAGAGAGAAGGATATTGTGGAGGACTGTGTCAAAGGCTTTAGAGGAATCCAGATAGATTACATCCAGTGCTTCTCCCATGTCCACTGCTGTAGTCACTCCATCATAGAAGGCTGGGCAGGCAGGACTCTCCCTTGGTGAAGCCATTCTGGCTGTCTTGAATCACCTCCCTGTCCTCCATGTGCTTTAGCACAGCTTCTAGGAGGATCTGTTCCATCACCTTCCCAGGCACAGAGGTGAGGCTGACAGGTCAGTAGGTCCCAGGGTCATCTCTTCTATCCTTTTTAAAAACAGCCAGAACATTGCCCTTCTTCCAGTCAACAGCAACTTCACCTGACTGCCATAACCTCTCAAATATCATATAGAGTAGCTTGGAAACTACATCAGCCAGTTCTCTCAGGAACCTGGGATGAACCTCATCACATCGCAGACACTTATGTTCAGGTTCCTCACATGGTCACGAACCTTATCTTCCCCTACACTGGGGAAGATGGCTTCCTCCAGTCCCTGCCTTGCAGTCCATGCACTTGAGAAGTGCAGGAAGAGAGGCTGCCAGGTAAGACTGCAGCAAAAGAAGTTGAGTACCTCAGCCTACTCCTCATAACTTGCTACTAGTTTTCAAGTTTTGCTCATCAGTGGCGTGCGTTTTCTTCGTCCTTTCTTTTCTGGCTGCCATACCTGTAGAAGCCCTTCTTACTACTCTTTGCATTCCTTTCCAAGTTCAGCTCCAGCTGCACCTTGGCCTTCCTTGACCCCATCCCTACACAATCCATCAGCATCCCTACACTCTTCCCAGGATACCTGCCTCTGCTTCCACTGCCTGTGCATCTCCTTCTTGCACTTCAGTTTGACCACTGCATCTTGACTCAGCCATGCCAGTTTTTTTGTCTTCCTTCCCAGATTTCTCACACCTGGGGGGCAAGAGCGCTTGCACTCTATGGAATCGTCTTGAAAGATCTGCCAGCTCTTGGTTCTGTTCCCCTATCCCTGAGGGTAGTTTCCCAGGGGGTTTTATTTACTAAGTCCTTGAAGAGTAGATTTATATATATACAGAATGAGACTAAGTAACAACAACAAAAAAAGTTAAGCACTGAACAAGGCAATTAAAGGCAATTACAACAGGATGGGAAAACATGGTAGCTGCTCTACAGAAGCAGATTCTACTCCATCACTGAGTTCCACAATGAAAACGGGCATAGATCACTTAACAGGACTCCTCAGCATGACACTAGTTTTTCTTGCTCCTGATGCCTACTCAGTCTGAAATGTCAATGGGAGCGTTATTTTGAATGTACCAAATGCTATGTAACCATAAGCACTCAAAAATCTAGGCATCTAAAACTGTTGTACTAAAAGTGGAGGTTATTTTTGCCCAAATATCTGTCTCAGCTGCCCTCTTGCAAACTGAGGGCTCTCCTCCCCTTTTCTCCCGTTTTATATCTGTATAGATAAATGTGAAAAAAATTTCAAGAGGTATTTGCTAATCCTGTATTCAAGGTAAGTCTTGAATATCCTCTTTTAACATAGGCCAACAATGAACAACAATAAAAAACAAATCATAGTATCAGCTCATTCAGAAAGCACTACCTACACACATTTTCATAAACTTACCTTTTTAATTGTCAGTTGCAGTTCTAAGCTATCAGGGACAGCAGCACAGTATAAAAATAAACACCTCAAAGTGAAAGATCTGGGAACTGAAAGTACTAATGAGCAATTTCAGCCTGAAACAGAGACTGAGAGGGCCTGAGGAAGTCTGAAAGTACACGTAACCAACACCAATATGACCAGCCAGAGGCAGAGATGGTATTCCTACTTCATGAACGGCCAACTGAAATGGGTCCTACATTGACACAATAATTCCTTCTACTCATTCACTTTACAGAGAACTTAACTAAGAAAGGCAGTTCAAATGTCTTTTAGCTGGTGGGGAGAACCCACCACTGGAGCACACTTTCATGCTGGTGTGCTGTGTTTCCAGCTCTAGTACTAGCATTTCTACTGCTTTGCTCAACACAGCAGGGAAATGACATTCATAAAGATTTTACAGAGGGTAAGATAGTCCTGGTATGGACAGATCTCACTACGCCTAAGGAAACAGCTGCTTCTGACTCCAAGATGACTCTGCAGTAGAATGTGCCCCTGTCTTTTCCAAGTTCTCAACTAGCAAATTTTCACATCCTAGGATGCAGCTTAGTTACACAAAAACTACTGTATGCTTTTGATAGGAGTCACTTACTTGAACACTTTAGGCTAGATTTTAGGGGCAGTGTAAGATAACCTAGGTTTACTGGTTAAAGACGATTAAAACAGTATATATAAAACACTTTGATTGTTATATACTATGTGATCTTGTGTGCCTTTGAGCGTTCCTACTACACCACTCAATTTATATGGAAAGATAAAGTGAACTTTTTTGCTACAAGAATCTAAATTAAATCCAGGGAGGAAACTAGACTATACGCAGATAAGAAAACTCTCAAAAAGAATCCTAGGAACTTAATAGAGTATTTAATAACTCATCTAAAAAGTTGAACAACTGAATTGCTGTGGGTTAACTGTAGAATTTTATTAACGTAACTTCATTTCTAAAACATAAAATCTTAATTTTTCAATCACTGCTCTTCCTATTGTAGCCGTATTTCAACAGGTTTGCAAGAAAAATACCCAAATAGACCAACAAGTGTTTAAAAAGTCCCTGGAAGAAGCAGCAGAAGAAAGCTTATCAGATAACAAAAAAGGATAAATAAAATTATTCAGATGTATGCTCACCTGGTAAAAATACCAACACACTTCTACACTCTGATGCAGCACTCAAGCGTTTTTTCTCCCTAATAAGAATAGGCAGTTTCATTAGTTTTAAAACCTCACACTACTTTAACACCCAAGAGGCTTTATTTTTGAAAGAACAAGCAGAACCACACATTTTTTGTAACCTGAAATATTTAAACTTCCTGAAGAAATGGAATTCAAAATGCTATTTACAACTATGCTTTGTGAAAGACACAGGATATGAAAATTGGAATTAGATCATGATGTTTAGCTCTGTCTTGAAAAGCAGGTCAAAACAGAAATGTTCATATTTACCAACGAACTTAATCAAAGTTAGGTTACCAAAGATCTTAAATGAAGTAGCATACTGCTGCAGAACTCCATGCAAATTTATTTAATAATTTCTCAAGTACATGTAGTACTCCTGTATTCTAAAATCACCACTAAATGCCTTTAACAAAGCCTAGCATGTAAAAAAACTAATCACTATCAAGAACTACAAGCCATGAAATTAACTGAAGATCTCTTCATCTAAGTTTATCTGTTACAAGAAGTTAAAATCACCTTAACATAACACAGAACTCATTTTTGCTAGTGAACATCTCTGATACAAAATTCTTTCATGCATCTTGAAAGCCTCCACTATCAAACTACATAATAAATAGAAAGCATAATTTTCAGTGGAGGCTTCATTATAATGGATGGTTGTAAAAGCCTTTTTGGTATTTGAAAGCTGACATGTAAATGCCTTCACGTTTGCTTATATAAGGTAGCTTAATAAAAGGCAGTTTAATTTGGCTACTCTAAACTAGAACAAAACAGCTAAATTGAAAAGCTCAAAAGATATGAAGAAAAAAGCTTAAAGTCACTATATATTGTAAAACGTTAGTGCCAAATTTATGGTATTTATGTACATCTCAACGCTTGTACTTCAGTGGTTCACTTGATAACTGCTCAGGTGTGCTTAAGAAAAATGCTTTCTTAAAATTTCAAAGTTAACAGAAAACTAAGTTTGGAAAAAAAAAAGCTTAACATAACAGAATTATTTCTTCAGCACAGATTTATAAATCATTAGTAAATATGGGAACAAAATAAATTCCTAAAGTAAATACGGGCACCAGTAGACCAAAGTTGTAGAATTAACTCTACGTTTTCAAATAGTAAATGTCAATTTACAAAACGCAGACAGTAACAAAAATTAGTATTTACTTATTCCAACAGACAGTAAGGAATTAGTTAAACAGCCACTGAAAATTAATGCCTGGTTTGAATTCTTTCTTCATGGCTTAATATTATGTTTTAGTTTACAATGCAAAATAGTTTTCTGGTTTTATTCTTCATATAAACAACGCTCAACTCTGGTCTGCAGCAGAGAGTCTAGTTTCCATATGACGTGGCTGAATTGAATAGTCACTTACACTCCAGGGCATTCAGTAAGACCTACAAGCAGTCTTAGTATGATTAACCTGAATAGAAATCACACAGATTCATAAAGCAAAAGCAGGGATGCACAGAAAATTGTTACCACTCTTAACTGTAATGCATGGGCTGATACTGTTTCTCAAGTAGTGTCTCATTTCCCTAAAAAAAACACCGATCCCAGATCTTGAAATGTATCTTACCTATTGCTCTTCATCTCCAACTCATCAAACGACTGAATCAAAGACACTGCTACCTCATACATTTGCTTTCCTATCTTTGGTTTCTTAATTCTTTGAGAAGGAAGCTGTGTAGAGAAGAAAGGTCTGAGCTTAACACAACATAACAGGCTAAAAGACTGTAGATTTGATTACAACTGACGCAGCATAGAAGCTGTGCAAAGAAGTAACAACCTAGAACATTGATTACCTTCTAAATAGGTATTTTCCTTTAAGCATCCTACCATTCTAGTATTGTGCTAAAGAAATACTTGTGATATTTACCTACTCAAGACAACCACTAGCCCACATTCCATCCCATAACATTTGGAGGACATAAACTTTATCTAGAAGTGTTGGAACAGGATCAAAAGGATGAGGGGAATTTGTATAAGGCGGGCACAGCCCTTCTCACAGGTCTAAAAAGTTTTCAAAAGAAAATAATGAACCAGAAATATTCTGGGGAAGGTCCACAGTATTACACATTTCTTCCTTGCAGGGAAAACTGCTTTTGATAACTGCTCACCTTTCATTCTCAGGGTTTCTCTTCACTCTAGTGGACTGGAGCTATGTTTATCTTTTCTAGAATTGTATTAGGATGTCTTTTACCCTTCACATACCTCCCATGATTAGAAACCCTACAGTCAAGCTGCACTTCTCTCCCTCACATTATGCCTTACAAGTTCTTTCCTTTTCCCTCCTCCCACCCTCAAGTGAAATACTTCATTTACTTTTATGCTGAAATCTATTAGTTTAAGCCATTCAAGATTTTCTCAAGAAAAACAACAGGTTCAAGATCAGTCTCTACATTCTTTCTCCGCACGTTGTGTGTGTATGCTTTAAGAAATCATCTATTTTCTCACTAGTTAATATACCTCAATTTTTACATTTATGCTCAGCCCAGTATTCTTCCTAGCCGATCAGTGCCTTCACCTGCTGTTTTATATACTATAGTAGTATTTTAGCATTCAAGTACATGTTTATTTAGGCTTGGACTTCTCAATTTTACTTTTAAGGTACTGTAATTGAAGTGACAGTGAAAACAGAGCATTTTTGCTTTAAGCATAACGCTCCAGAAAAACTGGACTGCATGGCAACAATAAAAACACAGCAGCCAGCAGGAACTGGTAAATACATGCAGATAAACACTAACGAAAGATAAGATACAGCCGAAGCCAGAGATTTAACAACTATATAAAATGTAAGGAAAAAGCCTCTCCTGGAAACAAATTCAAAACAGAAGCTGAATGGCCAAGAATAATACTTAAAGGACTTTACACACACACAACTAAGATATTTCAGGTTTTTCTGTCAAAGAAACAGAAGTTATTTGCCAGTTCTCCATACTTCACAGGGCTTTGATTTTTAATCAAGCAAGAACTAGGATTACACGTTTATTCCAAGTCAGTTAAAATATAAGCAAAAGAAGATTCTGCAAAAGTTTTCAATGAACAAAAAAGCAACAAAAGATACACTGATGAAGTTTGAATGCGTTGTTTGTACTTATAAGACTAGAATTCATCTAATGTGCCCTTCAATTGTCTCAAGTGAGATAAAATTCACTAAGATAATGTAAATCTGTGCAGATAGTTTATTGGTTGAAAATAAAGAATCACTTGGACCAGCTACTTTGGTCTAAAGAAAACAGCTATCTTTCAGTGTAATGCTGCTGAACAAAAGACAAACATGACCCTAGGATAAATCAGGAAGGGTTACTCTAAAAGTATGATGTGTTAGTGACACTGTACAAAACAGCCCCTCGCCTTGAGTGACTTGAGTCTTGCCCAAGTTCTCGGTCCATGAACTCATCAGACCTTGAAGGGAAAGGACTCTTGAAGCCAACAAGTACTCAGTTTGTGATGCTGGGAAAGCCGATGGGGACTGACACTACATCTGCAGTTCTTACCAGGCTTTAAGGGGATGAGCTGACACTCGAACAGATGCAAATTATGACTACTTCAATGACCAGAAGAACAAAGATTACTGCCTTGTAAAAGTAGAATGGCAAAGACTTACCTCTTTCTGGCTTTCATCTTGCTTTGTTAAGGTATTACTGCTACCTATAAATCCAACCAAGAGTAAGAATGTGGGAAGCAGAAGCGCCCATTCACTTCTGCCTATCCACATCGAGTTCAAGGTTCAGTGCCAAGACTGCTTTAATCTGATCCAAAATCCTTTGCCTGCAACTGTACACATTTGACTTAATACGGACGTTTCAGAGAGCTAAAACCACAGAAAACAGAACTATCTGTACTACTAAAATACAGTTGTTATTTTTCTATCAGTTTCCCTTTCTGAAGCAGCTCACAATGGAATCACAAAAGCACCACGCTCAACATTAATTTGGTAACAGTGATTTAGATCAGCTTTTGCTATTGCAACCTGAGTCCTCTGCTTTCCAACCCTTACCAGAACAACCAATTTGTAATGCCGTATCATGCTCAACTGAGGCTGCCTTGGTGTCTGCAGAAAGATTCCTTTCTAAAAACCCTAAAAATTATTCTACTTTGTTCTGGTAGACTGAAGGATTAAAAAAAAAGCCATCTGTAAGAACCTTACCATATTCTTCCTAATTCTCTGACCCCCCTCGAATTAATCGGCCAGGAAGACTTCTCAAGTTTACAGCTCTGTGAATCCCAGAGCTTCTTAATTGCATTTTATACCCACTACGACACAGCTTTTCCAGTGAAGGCCGATTAGTCCATGAGAAACCACAGACAACATTCCAGTAGTTCTGATAAGTAGTACTTTTTTCCAAAACGTGATAAGCTAAGGAATTTACCTTTTCTGGGCGCCTGAACGTAAGATTTATGTTTTTAGATTATCCCTGCTTAAGTAAGCGTCAAATTTGTCTTTTCAATTTTATCAATTGTACCTTTAGTGCTCTTTAACATGACAAGGCTGCCACGTCACTCCTAATAAACAGTAACAATGTGACAAACACAGCAAGTCCAAAGGCCCAGCCAGAGCTCACTGAAATAATACAACATAACAAGAATAGCTTCTGCCAGTTCACTACCTTTCCTCTGGACTTTTGACTTCAGTTTTAGGAATATGAGGAAGGTTTTACATTTGCAAGCCCAAAACGGGACACACTTTTTTTGGCTTACTTAAGAGGTAGAGACATAGGATTTTACAGATCTACTGGCAAAGACTAACATCCAGGCTCCACAGTTACCTACATTTCTAAAACCTGGTCAAGGAACTAATTGATGATCCAAGAACAATGTGCTTACAAAGGCCATTATGCTAAAACAAAACTACTTTTTATAAACCTGTACTCAAAAACTCATCAGTAGCACCTATAAATGACCCAATATCTGGGCAAGGGTAAGCCAGGGTACGATGAAGACTGTTTCTCCCTTCCCTCATTTTTATTCTTTCCTACAATTGAAGTGATTTAAGTGGAAAGCTTTATCTTTGATTCAGCTAGATGTCTATCTAGTCACACAGCAAAGGATTTGCTGAAAACAGAAGAAAAAATAATGACTGGCGTTTCTATTGATCTTCCAAATCACAACTGACATCAATGAATTCTCACATTATCCAAGTCAGAACTGCTCAAAGAAAATCTTTAAGCATATTGTTAAAACATTATCACCTACAGAAATGAGTGACCATATTCAAGCCCAGAACTCTGCATGACTCATAAAAAAGAATTCTACATTTATACAGTAACGTTCTACTATTTAAGATTTTTTTGACAAGGGATAAAGCTTCTTATCTCACAGCAAACGAGACAATTAAGCGTCTAAACTGATTTCAATCAAAATGTTTTAATGAATCTGTTCTAATTTAAATCATCTGATGTTATAGTTATTGAATTTTAAAATCTAAAGGCAATTTACAAAAATTATGTTTATCTAAAAATAAAATATTTTTTCTTTTAATTTCTGTATTATTTTCATATGTGAATTTTACAGGTTTTTATAGGCAAAAAATAAAACATTAAAAACTAAAGCCTCAGGCAGATAAGTGATTTTGATTTTAGTGTGATGAAAGATGTGGCCCTGCTTCCATATGGCAGCATTAACTCATTAACTATCATAACACTCACACTCTGCTTTCATTTTCATTAGGATGTTATGTAAGTCTTCTTGGACCTTCTACATATTTAAGGATTTTTAAAATAAAACTACTAGTCAATCTCCACACGTAGCACCATAAGAAACAAGACACACGAACAAACATAAGTGCTTTCCAATTCACCTTTTTTTTCTCTCCATACATATTAAAAAAAGGAAAAATCAAGAACACTTACGTGCCTCTATCGTTGCCCTAAGGTACAAATAACTTCTTGGACAATCATACTCTTATTCTAAACAACAGAATGGCTAAAACTAGGAAAACACAACATAAAGGAACACATGAAAACCTAAAAGAAATCAAACCAAATGCTCATATACACAGAGAAAAACATGAAAAGGCAAAAGCACTGCAAGCACTTCCTTTCATTTGTGATCTCTGAGGTGAAAGGTGTGGCAGCTGATGTTTGGCTCAAAGTGCAGCGATGACAAATGCAACTTGACTGAAGTAGACTTCTTACTAAATTTTTTGGTTATCTTTTTCTTGTCATCTACCATCAAAAATCTTTTACAAAAATCACACATTACATAATCTCTTCCATATTATCTGTCATACTAATGTGTGAAAACTGACAAGCCCACTGCTATATGCATTTAGTTTGGGTTTTTTTGGCTGCATTAAAACTTCAACAGTTGACAGCCTTTTATTCTAGCTTGCCTGTGTTCAGGCATAACCAATGCCCACACTGCATACAGCATAACCGATTATTTTCTCCTGGGTTTCCCACAAACTATACATTTGTTTTATTGCCCTAGTTTCTGTAAAAATGAGGAATGAAATCTAAAGATCCACAGTATAATAACAGTAACAAATACTGCTACTTTTTAAGTACATCCCCTGTATTCTTCATTGCATTAACACCCTAACAGTGTTGCGGGTTATCAAAATTAATTACTCCCACAGGCCAGATAATTTTAGAGTGATTGTTACTATGAAAGCATGAGTGCATTTGCTCTACTTTGCTTTAACCTGTTTATTATGCCTTGGACTATAATACTGAAAGTTCAGACACTCAAGTTAATTCCTACACAGCTGTTTTTCACCTGTAAAACTCATATTATAAGACCACAGATACCAGATTAATTCAAACTTACATTTATTCCTTCATTATCTATGCAGATACATGCCATACAACAGCATGTCAGGAGCTCTAACTGCCTGGATGGTAGCATCCAGAAGGTGGTGGTCAATGGCTCAGTGTCAAAATGGAGACTGGTAATGAGTGGTGTTTCTCAGGGGTCTGTACTGGAACCAGAGCTGTTTAATATTTTCATCGACAACATACGCAGATCAAGTGCACCTTCAACAAATCTGCAGAGGATACCAAGCTCAGTGGTGCAGCTGACATGCCAGAAGGACAGGATGTCATCCAGAGGGACCTGGACAAGCTGGAGAAGTGGGCCCACATGAACTTCATGAGGTTCAACAAGGCAAAGTGCAAAGTCCTACACCTGGCTAGGGGCAATCCTCAGTTTCAATACAGGCTGGGAAATGTGATCTGAAAGCAGGCCTGTGGAGGAAGACTTAGGGGTGCTAATGGATGAAAAACTGGACATGAGCCAACAATGTGCGCTCACAGCCCAGAAGCCCAACTATACCCTGGGCTGCATCAAAAGAAGCACTGCAAGCAGGTCAAGGGAGGGGATTCTGCCACTCTACCTGGCTCCTGTGAGACCCCACCTGGAGTAATGTGTCCAGTGCTGTGGTCCTCAGCACAAGAAGGATCATGGAGCTGTTGAAACAGGTCCAGAGGAGCACTACGAAGATGATCAGAGGGATGGAGCACCTCTGCTACGAGGACAGGCTGAGAGAGTTGAGGTTATTCAGCCGAAAGAAGAGATGGCTCCAGGAAGACCTTACTGTAGCCTTTCAGTACTTAAAGGCGACCTACAGGAAAGCTGGGGACAGACTTTTTAACAAAGCCTGTTGTGACAGGAAAAGCAGTAATGGCTTTAAACTAAAGAAGGGGAAATTCAGACTGGATATAAGAAGAAATATCTTACAATGAGGGTGGTGAAACACTGGCACAGGTTGCCCAAGGAGGTGACAGACGCCCCACCCTGCAAACATTCAAGGTCAGGCTGGATAGGCCTCTAAGTAACCTCATTTAGTTGAAGTCCCTGCTCATTGCAGGGGGGTTGGACTGGATGACCTTCATGGACCCTTTCAACCCAAAGCATTCTACAAAATACTCCCCAAGTTTGTCAGCTGTTTTCAAAGAGCTCTACAAGTCCTCATATGTTACTTTCTGCACAGACGTCTACATTGTTCATCTTGGATGCAAACTACCAAACAAAATGCCACAGTATCACACAGTATCACGGTATCATAAGGTTGGAAAGGGCCTCTTTTCACTCCACTTCTGGTACATGAAAGAAGAGCTAGGCTGCAGGTAAGGAGACTTTTATCATCATATATTAATGCTAATTCAGAACTGCAATGTAAAATTGGTTATTTGTAATTTTATTACACAGATTTCAATTAACTACTTAAATTTCTTTCTTACTGAGTATAAAGACATAACATTACATTTACAATACCTGGAAACGAACAGTGTCCTTCAAATCATCAAGATAATATTCTTTGATTGCATAAGGCCCGCCTTCCACCTTAAATACACAGGCTGGTTTCAAACCATTGTGAACCGGAAGCGCAAAGTAATCAGCAAATTCTTTACAGCTGATGGAAGCAGACATCAATATTATCTGTTAAAAAAATTCCACAGTAAATGTAAAACATTAATTTTAGCACAAAATACCATGCTACACTGGAATCTCCGCTTATTCTTAATATGAAAATGGTCTAATTTTGTTTAATAGAGGTATGTATCCTAGGCATGATTAAGTCAAAGCTAAATGCCTAAGACACCCTAGGTAGCATGTGGAGAAAGGTATGCATCCATCAGACAACAGATCAGGCCAGATACCTAGGGCAGACAACATGAGAAACATTATCCTGTGGTAAAAATTGAAGTTGAAAACATGTAGTACTCTTCCTTAAGCTTACAATCTCTACATAGTCTTCAAAAGAAAAAAAGTGTACTCTTAAGTATTTTCAACTCCTGTTTTACTAAACAATTAGACTAGACAACAATGTGTTTAAATCCATCAAGAGCATTAAATATAATTATAACCCAGCTTAAAAATGTTACCATAATGGTTTTGAAATATGTCAAATAAGTTTTTTTTCTCAGTTTCAATTATGCAACTCAAAACACTCAGGGATCACACTAAGCTCTTTGCTCTGTTTGCTGAATCTGCCAAGATTCTTACTCAGTATTCACCTAACGAAGAGCAGAAATCACCTTCGCTACCTGATGAAACCCTTTCTTTCCATTATTATGACATTCAATTTACAACTCTGTCTTTTTCTCCCCACTTAGACAGCACGATACGTGCAGAATGGCGGAAGGGAGAACAATGAAGTACATTAGCGGCTACAGCTATTCTCCCTCTAACCCCTCTATATGGAATGTGCTCCCAATGCTCAGCACAAGCCAGTTGTAACAAACCAGACAGCTTCAACTCAAAAAAGCACATAGAGCCAAGAAGTTATAATAAATTGTAGTGTTCTGCTTCTTTATCCTCAGGTCTCCTTACCCACTCTAAGCAGTACTTGTGTACTGGGACACAGTGAGTCCTCTTTTGCTTTCCTGACACCTTGCATGAATTGAGAAGTAGAATGAAGTAAAGACATCAAAACTCTCTCAAAAGAAAAAAAAAAAATGGAATGAAATATAGCAGCATCCCCATTATGAAGCAACAGGCAACTATATAATGAAGTGGGCACTGTACCACTATGCTTAGCTCCAAAGCGCAAGGCATATCTGAAGGCACAAGGAATACGTGTAGAGGGCAGACTAAATCATGACGTCATTTAACACCACCCTGAAATGAGAAGAAAACTGAAAAGATGCAATTCTGTAAATATTATATGAAAGCTGCCCTGCTACAGCATGAACTGTCTCATGGCTCAACAGACAGTGGCTCACCTATGCTAGGAAAACAGGCTAAATATAAGCTTGCTTGAAGGCTATTGAAACAAACTCCAATCTAAATGATCCTAACTACAGTCACAGGCAAGGAATATTAAATTATCTCTTCTTCTAGACAATCTTTGTAACTTGTCCTCTGTCATCTGCGTCGAGTCCTTTTAAACTAGAAGGAAAACAATAGGTTTCTAATGGAGTTACTGAAGGATCACATTATAAAACCAAGAGTCCGCTCTACTCCCAAAGCAGAAATTCAACAAGCAGCTATCATCAACAAGGCAGAGGAACACACTGAGACAGAGGGTAATCAGAAGAGACAGTTCTTCAAGATCAAACACTCCAAAAGCACTTGTGGAACATGAGTATGTCTAAAGCCCCACCATGAGATACCAAAAATACATACAATGAGAGTAACTTCTCACTTAAAATGTCCCTGAATGGCAATTTGCTAGAATCTGGAAATACGGTTATCTTTATCGTATTCTTATTTTCCTACTCAAGCAGCTGTTACTGGTCACTACTGGAAATTGCACTGTTCGGTCTGACCTCACAGAACCATTCTTAGTCACAGGTCTTCTTGCCACAACCCCACTCCAGCCAGACCAACCTTAGAGCAGTTAATCACCTGCCATCTGCCAGAAAACTCAGAATACTTGGTAAGTAAACCACAAGAGACAGATCTCATCCTCTCTCTCTCTGTCACAGTCGCTCTTGCCATCCCGTCAGTTGATGCAATGTTGAATTATCCGCTACTTCTGTGGTCAGTAGTGACCAAATCAGAAAAACACCTCGTGTGTTTCTTTATCACCCTGAATTATAAACTTTTTTCTTCCCTTAAACAGGTCTCTTTCTACCTCTTTGCTTCACGAATCCAGGGGAGCTGGGAGGAGAATACTGCATTTTCTAAATGAATCTGCCACACAATCAACATTCCCTTCCTTTACAGTTTTTCAAAAGTAGCTTAAAAGGGATACAGTACGAAGCACTGGGCTTCGTGTATAAATTCAAACAGAATTACCTGTTCCACTCTGCTAAACCCCAGCAATTTAGATCCAGAGTTCCCTTCTCCCCACCACAGAAAATCCAAAGGGACAAACACACACCCCCACAAATGTAAGATAGTCTCAGCTTTATACAATACGAAACAGTCATCTGAAGAAACAGCTGCAGAGAAGGATATAAAGAAGATAAAAACTTTTCCAGTGACAATTCTGAGAGATTTAATCAGAACCACAGAGGAAAAAAAAATCTTTCAGGAACCTATTAAACAAAAATGATTTCTAACAGAAAAGAGGATAGGACCTGCAGAAATTTCTGCCATTGACAATAACCAGATACTGAGCATCAAGGGCAAACTTTTCACAAACTGAATATGATCAAATTATTTGGTATTCTTGACAGGTAAAGCCAAGTGCTAAGAAAGGCTGAAATAGCTTCACAGTACTGTGTCTTTAAATTCAAGGCAAGTGCATTTTCTTATCAGGAAGGAAAGGGATAACAAGTGAAAGATGTGCACAGACATGCCCTATGCCAGCTGTAATGGCACTTTCAGTGAGTGAGCACATGCTTGGAAAATCTGAAGATTTTTGAATCTACGCGATGGACTGTACAGAAGAAAACTTGCCCTTCCAACAGCAACAGAAACCGCCAATGTAGATTCAGGTTACATATGTTTTGAACAAAACAGCTTGCATTAACTGAACAATTAACTGAAGCACTTAAGGAACACATGCAGACTCAAAATTTCTGGAGTCCCCAACGGCTGCACAGAAATAAACCTAGTTCGCCTAACTCCATCACCTGTATTTAACGTCTTGCAATTCAAAATTTCATTACTTTAAGACCACAAGGACTAAATGTCATGCTAAATCTCTGTAAACTCTGCTTTAGTACAAAGCACAATTACTTAAAATGCAGAGAAAAAAAAATCTCAGCCATGATTTACTACCAGTTCTGCATAGAAATTACAATACAGCATTTCTGGCTTTTGTAATTTTTCCAAATATCTTGTCCCATTTAAAAAAAGCTTAGTAACTCCAAGAGTTAATGATAACATATTTAACCAAGGACAAGCACTGCCCTCAATAGCATATACGTAATTCTAGTCAAATATCCATCTTGCATTTTTTAGCCTTAAGCAAAATTTAGAAGCTAATGCATTCTAACATGAGGAAAAATAAAGTCTCTCAGAACACATTATAGCAGCCAGGAGAAGAATGCCCTTTAGCCTGCTTGCTTAAAAGCAGCAAAACAAATAATATTTTAGTAAAAAATAATTACACATTTTAAGGTACGTTCTTTAAAATCTGCCCTTTGTAAATCAAAAACACGTAAAAATTTATTCTTGCAAGAAAAATAGCAGAATGTATTCGGAACCTACCTTTACAAATGGCGAATTTGTACGCAACAGTTTACGGATCACCAAGAGCAAGAAATCCATTTCTTTTGTACGCTCATGCACCTGGAAAACATTATCTACAATTTAATTTTCATTAATTCATGCTCTTCTTTTTGACCATCTCTTTTTTCGCTTCTCAATTTCATGCTTTATTTTCATAGCTTGGAACAATACATTTTCATAGAAGAAAACACACCTTTTAAGACTATACATACTAATGGCAATTTAAAACCCCAACTCAGCTTTTCAAATGACTACAGCACCCTTTATGGGAGTCACACACACTACAAGTCATGACAACTGTACAATGAACAGAAAATCAATAGTGAGCTCTAGCCACTAGTTTCGCTGGAGTTGACAATAACAGCTGAAGCGATCCTGAAGATGGGAAAGTCAACTGTACTGGTGAGACCATAAACACTTCTTCTCAACTTCACTGATGATGACCATACCCCTTCCTTGAATTACTGCAATTTAAACCTATTAAGCGCAGCATCTTTTCCTAGAGATATTGAATATTGCCACATTACAAAGATTCAGCTAAGGTAGTTGCCACGCTGGCAGCAAGGTCTTGCTGTGAGAAGTCACGATTTTCAGATATAGATTTGCTAGGGTATGCTCCTCAACACTGCAGTGCTCTCACAGGGCTGAGACCTGCAATTAAAAATTAACTGGAGAGCATCTGGTTGCTAAAATCCATAGAATCACAGAATGGTTTGCACTAGGGGGGACCTTCAGAGTTCTAGTCCAACCTGCCTGCAATGAGCAGGGATATCTTCAAGAAATGGTTACCATTGGGTCAAGACCACAATCTGTAAGGTAAGTATTGGGGGAAAAGTGGCATACGGAGAATGGGATGGTCACAAATTCAGCTGGGGAAGCAAAAAAAACCACACACAGTCTTGAAAGCTTAGGAGCTGCTGAAACAAAGAGGTACAAACCGATATCAGTTCAAATATAGCATCCCAACAAACAAGGCTTTTCAAGCCTCTGCATAAATGTCTTCTGCATTAGAGGTCACAAAACTTTATTCCTTTATTAGGTATGAAAATGAATGAGCAATCTAGCACTTCGCTATGTAAGCAGTTTCTACTCTTAAACTTTTGCTTCTTACATCTAATCTGCATTTGCTTATTTTAGGCTTAAAAATGCTAAGGTTTTGTAAAACCTTGCTTGTTTAGAAGATAAGAGTGGTCTCAAATCTTTCCCATGAGGTACAATTCTTTACAATCTGGGGTTGGGTTTTTTTTTGTTATTTTTGCTTGTTTGAATGAAGTCCTGAAGTTTCTTCATACAAAAGTGTAAATATTTGCTTTATCTTTTTCATCTTTTCATGTGCCATCTCAAGTGCAGTCACAATAGCCTTTGTTATTACTGTAATAGTGCATTGGTATACCTAGTACTGTCTCCCTGCTCCTCAAACATCCAAGAATCAGTCATTCTCAGTTGAAACACCGTAACAGAACAAAAATAAAAACAACATATAAAAAAAAGTCCTCTTCTGTGCCATTACATCCCAGGATTTTAAAAAATCACTTTAAAATGTGGCTTATATTCACGGTTTGTGAAAGCACAATTTCACATCTGACTAGTCTTAACAGTCAAATACTGTTTACCTCAGAAAACAAGCATACAATCACAGAAAAATATGTAAGTAGCAAAAAAATCCTTAAAGTACATTTTCTTTAGTTTTCCAGTAAAGCAACAGTAATAATGATGAATCAACATGATCAGACTGTAAATCAAGTCAGAAGACACAATCTTCAGAGGGCTATTTTATTTTTCAGGACAGTCACAAAGAGCAAAGACTCTTTCTGAGAGGAGTTAACAGCCAAGTGAGCAAATACTAGCTGCCTCCTCCTCACAGACCTAGCCACAAATGTGCAGAGAATCCCGGAAGTGGATTTCAGAAAATGGTTTTAAAGCACTCATAAAAAAAGCCAAGCACTCCCAAACATCCTCCCCACAGCCTGAGTTCTAAAACTTCATTGCTCAAAGGAATACAGAGACAAGCCTATTTTAAGAAGTGTTACCTGGGACAAGTTTTACAAGGCATCTTTACAAGTGGATGCCTGTCTTTTTCTCTCTCTAACACGCTAAGAGACACAAAAGAAGGTGTTTTAAAAATTAAATTTCAATTTATTTCCACCAACTTACTTCATCGATGACAATGTGCGTGAAATCAGCTAGGCTTCTGGCATGAACTACTCTTTCAAGAAGAACTTCAGTTGTCATGTACAGCAACCTTGTCTCCTCTGAGGAAACGTTCTCCAAACTTACCTAACACAATGAGAAAAATAAGGACATAAACAGACAGTGAATGTATTACTCATCTGAAAGAACTCCAAAATTTAATACAGAGTAAATCCATAAGAATTATTCAAACTTATAAGAGGCTCTGTACAAATGAGTTTTCGAAGCCCAGAATCTGTTAAGAAACAAACATTTTCTTTGGGAGAAATTAAAAAAAACCCAAAAATTTATAAAAGAAAGGATCAAAATTTCCTGCAGGGTCCTACAGCCTAAGAGTAATCCTTCAAAGGTTTTTAAAAGGTAAACACATGAAGATATCACGACCAGGCAACTTATTCCAGAGCAGAAAGTTCTATGACCCTATGTTAAACAACTGACTTATCATTTCTAAAATAATTACACACCCTGAGCTATCTCAGGTGTCACCTACCCAGGCAAGCAGAGCTGTGACCATCTTTTAATTTTCTGCTTCTAAAACACTAGAACAGACAAGTCTACGTTTAACTGTTTTTTACTTCCATTATTGCTCAGTTCACACAAATACTTGTAGAACAAGCACAGCACACTCACATACACTGTCCAGAAGACAGGTCAGAAGCACACTACTGTTTAACATCTTTATGACTCATTAGCCTAATGAATCAATTTTGCAATTTTATGACTATTCAATTCAAGCTATTAAGTAATATAAAGCACTTCGTTTAGAAACTAATTTGAAAAAAAACAACATATAGAACCAACAGTAATTCTGCAAAGCAATAACGGGAAGGTATTCATATTGTCTTAGTCAAGATCTGAGAATGTCAGATCTTAATTCCCACAGTTATTCTAGAATGTTCACCTCTCTGAACTGAAACTTCTTTATTAAGTGATGGACCGTAAAACTTCTTTTTACTTCATCTTCCAACTTATCTGTGAGAAAATCAGATTTTAGAGTAGCGTAAAAAAAGGCAAAAAGAATTTTTCCTACTATAGCATTTGTTGTAGAGGAATCAAAAGAAACTGCTGAGATTTGATACTTAGATAAAGAACAGTATTCTGTAGGGATGGTAAAGATCCTTTTAATGCAAAAATGAAGCTGACATATCTGCTTAGCCCTGTGATATGGTACCAGTAACAGGCCATAAGCTTTGTACTGAGTTTGCAAGGCCTCGGGACTAAGGCAAGTCTCATTTCTCAATCTTTCTTGATCTGCCTCTACCTTTACTTTGCTGTCACAACTAAATCAAATAATTTAGTGTAGAGATACATAGGCGTGGTACAGCAGTGGAGACCTTAGGAAATGTAGACACATGACGCAGAACAGAAGAAAGCAGATGGGGGGCTAACAGATCAGAGAGAGACTTGGCACTGTAGATTCCATATCATAAACAACTCTGCAACAGTCAGTTAAAAATAAAAACCCCTCAGGCATGGAAGTGGATAAAACTGGTTTTATGGATAACAAAGAGAAAGCATCTAACATACATAAATAGCACCATACATAGTATATTTGGATGCATTACATTACATTCCAGAACTGCACACCAATGAAGGAAAAGAAAGAGGTAGATGTATGTTAGTAAACATATTTATATATGACCCCAAGTAGAAGAAAGAGAGGAAGAAACAACAAGAAAAAGAATGGAACGGAAGAAGAAACCAATATGCATTCATTCCTCCCAGCAAAGGACTCCAGAAGCAGACACCTCTCCAGAAGCAGACACCTCTCCAGAAGCAGACACCTCTCCAGAAGCAGACACCTCTCCAGAAGCAGACACCTCTCCAGAAGCAGACACCTCTCCAGAAGCAGACACCTCTCCAGAAGCAGACACCTCTCCAGAAGCAGACACCTCTCCAGAAGCAGACACCTCTCCAGAAGCAGACACCTCTCCAGAAGCAGACACCTCTCCAGAAGCAGACACCTCTCCAGAAGCAGACACCTCTCCAGAAGCAGACACCTCTCCAGAAGCAGACACCTCTCCAGAAGCAGACACCTCTCCAGAAGCAGACACCTCTCCAGAAGCAGACACCTCTCCAGAAGCAGACACCTCTCCAGAAGCAGACACCTCTCCAGAAGCAGACACCTCTCCAGAAGCAGACACCTCTCCAGAAGCAGACACCTCTCCAGAAGCAGACACCTCTCCAGAAGCAGACACCTCTCCAGAAGCAGACACCTCTCCAGAAGCAACCTCCCACCACCAATGTCATTGTGAATCTGTGGCCTTAGAACCCAGAGAAGCCAGTCCAGAAAGAGAGCTCTAAAACTACTACTGAAACAATGACGACAGCATTTTATTGTAGTTACTGACAAAGAGCTGCTTAAAGCACCAGTACCTCTGTGAAAAGACAAAAATGACATCGTTTATAAGTGGAGTGACAGAATTGAGTCTGAGGCTGAGTTTGACAAAACCAAAGGGGGAGGTAGATTTAAGAGGAGAAACTAGTAGGTTGGTGCAAAAATAATTTTTGTTTTTAACCATCAACTTCATAGCATTGTATCTCAGCCCAGAATGAAATTTATTAATTGAAATAAGAACCATCAATATCTACTCATTTTTTGCCAACAAGAAACAAGCATTCTGGCAGCGTAGAATTCTGGTAGCATGGAACTGATGAATTCTTTGAAGGCGTATTCAGCTGCTGCTTACTCGCGGAAAATCTTCTCCTGCAGGAAGTTGAAATGCTTGAAAATGTGGTAACTATAGAGAGAGAGGTCTAGTGGGTAAGCTGGGTGATGGCAGAGTTTCATTGCGCAGTAGAGCAAATTTCATGCTTTAAAATAGTACACGACATGACTGCAGTTAAGTAAAAGTTTAATCCAAAATAAGCAACACAGTTTACATGACAAAAATGGCAATTATTTTTGCACCAACCTAATAGTTGAAGTTTTTCACATGTTAAAAAAACCCAACAGGACATTAACAAAATAATCTGGCCATAAATCCATCAAAGTTATGACATCGCTGACAGGTAAATGTAGTGAAGTATGTTAATTACGGATTTTAAAGGAAAAGTGACAGAATACAGTTCTCCTACAACAACTTCAATGATGAATAATATAGATGTGTCTCAGTTTCTCATACCTGGTATCCTACAAATCTACCCAATGTCCATGATCTTTCCTTGCAGATCCACCTGGCAAGGCTGCTGGCACCAATTTTCCGAGGATGGGTAACAGCAATGTTGCAGTAGATAGATCGCTGACTGCAATGATCCAAAATGTATTGTGGAATCTGTGTACTCTTACCACTGCCAGTTGCTCCTTTTATAATCAAAACTGAATTGCTTTCTATCAGAGACAGTATCTGAAACAATTTTTCAAGAACACTCATAAGTCCACAAAACAACTCAAAACAGATCTCAAAAAGATTTGAAATATAAATAGCTTGCAGGGCAGATAAATCTGTTAAACATTGGGCTATATTTTCAATCATTTCCTAGGCATTCGTAGATAACTGGACTCCTAAAACACATTAGAAGACACAGAAAGGAACATGGGCACACACTCACACATATTCTACATAAATACCTATAAACAGAAAGTGTAACAGCAATGTTTCTTCCTCTAAGAATTTTTATACGATGGTTTTGAACAACGAACAAAGGTTTTGTACAATGCTTAAAACAGGAACAGTAGCTTCCTTCAGATAAAAAAAAAAAAAACAAAAACAGCAAACCAACCAAAACACAACACAATTTTCAGCTATATTCTGTAACAAAAGTACAATGAAATTACCTCTTCTCTGTGCCTGGCTATAGGCATATCCACACATCTGTAGTTAGATATTGGTTCAGAAGTCTGATAATTTGATTCACGCTGAGACAGTGAAGTACCTAGGCATAAAAATAACCAAGAGTAAGTCATTTCCATAGGGACAGGGAAAAAGCAGCAGGAGAATATGATCACAGTATTTGGAAACCTAACTTCTACCAAACTTGAATCACATACTTATGAGTACTAATAGAATTAATACCTTTTAAAATTAACAGATTGAAGAGATATTCTGTATTTATGCAACTGCTGTTTACTGGTAGCAGCTCTGAAAGACTGCTTCTGCTTATAAGCCACCACCAATGTCAAGAATTTATAGAATTCTATAATTATATGTGCTTTTCTCTTAGCTAAAATGTAAGCATTTTTGCACAGTTTGCATTACAAGTGCCAAATCTCCCCTCATTCTTTTTGACAACACTAGAAAAATATTCCTTATTCATGCACTCATGCATTGTTTGCCTTAAAGCCTATGGGACTGACAGTACAAAATTAGTCATAGGTTGATAGGAAGACCGTTATATTTCTACCACTTGGCAATTAAACCAAATCTGATGAAGTATCATCATGGCCTTTCAACATGATACTACACTCCGCAGTCTCTCAGCAGGAAGTTAAATCATTGTTAACACTGGGAAATATAGAACAAAAATCTTGAAGTGCTACCATGAGTTTCTGCTTACCAGCCAGCTGTCAGTTTGACCATGAAAAACAAAAGAGCAACCAAGCAGGTGTGGAGGCACACACAGAAGGGGAAAACCAGGACAGGAGTTTGGTTAGCAATAATATGGCATGTTATAACTAAACAATTTGGCCAAAAGCCCCACTATCCTACAATCAAAAGTGGAAATCCTTTCTATTTCAAGTGGGTCTCTCTAGTCTATAGTGACGTTTACTTATTTGTATACAGACAAAACAACCTGTTTTTTTCTGTCATGTAATTTCTCTAAGGAATACATAAGAATAGTAGGAAAGAAATGTAGTATTCTTTTTACAAAGGCAGTATTTACTGTAAAATAAAGGTTATAAGCTAAACTACCCGACTGCACAGTTACAGCTTCCTTCCTTTGGAAGGTTTGCTAACAACCTCACACAGCACTGACACAGAAGACGACACCACAGCTTCTTTTGTCTCCATACTACACCTGAATGTGCTCCAACCCCCCACATTAATACAAACCCCCAAAGGATGCACAGTTCATTAGAACAGTTACATGAAGCACTAAATACCAGAGTTCTGCAAAAGCCACACTCCAAGAAAGGTTCTTTACCTAGATTCTGTGTAATGAAGCAGTTATAGGTGATCATTGCACAGTGATTTCCTTAGCACTACAAAACAGAACTTAGTATCAGCAACCCTTGGGAAATATTAACTGTCCTCTTTAAAGTACTTTTGGTCAAGTTTCTAAATATATTCCCCAGGAAAAGTCATATACAGCGTTCTGTCACAGCAACACTGTGCAAAGGCTGATTGGCTTCCCTCTGGCACAAACATGTCACAACCGAGACATCAGAAGCTCTGCATAATTTGACCAATGCTAGAAGAAATCTCAAGCTGCTAGGGGAAAGCTCCCAGCATCAGAATATTCCCAAAGCAACATTGCCTTCCCACCTCTATCTCATTTTCCATATAACAATTGCAATTTTGGAAAAATGTGTTAGAAGTATGCAGAAGAGGACAGTGGTAATTCCATAGCAGTGCTTATAAAAAAGGGAGGGACAAAAAAATTTAAATGGTAGGATTCACACAATAAGCTCCTCTAACTCAGTAAATACCCAGTATATTCATAAGAAGTGAGGTTTAGGTTAATGATTTAAGAATTTTATTTCAGAAGTACAAAGGAACAAACCAGAAACAAATAAACAATCACCAGTATTCACAGACCTGTTGAACTATCACATCAATTTAATGAATTCTGTATATCTCATTTTTTTCATTGATGAAACCTAACTTTTTTTTTTATATTGGTTTCTATGTGACAATGCTACGACAGCAATACCTTATCTTTTCCCAAGCAGAGAAGATTGGGAAAAAAACTGTACCAAAAGTAAATGTTCATCCAATGTCAGCCACCATCAGTTTGAGAATGGAAAGCCATACAACCATTTAGTAGGTACTGCAAGTACTAAAAACTGTATGGTTTGTTTTTTCCTCTTCAAGACATGTCCTCTGTGCTTAAACTAAAGAAATATTACTGTCTTTGCCTGGGGAACTAATATCATCACAACTGAGACAGACAGTACCATCTTGGGCTGCCGAATAAACCAGCAGCTTCAGCTGAGCACTAGTGTGACCCAAGTAGCCACCAGCAGGCCCACTCTAACAAATTGAGAATACAACCTTTTTCTGAAACCAGAGGATTATTAGTGAAAAAAATAAATTGGGATTAGGAACTTGGGTAACCACCTTAGAAGACATTAAGTATTCACCTTTTTTTCCCTAATGAAAGGTGGTTTTGTGAAGAATTAAGACTTGCTACAGAACAAATATACTTGACTACAGACACCTATGAAAGTTCCAAGGTTTTTCTACTAATTTAAACAACAATTCCACTGTGGACTCTATACCACACAGTGTAATCACCTTTAACTGTTGTCATTTGTTTTTTTGACATCTATTTATGTAATGTATCCCAAAATGACATCTGGTCTTTAGAAAAACAGATCACTTTTGCAAATACAGAGGCATCTAAAGATTAAAGAAGCTACAGGACTACAGACTTTTCAGCAGAAAGGCACAGTTTCACTTTTTCAATTGTTTATACTTTCTGGAAAACATTACTAAGACGGGGACAATGAACCCCATGGATGTAAACATTTGTAAGACATCATGCTCAAATATGCACCTTGGATTCTGACAGAGAACACAAGACACTCCCCACCTGAGCACTGTAAATTGAGGAAGTATGCAACTGCTCACCGTGTTGTTGTAGAACAAGCAAAACATTTCTGCATATAAGAAGCATATTAATTTCCCTATTCAGAGTCAGTGCTAAAAGAAACTGAAAACTCAGTTATGGGGAAGATGAATCTGCCTATTCACTTACTTTTCAATTGAGTGAAAAGTTTGTAGATGTGTGCCAACTGCCATGACTAACACAGTATACTGCCTATGGAAAGGGCAACATCTCAGTTGTTGCAGCCCTTATAGCAGATGCATTCCTCCTGTAGCTGTTTCCTGAATTTAAGAAACCATTTAACACAAGATTAGATTTTTGTATTCACCAGTTCTGGGAGAAGAGGCTGTACAGTTGCACCTTGCTATCCACCACTAAGTAAATGAAAATGAGACACATAAAAAATATACCCTTAAAAGCACTGGATAGGTAAGTCAAATGAGATGCTTACAATGTCACTGATCATTCTTCGACTGAGCTAGAAACACACAAAGTGATTACAGTTAGAAAGCAAGCTCACGAGAAAGGAAAGCCAAAGGAAAAAAACAGGCTCCTACACTAAGCCACAAAGCATAAGGACTTCACAGTAAGTCTTGCTACTTCAGTCATAACACAAAGTACATAAAGTTGCTGCTGACTGAGCCCTGAAGAGCTTATTCTGGAGTCTGGGCAAAGGGATTATCCTTCCTGGCTGGGGAAAAGAGGCTAACAGTTTTATGTGTCTTGAAGTGCTCACTGCTGAAGGATGACCCCAGGTAACATTAAAACTCCTAAGAAAATACTACAAATACTTAGTCTTTGCTCATGAGACTTCTATTTTCCACTGCAATTTTTTTTTCAACTTGCACATATTTTGCATACAAAAGGGTTTGGGATGCAGATCTGTGCTATGAATAATTTTCCTAGCACGCATCTGTTCTGAATACAAAACAGTCAAGGAACTCTAACTTAAATTTTTTTATATTTCATAAACTTAATCAGAAACATTGTTCAAATTGCATCTTCTCTGTCAGCAGTTACATCACCTGGGACCTAGAAGATACTCAGAAGTAATCCATTTAATGGTGTGAAAATAATGAAGACAGAAGAGAACAAAACAAGAAAACTTGCCATCACAAAGCTGCATGAAAATAATGGTATATTCAAAAAAAAAAAAAAAGGAGGGGAGGAATTTTATAAAAATTTAGAAGCTTTCTTAAAACTCTTAGTGAATATAATTTAGAATAGCCATATCTGGAAAAATAAAAATCTGATTTCCATAGGATGATTAAAGTAGGTAAGTGTCCCATACACACAGCTCTTGAAGGTTTCCCTCTGCATAGCATCCTGTGACCTCCTGAATCTAAGGTGTCAATCTGACTAAAATAGCCAGTGCCAACAGTGAAACTATCTTATGGGGCCAGGGAAGAAGAACTGCTAATGCTCTACTTGTTTTGGTAAATAGTGATGATGAAGTATTTTCTTCTACTTACATTTAATCACTTCAACTTCCACAGTATCATTTACTCAACAGTTCCCTGATGACCTGTTTTCCCCAGCTAGGGGAAAGGCAGATCAGGCTTTTCTACTTGTCCTCTTGGTATGAGAGCACATGCTCTGTTAAAGAACTTGGAAGGCACAAAATTCACACTCAACAGAACTTCATAAAACACCAAGGCACACGCAAACACCACAACATTTTGAGTAACTCTGCAAGGTTTAAAACAGGCTGTCACTTTATATAGAAGATATCACCTACAGTCAGAACAGCAATTCAGAAAGAAAGAAAAACAGAAGGGGTACCAACTCTGAAACTTTCAGGGCAAATAAGCTTCTCATTTCCATGTTGTGCAGCTTATTTCTTAACTATATTTGTGCTCAACACAGCTGGGGTGATAGGGCCTGGTCTAGATAAATCGCTGATCATACACGACAATTTTTTATGTTCTCAAAGAGAACATGCACTTCCAGACTGATATAGGTAATGGGCATTGGAGCTCTTGAAATCTGCATGATAAACATATTGCCACTTGACAATAGCAGTCTCAGTAACAACATACACATAATCCATGAAATTAACATTACAAACCTTGTGCTCACTCCTTGAGCTTCTTTGTTATAATATCCTAACATAACATTCCTGAATCTGTAAGTCAAAGTCAATAGCAGTAAGAAACAGGATATTCTGCACTGAGGTGGGACTTGGCAAACTTGGTCTCAGAATGCTGCACGTCTTCCAGCCCCATCACTACCTAGTCTGCTGAGATTCCCCCACTGGACGGCATAACAGCTGGGAGCACTGCACTGACACGAGGAGGCAGGCACCCACACTGCATGAACAGCTCCTGAAGCTACTAAAGACTCTAGAGGTTGATACAGAAAAGGAGTAGGATGGGGGGGAAGGGGAGACAGAGGAAAATATCTAATAGATTAATAATAGGAGAGCACGTATATGCTAATATTTTAGTAATTTTGTTAAGGTTGTTTGCTAACTAGGTGCTGTTTAAGTTACAACTGGAAGGTATAACTTCCTAGGACAAACGGTAGGGTAGACCAAGAGTAAAAAGGTATTTATAAAATAAAGTACCAGGACAACTACGCAGAACTATTGCCTAATAAACCTAAGTTCTAATACGGTTTCTTTTACAGGAGGAACACTGCTAGCATCAGTTCAATTCAAAACTAAGCAGGCCACCAGTGCTGCTAAATTAAGTTATTCTACCTTCTGCAGAATTCTGATTCAATAGACAAATGACATTAAATGATTTACAGTATTTCCTTGAATTAATCAATACAACCACACTTTTATACAGACATCTGGTGAACTTAGGCTTAGTTAACTCGATGTCCTTCCTTTGCTAGTAAAACACATGAAAAACAGCGAACACCACATTCCTGAACTACAACGTTAAAGCTTCTTCCAGCCCCTTTACTCCCCCTTCAGGTTTCAACATCTCCTCCACTCCCACAAATTTTGTTACACTGAGCAAACAAGAGACAGCAATTTGCTGTTAGGACAGGCAGCCAGATGCACTACACCGGACAGGCCAGTTGCACCTACTGCCTCTCAGTTGAGGACAGGCCAAACAAAGGGCTTCACCAACTACCTGGGCTCCAGGGCCATGGAATTGACAGAAGCACTGAAGGACGGTGATTTCTAGAAAATTTATCAATTTGACAAAGTTTGGTATATTAGCAAAGGGATACAAAAAGTACTACAGATTTACACACAGAATATACAAAACACATAAACACGCTTTTCTTAGGAAATCAGCTACATTAACAAATTTGGAAATTAAGATGCACAGTAAGAGTTTGAAGCTGAGTTGTCCTGACAAGCAAGTCAGCCTCATACTGCTTTTACCAGAGCTCCTAGGAAAGAAGTGCAATCAAATTTCTCTCTAAAGGCAATTCAAAGCAACAATCAAAGTACACAGAAATAACATGGGCTAGAAAATGGGAAAACAGAACAGACACAGACATGAAACCAATGAGTGATGCATTTTCCTTGCAGATAATACTTCAACTATATATCTACATTTGCCAATACAATAAACCAGATGTACGCAGATACATCTATGCAACAGCACTATATATTGTCATTTCCAGAAAACGGGGTGTTTACTTTTTAATACCATGCACATACACAATGAAAGAAACAAGAAATACACAGTAAGGTTTCAAAGCTTTGTTTAGGGGAGGAGATAAGAAGAGAGATCACAGGGAAGAAAAGGACAGGTATATCCGAGTTTAAAAAAGGAATCAATTTTTTTTTTACCTGTTTGATCATTTGGAACTTCATTTAGTTCTTGTGCCTCTGCTTGTCTGCATTGTTCAGCACATTCAGTTCCAATGATCCCTGTGACAGGCAGCCTGAAAAGGAAAGAAATGACAAATTCATAAATGCTTCCTAATCTAGCAGTCATGGATATCTCTTGGAATAACAGCATTATACAGTAAGTTCCAAGTCTCCATGTCATCCAGAAACTACTTCAATGAACAACCTTCAGAAATAAATTCTCTTTCTGCAGTTAGATGTTAGCCTGAGGAAAGTGCCACATTAAATCTTTTTGTCCAGATTTAAAGAATTGATCTCCCCAAACATCATCCTTTAATTTTTCAATACCTAGCAATTTATCTCCTAATAGAAGTCTACGATTTTTTCTGATCAAACATGAAATAGCTGCTTCACCAATTCTTGACACAGTACAAGTAAGAAAATATATGCAATTCTTGCAGGATTTCCTGGAGACAGGGGAAGTAGACAGGAGTAAGCAGTTCTCACTGCTTTAAGGAAAGAACTTTTGTCTTTGAGCCAAGAAATGATGGTGGTCAAGAAAAAAACCCCAAACACTAATAGAATCAGCTGATCAGTGAGTTTTATGGGAATTTATTACACACAAGACAGTCTATCCATGACATAGACATAATGAAAAGGATAAAAATTATCTTTGACATAAACAGTGTGAAGGAAACCACACGGGTTTCACTAGAGAATAAAGCAGCATATATACAATGATTTTATGATTATTATATCATAAATGAACTTAAATGTAAAAGAGTTTTGGAACCATCAAAAGCTCCCTCTTTTTTTTTTTAAATATAAACTAGAAGTCAAAACTATGATTTTGCACTTTAAGCTTTGGGCTCAATGCAAGTTTTGCTACGTAGTGCACAGCAAATCTGTTTCTCAGTAGCTATACTTTTGAAATATTTTATAGAAGGGACGCTGCTGCAGAAGTATGCATTTCCAGACCCAAATAATAAGCAACACGGACTCCAAAACAATGAAAACAAAATATTTTTAACATGGCACTGTGTCACATCATACAGCAATTCACAATATCTTGATGACACAGAGCACCCACCTTCTCTGACAAGGCAAACTGCACAGTTTGACTCTGCTACAGACTACTCATTCAGACCAGTCACTACTTCCTCCTACAGGGAACACCCAATATTATCTCCCACTGCTGTCAAATGAAGATGTGTGGCTTCTTACCCTATTTTAACAATATCTCACTCATAGAGCTAAAAATTTTTCTCTGGATGTATGTTAAGTAACTCAATGCAGAGTTCAACAGGACTGTACACAGTTGCACAGTCACTATGTCAGCAGCAGCTGCCTACTTGCAGCAAGCAGACTACATCACTTTAATCACTCCAATCCTTCTGAAACAACTGGGACCGGGAACACTCTACAACAGGTCTGAATCCCAAGTACGACGCAAAAAAAAGGTTCCACACATCATGTTAGACCACTTGTCAAGGAAGTTATTCCACTGAATATATATTAAACACAAAAAAAACATAAATACGATGAAGGTATCAAAGTGAATCATTCAGTAGCTGAAAATAATATAACTGAGCCTGCCTACACAATCTCAGTTTGGCAGCACTGTATGCACATATTATACAGATTTTAGTGATATAACCAATTATTATTTATTTCTGTAAGACTGCAGCCTCACTGAGCACACCAGATACCTTTTGACAACAAAATCTGGTTATGCAGTAAACAGAAGTTGCCCTTCATCCCTTCACAAGAGAAAAAGTCATCTTATTAAGACAGTAAAAACCGTCATGGAGGAATAGGTATTACTGGACTGTTAGAGCCCTGAGCAATAGCAAGCAAATCACTTGAACAAAAAATTTCCACTGAGGGTTCGAGGCTAAGGGTGAGAAAGGTAGGACTGTGTTCCTCATTTGCTGCAAGGACCTTGCAGAATAATTTAAAGTATTTAAACAGCAGCTGAAGCCAGTTATGAAACAGTTTTATATGATACCAGATATAATCAACTAAATGCTCCTGGAGATGGAGTGTTAAGTATTTCAAAATGAGCGCACAGAAGTGTGCATGTACTTTTGACCTTTGCCTGCACAGCTCCAGGAAAACAAGGACCTTGGTGATTTGTGAGAATACATTATTATTGTTTTTCTTTCAAAACTTTCTTTCAGAAATTAATTTTTTTGTCTTCAGAAAACAGCATGAAGTAAATAAACCTCAGGCTACACAGTGAATAAAGAAAACATTTAATAGCCAGTCATTAAGAATGAACATTGCTCACTCAATGCACTGAATCAGGCTGCAGTCTCAGGGAAATTAAGGGTGATTGGCCATTGGAATGCGCTGCCCAGGGAGGTTGTGGAGTCGCCGACCCTGGAGGTTTTTAAGGGGAGACTGGATGAGGCACTGAGTGCCATAGTTTAGATGATGATTTTAGTGTTCATGTTAGTGTTGGGTTACAGGTTGGACTCGATGATCTCGGAGGTCCTTTCCAACCTTATGATACTGTGATACTGTGAAATTTACATGCAATTGGAAAACTGCATATGGGCACATGACATGAATTAAAAACCTTCAATTTTTCAATGTTTTAATGCTGAATTTTGCAGCTTTCGTAAAATAAAAAGCTTAGGGAATTTTTTAAGGAAAACCAGAAAAAATAATTATGGAACCCTCTGGCGCTCTCCTAAGTCATCAGAACAGTACAGCTCTTTCAAGTAATCATTAATAAGCCATGAAATAGGAGACATCATCCTATATATACATGGACAAAGAGATGGAACATTTTTCTAATGAGTTTCAACAAACATTTGCTGATACCAGAAGAATGACAAGATCCAGAAAATTCAAATCCATTCCAGGCTAGGAAAGGACAACACTAACTAAGTAACTTCTCTCAATTCTATTTCTGAAGCATGTGTCCTTCCAATACACCAGTTAATATCTTTCCCATTTCTATTTCCTCTGACACAGTGACAACCCAGTATTTCAGTACACCTGTCCTGTTAGAGCACACACGCCTTTAGGCTTTTCCAGATTCCAGCCATGGCACACACTCACTTTTAGACTCCCTCAGGTCTTCTGACCCTCCAAACGCATTATAGCATGGGCAAATGACAACTTTCCAGCTGTATGTATGAATCACATTCAGAATTTTATCAAATTAAGAGGCAGCAGAAAGCATCTTTTTTACTCCAACACTTACTGAAAAGTTGAAGTCAACAACTTAAGGAAATGCAGGAGATTAGAAGTTCTGCTTTTCTTTCCTTTTCCTTCATTTAAAAAAAAAAAGAAGAGTTTGATCTTATTCAAATTAAGGGCACATTTCATCCTCAAAAGCATCACATTTCTGTGGCTGAACCTGCAAACATGTGATATTAAGTCCACCCTAAGCAGAAAAAGGCAGACAAAATCATAAAGCACTTAGAACACAATAAACCAGTAATGTCACTCAACAACATTTTTAACTCCTGATACAACCTGGCATCTGGAAGTTATTTTTCTGAAGTGTGACTGATCTTGGTACATACTACTTAAACTAATTTTGAGCATTTGATTGGGACAAAATCTTTTAAACTATTACTTATTTGGATTTAAGGGAAAATTCAGAGTCATAAGCATAAAATAAAATACAGCTGCCACTTCAGGGGAATTACTAGAAGGGAAACAGTTTAACACCAGAAATTTTTGACACATCCAATTGTAAATGCTTCCAAATACACTGAGGGTGCCTTTCTTTAAATAAATTCAGGCAGAAAAAAAGTATTCCTTTCCTTCAAGCTATAGAATGACCTCTAATAGAGTCAACAAGGCAATCGTAACTGAGTACAATTGATAAATTTTTGTATTTCAGCATCTGAAATCTTAAGCAAAGCATTTTTGTATATATTTAGTTATCAGGAACACAATCAATAGCCCAATCTCAACCATAACTGTGACAGGTCATTGGTCTGGCTCTTTTCAGTAACACACACTACAATATCAATGGACACAGTTAATGTCTCTATAAGCAATGCTTAAGAAAAGCCTTATTAAATGAACAGATACATACAGTCTTATGCCCTGAAAAAAATAACACTGATTACACAGCAAACCTGATTGTACAAAGAACATATCCAAGATGTAATGAAAGTCCAAGAATTAAGATGCTTCCTTATTCAATTTCAGGTAATTTTCAACTAATTTTGGGGTAAAAGCTCCTCTTCAAGGCCACATAATGTCAAGACTGTTTCCATCTTAGAGACAAACAACTAAAAAATCGAAGTGTTTTAGCGTTGCATTTTTTAAAAATTCTTATAGATGCACTTCTTGCTTATTTTCTGCCTCATTTGACACAAAAATTTCTGTTCAGCTGGGACAGGGAGTTGAAGATAAAACTAGTGTCGCTCATTTCACAGATCACAAGAGAAGTACTGCTCTAAGTCATGGCTTCTATCACACACACAAGCTGTCCACCTACTTCAGAGATACTAGGGGGATCACTTGGAAAAACACTTAGCCTTACAGCATACAGAGAAATATTTTGCTATACAATTTTAGTACAATATATACAGCAGACTGTTCCACAGCTTCTTTTCTGAAACTAAAATAATGTGACACTTTACGTAACTGAGCATTTGCCATGACAGGAAATAACCTTCCACTGGGTTTACTGAAGGACATACTAAAAATTACTTTACTTTTAACTGGCAGTTGGCATTCCATACTTTCAGAAGACTGGTTTTACCTGCAGATTACCTGCAGATATACACTAACTCTAAAAAAATAATGTACTGTTGTTAAATAACTGCAATGTTTCAGTCACAAAAATAGAAAATTATGAGAATTCAGAACAAGTGAATTCTATTAAATACTAAAACACAGATTTTACAAAGTAGTTAACAGATTATTTTAAGATCTAAGAATCAATGAGGTACATGCTTTTTTCCACTCAAGAGGGCTGTTCTAAAATGTAGTTAGCTAGATTTAGTAATAGTCTTAATATCTAGGCATTTTAAAGGCTTGCGCTGCTTTTCCTTACAGCAGTTATTCAGAGCTTCTGTTTTAAAAGCTTAACTAGATGGGGAGAGAGAGATAGAGGGAGTGCACTAAAACTGCTTTGTAAAATCCTGAAAAACTCAAATGTGAAATTTGGATAGACTATGTGAACTCAACATCTCAGAAATATTTCTTCTACGTCAAACTAATAGCTCTGTAAGACCTTCCATCTTCAACCTTATCCACAGTTAAAATCCAAGAAAAATAGCCACAAATGGCAGGATCGAATAGCCCAAATTCTCAAATTACTACCTACCACTCTGGGATTTTATACCAGTGGGAGAGATTGGAAAGAACTGCAGGGCTTCAAAGAACTGGATTCTTCTTGGAGATGAGCTGCTGATGAGCTCCTCTTTCTGCAGTCATAGCTCAAAGAGGGGTGTTTGGGAAGAGGGCAGCTATTTCCTGTGACATATGGTGACAAGGCACACAGCAACTGCCTCTCCACCACACATGAAAAGGTTATTAGTTATGAATTAGAAACACAGTGTTCATATTTATTAAGTCAAACAAAAAGTATATTTCTTCTATCAAGCATTGTTTCTGATCCTTTAGCAACATTCACAAACCATCTACACTCCTTAAAACTCCAAAATTCATCCCTGCTCCTTAACCACAAAGGCAAGGAATGTGATCAAATAGGAAAAAAAAAAATTAAAAGATGGCATTTGATTATCAACTTGATAAAACCAAGCTTAAACAAATCTCTGAATACAATGCAAGTAAGAGACTGAGTCAAATTAAAAAATGCCCCTGAAGACCAGTATCAAATGCAAAATCCCCTCAGTTTCAAACTGACACCTGTAACTCCTCTGTTAGTGAAACGTCACTAGCACCAGAGACATCAATGCTACAGGCAGTCCTACAGGAAGAAATAAGCCTCAAACATGTCCCACTTTTATTCAACACAGCAACAGAAGTACACTGATAGCTTACAAAACCTTCTGTCAGGTAAAAACTGAAAAAAAAAAACCCCAGAATTATTACTACTGTTAGCTGTCACACCAAAGGACCAAGCAAGGAGTCTCACCAAGAGGCCTCTTGTGTAGGCTCATGGCAAGTTGTGTTCATAGTTGTTAATAAGCAAAAGCAGTAGTCAAATGCTGTCTGAAGCTATCAGAGGAGGCAGACTCACCATCTGTCTGCAGCCTGAAACAGTTACAGTGAGTTTTTCTTCTGATTTGACAGAACAACACACTGAAAACTGATGATTAAATCCAAGGAATTGGTCTGCATTTATAAAACCAGAAGCAAATAATATGACCTGCTGCTCTGAGCATGGCTGGGACAGAGTTAATGCTCTTCACAGCAGCTCCATGATGCCACATTTTAGGGTCATGACCAAAACAATAATACTAACCCAAATATTGTTGCTGGGCAGTGTTTGTACATCACCAAGGTCTTCCATTTCTCAGACTGCCCCTCCAGCAAACAGACTGGTTGCTGCCCAAGAGGGTAGAAGGCAACACAACCAGCCAGATAACCCAAACTAGCTAAAGAGATATTCCATGCTATATAACATCACGCTCAGCAATAAAAATGGGAAAGAGGAAGCTTTTGGACAGGTTTGCCATCTGTTGCTTGGGAATTGGCTGGGCGTTTGTCTACCTGTGGGAGGCAGTCCGTGATTGGCTTTGCATCACTTGTTTTCTCTCTCTCTTCTTCCAATTCTTCACTTACCAAACAGTTTTTATTTCAGGTCTAAGTTTTCTAGCTTTTACTCTTCCATTCCTCTTTCCCTATCCCACTGCAGGTGAGCAGCGAGTAAGTAAGGGGCTGTTTGGTGCTTGGCTGCCTACTGGGCTTAACCCACAACAACAAAGTATCAGCCCTTCACACAAAATCTGAGGCAGAAAACACAATTCATGACTGCACTGCCCACAGACACTAAAAGAGGCATATGAAACATACAGCACTATGCCAATATGTTGAACTGTTAGCCAGCTAGCAATGGTTATGACCTGATATCAAATCAAATAAGAATAATGATAATTTCTCAGTGTGTCACCATGAGTCTCATTCACAGAGATATACTTCTTGCTTCTTCCAATTCCAAGAGTCATTAGCATCTCGGACGGTACAGATGCCATCAAGTCTTCCAAAGTAAAGAATACGAAGGTTCTCATTCACCTGTTCTCACCATCTGTCACCCTGTCACTCACAGTGCCATACCTGGTTAATGGAAATGTTTTTGAAGGTTTAGTTCCATTTTTACCACAAATCACTTCAGTGGGGCAGTTCAAAAGTGAAGAGATCCCATTTTATCCACTGTCTGCCACCCTTAGTTTCTTATTTACCAAACCAATCCTCCATTATCATGTGCTCTTGTAAGGGTACTGTTTTGGAATTAAGCTCTTTGCTGATAATCCTGGACCTGCCACAGCAAGAAAGGAAAGACCACTAAAACTGTCTGAACCTATTTACAAAAAGAAATCTACACTTTGGATCCAGCAACTCTGCCTGCTTCCTCAGTTCAATCTGAAAACATCATCAGAAAATAAGCCTAAAATATGCTACAGAAAAAGGAATGCTTATCTCAACAGAAAGCATGAGAAATGCTTATATGAAAAGACACCCTTTGTGATTTACCCACTGAAGAGATGTCATTCACTGGAGTTGAAAGAAAATCAGTAAGTTACAGAAACAAGAGATGCTTTAGGAATTTGTTACATTCTTTGCCTCAAAAATTAGGAAGACAAAGTAAAGAGAGGTTTAAGGAAAGTTTAAAAAAAGTTCAAAGAATCTTCCATTAACATTTTATATTACACACAGACAATTAGGGTTAATTTACAGGAAAAAAAATATTTACAAACAACTCCTCTGATGCAGCAGCAGAGAAGACAAAACCTACTCATCATTATCTAACTAACATTACGGTCTGGCTGAAGTATTATAATGGATTTTAGTCATTAATACCAGTGAGGTAAAATTCAGAAAAGGGAAACAAACTAAAAAAAATATTGCTTTGGTACACTACAAAAATAAAAAGCTGACAATAGAGATTCAGAAGCTTAAGATCATAAATCACTTTTAAAAACACAGTACCTCCAAGTTATCTGGATCAACAGACTGAAGGAAAGTGCAAGATTACCAGATGAATGTTTAAGAGATCAAACATTTTTCCTCAATAAGAGGAAGAGAGATAGTCAAAACATAAAAAGACTCCACACAATTTGTAATTTTATTATTCCAATTTTAGGAACTGCCTAAAAAATAATAACAGGAATGAAAAACATACCCTTCAGGATAAGTCATAACAATACTCTAGTTTATCTAATAAAGGCAAAGTAAGTAATGCCTTCAGGGAACAGACCCACCACAATCAGCCAAAGTTAAGGCAAAAACTTCCATCCTGACACAGTGCAGCAAATCCACAAGTACACTTCAGATAGACGGACAGAAGTGTAACTCTCCACAAAGCTTCCAAGATAAACCACTGGCTAGCAACTGCATAAAATACTGCTCCACTTTTTAGTTCCATTTCCCAATGCCAGCCTCACATGGGCAGTCATCTCTTCCTGAATACAGATCAGAAACGCATACAAAAGTTGAAGCAATACAAATTATCAGCTTTAGTGTTGTTCTACTAATGGAAAGATAAGCACCACTCTCAGTATCCCACGACACAAAATACGATGATGCAAGTTAAAATAAAAAAAAACAAACAAACCAAACCCGCACACTATTGAAGGCCTTATTTAATTAATCTGCATGCCTTCCAGTATGCATCTCTAACTTGCAAAGAGATTATAATGGATTGATACTGTATAGCAGTTTTACTTTCAGGTTTGATACAGTGGAAAAAAAAGTGGTGACACGTTAACTGTGCTGTAAAGGAAGTGGCAAGGAGCATTTTAATTTCATATGAAAATCTGTCAGGACAGTTCTGTCATCATAAACCCATTTCCCTTCCTTTTTCATAGTACCACATACAATGCAATGTGAAAACCTTCCAGTTGAAGAGGATTAACACTGACATTTGAATTTTTCCAATGTGTAAGTAATATCAGCTTTAATAACAGCCATACACGTCATCCTTTATGTTGTCTGACATGTAGAACAAATGTACAGAACTCTTGTTCTCACAACAGTTCAACACACCAGTGGAGGTAAAAAAGCAGGGGTGAAAAACACTCACAGGAGCAAAGACATTAGAACAAGAAAGAGGAGAAGAGAAGGCACTTCGTATCCATGCCCACTGTTTAGATTAATAGGAAGAGACCAGATAACTGGAACAGAAAATGGCTGCTTCAGCGACCTTTAGTGTGCACAATGCCATCCCTGAATACGCATATTAAAAATGGATTGCTCAAAATACTCATCAAGGAAAGAGAGAGCAGACAACTGACAGCCACTTGAGAGAAAAGCAAAGTCTATGGTAAGACTTACAATTCCAGGCTTTTTACATGAGTTTGACCTCAACTTGCATCTCCTTATCATTCTATTCCTCTGATTACATTAATGCATCTTTCATGGCACACCGTAGATGTTACAGACTGGCTTCTTTAAACACATTTGAAATGTTAATTTAAAATGCTAACAGATATGCACAGTAACAAAAAAGAGTAATACCACGAGATTGATGATATTCATCTGGGAGAAGTATTTAATATAGCAACAAAATCCTGAGCAACTGTCAAATAGCTCTTTTCTGTCAACACTCACTTAACAAAGGCTTTAGATGATCTTTACTAGAGAAAGACTATTCTTAGCTGTTTAAAAATGACAGTAGAACAGCCTGATCCCCCTCTAATGGAAGAAAAGTCTCCCAGCATCTCAATGGCCTGAAAGTTTAGTTTGATGATAAAAGCAACATAGTTATTTTTAGCACTCTACAGGCATAAAGACACAGCTCTAAACTGTGACCTACAGCTATGCACAGCCAAGCATCACATCATACGACAGCCTTAACTTTAGCTAGAAGCACGTCTGTAGTTGCGCTTCAGACTATCATTATTCATCTCACTACCAACAATACCTTCTGATGGATTTAGCAACAAGCATCTGAAATTGTTACCAGCTTTTTTTAAATTGCTGCCATCGGCAGAACTCAATTCAAAGGTAGGAGATCTTAATGGACTTCCTACAAAGTATTTGAGAGAACATGCTAGGTTAAATGGATTACGGCTTCTTTCTGGTACAGAGGATGAAAAAGAATCTTAAAAGCAGAAAAACTTAAACTGTCATATTTGGTACAGAAACTCATTTTTCGAAGCACAGTTTGAGCAAACAAAAAAAGGAAAAACCTTGTTTTCTTCCAGCAGTAGTAACAGCCTGGAAACAGGACATGCTAGAATAATAGACCTTCAAGCAAACTCACCTGGAACAAGACCATTCAGAGACAACTCAAGGTAATTTAGGTTCTTTTATTTAAATTAGTATTTTTTTGTCTGTGTGATTTGTAACAAACTGCAATTTAAAAGCCTCTTCCATCAGGTTTCTGCTTCCAGATTATGTAAACAAGAATTTAGTTAAAATAAAAATTGCTACAGAACTTCTGAAAATTGACCACACAGAGTTCTAGCACTTTTCTTTAATCACTTCTCAAATGTACAGGTAACTTCAAATTCTGGAGGTCTGGGGGTTTGTGTTTCGTTGGGAGGGAATTTTTGTTATTGCTTTCTTTTGGGGGGTTCTTGTTCGTTTGGGTTCGCAGTGTTTTGTGGGGAGAGTTGGGTTTTTGTGTATGTGTGCTCTGGGTTTTGTTGGTGTTTTTGGTTTTTTTTTGGTTTTTTTTTAACCATACATAATACCAGGATAAAAAAATGAATTATTTTCAAGATGACAGATTGACACTTTTAAATGCTGTAAACTTCACATAGTTATGGCAACTCCGAAAACAGAGAAAAATATTATAAAATGTAAGACTTGTCAGATTTAATTATGGCTTAGTAATTACTGTTATCACTACTTATATCGTCTTGCAAAATATTTTAAAATCATCAATAAAGTTTCCTTTAAACCTTCAGTTGCTAAGGAGGACTACAGGTATAAATAACTACTGGTTGGACAAAAATAAGTAAATTTTTTTCCTCTGCCCTCATAGCTTAAAAATGCCCCTTTTTGGCTGGATGAAATGGTCAAAAAATGATTCCTACAAACACGCACGGTATCCTGGATCAGAAGTAGTTACAAAAACTCTACTAAGGGAACTGAAATGGCACCTGAAAGAGCGTGAAAGATTAGTCCAAGAGATTGAAAATGAGCAAAAAGTCCAGAAGACTGTCATGGATTACAACTGGCTGAAGAACTACCAAAACCCTCAAGCAACAATTCCGGCTACCGAGCAGCGGCAGCTCGAAGTTCTGTGTTCACAGATCCAGCCTTGCCAAACAGGAACTGTTCTCAGCAGGTAACTGTTTCGTATTTCTCTAACTTTAAGTACCCTATCATAGAAAAATGTTTCTTCTACTTAATACAAGCCTGTAGCTGACTTTGATCTTTTTTCCAAAGTAACAGTGACTGGCAACTGGAACACATTTTTACAGCTGTTTCAGAAATTACATCTTTATTATGTCGTGCTTGAAGTAAGATTTTAATCAGAGTCTTCCTGGTCTAACCTAAAATATGAGAAGTCTTACATGCCTAAAAAATGCAACTTTTCAGATGTTTAAATTTTTCCTCTTATTTCCATTACTTATTAAATAGTAACCAATAATAAAAAATTAAATTACAGCACTAATGCAATGCAGTTACACAGAAACTCAAGCTCCACTGCCCAAAATACCCAAAAGATTCCAAAACTAGCAAATCAGTATGTGTCTCCACCAAAAAATCCCATTTTACAAAAAAATTAAAATTCCAGTTTTTAAAAACCATCACCACCACCTCCATTTGACCAAGAAAAATTCTCCCATTCCTGTATTTTAAATACATTTTCTAGGGAGACACAGAAATGACAGAACAAGACTATGTGCCTTTTAAAGCCCAGAAAATACCTAAGGGCAAAGTCAGTTTAAATCAAGTTATCCAGTTATCCAGATGGGCCAAAAAAAAAAAAAAAAAGGCATACCCTTTAACAATAGATTTCAATCCTCATAATAGCTGAACCACATCCAGTACATTGTTAGAGAGCTTTTCCTCCTATAATCTTTGAGGGACGCATGTGGGGGAAATGTGGCAGCAAAGAATAAATGACACCAGAACACAATCATTTCCTTCTCCTTCCCCTCCCTTCAAAAGAGGAGAGAGGAAACAGAAGAGTTTTGAGCACCGATGACTAGACTTCTATTTTTGTTTGTTTCTAGATTTCGTGAAGTTTTAGCAGAAAATGATGTTTTACCCTGGGAAATAGTCTACATATTCAAGCAAGTTCTAAAAGATTTTCTTACCACCATTGAGAGAGAAAATCAGCAAGACCAACTGGCAGACACATGGAATACAAATTGCTCTGAACATTTCAGCCTGCGTGGAGACAGTTGTAACAAATCAGACAAAGATGAAATCCCCACAGTTTCCAGTTATGTTGACAAAAACACACAAAGCATGTTTCCCACCTTCTCTCACAGAATCTGGAATCTACCCTATTACTACCCGTCAAATTAAGCTGGTTTGTTTCTTTCAAAAAGCTACATAACCATTTGCATTCCTATCTTGTAATTGGTATCCACAAACATAGAAGTAAGAGATGTGTGACATGCTCCCCTTTTCTCCAAGTTCAGAAATTAAACTGCTTGACTAGAGCTAGTATGCAGTATAAAAACTTTACGTATCAACTCTCCTTTTATCTTTATAGTACCTTAAAAATGTGTTTCAAGGCACCTTTTAAGCCAAAATGTAGATGTTTCTAAAGAAAACTCTATTTTAGTTTTTAGCCACATACAGCTTGACGTATTTAAAAAAGAAAAGAATGCTTTCCAGATTTTGAAGCTGCATCAATCCCTAAAGTGTTTGGCAAAAACTTATGTATTTGTCACATAGCTTTTAGGCTTTATGAGAACTTTATACTAGGTGAAAGAAATGGTTCAATATGACATTAGTTATACCAAATCAACTGATAAATACTTTTGAAGCTGAGCAGTTACTTCTTACCTTCAAGAGCAAGTTCTAAGATTAAAACCATGTCAGAAGTTATAACACCCTGCATGTACTGTTTCTGTGTTTTTTTCCAAACTGTACTCTGCACTTGATGCACTACTGTGAAGACAGAAAACTAAATGAAAACATTGGCTATTTTATGGTGTTTAACAACTAGTTCTCTCTTCTTCAAAAAGTTAATGAATTGTTTTATTTCAAATAGTTGTGTTCCTTCATTTGTCTTATTGGAAGTTATCGTAAAACCCAGACTCTATTAAACTCAAATGCTTTGATCAAATCACATAGTACATTTCTAGAATAGTAAGAAAGTCAACAGACCAGTTCAAAGCAAGAGGTGGTCTTTTTAAATTTCAGTAAAATGAAATTTCGTGTTTTTCAGTTGCCATCATCTATCACTATGGGTTCACAGTAAAGTTTTACAAGACTGATTGTATACGTAGCAGTTAGGTCATAGCAGACAATTAGAGCAGAAAATCAATGAAAACATATGCCAGAATTTCCAATTGGGCTCTCATCACTGTATGCAACAAATATTTATGTCTTATGTAACCTCTTCATCTCCAGATTCCATTTTCGTCTGTCTGCCACATCAGAGAGAACAGGCATAGCCCAACACGCAAAATGCACTATTTCACAAACACAGCTTTTTCTTTTACTTCTTCTGAAGTAAACAGATTTCCTCAAGTTGGTAACATACAGCTGAACAGTATTTCCTTATGCTCTGCAGTTGTAACCTCTGCTCAGGAAAGAATTTACTAATAACACAACATAAATCAGGCAAAACAGAATACAATATTTTCATAAAAGATAAAAATCTATCTCAAGAAACCTTCAAAAAGCTTGTAATCTAGAGAAGTTTCATGCAGAAAAGTGGAACATAATATACTGAGGTGAAATAATCAGAATTCTTCCATACACTGAACCGACAAAGCACTAGACCATGAGAGTAAATCAGTTTCTACAAAGTTCAGAATAATAAATAATTGCAGCTCAATATCAGAAGTAACCAGTTCCTACACTTTCCATATACTAGATACACAGAACTTCACAAGCATGTGCAAACTCATTATATGTGCACCCAGAACTGGCATAAACTCTTTGCCCTGCTTTTGTGCAGCTGTCAAGTTTGTGGATAAATAACAAAAGACTTGATCTCAATTTACTCTATCCTACTGACGCAGGATAAACATCATTGAATACTTCTCACGTAGTTCTAACCAATCCAATACAGACATGGATTCCTGCATAAGGGCAGGATCATCTTAAAGAAACATTTTTCCTCAGTAATAAAGCTTCCCACATAGTTAAAACTTCAAGTTCCTTTTCCATAGGAAAGAAGGCAACAGATACTAGGCATATAAAAAGCATTAGCAGAATTAATATTGCACTGAGAAGTAACATCCGCAACACTGGTTTCAGAAAATAATTTTCATTTGGTCAAATGTGCAAGATTCCTGCAATGGTAATTTCAAACAAATCAGTTTCTTAGAACAGTACCTTCACAGCTTTCTACTGGAAAATAGCTGAAAAAAATCCCTAGAAGTTTATCTTCCAAGTTTTAGTTATAAATTTCACTTTAAAATAAGCAAATGCAATCTAAGTCCAGAAACAAGGACCTTCAACTACAACCTATGCCAAAAGGCGGTCTCTGAATAATAGTTAAAAAAATTTAGGCATCACAGTCAAGTCAATGTTAAATCCCAATGCAGTGCTAAGGAAATGCACAAAAAGGCTTACCTACTTTTATATGCATGTTTAATTGATGAAACTGATAATAGGTTACTGCATCCAGTTCTAGTGTCCATACTTGGGGGGGGAAAACAAATTGGGAATTGGAGATAGTAGAGGAAAAAAAAAAATTATCCAAAGGTTGAGAAAACACCATCTCCTAAGACCTTACTTTGTCCATTTTTTCAAAAACAGAAGTGAGAGGTAAACTTCACAGAATATGAGCACTTCCACCTGATGCAAGTGTTACGTGCTGTCTCTCTAGTTAAAAAGCAGAGAGAAGCATAAAGAAAGCTAAGGTGTAAGAGCACAATGACAAATTAAAGTTATATATTTTAAAGAAATCTGCTATCTCTACAAAGAGAATCTGTACCTCAGTCCACCAGCTAAGATGTGCTATTTTCTGGAATTAAGCTTACAGTTAGATTTCAACTATATCAGACAGCAGTAACATGGCTATAGGCCAGGCATTGTTTCCCTGCTGCAGTTACTGTCCAAGAACTCAACTGTTTCTGTGAGCACATTTTACTTAAGGCCTGCATGACCTGCATGAGGTGATCCGAAATTATATTGCTCCTTACACTAACCCAGATGGTATTTCTGACACACGCCGCTCTGGTGACAGAAAGGAGAGTGGCAATAATTTGAAAGGGCAGCAATGTCATCTACCTGCAAAGGAGTCAGGCAGGAAAAAAGCACGCAATGCTTCCAGATGAATATGCTGGCTACAAAAAAAAAGGGCTAATGCAGTGAAACCTACACCTAAGAAATGCAAGAAATAAAAGAGAATAAATACCTTTCCAATACTTAAGCCTTTAAGTGTTCTATCACAAACCACAACTGTTTTGATAACAAGGAAGCATTTAAGGGTCTAAATTTTTTTTTAATTAACTTTTTAATTCCTCTGATAATGTTTAAGAAATGAGCTACTTAATGATGAAGATTCCATATATAGGGAGATAAAACACAGCTAAGCTAACATACCTTCTCATAGACATTTGATTCTTTTTTGCAGCAGCAGCACACAAGCACCTGTCATCTAGGCTTAAAGATTTTATACACATTTAATGAGAAAATTCTGTCCACACATATAAATGGCTACTTCAGATGTATCACAGTATCATAGTATCATAAGGTTGGAAAGGACCTCTGAGATCATCAAGTCCAACCTATAATCCAACACTAACACCAACACCAACACTAAACCATGGCACTCAGTGCCTCATCCAGTCTCCCCTTAAACACCTCCAGGGTCAGTGACTCCACCACCTCCCTGGGCAGCGCATTCCAATGGCCAATCACCCTTTCAGTGAAGAACTTTTTCCTCATATCAAGCCTAAACTTTCCCTGATGAAGCTTAAGTCCATGCCCTCCAGTTCTGCCACTGGTCACCCGAGAGAAGAGACCAACCCCTGCCTGACTACAGCCTCCTTTTAGGTAGCTGTAGAGAGCAACGAGGTCTCCCCTGAGCCTCCTCTTCTTCAGACTAAACAGCCCCAACTCCCTCAGTCGCTCCTCATAGGGCTTGTGCTCCAGCCCCTTCACCATCTTCATTGCCCTCCTCTGAACACATTCCAGTATCCTAACATCCTTCCCAAATTGGGGGCCCAGAACTGGACACAGTGCCGAGTACAGGGGGACAATAACATCTCTGGTCCTACTCACTACACTATTCCTGATGCAGGCCAGAATGCCATTGGCCTTCTTGGCCACCTGGGCACACTGCTGGCTCATGTTGAGCTTCCTGTCAACCAGCACTCCCAGGTCCTTTTCTGCCTGACTACTCTCCAGCCACTCTGTCCCCAGTCTGTAGCTCTGCATGAGATTGTTGTGTCCAAAATGAAGTACCCGACACTTGGACTTATTAAACATCATCCCATTAGAATCAGCCCATCTCTCCAATCTGTCCAGGTCCCTCTGTAGGGCCATCCTACCCTCTAGCAGATCAACCCTTCCTCCCAGCTTGCTATCATCTGCAAACTTGCTGATGGCGGACTCAATCCCCTCATCCAGATCATCAATAAAGATATTAAACAGGACAGGACCCAACACCGATCCCTGCGGGACACCACTGGTGACCGGCCGCCAACTGGATGAGACACCATTCACCACCACTCTCTGGGCTCAGCCATCCAGCCAATTCCTAACCCAGCACAGAGTGCTCCCATCTAAGCCATGGGCTGCCAGCTTCCCTAGGAGTCTACTGTGGGAGACAGTGTCAAAGGCCTTGCTAAAGTCCAGGTATACCACATCCACATGTATACCCCCCCTTCCTTCTCACATGGGGAAAAAAAAGAAAACACAACTGTAAAACTAACATTTCTCTGTTAACACAGCTGTGAAACCCTACAATTGGGTTATCTGCCAAAGCTTTTGAGTGCAGAGAGAGGTATTTGTCTAAGCAAAGATAAAGATCTGCCTAGGCACAAAAGGCTTGATGAATCTTGTTAATTTGTTTAAATTTTTTAAGATGTAGTTGGTTTAGCGCTCAGTTGGGTTCAAGAATCTCTTGTCAAACAACTCTCCAGTACTACAGAAATTTTACTGACATCTAAATAAAGACTAAGAAGTCCCAGACATCGCACACATACTGAGTTTAGGAATTGCATTCATGAGCACAGTAAACAAACTTTAAAAAAATACAAAACTCTTTCTAGTCACTTCTGGAAAGTTGTAACTACTTCCACAAAAACCAGCAGCTCTCAGTCACAGATTCAGAGCTTGCTAATGGCAGCACTTTTACATTAATGGATGAGAGGGGATAAATGTTTTGACATGCTGGTTTTGTCCTTTCCTTGAAGTAATGACAGAAAATAGTAGTCTGAACAGTTTCTGCTGAACTCTCAGAATATCTGCTGTTAAAATATTATGTAAAAGGTTAATTCTTTCTCAGAAGGCAATGTACACCCTCTTTAAGAAAGTCCCTGAAACACAGCGACCCAGGTTTCCACACACCATACAGATAAAGAAAGTCACTCACTCTGGACTCTACCCTCCAGATAATTTTGAAAAGGATTTTAGGATACAGAAGTGCATACAAAACACTTTACTATAGCAACCACAGACTCACTAAACCAAACTAAATACTAAGATTACTATTCACTACCACAACACCTTCCAGTTTAGGAACCTTCCAAGGAAAACTATCTTTTCTTTTTCTCCAATACCCAAATGCTAGTGAAAACCAAATGTGCCTGGTTGCTATGCAAATACACAAACAGCTCTCACCCATGGCTGCAAACTCTGCCATCTGAGAATAAAGCACGTCCAAGGAGTAACATCCCAATATGCCCTCAACTTGTCTTACACTGGTAACTTAAAATGCTTCAGACATGTCACCAGCAACAAAAATGCACAGTTCGAAAAAAACATAGCAGCTGATTCCGGAAAACAGAGTGTTAACTGCCACATAGAAAACCAAAAATTCCTACAGGGAAACAAAGATTCATTTTCAAATAACTGGGAACATCTGCTATAAGTGGCATCAGTATCTCAACTACCAGAAGACTCTTGGCTCAAGAGGATCATAAAGGAAAGAACAACAGATAAAAAAAGAAGTTAAATTTTCATAATGTTGTAGTGTAACAAATTAAACTTACTGACAAAGTTACAGGGTAGATAATACACAGTATTAAGAATACTTGCTTATAAACTTTGGCACAAATAAAGGATTAATCTATTCATAAGAAAAGTGTTTAAGTTACAAATAATGCATGAAAAAGGCTTATGTACTGTAAAATAATTATTCAACATTCAAGGATCAGCCACTGAAAAAAACATAATAAAGAACAATAATACTGTTATGGGACCAAAAGGGAAAAAAAAGATCAGTCCAAATCATTAGCATCACTCATTGATTTAACAGTTAAGTTAAACACATAAAGACATACTCTGTAAGAATACTACAACCCAATAAACACAGAAGTTTACTCCCGAATCTCATTTTATTCAGCTCTCGATACCACCAAAATTCCTAAGCTACACACCTGAACAAGAACAAAACAGGTCTTTTCTAAAGCTGCCCCCCGATTTTCATCAGCACTTGCTGCAATCACATAACTGTGCTGAAGCACTCCAGAGAAGGAAAGTCCTACACATGAAATGTGGAGCGATGTCCAGAACAATACAGATGAGCAGCAAATCAGAAAAGAACGAAAGTATTATACCCAAAAGGACACATCCACCCACATCCAGTTCGCAGCCATAAGCACCACCGAGGGTGCTGGGCTGGAATCCACAACCCCATCTTCCAGAACTCCGCTAGGATGGGGAAAGCCAGAGAGGGCAACCGAGGCTCTGGGGAAATGCCCTGCATGCCCGGGACCACAGGCACACACGAGGGAAGGCTCGGTGCCCTCCCAGACAGCCCTTCACCGGGGCACGAGGAGCAGCTCCCGCCACTGAGAGCAGAGGCGCAGCGCTCCGCACTCACCCCACGGCAGCGAGGGGGCTGCGCAGGGCGACGTCCCCCTCCGCCTCATCCAGGAACTCAGTCTCGGCCACGGCTCTGCCGGCGCTGCACCCGTCACGGACCCGCTTCTCCACAGCACGATGCCTTCGCCGCATGGCCCACGCCCGCGCCGGCACTCCCCGCTTCCCGCGCTTCCCGGACACGTGACCTGCCGGCCGCGCGCCTCGAGCCAGCGCCTCTCACTGCGCCTGCGCCGCCCCCCTTCCCGCGCTCCGCCCGGCAGCGTCACCCGGCAGCGGGGCTCATCAGGTGCGGGCGGGTTCGCTCGTTTCGTGCTCTCTGCCCGGTTCTGCGCCTCGCGCTGCCGCCCCGCCAAGCGGCTTCCGTGGCGGCAAGGGCCGCCCGAGTCCCCCGTGTTCTCCGCCGCCAGAGCCGCGGGGCAGCTGGTTTCCCCCTCCCACTCACAGAACAATGGCCGAGAGCTGCTCTGGGATCCCAGGCGCCTCATGCTTCCCATCGCATGGAGTGATACTCAAAATGCCAGCAAATAAACTTTGAAGGCTTGTTTTCGAGTTTCAAAAAATCAAAGCATCCTTTATTTGAGTCCTGGACACATGAGGGAATGATTTCCATCAATCAGGCATAACGAGATGAACTGAATATATTTCCCACTTAAATGCATACGTACAATTTTTTCTCAGGAACCTTATGCATAGTCTATTACTTTCCAAGCAGTAATTTTAATTTCATTATGAGCTTCATAACAACCCAATCCCTTGCTAATTGGAACTTTGAAGCGCTCTCTGTCTGACCTTGCATTTTTTAGATAAAGACTGCAAACAGAGGTGATTACAGAAGAAGACACATCTGCTCAGCACAGACCATGCCTAACATAAGGCATTATCATTTCCCTTCAAACAGTGTCTACAAAAACAGTTAGAAAAAAACACACTATAGAGAAAACATTTTATCAGAGGGACATTCTCTCCAGCTTTCAAAAAGATGGTTACTTAGATGTAACCTAACTCTACTTCAGCTTAAATCAAAATATTTCACTTTTTGTAATAGTGACTACTTTTTGTATCAGGAGGGAGCTGCCCACAAGCAAGGAGATACCTCAGCTCACCTGAATCTGCCCCCGTGGGTGCCTCCTGCTCCTCCAGGACAAGCTATTTCCTAAGCGGCACAAAGGCTCACAACAGGTCCTTCCTGATGTTGTCCTTGCACAGCAAGCCATGCTTGCTCCTAGGGAAGGGTGAGAGGGACCCTGGGACTGAGCGGGGACTCTCTGAGGGCTGGGCAGAAGCCCTGGAGGGGCTGAAGGGCTGCAGGGACATGCAGCATTACAGACTTGGGGAAGAGTGGCTGGAGAGCTGCCTGACAGAGAAGGACCTGGGAGTGTTGGTTGACAGTTGGCTGAATATGAACCAGCAGTGGCCCAGGTGGCGAAGAAAGCAAATCTGTATCAGAAACAGTGTGGCCAGCAGGATCAGGGAAGTGATTGTTCCCCTGTACTCAGCACTGGTGAAGCCACATCTCAAGTACTGTGTTCAGTTTTGGACTCCTCACTGCAAGAAGGACATTGAGGTACTGGAGAGCGTCCATAGAAGAGCAACGAGGCTGGTGAAGGGGCTGGAGAACAAGTCTTATGAGGACCGGCTGAGGGAAGTGGGGTTGTTTAGCCTGGAGAGAAGGAGGCTGAGGGGAGACCTCATCACCTGAAAGGAGGTTGTAGTGAGGTGGGTACTGGTGACAGGAGATAGGACAAAAGGAAATGGCCTCAAGAAGCACCGGGGGAGGTTCAGATTGGACATTAGGAAAAATTTCTTCACTGAAAGAGTTGTCAGGCACTGGAACGGCTGCCCAGGGAGGTAGTAGAGTCACCGCCCCTGGAGGTGTTTAAAGGACAGGCAGATGAGTTTCTCAGGGATGTGGTTTAGTAGTAAACAGGTACGGTTGGACCCGCTGATCTTAAAGGCCCAAGCCATTCCATGATTCTATGCCGTGGGGCGGGGCCGCTCCGAGGGGCGGGGGGAGGTGCCGCTCGCAGCCGCCATGTCCTCCGCGGCGGGAGGGGGCGCTGCGGCCCGGCAGCGCCTCTCTGGGCGCAGAGGCCTGCTCCCCGGCGCGTCCCTTCCCAGCAGTCCCCGCGGCGGTAGCGGAGGGCGTCCCATGCTCAGTGACCTTCGCTGCCGCTCGTGCTCTCTCGGTCCTCACGGTGGGTTCCAGCCCCAGACAGCGCTTTCGGGGGCGGCTTGATGTTGTGGTTTCAGCCTGGGGACTGGGGTGGCGGCGGCGCTCGAGCTGTGCGGTTACCGCCTCGCCCTGCACTGATGGTGCTGGGCGGGTCAGGCCCGCGCCGGCGGTGGCTCGGCCCGGGGCTGCGGTGGGGTCATAGCAAGGAGGACAGTGAGAAAGCAAATTCGGCATTTTCCCTTGCTGATTAATAAGAAGCTCAACATGAGCCGGCAGTGTGCGCTCACAGCCCCAGAGGGCCAACCGCGTCCTGGGCTTCATCAAAAGAAGCATTGCCAGCAGGTCAGGGGAGGTGATTCTCCCGATGTACTCTGCTATCGTGAGACCCCACGTGGAGTATTGTGTCCAGTCGTGGAATCTTCAACGTAAGAAGGATCACGGAGCTGTTGAAACGGGTCCAGAGGAGGGCTACGAAGATGATCAGAGGGATGGAGCAGCTCTACTATTGAGAGCTGGCTGAGAGAATTTGGGTTGTTCAGCCTGGAGAAGAGAAGGCTCCAGGGAGACCTCACAGCAGCCTTCCAGTACTGAAAGGGGCTCCAGAAAAACTGGGGAGGGACTTTTTACAAGGGCAGGTAGTGATAGAATGAGGGGAAATGGTTTTAAACTGGAAGGGGGAAGACTTAGATTAGACATTAGGAAGAAATTCTTCACCATGAGGGTGGTGAGGCAGTGGCACAAGTTGCGAGGGAAGTTGTGGATGCCCCGTCCCTGAAGTGTTCAAGGCCAGGCTGGAAGGGGCCTTGAGCAGCCTGGTCTACCCATGGCAGGGGAGTTGGAACTGGATGATCTTTAAGGTTCCTTACAACCCAAATATTTCAATGATTCTATGATGCCAGAAAAATTAATGACACTACACCCACCAAGGCCTTTGGGAGAGGTCTCTGCCTGGTTTAGCAAGCTGTTGGTTGGAAACAGGATTGCTTATTCTGAGTCTTCTAGTAGTGGGAAAATCCATTCCTTCCTTTTTATTCAGTCTCACTGATGGTTAGTATGTCCTGATACTCTGTTATAGAGTTGCTAATAAGGCACAGCTCATGTGAAACTGCAAATACTGGTGACTTTGGGGAAGGTGCAGTGTTCTTAGTAGCACTGGTGAAAGCAGTGATTCAGGAAATCCATCCACAGTAATAAGAGGTATTGAAATGTCTGTCTATAAACAAGTAAAGATAAATATGGATTTGCTTATAATTACACATTAATTACCATGAAAATGCTTTCGGTCTTGTAGAAGCATCTAGATTTTTCCATTTTTTTGACATTGGCTACCCTTGCATCCTCTTCTCTTTGATGCTTGCCAAAGGATGCTTTGCATTTAGTAATGGCAAATAATTAAGTAAGCATTACTTCACAGAAGGTTAAATCTGCTTTTCTTTCCTGGAACTCTGTTTTACCATATGCTGTCCATATGTGTGTATAGCTGACTTTATTGGGTTGTAATAAGTCTAATTAGTGACTTTATTGGGGTGAAGCGCTGTATGTAAGACAGAACATGCAGTATTTCAGTGCAGTGTGGTGCAAATGTGTACTAACATGCTGAATGGGAGTTAGGTTAAGCTTTAATTTAAAACATCTTAAAAGTTTTCTTTTTGTCTAATGAAACTGCACAGAAAGGGAAGATCAGTGTTTTTATTGGTAGGATTCTTTTTTTGGGCGATATTTTAAAAGTAAAATATTCATGATAAATCATGAATTCACTAGTTGATCATTATTTATCTTGCTGTTTTGAGTAGAAATTACCATGTTGGGCAAGACAACTGTGGAGGAGGGATGGAAATTAACTTGGTAGTGCAAGAAAGGAGCTTATCTAGCTTGTCTGGAATGAGGCTTTCCTCCCTAGGGAACCTGGAAACATTAAAAAAAGCTGTCACTGATAGGGAGAGAGGTATTGCTACTCTTTAAATTCTCTATTGAGTCATCTTTAAACCCTTTCATCAATTGTAATTTATTATTTTTTATTGTCTTAACCCATAACTAGGAACCTTAACTCTGAATTTTCATTGCTTTGGAATAAGTATTTTTGCATGTTTGGGTTTTTTTTTAACCTGTAAACTGGTGCTGATCTAGATCAGGAGTATGAATCTGCATAAATATATATATGTGTATATATTAAAAATATAGTAGGTAAGAAAACGGTCACAAAACTCACTGTGGCAAAACTTCTTATAATTTTCAGATGGTGCAGACAATGATTCCGAAGTCATGGAGAGCAATGAAATTCTACTTTACTACCGTGTACCAAGAAATATGGGTTGGTGTAGCATTAACAGCTTACGCCTATTACAAAATTTCATATGGTGGTAAGTTTCACATTATAGCCTTGTTTAGATATTACTTTATTGTTAAAGTTTATAGATGAGAATATCCTGAACAGTTAAAAAATCAAAATCGCCAGCAGACAAGAAATTAACACCCTTACTTAAGGCTAGGCCTTTCCTATAAAAATTCAGGAGTTTTAACATGCTCAGTGTGGAAGGCTACACTAACAAAATACTCAGATGGCAGGATAATTGTACTTATATTATGAAGATTAGGTTAGGTAGGAATTGGTTTTAAAAACACACATCTCGCCTGCATCATACAGCCAGAGGCTTCCCCTGTAAATGTGTCCTGAAGAGGAATGTAAGGCTGTTCTGGACTAGAGCTTATTTTGAATAGAATTTTTTGTTAGGATTGTTACGGTTTTGAGTTTTTGCTCAAGACTCGCAAAAAATACAGTTTGTAAAATGTTTTCCCATGTGAACTCGTGAAAGTAAAGCACTGTAGTTTATTTCGGGCTGATGCACCTTAAAATGTGAGGTACATCACTGAATATTAAAATGTGTGTTACTTGGTGATATTGGATCACATTATCAGAAGAAGAAACAGAACATCTAATGTAAAAATAGCAAGTTTGAGTAGACCACGTTCCTCCAAGCAGAAAGGGTACAGCACATCATGGTGTCTTAAAGCTCCCGTTCTCCAAGTCAGGTTATGCTGAAAAGAACCAAGTCAAACCCTTTACTAGCTGTCATGAACAATTTAATATTAAACTATAGACAAACTTGACAGGGAAAGAAACCCTTCACTGTGGGAATGGGTGAGCAGTATTACCTCAGCATTTCTCTAGCTCTGTCCAACAGTGTATCCAAAATTGTTATGCTACACTGACAAGCTTCAGTAAATGGAAGTATTGAACAGCCAGAAAGAAAAAAAATAGTTTAACTTTTGCTTTAACTTCTTATATTTCAAGGAGAATTAAAAATTGACAGACTGTTGCAAGTTTGTTTTCATGTCATGCTAGTGTTATTTCCATTTATGATTTAGATAATGCATGTAGTAGTATAGGGTTTTGAGGGCAAAACCGTGATATGGGGCAATTGTACACTAAGCATTATTTTTAAATGAAAATAGCTCTTAACAGCTGTAGCCCTTTCCGCAGTTTGGGGGGAACAGCTTTGCAAGTAATACATATATTTGTGGAATAGTATGTTGTAGAATAACAGACTGGAAGGAATCTCTGGAGCTTACCACATCCAAACCACTGTTCAAAGCAGTTAGATCAGGTTGCTTGTGGCTGTATTCATAATTCAACTTAGTATTTCCAAGGGTGGAGATGGCACAACCTCTTATGACTGTCTTCCTTACAAATAATTTTTTCCATCTATTTTTTTGTCTGATCACTGAATCAGTATTTTAGGAGAACAATTACAAGGTAAATGTAAAGTAAGCTATTTTACTTACAAACAAAGATTTTCAAGCAAACTGGTTTTTTATGACTTCAGTTTACATCCATATGTTGTGAATGTATATATCCATGTATTATGTAAAATAGTACCATTCGATATATGTTTTTTCTGCGTTATAGTAGCAGTCTTGATGGCTACAATTCCTAAATGCATAGAGTCTTGTTTAATTAAAAACAGGCAACTTTTTAAAAAAGTAAACATTTCTAAACACATACCATGGAAAGTATGTGTTATACATTTTTCAACTCTTGTTCAAGCTAAGTAAGTAAATCATAAGCAGTATAATCTAATTTATCTGCAAAAAACAAATAGGAAATATTTTTAAACTGTTATTGTTCAGCTTGTTTTTGTCTTTTTTTTTTTTTATTTTTCCAGGTAAAAAAGCAGTAACAGATAGTAAGTATTAAATATCTAATACCCTGTTGTATTTTTTAAATGAGTGCAGTAAAAATTAGCATATTTTATGTAAGTTTGGGGGGAGCTAAGTTATGCATTTATAAAAATGTTAAGACTACTTCAAAATATGTAGTTTTATCGGTGGTTTTATAACCTAGAAACATCTGTGAATCTGCATAGATGTTATCTCTGTCTTAAATTGTCTTTTGCATAGGTTTTTGGAGTAGAATGGAAGGTGTGTGCCTTGACTTTGAGGGGGGATTCTCTTAAATAATAGTAGCAATCATTTAATGGAATTACTTAAGTCAGCAAAATCTCAACAGTTGCTGCTATTTTAGCTGCCAAGAAACTAAGAAGTTTAAGCTTGTATTTTGAATTTGTACTTTTACACCTGCAATAAAGTATTTAGATATTTATGAACAGTTTCTCTTAGCATCACATTGGAATTCAGTTTTTCATGAGCTGTGGTATTTTAGTTGACTTTATGCACCATAGCTCATTTGTGCCCAGTTGATTTTGTATATGCAAACATTATTTATATTTTTAAATGTGTAATTAGTGAAAATATTGCTTAATAGACAAGGGTAATAGCATAAATAAACTCTAATTTAGAAATAACCATATGAAAACTAAGGAAGAGAGAATGTTTACCAATAATAGTGCTTTACAACTTGCAGAAGAGGATTATTAGTATGGGCAAGCTGACGTATGTAGTTTGAAGGTTTTGTTTTATTTGACAGAACAGCTGAATCCACCAGTTCTTGTGCTCCGATGTAGATATAGTTGTCTGTTCTAGGTTCTGAACAACGTTCCTGAGTTGATTTGTTTGAACAGTCTAAATCATGTCTTTGTTTCAGAGTCCTCTGGTGCTGGCCATCATTAAAGACCTCTTCTTGGGAGTTTGAATTTGGTGGTTCGTCATCTTGACTGTAAATGAAGCAAGTTACAACCATAGGGAAGTTAACGCTAAAACTGTACATGATCCATCTGTTGTAATTAGAGAAAGAATAAATGCATTGAGCAACAAGGAATTAAACATGTTGGACTAAGTATACTGGAGTCTATTGTTAACCTACTTTTTAGAATAAGTGTTTTCTGCAGTTCCTCCAAGTTCCACATTAAACTACTTTCAGTAGTACTTTGAAGACAAACAGATTTCTATAATTAAGCTTTGTAATAGAATTGGCCAACATTTCCTACAATAGCATTAAGTCTCTTTTTCTATTAATATGTTCTTTTTGGCTAGAACTTTTTAAATACTCCATTTATTTTTGAAGTGTCATTAAATAAGATGTGAAGTGTGAGGGCTTTATTCTTAGCTTTTTTGTGAACTTGCAGTGCAGTAATTAAGTGTACAAACCTTACAATTTTTTAAGTACTGCAAGGTTTAAAAGCAGAAGCGGTATTGTTATTAAAACAGCATGCTAAATGTTTACCAAAGTTTTTAAAGAGCATGTTATTGGCAACTATCTTTTTTGTCCTATGAATTCAGTAGAGCTAAGGAATTATTCTGGAAGCCTCTTCCCTTTACAAAGGAGTAAGTAGTAACCTGCCCATATTGTACAAGAAAATTGATATTGAATGGGCCCTCATCAGCATTTTGAGCTTTTGAAAATCTCAGAATTTACAGGGAATAATGAAATCGTGCTGTGGCAGCAGTTAATATCAGCATAAAGAAACCGTCAACTGACTTCAAGGAGTTTTCCATTTTTCCTGAAGATTTAGAGGTAATATATGTATTACTAGGACGGTTCATTAGTGGTTTTTGCAAATAGCTGTTAAAATAACGCCATAGCTAGTATTATATTTTGGAGACTCTAGGAGCCTATACTATCTTACAAAAACCAGTTTTCAGAACTCTATGTACTGAATTCTGTACCAAGGATACATAGGGTATAAAACCAAAACTGGACTTCATGTCATGTTTTGTTTAAATTTAGCCTAATCTACTTCTGAGAAGATTAAGATGCTTAAGTCATTTTAGTGACTTAATGCTTACGTACATCTTTTTAACTGCTTCACTGAAACATCTTAAATCTTCCAGCTTGATTAAAGTTTTGTTTTCCAGTCTCTCTGACTGCAGCATCTGGCCATAACTTAAATATTTTTTATTGGAATACTCAGGAGCTTGATAACCTTAGCTGCTGATGGTAAGCATTCCAAACACTATATTGCCTTCAATTTCTTCAAATTATATAGTTAATACTTAAACCTGCTATGAGTAAATTACCAGTCATATTTCTTTTCTACAAAAGGCAAGTATAGCATTACTCAATTTGAGAGGAATAGGTGGCCTCTCATGCATTCTTGACGTTTCTTGAACAGTTTTTCTTCTTGTTGCATCTTCCATTGAAATGTTTTAGCTGTTACTTCCATCATTTTTATATGGGTTTTTCAGTGTTTCCTCACTGCAGAAGAAATGAATGAGAAGTAGAAAGAACTATTTGTTTCTTTACGTAAAACCAAAAGCATGCAGAAGGGAATAAAAACTAGAAAAAAGAGGAACTTCAAATGAACATATATTAGGCCAGTGTTGATTACAGGGTGGGTCAGAGTTGTGGTATAGCTAATAAGTGGTTCAGATTGAAAAATTATGCCAGGCAAGGAACTCTATGTGCATTTATAATGCAAATTTATGATCACTAAGTTATAGTCCCTATGATACTACACATACTTCAAATTACCTGCTTTAGTGGTTTTCCAATTACAGAGCTGAGGAAAACGAGCTAGGGAAAAAACATTAATCACTGCAGGATTTGCTTCACCGGAGCTAGAACCTGGCACACTGGGACTGAACTACCTCAGTGTGCTGTCTGATCGCCTAGATGTTAACTGAAAAGCAAGAGGAGCTTCTGCTAACCTGCCCTTGAAACAGCACTGTTAACTGCACCTGTAGGTAAACTTAACCTACTTCAACTTTTAACACTGCTTTATATCTGACTTGATTTTCTAGTAGGGAAAGAAAGTACATACGGGTAGCGATGTCTGGGTTAACAAAAGCTACAATTTCTAGTGAAACACTGCTATCTGCAACTGGTTCTTCCATTAGTGTATCTGTCAAATTTCTATGAAGGTTGCAGAATATTCTTTCCTGTTTGTGATCCTTACCACACACGTCTGCAAAAGGTAAGGGAAGTAAAACTGGTGGTTATATATAAATAGGTTTTGAGGTTTTTTTAACTTGAGTAGGATATAGGAGGAAATTAATGTTTAGTCAGTGGCTTGACTCAAAAGCAGAAATAAACACACCCATAATGTGTAGCCTCTATAGTAGTCTCTGTATATTTTCTGCCCCTCTGCTGAAACATACCAGGAAGTATAAAAGACAATAGAGGAAAGTTAGCTAAGGCATTATAAGAGGTATTTCTTACTCAGTTAGGTGTGGAAGGAGGGATCAGTTTTCTTTGCAGCACTGGAGTGTAGCCTGAGATACAGAAGAATTGCAAAGGAGTACACTTGAAGTAAATACTCTTTGCCCTTTTTTCTAATTTAGCTAAGGAGATTTGAAAAGTAATTTAAACGAAAAAGGTTTCTTGTTCCAGGTAAGTGTCTATATAGACAAGCTTCAGCTCCTGAACAAACCCATTTTCTATGCAAATGACTCTTTAAGATCAGAGCTTTAATCCATGGAGGTAATATTCATCCTGATTCACAGTTAAACACTGGTGGGGGAAATACTGCTCATTGTTAGATTATAATATTTCCATTTAGCTGCTGCCTGTTTATATTGCTGATGTTTCTAAAACGAGGATTACCTTTAAACTTTGTGTTGTAAAATAGTTCAACTGCATTTTTCATTTGTTGCCTCTGACAAGGCATCAGCAGTGACAAGTCTGACTGTTTACTGCCTTTGCACTGTTAGTGGAACAGCAAAGTCCTGTATGAGTTGAAAAGCCTCACCTATTTCCTGATTTTTGCTGTGGCACTGCTCTAATTTTTTTTTAATCAGTGTGGAATATGAAAGCACAGCAATAGGGAGCTGTATTAATAATGACAATGCTAGTGCAAGATGCAGTCTTTTGCAGTACAAGTACTTCTCTGTTTGCCCCTCCACGCTGGATCTTACTTCTGGCCAGGATTTCCCATTGTGGAGCTCTGAGATTTCTAGAACATTTTCAAGTGTCCTACAAATAGGAATCTTGAAGTATCCCCCGCATGACAGTAAAGTATTAATAGGATACTCTAGGTGAGTAGCAAAATAGTCAGAGCCAAGGAAACATGAGTCATGGGGACCAACCCACTTAACCTCTATAATGGCTAACTTGGGGGGGGAAAAAACCTAATGTGTATTCATTTTAATTGGGAGGGTGAGTAAAGTTGCAGGAAATGATCTAAAGTAACCGAAACAGCTGAACTAGTCTCCTGTTTATCTGAATCACGATAGCAAGCCACTGTTTGAAGTACAAATGCAGCCTGATACAGAGTTGGTATGTGTATTGTTACTTTCGGTCCCCAAGGAAGGAAAACAATCAGGTGCTTGTTAGACACAGGTGATTATGTGTGACATCACCACCAGATGGCTGAAATGAAACTGAGGACATCAATGTGTGGAATCTGTATTGTTTCATTCACGGAAATCTGTAAAGCTACTAGGAAGGAAAGAATAGTAAGGAGATTCCCTGAGGCATTACGTATGCTGGTTAACAATTTGGTCAACGTTGGAACAAGAAGTAAAATATAGTGCTTGAACAGCAAGTTCTTCATACTCTAATTCCATGACCTGTAGCAACTAACCTTTAGCAGCTAATGCTCTCTGCTTTAAGCACATAAAGCACTCTGATTTGGTAATTTATGAAGAACTTGTAAACAAGAAATTCCTGTACTCTCCTCCACTACTGCAGGCAAACTGCTTGGAAACAACTACTCTCCTCTAACTGAAAATGAACTGGCCACCCCAGGAATGGATTATTTGGAAATTTGAATTAAATTATGCTAAGGGTATTATGATTTCTTTGGTTGTGGTTTAACCGTATGAGTACTCTGACAGGTACACCAGCTTGTGGAGTAAACAACCTCCATACCACAGTGCCTTGCTCCTCAGTGGTGCTGATACAGCTATTTGTGAATCAGATCAGGCATTTTTTCATAATTTTATAGGGGGGTTCCATCTAAAATAAAAATTAAAAGTACTCAGGGTTTTTTTCTGGTTTAATTTGGATCTTTCTCCTGATCCTGTTTACAGCAAAGCTGCTTTATAACTTGCATTACCACAACTGCCTTTTTTTTTTTTTTTTTCAGAAAAGCAGCAGAAGAATCAGAATTTCTAGCTTCCCACTCTTCACCCAGCTTTTCTAAGTCATTGTGTCCCTTGCAATAATGTAATTCAAGTTTCCTCCTCATACCAAGCTACACACATGATAAAAGTAGTGACTCTCTTGTAAGACCTGTCATCATGGTCAACACGCACAGGAATAAAAAGAATGCAGAACTCCACCCTGTATGCAGATCAGGAAAGTCAGCTTGTGCTTCAGCAAAAAGGCTGAACCTTGCTTCCTTACTCCATGACAGCAGACTGCTTTCTCAAGTTTATAATACTGCTTAATTAATTAGGAAAAAAGAACAAACAACTAAGTAGGGAACGGGGAAAACAATTTTAGCCCAATATCTTAATGCTCAATATTTGCAGGAAGAATACATTCAGTAATAAAGGATAAACTTGGTAGTAGTTCTTCATTGTCATAAAAAGGATAATGCACTTTTAATTATTGTGACCCTAAAAAACCTAAAGTAAATTTCCTGAATTGACATGGCCTTCAACTATTTTATATCTGTATCATCACAGTAACTTCTGCTCCCTGCTGGAACAGACAGTAGAAACTTCTTGAGAGCTAATGAAGTGTGTTTGCTAGGAAATGATAATAAGGATTCTGTGGGTGGTGGAACTAACAGCAGTGTACTGAATGAACCCCATCTGTGATGACTACTTCTGCCTACACAGATTTTTCCTGCAGTATCAGTTGTAGTTTTCATTTCTTGTTTTAACCTGTTGTGTTTAGCATGCTTTTGATAATACTAACAATTACTGTAATTAAGGGGAAAATCTTTAGGTATGAAGTTGAAACTTGTGAGATATTTCATATGGAATGCTATATAAACAAACAAAATGGCAACAACTAAACAGTGAATAGAACCAGCATATTATGGGAGGAGAAAGTAAGGATTGATAAAATTGATTAGAATATGAATGGGCATTTGACACAGGACCAAGAATACAGGGAAAGACACCCATTTTAGGAGGGCTAACCAAAAGCATTTCCACTTTTGGAATTAACTCTTTTTTATCTTCAGTATATGTCTAAAGAAGTCTCAAGATGTGCTTACTTGCAACACTATTATTGACTCTTTACTCTTGATGATTCAGGTATCGCTTTTAATTTAGTGTACTTGTACAGAAAAATAACCTTGTTGAAATTCTCAACATTACAGTTCTCTCTATGCTTCTTATGTTATATTCCACATATCACATACAGCTTGAAAGCAGATTCTTTTGGTCTCATTTAGGACCTCAGGACACTTGGAGACATACCAATTTTAACAAAGGTTCTGACTCTTGTTTCAGTAAACACTGAGACATAAATACTTTCAGCATACTTTGATTTAGTTAATTCTTTTGGAGTAATGCAACTAGAAAAGGAATCTTGCCAAAAATATTTTTACTTTGCTTTCAAATTATGTATTCTTATTAATGCTAACTATCAGACCTCTTTTAATTAGTAGCCTTAATTTAAAAATATGTCCTCAGGCCTGTCTAGAAGGACAGAAATGGAAGGCAAGAAAAAAGTGAAGAACTTTAACAGAGCAATTGGAAGAAAAAGAGGAAATATTCAAGTCACTTTACCTTGTGTTGTAGCTTGTCCTTTTATAGAATAGAAATATTGGGATGGATTTGAGACATAAGCAATAGACAAATGTTTAAAGTATCATCTAATCATCCCAAGCAAGTAGGTTATTATTGTCTGTACTCCTCCATGATGGACATACTCCTTTCCAGTCTTTCAAGGTTCAGCTGCATATTACGATACCTTTGAATAAATCAACCTAGAACAGATTATGAATGTACCGACGATGCATTTTCTACTGCCACTGTTTCTAGCGCTTTTCACGAAATCATTTTTAGTAGGGTTCCATCATTGCCTTGTACATTTTCCTCTACTGTTGATGTTCTGTTTATGCAGCAAAGAATTGCAGTAAACCTTGTCCTAGGATCACAACAGTAAAAATTACAATTATTCAGAAATATGTTTCTGGAAGATTACACTTAGAAGCAAAATCAACTTGTCTTATCAATGTTCCCACGACTAGAACATCATTACTTTATCTGAAAAAGCAGTATTTATACAAACAGAACGGATGACATTTAAGCATCAGTAAGGCACAGAACCAGTATTTTTGTTTATAAAATGGAAAAAACATAATTGCAAACATCTTTAGTTACACCTGCTGATAAGATTATATGAGTGCAGCTGCTGTTCTCTAAAAACGCGCTATTAAAGTCTAACAAAAACTCAGATTCACAGTAAGTTATCTACACCTGTGTAGAAGATAGGCACACTCTGAAATGATCACTTAAAAGTTTGGGGGGTTCATATAATATATATACACACACACTTATTCTTGAAATCTCTTCAGCGATTCTCAAAAACACGTATGTGACTCTCTGAATCATGGCTGAGCTACCTGACAACCCTTTTAGACTTACAGTAACAAATCAAATGGCTGGACTCCCATCTTAAAAGATGACACATCATTTTCCTCAATGTTAGCAAAGTGATACACACAAAATTTAAGTGGCCTATTAAAAAAAAGGAGCAAAGAGTGAAGGATTGACTTGTTACTTTATCCCCTCAGTAATTAATGTTTCAACTAATAACCCATCCTCTAGCTAGTGACAGATATTTTCACTCATCCTGGGCATATTAAAAATGAAGAAAAAAGATTTTTGAGAGCCCAAATGGTTATAAGCCTAAAGACACAAGCAGAGAGAACTTTCCCAGGACATTTTGTTTTCTGCCCACCTTTGAGTTTATGGTTTCATCATTAAAATTACAGGGGAGCAGAAGAAGATTTTCCGTCTGTAGAAACAATGGCACACAATCGGTCTTAGAGAGTTATATCTTCTCTAGCTACAACATAAATTAACGATACCTATTAGTGTTAAGATTTTTATGAGTGTATAGCAACACATTCCAAATAAGGCCATAGCATTCTCCAGCAAATACACTCTTTTACATCGTGTGTATTGGGTTAAGCATACAATTTATGTTATCATTTAAATAAATTACATCTCTAATCTACTAAATGCAGGGCTAAAAAACATGATGTATCAGACAGTCAAATCCCTAGAAGTGTACATGGCTATGCTATACACAGATCATATGGCTTCACTCCTGCTTGAATTATTATACTCCTTTTCAGAGTGATGCAGTGAGTGGATTGTGCTATGGAAAATTTAGAACATTAGTCATCTAGTCCAGCATACATTACTTAGAATATTACAAGGTAGTGGTGAAAAAGTATCTTTCTCCTGTTCACGTGTCTCAAATAATGTATACAAAATAGACATCAAAGTTCAGATTATTATTTACAGATATCACAACAGGTTTGGTGGGGTTTAAAGGCATTGGCTGTATATGAATTCAAACAGGGCAGCGTATGACTATTGTTTGGTATGAATTCCTTATTGTTGCAGCCTTAGTAAGTCAACTTGATTCTGGATTGAGAGGTTAATTAAGGACACAGAAACAAAATACCTTTCCTTTAAATACACACACTTGCTTTACAGGGTATTTCACTAAAGATGTTAGGCTACCCTCTGTGAAACTCTCCTTGAAAAACTGAATATTTTTGTTTGTATCGTCAGTTACACAGCATTGCACCTGCAAATAACTGCCTGGCAAGTTAGAATTACTTCCATGACTCAAGTTCTAAAGTTGCTTACCTACTCGGCCAGTTCCTCCCGCATTACAGCAAATGCAAAATGTAATTTTTGAAAGGAGTTGTATTCTCTAATAAAGTAACACACTTCTTCATTTACAAAAGATACATTAATTTTTTCTATGAATACACAAAAAAAAAAACAACAATGCTTCTACCCACACTCACTTATTATTCTGCCAGTTGTGAGGAATTCCATCCCAACTGTAGCCATCAAAACTCTGCTCTCTAATCTGAGCCAGTCATCCAGGCTCCATCTTTAATCAATAGAGGCACCTTCAAAGACCAAGAGGTTTAGATAGTGGAATGAGTATCCCAGCATGGAATGAATTGCCTGCAGAACTGCCTCTCTCTCTTCCCTCCCCATCCCAGTTTATCTATAGAAGGAGCCCAGATGACTGACTGAGACTACATGCCTAACTTCTAGATTACTAAAGTTGGGTAAGATGGATCCCACCCTCTATGTTGTACCTCGGAGACTTTTTCTTCATGGCTAGAAATAGGAGTATGTGTTATTTAAAATTATGCCACGTGAAAAGTGTTAAATTAATTTAAAATAAATTCTTAAATTCATTAATTAAAAATAAAAATTACTTTCATGTGACACCTCCAAAGCCTGAAAACATTCTCCTATGCTCCAGAAAAGCATCTTAACAAGTTAATGCAAAATATGGATCTGAGAAGGTAGGAAAGTTGATTTTCCTCCTTTTGTCTATGCATAAAAAGAAACAGGAGAGATTCAGACCTGGTACCTTTGAAAACTTTAAAAAAAAAAGATACATTTCAAAATCTCACTAGAAGATACTGTAAAAAAAAATGTAAGTAAGAATTGAAACTTCATCAGGAATATGCTTGAAAATCTCATTAGTCTCCTACCTGTACCTTTGGGAATCTCTGCTTGTCCAAAGTATAACGTTGTGCGTGATCAAATAAGAGGTCGGCCCATTTAGTAACTGTAGTTAATATCCCTTTTTTCAACAAATCTGGGCTAAATACAAAACATATCTTGATAATTTTTCTCTTAAGCCCCCATAACTTTCAAGTATTTCACCAAAACACTAAAATGATAGATTAAACAATTCAATCAAATTTCAATTTCTAGCTAAACAGGAACTCAGTACAAATCTCAAAAGCTAACCATAATAAGCAGTAATTCCTCATTTTTTGATGTTGTAAGTTGAATAACTGTCTGTTAAGCTATAGGGGCTTCGATTTGTAAAATTAAATAGTATTGCTCTGTTTTTTCTAAGAACCAAGAGGAGCATAAAAGGTTCTTGCATATCATGTTTTAATACTTGGTACCAACAAATAAGCAAAAACCCTTTCCTTTAGAAAAAGGCCAAAAAAATTAGATCATCTATCACAAAGGAAACGTGTTAGGAAGCAAATAATTTGGATCTGGCCTTATCTGCTTCCGTAACCAAATTCTCTTACCTTATCTTCTTAGGCATTCCTCAGCTCGTGACTGCTTTCACACAACCTCACTAATCTAAGACAGCTAACTTGTAGATATCATTGGCCCTTAAACCAAGCAACATAGCTTCTACAAAGTCAGACCAGTCATTAGGTATGGAAATGCATGGGCAATGGGAAAAAAAAACCCATTCTGCATTATTATAAGTGACCATTTTTCTGCTTACAACAAACAAAACATTTGTAGATATTCCAAGTTGGATTGATAAGATTTTATAATGGCTGCTCTGTCTCTTAGTCAAGGGAGCTAACAGAGTCGTTCCCAAAACAATTCTTCTATTAAGAGGATGTAAGGGTGTTTTTTTTCACACCTCAGGTGGAGTTTTAAGTCTTATGCTTTGTAGATATTGGTTATTTTTTTTTCCTCTCCTCACTTTAATGGGAAATGGAGATGAGAAGGGATAAGCCAAGCCATTTGTTTTTGTTGTTTTTTTCTTTCTTCAAGGGAAGCAGAAACATGAGTAGGAACAGACTTGCATACAAAGTAAGTACTCTACATTTTGAAGACATTTCCTCTTAGTGCACAGTATCCAGTCTGTCTGGTTGCTGCATTGGTGGAACCTGCATCTGCCAAAAGCAATGCAGGGTTGACAAACTTTTACACTGGAGGCCATTATTCCAATAGAGGCATTGCATGGAGGAGTGCCTTCCTTCCCAGTAGCAACTGTCTACACCATATTCTCCCAGTTTTCATTGTCAGTATTCCTGCCATTGCAATAGAAAAGTTAAAGACTTACACAAACAATACCTAAGCTCCTCTAAAAAACTTCCTAAGTTCTAACTTTTTTCCCTATTAGCTGAGAAGTGTCAGGATGTTCTACGAACACAGTAACAGAGGCTGGAAACCAGCCATGGACTGGAACGGCTGAAGCACTGGGTACGTCCGTGTATTTTGTGGATCAGGATTTGAGACTCACAGCAATATGAAATTTGTCTACATCACGTGTTGCAGTGCTGCCATATGGTGATGTTTTCACTTATAGTTGAGCTTGACTTCTTCCAAGCTGTTAACTTTCATATTGCTGTCGCAGTGCTACAGAATGGGACACCAGAACACACAGAGACCAAACCCTAGTTTCAGACAGGAGACCAGATCTCTTGGGAGGCTGATGCCAGGGTCCTGGACACAAACCGCATCCCTCCTGCTGCGAAAGACAGTTCTGTGCCTCAGACAGATCAAAAAAAGTGTGATCACGGGAGGTGATTCTGCCCCCTCTATTCTGGTCTTGTGAGACTCACTTGGAGTACTAAGTTCAGTTTTGGAGTCCTCAGCACAGGAAGGACACGATCTGTTAGAGTGAGTCCAGAGGAGACCACGAAGATGATCAAAGGGCTGGAGGACAGGATGAGCAAGTTGGAGTTGTTCAGCCTGGAGAAGAGAAAGCTGGGAAGAATCCTTAGAGCAGCCTTCCAGTACTGAAAGGAAGCTACAGGAAAGCTGGGGAGGGGCTCTTTATCATGGAGTGCAGGGATAGGAGGAGGGGGAAAAGGTTTTAAGCTGAAAAAGGGGAGCTTTAGCTTAGATATTAGGAAGGAATTTCTTCCTAATACGGGTGGTGAGACACTGGCACAGGCTGCCCAGGGAAGCTGTGGATGCCCCCTCCCTAGAACTAACTGTTCAAGGCCAGGTTGGACGAGGCTTTGAGCTGCCTGGTCTGGTGGGAGGTGACCCTGCCCACGGCAGGGGGCTTGGAACTGGATGGGCTTTAAGGTGCCTTCCAACCCAAACGATTCTGCGATTCCATGATCGCACACAGCGCAGAAGGCGAAGGGACGGCACCGCCAGGGCCGTGACGCTATCCCAGCACCACAGAGCATCCCCACACCGGGCTCTGCTTCCACCAGCCAAGCGCAGCTCTTGGAAAGCGATCTCCCCGTGCCCCCAGCTGCCCCACATCCACCACCGCCACTCTCCACTACCACCCCAGGGCCCTTCTCGCTGCTCCGCGCCCCGGCGCGCTGCTACAGCGCCCGCACGGCCGTGGGGCCGCGCCCCGCAGCTGCATTCCCCGCATTCCGGGGGCAGAAAGCGTTCCCAGCGCCCTGCCCTTTCCTCCACCTCCGCCCAGGGGAAGAAGCACAGCACTGCAACGGGATGCGGGAGGGGAAGGGGCACAGACGAGACCGGGGCCTCGGCAGAAACCGGCGGTAGGAGATCCAGACGAAACACGGGGGGGAGGGTAAACGGAAGGGTCGAGGGTCGCCCGCGGCCACGCGACTCACCCCGCCTCCGCTTCCACCACCACCAGGCGGGGCCCGCGCGCGCCTCCCGCCGTCCCGGCTCGGCCAATGGGGACGCGGTGGCGGTTTTACCCCTGCGTGGCCGGCGCGGAGCGGAGCAGGAAGCGCCGCGGGAAGTCAGGCAGCGAGGCCGCCGCGCGGAGCAGCAGCTGCAGGAGGAGGAGGAGGAAGGGGTTGGGTAGCCCGGCCGCCGCCGCCTCCTCCTCCTCTTCCTTCCGCCCGCTGCGGGGAGGCACCTGTCACAGCCGCCAGGGCGAGCTGAGAGGCGGCGGCGGCGGCGGCGGCGGCGGCGGCGGCGGGAGAGGGAGGCCCGGCTCGGCTCGGCTCGGCTCGACGCGGCCTCGGGGCGGCTGCGGAGATGATGCCCGTGAGTGTGGCAGGGGCTGCGCCGGGACACCTCGCTCTTCCTGCGAGGCTGCTGTCATCGCGTGTAGCCGGAGCAAAGGGCGCGGGGCTGGGGGCGCCGCTCAGCGACCCCCGGCTGCCCGGGAGGGTCACGCGACCCGCTCCGGTGGGGGGCCGTTCCCCCTCTCCCTGACCCCGTGACAGCTCGGGGGCCGCGTCCCCCCTTTCTTCCCCCGACTCTGCCCCCGCGCTCTCCCGGCCCCCCCGGCTCAGCCCCCGGCGGGGCTCCCCCGCCCCCCTGCTCGGGCAGACGGGTGCCCTGGCGGGGGGTGTCGGTGTTTATGCACTGCGGGGTGGGCTTGCTCGGTTTGTTGTGGTTTTTATTCTCCCAACGCCCGTTTTTCTCGGCGCCCGGGAGCGGAGGCTCCGGTTGTGAGGCTGGAGCGGCGGCTTCACCTCAGCCCGGCCGCCTCCGAGGGACGCGCTGGGGGTGCCGCTTCTTTTGTGAACCCGGGGCTTATTTGCGGAAGGCAAGAGTTTTCATTTCCCCCCAAACAGCGGTGATTGTCTCCTGTGACAGAACCTCTCTCCGTTTCCTTCCCCTCTGCCTCCCTCCCCCTTCCCTATGGGATGATGCAGTGGCCAGGGCAGAGTTGTTCCTGATGACTGTTCTTTTCATGGCAGGATCCTCCGAGACTGAGTAATAAACAATCTCTTTCTTTTTTTGTTGATTCCGTTCAGATTATGTTTGATCTCAAACGTGGATTTAAGAGATACTCCATACAAGGGGGTGTCTCCCGTGTTTTCTCCTAATTCCAGGAGAAATGAGCTTTTTATTTACAGTTCCTCTGCAGTGTTTGAATCCGAAGCACTGCAGCAGAATGCTTTTTGGTGAGAATATTGAAGACAGCTTTTACAGAATGCTCTTGCTCTGACTTTGATTCATGGCTGAAAGGAGGAAATAAGTAGCTCAAACTAAATGTGAAATTTCGTATTGAAGAGTACAGACAGTGGCTAAAAACCCGGTATTGTGACAAGCCTTTTAACATGATGGCCCCTTTAAGTTCCAACGGCGAGGTACCCAAATATTCCACTGATACTGTATAAGAATCTCAGTGCATTAGGCACGCTAGAAACCAGCAACACAGTTCTCTGAGTTACAGACTTGTTCCATAAACGTATGGATGTTACCTTGTAGAAACAAAAGCAAGGTGACTGTCAGCTTTTTCAGCTTCCATGGCAACTTGGGTTATGCTTTATATTTGTAAAATTCTCATTGCAAGCCTACCATACGAAGGCAGAACAAACATGTTTGCTTCCCATTACTTAATAACCCATGTATGGATTTCAGGCGAACATCATAGTGCAGTGATTAACTTGTTATAAAAAGTTGCTTAGTTTTTTTTACCTATTTGAGTGTTTCTGCAAGTGTTTCCTTTTACCTTCACAGTTGTTTAAATGCAGGAATTGTTTGTGCTTATTGGAAGGTGTTGTAAGATATGGACTTTTTACTGTGTTTTTGAAGCACACTTCAAAGCATTTTTAATACTGACGGCTGAATTTTAATAAAAACAAATTACCTTAGTGCAGTGGTGATAATGTTGAAGAGTAAAGGTTACCGAGTCTGAATCCTAAAATAATAACCATTTTACTTTTCTGAAGAACTTTTAGATGCTGTTATGGACAGTCTGTCATAAGGTAGCCAGGAATACATGTATTTAAAATTGACACTGTGATAGTGCCTTTAGTCTTCCAGTTTTTCATCCAAGCTATTGTATTTCTGGACTGCAAGGATGAGAAAAAAACCAACCCCATTTACTGGAATAATCAACATGTAATATCAAAATAATGTGAACATATGGCTGTAGAACTGGACCTGAGTTTCTTTTAACTAAGATCTTGTATTCTGAATAAGGAAAAGCTAGTGATCTAACCTGTTACTGGATGGAATTCCTTGAATTCATATTCATAGAAGCTTTTTTCGTCTCTAGTCCTGTTTTGTTTATAATTAACAGAAGTATATAATAGCAAGAGGAGAGACTTCAATAATATTAACCACTTGTTACAACGGTTCAGGTCTATCACTACAGTTTTGTGTCAACAAATTAAAATGAGATGTTATCAGATTTTTCTAGTTTCTTATGACTTGCATTTATCTGGTTTGAAGTTGAGAACATCTTTTGATGGGAATTTGGTTTTACATTCTGTACAACCTTTTGAAGAATGAAGTTGTATGTGAAGCATAGAAAATGGAATTATCTGTTTTCCTCTTTTCCTGTGTTTTGTCAGTGGTGTTTTTTTCCACATGAGACCCAGGGTTAATTCTGAGAGTTTTTTATCAGTTATGATTTCTTTTGTGACTGGGGTACCTCCCTCTCTTCAGCATTCTTTTCGCATTGTGTATAGTACTCTGTTTTTGGAAAAATATAAGAACTATTCTTGGTCCTGAACACAATTGGGTTTCAAGAACTAATGGTGATGTGGACTGCACTTTCCTCACATGTTGTTTTTAGGTTTGCTGACAAGGCACGTCTATCATAAACTCTTCCATTGCCTTCAGGACATGAGGCCGTGTGTATGGTGAGCTTATGATGCTACACTGAATATCATCTCTATTAAGGAACTTACTAGAAGAGGTGCTGTAAATGTGCCTTGAATATATAGTAGAGGTTTTTTTTACTGAAAAAAGGGTTAGTATTTATTACATTCTTAGAAGAAAATGTATAAATCCAGAACTATGAGATATACTTTCAAACAGGAAGCCTTTTGGGTTAAACCAGCCGTGGTTGTATTTTGTTTGCAAAAATATTATAGATGTGGCTTTCAGTCATGTAATCTGTAACCTCTTTGGAGGACCCTAATTATCTTTTTGTTGTTGTTTTCCTTTATTATTTTTCCCTTTATTCTGCCTCAGTAGGGTTTTTTAGTGGGACTTTAAATCTTGTTTTTGGAACAATGTTGGAAGTTTTTCTGTAAAGAATGCAATTAATGCTTTTTCTTATTGGATGGTAGTTCCAGAATTCCTTGGGCACTAGGGTGCAGATAAGAAAAAGCCACTTATGAGGAGCACTAGTTTCCTGCTTAAGAACAAATAGAGTGGAAGAAGGAACTGCTACAGCTGACAAGTATATAACACTTCTTATTTTTATATCTAAATTTTGGGTATCATTTCCTTACAGTATGTGTGAAGTAACATGTTATGCCAAAGGCAAAGAGTAATGTAGAGTCTGTGCACCATCATTAATGTGATAGGAGAGGTCATGGTAGAGGAATTGTAAGGAATTGTGATGTATTGAGCCTCTTGAGAGGAATAGTTACTATTGAATATTCCCCAAGCACCTGTTGCTGCAGAGCTTTTCTAGTTTTGCCTTTAACTTAATTGAGAGGAATGAGTAGCTGTGGGGTCACAGCCAGCATTCGTGTTTTTGGACACATCTGGAAGTAACCTTGTGGGATTTTGTGTGAGACTTTAGAGCCAAAGTCTTGTCGGACATGTCTGTCTTTATGAGTAGGCTTGAGTGGTTGTGTTTGCAGTTTTAATATAAGGAAAAGTGAAGATTTTGAGAGTGTGTAGTGATTTCTGTTTTGTTTTGGGTTTTTTTGGCTGGTTCATTTTGTGTGACACCACAGCTCTTCTCTAAAGATGATTGTGAAGCATATTTTATGCTAGACTGGACAATATACGAGTGGGTCTTGTATTACAATGTGCATGAATATCTTATTAAATGCCGTATATGTTCTTGACCTATGAAGACAGATGATGTGACTGAAAAAACACAAACCAAAAAGGGATATCTGCAGTAGTTATATTTGAATTAAGCTGTCTTCCAGGTGAATTAAGGAAAAGGTGTGTTTTGCTTTTTTTTTTTTCCCCCAATAAGGGTACACTTGTCACGTTTTCAGTCTAAACTCTTTCCCAGAAGATCTGAAGTGTATATTGCTTATTCCTAATTTAACAGCAAGGTCTTTTCCAATCAGTGTACACTTTCCTTTTCCCTTGGAAAGGCCGCTAATGATACAATTCTGAGTTGTATAAGTCTTAAAGGATGGTGTGTCACTTTAATACGCTTAAATTAGCATTAGGAATTTTCAGTGATGTTGAGATAAAATATATTGCAATTAATTCAGAGCTATGCAGTTATCAGCAATACTCATATCATCCTTGTTTTCTGAGTAAATCGGAACTGACTATAGAGAATAATTTGCAAGTTTATCAGCCATTATTAATGGAGTTATTTATTGCAACAAAGCTTAAAGGCCATTTTGTGTTTTTTCTGGATCATGTCACTTTTTTAGGGTGTTAGAATATGAACTATTCTATGATAAAAATAACTTCATCAGCTTTGCAATGTCAACAAAAAGCTACTCTTGATAATGGAGGATTTAAATATATTTCATAGATACGTGTGCGTTTTAATGAAACGTTTGAGAAATTTTTGAGGGAAAGGAAATTCGTTATTCATGTCTCTTCACAGACTGACATAAATAGGATTGTTGCCCATTGTGAATATTAGAGAGAATAAGTATTTGACAACTAAATTCTGTTCCACCAGATAGTTATGTTAATCTAACATTAAAATTTAATGTGAAATATATTATAAAAAAAGTTAACATATTATTTTATTGATATTAATATTATGTATAGCTGTGGAACAGCCCCCATTAAACTAAAAGGTGTCCATACATAGAATAAAGATGGTGCCTTTTTAAAAGAATTTAGAGTCTGATGCTTGGTATTAAAATCAAAGGTCGCATTTATTATCTTTTTAAATGTTCAGGGCTTTGTAGATCTTTTTTTTTTTTTCCTAAAGAGCTGAAGGCAGCTTCAAAAATAAAAAATAATTGTTGAGAATGGAGGTTTGGAGAAGCAAACGAATTATTGCCTAGCTGGGGAAAGGGAGGCGTCTTGCTCCCTTTCTATCATGACTCACTGTTGGAATTTACAAGTCTTATGTGTTTGTCTAAATTAAAAGCTTAGCATAGCCATACGTTAATTACTAGTACAGGCTATCTTAAATTACTTCGACTCAAACTGAATATGCTAGCCTGGGATACAGGAGGTTCATTCTTGGGCTTGTGTCAGACCCCAACAAAATGAGATTTATTTTTTTTTAAAATAAATTGTAAAATAATATTAGTTGATTTCACGTACCTTTCTTCACTTCCTTTATGGGCAGCTACTCCATCAGTCTTGAATCCTGTGTCACTGATTCTTACGTTGTAAGATTTTTAAGTAAATAAATATCATCAAGTATTAACTTTAACACTTCAAGATGGTACATTTTTCTGGCCGTTTGGAAATCTGTCATTAGAATTAATTAAACTTGGAAGCAGGTAATGATCTCCTATGTATTAGGCAGTACATCCGTGTAGTGTACTCGGTGTTTTGAGCTTCAGAAAGCATTTTTTTGACCGACAATAACAGAATTATATTGTGCAATAATAGGCACTGTCCTTCAGAAATAGATCTATGTAACAATGCTTACCAGGAGGACAAAGCATAAATTTTAGAGTATCTCAAAAGGTAAGCAAGAATGTGAGTTGTTCGGTTGCGGACAAGAATTATTTCAAACTTAAATGTTCAGTCACTTTACCAAGGTTTTAATTCACTCTATTTTTTTTTTTTTTTAATCTTGCTTAGAAGCAAGTACATGTAATCTTGCTTGTATTGGAGAGTGCAGGTTTATCCTTGTGGTGCAGTAGGATGTGGAGCAAGTGAATTCTTTTCAGGGTTGAGGTTTCACAATAGGGATGAGCTGGGTTAATCATTTCCTGGGGCTGGTGGAAGAGGCCGTTTCCTCTTCCTTATTGCTCAATCCCACCATTTGCTTTGAATGACTGCACTGCTTGTCTCAGTAAACTGATCCAGGTCACTAAAAATGTAAAAATTAATTTTATCCAAAAAGGAGATACATATACATGCATGTATATATGCATGTATGTATTTTGCCAGTCTAGTGCATTAAATCAGATTACCTTGGGGCTGTTGTGTTGTCTGTGTTTTTACAGGAGCAAATAGACCACTTGACTGAGATTGGTAACAGAGGAGGGGTTAGGGAAGTGGAATCTCTCCCTCTCAGTATTTTTGTTTATTCAGTTTAGTTTATTGTGGAGCTGCACCCCAGGTGACATATTTTGAATTTTCTTCTCTGGCTCTTTAGGAGATGAGTGGAACAGTGAAATGAAACTAAAGATCTTTGCGGTGCAGAAACATTGTTATGGTTTCACGAGTTTTCACATCTTTATTGGGTATCCAGTAATGCATTGTATTCCCTGAAACAGGAAAAAGTAAAGGATATTGGTTTTTTTGGTAAAATGTGTGGTCTTTGAGGAAATCCTGAGAAAGAGATGTAAAGTTGGGACCAAAAAAAAGGAAAAACAATAAAACTTAGGTGGCAGTTGCTAGTCTGCTTTCTTTTTTTCCCCTCACTTCGCAGTATTGCATTCCTTCTGATTTCTGTCCATTATTTCCTTACCCTCCAAGATTCCTAGCTCAATTTAGCCTAGTTCTTCACTAGTGGAAGTACAATTAAGATTTTTTTAGTTTCCAATTCATTGCTTTGCTTAGCAGCAGAGTTCTATTTATGTGTGAGGAGTCTGTAGCTATAAAACTATCTTATTTAAGGAATTCCAACTTCAGCAGGAAACGATCTAATCTAAACTTGTATATGTTGCATACACTGTATTTAACCTCTGTATCATATCTGCTCTCAGTTTGTCCTAAGAATTTCACACCATTAAACTATTGTTTATAAGTTGAGAATGGGGGGAAACCGAGGCTTCATTCTTGTGCAGGTGAAATTGACATAACTGCAGGGGCTGCTGCAGTCCTGCCTCTCTGCAGCCCCCTCTCTTGGATTGCTGCTGGTGTTTGGCCGATTCTGTGCTGAGATTTTTTCAGTGTGTGAACTCAGCAGGAACTTGTTGTTTGCCTTTTTTTTTTTTTTTTTGTGTGTGCCAGGGTACTTTTTCTGCCAGCTGAGCACACTGAAACCAAGTCGGTGCAGGGTAAGATAAGCACTGGAACCAGCACAAGAAAGGGTAGAAATGTGTAGATAGCAGGAAGTACATAATCATTTTTATACATTTAGGTTGTTGGAATTTTTCAGCCTGAAACAATTCCATGGTGATGATGAATATAGTGAGATATAGCTAGATAGTTTGGGTGTGTTTATAGCTAGATCATTTTGGTATGTAATCTATGGCCAAGTGGTAAAGCAGAATAACTTCACTGCTCTTTGAAAACAAAACAATAAGACAGGACAGTGCCCAAGGTCTTTCTCTAATCCCAAAAGTATGGATTGACCCCATGCACAAAGCACAGTGCAGGAACTATGAATTAATTTGGCTACCAGGACAGTAGGACGCAAATTTTTGACACTTCAAGACTAGCGAATCTTGCCCCCCGAAAAAACAGAATGTACCTGTCCAAACCTACTAAGGTGAATTGCTGGCAATTCTTGAGAGTATTAGATGAAAAAAAACCAGTAGACAGGGCTGCATTATTATGTGGGAGAAATATTATTATGCCTGCACTACTCTCTGATCTTTAAAGGGAAAGAAACAGGGTGGTTTGAGACTAGCAAAATTTACTATAGCTGTTAAGTATAGGCTTACCTGCATATAAATATAATTTTCTAAATTTCTCCAAGAAGTTGAATTGTCTTAGTTTAGAATAACAGATGCAGTTTAAATTGAAGAGAATGCATGTTTGTATGAGAAACTTTTTTGATCCTGTTTCCTAATGCAATTTGTTTAACTTCTGATTCAAGACAGTGCTGCACCTCTTGGCATTCTTACCCTTGTTCCGAAGGTAATACTTTCAACATACTTATGGTATATTCAATGTAGTTGAACCTTTTTTCTACCTCCTCCTCCGTGCTTACTCCTTTTGGAAAAGAAAAAAAAACAAACTTCAGAAAGAGTATCTGGCTGTCTTGTAAAAAACTGAACCAGTGTGTTGGTCAAAACCTGATCTGAATCTATCCCATCTAGATGAAGATAGGGGGTTTAAAATTAGTTGAATTCAAAGAATTGTCATAATGTGTCTTCAATAAATTTTACTAATATCTCAGTCACTTCCTTGAAAAGATTTCTAAGGAAACTATATTTGTACATTGTTTTGGTGTCTGTAAAATGGTTGGCAGGCTATTAGAATTTTGTACAGAGACAAATTTGATAGCCAGAGCATATACGGTGTCATGATGTGGGCAGCATAGGAAGCTAGCATCTCTATTAAGGAGTTCAACTACTGATTGCTTGACTGAAACTGTAAGTTATCTACTGACAGCTTAGCTAATCTATTTGGGCATCTGAGAAAGTGCTAACACCTATGAACCTACAGCCATTTCCTACAAATCCTGTAAAGTAATTTTTATAGTCAATGGGTGTGTTACATACTTAGCTTAGTCAAACATATTCTTAGAAATAGTCAAACAGCATTCTTGGTGTTTGAATTGCTATTCAGGTATATCAACAGAGAAGTGGTTAGATTTTCCTGCTGGGTGTTCAAAAACAGAAAGTTCTTGGAATTGAAATTTTGGATGATTCTGCAAGCTAATGAATGGGTTAATTACTCTTCAGGCTCCAAACATTTGGACTGTATGTTACCTTTGGGGGATTATTGAATTCTTGAAACAATGTCTTATAAAAATAAACTGTGAAGCTCATCTCTGTGTGCAACTTCATCTCTGCATGCAGCTCAGTGTCTCAGCATGCTTGATGCTTAATTTCCTTATGTACTGCTTTATTGTCCCAAGTTATCTAAATTTCAGAAAATTTTAGCTGCAAGTCTGACTCTTGTACTTCTGATAGCAGAAAAAAAACCCCGTAGTGGTTGGTCTCTTTTACCCTTCTAAACCATGTCAGGATCAATGCAATTATTTTAAAACTATATGACACAGATTGTTATCTAGTGTAACCCATGCCACTTGGAAATCTCCTCAGTCCTTTTTCTGAGTAGCTTCTTGATGTATTAACATTGCGGTGGATTTACCATTTTATTGTCATTCACCACCATTTCAGCAAGGGCTTGTTGGATATGGAAATATGCTATAAAAATCCAAGCTTCACATTGGAACAAAGCAGTTTCAAGTCTCTTGTTTGCGGTGCCCACTACCCCCACCCCCTGCCCCAAATTCCTGGCTGCAGCACTGTGTTTTTACTTTTTTTCAGATGGTGGAGAACAATAGTATTTGGTTTTGTAGCACTGACAGGAGGTAAAGTGCTGAAGGAGGTTTAAATTGGTTTGAACTCTGAATTATGAAGTGCTTGATTTACCCCAGTGTGATTTTGGAGTCAAAACAAATACTTACCTTGGGATAAGTATGTGCTTTTACTTGTTTTCAGATAAACCTAAAGAACTTTTGGATTTAATTCACTTCCACATTTAACAAACTTTAGACTACTTTATCCTTTTTATGGTAGATTTTTTTGTCTTTATAGTACAAAATTTTAGTCTGAAAAAAACACTTTAAGGGACATAAAAGTTCTGAAGGACTGAGAAGCCTTGAAACAAAATTACTAGTAAGCTTGATCTGGAGTGTGCACGTGTTTGCCTGTATCTTTTCAGAAGTGGGGAAGAGGCTTTTGGTCAGCTTTTTTTTATCTCACAAATGATATAGAAATGTTTGAAGCAATGAGATCTCAACAGGCTCCTTTCTTCCAATGCTCAGAGATGAGTATGTTCTCGTTGTGTATGAATTTCTTCATAAACCTTTTGTCTTTCTGTATGCACCTGTAGTGGAGACCAAAGTCATTCAGTCACCCTCCTTATTCTTTTAAGTACTGCAGTTTTCTTGTGATAAAAGATGTCTACAAATATGTGAAAGAAGGCAAAAATGTGAATAATGTCATATAGCTCTGTCTGTTTCATGTGTTAGTGTCTGTAGTTGTACCAGAATACATGGTCAGATGTGCTGGGGACTTAGGGATGCTACTACATTTCTAACATCATTTGGAGAGCAGTCAGTAAAATCGTTTTCATGCATATACCCTTTTTTTTTTGTTGGAAAAGAGCACGTAAAGCACAATTTCTGTTTTGAATGTGCATATTTGAATATTTGTTGGTCATGTTTAAATGAAATTCTTTTACACTTCTATCTGCTTAACCTTTTGATTGGAAAAAAAAAATGCTCACCCCAAATCATACTCTGCCTAGGCTATTGGGTGTACAGTTAGTGTAATAGAATATCACATTTTTTTACCTCAGTAAAATAGATCGAAAGAATACATGTACTTACATAAATTGATGAGTAAGTGGAAGTGATGAATAAACCTAGGTATCTGTCTCATTAAGTATTCTTACTTTACAATGACCTGTGAAAAATTTGATTTTTTTTATTTCAAAATAAATTAACATTTGCATATGAGGCATTTACAATATAGCTTATATAGCAAGAGGAAAGATGTGAAAATAGTGAGTAGGTAAGATTGCGTGGCAAAGTAGAACAAAGTTATTAAAGCAAATAAGACTTAATTTAAATTAGTGTTACCTGGAATCAGTGTTGTATTTTATTCCTTCTGAACTCTTGCTTTTCTTTATACCTGTCCATTACTGCTCTGTGTATTCTTAATTGCTCATATTCCCCCAATTTTAATCTATAACTGTGTATTAAGTAACTTTCCATTTTGTGTAGATATTTGATGTAAAGTTGCATACATTTTAGGGAATTATACTCCTACTTTATATTCTTTTTTTATACTTTTATATTCTTTTTTCCTGCATCATTCCATGTGGTTTTCAGAGGTCATAAGTGTCTTCATGTTAAAATGCGTTAGTAGGATCATGGACTGCATCTACTTTCCCACTGAGTGATTTACATAATCTGTAGGTATATAATTTATATATATATTTTGTTGAATACGGGCTTTGTCACACAGGGCAGGTCCTCACGGATCTTATGTGATTTAATATAGGATCATAACTTAAGCCTATGACATACTGCATACACCTCACCGCGTCAATTTCTAACATTAAGAACTTCTTCACATTTTTGGGAGGAAGTATTGCTTTAATATAGGATACAGTAAGCAACCAGAAGCTGCGATAGCCTTATCTTTTTACATATATCCTAGGTTTATGTTTACCTACCTAACTGTAACAGTTATAAATCACTGAGCCAGATAACTGCACTGGATCGGATACTCAGTATGGACATAACGCATCTAAGGGGCTGCGCTGTGCTTGTGTTGCTTTTGTTGTTTATCTGATTTAACAGGCTACACAAAGGTGTTTTCAGTTATTTCAAAAGAATGGCAGGATAAGCAGGAAGTTCCGTGACACGTGCTTATTTTACTTCATATTCCTCCTTTGAAAGAACCCAGTTATCCAATAGGAATGGCAGGCTTTAGTGTTGGACCCTCCCGTATGCTTCTGCACTGCATCCACGTTTCAAGCTGTTCTATTGCAAGTGATGTTTACTTAAGTTTGGAGAGTTTGTTTAGAAAAACTCTGCCATTAGCCATAGTTGGAAGAATGGCACAATATGTGTTAATATAGGCCTAGCTTTTCCTCTTAAATATTTATCCCTGTGATACAGTTTGTTTTTCTGACAGATAAAGATACAATCTGGTTTTGGAGAACAACCAGATTAGATTTTTCCATCGTTCCAAAAGCAAAACAACCCTTCCCTTTTAAGAAGTATCATCCTGTTTCTGATCTATTTACAATGTTCTCGGTTGCTAACAGGTTAATTTTTTTAAGTTGCAGTGTTTTGCAAGTCTGAAACCATTTTACCAATTGTATTCTCAATAAACCTCTCAACATGAAACATTTTCTGAGGAGGAAGGAATACTGCATAGGATCAGAATGCTTTTGTTGCCAACAAAGTGCATTGAGGGAGGACAGTACTATTTCTGAATGTTGAAGCAGGCTCAATACAGTATCTGACTGACTTTGTTGCCTTTGCTGCTCCTAGGGAAGGGCAGTGTAACAAACCTGTGGATCACACTAAAGCTGAGAACAGCTTTTCTCTTGCAGCAGTTAACGTGAGGTGCTGTGCAGAAAATACAGAACTTAGCTCTGTTTTAAGAGACGTGGGTTGTTCAAGTTCTGTTGGTATTTCATAATGTGGGTTCGATTTTTTTGCTTTGTTTTTACTTTTTCTTCCCCCCCCCCCCCCATCCCTTAAGTCTCTTACTCTCTGTTTTCTTTATTAAGGGAATGGATCAAACTGGAGAATGTGCTTTGCTCCTGCTAGTGTAGAGTAAAAGCTGAATGCACTGTTGGTGCCATCTCTCTGTCTGTTCCCCGTGCTGGATCCTGTGTAGTGTTGACAGGAAAGATGATAAACATTCACTGTCCCTTGACATGAGGTGGCAATGAGAAACATAGTTTACCATTTTGTATTCTCTGCTGCTTGAATTACGTCCAGCAAGAAGACAGACTTTGCCAAGAATGGAGCAGTACTTGAACTATAGTATTTTTAGGCATAAATATGTGATGGATTTATTGTCGTTTGTTTTGTTTTTAAACTGGTTGGTTTTTAAAACATTTTCCTGATTTAAGGAAACATGTCATGGAAATGTCTTTTGATAGTTGTTAGGGTCATTTGCTCTTGGAACTTCTACTTGTGTCATTGCCCCCTTCAATGGAAAAATCACTTCTGTCCCATTGGAGACAGTCAAAGCCTTATATGTAAATTTATTTAAGATTAATTCTTACTGTTTGTCATGATTATAACAGCAAACAAAGATTACTATTGCCCAACGAGAGGAGAGCAGAACTCTCTTACTGCAACCTTACCTAATTAGGTGAAACTTGATCTAGTCTATCTTGTTCCTGTCACAACTGTGGCCTGTCTTGTTTCTTTAGAACATCTTATCACTTCTCGTCATTACTGCTTGGATTCATATGCCAGTAGACCAAAAATACTCCTTTTAAGTAGGTTTTCACTGTAGTTGTTGCACTGAAACTGGATTTAGGTTTTAACTCCACACAATATTTTTATATTCACTACTATTTACAACTGTCCACATGAAGAATATTTTAAGGATGGTTCTTCAGAATATTATAAAAACATCAAAAGAGAAATCTTGGCTACAAGAAAAGACTGGACTCAATTCTAAAAATTTGATGAAGGATGGAATTACAAAAAAGAAGGTGGGATTGCCTTGCTTTTTGTTTATTTGCTGTAAATTTAAGTGTTTTGAGATTTCTTTTTGTGAAACTGAACAGTGTATCCTTTTAATGGGTTAGACTGGGTGCATGTAGGATTTTTGCTTGAAGATATTGCCTTATATGGCTTTCTTCTGTATATGAAAATTTTAATTTTACCTTGCATAAGTTGTTTGTGTTTTTCTAAATTATTATTATTATTTATTGTTATTACTCAGAAGAAGTGGAGATCTGAGGGTAAACCGTAACAGCTTTTAATTTTCAAACCTGCCATTTAAGAACTAAATAAATGCACTGGAAAGAGTTGCTTTCTATTACATCCAATTTCCACTCTGATGGAAAGAAGACTCTGGAGACTGCCTGTTTAATCCCAAAGGATGCATTCACTTTTCACTTTTTATATTTTTGCCAAGCCAGATAACATTACGTCTAAGTTTGAATAGTTTGTATTCCCTGAAAGCAATACACTAAACAATCGGTATTTTGTTTATGCTTTCCGCTCAGTAGGAGAAAGCTGTGGCAGTCCCTTCTTGTTTTGCTCTATTGAAAATGAAAGAGTAGCACTGATTTTTCCAGTCACAACATTACATAAGGGAGTGTGTCTGTAGGTTTCCTTGTTTGTAAAATGAAAAAGTGATTTTTGGTGCTGCACATTAGTCTTTAGTAAAAATACTGTGTTGGTTGATTGCTTATGTTTTGTGTTTTTTGCGTTTTGTTATGTAGATTTTTTTGATTGTAAATGGAAAGACATGAATGTCTGTCTTAGTATCCTATACTTTTTGGATGAGATTATTTTCTCAATGCAGTAGGTAGGTCAGGCTTTTCTGGACTTCAGTGGATTTTGGATGACTTTGCTGTAGCTGTTGACAAGGTCAAACACAAGACTGTAGAAACATCAGCACCTCCCTTTCCTTAGCTTTGGCCAGAATATTTTTAATAATTTGAGAACACTCAGTTCCATGATACAAATTCTGTGGGACACTTTTGTTGCTTGCAGATTTTGAAGACTAAGTTATCTTTCAGGAAAATTAACCCAAAACCTCAGCTTCACCCTGCTCTACAGCTTTGCTTTGTGTTGTCAGGATGAGCTTTCTTTCAAAGTGAATTACAATATTTCTAATCCCAATATGCAAAGACTTTGAATAGGACTTCTCATATTCACCACCCAAAAAAAGTAAAAGACTACTTTTTTTTGTCTTTTTTATCTCTCATCTAGTTCTTTAGTTTTGGAGAAGGTGTTCTGTTTTGTACAGTTTAGGGGGTTGTATGTGTAGCATTTGGTCTTTTGGTTTGGGTTTGTGTGTGATTTTGTTGTTGTTGTTGTTTTTGTTGTTAAACCTTTTCTTTTGGTCGATATGACTTTTTTTTTCCTGACTGGAAAGCTGAGATTCTTATGTAATAAAATGACCTCTGAAGCTGAGTCATCTTGGATTCATTTAGTTTTGTTTTTCATTTATTGCCGGTTCACCTGATTTTACTGCACGTTTACGGTACTGCAGTTGTGTTCTTCAGCAATGCATTTTCTGTAACGCTGTGGAAATTCAAATATTTAATAGTGGTTTTTTACATATTATTCGTATCTCATCAGCTGATGAAACGAATGGGCAGTTAATATTTTAGGACTGCTTCAAGCTTGTCATACATTTGATGTGTGACATGCTGGTTACCTTGACATATGAAAGATTTAGATCTCTGAACATTAACACTACATTGTGTTTGTGATCTTGCATGACGAGATGCATTTGTAGGATCGCAGTAATTCTTCCCTCATTTTCCTTGGAGACTATGGGGCCACACCAGATCCTGTGTTGCAGATCTCCATTTATCTCTTTGAGCCATTTAGTTTGGAGGACCCTGGGTTTGACATGTGAAGAGTCGTAGAAATGTGGACCTTATGTCTTTGTTTTATCAAAAGAGAGCTGTTGGAGTTTATGAACAAATGGATTTCAGGAAAGATGGCTGCGCCAATGTAGCTATTGTTTTGATCTGGAGTCTTGCTGTCCCCTGAACTCGTGACTTTTCCTGTGTAGCACATGTGTTCCATACACCTGCAAATGCTGCATCTGCTGTAATTCTCTAAAAAGAGTTTGCAAGAATCCATTGTTTAAGGGATTACTCATATTAATAAGCCTAAACAGTTATTAAAATATTTAGTTATGGCAGGGGTACTTGCTAGTTTCTTAAATAGATTAGCAGGGTTTTTTTTATGTAATAATCATTGCAAAATTGATATGCCTGCTGATTTAAAAGTTTCTTTCAAGGTGCTCTAGATAAATCTCACTGAAATTAGGCAAGCAGTACTAGATGAGGTTCACAGACAAAATTATTCTAGAAGATAACAAAAAGAGTATCCTTAGTAAAGCCAACAAGTGTTAGCTCTGGGACTTAGTCAGAGCTGATTTGAAGATTAGTCGTCTGCTCTTGGTTGATAGACAGCAAAGACTCATTTGCAACAGTCCGATAACAAAGCAAAGAATACTAATTTGCAAGGTGAGAATACTTTAATTTATTGACTTTTCATGAACGTTGTAAGGGGTTTAGGGAATCCAGCATCTACCGATTTGAGCAGACCATCCTTTTCAAGAAGAGTCTCCAGCTTTTAATAATAGTTGGGTATATCATGAAAGACAGTGTATGGCCCACAGTCTTTTAAGCACTAGAACAAAACAGAGTTTCAGAGCCTTGTTCTGGAAAGAATAAACACCTCTCCGTTTGTAGTATATTTTGCCTAAATGGAGAAGTGTTCTCAGCAAGAAGTTGTGTGTGTACCTAGAATTATCCCTGTGTTCCAAAGTCTCTTACTTGGTAACTAGTGTCTTGACAGTCCTTTGGTAGAATTATTTGCATCCAGGGCAACAACAAGATCTCTTGCTGTTTCTCCAGATGTAGCAATTTAGGAATCAAGCCAACAGATAATACGATGCAGGAATGTTGAACTCGTTCTGTAACAAATGCCAAATTACATTTTCCACTAGAAAACATCGCAAGAGACATATTTTATAGATTTCTCTAACTCCAGGCTGTGTTGCTTTAGCTAATTATGTTAAATATTGCACTTGGACAGATTTCCTTTTAAATTAATAGTTTTATTTGCAATGCAACCTCTTTTATCCTTTTAACTTGTCCCTTTTCAGCTATACCTGTTTTCCCTTCTGTAGCCACATGTTTACAGCCAGTTTTTAAGTTAATTTACCCAAATCTCGGCTCCTGCTTGCTTTTAAGAGAACCATCTGAATCTGAAAGAAGGCATTCCAGTGTTGTGAAAAGATATCTGGAGAGCTGGCAGTGGTTTAGTCCTGTGGACTGTGACTTCTAGTACAACAAAGTATAGTCTAACAACTGATACAGGATTGTTTGAATGATTGTGTCACTCCTCTCTCTTCGGCAGATGCTAGAAACTTAACATTTGTTAGTTCAGTTGTTTTTTTAGCCCTGTTCATATCTTGCTCCTCTCAGCATATAGAAGGCCTGTTCGAATTTGTGGGTCACTGATATTGTTTACACAAGTTAACTTTTAGTTGCTATTGTTTTCATTAGGTATTGTTTTCCTAGAGTTCTGGAAGTCTTTCAATTAACTGCTACAATACCTTTCATTTCATAATCTGTGGATCTATCTTGCGTAGTTGAATACATTTAAATATGTGATGATGTTCCTGTTTCCTTCCTCTAGAAAAAATGTTGGCTGATTTCTCTGCCCCACTAAAAACCTGCCTTTGAAAGAGTAAGAGGCTTCAAATTCCAGGTTTGCATTTGATGCTGTAGTTTGTTTCAGTAACAAAGAGTAAGAAAGTGTTGTAAGTGTCACTCCAGCAAATAAGTATCAAGTAGGTGTAGATTTTTGCTGTCACATAGGAAAGCTGGTTTACTCAAGAGGGCAAAGGCAACGGTCCTGAGGGGAAATGTTTGTGGTTTTTGTCAGTTCTTTAAGCCATTTTATCCTTGTAAGCCTTGTGAAATTGTAGGAGAACATTGTTTCAGGTTTTCTTCTAATGCTTTGCTTCCACATTTCTATAAGAGGAGGTAAATACTTCCTTTTTTAAAGTGATTTCTGTACTTTATCAAGAGAAGTTAATTTTGCAGCCCATCACTAAGTCTCTTCCTACAACCATTGTCTGACAAGACTATTTTTTTCCTCCTGATTACATTTTCTGTAGCCGGGTTGTCTTGTTCAGAGCCTGAGGAGGGTGGATCTCAAGGTGGATCAGTTTTTGTGAAATGGCAAGTTAATGCAATCCGTGTAGGAGCTTATGGAAAAAAATACTTCTGTGAGATAAGTATAGTTAAATTACATACAAGGAGCATCACATTTTCAGATTTGATCAAAATTGCAAATGTTATCCAAGAATAATATTAGCTTGTTTGTGTTTTTGAGTAACCTTATAAATGCTTAAGTTTCTCAACAGTGAAATGTGTTCTTTTAATGTTTGTAAGTAGCCCATAGCTGAATGCTGCACATTTTTAGTGTCTGGGACTTCCTCGCAATTCTGTGAATTCTTTTCAGGCTGGATGGAGGCAGGTGGCTTCAGATTTGAAAATTTTGTGGAAACATGCTGTTGGTTTCACAAGTCTGCGTTTTGGCAGAAAACTTTACTAATTTCTGTATTCTCTCACTCTGAAGTCTGTTGGTTGTACTGACTTTGTGAATTTTACGAATAGAGTCAGAAGGCGTCACTGGGCTTTCAATTCGAGCCTGAACTCGAAGTTTGTACAGCATAGATATGAGGAAATGTGCTCCGAAATAGGGAAACTGAATGCAGTTATTTCTCATCCCATATGCGGGGACAGGGAAAAGATAATAAAGGAAAGAAATCTAATGAAAAACACAGTAATCAATAGTAAATTTACTCTATCTCATACTACTCTTATTTGAAGTAAGAGTTGTAAAAATTTTGCAAGACATTCTTCAAGATCTGTTTTTTAAAAGAACAGTTTCTTTCTGAAGGTAAATCATTGGAACAAAGCATGCTGGTAAATGACTTGTTCATTGGATGGACTTCTAAATGTTGCTTTTTAATACAGGGAAGTGTAATAGTTTATTCTTACTACTGGTTTTCTGGGGTTTACATATAATAATCAAAAGCAGAGATTTACTTGGGATTTGATTGTCCTGAAATCTCAGCAGTATAAAGAAATACTTATGACTTGAGTCAAGGATGTATCTTTAGATAGCTTTAATTAAAACAGTTTTGAGGTTATAATTTCATAGTCGGGTTTCTTTTAGAACGCGATTGCTTAAAGCTTCACCTAATTAAGATTATAATTTTAAAAAGGGATAGTATTTATACTGCAGATAGAGTTAAAATTCTCCTTTACCACTTAAAATATGCAACTAGAATTTCTACAGCTGTAGCTGATGAAACTTTTATGTAATGGTATGAATTCCAGGCAAGCAAACTTGTATGAAATAATTGATAATTTGTAACTTTGTTCTCTGACCATTCTGCATGCAGGATTATGCATGTTAATATGTCACATGACCAAAAAGGTGGTTTTTCACCTCTTCAATATTTTGCTTGCATCTCATGCTATAATTTTTTTGGTAACAGAAAACCTCAGTCTTAATCCAAAGTTCCTGTATGATTGATGGGACTTTGACATTTCAGAAGGAGATGGTTTTGGACATTTCAGTTAAAACTCTGTTGCAGTAGTACCTTAAATATAGCAAGCTCCTGGGACTCCCAAGTCATCAAAATCAAGGATAAGAGTTATTAAAACTTTTTAGATGTTGAGAGATTTACTTTAAACAAGTCTCTTTTCTTTACTGATTGTCTTCCACTTGGAGTCCTAGGCACCACTAAGTGCTCAGAAATGGCAAAGCACAAGAATCATGATCACAGATTATTATTTATTAGGGGAAAAAATGCACGGTGAGAAGACAGTGCTTTACAATTCTTATGAAACAGAAGGAGTGAAGTTGGCATTTCTATCAAATTTTGTACATTGTTTGTCATGTTCATTGTTTATCAGCCTTTTAATAATAAACTTTGCATATATTAGAAATGTCTGATCAGTCTTCTGCTAGAAGAGGAGTTTTATTGTTTTTTGTAATTTCTTACCTTTACACAATGAAATTTCTAGGGGTTGTTGTTTTTAAAAAAAAAGGGGAAATATAAAAAGACTAACAGGCAGTGTGTGAATTTAGCCATATTAAATATCCATTATATTCTTATCAAGCATAGAAATGCGAGTTAATTCCGAAATTGGCAGAGTTATTAACACACAAAGATCTATTATCCACAGTACTTTTAGTATTAGGTAGGCAATGGATAGCACAAAGGGAAGTATTCATGCTTTTCATTTTCTTGGGATCTGGTTGTTTATTTATGTTCTTCTTAACTTTTTGTTCACTGCTTGAATGATAATATTTCATCGATATGACTTTTCTAAATTACTTTTTTGTTGTGGATGTAAAATAGGCTATATGCAGGAAAAATAATTATCAACTTATCCGTATTTACACTCAAAATCAAGGTTCATGGCAAAAGTGAAGTTTATCTTAAAACCAGTTATCTGTGAAGTAAAGAGCCGGCTGCGTAATTTCCCATCTTCATCTCCAGAACTCACTATTTCTTATAGTAATAGTCAGTCAACTAGAAAAAGAAAAGAAACTCAAACTTGTCCTAAATTCTAATGTCTCAGTGTCCTGAAATAGTACTTGTCTGATTGCTTTCTAATAGCTTAAATAATTCAATTTTCTGTAAGTAGAGTATCAGGAGATACATGCTTATATGAGGTGTGTTAGCCTGAAACAGCAGTATTTGTTGTGTCAACTTACTGAGTTAATAAATTAACTTGAGCATAAGGCACTGGAAGTGTAGGTGTGCAATTTATTTCTTCTGAAGCACCAGTCTCAGGTCTTGGTAGCGTAAGATAATAGTTGAGTAAGAAGTTTTGTCTCCAAGAAAATGTTAAAGAGGTTGTAATGAATGAAATGTATACCTGTTCTTTTTAATTCGGGATATTAGCTGAAGATGGAAAAAAAAAAAGTTGTATTTTTTCTGTAAGACTGTAGAAAAATGGTGAGGAAAGTCTTTATTTGGCTGTTGGAGTTTTAGCTTTGTAGGCTATTTCTTGACTAAAAACCAGCAAGCTTAATCAGCTGCCATTTTCTTTTTTTTGGTAGTGGTCTGGTTTTATTCTGCTCCAGAGTAATTGCATTGTACTAGAGGAGTGCAACTGAAATTGCAGAACTCAGGTAGGGAAGTCAAGGTGGTTCCTAGGACAGCCTGAACAAACTCATGTAAAACAAAGGACATCAGACTCATTTGAAAGATTATTTGTTTCTGTATAGCAGTGTGTAAGGCATTTAGTTGTGGACTCGTGGGATCTTTGTTGTGGTAGACAAGTTATGAATGCATCTCTGTGCACAGCTCTTGCAGTCTTGGTTTAGGATGAAGTAAGAGATGAACTGGACAGTTAAAGAACTAAATAAAGCACAATCTGTCAGCCTGATTGGCAGCGCTTTTCAGCATATTGGCAGCTTCCTTGTGTCTAATATGTTTTGTAGTTAGAACAGCAAAGGATGGTTTTCAGGGGAGATAATGAAGTTGGTTTGCAGGTGCATGTAAGATGTGATGAACCACACAGAAGAAAGCATAAAAATACCTATTTGGCACATGAAGAGTAGAAACTGATGTAAAAGACCAACTCATCATCAATTTCTCGATATGAGGTGAAAATTGATAGGGAAAAAGATTCCACTTCACAAGGGGGAAGCGAAGACCAACAAATACTTCTTGTCAGGATTGATATGGAAAGGCAACATAGTCAAAGCCATAGGCATGAGGAATGTTTTTTTGCTGTGATAGTAACCATGAGGAAAAAAGGCACACCAGTGAAAAGCTGGGAAACTATCTATGCCGTACATATTGTACAGGAAATCTAGAGATGTATCTGAGACAGAAGACTGAGAAAATGATTGGTGTCAAAGATAGCTGTATTACAGCTCATAGTGGTGGGTACCTGTGTGCTATGAGTCGCTGAATGAAAGTGGCTAAGGACTGTGTTACAGCCATATGGAATTTGAATTGATAGCTTGGCATTCACAAGGGATGTTGGAAAACTCAACACTTCAGCTTAGCAAGAGGTGAGATCTAGAAAGATGAAATTGTGTAATCTCCATGGATGATACCTGTTGAAATTTCGGTAGGTGACCTTATCCAGCTGTAGAAAGAGATGAGACAATAAGCAAGGGTAAAGGTCTTGTGGATTTATGCCTCTCTTCTACCTCCTTGAAAAACTGCAGGGTTAATTGTATCCTGTAAATACTGCTGGAAAAGGAAAAGTGGGCCAGGAATGGAGAAAGGGGCGACAACATACTAAGAGGAGCACAGACAAATATTTGACAAGCATCCGTTGGACAGAGAGATTTGTGTAGAGTACTGATGACAGAAGTTTTGAAGGCGGGTTGTGATGATTGATACAGCTTTTTCTGACATGACCTAACTGTGATATATAGTAGAGGTTGGGAGGAAATTAAAAAGAAGAGAAAAATAGATGAGAATTGATGCAAGTTGGAATAAAGCCATTGGTTTAGTAGCAGGAGCAGTAGAGGAGAGTAACAGATAACATCCATGTCTGGGTTGAGGACGAAAGTTGATTTGGAGCTAAGTGTTCATTGTGGAAACAATGTATGATTTAGAAACCCTGAGGTTACTTGCTCAGGAGTGCTGTATTGATCTCGTTGAGTGACATTGTGCCTATGTATTAAGAGTTTGAATGAATGAATGGAGAGATTACTAAGTAAATGCTTCAATATATAAGACCTCATTTCTAAGACTATGGATTCTAACAAGATGGGATTTTACAGTTGTTCCAATTTAGGAATCCATGTAAAATGAGAAATCAAGGGATTTATCAGTTCTTCTGTGTCGAAATCTTTGTCTAAGAATGTTTTTTCATAAAGCTGATTTACTGCAGTGGGTGTACTGTGTATTTCACGTGTATGCTTCACTCATATGCTTCAGCAGCAAATTTCCAGGCTCCATCAATTCTTTGTATTTTATCACTGTGAAATATCTCTGATTCTTATTCCACCTGTCACCGCAAATACGGACAGCTATGACACTGACTGGAAAAATCTAATTAATATTGCAATATATTAATGATGTTCAATATTTTGAGTCTTCCTGTGTATGTTTCAGGATGTCTGACTCACAACACGATGTTTCCGTTCCTCTGGTGTTGCTCAGACAACCTGTTAAAAATAAATCCTTATTTAACCAAGTTTACTTGAGGAGTAGTATGACAGCAGTTGCTACAGCACCTTGCCTCCTCATTAGTGAGACACCTTTCCCTGGGCTGTCTAGCAGATGATAGTGTGAGTCACACCTAGCTTTGGAGAAGACAGTATTGGTATGCTCTAAGCTGAGAGAAGGTCGTGGTGTGCTTGAGGTACGGCAAAGTTTGGCCTGATCTTGCAAAGGGGACTGTGAGTTTATACAGTGTGTGGTCTGAATTTATGGAGAATTGACTGAGATGTATGGGGTAACTTACACCTTTGTTTTTTGTTTTTCTTTTCAACCTGTCTGCAGGTGCAGATAGATAATCTTGAATACATGAAAGAGGTTTTCTGGGCCAGTGCTATCTTTACAGCTATGAAAAATTGAATCTTGGAAACTACGGAAAACCATGTGATTTTAAGCCATTCTATTTATCTTTTCATAATAGGTCTTGGAGGCAAATGATAAAGAGGCGTTCTGGATCATATCATGACTGCAGTAAAGCCAGGGTCTCTTGATATTCTCCTAAAGTTTGGGGAGTTTGGGTTTTATTTTAGAATTATTATGATGTGTTATGGGTAAACTGTAGAATAGTACCATTAATAATAACCAACTAGTGGTGTTTAATTTAATTTTCTTCTTATTATATATTCCTATAATTTAACAAAAAAAGAAGGAAAAAAATTTTCTACCACCCCTGTGGCTAGAAGAACTAGTAGATTTAAATAGTGGCAAGGATAGCCTTGACTAACCTTTAGGAAACTTCTCCTTGCAACAGGAATCTCTGATTTCTTGGGTGGATGGTTCAGGGAAGTGGTGGAATTTCCATCATGAAAGACTTTCTGGAACAAGTTAAACAAGCAGCTCAGCAGGATAATGTAGGTCTAGTTGAACGTGCCTGAGGCTAAGAGACTGCATTAGATGACCTCTTAAGGTTTCTTTTGAGCCTGTTTGTTTTATGTTCATATTTGACTCTCTCCTCTTAAATATCAAGCCAAACTCCACTATTAGTTTCCATATCAGATATTTATTGTGTAAAAGATTTCACAGCCACTGATTGTTGAGCCTATGCCTGAATCCTTTCTTCATGGGGAAAAATAATATTGTGAGCTGTGTACAATTGATGGTTACAGATGCTTTCATTATTATCTGTGGCTGCATCCTGTAACTTCCTCCTACGTTGTACTACAGCTTCTTTTAATACTGCTGTTGGAGAAACTCAGGGTGAATTCTAGTGTATTTGCAGCCCTGGATGACTGCTGCTTGTGTTGAAGTGTAGTTATTTGAAAACTTCTGCATACAGTGTACAAACTTGGCAGGCTGAGGGAGAGTAGGAACATGGACTAAAATAGCCGGGAGGACCGACGACAAGACTGAGGGCTTGAAGCCTGGACTTTCTTGGAATTTCTGAAGTAGATAGACTGCTCTCACTCAGTATCCAGCTGTTATTAATGCAAATGTCCAGTTTAGTACATGTATATGTCTCACAGATAAAAGTGTTAGGAATGTTTTTGTGAATTGCCAATGCAAATTGAAGCACAACTCTGTTTAAGTGGAGAGTGCTCATTTATTGAAAAGGTTTTAAATAATTAGGTTTAATCTTTGTGGTTCAATATGTGATGCTGCATTTTATTTACTGGAAAGATCTGGAAGAACTTATTTGCAGACAAAATTACTAGTTTTGTCATGCTGCTTAGGGACTTCGATTATTATGATACCTTTGTCTTTTAAACATCATGTTATCTCTGTTCCATCCTCGTGAGTTTAGAGAACAGTATTGTGACTACGCATGGAAATAAGGGACAGAGAGAGAATGGTTAAAAGTATCTGTTTAAATTTTAAGCAGGAGCTTAGGGTCCAGGTATCTTTCAGAGGATTTAATGTAACACAGGAATACTTGTCTTTGAACACTATCTTTGTTGGTCCTCAACCAGTCTCGCTGAGGAGAAAATTAATCACTTTGGCATCATTGTATTAGGAATTTGTATCTTGGTAAAATGTCTTCTCTCTTTTCCTTCTTAGAAGCCCCTCAACTGTTCACTACATGCTTCCAGCTTTTGCAGTAAATTACTTGGAGGCCTACAGAACAAATCCATTAAGAATGCTATGTAAGGCAGAGGCCCTTAAGAGGGGGAACGTAGCTAATGAACGTATTATTAATAATAGTATCATAATATATATACACCAAGGGAGTAAAGTGACTTAATGTGCACAGTCTTTGAGTGTTTAACTTTACAGCAAGTTAACCTGCTAACAGGAAGAGAAGTAGGAGTATTTCTGTATATATGTACCTGTGCACACGTTTATTTAAGACGGAGCAAGGAATTTGAACAGAAATTTACGTTGCCCCAGATTAGTACTAGCTCTTAGTGTGGGGTTTTTTCCTTTGTAGATTTTTGTCCTGTTTTTTAGTTATATTTCCTTGATGTTAAGTCATCTTGAATGTTTTTGGGGTGAGGGGGCAGAGGGGAAGAAAACTGTTTCTTTTTTGGCTACTTTCCAAATGGAATAGCTGTGAACAGTTACTGGAGTCAGTTACAGTCATCTTTTGATGACTGCACGTACCGTCTGCTCAACACAGCAAGCTCAGGAGGTGAGGCTAAAGCAGTAGAGAAAGAACTAACTTTTTGGAGGGTTTTAGCTGTAGCAAGTACACTAAACAAATGTAATCCCTTGAAAAATGTGCCTTTTTGTCCTCATTTTTTTCCCTGACTCTGAGGCTTACAGTTTAACAAAAGGCTTATAATTTAACCAAATATAACTATCTTCAGACAAATTGCAAAAGTGACATCCACCATGCAAATTACAAAAGTGACATGCCCACCTGTGAAGCCTCAGGTTACTTTGCCAAAGTACGTATTTATTTGTGACATTTAAATGCTATGAAGCATCTAATATAAACAAACACTTTCCTTCTGTCCCAGCCTTATTTTCAGGCAGAGCTAAACAATTTCAGCTGAAGCTTTTGAAAAAATTGTCAATTCAATGCACTGTCAAAAAAATTCAACACAAAGGATTAAAGCTTTGTCAAAGTTACAGGAAATTGAAAACTACTTTTAATAGGTCATGGTAACCAACCAAAAGCATACATTTCCATTTATACTGGGATTTAAAATCTTACACATAATCTTACTCTTGTCGTTTTCTTTTAATATTCTGCTACTTTTCATCTTTTCTTTCAGATGATATTAACTGTGTTTTTGAGCAACAATGAACAGATTTTGACAGAAGTTCCAATTACACCAGAAACAACCTGTCGCGATGTAGTAGAGTTCTGCAAAGAGCCTGGAGAAGGAAGCTGCCATCTGGCTGAAGTATGGCGTGGAAATGGTAAGTAAAATGTTCAGTGGAAATAAATTAAACTGTATGTAGCAATTATAGAAAAAATAAGACTGACTTTTTCGGTATTAATGATTTCAAGTTGTACTTTTTTTTTTTCTAGCAAACTTTGATGAAAAGCGTTGTAATTCAATATGTGTAGATATTAATGCAATTCTTGGCTTTTTTTCTTCTCTCTTTTCTTCCTTCACATGGAAGATTTCATAAAATGCATTTGTAAGATATGTTAGTGTCCTGTATTTCAGTTTTTGAAACCACATAAACAAAAGTGTTTAGTATCCCCATCTTAACATAAAAAAAAGAGGATATTTTCAGTTCTAGAAGCCATTTATTTCAAATAAACATAGAGTGTATATAGGATGGAGGATATTTAAATGACAATACAGAATCTCAGTGATCTTCTCTTATAGTAGGTGGGAACAAATCACCACCAGCATTCTTTCCAGTCCAGTTTCCTCACTGCTAGGCAAGTGAACGCAACCTGAAATTTAAGAATGGGTATAGATTTTTTTCCTTCTGTACCATGAATAGCAGATGTTCTGCACACAGAACTGTGCCAGAATTGGACAGAGCATCTCCAGCTTCTTCATTAATGTTTCCTCTGAAATATTTGACAGCATCCCTTGGGGCAGGTACTAATGCCCATATCCTATTTGTGTTGCAATCGTTATTTCACAGAATAATGGGGCAGGCAGTTCATTTCACTAGTGTGTCAAACCAACCCTATTATGGATTCTGTTTCTAGATAGATTCTTGCAATTGCGTGTTGTGCAAGCCTCCAGGTTATTGTATATCAGTGTATGGATGTGAGTAGAGTTGATAATATGGGTGAGGATAACGGCAGGTTCTTATCCCTCAGTTACTAAGGTCACCCCTGTTTAAGCTGTTCATATCATCTGTTTTGGATGAAGACTGGTAAGGTCATAACTGATATTGAATTTTTACATTTTGCATAGAGGGGTTTTATTTAGGTCATGAGCTTTTTGTCAAACAGACAAAACGGACATTATTCAGATGCCTTTGGAGCTTCTAAGTAGTAGCAATCTAGAATACTTTCCACCTGAGGAAAGTATTCCTTCTCTTTTCTAAACTGTTCTTAAGACTTTGTAAAGGGAAAAGGTACCTCAAGAAGGGATTTCTTAACAGGGTGGGAACTCAGAGTTCAGACAAGAGTGAGGCGGGGAGAAGTTATGCACATCTGCACTTCTAGGAATACAAATTCAGTTCATTAGAAAACTGCCTTTAAGGATAAAACCTACAGGAGAGTTAAAACTTTTTTATGTTGGAAGTTTAGGTTACAGAGTCTATGATGCCAAATGCATTGCATAAATTTCTAAAATGGATCTGTAGACTGTGTTTAAACAGCACTCAAATATCACTAATATTTTCCAATTACTTGTCTGTGAAACTGTGAGATATGTGGTATTATTTGTTCTTCTACATTAACAAAACATTGAGGGTGTGCTTCTTAAAAAATGTAGAAAATGTTGTCAACTGGCTTCAAAGGAAACTGTAGCCAACGATCCACGACATCTTTTGGGGACATTTAGGCCTGGCAAGTGCAGACATGCATTTTCTGTAAGAAGTTCCAAGATTGAGAAAATATTTGATATGTTTCTCGAAGTGTTAGATATCTAAAGTTGTAGGTTTCTATAAAGCGGCAAACTAAAACATCCAGGAAGTTGTGATTGAGACTTAAATTTGGTGTCTCCCCTGTGAATTATGCATCTTTGGTCCCATTAAACTCAAGGGCGATCTTGATATTGCTGTGAATAGAATGTGGAAATCACTGATTTCAGCTAGTTATCTATTTGATCTTGAGCATCAGAGCTTGCACGTCTCTCTGAAGTAGACATCTACATCTGCCCAAGGCTTCTACCTGTTGAATGTTTCTTTTAACGCTCTCCTTAAGGTGCTGTCATGAATCTAGCTTCACTTACTAAATAAATGGATTTATTCCATTGGAACAGAAAAGACTAAAGAGAATGACAGGGAAAAATGAAACACTCGCATGTGTTTCTAGATCTCTCCAACAGGCAGGTACTGTTAGAAAAAATATGTCATGCACACTGGTTTTAAGTCTCTTCAACAGGAATTTCAGCACATGCATTTTGTTTGTTGCTCTTAAACGTAGGATACTGTTACAAAACCTGTGTGTTCATGGCCTCAGCTTCTTGCCACAAAGTCTGGGGTACATTAATTTCTCACTGAAACAGCATGACATATTTTTCTTTTTAATATGGCATAAATATGATTTTTTTTCCTTAAGTGCTCCTGAGAGCCAAATTGAACTCTTTCCCTTGGAGTTTTTAAAAATAATTTTCCTGGGGCAGAGATCTGGTGTAGAAAACTAGTCTAAACAGTTAGATGCAGCATTTAAACAGCAAACAACTTAAACTGTAGTTCTGAGTGGGAAGTGTGAAGCAAGTTGCAATGAAACCACAGCATGTTGTGCCAGTGGAAGAATATTTTTTTCTCTTCTGTTACACTGTCTCTGACCCCTTAGCCCTTATCCTCAGGAGAGGTCTAAAAATTCTTTCAGAAGACATTTTGGAAAATAAACTTCAAACCAAAAATCAATACAGGAAATCACGGATTGAATAAACACATTAGGTTTTGTCACGCACCATAAGTGGTCTGTTTTGTTACTTTCTCTCCAAGTTGCAGAGGTCACAAATCACAGCTCTATCCATAAGAGAGAGCTCTCATACATGTCATCTTGTGAATGGGCTTAACTCCTCTGTTCTATGGGTAGCCACAGCCTCTTTTAGGTTGCCCAACTGAATCATGTATATCTACTCAAATTCAGAGCAATGGGGCTTGTAGGTTATGTTTTTATTGTCGGATACAAAAAATAGTTTATGTGCCCAAAACCTTGTCCATTTCCTAAACTGTATGCTACCTCTTCTAATAATCTTCCTCTTCTGAATGTGTACGTACAAGTAAAGGAGAAACACTTCATTTTCTTTTTAGAGGGTAACAGAGATTGACCATTTGTCTTCCAGAAAAATGGTATTAAGACCCGTGGAAGTTTGGCTCCAAAAATGATGTAAGATATCTGGAGTGCAGAGGAGGGTTACAGTAGCTAAGCTGTTGTAAAACATATTTGTTTGTTTGTTATGTTCACTTTTCTCTGTTTGCTTTTGGCTGGCAAAGAAGTGGTGCAGGATCTTCCCAGGAGCTGTAAAATAGTTTTAGGTATTGTATGTGTTAGAGTTAAGAAACTGAGAAATTCAGAGCTTCGTGGTATGAGCATTTGGTTTATTTGCATTTGATTTTTGTGTTTCATTCTCCTTTCCAGTTTCTTGAGATGAGTAATTGTTGAAAAAGTCAATAGCATTCGTGCCTGATGTATCAGTACATTTTGTAGCACCTTGTGCTTTGTCAGTTTGAAGCTTCCTCTGTTTTTTGCGCCGATTTCTCATGCTGTAACAGGAGACAGAAAACACAGCATATTCTTCCTCATTCCCCAGCTATTGCAAATAACAGTTGGTAAGGAGTTTGAAAGACAGGTGTGATGCAAGGAACTTGTAGCACGTCTCAAGAGAGAATGAATTTCAACCTTTAAATCCACCCAGTACTCAACTAGTCACTTCATTGGCATTTGGAATGCCCTTCAGCAATTGGTTTTAATTGGTCTTTCTGAATGTAGTTGTAACATAGAGGCAAGTTACTGTGACAGAAATTGTTTACTACAAGTATACTTCTGCGAACCGGAGGGGGAAAAGACTCGATCTTGCAGTGAACTTGCAGTGCCCAATATGGGGATAATACGTTACTTTGTATTCAAGTTTCATGTGTAGCAGGCATAAATGTGTTTATTACAAGCAGCAGGATAGTTGTAATCAGGGTGAAATCAGATTATGAAGTCTGAAACTCATTTTAAATAGCAGATATGTAGTTCCAACAGAAAGATTTCTGCACTTCCTGTCTAAAATATTGATATAGTGTCTGTGTTTTGATCTTTCAGGGTATTTGAATCTTTTCAGAACACTTAAAAATAACCCATCCTTACAACTTTTGCTTAAAGGAAAGGAGTCAAGCACAATTCTCAAAAGTCAGAATTTTCATCCAACTTAAAATCCAAGGCAATTATTACAAATAAACATGCATATGTGCATCTGTCACAGTTTTGCTTTTAGTTATTCATGAAAACAAATGTTCACTAGATAATATTTTAATGTGTCTTTAAAGTATAGGGACCCACCTGTTTATCATTACTCTACACCCATTCTCCTGTTTCACCTTTTCTTCATTCTCTTCTATTTAAATTTCAAAAAATGAAAATTAGTTTGAAATAGTATTGTGAAAAGAGTTCTTGACAAATATGTCTCAAGCTGTAACAACTGGGAAAAGTTTTAATTGCAGGTTTTAGTTTGGTTTTGGCTTTGGTTCTTAAAGAACAGATATTTCCAGAAAATACCCTTTTGTGCTGTCCTAGCTTACAGCAAATGTAAGATCGTGTTTTTCTTCTTGCAGTTTTTCAGGATTTAAACTGAAGGAAGGAACCAAGACTTCAGTTCTCATCTTACATCAAATGTTAATGTCTGTTTCTTCTTCCTCTTTCTTTTCTGAATGTTCCACATAGTGAAGTTGGATAGAATTGATTAGTGCTTCTTCATTTTTCTTTCCTCTATTTCAGTGATTATAATGGTGCTGTTATTAGTTTAACCTGTTTTCTGTCTAATTTAAGGCAATATATCCCAAATTGTTCACGTGGAAGAATTGCCAAGTAGAAAATTTCTTTCCTATTTCTTTCTATGGTCATGTCTGAAAAATATTCTTCTAGATACATTATGTAAATGAAAACTTTTGTTTTGAATAGCTGCTAGGATCAGTGCCTTACTTTTAGTGGAAGGTCAGCCTAACCAGGAGCAATGCTGCAGCCACTCCTCATCTTTCCAGAATTAGCCCAACCCTGTTCAAACATCTAGTTTCTAGTTTCTTGGTACTTTATTTTCAAACTTCAGTTCTTGCTAGGTTTACCTAGCAATTTTTCTATTTAGGAAGAATTCATGAAGATTCTTATCTTTTGTGTTCTGAAGTCTCTGAACTTAACCATTTAATATTTTTACACTCTGATCTTTAGAAGACTAATACTGCAATTTTAGTGGATATGCTTCAAAGCACTTGAAATCTTACCTTACTTGAGGAGTTGTAAAACCTGAAAATCATGTTTTTAAAATTCGTTTTTAAGACCTGAGTTGTAATAAGCCACTGACCTTATTCTTGTGTGCATAAACACTATTGACAGTGTTTCTTGGAGTCTCCTTGAGTGAGGAACAAGAAAAAGAAAACTTATATTTTTTTAAATCCAGATGTTGGGATTTATTTTTTTTTATTGTGGGCAGATTTCTTTAGGAAGATAGGTAACCAATGAGATGATGAATATAATTAGTTTTTTGTTTAAATGACCCTTCCCTGTTGAAAGCAGCCAGGTCTAACTGTGGCTAAACTGCATAAATCACTATACGGATTTGACATGACAGATTTTGGCAAGATGCTTTATTTTATTAAATATATTGGTAATCAAGTGATAAAAATGCATTATTCTTTAAATACTACATTGAAGTATCCCAAGAATATCAAGGCATATATAAATTTATACAGTTCATAATGCATATAAATTTAGGTAAATTTTATTATGAAAAGGTATAGTCATGATGTGGTTTTCCCAAGTTTTGCCCAACATATCTGTTACATCTTTGAATCATTTTTGTCTTCACGTGTCAAATGGGTTAAGTAAGAAATGGGTGACAAATTGTTAATGGTGCTCTGCCTAGTAGAAGATACTGAGGTTTGGGGTTTGAGGGCAGACAGCATTTTGCTTTTAACAATGCAGAACACAAACTCCACCTTTTAGTTTCCATTCAAGCCTTATTTTCTGTAGTAATATTGGTTTGATGTGCTGCAGCATGTGAGAAAGCTGATTAAATCTCTTCTAGTATAATTTTATTGTGATTAAAAGGTATCTTCTAATAGTATGCTTAGTATTAGGTCTTAAAATATCAAGGGGGATTTTCTTACCTTAATGACAACATTTAAAAATAAATGCAAGTATAATTATGGAAAAAGTGAAAAGTTTCCTTTTGAAATGTATTTTCATTTTGAAATGCCAAATATATAGTGTTCAGCCTCTTAGGAATAATATATTTGATCAGTTTGGAAGAAATAACTACATTATGAAAATGTTTTACGTTCGTTGGGGGGCAAAAAAAGAGACTGACTGCAGTCAGCCTTTATTTGTTCAGAGATTTGCCAGTAGCTCCACATGTTCTGGAGTTCTTAGTGTCTGCTATAGTGTATTGGGGTGGGAGCACCTGCTCAAGTTCTTAGGAGATGAAATGTTAATAGAGTGATAAGGCTTTCAGTCTTGAGTGGAAACCAAGAGGTTCAAACTAAATGAATCATTTTAATAATGGAACAAAATACCCATCTGGTGGTGACGAGGAGCAAAGGTGCAAAGATCAGCATTGTGAAAAAGGTTGTGATGAAGAATTCCTGAATTAGGGTTTCTAAACACTGGATAATTCTTGTGCGGTTTTGCAAACTGGTGGTGTACTGCTGTTAAGCAGTAGACTATGTTACATTAGCAGACTGGCTTTAGTACAGTGCAGCAGCTACTGTCTGTTGGTGCCCCTTTCTTTGACGTTGCATGAAATACATTGAATAGATTGAATTGTTACAAAAAAGAAGACATTGATTCTTAATGAGAGTTCTATAAAACTTAGCTTAATTTCTAATAGATATGATAAGGTTTTTGCTCTTGTGCTTTTAGAGCGCCCCATTCCCTTTGATCATATGATGTATGACCACCTGCAGAAATGGGGTCCCCGCAGAGAAGAGGTGAAATTTTTTCTTCGTCATGAGGAGTCACCAGCTGAAAGTGCTGAACAGAGTAAGTACGCTTATCCTATATTGTTATCTAAACATATTTAAAACATTTCTGAATTGAGTTTCATCATCAGCTCTTTCAGTGAACTTCAATAGATACATGTAATATAACTTTGTTATACCAAAGCTATTTTGAACCTTCCTCAGTGGCACATATATTCATATTCTCAAAGTCCTTTCTCTAGAACAATTTCTACCAGTCTGCCGAGTAGTATTTTTGTAGTAAGATTGGTTTCTGGTGTGCTTAATACTGATCCAAAAATGCTGGTGTGTCTCAGAGGCTTAATGCATTTTTTTTCTTGTTGAGAGAGTCTATGTTTTGAGAGAGTGGGATTGTTGTTTTGACCTCCTGTTCTCTTTCAGTTGCCCCAGAGAAAAGACTCGGTAAACTTCTTTGTCTCCCTTAGAAATTAAAATCTGTTTTACAGACATCGTTGGCAGAAGTCTCAGTGGATTTACTAGCTCAGTACTTCATGTAGATATATTTAAGTGGTGATAATTCACATCTTGAAAAATTGCTGGTCTGTTTAGTTCTACTGGAAAAGTGATTATATGAAACAGTGCAGAAATAAGTGGGGCTTTCTTAAGACTGGCATAAAAATCCAGAAGGATTTCAGTTTTCTGATCTCACTGGTATAGACTGTACTTATTAATTTATGAGAAGACTTTTGAGGTTGTGCATTATATACTTAATGGCTGTCAGACTGTGTGAAGGATAGGAAAGGGATCTTGAAATGAGATGGGTATTTGCATGCTCAGATTATCCTTACTTATTCAACTAATCTGACTGCTTATGACAACTGAATTTGAAGTTCTGGCTGAGTCCTTACTGCTTTAAGCTGGGGTTTCTTTTATTATTTCTGAGTGGTTCCTGGTTGCTTTGAATGACAGAAGTAGCAGGCCCAATAATCTATGAGGGATTTTTGTATTAACTAGGTACTTTGTAAAATACTTGGTCATCCTCTGGGCAATGCAAATTTAAAGTATGTTAAGAAATTTAAGATACACCTGAAGCCAGAGTTTTTAATTAATCGTTGACCTATGGATCAATTTCTAGATTCAGGTTGTTTATAAGGCATTGGAAAAGCCTCACCTGCTATATTAATTTACAATGTAGTCAACTGAAGCTACTGCTGCTTGTGGGCACAAATATGAAACTTTAGTAGTCACACTCAGTTCATTCCCTTTCATGAAATAATCAACTAAACATAAGTCAGAAACTTTAGTAGTCACACTCAGTTCATTCCCTTTCATGAAATAATCAACTAAACATAAGTCAGAAAAGTAGAGCTGCATATCTGTACATTTAATAGAGGAAGTCTGTGAAGTAAGTGCTTTATTTCTGTGGACTCCACTGCTTGGAAAGAATAACCTAATAAGAAATAAACTAGCAGAATAAAAATTCACAGGTAAAAGCTGTATATAAAAATTATTGAAAAGAACAGATTCAAGAGTTAAAACCATTTGTATTGGAAACTGAATTGTACACTGTGACATTTTACTTCTAGGTGGCCGACAAGCTCAGAATCTAAGAAATGGCATAAATATACCTGTGGAGAAACGTACAGAGAATGGGGTATGTAATAAATCCTGTTGGGTCATTTCCACTTAAATATCTGATGATTTTAAATTTTTTTTTTTTCAAGATCTGTTGTGGTGGGAATCGGTGGAAAATGTTCAGATCTTGTTCTGTTTTGATTTTGTTTGTCATTGTTGTAAAGTTTTTCATGAACTACTCTGAAGCTTCTGTCTAGGAAGGGAAGAGATTCAGTTCTGTGATGTGAGAAGCTCCCAGAGTTAGATTAGAAACTGTAGTAATTAATATCTTCTTCTGTCTTATTCATCCTGTGTGGAGAAAAACATCTACATTATTCTTTCATACTAGTATTTCCTGTCCAGCCATCTTTTCTTGTTTGATTTCTCACTGCTATTGATTCATGACATAGCCTCATATGGTAAAACATGAGACTGTATTAAGGGATTGGAATGAGGGGAGACCTGATTGCTCTCTACAACTACAGGAGAGAAGGTTGTGGCAAGGCGGGTGTTGGTCTCTTCTGCCAAATAACAAGTGATACAACCAGATGAAATGGCCTCAAGTTGTGCCAGGGGAGGTTTAGACTGGATACTAAGAAATATTTCTTTACTGAAAGAGTGGTGAAGCACTGGGACAGCCTGCCCAGGGAAATGGTGGGGTCACAGTCTCTGGAGGTGTTCAAAAGTCATGTAGACGTGGCACTTCAGGACAGGGTTTAGTAGGCATAGTTGTATTGGGCTGACGGTGGGATTTGATGATCTTAAAGTTTTTTTTCCAACCATAATGATTCTATGACTATTTTGAAACTTTTTCTAAATTTCAATAAGAATATTTCAGCTTAGTTGTATTATCTCTATGAAGCACTATCAGTTTCCAAATACATACAGGGCTCTTTCTCAGGGTAAAATAATACTTTTGAAAGTTTGAAAGCAAACAAATCAGTTTTTACAAGTTGGGATGTCCTAAGAAAAAAACCTAAAATATTAAAAAGAATTTCGCAGGTGAAACAATTCTGTAGTTGCATATTGCCTAATGATTGGCATCTAAAATTCTCACACACAAATACGCAGCAGCAAAGTTGTTCAGTCAGTTTTGCAGCTCTTAGCAGCTCGTTTTGTGTATGGCATGTGGGCCTAGTGGAATGAATTTTTTCCCCTATTCAAAACAGTTAATCATGTATTGCTTTCTGCGTTCCTGTTCTGTAGAGAACACTAGCTGATACCCTCTGCATAGATCCATTTATCCTGCTTCCATTGTCATATTGACAATGTAGTGAGATCATAGTACTGTAATGTGCTGGGGGAACAACTCTTTCATGACCTCCCCTGATTTATTCCTCCATGTAAGACCTAGCACATATACTTCATTTGACAGATAATAGCTCTGCAAATCAAGACCATCGAGTGCAGTGTGCCTTACAATCTCACTTCTTGGCAGCACCGCAGTTTATAGTAGCATGGCTTTGTGTTTAGTTCAATTTGCTGTTAATTTTTGTGGGTAAATCTCAGATCTGATAACACTGCTATCTGTGTGCTATTCAGTACATATTTCTGAAAAACCCTACAGGTTTGGTCACGAGATTAAAATTTATTAGGGAACTGATGACTTCGAAATGGACCCTTACCATATTTAGGAAGTTATTAAAGCACATGAAAGACTAAAACCTGAAGAGGGATATACTTATGCAAACTTTGCTGGAGTTTATGCCAAAAATTTGGTTTTGAAATTGTATAAAACTAAAGTTTTCAGTTATGCCAAATTTTAAATCAGAGGGGGAGGGGTAAAAAGAGGTGGCTTCAGGATCAAGGATTTAATCAGCTTACACTTACATAATGCATTAGGCTTATTCATTGTTGCTGGCATGCTGAGTGTTAGACTAGCCCTAAAATCGATACAAATGAATGGAACATTGAAGACAGCTCAAATTTTACTAGATATTCTCCATTCAGGTATATTTTTATTATGTGGTATTCTTTAATGCTTAGGTAATTGATTTTTAGTTGATATCTGGATAAAGCTGAAAGTATCTGTACAGAAAACTTTAAAATGAAAGTTTGCTTTAATGTTTGAATCAATAGTCTTGGAAAAAAAATATGGGTAATCTGTCTGGAATTTGATTTGACTGATTCTATTAATTGGCATTTTGTCATGCAGTAGGATTTTTTTTTTTTTGTTCTTTGAAAGTATATGTGCTTGATCAGCAACTGTTTAAATAATGGTTAGCTTAAAATCACTTTATATAAATGCATACATTTCATTAGATTATTTTGCTAATGAAGATTTAATGTTAAGAATAGTGTAGGCTAAGTCCAGTGTGAAATATGTTTTTGTAGAAAGAATACGTATTTGTTAGATAATCGTAGAGCTTTGCATTCTGCATAGCAAAGTCTAAAGGAAAAACTGTGTGAGATTTTGTGAATTGATTCATTCTCTTACTCCTGTGGTGACCTTTTGAGTTTGCTTTTGTTTGTAACTTTCCTTCTTGGAAGTGGAATTATGCTATAATCGGGACCTGATCCCTTTCCACCACTACACAAAGGTGTAGTTGTGTGTAGATAAGGCTTACATAACTAAACATTTCCTTTTGCCAGGGAGATTAGACAGTGTCTCAGAGGGGTTCTCTTCTCTGAGAATAGCTGCCTCTTCCTCCTCTTCCTTTCTTTTGCATGTGTAACTGAGCCAGTTTGATTTGAACACAAGTTGTAACAAGGGAAATTCTAATTAAATGTTGGGAAAAATGTTTTCTCAATGAGCGTAGCAGACATTTTAGCAGATTGCTTGGACTCTGTGGAATTTCTATCTAGCTGAATAAAATCCCGAGCAATATGAACTGCTCTGGGCAGGGGTTATTGAACCGGGTGATTCGAGAGGCTCCTTTCTACCCAAATTATACTTCGGTGACCATAAAGTGCTGGGTTCTGCTTGCTTCCGAGATGCCCTGGCATGATCCAAGTTTCATTCCATAGGAGCAGCAGCTGCGTGAGCAGTGAGACAAGAGCGAGTATGGCTGTAACCACTGGGGGTCAGTGGCAGACAAGGGAGGGAGCACCAGCCGTGCTGCAACTACCGGTCATCGGTAGGAGACGTGCATCACAGAGGTACCCAAAGGAAGTCCCTGAAAGAGCACAGAGCAGATGATGACAGTTGTCCAGATGAAAAAGTTTTCAGATAACTGAGAAATTTCTTGGACATGAGGAGACAAGAAAGCAGATGCAGGTCAGGAGGAAAAAAGGGTGGGTACAGGAACATGATGAAAGTAAAATGTATTGGACTGAACAGAAGTAGATTAGTGTAATGAAGACAGTCTGTATAAGACAATACTAATTTGCTCTAGTTATTTGGTTTAAATTATTTTCCTACTTGGTAATTTACTTGGGGAGAATAAAATGTCAGTTTGTTGTCTCCTGTACCATTCTCTCTTTAATTTACTTCTGTTCTTTCTAATATTAAAATTTATTCCCTGATTTAGAGAGGCTGATGTCAGTAAGCTTGTTTCTTTATAGAAGAAGCCTTTGCCAAGAAATACAAAGTAAAACCTGATTTTTATCTCTCACTGTGAAATTTGTCTTAGTGTATAAGAACTTCATGTAGAGGAAGAGAAGTCGATCATCATCTCAAACTGGCGAATTGCATTCCTTGAAGCTGTGACCAACAGATAAAGCTGGGAATTATAATTTTATCCTGATTAGATAACAGAGCTGAGCTTCACTATTTCTGTTAAAGTGACTCAAATTAGGCTTTTAGCAAAAATTTTACACTGTTTTAGCACCAGGAGACTTTTATACTTCCATGCTGGGGCAGTTGCTTAGGGAAATTCCATTAACAAGTAGATTAAAACTTCTATGTCCATGTACATGCAAAGTAGTTTTTGACAGTACTGTTTTGACTTAGGATAGTATGGTTGCTGCCAGAGAGTAGGTAGCCATCTGATGCAGTCAGTGTCTGTTTGCAGCCCCATTGCAGCTGTAGTAAAGCTACACTGCTTTTGAGTTCCGATCATATGGCTTGTCAAACTATATGCTTTTTATACGTGGTACCAAAATCCTTCAGTAGAATTGTGTGTTGTTCATGAGTTTTAACCATTTGATCCATACGAGTGTGATGAGATAAGGTGATTAACATCCAATATATATTTGAACATATGTTTGTTATGATGCAACAATTAGAGTTTTAAAATGTGTTCTAAAAAGCTTTTGATAAAGAATTTTCACATAGAAATACATTATAGCTTCTTGCTTGAAGTTTCTCATTTGGAACGTTGAAGGATAAAGAGCTTAGTCTGGAATAGAAGTTGTTCTTCAAACCTAGGCGCAAGTTCAGTTTAATATAAGCTTATAAGTACTAAGTACTTTCTGTTTGTAATATTTAACAATCTACTTGGAAGAGGCTGCCATTCACGAGACAGGTTTTAATCAGATTTGTTTAAAGTAAACAAGTAACTGTATCAGTCTTGGAAATCTGGATTCTTTCAGGGGTCTCATAACAAAGTCTAAGCAAATTATTCTATTAAAAGATGATAAAAGGCAATTTAAGTGCAAGGAATTCCAACAGTTTGCAGGGTTTTTTTCTGGAGAAATTTTCTTGCAGGCTTCCTGGGACGTTTTGACCATGTAAAAAAAACCTGGCAGTTAAATTGGATCGAAGTTTTCCTAGTCTTCTGCTGCAATGTTGTCTATTACTTTCGTTAAGGGGACAAAAAGGATTGTATCTGGCACTTTCACAGTCAAGGTTGTTCCCTTGTCTAAATATTGGTTGGAGAGGGGAGCCTTGCTGCACCTACAGCAGCCTTCTGCACCATTAGACTTCTGGTTAAAGCCTGGGTCAGTTTAATAGAGTTTGGATTCCTCTCAGACTAATACAGTTCTTCCCTAAGTCTGTCTGAAGCAATTTCCAGAAAGGCCACAGTGTCTTGTGCTGCAAAAAAATAGAAAAACTAATCCAACTAAAGTGCTTAAGGGAAAAAAAATTAATTGGGAAGCAAAAAACATCACAATGTAAGTCTAATTTTAATGCATATCAATACCTTTTGAATCTTGCTGGACTAGAAGACCCAATCTCTTCACACCTCAGTAAAGGTTAGTTATGTAGGGTAACATCTCTACAAGACTAATAACTATGTGGTCTCATAGAAAGAACATCTATGAAACTACAGGGAATGTACAGGTCCTGACCTCATACCTCACTCTGAGGACTTTTAAACTTTTTTAGGCAGAATCACATTTTTCTTGGATTAGGAATGTCATGAACAGTGTTCTGTTGTGGCCTATGGAATTGCAAATATATTTCAGTCCATAATGGACAAAGTTACTAGATGGTTGCATTTTATGAGAATAATTTGAGGTTTCATCACACTTATTCTGTGACCATTTTCCTGTTACAATTTTGATAGCATTAGTTTATGATTAATATTACTTCTTAATATCTGACTTCATTTGTTTTGAAGAGTCTAAAGATAGTTTTACTGATTCGGAACAGGAAACACTTTGCAGTGTTCCAAATAGGTTCCAAAAAGGACTGTTTCCCTCCATGTCTTTTCTGTGTATTTACATAATTTTTAATATCTGTCGCTCTGGATCCTTAATGTCTATCTAGGTGGCTATGGATATGAGAGATACTCCCAGACTTTGTTGTTCTGCTGCTCTTCTGGGCATTTAGGATCATTCTGCTCAACAAGATACAGATGTGGTTTTTTCAGTCTGTAACAGATAACAGGTGGCTTCCTGTTTTACAGAGGGGGAAAGACCTAAACTGCACCATTTACTCGATCTACACCTTTAGTTCCCACTTTTACTGGTCTGACTTTGTGTTTCCTCAGGCATGGCTTTGCAGTTTTACACCAATACTGAGTTGCAGGTGTGATGGAAGGGGGAGGATCACAAGTCCTGTGTGTTTGTCTGTTTAATCTCTGTGATAATTTCATATATTTGTATTGTGAACACAGAGCAATACAAGTCACTCTTGTCCCTAGATGTCTAAATGAGGCATGTGGAGAACTGTTTCCAGTGCAGTTGTCACTGTACGTAGAAATCCTGAGCTACTTGGCCCATATGTAAAGGTAGAATGAGTGCTTCAGCTGATGCATAGCATTATGCATATTTGTTCATGCAGTGAACATTACTGAAAGAGTTCATTCGTTATTTTTCATGAAGTATTGCTGCGTTTTCGCAGTCCTTACACCAACACTGTAAGCTTCAGTGCCTTTTGACACAGTGGTATTCCTCTGCAGTCACATTAGTATCATTTTAAGCCAAATATTATAGCATTAATTTGTTTATAAGGAAGATGGAGCTTGTCCTTTCCTTGATTTCTGTACTCCTTGAACGAGACAGATTGTGAAACTTGCTGTTCCAGTGCAGAGCTCCAAGAGCTTAATTGTGATAAGTTGAGTTTAAACTGTCCCTCTGTCTCTGTGAGCAGCTATCAGTTCTGAGCAGGAGACTCTTCTGGTACTTACAACACTGACTGTTCCTTTTCAGCCCACCTTTGGAGTTCTCTTTTTTTTTTATGTAGCCTGTGGATTAGTGTTCCCTCTCATCTTTTCTACAGTCTCTGTGTTTTTTCTTGTGCAGCGCTGCTGTGGCCTCTTTTCTCTGACACACCTTTCCATGCTTACTGACTTGTTTGCTTAGTTTCCTGTCCATCCAGCCTTTGGACACCTAGCATACCTGTTTACCACCCATATGTTTTTCGCAGGCAGGTGAACCTTTCCATTTTTGTATTGTCTCCACAGTTCCCTCCAGATCCAATTGTTAGGTTTGTTCCCACTGCAGTCTTCCTCAGATCAAAGGACAGAAAATGAAAATCCCTCTGGCTAATTTAGGAGCAAGGGAGTTGAACTTGTTTTTCTTCTCTTATTCCGACTGGATGATCTTCCTCTACAGCTCATACCTTTTCTTGCTTGCTAAAAATAAGCCTGTTCTTTATGCAGCTGGAATATTCACTGTATTGTGCTTGAATGTATAGTTCTTTAGTGTCCTTTTGGAGACCCGTTTGGCTGGATCTCTAGTGTAAGTAAGTGCACTGAATCATGCTTGAGTTACTTTCTTGAAAGAACGAAGAGAGGATGAACTTGCATGTCATTTGTGAGTTTGATAAGGTAAATTACAGATTTTCATTTTTTTTTACTTTGACAATGTTATAATTTTTAGATATGTAAGAATTTGTTCATGGGGTTTAGTATTTTCTTTAATTTTTAATATTTAAAAATCCTTAGGTCTATGTTTTGGCTTGCTGCAGTCCTTCCTGATTTGCAGCTTCTTGATTTATGCTGTTACACACATGCTTTGTCTTTATTGCTGGCTCATGTATTCATCTTGTTGCATGTGAGATTTGAGAAAAATCTGAAGTGTATAGGGAAAAGCATATAGGAAACACTGGAAAGGTTATTTGCATAAGACTGGTACATTCTGACTGTACTGTTTGCTTTTTATCTTAGTGTCTGTTAATGCAGAAGCTTAAAAAAATTCAGATGTTGTGGGTTTTCTCTGACTTTAAACAGTAAAATTAAATAAAAAAAATAATTATTTTCCTAATCTTTTTGGTATTCAGATTTTGTACTGAGTTGGTAATACTACAAAAATACAAATGGAAGAAATATTTCCAGTGCTTTTTAAGACAGATTGTCTGCATTCTTATATTTTCAGTTTAACCTGATAACTGAGAAAGAAATGTGTATTGGTCAACACTTTCCATTGAATATGAAAAGTGCGATGAATCAAGCTGATTGTAGTTGACAGCTGGCTTGATCTTGCCATGATTAGGTCTTTTACTGCTGGCAAAATCCACTAGCCTTTTCCGTTAGCTGATAGTTGATGGATGCAGAAAGACAGCTTTTCGTATTGATAAAGAATTTGGGGAAACCTTTATTTCATATGGAATAAAATTTAAAAATATCCTGCCTCCTGTAGATTGCACTAAGCCAAAAGGCCGTGCAGGGACTCATAAGATATGTATAGTTGCTGATTCACATCAGCTGTTTGTGATGTGAACTGTTTGTTCACATCAAACAGTTAAGCAATTAATGTAGGCAGAAAATGAGACATGGAATTGAAGCACATTGAAGGAACGCAAATGTTTGCAGTCGGTGGGCAGTGCTGCAAAATAAAGATGTACTCTCTTACTATTACATGGGAGAATAGGTAATTAATTACTTTTCAAAATTTGTTAGTTTTACCTGTTAGTAGACCTGTTATTTAAATGCTGTGTAGCTTTTTCACTTTAGTTTAAATGATTGTTGGTTTCCTTGTCATATGACTGGAATGCAGACCAGTTTGAGTTTTGCAGCTCCTTATCTCTGAACTGGAATTTGTAGTTAGTCAGATGGATAGACGCATTTGATAGCATTTTAAAATTTTAAGACCTTACCAAAAGCTTGTTGCTTCAAAATGTCATGGTCAGCTTTGCTTTAAACAACTCCAGTTTTATGGGAAGTGCAAGTCGTACGCTGTTTCACAACGTATCTTTCAGTTACAGGATACTTATTTTCAGTACTTTTGTGTTTTGGAAATGTTGTATCACCACAGAAAATCTTCATATTGAAACAATTACTTAAAGGATGAGTAGATGCACATTTGATGCTAAACATGTTATTCAGACTAATAAGTGTGTCTTAATTGTACTATCTTGTCAAAATAAGATGTTGCTTTTCTAAGAGTCCCAGCAAAATATAGTTCTTAGTCTGTTTTTAAAGGAACTTGGACAATGTGTTTTCAACATGTATTGTAATGTGTGTATTTCTCAAAATTCCTTTGAGTAAAAGGATTGGTATTGTAAACAGGTCTGAAGTTCTGTGCATGACTGGTCTGTTATTTCTCTAAGAATGCATAATTTATTTTAAGGTAATTTACTTTTGTTAGGGGTATGAGGTTGATACTTTGTTTGGAATCAGCTACTGGGTAATTTAGCCTATGCTAAAGTTAATATTAACATGCTTAAGATTTCTGTGGCTGTTGAAAGTGTCTGCAAATGCGAGGAAGAAAGTAGTATTTTAAATAAACAAGCACTACCTTTACATAATGTGGAAGTGATTTCTAAGCAGTTTATTTCAAATATAGCAGATGTTCAATATATGCTTAAAACCATTTCTAATTTTGAATATGTATTTTAACATGTTTTAAGTTTTGTTAAGTTCTGCCTTTTCTTAGTTGTTCTGTGCAAAATAGAAGAGAGCCTCGCTTGTGAGATTTCTAAGAAAACAATATGGGAAAATCAGAAATCTGGAATCTGGGACTTATGCTGAATAGACTTTAAACATTTTATTATATAGAGTGATTTTTTTAGCATCAGCAAGTTAGATGAATTGCTAACAAGGTAGTGCAGATTATAGTGAGATGTTAAGATTTTATTAAATATAGATAATGTGACGTTTTTCAGCAAACTGATGTGTTTTTATTCTAAGAAACTATTAATGCATGTAGTTGCACAAGAAAAACAACTTTTTTTTTACAAAATTCTAAGTAAAGGGATCAGATTCCATTTGTACTGTTAATTTCAAGATCATCTGCTTACTAGGAGATAGGCCATGCTGTGTATATTCTGCTTTAATTCCCAATATTGTAGTTGCCGTTTCTCGGTTTAATTAGCTTGTTCGTTTCCATTAGGCTAAAAAAAGGCACATGTTATTGTCATTGGATTTTTCAAAATGGATTTCTGCTATCGGCATATTTCTGACCCAATTATAAACATGCAAGGCAGAGCTGTGGATTAAGCCATTAAACTGGAAATAATGTCATCCATGTCAAGAACAGCAAAAACTCTATTTTAGTTTAAATAAAACCAGATATTTTCTTTTGTCTTTTTATAGTGTTATATGAGTTTTCACACAAGACTTTCAAGTTGTCTTTGTTCTGCATTGCACTAGGATCAGGTTTTATGGAAAAAGTGGTCAAAATCTCTTTGAATTCTTAAATTTGGTGATTATATAGGGTCAGTATGTTTCAGAAATGTAAGGAGGTCAGAATCAATAGTCTTCAGCAGATGCTCCATCCTTTCATAATCCTCATGGTCATAATCCTAAGGAGGCCACTTTTGTATGCATTTCATATAAAGACCTATTTGATACAGAACTCATATAATGATCTCTCACAGTTTTTATCTGTTATCCCCATCACTATTGTGCTGAGGACAGGTACCCAAAGCACATGCTGCCTGTTCCTTCAAAGCTTTTTTGCCAACTGAACAAGTTAAAGCATCCCCTGAACTATATTACTTTCAGCAAGGCTTAAGGCAGAAAAGCTAAGCATGACTGATGGGCTTCTGTTTGCTTCTATATTAGCATGGGAGAATTAGGAAATCTTTTGCTAGGTTCAGCAGGCAAAAAGTGAGCTGTTCCTTGCTTTGCTGCTCTGGCAATTTGGTAGTTGTGCTGCCAGAGCTGTAGCTGTTTGCTGCAGATGTGGCACAGAAGAAGAAATGCAGGCATGGCTTGCTAATGTGAGAGCTCCCTGGTCTGGGGAGGCTGAGGCTTGTCAGAGCCCTAATCCCAGTCTGGAATTCACTGACTGGTGAGTGCTCCAACCTACCCCTGTTCATTTTATGGTTGTCAGTCTGCTTCATTGTGGGAAAATGCTCTTTTATGTAATACATTTCACTTCCTTTGTCCATGTACTCATATACCTTGTCCCAGACCCGTCAGTTCTCTGTTTGTCATGTAGCTATATAGATATCTGGGGTTTGACAGCTCTGCAAAGGTCAATTTCTAGTCTGGAAGCAAGTTTTATATTCTCTGATATGCCCTAAGAAGGAACAGTGAATTAAAACTGCTATAGATTGTTGAAAACTGCATCTTTCAGTATGTTCAATAAAACCAAATATTTATTTTGCATTTCTGTGTAGGCATATTAAGCTTTCTAAGGAGCAGCTTGTGGTACCTTTCTGGCCTTTAATGTCCTCTCCCATTAGGCTGGTGAAGATGATGTTTTCTTTTTGCCATGGCAGAAGTTGTATGCCTCATTAATGAATCCCACATGGGGAAAAAATGCTTTAAATCATGAACTCAAATGAGTTGATTCTTGGCTGGTTTGTTTTTTTTTTTTCCTGCCTCTCTCTGTGTCTGTTGCAGTTTCTGCTCCTAACTCAGTACTGATCTTGTCCCCTTGTCTGTGGTTTTGGGGGGACTAAGGTTTTGGTTTTGTGATGTGTCTCCCTTCCCAAAATATCTCTAGCTTTTGATATACTGGTGTTGTCCCAACCCTGATACAGAGTATTTTCTTTCACGTTCATTCTGGCTGAGGATGTGGTTACCTTTACTATCGCAAATGTTTTTGCGAGAGAGGCTATGGAGGACTTCAGAGAAGGGTTGCTTTTTTTTTAGCTATAAAAAAACACTTGGGCAAAACATTCCTTACCTGTACTACAATTGTACAGTGGCAGCCTAACAGTGTAGCTGGGTTGTGGGTGGGATATATATTACGTTTTCTTTAGGAGCTGCTCTGTATTGGCTTGACAATAAATTAATAGATGGTTAAAAGTAGTGGGATACAAGCAGGAAAATTTTCTGGGTAGCCCTTTTGATGACCAGAGTCATAATGAGTCATTCTGGTCTCCAAGGCGGAAGCCAAGAGGCAGACTTTCTCACATCCCTGCACACCGGTTGGTCCGTGTTTTATGTAGGTTATGTTGGACCTTGGCAATTGGTGGTTTAACCTCATAGTCATCTGTGACTGTGACGAGAGAAGGGTGGACCAAAGTACTGAAAGAGAAGTAGTAAATGGGGACGTAAGGATAGAGGTGATGGAGGTAAGTGATAGCAAAAAGACAGAAAACCTGTGAGAGAGAGTTCATTGTACATGACTCATTGTACAAGAATACGCAACGGAGAAGATGGAGCTTGGCCAGTTTCAGGAGGCTTGAGGTACTTGAACTCTACACTTTCTAGTGCAGGGTATTGGGAAGGGAACTTGAAAATGAATTGTGCGGCAAATGGGTATAAACACCTGTCTTAAAAAAGAGGGAAGGAATAGCTAAGGGAAGTTAATAACATGGTGACTGTTGCAAACCTAGAAAAAGAGGCAGCATGCAGGAAATGATTGGTAAATTCTTGCATTGCTCTGGTTTTCTTCCTCCATTAATTGGTTGAGTGGTTAGGTGTTGCTGAACCTAAACATGAGCTTGCCAGTTGTTATAGTGGCTTTTAAAAAATTGTTTTCCTTTAAAGCTCTTATTTCTTAAATCAGAAATCTCAGGTGTGGGTTTGGTATATGTTTCATTGTTATTTTCAAAGTAACTTTCTGTATTTATTAGTTCAAACTTAGAAAATGATCCAAAATAAGTGTCTTCGTGTCTTAGGCATGGAGGCAAAGAAATGCATGAAATCAAACCACATCCTAATTATCATCTTTTAAAAAATAATGTATTTCAAAAGATAAGTCTCATGGGTTTTTTATTTTAATATTGACATAATTAGGTTCTTCTTATAAGACAGTTTTCTGATGGGAATAAAGGCAAAATCCCTTTGGAATCTGCCCTTATTTCTTATATGTCTTGACTGCAGTACACTTTGCTTGGCAAAGAAATATTTTAAGTTCAGATGCAGTGTTTCATTTACTATCATGGGTTGCCAGTGAGTAAGGCTTTTCAAAATAGCTCAGAAGCATGTGAACTGAGGAGTTTTTAACGATAGAACAGCATAGTGCAAGGGTAGAAAGAAAGGAAGGAGGAACAAGAAAATGAATTTTCAGGGTGACAAGACTGATGTGTAGAATTAAATATTAAAGGAGGTTCCTTTTCTTAATTAAATACCTACGGTATGACTTGTTTTGAGGCAGCTTGTAAACTGGTTCCCAAACTATGTAATTACTACAGTACCATTCATCTCACTTGTCTCAAAAATATTAATCAGCAAATGGTAAAATAAGAGTCTGTGGTAGGAGGGTAACGTCAGAAGCTGAAACTCCAGTTCATTACAAATTCTGTCTCTCATCATGACCTTTTAAAGTGCATACTAAACAAAATAAATACAGTTTTTAAAAGGTTCTTGTCAATATTAAGAAATTGGATAATACAGGTGTAAAGTATTCTTGTCTGTATCAGACATACCTGGTACTTCCTTAGTGCCTAGTAATGCAGTGTTTGCTTTATAGCATTTTATTTAGGAGTTAATCTCTATGTGTAAACGCTTCTGTGAATCAATGAAAAGAAATTTACAATTCAGCAGAACTGTCTGCTTTGATGTATCACCATGGAGCAATTGAACCTGGGGAATCCGGAGGAGTAGATATTTGCAGTGGCTTTTTAGTACCTCCTTCGGAAGGCAGTTCTGCAGGAGGTCCATTTCTCTTGCTTCAGGGGAGAGGAGGCCTGGACCTTAAATGTGATAGGCTCATGTTTGTTATGAGAGGTGAGTGACTTCATGTTAATAACTAGTGTGAACAGCACAAACTCAAGAATCTGAGAAACCCAACAACCTCATTAAGGAAGGAACTGAGAAAATGTAGCCCTCTCTTTGCCTTGCATAACCTGAGGTTCTGAGGAAGGACTAAGACTGACTTTTGCATGCAGATTATTACAAACAGACTCGACTAATATGAAACGCTTTGAAGGAATTGATTCAACCAGATCTTGGCAGTGTTTTTCATGCCGTTTCAAAAGTGATACTGTCCTGTTTTGGAGCCCTAAAATCAGGAATTCTATCTGAAAATAGTTGATTTGATGTTGAAGAGGAATTCTGCTTGGTTTGTTTACTGCTTTTGCCATGTGGATGAGAAAGAAAAAACTGCGAGTGAAGCTACAGGTTTAAAACTTTGTTTCCTCAACTGCCTCTTCTTTTCTTTTCTAAATATAGTGCAGTTATTTTAAGGGACACTTACAGGTATTCAGTGAGGTAAACATTAAAAAATTTCTCATAGAGCTTTTCATATTTAAATGGTTAATTATCACTGTTTCCCATGTTCTTGTGCTTTGCCATATATACAAGGGTTTTAGATGTTACACTTTCTAAATGGAACATTTCACAGTAAATAGGAAAAGCTAATATTTGCATTTGTCTTAGTCGTCTATATTTTACATAATTCAAAATAATGCAGTACTTTTTTCAGGTATCGTAAGATATACTTTCAAATATGCTTATTTAAATCAGTAAAAATTCTGAGCTTTTGCATCAAACTTTTTTTTTGTTTCTGATGCTTGGTTTTTTTTTTGTTTCTGGTGCTTTTACAAACCAGTTTCTTACTGCCGTTCTGCATTCCAGGTTGAATTTTTCATTTAGAAAATCTGTAATTTTCTCTTGGTGAAATGGCTTTTTTACCTTTAAATATGCATGACCCCTGTACAGATACCACTTTTTTTTTCCAGTCTGGATATATTTTTAACAAGATTTCTTAGCAGAAAAAAACCTATCTCTTTCTTGGACAGTGTTACAGAGAAAATTGCTACTTGAAATGGAATTGAGCTATCAATATTGTTAACTTAAACTGATGATTGAAGTAGAAAGGAGGGAGTCATTGGGACGAGTTTGTGTAGTCTAGTGCAAGTTTTATATATTTTGAAAAACAGCATATGGGTATTGAGAAAATACTATTAAATCACCCCCTCATACATTTTTGACTTTTAAAATCAGTGCTCCAGAAGGAAGCTTTCAAGACATTCTGAGCCCCTTTTAAGAATTACCTACAGAGTCCAGCAGAAGCAGAAATAGAGGTTTATGTTTTTTCTGGTTGAAGGTCATACCAAAGGAAGTCAGCAGAACCTGGACATGTTCTGGGAGCAGCATCTGGTTTCCCTATGCTATTTTCTTGTTTCATGTGAGCATATTTTGGTTTGTGAATGGCACTTGAAAAAGTCTCCTTACTTTCTTAACCAATTAGCGCCTTTCAGTCTGTAATTAATAACAAAAATGTCTGTCTGATTTATTAGCTAGTGGCCAAAAGTGCATACAAGCTATTTGGCCTTAAAGAATATTGTGAAGGACTCTTGTCTGTCATAAGTCATGCTAATAAAAAGATGCGCACTGCTAAGTTCAATCTTTTCTTTAATGACTGTTCACTAACAAAGTGTTGAAATAGAGAATTAGTGTTTGGGGTAGATTTTACCTTTTGTTCTAGTTCCATTATTTGTTATAGCTATAACTGTAAATAAATACATAGGGTTATTTTTTAGTTACTTCTCTACTATGAATGGTTTTCATTATTGTTGACTAGGAGGAGGAGTGTCCAGTAGCAATTATGGTTCTTCTCTGTAATTTATTCAGTAGGAAATATTGGAAGAGGGACAATAACTTTCTCTAAAAATTTGTCTGCCATGTCTCTATCGTGCGTCTAAGATGCAGCAACTTTTAAAGTTTATTTTCCAAATCTACTTCATTTTAGTGACTGACCTCGAGGTGTGTATCTTACCTGAATAGTTGTGTGCAGAAATTTAAAATATTAATTGGAGTTCAAGTGGAGGGTGAGAAATCTGTTGTTTTAAAACAAATATTATTTTCTTTTCCTGACTGAATTTTAAAGGGGCAGCTCTGTATTACACATTGTTTGGAGAACTAACACTTACTCAAGTTGGAATTTGATATAAGAATATGAAACAAGCCATTAAAAGTAGCTGAGATTCTTCATTGTTTATTAAATTATCACAATGCAGTAATCCAGCTTTTATGTTGATCCAACAAATGACTGAATTACGTGTAAAAACATTGAAACAGATGTTGGGCTATTCTGAAATTCCTAGCTTTTTAGCATAATTTTTTCAAGTGTTGGTATTCACTTTCTGTGCAAATTCAAAGTTCTAGCTCAAGTGTGCAATTCTAAGATTGTGGGGTTTGGTTTTCTGAGTAGTGGGTATTGAGCAGATGTCAGTTTCTGGAATTTATCTTGTTTCACTGCACTGTATTGTGATTGCATAGTAAAAACCATGGCTGAATTGAAGTAATTAAATGTCTAGATTTTAATGTATTTGTTGATAGAACTATGAACATACTGAAGCAATGTGTTCATTTTTAAAAACACATAATATTCCATCTCACACATTGTCCTAGTATCATATAAGTTTTGAATGTTTTTCAGTAATTGCCTCTCTACTCCAATTTTGTAAATCATTTGTTAGTTTTGGTACGCAAAAGCAGTGATAAAGCCCCTCTAATGTCTTTTTCAAAGTTTGTTCAGCACTAGCCACTTACTTATCCAAAGGGGGATTAACCTTTACTTTGCTTCACTTTGTACAAACTGTTTTTCAGAGATTCTTATCTTGAATGCTTCAGGTCTGCCAGGAAATTTCACCATCTTTGGATGTGAGCTTAGTGACAGACTTTATCCAAGCCTCTGTCTAAGTGTTCTCATGTGGCCTTGTCCTGCCCTGGGTAAATAGTGCTAACCACCAGTTAAAGCAGTTACACCAAAAGTGTTAGGAAAGAAGCTTCAGATTACAATTACTGCTTAGAAGACCTGCTTGCATATGTGTTACTAGATGTGCCATACCACTACTGTGTAACAATTCTGCCTTAACAGAACAGTGTTAAATGTCGTGTAAGGGCTTTTTACTCTTATTTGTTTTGTCTCTTAGTGTTTTCTTCTTTGATATGCTTTTCCTCTTTTTGCTTTTTTCTGTCCCTGGTGTATGCATGTTCTGTGTCTGTCCTTTCTGCTTTAAGGTTCCTTACTCTTTCAAAGGTGTCTATCATTGTTCTTCATCTGGGGATTTAGCTTCTGTAGCCAGAACACTTAATACACATCAACACGTTAACGTAACATTTTGTGTTCTGCAGGTTGGGAATCCACGTGTTGAACTCACTCTTTCTGAACTTCAAGATATGGCTGCCCGACAACAGCAGCAGATTGAAAATCAGCAGCAAATGTTGGTTGCTAAGGTGATAATTATGTACAGATCATAATAAATACAAGTTGCCTTTAACATACACAAACATAAGCTTCGTAGATACAGAAAATATTGTAATTCATTCTAGATAAGCTCAAGAAAGAGCCTGAGAGATCAGTTGTTTACCAAGCTAATCTGAACTTAGGCAATATACAACATTTCAGCGTAAATTATACTGTAACAATGTATGTCGAGTCAAGTTATGTGTCTCTGTAAAGATATCGTTAGACTTCATTTGTCTGTTTTGTGAGGCTCACTTTACTGTCTTTGCTAGACCAGGCTTGCTCATCTCATTCACTCCAGTATGGCAATAGTGGTGTGACATGAGAATATGCCCATGTGGTATATATTCATGTATTACATTTCCAAAGTCTTTGAGAGGAAAGAATCTAAGCATGTTTTCAGAGTGAGAAGTGGTTTTAATGTCTTGGACATTGGTGAGGTGTTATGCGGTATGTGTTGGATGCTTGGAGTACTTAGGAATCAGGCTATCAACTCTGTTGTTCTATTTTGATGAAAATAATGTAGCAAAAGAAACATTTTCCCTGTGTTAATTGTATTTTCCCTGTTACTTAGAACTGATACATTATCTTGCACTAAGTCGGCTATTTAAAATGATTTCTTGGACATATTTTGTCTTCTTTGGGAAATGGGATAACAGTGTTGGAAGTTCATTTTGCAACAACAGGAAAATTGTTAATAGTGGCAGAAAAAAAATGCCAGAGCAAGATGTGTTTGACTGAGTGTTCAGGCTGATACATATTTTAACTAGATAGAACTTGTTCTCATTTCTGGAAATAAAAACCCTACAGAGCTTAGTGATAAGAGTTAACTTTTTTCAAAAGTAAATGGATAACAGGTATCTTTTAACTAAAACTTCATTTTGTCAGGAACAACGTTTGCGTTATCTGAAGCAGCAAGAACGTCGTCAGCAGCAGTCTGTTTCCGAGAGTGAAAAACTTCAAAAACTTAAAGAACGTGTTGAAACGCAGGAGACTAAGCTGAAAAAGATCCGTGCCATGAGAGGACAAGTGGACTACAGCAAGATCATGAATGGCAATCTATGTATGTGGAATTTTAGCAATGTATTTAATTTCATTTAAACACACTGCATGACTAGCAAATAATGCTATATTGCTAGTCAATGTAGCGCTGAAGCAGGGTTTCAGATAGAATGCTTTTTGTCTTACAGAGAGTCCTGTGTTTCTATGAAACTTGTATATGACATGACTTCTTGGTTTTCTTATATAGTCAGGCATAAAATCAGAGTAAGTCCATTCTGTAACTATAAGGATGTGGCTGTTTGCAAATTACCAACACACAAATATTTTATATGTGCATGCATATACTAGCTTTGAAATTAATGTATTTATCAATACCTGTAGAATTAAAAAAATAACAACTTATGCTTTACTTTTTTTTTGTTATTTTTATCTTGGTAATTTTAGCAACTGAAATTGAGCATATAAGTGCCATGTTCCAGGAAAAGCAGCAGGAGCTACAGGCTGCAGTGTTAAAAGTGGATCAACTTACTCAGCAACTGGAAGATTTAAGGAAAGGGAAATTGAATGGGTTTCAGTCTTACAATGGCCAAATGACGGGGCCTGCAGCAGTAGAATTAAAAAAGCTGTATCAAGAGTTACAGGTAAGCAATGGAGGGATGCTATTTGGATGATAACTGTAAATTCTTAGAAGTTGTATTACTGTTCTTAGAGGTGGCGATTCGGTTCTGTGGCATCTTATAAAACTGACATGTTGGAATGTTGCTACTGTGCAAGGTTGTAGTTAGCATATAACCCTCTTTAAAACAGAATTTAATTAGCTTTAAAAAATATTTTTGTTGTTGGTCATGCACATAATGATACAGTGTGAAAGTGTTCTGAGGGGCATTTCTCAGTCCCTAATACTGAAATACTGGATGATGACATAATGTTTTAATCTTAATTTTTTAAAAAAAGTAAAAATTCATTTCAGCAGTTTTCTATTTTGCAAATAACTAAGTGTAGCAAGCTCACTTAGATGTCATCGTAACTTGAAGACATGACTGGAAAATGAATAAAATTATATTTGAAATATATTCTGAAAATATATCTATAATTTTTGGGTTGAAAGAGGCCTTTAAAGATGATCTAGTCTAACCTGCCTTGTAATGAACAGGGATATCTTCAATTAGATCAATTATTTACCTTTTGAGTATTTCTAAGTGCAAAGATGCTCAGTAGATGGAGAGTTCTCTCATGTGCTTCACAATGATTCCATAGACATTTATCAAGACTTAAATTTGCCTCGGGAGTTTCTTTGCATGTAACATAACCCATGAAAATTGGAACACTCAGGCAATACTGTCAGAGTTATTGAAGGTATGAAAAAAATGCCAATAGGATAGCAAGAGAAGTAATTACAAAGACTGTCATGATTGATTTAAACCATAAAGGTAATCCATCCCTTGACCTTGCTTGAAACCTGCTGTGAAGGTTTCAGGTTAGTCGCTGTGCCAAGTCCCTGCACTAGCAGTTTAGTTGACCTCCCATCCAGATGCTGAATTTCACGTGGAACTGGAAATAGAATCAATAGCATAATTTCTGTTACAATTTTATATCACTTAGTTTTCAAACTGTCTTGGTCATTAAACAGAACTTTTATATTTTCTGTGACAATTCTTCACGGTGTAATTCCCTAATTCTTCAATCCATTTGCTATAAATGTGATGCAATCTGTGTGTTTTTAATAGGGATCCACTAGTTTATTGAAACATTCTTTTGCTGCTTTCTTGTAAGAGTTGTTCGTGGTTGCAAATGTGAATTTGACAGGCTGTGGGGAAGCATAACATTAGAGACATCAGAACATAGGTGATCCAAGTTGCTTCAGTATTAAAAACGCTAATGTGTTAAAAACCAACTTGACAACAAACAAAATGAAGTAACTCTCCTAATTGGTGCTGCTTTTTTTTTTTCTTTTGAAGATTCGGAACAGGCTTAACCAAGAGCAGAACTCCAAGCTTCAGCAGCAGAAAGAACTCTTAAACAAACGTAATATGGAGGTGGCTATGATGGACAAGCGAATCAATGAGCTGCGTGAACGACTATACAAGAAAAAAGTTGAGGCACGTCAAAAAGAGAACATTCCTGTAAGATAAACTGTTAAAAGGGCCATGCTTTAGTTTATCAAGAGCCTATAAAAACTACATAAAATCTCACTTTTTCCCGGTTGAGTAATACAATTACATCTAAAGAACCCATTTTAAAAATAGCAGGCTTCTTAAAACTGTGTTAAGGTTTTGCATAGAAATCAGAAAACATAGACAGAACGTGTTTCAGTTTATTTTTCTTCATAACACAGATCATACTATATTGAAAATTATAGTAGTTTATATTTCTAGGAAGAAAAGTCTGATTATGGGCTGTTTCAAAGCATAAAAGCATGAAAAGTTCAGCTTTTATAAAATATTGATCTTCTAATATGGAAAATTGATAGATGTTCTGATAAAGTTAGTCTTAATAGTTATATGGAACTTTGAAAATAAATCAGTTGCATGGTAGACCATGGTAGACTAGAGAGATGAATTCTGGATTGCCATATGTATTCCTGGCTGTGGAGGTTTGCTTTTAAAAAAAAACTCCAAAATATATTTGGTTATTTAAGAACTTATTTTAGCCTGTTTGTCTAAGAACGTCACAATGAAAGAGAACTTATATAGATAGATAAAGATTTCTGCAAGAAATGAATGTGGCTGAGAAATTGAATTTTTGAGGTGTTGATTTTAGGGAATAAAATTTGTGCTTTCTTGTGTAGGACCATAAAGTACAGTAAAATGATTATTAAGGTATCTTAGCTACAATGCATGGTTCAAATACTTCACTCCAGACCTCCTGTTCATGCACAAATGCCTAGATTAAATAGAAATTCACATTCAGTTTGTCTGATTTTTTTAGTTGAATCGTATTAATGGAAGTTCATCACCCCAGTCATCCTTGAGTGCGTCAGGAAGGGTGGCAGCAGTAGGACCTTACATCCAAGTTCCAAGTGCTGGCACTTATGCTGTACCAGTAGATCCAGTGAAACCACAGTCTCTCACCATTGCTTCTAGCTCAACACATGGAAGGTCGAAATCTGGTAAGCACTTAGTGTGGTGTTTATTAATACAGATGGTTTGGAAAAGAGTAATTACGGGAAGGAATAATCTTAGGAGACCTAGCATCGTCATAATCTCTGTAGTAGAAGAGGCAAGTTTTAAATGTCTTGACACTATTCTGTGAACTGGACATTAGTCTTTTAATATGAAGTGGGTTTTGCCTCTTTCCATGAATTTTTTGTAGCATAGTGTATGTTTTATTAGCTGGTACACCACTAAAAGGAGCATGTGTTCTTTCACAGATTCTGTGTTCTGTCTATAATAGCTTTTAAATTAGTTTGTGTGTTTGAATATAATAATGAGACCGGCTTTGTGGAACTATGCTTTTTTGTCAATTGAAACCAACCTAGTGAACAAGGGAAAATAATATTACTTCCCAGAATCATAGAATCTTCTGATTGGAAAAGACCTCTGAGATCATAGAGTCCAACTGCACCCATCATCCTCTAAACCATGTTGCTTAAAAACTCATCTATTCTTTTTTTAAACACCTCGGGGATGGTGACTCAACCACCTCCCTGGGCAGCTGTGCCAGTGCCTGACCACCCTTTCGGTAAAGAAATTCTTCCTAATATCAGTAGGAAACCAGAATAAAATAGAATAAAAACTGTGTGAGGTTTTTGCTCCAAGATACGAAATTTGTTGTGCTGAAAGCATTTCTGAAATGGAATAAACTTAGCATTGCTGCTGTTTTTCACAGTTTCACAGTATCATAAGGTTGGAAAGGACCTCTGAGATCAAGTCCAACCTATAACCTAACACTAACACCAACACTAACACCAACCCATCATCTAAACCATGGCACTCAGTGCCTCATCCAGTCTCCCCTTAAACACCTCCAGGGTCGGTGACTCCACCTGGGCAGCGCATTCCAATGGCCAATCACCCTTTCAGTGAAGAACTGTTTCCTAACGTTTCCTTTTGCCATCGTTAGTGAAGGAGCTGCCCCTCCAGAGTACTTGCCAGAACTTGATGTCCAGAACTGCCTCCCATGTGTCCCATAATTAATAATACCATCTACACTATAAAATAGATTTTTTGTTGTTTACACAGGCGACTGAAGGAAGCTGATCGTGACATTTGTGCCTTAAGTTCTTGTTCTGGCACAGCTCACCTCTCTGCTCACATCTTCGCAAAATCAAAATTCTTAAGAAATGATTAGATAGGAAAAAGCACATAATCATAGAACGATTTGGGTTGGAAGGGACTTTAAAGATTACCCAGTTCCAACTCCCTTGCCATGGGCAGGGACACCTCCCACTCGATCAGGTTGCTCAAAGCCTCATCAAACAAATAAAAATGCACAATCCCATAGGTCTAACCACAGGATGTAGTTTTACCTGGTCTCCTAAGAGAGATCTAAAAATGAGATAAGCAGTGACTGCTAAAGCAAAGCTTCTGCAATATTCACATACATTCCAGTACTTAAAACTGAATACTCCAGCAAAGCTTGCAGAATATTTTTAACTTGGGAGAAGGACGTTGAGGAAAGACAATCTGAACAGCTCTGTAGGAAGGAGTGATAGAAATTCCCACCACACCCCAACATCAAGAAGTGAAACTATTCAAGGAGAGCTTAAAAAAAATCCCAGTCTTTTTCATTTATATTAGTAATTTAGCAATACCTTTAGTGTAATTCAAAGGTTGTACAAACCCCATCACTGTGGTTTTATGGGAAAGTCTTAAGAATATGGAGTGACTCAGTTGTGGGGTGACGTGACAGATTTGCAACATTTTTTTCCTACAGATCTGTGGATTTCCTTTCCACATATGGGAAAGGACAGCTCATAACTTTTAAGTCCACCAACCAAAAATAATTCACTGTTCTGTAAATGTCAGCCTCAGAAGACATACATACCCTCTTCTACACCTAACTCGGGAGGTTGCAACATCTGTGAATGATACTTTTGGGTTTTATAAAAGTCATTATCTTACCTTAGGACTGACTTTGTGTTTATTACTCTGAGTGTACCAGAATAAAGTCCTCTAAGATAGATCTATGTAAGGAGAAGCTTATATGATCCCAGGAAGAAAAGAAATAGAGGATTTTTTTCAACTGTCATGCTTTTATTTCTCATTATCTGAGTGTTCCTGTTCTAATTTCTCCATTGTCATTGTCATAATTTTTCCACCACTTTTTTTTTCTTTCTTTTTCTGTGTAACTGGATCTGCCTTGATGTGTCCGGTAGAGACAGACTGTGAGTGTGTGAAAAAAACTCCAGACACCTGGAAAGTTTCTGATTTAGACATAATAGTGGATCCTATTCTGTCACCTCCCACTTCTCTTCAGTCTGCTGCTCACAATGTCATCCGCCTGGCACCTACTGTCTTTGACACCCAGCACTGTGAGTCCACAGAAGATCTCTGGCTAGCTAAGAACTCAGTTTTTAGTATGGTCATCTGAGCTCTTGCGTACAGATGCATATTACACAGCATCTTTAGAACTTGTGTTGTGGTATGGCATGCAGAAGATGCTGTTGAAATGTAAAATTGTGCAGAAGTTGCTTTTCATCTTTGAAAAAAACGTTTGCAGCAAATTCATCCCTGAAGGACTGGAGTAGTGTATTAGGGAAGAGTTTCCCTTAGTGCAAAACTTTTACATTTTCCAATTGTTACTACAAAATTCATAGTAATCAGCAAAGCATGTTTTAGTATATCTCAGATTAGATATATTACATACAAGTTTAGCTTGAGTTACTTTGTGGGAAACCTTAGTTTCCTTGTTGCCCTGGACTCAAAGCTGGGATAAAAGCTCACCCTGTCCAAGTCAGTAGCAGGAATCTTGCTGACTTCCACTGGAAAAAAATGTTGTACTTATGTTTTCTTTGCCCTTCAGTTGCTACAGTAAATATCCTGGATCCAGACTTAGAATTCTAAGTTTTAGGTAAAATTAGAGAAAATCTACAAAACCTTTTATGTCTGTGTGTCACTGTCTTATTTATGTAAATACAGGGTGGACTGGTGGGAGTTGAGTGTTAAGTAGTCTTACAAGTGGCAGAAAAGAGAGTGCATTTGGAGGAGAAAACTAAACCAGTGGGCTGAAATGGCGCTGGGGCGGCTGAGAGTGGGAGCCGGTCAGGGCTTGTCAGAGGGTGTTGCCATCAGATGGGCAGGAGTGTCTGGGACCTGTTCAAGTCTAACCAAAGGTTGCAGAAGGCTGGTGCTCTTGGTTGCCTCCTCTTAGCACCTATCGCACAGCACCATACACTGTGGTTGCAGACTACCAGCAGCGTAGTTAAGTGCAGGAGATTCAGCCTGGGCTGCAGGAGTACATGAAAGGTGCACTCATAAAAAATGGATGGTAGTTGGCAAGCCTGCTGGGTTGTAATACAAAGGATGTGAAGGTGGGAACAGCTACATTCTGATGTTTAGATAGGTAGAATGAAACAGAGAAGGTAGAGAGAGGAGAGAGACTCTGAATTTGATTCCAGTCTGTTACCTCAGAGTTTGGGGATGAAGATAACTAGTGTTTAGAATTTGAAGGAATATGAAAAGTTTTTGTGTAACTGTCTGTCTTTATAGAAGAGCGTGGGCTTGTTTTTGCAGGTAAAATAATTAAATTCTTTGGGATTTTTACTGTTGTTTCTATAAGTGCTTTTGGAAATATCTTCAGCTGTAAGTTTAGCTTTTAATGTTTAGTGTGAATCAGTTACAACATCTTCAAAACAAAAGTTTTACTGAACAAACTTTACTGAAGGTATGGAACGTCATGTGCATTTTGTACAGTAAATGTTAATTCAGTGCATACTTGGAAAATTTGCCATTATTTAGGATCAAAGTGTTTAGACAGTCATCTTTTTTTGGTCTTGCTCTTGATAACCAGATGATTAAAAGCAAAAACAGAGGAAAAAAAACCCATCATGTTGGCTATTGCCAGTACTGAAAGCAGGGCCTCATGACTTCACTTTCTGGTACTTTGCAAATGTAAAAAGTGATTCTGGACTATATACTACATTCTCAAATATGCAAGTGTTAATGTTATTTAAATGATTATCTACAAAAATACTCTTGCTACAGAGTAATGTTCTCTTGGAATTCAAACACAGTTGATCTGACTTTGAAAGGTTAATACAATATTGTGTGTGGAATATCAAGGAATGATCTACACATATAATTAAAAAATTATTAGTATGATAGCTTAAATGCAGAGGTAAAACTTGTTGGGTTTTGCTCACTTGAAACAGATACTATTTTAACAAGCCTATAAATATGTTTATGAGCTAATAGGGTGAATTTGCACTCACAGTGAAAACATTGGGTTGTAATTGTCAAGAAATCCTCAGGTTGTCATTTCCATGGAGGGGCAGAAAAGGATAAGGCTTGTGGATCAATGGAGAGGATTGGGCTCAAAGATAGAAAGTGGAGTGGTGATATTAAATCTACTGTAATTAGAATATTCCTGTGCCACGTATTCTTAGACTATCTGCTTTACTAGACAGAGGGTGGCAAAGAATTCTAGAAAGAGCCGTCCTGATTCTGTTTTCTAGGGGCTTAAAACTGAAATGAAATAGGAAACTTTGCCATTAAACGCCTGATTTTCATTTGACGTTGTCTTACTATGGAAAGTAATCCAGAAATCTCAGTAAATCTATGTACTACACCCCCACCCCTTATTTTAGTTGTTATCCTCTAGTAAATTCAGTTACATGTCATCTTTACTGGTTTTAAGTGCTCCACTAAGATAATTACAGGCAGTAGGTGAGGAGGAATGATTTCTGGTCTCTTTAGAGTAAGAGAAACCTGAAGATTAATCTTTTAAAGGTAAACTAAGCCTTAGGATCTAACCAGGAGTCTAGTTATTATAAAACAGCTCTCATTATCAGGCTATTTAAACTCACTTGCTTACTTAGAAGACAGAAACTAAATAGTCTCATGCAGTTAACAGAGTAACATATCAGTGCATCTAGGACTTCATTAAGGCTTTATTGCCTCAGTTTATTTGCGACTATGATTTTTTTTCTCACATATGATGAAGAAAAAAGCCCGTGACTTGTATCTTGAAACTATGAGCTGAAGTTGTCAGCTGACTTTATAAATTTCTTTAGAATTACCCCAGAGATTTAGTTTTAATCAAGTGAGTATGTTGAAGAAAAACAAATGGTAAGTTAGCTACTACCTCCAGCAAAGGAATGTGTGCTTTTGTTCCACACCATTGTTGAAATGAGTTTTTACTTCCTGTTATGTTCACTCATAAATCCAGTAACCATAGTTAAAATTTGGAGTAAGTCCACTCAGAGCTTACATAGACTTAACAGGTAGCATAATTTTGAGGGTCTATGCATGGTACCAAAATAGGTTAATGAAATGCTTCTGTAAATATTTTTGCTTTGAACTTGTTTGCCTTCTATTAGTAGAATATGCAATGCTCAAACCAAAATTTTAATCATTTTTTTTTTTGGTAGAAATTGTCCATACAATTTGGGTGTCAAAGGGTAATGAACAGCATATTACGTGCAGTGATTGGGCTTTCAGTATTGATTTCTGAATCAAACATTAATAGTGATTTATCTAATTTCTGGAATCAAATTAATCATGCTGTATTCTAAGCTATTTCATTTCATGTGTTGTTTTGCTTGTTTACAATGGTGGTGTGAATTATCTTAAATATAGTATTTTTGTCTGTTTTCAAGCTAATGATGGAAATTGGCCAATACTTAAACAGAGCTCAGCCCCTGTGGTAAAACCCCCTCAGATCTCCAACACAGACTGGAAAGAATCAAGCATGGACACTGCTTTAAAACAAGGAACTATATCCAGCCAGCCTTTGCCAACTTCAGTATTAGGAAGTACTGATAAGCTGGTGGGTTTCATCTGTGATATATTTATAGATCTGTTTTGCTGAGACTGTGAAACTTTGGCTTCCATAGCTGAACTTACTGCAGTTACATACACGTTCATTTTCCCTGTTGATGATTATTTAAAAAGTCAGAAAGAAAATTACCTTTATTTCTCCTGTTCCTTTCCCTTCTTATCCTATTAATTTATAATTTTTTTCCAACTTCAGTAGGTCATATTCCTTCCTGTTCTTTTACATATCTTATCTTGCCCTTTGTCTCCCTTTGATTCTCACCCATCTTTCTATTTTTCTAATTTACATCTTTGATACCATTTTCTCTTGATGTAGATCATCACTTTTTCAATGACAAAAATGTTTTCATCACAAAAATCTCATAAATGAAGTCATTAAATGCATCCTTGAATTAGTCCACTGACATTGCCTGTCTGCACCATTGTTCTAGTACTTTATGAATTCTTTAAGCCTGCAATCTTTAAATAGTTTTGGTAAACTCTGTTATCACACTGTATGTTGTCAAATACATTATCAACTCCTAACTGAGACCCAGTACTTAGAACAAGTTAATCAGGCTTTGAAAGTATGCAGTTAGTTTTGGATTCACATTAATGTGTTAGAACTGAAGATGCCTTTAAACAGTGGCTTCTCTGTAACAAGATCCTGAGATAAATTCAGGTAGCATCCTTCCTATCTAGTGATTAAAGAACATGTTAAGTTGTTCATACTCATATTTTATTTAATTAAATGATAAATACTTTTTAATTGTTTTTACATAGGGTCTTGACATGGGGAAGGTGCCACCAACAATTCCTGGTGTAAGCAAGCAGTTGCCTCAAAACTATGGGACCTATCCAAGTCCAGTTCCTTTAGGAACAGGTTCTACAAATTCTCTGGAGAGAAGGAAGGATGGCAGCCTGCCCAGACCAGGCACCAGTATAACAAACCGGCAAAGACCTGTTCCACTTCCTCCGCCAAGCAATGTACATCAGCCCAGCTCTTCACAGCAGATTCAACAGAGAATTTCTGTACCTCCCAGCCCTACATATCAACCTTCCAGTTCCCCCTTGTTTCCAGGAGGAGATGGCAGGCCAGAACTCCCTTTAACTGTGGCAATCAGACCTTTTCTAGCTGATAAAGGATCAAGACCTCAGTCTCCCAGAAAAGGGCCACAGACAGTGAACTCCAGTTCCATCTACTCAATGTATCTTCAGCAAGCAACGCCACCAAAGAACTATCAACAAGCTGTATACAATACCTTAAATAAGTCAGTAAAAGCAGGTAGAATATATTTTGCTTTATTTTTTCCCTTTGAAATAGACTTTTAAGATCTACTTGTTGGGCTTAGCTTACGTTCCATATCCCTTTGAAAAACTTCTCTAAACCTGCAAGAAGAGGAAAAAGATTTTTATGTATGAAGCATGCCAGAAAAATTATCCCACATATTTTTGGGGTGATAAGTATACATTGTCACCTTTTATTTAAAATAAGATGCAATTAGAAAAATAGTCTGGATACTCTCCAGTATTTTCAGAAGTAAGTTGAAAACAAAAGTGTCCAAATGGGATAGTATTTCTCCTTTTACTCTTTCCTCATGGAAGAGAAAAAACACCCAGGTTTTACTTGTAGCTTATAATTTTAAGCAGCATCATGGTCACCAATGAGTGAGTACTTATTTCTGTTTTGATAGGTTTCAATATAATTAATATGACTTTTTCCTTTCTGTATTAGTGTCAAACAAGTAGCAACAGACACGTGCAGTTCATTTGCCAATATTATTGCAGTTTGAGAACATTTCTTGACTGTTTTCCATCTTTCTTCTCTTCAGTTTATGGCAAACCCGTATTACAATCTGGTTCGACTTCTCCCTCACCCTTGCCGTTCCTTCATGGTTCTTTACCTGCGCAGACTGCCTCACAGCCGCAATCTCAGCCTCAGACTGAGGTCTCTGAAAAAGATCAAGAGCTGGAAAATGCTCCACCACCCAGTGAAAACAGCAATGTGGAAAACATTCCTCGTCCTCTCAGCCCTACTAAGCTCACACCTATTGTGCATTCACCCCTACGGTATCAAAGTGATGCTGACCTTGAAGCTCTCAGAAGAAAATTGGCCAATGCTCCTAGGCCATTAAAGAAGCGTAGTTCTATCACTGAACCAGAAGGTCCAAGTGGACCCAATATACAAAAACTATTGTATCAGCGCTTTAACACTCTTGCTGGAGGAATAGAAAGTGCTCCTTTTTATCAACCAAGCAATCCACAGGACTTCATAGGCATCTTGGCAGATGTTGATAATGGTAACACTAGTACCAATGGCAATATTGAAGAACCTGTTTCTGTGCAACCTACAGTTCCTCTTCCTGATGAGCCACCCCCTTCATCAGATGCTAATGATAATGAATTACCTTCTCCTGCTACTGAGGAACTGATCAGCACTGAAACCACAAATCAAACATCTGAAACAACTGAAGATGATAACAACAATCTTGCTATAGTTCCTTCCACTGAACAGTCCCCTAGTCCCACACCTGAGATCAGCTCTCCAGTGGAAGAGGAAGCTCCTTTGCCGCCTGCTCTTCCTCCTCCTCTTCCTCCAGTAAGTAACAAAGCAAAAAGATAATTTTGTGAACTATAGAATGAGCTGTGTGTTTAAGTATAGGTGGTAGATGATAAGCTTATGCTAAATGTTCTATTTCCATTTAAGTTTCACAATACTAAAAGAAAACCATGGGGACTTGTCAAGGCCCACTCTCAGCTCTGGTTGTCCCCCTAGCCCAGACCTGCTTAGTCAGAAAGGGAAGGGCCTTTTGATGTCTGTGTGGAGAACTGGAGACCTACAAATCTCCCAAGGTAAATTCAGTGTTTATTTGGGGCATAGCCAAAACAACAAATCAGTATTTTGGGTATGGCCAAAACATCAGATCAGTATTCATTTTGGACACAACCAAAATATCCAATCAACAGCAATACAGGTAGAGTCAGATGATGTTTATGACAATACAAGTAGAATCAGTTGATGTTAAGACAACACTACAAACAGAGTCAGCCTTTGCAAAGGGGAAGTTCCCTACTGCACTGTGGGTCCACAGCTCTGAGGAAGAACTGGCGCAGATTGCCTCTCTGGTGGGACACTTGTCTTATACCTCATCAAGTATGATTAATGGTCATTGTGAATGACCGGGGACCCACATCTTCCACGCTCCAATTTTGATGGGTGAAACCAGATGGGAAAAAGAATTTGAGAAGAAAAATGTTACAATAATTGGGAACAGCTTAACAACATTTTTCTGGATATACTGATTTTTGAGAATTCTCCTAGCTATTGGCCCATTGTTGTTTCTCCATCAGAGATGTCTTATGAAACCAAAAGAGTTTTTGTATCATCTAACGTGAGTTTATTTCGTCTCCTGGTAAATTCGTCTCCTAATTTTGAAAGCAGAAAGAGAAGGTCATCCACCACCTTTTCCACCATCCTCCATGTTCTTTGCGCATTGTCAATGTCACGCACGCAGCCTGAGTTTTGTCCATATCTAATCCATCAAACTCTTCTTCCCCTTCCTCAAGGCTTCCAGAGCTGCTGTGCTTACTGCTTCCTCCTGGCTTAGGGCTTCTCTTACAGAGCAATCCTCTGAAGCAAAAGAGGAGGACTAGGCTTCCAACAAAGACCCAGAACTGCCAATGCTGTGAGACAGTGAAGAGCAAGGCTTACTTGACCATAGCGAGTACTCGGCTCCTGCTCTCTGCTCCATTCTGCCATCAGCAGAGCCATCTCCTGGTTCAGCTGCTCGACACGCTGCTGCATGCGCTTGTTTGTAGCCTCATCGAGCTCATATCCAGCCATCCACAGGTTCTGGCTTAGCAAAAGCTGAGCCAAGAATTGTGTGGCCATGGCCTGCAGGAGGAGGGAGAGATGGCCTTGAGTGGGGCTGGTAGAGGGTGGGGAGCAGGAACAGAAGCAGCGAGGACCTGGGGGCAGGTAGGAGAGGGGACGAGGCATGCGTCGAGCCCTGGCAGCAGTGGTGGCACAGTGCCTTGCCTAAGGTGCTCCCAACAAGTGGCTGGGGCCATCAATGCTGGGTGAGAACCCACACACCTGGGAACCTGTGTTTTGCCTTGGCAGCACTGTTAACTCACATGTGGCCGTCTGAGGCACAAAAACACAGGCTGGTGTTATCAGCACCTGGAGCTAGAAAGGTGTTTTTCTGCGCGTTATGGTACAGGCTGATGCAGAGGGTTTGTATGAGGTTGGCTTGCTGAGTGCTCATCAGCTTGTCCTCAGGGTGGTGGAGGAAGCAGAGCATGTTCTGTGGCAGCTGCTTACTTGGGAATGTGTGCTCCAGTTCCACAGGCAGGCCAGGGTTCTTCACCAGTCTCTCCCCTTCAGTGGCCAGCTCGAGGTTGCAGGAGTGCCCATGGGGACTGCTTCAGGGGCACAGGCAGGCAACAGACTAGGTCTTCTCAACAGGCGCTCTTGGCCTTCTCAAAGATACCCACCCTGACCATGGGCTGCTGCCACGGCATAAAGCTGTGTCTGGAGAACATTTGACAGACATAGAAAAACTCATTCACCATTTCTTAAACCATCATGCTCATTCCTTGCCTGTTCAGCAGTGACCACAACGTGTGCTCATGCAGGAACCTGTCCATATGTGCTGGATCTTCAACCTCTTCGCTCTCCTCCTGCTCCTTCTCAAGGCTTCTGGAGCTGCCATGTTTGATGCTGCTTCCTGGTTCTCAGTACTTCTTCCAGAGACACTCGCAGTGCCAAAGAGCAGGACCAGGCTTCCAGCAAAGGCCCAGAACTGACACTGCTGCAAGGCAGCAGAGAGTGGCGAACCCCAGGCCACCCTGCTCAGCTCCTGGGGTCTCTGCTCCATGTCCTCAAGCAGCCAAGCCATCTCCTGGCTCACCTGCTCACACACTGCTGCAGGTGCTGATGTGTGACCTTGTCCAGCATGTCTCTGGCCTCTGGTGGCACCTGGATGATGGACATCACAACAAAGGCGAACAGTATCACCCGAGCCATGGCCTGCAGGATGGGAGAGAAGGGGGGGCTCATTGGGTCTGGGTGGAAAGAGCAGGGACAAGGGTGGCAACATCCTGGGGGTGAGCAGTAAAGAGAGTGAGATAGGTGGGAGGCAGCAAGTCCTGTGACAGTTGTGACGGTGCTGGCACAGTGCATTTCCCAGAGTGCTCCCATGAGTGCCTGGGCCCTTGAAGCCAGGTGAGAACCCACCTGCCCAAGGGCCCACAATGCTATCCCAGCCCTTGTCCAGCTGGGTTGGGGCTGTCTGCGGGTGCCCCTGAGAACCACCCTTTATTGTGACTTGTGCCACGGAGGCACCCACAAACCAGACAATCTCAAGGAGAATTCTGATGGAATAGTTTCTTTACTACTGTAGCAGTTTAGTAAGGAACTATGCAAACAGGCAACAGGAGGCTGTGTATGTGCTTTAGGCTGTAGAAATTTTTTGGGGGATATACTCTTGCAGAACTAATTCTGGGATTCCATTAAAAATATTTTTGTTGTTTCCCCATTCCTACAAAGATAACCAATTCTATGAAACTAAGGGTAAGCTATGGCAGTGGGAAGCTTTTTAATTTGCAAGCAAGCTGAAATAACTGTTCTGGGAGGCACATTCCTTTTTCCCCTCTCCATAGAGAGATGCAAGACCAGGGCTGACAACACCAACAGCAAGACAGCTGACTTGTTTAAGCAGAAATGTTTTTCTAATGGGCTTGTCACATAATTTGAACTGCTTTCAAAGTCTCTCCTACAGCTGCACCAAGCTCTTTTAAATACTTGTCATTACTAAAATCTACAGCATATGGAGAATTTAAAATAGGGAGAAAAATGAATTTTATTCTTAGTTGTTGATATGACTCACTTTTTAAACATCAGTTTCAAAGCATATCTCCACTTTTTGATTCACATAGGGACCTTGCATTCCTCTGATAATTTGACTGCAGCATGCCCAGGGCCTTTATGCACATTCCACGAGTACAAGTGGGCCAGGATACTTCTTGGAGGATGCAAAATGCTAGCAACAGATATTACTCATACTGTGAAAGGTTTATTTTCCAGACTGAAATAGAAGTATAAATTAAAATGGATCTTACAGTGCTAGAGGCTAAAAGCATTCTGCAAAAGTGCTTTTTTCTGGACAGTGACAAGGACACATGTGAACAATTCAGCATATTCTCAAAACACATTTAAATATGTTTCAGCTCTTGAGAATGTTGCTTCTGATAATGCCAGCTAGAATGTCACATAAAATAGCTTCATGTTCTGTTCTTCTCTTTCCCACAGCAAATGTGTTTGATGCTGACCTACAGCGGAAACTTTTGCTAATTCAAGCAAAAGTTCAGAACTTTTGCTAATTCAAGCAAAAGTTCAGACTGATTTCAGGCTTAATTTTGCCATGCTTTCTAGTCTAAGCAAAAGTTTTGACAGTGTCTCAGACAATCCACCAGAAACACATTCAGCTTATATACAATTGAGATAGCAGTGCTCAAAACCCATTGACTTCTAGCACTTTGTTCCTTGTGCTCACTACCTGTAATTAGGGGCTTCTGAATCATATTGGCATGCTTTTTTAACTGAGTAAGATGTAGTAAGATATCGAGTCCTTTATTTCAAGCCTTTATAACAGAAACATTTGCATAGATCTAATTACTATTTAAGGAATATGGGATTCTTTCTTAAGCTAGTTAAAAAGAAATGGAATAATTTGTACTACTTATGCAACCCAAAATGATGCCTTCCAACCTTCATCCCTACTCAGACAAAACGTACCAACTTGAAGAAACCTAACTCGGAAAGAACAGGCCACGGTCTGAGAGTGAAGTTCAATCCATTGGCCCTTCTTCTAGATGCTTCTTTGGAGGGAGAATTTGATCTTGTACAACGAATCATATATGAGGTGAGCATCTAAACAACGGCAACTGCTTTATATGTTTAAAAAAAAAAAAATAGCTGAACTATTTTATGTTTGTAACAGGTCGATGATCCCAGTAAACCAAATGATGAAGGAATTACACCTTTGCATAATGCAGTGTGTGCTGGTCATCACCACATTGTGAAGTTCCTGCTTGATTTTGGTGTAAATGTAAATGCAGCAGATAGCGACGGGTGGTAAGTACTGAGATTTTTAACTTGGCATCTGGGAGAAACACCATTTTGATGCACATTCCAAATTTAGTTGAGGCCTGTTTTGGGAACCATTTCTTTCCCCTTTATCCCTCCTCAAAATGAGCACCTTCTCATCTCTAGATGGTGACAAACTCAAATGCAAGGTTACACTGTGTTCACCTCACATGCAAGCACCCTTAAATCATATATTACATTTTGGGTTTTTTGAGTAGTATAGTTGCATTTCTTGTTCAGATGCTGAAATAATTAAACTGTAGATAACACGGGACAAAAATTAATTCATTAAAGTTTTGTCTTCATATAACCCACCACTGATTTTGGTGTTCTTGAAGAATCTAGCTTTGGCAGCACTTCTGAAGCATTTGGAGGGGATGTGATACCCTTTTATACCCAGCAGCTTTGTAAGCTATGAAAATGGACATTTGTGCTAACATCTGTTTTTTGTTTGGCTTTACTGGGGCCAGGTAAATGCTGGAATCCACTCCAGTTGCTTGACAGGTTTTGGACAATGCACGCATAAACTATATCATAAAGAACATTTCCTTCAGCAATAGACAGGCTAAACTCTACATTGCAAGACAACGTAGTTGAGATTTGTGGAAGTTTATTTTTTCCTGGGTACACTTTTGCTTTATTTCAGGACGCCCTTGCATTGTGCCGCTTCTTGCAATAGCGTTCATCTCTGTAAACTGCTGGTTGAATCTGGGGCAGCTATTTTTGCTTCAACTATAAGTGACATAGAAACTGCTGCAGACAAGTGTGAAGAGATGGAAGAGGGTTACATTCAGTGCTCCCAGTTCTTGTATGGTAAGCTGTGACATCGCTTTACAAACTTGTTTAGCTTTTGTAAAATTCACCCCTTGCTTTCTCTCTGATCTGCATAGGCCCCAAACTTGACAATATTGCCCCATCACCTGTTCTTTCAAAATGCTAAAACCAAACCAGTCTTTTTGTTGTTCCATGTTCATAGTCCTTCAGTTTTCCAAGTTGCTTCACAGGCTCCTTCTAATGTTGCAGATTTTATAAGTGGAATTTGGCTTCATTTCAAGAAAATGCTTCCATGGGAGGTTTTGACAGTAACAGTGAGTTGTCAGGTATCTTCACTGATACACTCCCAACTTCCAGATGCACAGATTTCTAGCAGATCACATGAAGAAACACGTGTACTTCAAGAGTAATAAACTTACAGAATGTATTTAGTTACTTTTCTTGCAAAATATATCTTAGTGTCTTGATGGAGCAGCTATTTTTTCATTTACATCAAAGGGTGTAAATTCCATCCATTTCCTCTCATCCTGCCACTTGTTAAAAAAAATAAATAAAAGACTGTAAAGTTTCTATTGCATTAAGGAAAGAGAAAAAACTGTTCTAAATGGGTTTCCAATATTCTGTAAAAGTTGGTTTTACTTATTAAATACATTTCTGAAAGCATTTCATCGCGGAAGTGCTGAAAAGCGTTAAGGAGATTTTATTAAGAAGAGACTTAATATTTAGGCCAGTGTTCATACTGAAAATCTCAGAGGGAAAGCCAGGATATTTTACCATCTAGTGTGTTCTCTGATTTGTTCTTAACAGGAGTGCAGGAGAAGCTCGGAGTGATGAATAAAGGTGTGGTGTATGCTTTGTGGGATTATGAAGCCCAGAATAACGATGAGTTGTCATTCCACGAGGGCGATGCCATAACTATCCTAAGACGCAAGGATGACAATGAGACGGAGTGGTGGTGGGCCCGCCTCAATGATAAAGAAGGCTACGTGCCTAAAAATCTCCTTGGAGTAAGTTACCTTCTCCCTTCTCTTTTTCAGTTCCTCCTACAAGATGGATCTTTGGTCAGAATCTCTGTGTGCATCCTGTGGATACACTATGAAGTGCTGCAAAGCAGATAATCCGTATTCTCTTTGACCTCTCTTGTCATTGTAAGCAAAAAGGGAGAGGTTGTGGTTAGGAGATTAGTGCTGGTTTTTATTTGGCCAGTTTATATATTTAATAATTTTATGCTTTAATCTTCCACAGGATTTTTTTTTTCCCTTAGGGGCCCTCTATTTTAGCTACGTAAAGTGTGGTGGCTCTATTGGGCAGCTCAAAGCTCTGGCCCAGGAAGTTCTTTAGGAAGGTTTTTGATACCTGGCACAAAATAAGCATTGATGTATTGATATGAACAAATGTAAAACAAGGGTTGAGGATGCCAACTGTAGGCAAGTGTTCGTGCTGCTCTCTGTCAAATGGAATGCTGCTGTCATGAGAGACCAGGAGTGTGAAGCTAAAATGCCTAAGCAAACCCTATAGAACAGGAAATGAGCTCTCTCTAGGCTTTGGCAGGGCATTCCTATACTTACATAAAAACATCCTTTAGTCTAGTCTGGGAGCTTGAGCTGAAGGAGCCAAGTCCCTTTCAGAGCAGCAGCTTTGCTGCTGTTGGCAGGAATATGACAGCCATTGGCCTCCTGCTGCTTCTACTTCAGTTTTTCAGAAGTTACCTAAGAATATGCTGTAGCTCGCCAACACCTCAACCCCAAACTGCTTTACCACCCAGTGCTTGTTATTATGTACCCCTTAGTTATAATTGAGTTGATTTTTATTTAACTTGGTATCAGCCATGCAAAGCCTAATATCTTTATTCTGATTTTACAGCTATACCCACGAATAAAACCCAGACAGAGAACCCTGGCTTGAATTCAGTTGTACAACAGTGCAATACTGTGCTGGTAACTGGAAACTTCAAACATACACTGGAGCCATCGTTTTTGATCATTTCACACAGAAATAAAACTATGACATTTAGTTTTGATGGTGCTTTCTCTTGTTAAATGGACAGCATCCAAGACTTTCACGATCTGCAGTTTGTAAATGAGGATTGTTTTTATGTGACCCACCACTGATGAGGGGAGAGAGATCTCCACTACCAACAGTGTTGCGCCAGCTCTCGTCTGAAGCAGTGTTTTAAGTTAAGGTCCTGTGGTAGGAGCTTTCTTGTGTTCTATGTTCAGAGGTGTCACTTGCGGAGTGCAGATACGCTGTCCAGTTTGCTCCAGCACCACAGTAACTGTCCCACATCTGGGTTTTGGATATTTATTTTGTTCAACATTGGTGAATGTTGAGTTCTCATTACTGATCAGCTCTTTGGGTTCTAGGACACAAGCTCCTCACCTATTACATGCATAATTAACTAGTCACCAAAGCTTTATGAAGGCTCGGACTTTAAGTGGTAACATGCTGTACACTTAAATCCTTGTCTGGACAACCCCCAAAAAAAGCTTTACATAGCCTAGCATCTAGTATTATTTGCATTTGGAATCAAGCTAGAGAACTAACAGAACAACAGTATTTGTACACTTCAATCCCTACACAATATTTCACTGGGTGTTTTATTTTCTTATTATTCAGCCTACAGCACCAGTGTTACCTCTACTGATGGAAAGGTTCCCCTACTGAACCACCTGAGCTTGTCCAGCTGGGACAGAACAGTTCAGAACTTGCAGCAGTTTAAGGGATTTGTAAGTCTGCATGGATGAAAGTGCAATAGTTGAAAAGGGTCAGAGTCCGCTGAGGGTTGTATTATGTGACTTTGAAGTCTGCCTGAGTCAGTCTAGAAGAAAATACGAAGGACTGGATAGAGGTAGGAAGAGATGTGTAGGAGCTCAGCTGAGGAGATGAAAGCAACAAGGTTTAGAGAAGGATTTAGGAAAGGCAGTAGCTTATTTGAGGACAGTTTCTGTGGTTCTTGGCAGCCCACATCTGCTGCCAAGGCAAGTTATGCAATAACTTATGCCACTACTTTGTAGTTTCAAGCAAAAAAAAAAGGCACTTCACTGGAATTTTAATTGTACATGATTTTATATACTAAAAGTATATTTTGAATTTCCCATTATAAGTTTTAGCCATATTTCTTGTAATTTTCTCCCATTTAACAGTATGCAATTTGATTAAGTCTTCATGTACAAGTTCTGTGTATAATTTATATATCCATTTCTGCAGTGCTGTAACTTGCTTTTACCACAGGTTAGCATTAACTGTATATATTGTGGTGAAAAGTGAAAGGGTATTATTGTTGAAGAATTTGCTACATGAATGTGATGATTTCAAGAGCCAATGATTCACTAATTCAGAGAACATGTAAATGTGCACAATAAAGTACTGCTGAGGCATGGCTGCGTTCTCAGGTGCTTTCCTAGAGGCAGCCACAAGCACACTCCTTTGGTCACAGTGCACAACAAAAGAGCAACATCAGCTTGCTGGGTTCTGTCTGTTAACTTGAGTTTCCTCACAGTTTACCAGCTGCACAGAAAACGCTTCTTGAACCTCCTTACCCTGGTGATACTGCTGTATCCCAACTGTGGCAAAAGAGTACCTCTCTAGAAGAGCTCTCAAAGGGTCCCTCATGCAAAAGCTGACAGTAAACAAGCCCACGGGGCTTGGCTGAATTCTCACCAATGTGGAAAGACAAAGGACAGGAAGACACTGGGATCAGCTCATATAGCCAGAGGATTCATCCCAATAGTTAAACTAGTAATTGTAGAACCATTTGGGTTGGAAGGGACCTTAAAGATCATCCAGTTCCAAGCTCCCTGCCCTGGGCCGGGGACACCTCCCACTGGATCAAGGAACTCAAGACCCCATCCAACCTGGCCTTGAACACCTCCAACACTTGGAACAGCGTGCTGTTTGTAACAAGTCAAAAGCTTCAGAATTCAGAGAGTACATAGGCACCACACTATCCATTCATTAAAGAAGTTACATATTTTGAAATCAAGTATTATCTCATTTTTTTAAATAAGTGAATTAATTTATTCATATCTGTACATTAAATTGTATACAATTTCCAATAGCATTACAGTTAGATTAACAAAAGCTAGTAACCAAAAAGAAAATATAAAACTAGAAATTATTCTGGAAGCTTATTTATTACAGAAGGAAAGTTTCAAAATCATGTTCATCTAAGTCCAATTTGGTGGTATTTGATGAAATATTTAGATGTTTAAAATGAAATGTTTTTAAAAAAGTAATCAAGTGTCTTCTATAAAATTGTAACTAAGGCAGATTTTATCATACATTGATTTTTAGATGTTTAGACAGAGGGAAAAACCTGAGATCTATACCCAAAAGCTATTCTCTGCAGAAGAGACATAGAGATTTGTTTGCCTTTTGTAGCAAACGGTATATATAATCACTACTATAAAAGTTGTGCTGTACATTAGCTGTAGTGCAGGTCACTTTCATATTAAGTAAGTGCCAATAAAGGCTTAACAAAATATACAAAGTCTTAAAATGTGAGGCTGTTTAAAGCATTAATTGTATACATATTGCACGCTATAGTGAATACTCACGGTTCAAAAAATACTCGCATGGCATCTGCCAGTTCTTACATAATGAACCGCACTGGAATGAGTGTCAGGAATAGCGGATGTTACCAGCTGTCGAATTAGCAAAAAGGGAGAGGCAGGTCCGTGGAGGCTGGTGTTTTCCCTCAAGTGGCCAACAGTTTGCTCTTCTTACTGGTCCCGGGACTCGTAAAGAAGTTTTGTTGCCTAATGTGAAGGCAAAATGTCATCATGTTAATGGAAGTTTGATTTGCAGCTGCCTCATCTCCAAAAGTTTCCTTTAAGCCCAAGGCTTTAAGTTTTTCCTTTGCTATTTTCTTTAGGCCAAGGTGTTTTATAGCACTCAGTATGTTTTTTGAAACTATTCAAGGTTACTTTAAGTCCAGCCTAATGATACTATTTTATACCAACACATTTATTTCTTCTTGGCCAGAATTCTGATCAAAACTGCCTCTGAAAGAGTTACAAGCAGTTTTTGGCAACTTCTCTGAATAGATGCAGTAAACAATGTTATTCTTTTCTATATTCCTCCTCCTTCTTCTGCTTCCCCCTTGCACAGTTTTGGCAAGCCAACCTCCTGCACATTCTCTAGCGCCAAGTCCTTTCACGTGCTGTTAACTATGACCTCTGAAAGTCTCACTGATGACTGCCACAAAACTTAATTGAGATAAATCAGGGGAGAGGGTTATCCTTAAAATACTGGTTCTCACTACAGTTGTAGGAGTTGCATTGCTTGTGAAAGATGAATCAGGACAGGTGTAAGGGGGTGCTGAACTGTTCTCTCACAGCAGCACAAAGTTTGTGCGCAGTGTGCTGCTCACAACTGAAATGCTGGGGGCTCAGGGCTGGCTGGGGAGCTTAACTATGGTGATAAAGCAGTAAGCAGCCACACACTCGCATTTGCAGGCAGCTTGTGAGTTATACTTCTAGTTATCAATCAGGTGAACAAAGTCCCAGAACTCAGTGGGGTGGCTTTGGGTTTTGTCTCCCATAACTTTGAATTATGAACTAGTAAGTTCATACAGTCATCAGCCATACAGTGCCTAGCAACAAAAGATGGAAGCATCTTCCATAGGGTCCTGCTCACACCTCTGTTCCTGTTGTGAAAAACCAGCAACTTTGAACTTTCATAAAGCAGTACAACCAACTAGGTGAGTTTAGGTTCAGAAGAGTATTTCATAACACACATTCTTCAGTGAGTAACAAAACCCTAAGGAATCCAAGTCCTGCTGCTTTTCAGCTAATTACATGCGTAAGATCTTGGGAAACCATTTGCAATGCTTATCTTCTTCAGGTATCTGAGTGTAAAGCTAAAGTCACGTTCGCAACAACCATCCATAGCTTTTGTTTTCTGAGCAACAAGGCCCTAAAATCCTTAAGTTCTGCCTCCTTTGCTTACCTTATGCATGGCCGCCAGCCAGCTTGCCGACAGCTTCTTGTTACAGCTGAAGTCTTCACCGGCTGTGAATTTCATCTGCGTGAGCTCCTCTGATCCTGGTACCTTGTACTGCAGAATCATCCCTATAGCACGAGAATTGCCTCCTGAAAAACAAAACATCATCTTCAACAGCACCAGGTTTTACCAACTAAGTGACACAACTTCTAGCCAATATCGTGTTTGTAGAACACAAGCTCATCTCTCAATTCAAAGCAGTAAGTGCCCCGTCAGAGGGGGGCAGTGACCACAGGTGTTAATGCCAGGCAAGGGAAGGTGCAGACTCAATACTGTTCAATTCTCTGGCGATCACTGAAGCAGCATTTGTCTGAGCCACTCGCTACAGGCATCGAGAAAACCCTCCTGGTTTAACATTACTGTTCTCTTCAGTAGATACCGGCTTCCTACCACAGCGTGCAATTTGTAAAGTGAATTACTCGTGTCCAGTCTGATATCAGAGGGATCCTTGCCTGATCCAAAGCCTGGCACAGCAGTTAAAAGTCCCTCCAAATCTGGCAAAGGGTGGAGGATGGGAGAGAGGCTTATGCCAGACTAGATGACGACTGGCAACGTCATTTATTTCCTGAGGGAAATCCGCTACAAGGGACATTGCTCTGACAACAGCGCAATAGCGAGACAGTTGTGTCTTTCACTCCAGCTGCACAGAGGTTAAGATAAACCAAAGCAAAACAACAGAAATTAAACAAAAGCTTTGTTTAGAACAGTACACGGATGCTTTACATACCCCTCACTGGCACAGCTTATTTCCTGCAGTCGCAGAGCATAAACCGGGCCCGAGGAACAGCTCCACCACATACAGACACTTTTGCAAACTGTCTCTGCGAGATGGCTCCTGGAGGCTGTAATTAATAGCCAAGAAGCCAAAGGCAGACAATCTCGGTCTAAGCAACAACTTGATCAAAAGCCACATGTATAAATGTAGATATCATCGCCTCTTCGAGGATAAACTGAAATCCAACTTCATCACTCACCGCCCTGCATCTACGTGGTCAGACCAACAGATCAAGGCCCTGTTAGAAACAAAGCACTGGAAATCCAACACCTACAGCCTTGATCAATTTTCTTTACTCACATTGCTTTTGTCTGGGACTACAGGACATAACTGACTCAGGCAGAACACACCTTATACAAGATGTCGTGTTTCTTTTAAAGAAGTGTAAAAGCAAGCCATTAATTAATGGTTAGTTTATTCAGTGAGAAACCTTACTGGACAGAACAAAAGAAGTGTATTATTCATTCCTGGCATACACAATTCAGCACACCTCTGCTGAAAGAGGTGACATCTAATACTGTGTACCACTACAAATATTTCTCATTCTCCCTTCTCTCTTTTAACATGGAAAACAGCACATGTGGTCTAAAGAAGGCCTCCAGAAGTTTTAGTTCTCCTCCAAAATATTACAGAACATTAATTCTCACTTTTAATATACAGACAGATGGGAAGAAAGAGATACATGTCAGATGGGAACATCACTTGTCTTAAGTTGAACAGCTACAGATCGAGCATTGCAGAGGAAGAAGGATGGGAGGGGGGTGATGGCAACAAGCTCAAGTGAGTCATGCTTAAACGTACTGATGATACCTTCAGTAATATGCTGGCTCTCCAGAAGGCTGGTGTAAGTGTGAGTATCTTTTTCTACCATCAAGAAGGCAGGCAAGCAGGCAAAAAGATAAAGCAGTCAGAAGAGCAGTGAACAAGGAATTACAGGAGCATTAAGTAACCCAGCAAAACATCTGGTCGATTTGAATACAAAGGGAAATACCTTAATGCTAACATGCTGTACTGACCAAATACGGCACAGACAGGCTGTCCAATGAGGGAATTCCAGCAGTGACAGAGGTGTTGCTAAAGAACAATTATTAAAACTCCTGACCTTGTTTGTTCTCATTTCAGTGAAATCATATTCAAGTTCATCCTGAAATACTTTAAAATCTGGTAAGAGATGAGGCAGTAAAGAGTTACCTCCAAATTGGAAGCTAACAGTTTCATTTGGCCACCCCTTCATCTTGAGTGAAATTAAGAGAGCCCGGTTTAATTATTTATTTTTGTTCCTACAGTTTCTATCTCAATCTCCTCTTGGTCATTTACTTCTCCCACAGCAGAAGAAAAATCCCAGCTGGATTCTGAAACTGAAAGCCACCAAAGACTAACAGTTCCTTCCTATCAGCTTTTTGAATCAATAGATGTTTATATTCAGCCAAGAGAAAGGATCAGAACAGATGGTGACCACCCTCACTCAGGTTTATCAAGAGGCTCTCCCACATTACAGCTGGAAGGCAATTTCTCAATTCTTAGGTTTTCCCCAAAATCCCAGTAGCCACGTGGTCAGGGTTTCACACGCTGCACTCTGAAAGCAGTGCTAAGTGACATAGTTACACCTCAGTTATCAGAAACATAGAAACACACTGTCTAGGCTGGAACAATAACTGCAACCTCACATATTTTTTTTCTTAATAGGCAATTTGTATTCAATGAAAAATTTACCTCCAGGAGTAAATCCTTCTGTAAGTATCTGAACAGTTGAAATCTGTATGATTTCAATTTCGTAGTGGCTGTCTCCATCCAAAACCAGGTATCTACACAATGGAAGAAAAACTTCTTATATATGTTATTTTTTTCCCCCCTAAAATATCAAATCCAAATCAAAGGAAAAATATAAACAACCTCTCAGTTACTGGATGTTGATATGTTCTTTGGGTTGTTCTTTTCATTGAAGTTCTTCACCTTAGAGCAGGGGTGTCAAACTCACAGCCTATGGGCCATATCCAGCCCTCCACCTTGTTTTATCCAGCGGCAGTGCCAAGCTCCTCGCCCCTGCGCTCCTGCCAGCGCTGGGCACATGTGCAGCGTGTGACGCGCGTTACGCTGCAGAAGCAGGAGAATGGCAAGAGCCCTGAGTTTGACACCCCTGACTTAGAGTATAGAAAGAAACAAAAAACACACAAAACCCGTAGTTCAGCTAAAAGCACTCTTCCAAAGTTATAGGAGAAGAGAAGAACACAGAGTCTAAAGAGTTCTAGCCAACCAAATTATAGGGATGATCAACGTAACACTTTGGTTGTGATTATTAACTTAAACAACTTGGTGTAGTGTTAGAATCATTCTGAAACAAGATTTTCTCAGTGGCTACAGACTTTCCCTGACCCCTTTCCAATGAGCCTGCTATGAGCTAGCAGAAACACTGTATTCCAGACATGAGCAATGAGCAGAGCTCCACTGTTTCAAGGCACCTGATCGACAATGCTACTTAATTCAAAACAAACTTACTCCAACAAAGTTGTATCTATCCTTTCAGTCCAGTTACTCTCTCCAATATCCTCACAGCAAGTCACTCTTCTATTTCATTTAGGTTATCTAATAACACAGCTGAAAGTGCAACAAAAGCATAGTTTACAAGTGCAATTTCTATCAATCTTTCTCACCTCTGATTGTTGGAAAGCCGACAAACCATGAGCTCAGATTTATCAGATGTTCCCAGAGTTACAAAGAACGTAGCACCTGGAAAGAAATATTTTAGTATTCTAGTAGAGAGTTTAGGAAGGAACACTCAAAAGTATCAAAAAGGATAACTACTTTTTACCTACTGCATACAATATACTGAATTGAGTGAATTAAGGGACTAACTGAAATGTTAAAATGCTTAACATCAGGAGAACACTCAAGTATAAAAAGCTGATCTTTAATTACCACATTCTGGACCTTTCAAAATTGCTACATAATTTCTCTCACGTGTTGTAGAAATACAGGTGATAACCAAGATCAGTATTATAAAAATAAGAGCAGATTTGGAGATGGCAACAATCAGCAATTAAAGACCCTATATTGTCACCAGATTACACACCATTCTTTCAGTATTCAAAAGAATCTCACAGCAGGATATGACCTTCAGCTCTAGTCTTCATAAACAGCAGACACACCTCTTTTTTATTACTGAAGGATAGCTCAGTCTTACTTTGAGGGCAATGAACTTCAGCCTTCATCTTACGTTTTTTCCTGCTCCAAACAGCTCAGTAAATTCATCTCAGCTACATTAGTGAGGTGATTCATAACTTAAAATAAAGCAGACTACATACCTAACCATTTTACTTCCTCCATGCTTCACATTCCCTGTATTACCTAATCCCAATGCTGTTGGTCTGCGAAATGAAAAAAACATGCAGCCTTGCCAAACGGTCTGCAATCTGACTCTATGCTCAGCCTCAGAGAGCTTTCCCTTGCTCTATTTCACTGTTTGACACAGTCTCACAAACACCTTGGCTGCTGCTAATGTGAGACAGAGGCAACAGCACAGAACTGCCAAGAGCAACACCTCTCTGGCTGAGATCTGTGGCTCTACAGCAAGTCAGGAACAACTTCAGCCTTTCATTGCAAAGCCAAAGCGCAAGCAAGACAAGCTTTTATAAAAAGATCTTCAGTGTAAAATGTACTATTTAACAACTCCTCTTTATCCTCACCTGCAAAGCAGAGCGAAGATTGATTTGTGTGTTACAAGGATGCGCATACGCCTTTCTGACCCTGGAAACTCCTAAGAACATCCGTGTGCATCAAACACGTGCTTTAGCTTACCAATTACACACACTGGCATCATGCTGAGAGTTGAGAGCCCATCAAAAGGCACTGAACAATCACAGAAATTCTAAGAACTCAAGACTCAGCTTTCTTAATGTAATTGGAACACAAACTATTGCATGTAGTTTTAATGCCATGCAAAATTGACCACTCACAATGATGTGCCATCAACCACAGCTGCAGGCCATGGACAAGATCAAAGCTCACAGACAGAGCCTGAAACAAGCACTGTGTCTTGTTAGAAAATATATTCTCTATTGTTAAGTGTTTTTCACCCTTATTTAATGTAACAGGAATATAGCTAAAGATGCACTATTCTAACAAAAATGCCAACTGTATGCACATCTGTTCTCAGAATCACAGAACACCAGGTTGGAAGGGCCCTCAAGGATCATCTATCTGGTCCAACCTTCAGAGGCACTGAAAATGACACTTTTTAAACACTGACTAAAAAGTGTAAACCTCTCTAAATAAGCACATAATACTGAATTATTAGCTGGCAAACAAGCAGCATGACAAGAAAGCATTTAAAAGGAGGCAAAACAAATGTGTTAATCACATTCATTCAATGTCACATTTGAATAAATGTAAATGAGATCAAACCAGCATTTTCAGTCCTTACCATTCATGAGCACTTTAAGCTGTTTGTCATAAAACTCCGTTTCTTTCTGAGAGATGAGGGCACATTCCGCGCACTGGCGCACAGGGTCCACAAAGCACATGCGAGGCAGAGGCACTTTTTTACTGCAGCATTTGTCACAGAAGCACTTTCCACATCTTCGGCAGTGATGCTGAGCAGGACAGAACATGTTGTTCGTTTATTTACACAGGAAACTATTAGGGAATAAAAGTAGCATCCTCCCAAAGGAACAGAATAGTTTCTCAGGTGTGAAACACAGACCTTGAGGGACAGGTAAATGAAATTCAACTGATAGTGTGGCAGTAAATCTCTGAAGGTTGAACATAAAGGACCGAGTGTACGAACAGCAGCACTACCAGCCTTTGCTGGCACTCTGTAAACACCCTTGTCATGTGGACCAGACAGGACACTTGAAAGGGCTTCTCCAGTGTCCAGTAAACCCTTCATCTTACCGTCAACAAAAACACAAGAGAAAAGTGCTCTCCAGATCTCTTCCACTTCCAAGAAAAGATCTTGGGAAACTTCAACTGGAGATTCTACTCCCCCCTAAAACTTCTTCCCATTTTTCCAAAGGAAATTTAGAACTAAAGCTATTTCTCTATCAGAAGCACCAGGCAGCACAGTACAAATCCAATGCAGTTGCAAAATCAGAACTAGGATTGCAGTGTGTTGCAGATTTGTAGCTGCGAAACAAGTTGCCTGTGCTCCAGATCCCTACCGGGGTGCGACAGCCCCAGCAGGTCTTCCTGATGCAAGTTCTCCTGTTGGAACAGGTATTCCCAGGCAAGCAGGAACTGATGTGTGGCTCAAAGCAAGTTTGAACAGTTTGATACAAGGAACTGATATGGTGCAGTTTGGTAAGTGTTAGGCTTTCCTACCAAATGCCATGAAAAATTCTCCAGAGCACTTCTTTCCGAAGGCCACCTCCATGTGCTTTTCAAAGGCAACACAAGTAAAACACAGCAGCCTAATGAACTGGTGCTTCTCAAACAAACCACTTCATCCAACCACCCACCATGCTCTTAACCCGTCCAACTAAAAGGCAGAACAAGAACTAGGAGAAAGTACACTCCATGATTTAGGAGTCCTAGGATCAGTAACCAACACCCTGATACTCTCCAGGCCTCCTGAAAATTTACACCCACCTGGTATAACATATTACTCTGTCTGGTTCACACCTTCTCCTTCCCTCCCCCTCCAAACAATAAATTGAAAAACATCAACTACATCAAAGCACTACAAGTGACACTTCCACAGCTTTATGCACTTTCACAAGCACATGCAAAGAGCATCCATGTGGTTACACAAAGCAATTATATTCCCTGTGAGAAACTGTTGCTGGCCTTTTTTTGGGAGTCTGCTTTCCTTCTCCATGCATAATCCTCCACATCAGCAGAACGTTTTCCAATAGCAGCATTCTGTACATCAGCACACATTCCACAGTGACCTGTTTGCTTTTATGGAATCAGCAGAACGTAACTCTTAGCATTTGCCCTTCATACAGTGAGCCTACTTATGGCTCAAAGCTATCAAGGTAGTTTTGTACTCTTCTTTAATCAGAAATTCCCTTTTTCCAAACCTGAGATAAATCCCGTTTTACCTTTAGAACAGAGGGAGAATCTGAGTTTTGGTTCTCTGCACTTTAACAATACATTTCCTTAACGTCAGATTTTAATTCACTACTCCTAAAAATTTTTTTGCTTACGTTTCCACAACTAATTTTATCTCCCAAAACAACGGAACTAGTTGACCTGGTTTCTATGTCAGTACTGATGTTAGCAGCCCCCTCCAGCATGAGTTCCTCTAACACTTCCTCTAAACGTAAATCCCACGGGTGCCCAGTAATTTGGAAAAAAAACAACTATGCATTACACAATGAGTAACAAGGAAAACTTTGAAGAAACAGAATCAAAACAAAAAGGACCTCTACTCAGAAAAGGCAGAATAGAAAAAAAATAAGGTTTTTCTCTTGAAATCTTCTAAACTTCATATCAGAAAAAGTCCACATCAGTTTTTTGAAGGTTAATGTTTTACATTTCATTGATTTCTCTTACCTTTCTAGTTATGAAGTCAAATTTTGTGTCACACTGCATACATCTTGGGCACTAGAAAACATTAAAAATTGAGATTAATCTACAAGATTTATAGACATTTAATCCTACTCCTATACACAATGACTGAGCTTTAAATTATACCCTACAAAGAAACACCGCTAACAAATTTTTATCTTTTCACCATAGATGGTTTTAATTTACCTTAATTCTGATGCAGCAAAAATAACATCATCTCCATTTGTAAGACAAAATAAAAGCTGCCAAATGCATTCACCCCAAGGAATACTGCATCTTGCCAGCCGTCAGAACTACAGAAGTAGTTTAACTTCAGAAGTATTTATCATGCTTAATTCTGTTTGGCTATCCAGACATACACTGTAGAGTTGACCCTTACTATGCAAGTTGACCTCACTGCACTACTGACTCACTGTGATGCTCTGTTGACTCTCTAAAACATTGTTTATGCATTTTAATGCTCTCAATACTGACACACTTTTGAAACACGCTAGGAAATATTTTATTTTCTTCCAAGCCACTAAGCCTTCATTTTTATTCCAGTTACAAAATGTCACTTCCTGAAATATCTCTCTCCTAAAACAGGCTTATACCCACACTCCTTTCAAAAGAAAAGCTCAGAACAAATTGAAGCTTCTCTCTCTCGCAACTAAGCAGAGTTTAAGGGGTGGCAGTTTTGATTTTCTAAACTACCAGAAGCGATCAGTGGTTGTTAAGACAATTAAATTTTTCTATACAGAAAGTCGCCTACCAGAGAGCTGATACTGAGCCATTAGATCATTGGATTTTCACAGATATTTTATATATTTTTATCCACCATATCAAAAACAGTCTCCAAGGTTTATAATGCACTTATTGCTAGATTTATTTGCAAAGACAAATGCAAAATTATGCCTGGCATCTGAATCAGGAGAACATGATTAGATTCTGCAGGAAGTTTTATAACTCCAGAAACCTAAACTATTCAAATCAGACCATCTCAGACTTCAGCAGAATGTCATCTTAAAAACATGCCCTAAGCTGAGTAGATGCTATTTGCTAAGCACACGGTAACCACCGTTTGCCTTTAATTAACACATTTCAATACCTAACCTTTTACAGTCTATAAATTCCTTCAGGTTACAACAGCTTTAGTAGTTTATATCAGGGACTTCAGCTTCAGCAGATACCCAGTCTCTGTCACAAGTTCAACAGCTACAGCCAAGAAAATATTTCAGCAGCTGATTTAAAATTCTATAAAAACTTTTCATTTTCTTTCGAACTATAAGATTGTTAATAATTTGCAACAATTTATATGATTTCTAAACAGAATTTTAACAAATTGGAGAGTAACTGAACTCACTGTAACAGAACGTATTTTCTCGCCACACGTGTTAGGATAAGCTTTTCTAAATCCCACAAAAAGAGAACTAGAAGTGCTCCTGTATTGTTTCAAATAGCACACGGATTTAATGCACCCAACCACCTCTTTTCACAACAGCTGTAGAACAGCCCATTCTAACACTCACTGAGGTTTTGTCTCTATAACAAGTAGTACTCCACAGCTAACACTGCATTTTACTCTACACTGACCTTCATTTACTGCATTAATTTTCAACATGTGTAGCTTCATAGTTTGCCTGGGAGCTGGAGCTGGGAAGAATTTTAGTATACTTTGAATTTACCTGGAGACCAACTCATTTTCATAATGAAAACAGGTTTTTTGTGGGTTTTTTTTGTCAAAAAATCAGAAAGCACAAGCCACAAACTATGGGGGAAAAAACCCACTCTTCTAAATACTGTCCTAAATAGATCCCCTATCCAATGTTATGCTAAACAAACAAGTCATTTTTCAGCAAGTAACAAAGTCATCCATCCTCTGACTTAATACAAGCTCCACAGAAAAATATTTCTGAATTCTGGAGCTTATCCTGGTAACACTGCCCGATACATACAGCAGTCATAAACAAACCACAAGTGAAATGGCACACGGCAGCAGGCATCGAAGAAACTTTTCCTACAAAAATGCTCTAACACAAGTCCGCCTGATGCACTGCTCGTTCAAGGCATTTCCGCTTTAAGTAGGCAAAAACAAATGAGCCCATTTGCACAGCATCAACTTTTCCTTTGCCTGGGAACAGCTCCCTGTTGAAGAATATCTTGAATTCTTTCTATCCATTCATATGCTGACACAATTAGAGTGCATGAGTATTGAATTAAGATTTATAGCTTTAAGGGGTTTTTTTAATCACATTTACAGAGAAGAAAGAATGATGTTTGTGTTACTTTTGATGTCTTCAAGACACAGGTGTTTTAAAACTACTGCAAACCTGATTTTTTTTGGAAAGTGGAAACAACATATAAAATAATGAATTAAATTAAAACGCATGTAATAAGTATATTCACCTTGCATACAATCTACATACCACTAATACTGATATTGGATTACTCATATAGCAGGAGGAAAATGAAGAATATCCAACAGTTTTTGGCTCTTGCTATTAGTTTGGAAAATACCAAGATCTAGTTCATTACAAATGGAGTGGAACTTCTCATGCACTCACTGGAGTCTGGTAAGAAATTTGCATAACACTGTGGATCCAGCCAGAGGTGAGAACATTGTTGCTGGACAGGAAGCTACAGTTACACTTCACAGGCTTTATCTGCATAGACACTAAGGAACCCGTTCCAGAAGTGATGCAAGGTAGCACCTGGTTAAGGTTGTTAACACAGTGAACCTTTGCAAATGTGAAAGTTCACAAGCTTGTCAAATTACACCTTGTAACACACCCAACTGAAACAGCTGATGCTGAGTGGAAAACAACCCAAACATAAACATATAGCAGATAAGGCTTACATTGCTCTCTGATTCTCCAGCTGAAGAAGGCCAAACCAGGTCTACAGGAGTTTGTCAGCTGTCTGAGCACAGCTCTATTACACAACTAGTGCTGACTCAGATAGCCTTAGCCAACAGAAGAGCCAGCTACACAAAGCTCAGTTCCTTCTGCCAGCGATCCAGAAGCCTTAGGGAAACACTTTCACCACATCTGTAAGCTCCTCTCACCCACCCCTGCGCCAAGGCACACAGTGTTCCCCAGTCACACAACAATTTGGAACACAGCTGGATGCCATGAGATTTGGCCACCTCTGCATGAGAACAAACGTTTTACTCCATTTCTAGTCCAAGATTCCCTCAGTGCAATTTCATCTGCTAATCACCAGCAGGGCTCAACTAAAATTCTGAGTTAGACGAGGCACAGGCAGCGACCAACATTTTAAGCTCCATATCAATTTTAATGATGCTCAGCACAAATTTTCATAATATTTTCCACCTTAACCTGTAATCTGTATTACAAATAAGACTATCAAAAAGAAAGTTTTCTGTAGTCCTGCTTCAGGCTTATACTTTAAACTCTTGAAAACAACTGATATTTTAAGACCGTACAGTCTTGTGACATGAAACTGAAATACATTTCAGTTATGGAAATCTTGCAACACTAACTGCCAGAACTTTTAGGTGGCTTTACTTCTTAAAAATAAGCCAGAAGACTCTTCCTGCACAAGAAAAATAACCTGAATTTGTGAGCATTATTGGCTGCACGGCAGAAGCCAGAGTATTTGAAAAGCCAGCCCAACATTTGCTGGTAGCAGTCTCTCGTGTTGGATAAAGAACAATTTTTCAGTTACATGTGATGTAGTAACAAGAGCAAGTGTTCTTGCTCTTGAAAATCATTAACTAGATAGTATTATCTGTTTAAATTTTCATTTCAGTAATAAAAACATGGGTTTTATAAGCTTCCTTGTATATGGTACACCTGTTTTACTTGAGGAAAAACTTGGTAACGCATTTGGTAACCATTAACCAAAGGGAGGTCAGAACTTCAATACACATTGAGAGATTTTGTAAAATAACTTTTCACAAAATAATAATGCAAGATTAATAATATGAATTGATAAATGCATTTAAAAGGTTTGCCTGTAGTACACTTCCTCTCTAAAGCAAATATTGCCAAGTCTGATGCAAAGGTAACCTTCAGACACACATCAACCCTCTGCCTCCTGACCAACAGCCTACAGAGGAAAAGCTGAACTTTTATGAGAATGAACACCTGCAGCACAACTGTAACACAGAATTCAAACTAAGAACACAGGCTGATTTATCTAAAATATACAGACTTAATTCTCAAATATTTCTAACTAGTTTAAATAAATCCTACCTCAAATAACCTTTAGCTGAATGAAATGGTACGATGTATTAGACTGAGTTAGAAGTACCTTACTTTTACTAAATGAAGCTAGGCTGCTATAATGAAAGACTACTGAAATACAAAACTACATTTCAGAAGGTCAGGGAGAAAATTAATTCCAATTCAACTGTTACACTAATTATATCCGATGCTGCTGCTGCTGCGACGCATCAGGTTTCCAGGTGGCACAGGTCAGTGCATATAGGGCAGAGCACATCACCAACACAGCAAAAGCAGACTCCACGCAACACAGAGGAAAACTACTTACACAATAACTGCTCAGACTTTGCTACACACTTCCCTGGTAAACACAGACCCATCCATGCCACACTCAGGGCAGCAGACCACGTACAGTGCCAGCTGGGTGGCAGCCCCGGGAGCTGAGCACCCACTCCTTTGGATAACGCCCTGCTCCAGTCACCAAAAATATTCTTATATACACTTCACATAAGACAGACATCCACCTGCTACTGATGACAGGGAAGATTTTTTTTTAATGCTCTAAATGTGGAAGAGAATAAATTTGTGAAAGCTCCCACCTGATATTTTAACAGACTGCTATTTAAAGTAATGAGAAAAAAATCACTTTTCAAAAAAGAGTGTTATTTTTGACAAAATCAGCACTGACTTACTAGCCATGCACCTCAGGGCAGTAAAAGTCAGTCTTGAGCAGCAGAAGCTGTGCTAGCAGAGTGGGCCTCCAGCGTTACCACTTTTACACAGCACTTTTTGCCTCCAGAGATACCACATAGGAGTAAAATTTCCTTCCTCATTCCTAACGAGGACATAGTGTTCCCATATAAAACAGACAAACCGTGTCAGTCTAATGACTCCCTGCTTAAATTCACATTGGCTCATCAAAAATAAACCTTAATAGCAGACACATTTAAATGCAATGGCATGTATCCACGCTGCAGTGCTGGCAATGAATAAGTAACTGATTCTAAAAGTTGTATTAGCATCTAAGCTGTCGGGACTGCCAACACACAATGCACATTACATGAAATTTAATGTAACATCACAATAATATAGTTTACTTGGAAAGTATTTACAGGCAAAGTTGACTGAAATGCTCTAAGTTATTCAAGACTAATTTAATGCCAAGAATGTTCACAGGGGGAACCAGAAAGGCTGTTCTAACTCAGCCTTCACTGCCTTAACATTGTGCTTCACTTTTTGAAGTCAACATGGTCTTCAGAATTACCCATATACGCACTTAAAGAGAAGGTTTCGCTAAACACTAACGCTGTGCAGCTTGTCTTGCTTTTAACTCATTAAGCCTCTTGCTAATTTCAGTGTCAATACTGTGCATCCCTGAAGAATGAGTCCCGTCCTTTTCATAGGATCACAGAATGGTCTGCGCTGGAACAGGCAATAAAGATCATTCAGCCCAAACCCCATGACATGTTCAACTACACCAGGTTGCTCAAAGCCCCATCCAACCTGGCCACGAATGTGTCCAGCGATGGGGCATCCATCACCTCTCAAGGCAACCTGTACCAGTGCTTCAACACCCTCAGTGTAAAAAATGTCTTCCAAATATCTAGCCTAAACTTCTCTTTTTTTAGCTCAAGACCACGATGCCTTGTCCTACTGCTGCTATAACCTTCCCATCTTTCCTATAATAAGCCCCCTTTCAGTACAGGAAGGCTGCAATATGGTCTCGGAGACTTCTCCAGGCTGAACAAGCCCAACTCTCTCAGCCTGTCCTCACAGGGAAGGTGCTCCAGCTTGGATCACTCTGGATGCCTCCTCTGGCCCTGCTCCAACAGCTCCGCGTCCTCCCTTGTGCCGAGGGCTCCCGAGCTGGAGGCAGGACCCCAACTGCGGTCTCACCAGAGCAGAGCAGAGGGGCAGAACCCCCTCCCTCATCCGTCAATCCACGAGAAATAACAGCCCCGCGGTTCCCAGCCGCACGGCGGCTCGGTAAGGCGAGGCTGCGGCCCCTGCCTGACACCGGGAGCCAGACGGGACCCTCCAGGACCCCCCGAGCGGGAGGAGCCCCTGAGGCGGCTCGGGGGACACCGCCCTGCGCACAGGAGCCGGTAGGTACCTCCTTATCGGGCACCCACGGCGGCTCGTCCAGGCCGAAGGGGCTGCGGGCGGAGCGGTGCTCGGGCACCATGCGCAGCCCGCTGGGCGAGCGCACCAGCTTCTTGGCGTCGCGCTCCTCGCAGGACGACATCTTCCCCCCCCCCACGGCCCAGCGCGCGGCCGCGGGACGGGCATCCCCCGCCGCCCAATCACCGCCCACATCCACGGGGATGGATACTTCGCAAGACCAATGGGAAGAGGCGATCCGCTCAGTCCCCGCCCACTCGCTCCATCCCTGCCCTGCCTCTTCAGCTGCCCAATCCCCGGCCACCAACTTCAGCCGCCACAACCCCGCCTCGCTGACTCCAACCGCCCACCGGAGCCGGACTCCTCCAGCCAATCCTGTGTCGCATAGGGGTTTAAGCCCCACCCCTTCGTGCGCTCAAGGCGCGTGCGTGATAGGCACTGCTGTCTCCACAACCCGGAAGCGAAGGGTCTCCACATGCCCGTACGAGGAAGCGCGGCAGCCAATCAGCGAACGGGGCTCGCCTGACCACCGCATCGAGGAGCAGCTGCCCGGCCGATGGGGCAGCGTCCGCCGCGAGGGGCCCGCCGAGCCACCCGTACCGGCAGTGGCGAGCTCTGCTCCCCACCCAGCGCCGCGGGAGGGGTGGTTACCGAAGTGACGAGCGTCCCGCCCGCTCCCTGAGCGGCGCCGCGCCGTTGGCTGCGCCAGCGGTCGGTCGGTTCTGATTGGCTCGCCTCTCGGGCGAGCTGATCGCGGATTGGCTGCGGCAGCTGCGGCGCGGGGTTCGCGGCGCGGGGTTCGCAGCGCGGGTGAGGGCGGTGTGGGGGCTCCGGGGCCGCGTACCTGAGCCGCGTCCTTCCGCTGGGACCCACGCGGGGGCTTTGGCGGGGCCGGGGGGCTGCGAGGCGCCCGGTTCTTCTCTCCGGCAGCCGGAGGGATCGCCTTAAGGTCGGGTGGCTCCAGGTGCCTGGGTCACGCCTGGCTTTCCAGGGTTCTGCTCCTGGCGGTTCCTCTCTCTTCCCACCCAGGGAGGGGCTGCGATGAGGGGGTTCGGTGCGGGGTACCGTCCCGGTCCTGGTTAGTTCGGTGAGTTCCCAGCCCTGGCTTCTGTCAGGATGCTGCTCTGAAAAGTCTCTGCTTAAAAATCGTAGGTCGTATACAATCATGGAATGGTTTGGATTGGGAGGGACCTTAAAGATCATCCAGTTCCAGCCACCCCTTGCCATGGGCAGGGACACAAAAAAATATAAATATATTTTTAAAAAAATACTATTAAAAAAAAAAAAAAAACCACGGTTCCTCTCCTGTGTTTGCTCGTGTCAGGGTCCATGGCAGCCCCTCCTGCCCTGTGTTAAAGATGGGATGGTTCATGAGGGCATCTGTTCTCACACAGCTCTTGCGTGTCTGCCCCAGCCCTTTGGAAGCAGTAATGAGCCCCACAGAATTCTTAAGAGTCATAGAATTGTTAGGGTTGGAAATACCTCTAAGGTCATCCAATCCAACCATCAGCCCAATGCCACCATGCCTGCTAAACCATGTCCCAAGTGCCATATCTGCATGCTTTTTAAACACCTCCAGGGATAGTGATTCCACCACTTCCCTGGGTGGCCTGTTCCACTGCTTCACCACTGTTACAGTAAAGAAATTTTTCCTAATATCAAGTCAAAAATTCCCCTGGCACAACTTGAGGCCATTTTCCTATCCTATGACTTGTTACTTGGGAGAAGAAACACCTACAGGGCTAGATGGTTGTTGCTTAGGTCAAAGTTTTAAAAAGAGTGCTTAATATTGTTCTTTAATGTTTTAATGCTGAATTTGCTATTAGCAAATGTATTTGGCTATCCAGTGTATGAAATCTCCTGGATCATCCCAAATTGCACCTGTGTGAGATCTTTTTTTCTATTTGAAAATTGAAAGCTTACATAAAGAGTGAGTAGGACAGGAATACTATCTAGGATATTTGTGAGCTTCAATAAAAGCCCTATTTGAAATTAAAATTACTGGTAATTCTTATCTGTGGTATTATTTGTTGAATCCTTTAATAGCATATATATATGTATATAGAGGTTGGTTGAGGCTTTGAGCAGCGTGATCCAGTAGGAAGTGTCCCTGCCCATGGCAAGGGGGGTGGAACTGGATAGTTGCCACGGTTTAGCTTAAACCACAGCTCAAACCATTTATGATGTAAAAGAAATCTGAGGAACTGGTAAATATATTGTTCTAAAAAAGAATATTCCTACAATCCTTTCACGTTGAATGGTGCTTATTTTTTTTTGTTCCATGTATATGTGATAAAATTCTCTTTAATAACAGATCATTCACCCCGGTGCTGTATCAGGAAATGGACTGGGACCAGTTTGACTTGAACCCTAAAGTAATTGCTGCCCTTAAGAAAGGTACCTTACTTTGCCAGTGTCTCGCTGATAGATCTGTCACCTACTGTCTTCTTTTACATAGTTGTGTTTGTGGCTGTAAGCATACAGATGTACAGTAACATTTATAACTATAATTAAGTATTTCATAAGCAAGTCCTTTGAGTAATTAGAAATGATGACTTTTCCCATGCTTTAATAATAAATTTCCCAGCCATTTATAGCATGCGTTGATACATTCAAAGTAAACGTTGCCTGCTCTACTTACAAGAATGCAACGTAGGTAAACTTCAAGTAAATGAGTAGTAGAAAGTGGAGAAACTTTCTTTTGTGCATAATACTGTAATCCAGCCAAAAGCATTTATAAAAATTCTTCTCATTTCAGCTGACATAAAATCAATAAAAGAGATTTTAAACTTTTCTGGAGCAGACTTGCAAAGATTGATGAAGCTATCCAGTGCAGATATACAGTGCTTACTGAAAACAGTCTCTCACACACTGAGGAGGGACAGTGTACTTACAGGTAATACAGTCAATACAAAAAAACTGTTCTATTTAAATCTTAAAATATTTCACTGGGTGAAAATACGGTTTTGGGTCCTCACTGACACAGAAATGGAATGCTGAAAATGAAGAGGCAGATAGTTTAGTGGTGCTGTAGTGAGTTATTTAACTATGGTAACAACAGATCCTCTGGGACCTTGAAGGTTGATGGAAGTGGGTGGGTATCATTCTTCAGGATCAAGCTTGCCAGGCACAGGATAAAATGATTCTTCAGTCTGGAAAACTTGAGGAGAGGAACAAAAGTGTTGTTTTTTCTTTCTCTGTCTCGCTCTGTTTTCTTTTTGGACTAAGACTAGTTGAAAAACTTATATATTTTTAACTACACAAACTAATTTGATATAAATACCTGACTGCAAAACAATCAGGACCTTATAGCTCCTGTACAAATGCTGCTGGGCAGGTCTGTACTTAGAATTGGTTTCCTTGGGATTTGCATGTATCTTCAGGCCTTGGCAACATGCCTGGTACACTGTTTCATTGTCTGCTCTAGCTTTCCATTTCCATAATTGCGGTGTTTGAACCTTGCTAGCAATATTTTTCTGGAGTATAGCTTTAGCTTTCCACAAAGACTGCTTTGAAGCAGAGAAAGGGAATAAAAGCTCAAGAGGAAGAAAGGGCTCAGTGTAAACTGTCAGTTTTTGAGCAGACATTGTTAGTAGGCCCTGTGGGGAAAGGGAGGTGGGGAAGACCTGGCAGAATGAGAAGAATCTCCCTTCAACAAAGAAAGCATCCCCTGTTGATGCAAACCTGGTATTCAGCCTCTGTTTTGTATCATCATGTGTTAGAAAGATACTAAGTGGAACTTCTCTTATTTCTTCCTTTTTTTTCTTTTTAATTATTGAAAATAAATCCCAAACCCTGCAGCACTTCAGATCTACGAAGATAAAGATCATCTCACCTCCCAGCACCAGAAGCTGAGCTTGGGATGTTCAGTACTAGATAACTTGTTAAAAGGTGGTATTCCTTTAGTGGGAATCACAGAACTTGCAGGGGAAAGTTCTGCCGGGAAGACTCAGATTAGTTTACAGCTGTGCCTTTGTGTGCAGTATCCTTATAAATATGGTGGATTAGAGTCTGGTAAGTATTGAAATGTGAATCCTGATCAATTCCCTGTTCAGAGGAATATATTGTCTTTAAGAATATAGTCAGTGCACTGAAGTAGATGTATGTATTCAGTGTGTGCTGTACCCTTCTGCAATAGCATTAGTAGTAAGTGAGTTAGTGGTGGGTCTTTGTAGAGAGAAAAGCTTGCTTTGCATATCCTGTATTGGAACATGATTTAATGCAAAATTACAGTTGGCTGTTGTTTGTCTGCCTGCTGCTGTGGGTTAAACCAGACATACGTAAACAGTCTGTGAAAAGCGTTGCTGTCACAAGTACTTACTGACTCCTCAGGTAACAATCACAGCAAAAAACAGATATTTGTCCACAGTCATCCTTAGTGTATGGTATATATTCCCTAGATGGGAGGGGTCACATTTCAAGGAATTTTTTTTAATAACAGTAACTAAAGAGATTTACCAAGTAAAATTGATGGAAATCTAACTGAAGAAAGTTAACATTGTTTTGTACCCACAATTTTCCTGGTTTTACTGGAGTGAATAGGTTTATTTTTTGATTAGAGTATGTTTTTTAACCATTTATCACATTAATCTAATTCCTAATATTTTGGAGATTTAGTATTATGTACTGCCTTAGAAAGTGAGGAAACTTGTGTCACTTCTGAGAATTCTGTGTCCTGATAGTCTGCCTTAGGTGTGTTTTGGCTGTGATCTTGCTCTTCCATGCAGCATTGGCTTTAATTTGGCAGCTCCGTGGTTTGTTGTGGGGAAACTTTATTTGTTGTACTATATCCACTCAGGTGGAAAAATCATGGACTGTCCAAATGAAGATCTTGCATGAAGGGTAGTAATTAGCCTGTGGCTTACATTGCTTTGCTTTAAGTTAGGTCAAGTCAGTAATCGGAGCAGAAGTAAATATATTTTGTTCTCTTCCCTCGTGTACTGCTGCTGACTGCTGCAAATAGTTTGAATGCAAATACATTTTTATTCATGCCCTGGCACTTTTCCCTATTTATGTTGAAAGAGGTACAAACCAGAATGCAGTACAGAAGAAGGTGCCCAGCATCCTAATGGCGCTTTTGTCTCTTGTACCAGACTACAGTTTTCCTTACAGGGCTACAAGAGGGCAAATCTTTTCATTATTTGTGTTTGGAGATGGTTCTTGTTCCTTGTGTACTTGGTGCCATTGTGATTGCCTCGTCGTGTGTGTTCCCCATTACCCACTCCTAAGTGTTTCATGGAAGATAGGATAGAATGGGCATCATATCAAGGTTCCTGTGAGAGAATTGGTGTGTTTCAGAAGGGTTGAAAGGTCTTTTGAGGATATTGAAGGTATAGAAGGTGGAAATACCCTACTGCAGGGTTTAGAGAGCAAATGGAGTGGTACAATCCTTATTTTTGCAGTTTTTACTCTGCTTGGTGTCTTGTCTGATGCTGGATACAGTCATAGCAGCAGATATAGTTTGCATAGCACTTAGAAAATGAAACTTGGTTTCTCTGTAGCCTGTAACTAAGGGTTGTGTTGACTCTCATGAGAAATACAGGAATTAAGCTTATGTTAAGTTTGAGGAGTTGTATTTTGGAAGCTTGAGGAGAACAACAAGGCAAAGTAACTGTCACAGAAGTCTCCACTGCCAATAGAAGGTTAATCTCGGTGCTAAAAGTTTGCTCACGATTTAACGTTATGATGGGTTGTTGGGATTTTTTAGTGCTGGAGACTTCCCTTCTCCTAGGCGGTGACGTTAAAGCACATTTCTTTAGACGATAGAGATTTGTTGTCTGTTTGCTTCATTTGACTTACTGATAATCTTGTTTACGATTCTCAATGCTAGGAGGTTGGCAGCAAACAAAGAAAATAGGGCAGCCTTTGCCTCAAGGTTATCTTTCTGCCATTCTAAGAATGTCAGTTATGGCCAGTCGCATGTTGGCTGCATTTATTTTATATGCCCATATCCGTAAGTAAGTAGTACATGAATGTAATGTGAAAAATTCATATCCATATTAGAATTCTGAAATAGAAAAAAACTGATTCTTGGTAACAAGCTGATCTGGTACATAACAGACTAAGTTCATAGGACTCAAAATTGGTCTGACCTTGAGGGTGGGGTTTTTTAGTGTGTTTTGGTTTTAATTGGTTGGTTTTGGGGTGGTTTCTTATCAACAACCAGCACAGCACTTTTATCAGCCTGAATAACAGCAAAGCACTGGGATTTGTTGGAAAGTGATATGAAAATTAGTCCAACTAGGAGAAATTAACTTAGGGAAATAGACAAGGCGGTTAATATTCACTTGTTTAACTATTTAGTTATTAGCTATTTAAAGAGCAGTTAAGTGATATAATGAATAGTTCACTGTGTTTTCCTTACCTGAGCTTCACACAAGTTCAGATGGTGCTCAAGAAGCTGCTGATGTCACTGTAAACTTCAATGAGTTCAAGTGATTGTGGACTCATTTTCTAAGTTTCTTTCTTTGCTGATGGGAATTTACATATGTGCTCGTTTGTGTCTGCAGGTTTTTTTGTATGGCTTCAGTCATTTTAATTACTGAAGACAGCATTTATACCCACAGTTTAAAATTTAGAATTCCATCCACTTAAGTGCTAGGAAAAAGGTGGGGAGAGTACAGAAAGTACCCTCGGTTCAACTTCCTAGTTTTTTATGTGTTGTAGTTCAGGAATCATGATCCGATCTCAGTTGCTGTGATCACTAATGTTTTATTGGAGTCCTTAATCACTGACAAATGTTGTGACTGTTCACAGCCTGTTCCTTTGGACATAAGTGTATACATAATGAAATTGGGGAATTAAGAATGGAAACAATATTGTAAGGATAAGTGCTATCGGCTACCAGGGCCAAGAAAAATAATAAGGATCTTAAGTATAGTTTGCACCTGCTGTTAGGCAGAATGGAAATAGAAATTGAGGGAACATTTCAGTACCTCCTGTGGAGAGTGTGGATGATGATTTTTACATGTGCTAATAATTGGGGAAGGTTTTTAATTCTCACCTGTCAGAGACTTATTTTTTAATGAGTGGGTAATTTTTTTGCTTTCCCTGATACCTTTCTCAGTATTTAGAAATAAGGCTGTGTATTGGAAAAATAATGTATTTTCTTTTAATATCTCACATGTGAAGCAGGACGATTTCTGTAAGTTTGTGGTGGCACTGGGGAGAGTTAAGCTGACAGTGTAAGTTTAGTCCTAAAGAAAACTAGGCTTAGGCTCATCTTTGTCTTATATAGGTGATTATCAGAATTCACTATCCTGTGTTTTACAGGTGTCCACCAGCAAAATATTTTTATTGATAAAATAACTGTTAGTTTTTACTTGATCCAATCCTGAAATCTTTCAGTTTCTGGTATTGGATATAGTTTTGTATTTTTTTCAGTGGAATATATAGATATATGGAAGTTGCATCTGGAAATGAGACATTCAGTCCCTGGAGAGCCAGTGTAGGGATGGACCATTGGGTGGAAATGTTCAGGATGTTTCACATTGCCCAGCACATCAGCTGCCAAGCTGTGTTAGCAGCTTCAACCGCTTTAGTGAGTGGACTTAATCCTTAGATGTAATCTTGTAAGTGTGAGCTGATAATTCTGGCTAGTTCTGTAATAACAGTAATAATTTATATAAATAAAATATTGTATGTATTTATGTTTTCTTTCCTCAGCATCTTTGATGTGTATGGTTTTCTCTGCAATAATGCATACTTGTTAACTAGAAACCACAGTAAAAATGTACAGACATCACTCACAGTGATGTAATTGAATTGTAATGCTTCTTATCTAAGTTATTATTTTCAGGAAGAACGATCCTCTTTAAACTGGCTTACAAATTGTGGCAGTAAGTATCCCTCCATATGTAAATTTAAAACCAAGAAACTTGAAAACAATGAGGGAATTGAATCAAATCACAAGTTGTGCTGATTTTGCCAGGGAAAGTTAATCTTCTTCATAGTATAGTGCCATGGTTTGGATTTGTGCCCAAAATGGGCAATATCACTCTGTTTATGGATTGGATAAATTGAGATACTGCAGTCACCCCAGTTAGGTGGGCAGGTGTTCTGCAGCTCTGCAGGGTGAGTGTCACCTAGTGGAGAGCACAAAAATCCAACTGTATCAGCAGGCACGGAAAAAAGGGCCTGACAACTATGGGAAAGTCATAGAAGTGGTTTTTTTCCCTGTTGTTCATAACTGATTCAATATGGCTGCAAAAAAAGGTAACATGAATTTCCAGGTAGGTACACGTAGCTTTTGAATGCAGAATGTATTATTTTGGGTTTGTGCTGTTAAGAAAGCTGAGTGTGTCAGAGTCCTGTTGTGATAATGGAGGTGGTTTCCTTGACTGTAGGAGCTGTCTACATTTGTACAGAAGATGTTTTCCCAAGTAAACGATTGCAGCAACTCATAGAACAACAACACAGGCTGCGTGCAGATGTTCCAGCTGAAATTATACAGAAGATCAGATTTGGAAACAGTATTTTTGTGGAGCATGCAGCAGACTTAGTAAGTAGTAGCACAAATTAAGAATACGTGATTATTACACTATAATCCAGTAACCACAGTTTTTTTGATACAGGACATCTTTCAAAAGGCTAAAAGTGAGCTAAGATCTGTAATGAATATGTCTTAATCTCTGCAATTTGCTGTTAGAGAACCATCTATTACAGTGTTTTATTATGAAAGATATTGAAAGATAAATATTAATAGTCTTTAGAATGAAACATGTAGTGGATTTGTGTAAGTAATTGCATTTGTTAAAATGTAGTAGACCTATAGCTTCTAATTTTACAGCAGCTCCTAAGGAGATCCATTGAGTTTGGAGACAGGATATAAATATATTTGCCCAGTGGTGTGTGTCCTGGCTAACTTGCAATATAACACCAGAGTTGTTAAAATGCAGTTTAAGGAGATGGGAGGTAAAAATGGGATACAAAAAATGATACCTGGAATAGGTAATGGCACAGCATAACCACCACAGTGCAGCTGTGTCTGATGCCTGAAAGGTGTCATAGCAGAACTGGAGGGGAAAAGATACCAACTTCAGTATTGTAGTCTCACCTTGCAAACTCACAATGTTGGAATTTCTGTTTTCTCTAAGGCTTGAAAGTAGCACCTGTTAAATCAGTTTGCAGGTATAAGAAGATCACGTACATCACTATGCTTGCCACTTACTCGCTGTGTTGTCCAGGCAACAGCTGAGCTACTTTTTCCGTGTCTTTATCATTGGAAATATTAATTGGCATTCTAATTGTATTTTCTGGAAGCTACAGTGTGTTATTGTGAAATGAAAAGAATCACCCTATGGTATAATAATATGTGCATCTCTCTTAAATCTGGTTATAAGTAAAACACCAGACTCACTGGTAAGTCCAGGGACTGCACAATTATTACAATTACATTATTACAATTCATGTATTGCAATGTATAGATTCAGTATGTGTGTATCCATGTACATAGAAGACATTGCTATATAGAGATAAGCAGATGATAGCAGCTGGTAGGCACGCAAATCACAATTACATTCTGTATTTTCTTTCACATCAAAAGTTTTTTGATTTGCTCCATTCTGAAGAACCCAGTTATTTGTGTATTCACTTGAAAAGAATCAGTCTTGTACAGACAGAAGTACCACGTATAAATACTATGTTTGAAGTACAGCATAGTTTCCTGTAGATATACAGGATTGTATTAAAAAAAAAAATCCATTTTCTAGAATGGAATGCAGTCATACATTCTTTAGAATAATTCTTTCTCCTTGGTGGGGGAAAAAAAAAGCATGTTTGATATTATAATATTATCTATTTTGTAAAAAGCAGCTCCTTTAGTAGAACAGATCTTACTGTAATTCAGACTTGAGAATTACAATTTAGTTTTAAAAGTTGTGGGAGGCTAGAGGATATTCTATGTAATTTTGGATGCATGTGAGTTCTTATCTGTGAACCTCTACTTAGATGTGAAGAGTGGCACCAATCAGAAGAACTACGACTCTCACATTATTGCTTTTTTTGCCAACGCTGAAATATCTGGTGGCCAGAAGCTGAGATTATCACTGCAAGCTTGTTCTCCCTTTTGGTCAGCTGCTGTACACCACTCTGTTAAAGGCAACACACTGGGCTACAAGGACCTGTCACCTGACTAACATGATTTTTCTTACGTGATAGACGTTGCAACCTACAAAATGCTTGTTAGTCAAACTTCCTGCAATTGAAATGTTTGCTGACTTCAAAATATTAAATTAGTAACACTTTTCATAGGTAGGGTATAAGTTACAACTCATCACGTTTGTAAGTCCCTTGGTCAGTATGGATTTGCTGCATCAACTATGTATTTTGTTGTTACTGTGTTGTAAAGTCGAGCAATATCATAGTCTCTACCTTCTGTTTTGGATAGTTAATGCTTGCCCTGAGTCCTCAGTGTTTCAGTGAGAACCACTCTGGCAAAACAGGAATGTTTAGGACTGTAGTATTGCATTCTTGAAGTTTTGCAATGTCTGTACAGAATTGATTTAAGTCAGAGCTGCAGATAACTGTACATTGCAGATTGGTCTCTATTTTTTCCTTAAGGTAGAACCACAAGACATTTGTGAAAATGGTTGCTGGTCAGACTTTAAGATTGACAAACTCACTTTATGATTAGAAACTCCATGACCTTCTGCTACAGCAATGGTATCTGTAGTTACTATCCTAATTTTACAAGTGGAGTTATCCGAATTGTTCTAATGCTGGCTGTTTGTGTTTTGTGGTAGGACACCTTTCACAAGTGCATCACTAAAAGGATTTCCGTGCTGCTCGCGAGAGGCATGGTGCGGCTGGTGGTCATAGACTCTATTGCGGCTTTGTTTCGGTGCGAATTTGGAGCGTCAGATTCTGTTACGAAGGCTCAGTATTTGCAGACATTTGGAGCACAGCTTCACACTTTAAGCACTAGATTCAGGACTCCAATAATGTGCATTAATCAGGTATGACACAGAAATTGCTTCTCATTTTTATAGGGACCATTTCATAAATGGCTGGGACGAAGGGGAAATCTGTGTAGGCAGATCTCCTGGTGTATTTTACACTGTCAATTGAGTATTAATGACTGATGGAATCTGAAGTTTCCTTAAACTTATGTACTTTAAACTAGTAAATTTTAACTTCTCAAACTGTAAGAATTAAATTTAAGCTTTTATAGACTATTACTGTTTTCAAAGGTTGTCACAGTATCACAGTATCATAAGGTTGGAAAGGACCTCTGAGATCACCAAGTCCAACCTATAACCCAACACCAACACTAACACCAACCCATCATCTAAACCATGGCACTCAGTGCCTCATCCAGTCTCCCCTTAAACACCTCCAGGGTAGGTGACTCCACCACCTCCCTGGGCAGCCCATTCCAATGGCCGATCACCCTTTCAGTGAAGAACTTTTTCCTCACATCAAGCCTAAACTTTCCCTGACGAAGCTTAAGTCCATGCCCTTTAGTTCTGCCACTGGTCACCTGAGAGAAGAGACCAATCCCTGCCCGACTACAACCTCCTTTTAGGTAGTTGTAGAGAGCAATGAGGTCTCCCCTGAGCCTCCTCTTCTCCAGACTAAACAGCCCCAACTCCCTCAGTCGCTCCTCATAGGGCTTGTGCTCCAGCCCCTTCACCATCTTGGTTGCCCTCCTCTGAATACTCCATTAAAGCTTATGAAAATAGATAGGTATAACAACTGCTCAAAGCACGAAACTAAAATAAAAGAGTTCTTTCTCAACGCTAGGTTCAAATGCCATTGCCTGCAGGATTGCTCTGGGAACTCTGCATCCACAGTTACATTCCACATGCACAGGAGACAGTGAAACACCAGAGGCTTTGCTGCATTTTTGTGTAGCTCAGCATTTGTGTATAAGTGCTGAGATTACTAAAGTGTTAGAATGCACACAAGCTGACTCGAGCTGAACCAAAGAAAGGCCAAAATGATACTAGGCATAATGAGTATTCCTTTGGGAAAACTAGACAAGACACTGCTATCCTATAGAAGCCACATATCTAATCACAAATTGAAGAAGCATGTGAATGCTGGAGATGAAGCATTTGCACTTGGAATGTGGCCTGAGTAAGGGGTAAGTAAACATGCACCCAGGGCACTGTTGGGAATCTTCCTATCCTGAAGGCCCTTGCATCAAATGAGTAAGTACTCAACCCTGAGGTTTCCTTCTCATAGCAGAAGAAATGGTGTAGGAAGAAAAGCTGAGCTTAAGAAGTCAAAAACAGGAAGAATTTTGTGTCAGTCAGAAAGAGGTTCTAGAAACACCGGGTCAGCTGTTGTTTGTTTCTGCTCCCTAAGAGGAGTTCTGGAACTACGAAATGGGCAGTGTGTAAAGCCTCACGTTTACGACATAACTGGAAGGGCGTGTATTGGAATGCATACGTAGCAGTAATTTGAACAGCTGGCAGGCAAACACGGTGTTTTTACTTTCAGTAAAATTCCATTAAGATTCAGTAGGATTTAAATTTCATCCTCGAGTTACTCCTGATTTGTTAACCAACTTTTTCTGACATCATCTTTCACAGGGTCAGATAGCTTTTCAGGAAAACCTGGATTTCCTGTAACTGCTTTCTGAATTTTGGTATTGGTAGAGACAGTTTTTTCTCCTTGGAAAACATGAGTTGAATTTTGCTCTTTGCTTAGCAAATCTTTGTGTGTTTCAGCATTTATGCTATGAGGCCAAGCAATGGAGTCAAGTTCCTTGGCTACTGGGATACCCTGAGTACGGGCATTTGGAAAAGGCTGTCTGCCTTCTTCCTGGGGGTTTTGAGGGCCTATGTAGCAGGCAAAAGAAGGTCTTTTTAGGGGTGAGACAAGTCTAGAGATGTCCAATGTCTGCCTTGGAATGGCTGAATGTGAGAGGGAAAAGAGTGATTTAAGAGAGCTTCCTAGATATGCCTTCCCTTTATGTTGGTGCTGGCTCACAATAGAGAAGGTCACTGCCTGACACTGAATGACAACAGTCTGACCCTGTGCTAAAAGAGGGCCCTTCAGGACTGTGTTCTAATGGAAGGTGACTCATGAGGGCTGTGGTTACAGAAATAATCTGAGACTATGACAGCATTGAGGAAGATGACGGGTGTAGCGTAATCCATATTTAAGAAGTACCTATGACTTAATTTGCTGTATTTTGTGAAGAACTTGTGTGGAAGGATCACAGTGTCAAAAGATAACAGAGGAAGTCAAGAGGTGTGCGTTTTTTTCTGGGGTGTAGTCAAAGCCAAACTGCTCCATTAAGGAGGCCTTCAAAGGCAGGGAAATCATTGAGAGAGGACACCTTTTGGAGATCAGGCTTCAGTACCTTTTACTGTAGATACAGCATCAAAAAGGTGGATGTGTATTGTTTTTTGTTTACCTTTTTCTTTTTAAATCAAAGTAATCATCTAGTAGTAGTTGAATTCATATAAGCTGTAGCTAAATAAGCTAAGATAAACTTCACAACTCCCTTTTAGTTTGCTCTGAGAGAATAAGGGTTTTCTAACTTGGCTTAATATGTGATCCAATAACTTGAATTTTCTTGGCTTCGTTCCTTCTGTTTGCTAAAAACAAGTACATAACTACAGGTCACTTTCAAATGTTTTTCTGCTTTAGGTGACCGATGCTGTGAGCGAGTCGGAAGCTGCTGAGTGCAGTTGTAGGTGAGTCATCCAAACAGAAATGTCAGACAGCATCATTTAACCACTGTATTTTTTATAACTCAAATATAAACTACCAGAGCGTGATAAGAGCAGGAGTGCATTTACCCAGCAATGCTGTGTTTGCTGGAGATCTGCAATAGCCAATGGGCTGTAAAGTGGAAGAAACTGTCATACACATTTATGTGGTAATCCCTAATCAGCAAGTTAGGGGGAAAAATTCCCTGGAGTTAATGGCTGGAGTATTTGCTTACAGAAGAGTGTTTTTGCATCTCTTCCTGTCTCTGATAAAACTGAGTGCATTTTCTGTCTGCTTAAAAAAAAAAAAATCTTGTTAGTTGCTTATGAAACAAAAGAGTATCTTTTGACAGCAAGATATTAACAAAATTTAAACCTACATATTTGTTGTGTAAATCCGAGCTCTCATCTTGATTTACTAGATGTTAGGTGCTACACAGATGTGGTTTTTGCAAGAAATTAGTTTTGTCCTCCAGATTCAGAAACAAACACATAACAACGTTCAATTTCCACCCCCCCCCAGTTATCCTTTTACTGAAGAGATTGCACTCTTTTCAGGAAAAAAAAAATGTTTTAAATTTTGGCATGAAGATAATACATACATAGTGTTTTATCTACCCAACATTGCTAAATGTGGAACATTTCTAAATATGGAATGAGGGCAGCTGAGGGAACCGGGGTTGTTTAGCCTGGCGACAAGGAGGCTGAGGGGAGACCTTATTATTACTGTCTTCAACTGCCTGAAAGGAGGCTGTAGCGAGGTGAGTGTTGGTCTCTTCTCCCAAGTGACAGGCGACAGGACGAGAGGAAATGGCCTCAAGTTGCATCAGGGGAGGTTCAAATTGGACATCAGGAAAAATTTCTTCACTGAAAGGGTTCTCAGGCACTGGCAGAGGCTGCCCAGGGAGGTGGTGGAGTCACCATCCCTGGAGGCGTTTAAGATGGGCAGAAGTGCTCGGGGATATAATTTAGTAGTGGACAGATATGGCTGGACTTGATAATCTCAAAAGGTCTTTTCCAACCAAGCAATTCTATGATTCTATGAATCCAGGGCCAACAATTACACACTTCAAATATTTAAAGTTCAACCATTTTCTATTGCGATTTTCCTTTCACAAGAGGGCACCCTTCAAGACAGAGGCAGGTATTCCCACGGCTGTGGTTGTGAAGGACTGCATTATTCTGCACAGAAGCACTTGTCTTCCAGTTGTTACCTTGCTTGTAGAGAGGACCTAGCATATAGTTTTGTGAGTGTACCCTGTAATCTCTCTCTTCAAAGACATGTAGGTTTAAATACAGCAAACAACAGTAAATAATGAAGCAGTAGGTCATTTCTTCCAGTGTCATTTTATTACAACAGACGTGAAGACATTTCATATTAAATTCACACACGCAGAAATCTGTAATGCTTTCTTTACAGTGCAGTGGACAAGAGAGTCTGCCCATCACTTGGAATAACCTGGGCAAATCAGCTACTAATGAGACTGATGGTCAGCCGGATACCGCAGCCTGAGCAGTCATCTGGAGTTGTGTCACATCCAACTGGAAGTGTGAGGACTTTACAAGTAGTTTTTGCTCCTCATCTCCCTCCATCCTTTTGTTACTATACAGTAAAACGGGAAGGTGTAAAAGGAATAAAATAAATCTATTGCATATAGTGAAGCATCCTGCTCCGAAAATGTGTCAAAACTACTAGTAATTACTAGTAAAATGGAAATCTTCCTAGATGAGGGAAGTGGATGCTGAAATACATAAACAGAATACATATGACTACAGTAAGCCTTGTCTGCATTGTGAGAGAAGATACTTTTTATACTTGGATCTATGTTCATCAGCGTTGCCTTGGGAGACAAGTTTTCTGAAGGAGAGTAAAGCTGTGGGCAAGCAATGAAGAGCGATGTGGCAATGCCCATGTTAGGGAAGACTTGATTTCTGATTTTGTTTTGAAAGCATGCTAATCTAGAAAGATGCTAATCTAGAAAGAACATTTCCTGCAGCTGTATATCTGTTTCCAGACCCAAAGGGACTCCAGTTCAGCCAGGTAGTACTGCCTGAGGCTGTTTCTAGTCCTCATGCTGCTGTTCCATACAGCCGTTCTTCTATCTATGGAGCCTCAGAAATAACACAAACCAGTTATGCCATTTTAAAACCACTTGTTATTATTAGGATAAAAAAATTACCAGAAGGATACTCGATTTTAATATCTTACTGTAAGAATTAACTTGCCCTGCTTATATACTACATGGGCATATCTAGCTTCATGGAACTTCTGCAAAATTTTTTTTTTTTAATAGTTCTTTTCCACTGTTTTCCTGCTTCCCAGTGCCTTCCCCTCATAACAAAAGCATCTTCCATTTAAAAAAATAACAAACCAACCCCTCCAGGTTCCCTTGTTCTGTTTGCCCATGTCAAGCTGTGTAACCAGGTAGTTTCAGAGCAGGGGCTCTGTTCACGTTCTTCCTGTTACCCTGTGCTGCTCTGTGTTTGCCTTGGACCTGGAGAGCATTCTTGATCAGCTTCTGGATGGCTGCCCCTCGTGTCTTCTGCCCTTACAGCCAGGCTGCCTTAGCTGAATTGTGCTTCTGAAGGGCACCTTTAGCTGTTTTCATCCGTCCACGGAGGTAGCGCTCCTCTCAGGTGTCTGTTGTTAAGAGATTTACGTGTTTTTCTTTCACTCTGCACCATTCCTCACATCTTTTTCTGTTGCCCTCAGACTGCTATTGTGACATCTGCTTTTTCTGGTCACTGCTGCAGTCAGTGGGAAGGACAGCGAGATGAAGTTACTCATGCACATTTTCCAAAGGCCTTAGACCTCTTTTGGCCTGTGTTATGTGGGTGCCTGCTCATATCAGTGTATGATGCTCACTTGTATCACGTACCTGTGAAGCTTTTACCAGAGTCTTACAGTTTTCTGTGTAGTTACATTGCTCAGTTCTATCTTTAGGCAAATGAGAACCTTCCATAAATACAAGTTCAGGGGAATAATGCTCACTTGGCAAAAGGGAAGCCCACGCACATTCCTTTTGTGTTCTTCAGGTGCGCTGCATTAGCGGAATAGCTGCTGCCACTCCCTTCTCCCTCTCTACTCGTTGAGGATAGGGTAGAGCAGCCAGCTTTTCTCATGGAAGCACACAGCTGCATAGCAGAAAGGCAAAGTTCTGCCGAGGTGTACACAAGGTCAGCTGGAACTCTGGCAGAAGACTTCTCTGAGCATGATGCAAGGAAAAGACCCAGGAAGACAGGGGCCTCAGAGAAGTTCCTGAGGAGAACAGGCCCTGTCACACGTTGCAGCTGAAGGAAGGAAACTCTTAAGCAAGTAGAAAGAAGGATGAGTTGCTTTCAGTGCCTTCTGAAATCCCTTCAGTCATTGAAGGGGACTTTGTGCAAACAGTGTAACAAATCATCTCTAAATCTCTTTTCTAAAATGCCTTAAATCCCCTGCACTTGGAAGCACACAAATCACTCTCAGGCAATTTTTAATAAAACCCAACCATAACCTTAGCAGTCTCTGTGTACTCAATGTAAGGAAACAGTGAGAGTGCTATAGCTCAGAGCCATGTCTACCTCATCTTCAAATCCCTATGGTCCCTGCCTAACACTTGAAGATAATCCAATGCTGCGTAAGGAACTCTCACATTGTTTTTGTCCCTTCCTGGCTTGTTTAACTGGGACAGGCCTATTGTCATCCTGTTGTACTGATCTGACTTTAACAAAAAGCCACAGAGGGGGGGTAGCTGATGACTGGGAGTCAGTCAGACCCTACCTGGACACGTCTTTACAGAAGAGCCTCATCAAAGCCCAGGAGCTCACCTCACTGTGAACCATGTTCAGAACACTCCAACGCGTCTGAATGCGAAGTGTTCTCTAATATTTTGATAGCTCAGTATTTTCACCACTTGGATGCTTGCAGGAATGAGATCTAAGTGTTAGTCACAGGTGGATCTGTAGCCAAAGTCCCAGTTTGCTTGATGAAAAACACTTTTACCAACAAATTTAAGTAACCCCTTACCCAAGCAAATCTTCCTGTCACTGCCCACATTGGTTCTTATTTAACTCTCCAGCTGGAGGCTTAAATCTGACTCAGAGAGTGTTACCATATGTTTCCTGGCTCATCCTCACACAAACCCTGAACCTCTGAAGTGCAGCTGACCCCAGGCTTACAGTCCTCAGCCGATCCCTGGCAGCAGCTGGATGTTCAGCAGCAGCTTTTGCCCCTTTCTTGCTACACCCGCAGTCAGAAATTCTGAATGCTGTTCATCCAGCATTAGTACAGCTTTGGGGTGCAAACCCTCACCAAGGCTGAATGAAGCATCTGCCCTCGTGGAAGTCTTGTGACAGAAGAGTTGAAACGTGCTTAAGTTTTAATAAATGCAACCTAAAAACCTTCCCTTTATACAGCTTTATTCATCTTTGGATTTCACACTGAGATTTGTTTCTATACAGGAAAAAAATATTGAAGTGATTTTTACAAAGAAGGGTTACACACTAGAAAGTACCGAGTGTATCATCTTCAGCCTGCAAGGCTGCATTTAAATATTTTCCTACACTTTGAAAAGAAATATTAAATGACACTTGAGAAACAAAAACAGCTCGAAATTTATCTACAGATCTGTGCTGTATTTTAAAAGGCCTTTTTCAGCAGAAAGATTATATTGGGCTCTGGAAACATAGCTTTAGAAAAGCAGAACATAGCTTTAGAAAAGCAGAACCAAATTCATTTGTGCTCCATAAGGAATTTACATAACTGACCTATTAAGTGTAGTAAAACCACACAAAACAATCCCATTACAAATTTCTTGTTGAAATCACAGTGAATTACTACTATTTGTTACAAGCAACACTTGTGGAAGTTTATTTTCAACTGTTTTGCAGGGTAAGACAAACAGGTGAACTCTGGATTTCCTCCAGAGCTGTGACAAGCAGTAACTACGTGCAGCTTCTTAATGCCAGTCTTGGGAGGTTTATTATTTTTTTTAACTCAAACATGAAATACACATATTGAGGCAGGCGGGGGGTGGGGGGTGTCCCCACAAGGATACATCAGCATTACTAATGGGTTTCTGGTTTTGCTGTTGTTGGGTTTTGTGTTTTGTTTTTTAAAACCAGGTCCTAGAAAACAGAAAACACCGTTCCTGATTGCATAGAACTCATCTGGTTTAATCACACCGTAACCTGCCACCACAATGCTTCAAATACATAATTTAAAATTAAAGACTCAGTAACTTTCCATTCTTGAATTATGACTCAAGTATAAATCAGGGAGCCTAAGGACTGGTCTGGTTTTAAACACCACTTCACTATGCTTGTTCCACACTGTATACAATTTTTAGTCTTTCTCATGTGTGCCAGCACAACCGCTGAACAGCTTCGACCTTTTGGATGCAGCTGGAATGTTCAGTGAACTTCCAAGCACAGTCCTCTACATATTCCTTATTTAAAAGCAGCCATAACTAAAGAACAGATTTGCAGCTCCACAATAAGCATAATTTTCCCAACAACTCAGGTCTTTTGGCCTCTATCAGATGGCAGCACAGTGCTTTGCCTTCTTGCTTTGAACCAAACCATTTTGTAATGCTATGATTCAATTTTGGGCGCATTTTTTCCCTCAGGCAACTAACTTTGACCATTTAGTGTGCTGAGACTCCTGGGAACGGTCATGGCGGGAATAATCAAATGTGGATGTTCAAGATTTCCCTCAGTTCTAAACTAATTTTTAAAAAGTGCCAATGTCTTTACTAATACTTCCACAAGCCTGAGACAATGTGAAGTAGCTACAATGAAACTAAACTCCACAGCATCACTTTTTTTTTTTTTTTACATTTATTCTCTCCGTACAGGCCAACATTACCAGAAATGCAATTCTCTTAGCAGCTTTCAGACAAAATACATGACCTGCATAACAAAAAACTAAAATAACTTGAACTTATCAAGTATTGTAAACACTCTTTCAGTGAAGCAGTGCACATCCTCTTACTACGTATTTACAGCTGAACCACACCTTTTTCAAAATCACTGGATTCAAAGGGTACAATTTAAGCACAAATACTTCTCAAGCTGAAAACCATTGTAGTTTACACTGCTACTCAGGAGGGCTTGGTGGGGAGGGTGGGGGTGATGTTTCTTTTAAGAAATGGTACAAAGTCTAGATAATGTGCCCAACTGTTCTTCCACTGTTTAAGTGCTGTGTTCTCTCACTGCACTGTATTACAAGCACAAACATAACAGCAACAGTTCAGTTATTCCTCTAAAAGAGGAGCAAATAACAGACCCTTGCTGATTCAACAGCCCACAAGACAAGCCACTGGTCCTAGCAGAACTGAGAGAAACTGGCCTCACCTGGAGCTCTCATTATGCTTTTAAGGAAGTTCACCCTTACAACTCTCAGCAAGGGCAAACATGCTAGATGAAAACCAAAACTGCACTACCCAGGCTGCAGTTTTGAAGGCATTTTCTAGTCATCTGTTTCATCAGGGTTGTTGATTCAGTCCAGTACTGAAGATGCCCAAGAATTACACCATTGGGTATTTTGGTTTTATACTTCATACAAACTTTTAGCTGCAACTGAAATGGAGGAAATTCAGGAGAATCTTATAAACACCAACTAAGAAGCCCACCTGAAATTTAAATGTACACAAATCAGGTCCTGACAGTACTTAATTCATGATGCAAACATAATGAAGGTTAACAAAATTGGTTTTGTACTGTAGAAATTTTTCTGAAACTGCAAACAGCTCATTGGCTCCTTACTGTTAAGGACCTGCCTATCATTTATGGATTTATGGGTTAGAGGAGTCTTGAAATTTGTTTCTTCTCTAAAAAAAAATAACTTGTTAAATGTAAGAATTGTTTAATAGGCAGTAACTCAACAATTTAATCTTCCAACACACTTTAATATATATGTTTTAAACATTTAAAAGCACAGTACTAGTAATGCCACCCACAGTAAGATCCTAAACAAGAAAGTTCCCTCACTGTCACAGCCAACATACCATGGTCTTGCATTTCAAAAATTAATATACATTGCAATTCGGCACGGTTAAATATGAAAGATGAAGGTAGAAAACACATTCTTTAATATAAGTAATTCCTTATTACTAAAATTTGTTCTGTGTCTGAATGGTTTTGTGGGTTTTTGGAAGTCAGACTTTTAGAACAGTCTGGGAGCACAATACTGAGCCCTGCAGAGCCGTGTTACAAGGTGCTGAGCCACTCCTCCCTCGGACTGGTGGAAACAGATGGTCTGCAAGGGGTGTTTGCAGCCAGAGTTTCTCACGAGCACAGCCAGAGGGCTGGATGACATTGCCACAGGCTGCTCTGTGAAGCAAGGCTGTGGCTGGGCTCTCCAGCATCTCCGCGGGTGCCTGGCACCTGGACACAGTCCCCATCCTGTAAAGTTCTCTGAACCAAACCACCAGTGGGTGCATGTAAGATGTTTTGCTTTAAGGGGAAAAAAAGGTGTATATATTATGTATATTTTTATATAAAAGCTCTTAATAAAAAGATTAAAACTCAAGAGTCTATGTTATATGAGTATATATTGTTAAGATAACTGAGCAAGTCTGTCCTTGCTCAAGTTCATTAATGAATTGCACTATTCTGTGCTAAAACTTCTACATATTAGCAGCATCATAATCTCACTGTTTCTAAACTGTCTTCATAGCAGGTACACCATAGGCAGCTTTCTTTAGAGAGATGCTAATAAGGTACCTCCTGGTAAACACAGACAAGTGCATTACATGTACAACATTTTTCATCAGTTATTGTAAAAGAACTCAAAACCAGATGCAAAGCCAGTCAAATACTTCTACAAAGTACTAATTCTAATGACTCTTCACAGTCTGGTCAAACACTAAAACTTCTTTATGTCCCTAATTTTTACCTATTTCCATTGGCGCTAACCTTGAATGAATATTCCAGCTCTTCCCAAAGTTAACTTGTTCAGCATTTTCCAGCTCACAACTATGACCACAAATACATTTGTACACTCACTGCTTGTTTTTTTTTTTACTTTCTCATCCAACTTCACATGAATAAGAATTTTTACAAAAGATGAACAAAATGACAAGTTTACAGAAAAGCAAAAGGAAACACTAGTGTCTATAAAATATTTAAAACATACATACTCAGTTCCAGCAGCAGTCCTGTATACAGACAGCATATATATTAACCGTAAGTAGATTTAACGTGGGCGCATGGTCAAACAAGTTGCTTGCCACTTATGGCCACCTAGTGCTTCCACTGGGCCCTTCAGATCTGGGTGGTCCTCTGCACAGCAGCTGCTCCACCATGTAACAGCCCAGCGAGCAGTTGCCTGCTTCTGCTGTCAGCAGCTATTATGGAGAAAGGCAGGATTTGGAATCAGCATAAGGAAATGTTGGAGCACTGTCAGCAAACAGAGAATGGGACTGTGAATTCCAGTGGACAAGCAAGAAAGTCAACCTGAGGCTTGATGTTTCCCTAAGAACAGCAGCAGCTGCTCTGGGACAGTTGCAGTCCAAAACTTCTGTATCCCCCAGCCGTACAAGGTGAAGCTCAAAACATTTTCCATTTCTCCTGATCAACATGAACTGTCCCATCTCCATCAGTTATTGTGCCCTAAGACTTCTACCAACAAGTATCAGAGTTATGGTCACAGGTATTGCTATTGATGCTATGTATATGTAATGTAACCCCAGCCACCTCTTCCGTAGAATTAAATAGCTCAGTCTAGTGGTTAAGTAAGCCATGTCTAAGTGCTCTTTTGCCAGCTAAGGTATCTAACACTGTAATCATCAGTGGTGCAAAGGGAAGCCCCACCAATACAGTATGCTCAATTTGAATTTATACAGTAATGCACATAAATTTGTCTTTTCTCAGTCCAGCATTGTATATATTTACTGCTACACACTTGATTTTGTCTGCATTTTCAAAGATGTTTGCATTTTGGTATGCTTTATATATGCTTGTATTCTTGCTTTTTTTGGCTGCTGTAATAATCAGTTCTGTTAAAGAAATCAACATAAGTGGCATGAATGGGAACAGTGCAATGAGCAATATGTCTATATAGTTTTCCTTTAGAAGAAAATACCCACTAATGCTGTGTTTAAAATTTTCCCTATTTAGAAAAGTAAAAACAGCAGTCCACTGGCAGAAAACCAATTAAATCTACCAACTAGGCGGTCCTATACATAATGATGAGGAACCAAAGCTTTGAAGGTCTCAGTGCTTCTTTATTCACAAAGGAATATTAGCTAGCTTCTGTCCAAGAATCTCAATGCGCCAAATCAGTATGACTGACACTCAGAGCTCTTGAGTCTGTCAGACAATTATTTCGTTCCTGTGCAAAGGGGAAACAAACAAACAAATTAAGCAGATGTTCAGATAGTTCAAGCAAGTAAACAAAATTATTAGCTTTAACAAACTGGAGCAAACAAGAGGAAGCATGGAGAACTGGCTTTGTTCATGTTGGGTAGGGGAACATTTTTCCTTACTCTAGTAAACATCTTTTTCCCCCAACTTTCAACAGGCAAGCCTGAAAAGACATGCTGATATGTATATGCACCCTCCACAGCCCTGACCCAAGCCTTACCAGAAACACAAGAGCCCATCTATGGGAATTGTCATGAATGTTTACAGTGGGAGAACCAGAAAGGTTCAGAAGAACTAATTTCAGTGTCACAGTGTACACACAAACAACTCTTCTGGGAATCATATCAATTATGGAGTAAGGATCCAGTTTAGGGGCGCCTAAGGCACGACGCTTTGAAACCTTGGCGCTGTGGCTGCAAAGAATTATGTTTTACCCTGGATTCTTTTTTGGCTGAAATTTTGCACAAGTTTCACGCCACAGAAAACTCTGCAGTACATTCACTAGGGATATTATAGTTAAGACACCTTTATGCCACTCAACAGTAAAGTGAGAGCAATACAGTTTGGGCTTTCTTGCTACTGTAGGACAAACAGTGATGAAGATCCTCATAGCAGTTTTGTTAGTACAGAAGCAATTTTATCTTCCTAAAATTAGTTGCAATTACTGTGTTAGTGAAATGCACAACAGTGTTTAGAACACAGGACATTACTAGATTATTTGACAATATAAGAAATTATTAAAACAAGAAACGGGAAGTAGCAATCGGGCACACCATGTACAGTCAAGCAAAATCAGAAGGCTTTATATTAGCAGTAGCATAACATAGATCAGACAAAATTGTAAGGACTGCTCCTGTCTCCTCAGAAATAACTTAAGTCACATTTAGGGGAATTTGAAAACATTCAGCAACTAAGATGATTTGGCCCTTAGCAATAAGGGGGTAGAAGTAAAAAATATTCAGTAACTGGGCTTTACGAATGCTTGTATTTTTAAGTAGTGCTTACAAGAATGTAAGATTCCAGAAGTTCCATATCCACTGTAATAGTTAGAAGGTCCAAAGCCAGAGACTGCTTGATATCATAAATGCCAATGCTCTTTACTGGTTGGACTTAAGTACTTTGCTTAAAATTAAGCATAATTCACAGAAGCGTTACAAAACAATGCCTTAAGCGCACACTTTAATCATCTTACTGAAGTAGGATCTTACCAAGCACCAGGAGTTTGCTGGTTTATTATTTATCATACTCTTTACGGCAAACCCTACTAACAATATCTAATTTTGGAAGAGTATTGTAGGGCTTCTTACTTGAAAATGATCTTCAGTAGCCTTGCCACCCATGTTAAGAACATTCAGAGAACTGGCACGCTTCATGCTGCAACCAGGACAGTGAACATGCAAGGATAAACCAATCAGAATAGCTGAAAACTCACAGCTTTAAAAAACACAATTGTAACAACAAGCAACACACAGTTACTGGAGTTCAAACAATGCCCCAAAACTGATCTGAGGGATATCCTCTAAAATAACTACTTATTCTGTTTATATTAAGTTATAATTACATATAAACTCCTCAAAAATTCAACCAGAGCTTAAACATTTCAGGCAACTGATTTAATTTCAACTCAAAATCTCAATTTTTAAAGCACATCAAATTAATACACTGACTTAGCACTGACTTTTAATTATCTAATTCTGTTTCAATTTTATGCAGCTTCTCATAAACTCATCAAAACATGCAGATAGTTTAGGAAAAAAATGTGAAACATGAGTAAGTGTCACACAGGCATCATTTAACTTGGAAAAGATACAACAAATATTAGTTTAGAGCTTTCTGATTCATCTAGGTAACTCTCCAGAATTTGTTTTAAAAAGTACTTTAAAACCTTTCATTTTAAACACTTAAAAGTGAAGGGATATTAGATGGTTGCTGCTATTAACTTTGGTTATGCTTTTGGCTTTACAATGCTCTAAGCAGTGGCAACCACCATCCTAGAACACTCTATTAAAAGCCACGGATGAGAAAACAAAAAATTTATCATTGACACAGGCCCAATAAGAGTCAAAATATCACTGCGCTAACTGTAATACCTACTGGTGTTTGAGATGAGAAGTAATAATTTATCTGCATTTCTCAAACATATGCTGCTTTTATCAAAAATATTTTAAAGGGCATATGATGAAATTCAAGATTAGCCTTAAGCTTCCTGTTATTAGGGTGATTATAACGGACGTCTGATATCCTTCATCCCAAAGCGTCTGTATGTTACTCGGAACATACTTTTGTTTTTCACTACTTTTTCCCTTCTTTAGTGATTTCAAATTCCTTTGAGTACGTATTTGATGAACTAGTCACAACAAAATGAGGCCCTAATCCTGCAATGCTACCTACAGCCTGAGAGAGACAACTTGCTGATGCAAAGTTCCTAATGCCTTCCAATAACATGGAAAGGTTTATCCATACAGATCACATTAGATATTAACCAGTTTTTCTTTCTACTGAAGCAAGACTACTAACTGTCAAAGTCAAGCACGAGTTTAAAATGCTTTCGTAAGGCAAAGGCTTAGCAGAATAAAGAACCAAAACACTAACAAACATAGGCAACAGCTGCAGATAACACAGGCTTACTGCTTCTTCCTAGCATTAAATCTGCACATATCAAAAGCCAGAATGCACACAATTTAAAAATATTTGACATGAGTGTTAGCAACAACAAAGCAAGGACTCATGCACGCATACTCCTCTCATTTATTCAAGGAAACGTACAACAGAGGGTTATATATGGAAGTCAAAGTAAGTTAATCTGTAAAACACAAACAAACATTACAATTAAACTCTCAAAAGAGCACAAAGGTTATGGAGACATTCCAGGGAACAGAAATCCACAGTAAAAAGTTACACAAGTATTTTTAGGTCCTCTGTGAAGTGTCAATTAAAAAACAAAATCCAATCACACTTCAGATAGTGGTTCGTTTTTGGTAGCTTGGGATTTTTTTAACTCAACACACTTAAAACTTTAGTCTAGCAAATGCACTTTTAATTCCCCCTGTGCTAGAACATGATTGCACAAATAGCACTCAGTTGTTCTTCCGGTGCCTAAGTAACAGTAATGATGAAAGTTTCCTCCCCACACTTTTAAACTACAAATGTTAACTGTTCCGCTGTGTGATCGAAATTTTAAAAGTGAAAAATCAAACTAAGACTAGTTAAGTAATGTGGGAATTATTGCAAAAGTGAATGCTGAAACATGGGGGGAGGGGGAGGGGGAGGGGGAGGGGGAGGGGGAGGGGGAGGGGGAGGGGGAG